>CM027825.1:6915643-8200346 GCA_016097485.1 Eucalyptus sideroxylon x Eucalyptus melliodora
CACAAATACTCATGTCAAGAACCCCATGATTACATTTCGCCAGGTAACAGGACCCGAAAAGCCATGTTTGTCATGATTATGTCTTGTAGCGGACTTTCATGGACAAATGTTGAAGCTCTAAGTTGGAGATGGCTCGTGGATCCTTTGTAAACTTGGTTCTACATTCAAAGCTTGAGAAGTTAATTTATTTTAGTGGCTCATGAGCTCTCAACCATGTTACTTTCTTTTTATTCCTGAGAATAGGAGATTTGTGTTCATTTATCCTCGGTTCATTTATTTTTCTTGCTTGCTTGCTCTTGCGAACTTGTGGCGAACTCTTTTTCACGTGAGATGTCTAATGTAGACTGTGGATGCATTTGAGTTAAAGCTTGTGAATTTTGTGGCAAACTGTTGTATTGACTATTATGATTGTCAAACTTTGTGGCAAACGCACAGGTGGAAATAGAAAAAACTCTCAGTTTCATGATTGCTTCCCAGGGTGCAACGCTGTAGTCTTCTTGATCTGTTTCCGACATGCAATTTTTGGATATAAGTACCTTATTATTTTTCTTGATCTGTTTTTGGTCCTTATAGAACGTCTCGCTACAAGTGAAACACAGGAATTTTATAATTGCCAAACTTACTAGAAAATTTATTAGCCCTTGGTAGTGAAGCTTGTGAACGTCCAGGGAATAGGAAAAAAAAATTATCACAGTTGGTTTCTAGACCCACCCAAGAACCAAATCAGACCCGTCGATCTAGTAAACGAGTTGGTCTAAGAACAACTTGGCAGATTCCCACCCTGAAACGAGGAATCAGACTAGCAAAAACCAACCTATCTTGAATCCGATCATGGAGCTTCCATCCATCGAAATCTTCTCGTTGCTTTTACAAGAAAGAAACCTAATTTTGACCAAGTCATTTCTGGTTTCTCTTAAAGGATATGTCGACACTCACTTTAAACTATGAAAAAAAAAACTATATGAGGTGTGGATATATGTATATTTCAAAAGTTTTAGGTGGTTTGCAATGATCGAGTTTGTGAAAAAATAAAAAGAGAAATAAGAGACATCATTGAAACATATAAAATTGGGAGGGTATGTTTGGTTCCATATTGCCAAAGCCTATTAGGTTCCAAAGTCTCTTAAACAAATGCAAATGACGTTTGACAAATTTTTTGATGACTTTTAGGGAAATGCAATTGCTCTTAAGGTCTTTTGCCTGAGGTAAGTTTGAGGGTGCTTTAAAAATGCAAATACAATTTTTTCTTCCAACTTTGCTCTTGCTCAACTTTTATAATTTCAAAAATATCTCCACCTCATATGACCTCAATTCCCAGCGTTTAGGTCGCCTGTGAGGCCATATTTGGCTGGCAATAAGCTAGTCTAGCGTTGACCAGCCACGTAACCCTAGGTGACGCCTGAGGTCGAGTAACCTCACACAATGCTAGCTGGCTGTCAATTTAGCTGGCTAGCGACTAAGTTCTATCGGGAAATAGTTTGAGAGTTTTTTTTTTCTTTCTTTTAAACAAAGATTCTTTACAATGTATAGTTTTTCCCCTTACGGTATTTAAGTGAAAGTCCTTCCAATTTGTTTTAAAAATAAACTTCACAAAACGCTACTTATATTTCTAAATATCTTTTCAACCCAAAGACTTTGTATTTTCTTAAAAACTTTTCCCCGAAACCGAACGGAATGCACAAATTCCACACAGACATCTTCTCTTCAGAGGGTTTGAGCACGAATTAATGCACGACGTCCCAGGAGCGTCGTTGTCGTCGCGCGTGACCGCATTGAGGGCATGATGACGTGATCACATGTAAAAACAGCGATTTGGGGACATTCCGACGACGAATGCGGTGATCTTTTGCCGCATTAGTGGTTTTCTTACTGCAATTTTTAAATTGCTGCGTGCTTCTTTTATAAATTGAAATATTATTTAGGGGCAAAATAATATTGTTGAAAACTAATTAAAAGTGCCAATGATACATAAAATATGTTAGAGAGTTTCTTTAACTTACCTACTAGATACAATTGGAAAACATTCTTCGTGATCGCTCCTGTTCATAACAAAGGAGCCCGCAGCATTGTGAAAATTGCCGCAAGAAACCCTAAAGAGCCGTTTCTTTTCACATGTACAAATGACAAAACGACCCTCCACCTCAAAGGGCTCAATTCTCATGAAAAACCAGAACATATTAGTGAGGGATTACTTTTAAAATCAAGTGACGGACACCGAACCTAAAATTTCTTCCCAGCATGTATAATAATGCTTCTCAAACTGAAAATCTTCTCATCAAACCGTGGGTGATCTTGAGCCCATCTCATTTCAAAAACTAACTTAAAAAACTTTCCCTCACACTTATAAACCGACCACTTGTCCCTTCTACAACCAAAGTGGAATAACCTCAAAACCAGCACGTTGCTGTTGCACATGGTGCAGGAATCCTAGGCAGACCCACTTTTGGAGGCACGTGTGGCTCTCGCTGACATTAAGGTATCTAATTGATACACAATTTTCACCATTGAACTCAACGTTGTGAAAATGAGTAGCACAAGGTCTCAGTTCGAAGATGCTAAGCTCGGATTTAAGGCTTTCGCTGAGTTCAATGATCCATTTTGATTCCCGAGGGACATTTTTGTAATTAAAGAGACCGGCCTTTTAGCCCAAAAGAATCGATTGTGTTGTTTTGAGGATATCTTTGTGATGTTTAGGGCCTGTTTGTTTGTGTTCTATTTTTGTTCCCCAGAACACAATTTTTGTTCTTTTGTTCTAAGAAACAAAAAAGAAATAGAAATGCATTTGTTTACATTTTTTTTGTTCTCGAGAACAAAAACAAGAAACAAGAAAAACTTGTTTCTTGTTTCCAGGAACACTTTTTGAAGAAACAAAAGAACAAAAACACAAAACTTATTTCTTTTTCTTTTTTCTCCTTTTTCTTCTTCTTTTTTCTTTTTCTTTGGCTAGTCACCGGCCTCGGCCATGGCCGACGACCTCGCTGGAGCATCGCCGGCCCCCGGCGAGGCTCAACCTCACCTTGGTTGGGCGAGCTTGAGCTCACCCAGATCTGGCGAGGCCGAGCTCTCCTAGCGAAGGCGAGGCCGAGCTCGCCCAGCTAAGGCGAGGCGAAGCCTCGCGTGGCCACGACGAAGCTCAGCCTCCCAGCCGATGCGAGGCCAAGCCTCGCCAGTGGCTTGTCGAGGCTCACTTGGCCAGTGGCAATCTCACCAGGCCACCGACGAGGCTCGACCTCGCCCAGATCTAGCAAGGCCGAGGCTCATTGGGGCCAGGCTGGCCTCTGGTGAGCTTGCCAAACGTCACCTAGCCGGTCGTCGGCCATGGCAGTGGCCAGCGACCCGCCAAAGAGAAAAAGGAAAAATTAAAAATAAAAATATTAAAAAATTTAAAAATAAAAAGAAATAAAAAATTTATACAAGTTTACCAAACATGTTTTTGTTTTTGTTTTTTTATTTATTTCAGGAACAAAAATTTTTTGCAATTACCAAACGCATTTTTCTATTTAAAAATTGTTCCCGTAAGAGAAATAGTTTTTTCTATTTTTGTTTCCTGGAACAATTTTTGAACAAAAACGTTACCAAATGCACCCTTAAGAGCCAAAGGAAATCCATGACTAACTTTTAGTGTTTTTAGTGTAAATTCGAGAGAAGTGACTATCACGTTTATGGGTTCTTAGGGGCTTCATCTTTTATTTATTGAAGTGCAGCAATTTCGCTCCCTTAAATTGTAATATAGGTTACGGTCTAATATTTGGGAAGTTTCATTTTAACGTACAAAACCTTCGACGTATTATTTAATGAGATGAACATACCAAAATGCAAGGCAGCGAAAAGCTGTGATGCCGATGAAAAGCGGGCACTTTGGCCGCAGAGGGGTTCGACAAAGCGACGGACTTTTGATCACAGCAAGTCGTCCACGACTGCATGATCTCTCAGCACTCCGCCATGATCCTTAGCCATGGACACGATGCAAGGCACGATGCACAGGATCCCTCGATTGTCCCAGTTAATTATTACTCCAATCCATAAGACCAGTACAATAGGATTCCATTATCGCTAATATAAAGGTGTAACTTTTAATTTAAAAGCAAATCTAATAGGAAAAAAAAAAAAAGCCCCTAAAAAAGATTTGGCTTCATTTTGAACACCTTCCGGCCTAGGGGTTCTCGTGTGACGTTTAAGTAAGCCACCCGCGTTCGACCAAGAAAAGCATTCTAAATTCTTAATTATTTAACTTTCTTATATCTTAGTTGTGTCCACAAAACTCCTATTGGAAAAAGAAAAAGAACAACGAGAAAACAAGACTCCCCTCTCTTTTTGCATGGACGATGTTTCCCCGTCCCTTAGTTCATACAAGGTATTTGTCCGTTCGTCCGCACGAGTTCCCTTTCTCGACTCAATTGAATTTGACTGGAAACTTCACAAAAAGATAAAATAACGTGAGATATAAGGAACGTTTAGCAGTCCTTTATGTTCCGAGAGAAGATTTTAAATCATTTGATTTTAGTCACAATCCAATGCGAAATTTCTTTGCATGTATTATAGGGAGCATGTGATGTCACAATTCCCGTCACTCGTTAGTTGTTCTTGTCTATTACCTTGCTGAAAATGAGCCTATAATGAATGCTCGAGTAAAAATAAGCCTCGTTTGTAACTTATAAAGAGAACCCCACATTCTTTCGGTTCTTTAAAAAAAAAAAAAAATCTTTGGCTGTTTTTATCTAATGTAACTTTACGTTTGGAGTTTACAATATCAAAAAGTGTTGAGTTTCGATGATGACATTAAGAAGCACGACAGGTTTGAGATACGGAAAAAAAGATCCACGGGCGCCTGTGTAATTACAGATATGCTTTGCGGTTGGACATGAGATCTGGGGTTAAATTGGATTGGGGAATAAAAATCACTGGACATTCCTAGAGCATAGTTCAATCGCCTTGTGCAGCGTATATCCTCACGTCAGTCACAGTTCTAGCTAGATGATTAACTTGTGTGAATAAGTTGATGATAACCAATATAGAGAGAGAAAATTAGTTAGGCATTTAGTACAATATGCCTCTTAAAAGGCCAAATGCTCACCTTTTTTTTTTCTTGGGCCAAAACTTGAAATAATATTTGAATTCTAAGGAATTACGAAGAAATTATATGTAGAGTCAACATTTGATATTTAGTGGAAGTAAGTGTTCTAGAACGGTTGGGTATATAAAGAGGAAGAAGAAAATGTAAACTATTCTAAACACATTTAACAGTCCAGCAGGCCAAAATCCAAAATGCATCGAATTCAGAGTGTCACCAAAAGGATGTAGTATAACATTCATTGGGAGTACAACTTGGCAAACAAATCCAATACCTTCCGAAAAAATGCAACACTGAAATATCACTAAACTAGAGGCTCCTCAGCAATGGCAGAGTACACTTTTAGAACAACTGACAGAGTAGGTAAGAGTCTCGATTTGAAATGTTTGCCTTGTTTTGGTAACAACATTTTCCCTTCCGAAAAATCTTGGGATCCATACCCTTCACCCTATGATGAAGCCTTGCCCAATATACACGGCCGTGATTATTAATGTGCATTGTGGAGATCAGTCGAGTGCAGAGTAAAGTTTAAGAAAATGATGGTTGCTTAGATCGAGAAGGTTGTCTGCTTCTTTCGAACATGACCAAGGCCAAGCATGGAGATGGGTGGCTTTGTCAAAAGAGGCCATTTTCTCTATCATTAAGGGCTACTTTCCCTGGAGAAAAAAAAAATCTTGACTATTCTGCCATTAAGATCAGGAACGACCATATTTTGAAGCATTAGCTTCTTGCTGTTTCAAGTTTTAGCTGGCACGCATCCTCCCTCAACTTTGTCAAGGCTCGTTCCTTCGAAATTGTGATTCGATTCTCTTTATTCGCACACTCAACGTTCCACAATGACTTTGAAAAACAGAAAAACACGAAAAAGCAAAAAGCGGGAGACAATCATTTCACAATGTCCGCGCGTGGACATACATCATTGCATGCATGATGACCCACCTCCATGTCAAAAAATCTCTTGCTAGTTGCTTAAATGTTTCCCTAGAGAGAGAGAGAGATTCTAGTGCGTGTAGTCCCAACAGGATCTAAGGAAAAGAATTTTTAAAAGTAAAAGTAATATCTGGAATTGACAATTCATTAGTCACTGCCGACCTTTAGTAAAAGATGAGCGCTATCTACCGAATAATATACAATTGAATCATTAGTTCGATTCTCGAATGTGAATTCCCCGTGTTGTCGCTTCTGTCGCTTTTCTTGACTTCAGAGCGGCAAGAATCTTGTTAAGGGAATGCCGCCATTTTTCAGGACTTCTCGCAATGGACGGAAAGTAAGGACACCAATAATAATTATTCTATTTCACAAATCAATTTCTTACTAGATATTAATATTTTTATTTATAATCTTTGGACCAATTTCTGAATAAAAATACGTATTTGATAACTATTTTTTTGAATAAAAATTCATTTGATAATAACACAAAATTTTTCTTTTTTGAAAGACCGTAAAAGGTGACCAATAGGCGGGGAGGCTAGTGATGGGCGATAGGTATTTGGAGTCCAACGGGCAACAATGAGTGACAAGTGGGTAGCAGGCGGTAATAAAAGTGAACGATAAGAAAAGTTTTCATTTTCTCACTTTTGTGCCACAAATAAAAAATCTAAAAATTTTAACTTTTGATTTTTTTTTAAATATATTTATGGAGTAAAAATTTATTTCAGAAATAGAAAAAATGACATTGCATTATCAAGAGAAATTATGTTTCAAACCTCTTCCTAAAAATATAAAAATATAAAAAAATTAAAATGATTATCATACGTTCCAATATTTTACAAAGGTTTTATCAGTAATTTCTCTAGCTCAGTGGTGTTCTCATGGAGCAGTTGACTAGTCCAAGATCTTTAAGACATCTCCCAGGCAAAAAAAAAAAAAAAAAAACAAGGACTAGATATCGCGATTAATTCAAGACTTCTGAAAATTGCAGCTTTATCATTTGGGTGGACAAAGGTTTTTTTTTTTGGTCGGTACTTTGGTGGACAAAGTTAAACAGTAAAATGATGATGCCGGAAAATAATATATTAAAACAATATCGATTTAATAAAAAAATTTGGGTGAATAAAGCCTCGTCAAAATTTTGTCAACAGACCCATCATTTTTTTTTTTATTTCTCTAGAATTTTTTTCCCGTTTTTATACGAAGTGACTTTAGGTTTGACGATGATAAGTCTAAAATTAATTATTTTTAAAAATAAATCAAGAATCATGAGAAAAATTCTCAAGAGAGGACATTGCATTATTGCTAATCATTGTCATCTGCCCACTATTCAATTCCATTTTATTCTCTTTAATAATATAGTGATTCTAAGTGATCCTGTTGCGGCGAGTGGGCATTCAGATATTAATAATATGGACAGGAACCACAGGAAAATTGCATTTCACCTCCCAAGTTTTCGTATAAGGTTTAACTTTTACAATTTGCCCCATAAATTTTAGAAATCGATCTCAATGTGTCCTCTCATAATGGCTCCGACCAAATATT
This sequence comes from Eucalyptus sideroxylon x Eucalyptus melliodora, assembly GCA_016097485.1. Taxonomy (NCBI): domain Eukaryota; kingdom Viridiplantae; phylum Streptophyta; class Magnoliopsida; order Myrtales; family Myrtaceae; genus Eucalyptus; species Eucalyptus sideroxylon x Eucalyptus melliodora. The sequence continues at coordinate 6,923,190 of CM027825.1, forward strand.
TACTGGAGCCTCACCTTGAGCCTTACACATGATAATATTAAGATAAAAGTTTGGTTCCTCATTAATTATTCCATTTTGTGCATTATAAGTTCCTCTTTTAAAAGTCCTGAAAATAAGTAATGCTTTTCAGAATCTATCCTAGATTCAAAATTATTTACAATGCGAATTATGTAGAATCTTGATTTTTCATGATAGGGAGAGATTAGAGTTTTTCTTTTGATCGAAAGATGAAGTGTTGTCCTTGGGGTTCTACCCATAGAATTCTCACATTGAACCACGTCTTCAAGCCATTTCGATTTCATGATTTGTATGTAATTAATGAACTGAAATTGCGAATGAGTTGATGATAATCGATATAGAGAGATTTAAAGTTGGTGAAGGCATTCATTTGTGTCTTTAGGCATTTCAAAAGCCAAAACACTATTTTTCCCCCCATCTTTCGTGCCAGAATTTAAAAGGTTATTCGAGTTTATTACATCTGGTGGGGGTGTTTAATATATTGAGAAAAACGTTTCGGAATGCCCAATTATACATTTAACAAAAAGTTGAATTGAATCCGGCCAAAGCCCAGAGGGAGATCTTGTTGTGGGGCCGCCCAAGCAGCGTCTCAAGGATCGAATAAGACATGTTGTTGTCCTTGGTTCTCATTTTCCGTGGAGACACCTTGGCGCGGGTCCTGGAAGGATATCTTTTGGTTCGTTCCAGTCGAACCAACCATCTTTAAACGTACATTACTAGTTTATTATAAAGAAGGCACCTAATCTGTCGTGCTTTTTTTTCTCCTAATTGAAACAGCATCTATTACATTAAAAGAGCGTTTTTGCAACATTTTCTTATTCCCCTTTGGGCCGTTGCTTCAGCTGCTTTCTTTGACGTCCACGGGGCAAGCATTTACAAGGAAATTGCTGCCGATTTCGTGGATATCTCAACGTAGAGGGGATGTGATTGGACAGGACTCACCAACTATTTTTCGAAGTCAATGCATTTTTCAATTACACCTTACCGAACGTCATTTACATTTCGAAAAAAAACCCTTTACTTTGCATTTCCCCAAAAACTGAACCAAAGAGCAATACTATGCCCTTCATTAACACATCATAATTTAGATATCTACTCGATAAATTAAAAAGAAAAAGTTTCTTTGCAGGCATTTTAAGTTGCCAAAGATATGAGAATCCCTTAGCTTGTTTTCATTGTTACTGTATTTTACCTGGGAAAATATAAGAAATAACTTTCACATGAATTGGGCAATAAATTTCTCATGAGTAATCTTCAACTTTGCAATAACTTGATTTTTTTTTCTTATCTAGACAGTTTTTTTTGAAATTGATATATCAATCTAAGGTGAAAAATATGATTGCTATTGCAAAAAGAAAAAAAGAAACATAAGGCATTATATCTCTAATAATGCAACAATTCAAGTTGTTGGATTGGGAAAAACATTAGATATCCCTCGAGTATGATATCACCATCTTGTGTGACGTTTATACTCGTATTTGTCAAATCTCTAGCTTGATCATTAACTTGGGCAAACAAATTTAATTTGTGAAATGATAATGTGAGAAAACCCAATTTTTTTTTCCTCGTTAGGTTTAAGTACTATTAAGAATGATCTTGCTTTAGATTTACAAATACCAGTAAAATTGTTAAATAATGAAAGTTCGGGTAAAAATAAACCTCGTTTAAGGTAACTTGAATTTTTGATATTAATAAGATTAAAACGTATGAGTTATGAAAATAAATTAAGAATCATGATAAAATTCTCTGGAGGCCACATCACTTAATTCTCATTTCATGGCGATCTCTTCACTATTCAAATTCATTTTGTTCTCTTTAATAATATGGAATTTTTAGGTGGAAAACATGGATGGATATTCCCGACTTCATTCAATTTAACAATGTTTATGGACTTTTATGCAATTTGGCCCATGTATTTTAGAAATCGGTTGCAATGTGTCCCCTCGTGATGGCTTCCGACCAAATATTCATTGGAGACTCACCTTGAACCGTACACATGATAATAATAAGATAAAATTTTGGTTCCCCATCATTTATTCCATCTTGTGCATTATAAATTCCTCTTTTATAAGTCCTGAAAATAAGTAATTCTTTTTAGAATCTGTCCTCGATTCGAAATCATTCGCAGCACGAATCATGTAGAATCTGAATTTTTCATGATGGGGAGAGGTTGGATCTTCTTTTTTTGGTCGAAAGGAGAGACTGCAGTTGGCCTCCTCCAAGATCTGATGATCCATTTGATGTACAAACTACTGTATCTCCTTCAATAAAGTGTTGTGCTTGGGTTCCACCCATTGAATTCTCACACTAAACCACGTCGTCAAGCCATTTTGATCGCAAAATTTAAATGTGATTACATGAACTAAAAGTGAGAACAAAAGTTGATAATAACCGATATAGAGAGATTTAAAATTAGTCAAGGCATTTATACATGTCTTTATGCGTTTCAAAAGTCAAAACACTATTTGTTTCCCTCATTTTCATGCCAGAAATTATAATGTTATTCAAGTCTATTACATCTAGTGTCCATGTTTAATATATTGTGAAACCTTAAAGCGTTTCGGAATGATCAAGTATGCATTTAACAAAAAGTTGAAAGTGAGTCCAGCCAAAGCCCAAAGGGCAGGTTGAACAAGAAGGGACGCCGTGGGGCCGCCCAAGCAGAGTCTCAAGGATCGAATAAGATACGTTGTTGTCCTTGTTCTCATTTTCCGTGCAGATAGCCTGGCGAGAGTCCCGGAAGACTTCTGGAAGTAGGGGTGAGCGGTTCCAGGTTCCGGTTCGGTTCCATCTGGAACCTGGAACCTACCCTCGGGTACAGGTTCCTCATTTTTTGGAACCTGGAACCTACCCGTCAGAACCGAGAACCTGGAACCTACCCTGTCACAGGTTCCAGGGTCGGTTCCAGGTTCCAACAGGTTCCTTTTTTTTTTTTTTTTTTTTTTTTTTGGTTATTTTTATATTTGAACTATAACGTACGCACATACTCTACGGTAACTTCCCACATACCAATGCCAACTGTCAAGAATTTGGACATACATAATCAAAACTAATAAGAAGTTTCCAAAGAGGAAAGGAGATGCTTGATTAACTATAATTATTGTGCCCCCATATGTCAATACATGTGCACTAAAGCTTAAATTATGCACAATTATTCTGTGAGAATAACAGCATCTGCACTAGTCTATAACAAATCATGTATCAGTTTCTACCATCACCCACATCATAAAAAAGAGGAATCTACTCATGAAGTGCTTAACCTATGTGAGATAGGCAGTAAGGCAACAAACCATATGATGGGTAGCAAACTCCAATTTAATAGTATTCGATTAGTAAACTCTGGGCATGATCAGATTAATTCAACTAGCCCACTTGGGTAGATAAAGAAACTGGATTCTAGGGAGTTAAAGCCAAGGCAGATGTTACGCCTACAGGTTTTAATAAGATAATGAGCAATCATACTGGATCGCATAATCGATTGTGTGTGTAACAATGAAGATGCAACTGTTTGAAGCTAATTCTCTGAACCTGTTCAAAAAACAAGAATTTGAATTCAAAATGAACTAACCTGATATATAATTTGCATAACATATCCCCAAAATCCAGCTCTTTGCAAAATCTCCTCTTCTGTGTAGCGGCTTCTCAATTTACTAACCCTAGTTTCCACTACTTTTACCCCGTAATTACTGGTGGCTGATATTCGATTATCTTCTAAATCTCTCTCCAAAAGCTGATCCGTCAACCCATTTCCAGTGGAAGGTTGTCTTCAATACACCCAACATCCATAGGTGGAAACCACAGTACCCAGCTACATCAAAAGGTCTTTGCATTAGCAGGAGCTGCTTCAAATAAGCAAAATTCAATAGATTCAATACACATGCTAGATGCCCGACATGTCATTTTGGTTTTCTAATTCTGCGGTTGCGTATTTACTTGGAAGTTGCTCATTATAACTACATTTACTCCCTTAACAAAAACTTCTCAAGGGGAATTTTATCAAAAAGTGAAGAAATAAGGATTTGGAAGATTATATACATACTGCAAAGTAGACTGTGACAAGTGCGAAAGTCCACCTACACAATTTCAATGGAGATTGGTGAGTGATTGCTGATTGCTGCTACAGTTGCATTCAAAGTCAGAGAAAACATGAAAATTCCTAACACTTATAAGCGAAAGGTGTCAAATTCAAGTAAAGTCTGCAATTAGTTCATCACATCACAAGCGTGCTCGCATCTTGGACAATTTGACAACTTTTTTTCAGTTGCCGTCCAAGACAATGCAAAAGCTGATTGAAATGAAAACTTGCGACGAGAAGACATTGCCAAGGAAGGCACTCTCGTACGCTAGAGAAGCTTTTCATGATCACGGTCGATTCGGCTGGGATTTAAAGAATTACTGTTTTACATTGGCCCTGTGTTTACTAATGCCAAAATGGCTGGATGAAGACACATAAGAGCTGCTCTACATGTGTCAACCACAAAATCTTTTTAAGTAATATGAAGGAAGCCCGGCAGGATCATATCAGCATAGGCAAGATAAAGAAAATCAAATAGCTGGAAGGCTAGCGTCAGAGGAGAGTTCAGCACGTGACATTGGAACAAAAGACCACATAAGACAGAGATTTACCCATAATTCGACAGACATATCTTGACAGATGCAAGATCAAGCAAACATATCCAGATAATCCATTCTAAGCAAAAGCCTGCTGTCAATGAAGCTATGGGTTTGAAGAGCCACAAAGAGGGGTGGATATGAGACGATGAGAAGCTAAACGCGAACAAAAAGTAAAGCTTAATTGTGCCCACATATTGTTATTCTCACAGATGTTGCGTCGTCGGGGCTTCTGGCGCGAGCAGCGGCGGTGGGTCGCGAGCGGAGACAGCAGAATCGGCGTCGTCGGGGCTTCTGGCGCGAGTAGAGGCGGTGGGTCGCGAGCGGAGACAGCAGAATCGGCGTCGTCGGGGCTTCTGGCGCGAGCAGCGGCGGTGGGTCGCGAGCGGAGACAGCAGACCGGCGTCGTCGGGGCTTCCCGGCGCGAGCGGCGGGCGGTGGGTCGCGAGCGGAGACAGCAGAATCGTCGTCGTCGGGGCTTCTGGCGCGAGCAGAGGCGGTGGGTCGCGAGCGGAGACGAGCTCGGCTCAGATCTGCCTGCGTCGGGTAGTCGGCGACAGGCGTCGAGGCAGAGCACGGCAGCAACGGTCGTCGAGCGGCGAGGGTTCGCGCGAGCGACGTCGGCGATTGGCGTCCAGCGGCGTCCGGCGGCGGTGGCCTTGAGGGCGAGCGGCGTCCGGCGAGACTCTGAAAAACTGAAAGTGAAAGGTCGGGAGGGAGTCTTGGGGGAGGGGGTTCCTCTTGGAACCCTAACCGGTTCCGAGACCGGTTCTGCGACAGGTTCCGGTTCCGGTTCCGCTTGGAACCGGAACCGGAACCGGGATCGCCGATTCCCGAAAAAATGGAACCGGGAACCGGAACCGGTCCTTTAAGAACCGGGAACCGAACCGAACCTCCGGTTCCGGTTCTCCGGTTCCCGGTTCTACCCGGGAACCGCGCTCACCCCTATCTGGAAGGAGATCCTCTATTGGTTCGTTTCAGTCGAACCGACCATATGCAAACGTACATTACTAGTTTATTATAATGAAGGCACTTAATCTATCGTACTTTTTTATTTCCCCTAATTGAAACAGCATCTATTACATTAAAAGAGTGTATTTTGCAACATTTTTTCTATTCCTCTTTGGGCCGTTGCTTCAGCCGATTTCTTTGACATAAGCAGGGCAAGCATTTGCAAGGAATTTGCTGCCAATTTCGTGGATATCTCTACATAGAGGGGATGTGACCAGATAAGACTCACCAATTATTTTTCGACCTCAATGCATTTTTCAACACCTTATCCAACATCATTTGCATTTTAAAAAAAAAATCCTTGAACATGTGTTTTCCCAAAAACCGAACCAAATAGCAATAATATGCCCTTCCTTAACACATCATAATTTAGATATCTACTAGATAAATTTAAAAAAAAAAAAAGTTTCTTTGCAGGCATTTTAAGTTGCCAAATATATGACAACCCCTTCGCTTGTTTTCATCATTACTGTATTTTACCTGAGAAAATATAAGAAATAACTTTCACATGAATTGGGCAATAAATTTCTCATGAGTAATCTTCAATTTTGCAATAACATGATTTTTTATCTAGACAGTTTTTACGAAAATGATATATCAATCTAAGGTGAAAAAAAATGATTGCTTCTGCAAAAAGAAGAAGAAAAACATAAGGCATTTGATCTCTAATAATGCAACAATTCAAGTTAAACATTAGATATCCCTAGAGTATGATACCATCTTCTTGTTTGACGTTCATACTCACATTTGTCAAATCTCTAGTTTCATCATTAACTTGGGCGGACAAATTTAATTAGTGCAATGATAATGCGGGAAAACCTAATCTTTTTTCCTCGTTAGGTTTAAGTACTATTAAGAATGGTATTGTTTTAGATTTCCAAATACCAGTAAAATTGTTAAAAAAATCATCGATTCAATAAATAATGAAAGTTTGGGTAAAAATAAACCTAGTTAAAAACTTGTGAAGAGACCACATCATTCTTTTATTTTCTAGAGCTTTTTTTTTTAATGTATAAGGTAACTTAAATTTTTTTATATTAATAAGATTAAAAGGTATGAGTTTTGAAAATAAATTAAGAATCATGAGAAAATTCTCAAGGGGCCACATCACTTAATTCCCATTTCATGGTGATCTCTTCACTATTCAAATTCATTTTGTTCTCTTTAATGACATAGAAATTTTAGGCGAGAAACATTAATGGATATTCCCAACTTCATTCAATCTAACAATGTTATGGACTTTTATGGAACTTCATTTGTTAAAAAAAACTTAAAACATTCTGTTCAACGTAAGAGCACCAAGCATGCCTCTCAAACCCGTGATCGAAAGATTTACACTAGTGACGACCCCTGGTCACAGGAGAGATCACACTTTGACTGTTAAAAGTCCACCATTTCAGCAGAGTTTTGATACCATCACCCTAATCGCGCCACTTGTTCGTTCACCAATGAAGTTGATCGGAGCTTAAAGAGAGTGACAGTTACTACAGCCTCTCTCTCTCTCTCTCTCCCTCTCCCCGAGAGTTGTCTCACTCCCACCAAATCATTTTTACCTGCGAGCAACGAAATGGGCTTCAGGCCAAGTTTGCCGAAGTGCTTCGATCCCGTTCGGTGGGGTCATCGGAGCGCCCTTGATCCTGCCAATCGTGCTGGGAAGAGTAAAGAATAGTTTCTCGGTCGGACTGGGTCAGAAAGGCCACGATCAGGGACGAGTCGATGAATGAGGATAATACAAGTGTCCGACTGTTGATGACTTGATGACGGAGGTTGAGCTCAGTTTGTCGAAGGTGCTGACATATGACAATGCCGCGAGATTGAGAAGGTTAAAGAAATATAAGACCGGTTGTGGCGGCGGCTACAACATACAACGGTCCAATGGTGACTTCACCGGACGTGTAGGCAGCGAGCTACGATGACTATACAATATATTTTCTCGAATGGTTCGTCGAAATAAGTAGGAGGGATGAGGATTTTTCTTCTTTCTTTTTTTTTTTTGGGGGGGGGCGAAGATGGACGAATTGTGTCAAGAATTTATAGGTGTTCACATTAATTTGAGCTATATTTATCAATCCTGGCTTCGGGAGCACGTTTTTTTATGATTATCTTTAAGTGGTTCAAACAAATTTAGGATTGTGCTAGATGGTGAGTGCTTATATAGCATTAAACGCTTGCTTTAAGTAATGTATTTATGGTTTTATACATTGACAATAACCATCTTAGCCTGTTTATTCTATTGATACAAACAATATTTAATTCTAACATTCATGTGTTTTGGAGTTCTTTTTTCAGATGCTGGAGACTCTCGCTCCTACAAATTCAGGCATTAGTTTGAGGTTTTTCTCCTAGCGTATTACTTTGGCAAATACCTTAAATTTTGAGGACTCTTAGGGCCCGTTTGGTTCGGCTTTAGGAAAATGCCCTTAGGAGAATACAAATATCCTTGAGATAAAGATGTTTTCCAAAATGCTACACTGTTTGGTAATTTATAGTCTCAAATGGCATTGAAATGCAACTTTAGCATAAATACCGTTTGGCAAATTTTACATTACAAATGGGCTTTTGCTTTTATTTTTATTTTAAAAAAAAATTTTAAAAATCAGATCCGGCGGCTAGCTAACCGCTAGCCAACTTCAGCAGCAAGATCTGGCCGTCCGGCCACCTGAGGTCGCAACCTCAGGCGATGCCGTCACCGCCTGGGGGCACGACCTCAGGCGCCTGGAGGTGCAGAGGCCAGATCTGGCCTCCGCACCGCCAGATCTGGCGGCTTGAGGTCGCGCGGACCCAGGCGGCGCAACCTCAGGCGACGCCGTCGCTACCTGGAGGTGCGACCTCAGGCGCCTGAGGTCAAAACTGGCAACTTGAGGTCGCGCGGACCCAGGCGGCATCACCTGGTTCGCGCGCACTAAGCGACACCACCTGAGGTCCACGCGACCTCAGGCGGCGTCGCCTGGGTCGCGCAGACCTCAGGCAACCTCAGGCGAGGTCGCCTGAGGTTCGCGCGACCCAGCGACGCCGCTTGAGGTTCGCGCGACCCAGGCGACGCCGCCTGAGGTTCGCGCGACCCAGGCGACGCCGCCTGGGTTGCGGGTCGCGCCACCCCCAAGCGGTGGTCACCGGGGAAGCGCGACCCTCAGGCAACGGTGGCGGCTGTCGGAGAAGCCTGATGGGCGAGGAAGAAAAAGACGCTGGGAGGAAGAAGACGTCGTGAAGAAGGAAGACGAAGGTGGAAGATAAATGAATAGTGATTTTTGCATTTCTGGAATGCCGAATGCCGCCCCTCCCCAGTTTTCAGCCTTCGGAATGCTCATATTTGAGCAAATGGGCTTTCAAATATTTTGCCAAATATCCAAAACTTCTCCCAAGGTGCTTTGGGGGCCCAAAGCCCCTTGGGAATGCCCAACCAAACACCCCCTTAGTCTTGTACGGTGTCGTTGGTTTAGATTATATTTCTTTTGACAATGTGTACTCTCTGAATATTTGAAGAAACAGTCGGCACTTTACATGTCTTTAGCATTTGAGGTTTTGCAAGTTTTTCCCTTAACTTGGTTTTTCATCATGTATTGGCTTGCAATCCCAAAGTTTGTATTGCTTTTTTGGTTGCAAATAAGGCGCCAGCCTCGAAGAACGGACTTTTTAGGTAAGCGTCTTGATTGGAACTCCTGTGTCTTGATTGTTGCATCTTCCACTCTAATTAATATTGGGAGACATGCACATCACTCTTCGGTGAAGCTTTGCCCAATCTACATGGACATGATGTTTTATAGGTATTCATGGAGATCAATCGAGCAAAAAAAAAAAAAAAATTAATAAAGTGATGATTGCTTAGATTAAGAAGATCGTTTGCTACTTTGAAACTAGACCCAGACTGAGTATGAAGTTCAGGTGCTTTGACAAATGAGGCCAAAAATAGAGGCTAATGGCTGACCCAATTGGTCAAAGTGTCTCTTCCCCGAGCACTAGGCTTAGCTCTATAAACTAGTGGCTGGCTATGAACCAATCGAAATATATTAAATATTATGATTATGTCACCAAAGAAAAAAGAAAGTCTTCTTTAGAATTTTTACTTTGATTCTGATAAACTACCTAATTGTTCACTACAAATACAAAAATGTAACTAAATAAAATAAAAATAATTTGACTTATGGCTCTAGTTAACTTAATAAGTGAATTTTAATTCAAAGGAAAAAAAAGCATAAAGCTTCAATAACTCACTCAGAATACTATTTAAAGGATTACGTGATACAATTGGATCGAATAAGCCCTTATGAAATAAATATTCAGCCGCTTATGAACCTTCAGGTACTATCTTATTCAATGTTTGTTCAATTACTCTTTTACCTGCTGTCGCGACCAATTTTTTTCAGGGGTGAATCACCTATGGTATGGCTAATGGATTGTTAAGCCTAGACTTAACTCGGGCTCTCCCAAGCCCATACAAATTCGCGACTTAGGTTTGAATTGTTAACATTATTGAATTTTAACTAGGAGTCGCCACTAATATATTTTTGGTGGGTCGATTAGAAACCCTAGTAAAGTAACGGGAGATTTACTTTACTCCTACGAACCAGAGACTAAGGGTATGGGGACTTGGTTACGTTAGATTTCTCTAACGCTCTTTCGGTACCTTTCTTTTTATTTTGATAAATGTTTGGCAAGCAATTTGGATTGATTTTAAATCTATTTCCCTAACATGTGAGGTGTTCATGCAGGTGCGCAAACCATCAATTTAACACCCAAGAAAGCAATTAAATATTGCAAGACTTACTTCAAAGCAACGAAAGCATCTGCAGTGTTAAATTAAAATCCATATTAACAACCCTAGATATGGTTTCTAATTAACAAGCAATTACTCAATTTTTGTTTTCTCTTTTCCAATGAAAATATAGTCCATATGCAATGGAATGCTTTTAATCTAATATGAAATGATATGGCATGGCAATATGTCCTAAACTATATGAATAAATAAGAATTTTTGTGATTTCTTAATGAACATGCAATAATTAAATATGCAATCTAAATTAACCAAAATGACTTAATTCTAATGACGTGCAATGCAATGCAATGACGTACAAAATTATTTCAACTAAAATGACACGCAACATGCAATTTAATATGCGAGCTATATGTCACGCGACATTTATTAAATGACCTATTCTGATGACGGTCAATTTATAATTAGAAATGAACCTAACAATAATCACTAAAATGATTCTATATGACATGCAAATGACATTTTTTATTTTAAAAATGCAATCTATCCTAGAAATTACAACTAATTTATCCTAAGACAAATTTTATGAAATTTGAAATGATCTAGCTAGAGTAAGATTCTATCTAATTTAAACTAGGGATTAAGTCATATTAAATCCTAATTTAAACTAAGACATTATCTAAATCTAAAATGCAATTTATCTAAAAAAGATGATCTAAATTTAAAATGAAACATGCAATTTTAATCTAATATGCACAATGATTTTTTGTGTGTTTTTCTTTAAGAAATTCGAAATTAAAACTAACACATAATTAAACATGCAATTCAAATAAAAAACTAACAACCTAAATGATTGCACTTTCTTTTTTGGATTTTTTATTTAAAAATTCATAATAAGATTGCAATCCTAAATATGCAAGATGACAACAAACCTAATCCTAATTAAGATTTTTTTGATTTTTTATTTTACGAAAATAAGATTCGACTCAACCAACTTGACGATAGCAAATCAAACAAAAGATAAGATTGATATCCAAAAAATTGACGAACCATATCTCACGCATGAGATCGGGTTAGCCAATTTTAAATTAAATCGCGAATCAAATCTCGGGCTTGAGATTGGATTGTCGATTTTTGTAAGGAATTGCGAGTCGGATTTTGGGCGCGAAAATCGGACTGTCAATCCCTAGCTTGAGGGACTATTTCATATTGGGGTCTCAATCACATATTTAAAGGGAACAATTTCACTAAAAGAATAAAATAAAAAGGAAAGAAAAAGAAAACGGTAAGTAAATAAATAAATAAAAACTACCTAATTTTCCTTTTTCTTTTTTTTTTCTTTTCCTTCCAAGCTTCATGTTCGTGGCAAGTCACCAAAGCAGAGGATCGGAGGTCCGGCAGGGGAAACTCCGGCAAATGCAGTGGCTGTGTGGTGGGTCATCGTCAAAAGAAGTCACGGTGGTCGGAGCTCCGGCGAAGGGACTCAGTGGCTGGTGGACATAGCTGCAGCAGCTGGTCACGGGTGCTACAGCGGCGTCACTCGGATGGGGAGCAAGCTCGAAACGGCGTGCAGGGGCGAAGACCGACTCGGCGAAGGGCTGCTACAGGCGTCGTGGGTCGTCGCAAGGACTTGGGTGGCAGAAGGCCGCCGGGATCGCGAGATCTGGACAGTGGGCCACGAGCAGAGGACTCCGAGTCGTGGCACGGCAGAGCAACTCAGGTGTCAGCACTTGGGCAGCAAGAGCGTTGGATCTCTAGGCCTCGGGGCAACGGCGTCAGGCTTCAACGGGGCCAGCGGCGAAGCTTCAGGTGCTGGGCTAAGCGAAAGCAGCAAGGTGTAGGCAGTGGGCGGACGAACGGCGATGGTGTTGCGGGCAAGGCCGGCAGGGCGACGGATCGACGCTGGGTCGCCAGTGAGGTGTAGCTCCATTGCTGGGGTCGAACAGCGAGGCGAGAGCAGCCGTTGAAGAAGAGCCGGCCGGTTAATTGTAGAGGTGGGGCAGCGAATTTGGGAAGACGATGAACGGTAAGGGTCAAATCACTCCCCCCTTTTCTTTTACTTTTCACTTTTGCTTTTTCTTCTCTTCCTCCACCAAAAGAAACCCTAGCGAAAAGCCCCCCCATACCCCGTACGCATACGGTCTTTTATAGGGGAAGGAATTGGATTTTTTTTAACTTTTCTTCGAATCAGTATCCACAATATTTTTTCGTGAAAATCAACTCATACTGATAAAGATTCGAGATTAAGATGAAATTTTTCTCTAAATCCAAATCTTTCAAAACCAAATCGCAATATTCTTTTATCCATCTGCCATATCCAAAAAAGATTCACATCTCAGAAAAATTTTAAAATATTATATTCCCACGAGATAATATTTAATTATTAAAAAACACGGGCTTGGGCCAACCTACTCGCTTCGTGGGCCTGATCCATCTAATTCGAACTCATCCGCAACCGGTCCATTAAAATACAAAAACTTAAATAACAAAATAAATACAACCTAAATCTATATGTTATGCAATTAATAAAATTAACCCTTAATTTCCTATGGAATAAATAAATAAACTAAATTGCCAAAATTTGGGTGTCAACACCTGCAAATGCAATGTAAGCATTAAGTTCGGCAATAATAATATCCCCCAACATCCCAAAACTAGCCGTTACTCCACTAGTAGTAAGAGATGTAAGGATTGATACATAGAATAACTTTTTTTTTTTTTTATGGATATCCCACTTTCCATACATACAAAGGTTTGGGATATCCCACTTCCCATACAGTTTATTGAGGTTGGCAAGAAATGTAGTGCCCTTTCGGAACCTCGACTTGATTAATTTGTTAACTAAGTGCCCTGTAGTTTTAACCATTTTATTAACTAATGCCACTAAACAATGTCCATGCATGGGTACTTAATCAAGAAAAAGTAAACAATTATAATCAAAATGATAAAAGCAAAGCATAAGAAAGTAAACCCAATAAAATGTTTAGCAAAAAATACACATGGTCTCATTGTTAAGTCTCAGGACGACAATCCTCATGAGCTAAGTCAAATTAAAGCCAATCACCGAAATCCCTAATCTATGTATGCTAACTAATTTAAATAAAGCTAAATCTAATTGTAGAATAGGACAATGTAATCGGGGCCTATTTTTCTAACCATTTTTCAATTTTTGATATTTTTATATATTTTTTATATTCTGGAAATGGGGACTCGGGCTGGGCCTTGGGGCCTAGTCCAAATATGGTCAGATGCAGTTTCACAGGTTTAGGCCAGGAAAACAATTGGGCTACACTTCTGGATTTTTCATTTAAAATTCGGATTAGGCTTATCAATTTAAGCCCAAATCCCCGTAGGCTCGTCAAATCCATTCAGCCCAATCCTCACTGAGCCCGAATTGAACACGACTAAACTAAACGACCACCATTTTCTCATACTATTTCTTTTATTTTTATTTTGGGTAAATATCACAAAAAATAAAAAACCGGTATATTCATGATAAATTTATTCCAAACTAATTTTTTTTTCACGAAAAACCCTAAACTGGTACAACTCATGATAAATTTACCTAAAACTAATTTTTTGATCATAAGAAACCCAAAATCGATATATTTATGACAAATTTATCATCCATTATTTTTCATTGAATTGAATTAATATTATAAAAAACCACAAATAAGGACCGCTAATGACCATGCATTATCAAACTCAATAATTTAATAATTAAAATTTAATGAAAACTAACAAATGAAGTGGATTAGTTTTCTCAAATAAGGATTCGAAATGAACTTTGTGTCAGATAAATACCTAAAATGGACCCATTGTCTCAAATAAGGACCTAAAGTGGTTGAATCAATTCCAAATAAGGACCTAAGCCTGCTGGTCAACCAAATATTCACCAGCTATCAAGCATGCAACATTTTCAATGACCAGAGTTTGGGCAATTTTGTCCAAAAAAAAATCTAGGGAAAATTAACAAATCTTAAAATAGAAACAAAAGACCCTAGATTTTCTATGGTCTCCCCATTCCTTATACCCATCTCTCGCAAAGTCGAAGACCCAAATTCTCTGCCGGTTGAGGCACGAATTCAAAACCAAGAAGAAAACCATTTGCTTCTTTGTTTGTTTGTGGAGACCCAAATTCTCCGCTAGTCAAGCAAGGCAAGGAGCGACAAGAATCGAGTCACGACGATGATCGGGCAATGATTTGGTTGAGGAGCAACGGAGGAGAAGAAAGAAGAAAACATAAACATCTAAATGAATAACCTAAACTTAATTAATTTAGAATTTTCCCTTTTTTCTAATCACAAATTTTTGACAAAATTGCCCCTATTTTATTCACCGGAAAATGTCTACCAGCGAGCTAAGGTCCTCAATAAAGATTAACTTGATCACTTCATGTCCTTATTTGACACAAAATTCACTTCGAGTCCTTATTTGAAATAATGGGTCCACTTCGGGTCCTTATTTGACACAAAGTTTACTTTAGATCCTCATTTAAGAAAATAGATTCATTTCAAGTCCTTATTTGGAATTTTCCCTTATATCATAGATATACCAGTTTGCGATTTTTAATGGTCAATTATTAGTTTAGAGTAAATTTATCACGGATGTATCAGTTGGGTTAATATAGAATTGGCCTATTTAGAGAACCAAGAACTGAACTTGTCAAGGCCAGTTCCAAAGGTCCTAAGTTTATGGAATCGAAAATTGAATTAGTCCACTTATGACCTAGCCCCATGGGGGATTAGTTCAGTTGCTCAGCCCTAATCTTTATTATATCAGCTGTTATCAATTGTAATTTAGTTTTCATTATGAATTTCATCAAGGCGTTTCAATATCTCCACTATTTATTTCTATCTTTCCAATTTTTTTGGAATTTATAATAGTTTCTCTTTTCCATAATTCTACTTTTTTTTTTTTGGGGGGGTACGTAATTATACTTGAATAAGTACTCAAAGGCTAAATATGACAATTCAAAATATCTAGAGAATCCTTATTTTTAGGATTATAATAACTTGCATTATTTTTCTTATTTATCTGTAGAGTATACATAGTTCTTATGCAAACTAATAAGTAATGGAAATTTATTCAAAATATCCCATGACCTTTCTTTCATGAGCACTATCCCATTAACTCTCTTGAGTAAAATTTTTTTGAAATCAAAGTGCGAATTCACGAAACTATTGCTGTAAAAAAATTCTAAATCTAAATTACAACATATCACGCGACATCGCTTGGTAACTAGGTTTTATTGTGCCTTATGTGCACCGTCATTGCCCTTCACTTGATGGCTGAAACTTCATATTCAATTTTTTGACATTTTATTAGAAGTAGGATTATGCATCCTTCATGCCCTAGGCATGCACAATGCGTGCATTCATTTTAGTCACTAATGAAAATAATCATAACCAATTTCTTGGATGAAATTTTATATGAAATTCCAAATATTAAACTTCTAGCAAAATAACCCAATTGCTCCATCCAGTTTCAGTTTTAGTTAAATTTGCACGAGATCGATGTCCGTAGCTACTAATCCACCAATCAGGGAAGCATGGAGCAAATTTCGTCTTACCAGGGATGAAGGAAGTTATGACTTTTCTCATAATGTTGAACATATCACGGGATTAGTACATTGAAAGAATATCACTTAATTAGTCGCTTAACAAGCTCTGTAGATAAAAATTACATTGTACCAAATATAGTTTGCTTAATACGATTGTTTCACTGAACAATACGCGGAAAAAGTTCAACATTATTAAGGTAGAATCTAAAAATTATGTTGAGAAAAGTTTATCTAAATTGTAATAACATACGAAAAATCTAACTATTTTAATTGCAATATTTTATAAAAAAATATTGTGTCTGAGAACTAGTTCATGCTATCTAATGAATCGAAATAATATTATATTTATTTGTGTGAATGTGATATGTCTATTTCTTCTGCTTGCGCCTTTTAAGGACATGTTTGCGTTCATGATCTTGTTATTTAATAATGAATCAAAACAACATTGTACTTTACTTATGTGAATGGGATATGATGTCGTATAAGATGCGCGTGGAAAGTGGGCGGTCTCTCTCTAGAAAACCCTTCGCAAACATAAAGTCAAGCTTGGCTGCTCTCTAATAAGTTTGTGTGCTCTCTTCTGTGGTTGATGGTTTTCTGGTGGTTTTACTTGGGTTTTCTAGGAACACGGCATCGTCTTTCACAGGTCTTCCCTCCATAATCAACAGCAAACTTTAGCAACGCCACCGACCTCCCATGGCGATGAGACTATCATCCGCTCGACTCGACGTTTTTTTGCAGCCCACAGAGATTATCTCGAGTTGGGCCGTTTCCTTCCCTGCAGAACGGCTTTGCAAATTCCTCTCTCGCTTTTGTTTTCTGTTTCGCCAAGAAAGGAAGTCTATGCTCAGTTTCTTGGAAAAGAGTTCCTTCGTTGATGAAAGAAGAGCTGGAAACGGAGGGGAAACGAAGAAAAGATCTATGCACCCCCTGCTGCCATTCTTTTCATTGTGTGGAAAAGTTTCAAATTATGTGCTTGAGTCACGAGAATGATCAGTTGGGTATGTCGATTTTCCATGGCATTTGCTTTCTTGTTTCATCCTTTTTATTGTGTAAGACAAACGATCGGGCAATAGAATAAACATAACAACACCGGATTTACTTGGCTCGATTGATGTAACCAGCTCCTTGAAGAGAACAGCACAGATCCCATGATACAATGAATATTACGCTAAATACTCAAAATGTTCTCGATCTTAATTACATCTGATTACTCACGCAACATTTAGCCTTCAAAATTACTCACAAAACAATATTTCAGAGTGGATTTGTGGGATTTTCACTCTCGCAAATCCTTCGTACCATGGGAGGGACCAGAAAGAACACAGAAACCACCGAGGGTGAGAACTTGGTCTACTTCGACCAGGTAGATTTCCATCTGCAAAAGGAAGACATGGAAAAAAATGACATTGCATGAGTTATGTTCTCACGCAATTTTTTCAAGAAAGTTCCTAAATTATGTGATAAGGGTCAAAGCCTTCCTCAACCGGCCACTAAATGACGTTTTCACATTGCGACATTGCAATTCATTGGTATATATAATTATGCTTTATAGTTGGCGTTTAAAAGAAGAAATATACCGTCATGCTTTGCGGTACTAGAAAATGGTTTTTGATTTGTCATGTAATGCTGGAACACTAATGGCTAATTATATGATATCGCCTTTATTAACGCATTATAATTTATATATTTACTCAATATATTTATGGGAAAATAATTTTTTTGCTAGTATTATAAGTAGCCTACAATATCATGATCCCTTCTGTCATTTGTTTTGCTATTGTATTTCACCTTGGGTAACATAAGAATTAACTTTCAGATGAATTGAGCAATACACTACTCATAAACAATGTTCAACTTAGGAATAACATGATTTTTCATCTAGAAAGTGTGCATGAAAATGTTAATTTTCGTGAAACTATCATTGGAAATACATTTTATTAAGCAAAAGAGAAAAGAAAAACATAAGGTATAAATATCTCAATTAATTGTAGAGTTCTAGTTGTTGGATTTAAAATAAATAAAAAATTTTATATGTCCTAGAGTATGATATGAGATTAGTACATTGAAAAAGCATTATATTTTAATTAGCCGCTTAATAAGCTTTGTAGTAATAAACAAGATGGAAATTATACAGTATCAGGTGTGCATATTCCGTCATTTTACTAAAGAGTGCATGTGGAACAAATTCGACGTTGTTAAGGTAAAATCTAGAAGCGGCATTGACAAAATTTACCTAAATTGTATTAAAAGAGTTTGCATGCAATAAATTTAACTATTTCAGTTATAACACTTTGTAAAAATATTATATTTGAGAGCAAGGTCGTGCTTTTCAATGATGAGGCAAAACAATATTGTATTTTACTTGTGTGAATGGGATCTGATGCCGTCCACGATGCGTGTGGAAAATGGCGGTCTCTCTCTAGAAAAGCCTTTGAAGTCAAGCTTGGCTGCTCTTTCATAAGTTTGTGGGCTCTCTTCTGTGTTTGATGGTTTTCCAGCACAACGATTTCCTGGTTGCTCTCTCTGATATGTCTGTGTGCTCTTCAACGTCACTCAATTTCGGGGAACACAGCATCGTCTTCCACAGGTCTTCCCTCCATGATCAACAGCAAACTTTAGCAGCGCCGCCTCCCATGGCGATCCTACTATCATCCGCCCGGCTCGACATTTTTGCAGACCCCAGAGATTATCTCGAGTCGGGCGGCCTTTCCTTCCCTGCAGTACGGTCAATTCTCCAGCGTCTCTCTCTCTCTCTCTCTCAATTTTGTTTTCTTTGTTTTTTCCACGAAAGGAAGTCTGCTTGTCGCGACCTCCCCGAAGCGGGTTGGACCACCTAAGGGTCCGGCTAATGGATTGCTAAGCCTAGACTTAGCTCGAGCTCTCTCAAACCCTTACCAATTCGCAACTTAGGGTTTGAGTTTTTAACATGCAGATGATTTTTATCCTAGAGTCGCCACTAATCTATTTTTTGGTGGGTCGATTAGAAACCCAAATAAAGTAATGGGAGAATTACTTCACTCATACGAACCAGAGATTAAATGAGTTCAGGGACTTCATTATACTAAATTTCTCTAACGCCCTTTCGGTACATTTTCTCTTTTATTAAAAAATGTTTTGCAGGCAGCTCGAATTGATTTTAGCCTAAAACACTAAAGTGATCATACGGGTGCACAAACATTAAAGATAACATTCAAAAGGAAAAAAACATTGCAGAATTAAACACAATAAGGCAAGCAACTATTTCTTTTGGGTTTTCTCTTGTTTTAAAATGAAAACTTACCTAGATAACATGTACATGATATTTTTTGGTATTTTATTTTTTATTGAAATTCGAAATAATTGCTGAAGATTGACTACAAAACCTGACAAGTTATCTTACTCAAGCTAGGAAATAATTTAGATTAAATCCCATTTTAATTCGAAAACTCGTCTTAATTAAGTAATCGTAACATGCAATCTAATACTAAAATCTAACTAGATAAATTCTAAACATGTAACCCTATCCTATTTAAGAAAATTATTATTATTATTATTATTATTATTATTATTATTATTATTATTATTATTATTATTATTATTATTATTATTATCATCATCATCATCAAATGAGATTATTAAAATATGCAAACATTATCTAAAACCCTATTAAAAAAAGTTATTTAGATCCTATCCTAATCTATTCCCAAAATTATCTAAACATGCAATCCTAACTTATAAAACCATTATACAACCATTTTTTAGTATTTTCCAAAACAAGCAATTACCATATAAGCATTGTACTCAACTCACTCGGGATATTCATCAAATGAAGGGTGAAAATAATCGAAAAAATAATCCGTCATCTCACGGATTAAATTAGCGATTATTTTAACCCTAAACATCATAACAATCAAGAAAAATCAAAATAATTAGAAAATTGATCGGAAGTCTCTCGGATCAACTTAATAATTATAATGATTTCAAAGCCAAAACACTATCAAAATCAACATAATTAAAAAATGGTCCGAAATCTTACGAACCAAATTAATAATTATGGTGATTTTTACCAATAATATCCTATTAGGTAATGCCTAAAACCTCAATTAACATCAAACATTTCAGTTTATATAATAATATTTAAAAGAAATTTGGTTAAAGAAAACTACCTTATTTGGATCCGCGCCAAAATTTCACGAACGGTGGTTCGCGTCGGGGTCGGGCTGTGGCGGTTGCAAGGCCACAGCTGCTTCTGGTCAAGCTCGTCGCGGGCTTTGTGGGGGCAGCTCGGGCGCTTCGCACGGCTCATCGTCGCCGGTGACCTGCAGGGAAGAAGCAGCAGCGCACGGACAGAAGCGGGATGGCAGCGGCTTTGGGCTGCTCGGTCACGGTGATACAACAAGCAACGGCGACTGGTTCGGACTCCTTGTCATGAAAGCCCAGGAAGCAGCGACGCGGTCGACTGGAGCAAGGAACTCAGCAATGTTCTCGAGCTTGGGAGGGTGAAGCGACGGGATGGACGCTCAGGCGGCGATGGTGACGGCGCGGGCTGCGGCAGAACGGAGGTGCGGCGTCGGCTAGTCGTCGAGGGCAGAGGCGGAGGCTGGCTGTGGGCGTCGGGCACCAGGCGCAGCAGCAGTGATGGTGTGGTGCAGAGGCGCGAGGACCAGCAGAGGTGGTCTGGGCTGTGGCGAGTTGCAGTAGTGCGGCGACGGCGTTAGGTTGCTGCGGAGGTGCGGCGTGGGCAGCAGATCGTGGGCCGACGGGTGAGGGAGCGAGCGGTGCCGGACGGTGGTGCGGTGTCGAAGGCGCGGGCTGCAGGCGTAGAGGCGGGCGCTCGTGGCGTCGTGTGCTCGGAGGCAGCAGTGACGATGATCAGGCTGAGGCGCGGTCACGGACGAGAAGAGGAGCAGCAGCGGTTGGTCACGGGTCGGTGCGGGCTACAGGCGAGGCGTGACGCGACGATGGCTGGTGGCACGGCGACCGGCTCGTCGGTGCTCGGACGGAGGGGCAGGTCGTAGCGGCGGCCAGCGGACTTCAGGGGGATGCGGCGGCCGGCTCGGGTGCCGCTACGGAGGTGCTGTTTGCAGAAGCAGCGGTGGCGGGCGGTGATGGTGGCGCGCTCGGGGCTCGCTGGAAGGAGATGCTGGCGTCGGTCAGAGGTGCAGCAACGGGAACGGTGGCGCGCGAAGGCAGAGGCGCGGCGGCGGGCTCGGAGCTCGCCGGAAGGAGGAAGGCGGTGGGAGAGCGGCTGCAGCGCCGGGCGACCAGCAGCAGCGAGGAACTCCCCAAGAAGATGAACAGTAGGGGTCTTTTCCTCTTTTTTTTTTTTTTTTTTTTTTTGCTGTTCGGTCACTTCTTTTCTCTGTCTCTCTCTCACGTCTCACTCTCTGCAGTCTCTCTCTTCTGCTTTTTCTCTTTTTTTAATCTCCTCCCCCTGACTTCATCTTTTCTTCTTTCTCTCTGACGAGAGTCTCTCTCCTTTTTTCTCTCAACTCTCCACACGGGCTCTCTTTTTTTAATAGCTCTCACAATCCTCTCAAGGGAATTTTTTTCGTTTTCCTCCCCTTGCCCCCTCTTTCCTTGCTTATTTATAGGCAACAGGTGAACAGGAGGCAGCCGCAACTTTCCTTTGCTTGTTCAAGTTTGGTTCTTTTTTTCAAATATGGTGGCCACCGTCTGATCTCTAGGAAGGAAAGTATTATAAAATGTCAGCCCATCTTTTTGCATGCGTCTGTGGAATTTTCACGTCCCCCATTCATGTGCGCATGTGCATGCATTAATGAGGGAAAGAAAATGCACGTTCATAGATTCTTCTTTCTTCTGCATGCTTGGGGCCTCTTATACGGCTACTTGTCCCTCCCTTCTATAGGATAGCCACAACTTTTGACTTTTCTTGCTTATCATTTGCTTCATCCTTCAGCAAATTTCTCGTTTACTTCTCCTGACAACCCGCACCTGAGAGAGAGCATATTATATAATATATCATGGGCTCATTTTGCTTCTCTAGGTTCCTCACATCCGCCGAATTCTTGCGCATGCATGTGCATGCATTAACGAGCGAGAGACAATGGACATGCAAGAACTTCTTTCTTCTCCAGCCGATTTGTTCTCCAGGAAGGAGAGAATTCCTTGCAACAACTCACTATAAAATATTATAAAATTGTGAGCCCACTTTCTCCAGAATTCTCGCGTGTGCAGTGGAGAATTTTTTCTTTGCTTTCTTCACGCTTGCGGCTTCTCTAGAATTTTCACGTCCTCCCTATTTTTTCCATGCATGTGCATGCATTAATGAGGAAGAAACAATGGACGTGAAGAACTCTTCTTTCTTCTTTCTTTGACTTTCATTGTGTGTTTTCAGATTAGCAAGAGGGAGACCACCTTTTGTGCATGTAATCGACCGCGAGCCGCTGCATCTTGTTGTCTTTTGGTACCAATGCAAATGCAACTACATGAAATGCAATTTTACTATTTTTTTATATATATATTTTTAATTTTTTTTCATGTAACTAATTACTAAATAATTAGGCAAAATTTAGGTGTCAATAGTGCTCAGTTTCTAGGAAAAGTTTTCCTTCATTGATGAAAGATGAACCAGGAAAGAGAGGGGAAACAAAGAAAAGATCCTTGCGCCCAAAGTTGCAATTGTTTTGATAGTGCGGAGAAGTTTCAAACTTTGTGTTTGATTCTGTTGGAAATGGTGATCCATTTTCTAGAATTTCCTAGAGTTGTTAAGCTAGAATCTAGAATTTCCTAGATGAAGTTTCTGAAAGAAAGAGGAAAATGTCCAACATGTAAGAGAAGTCTCTAGAAGACCTACAACTTAGAATTTCCTAGAATAAGCCTAAGTGGACAACATTCCACACTATTCTAGAATGTTGTATTTAGTCTCTATAAATAGGAAAGAGGGGGAGCATAGTAGAACAACAAAAGTGTGTGTGAGGGGAAAACCCTCCACCTTGTGAGAGGTCTTAGACCTCCACCAATCTCCATCAAACTATTTCCTTCGACTAATGAAACTATTTTCCCTCATATCCATGTTCTTTGTCCTTTAATTATCCTATCTTGTCATTTGTCCATTCTCTACAAATTATATTATACACTTGCACACATTAGTAACCAAAAACTATCATCAATACCAAAATCATGCTTCCGCAGCGCACTCATTCAAAAAATTTTAATAGATTCATAAGGTGGGTATGTCGATTTTCCAAGGCATTCGATTTCTTGTTTCATCATTTTTTATTTGCGTAAAACAAAGGATCAAGCAATAAAATAAATAGAACCATAAAATAAATTGGACATTGGGTATGCTTAGTTCGATTGATGTAACCAACTTCAAGAGAAGAGTAGCATAGGATTCAACAATGCAATGGAAATTACAATAAATACGTTCAATATTTACCGATCCCTATTACATCCAATAACTCACTTAATTAGTCGTGAAACAATCTTTCAATCTTAGATACCTGCCAGGTTTTATGGGATTATATACTGTGGTTTTCTAGAACTTTGCCACGGCAAGAATCAGAGTGGATTTGGGGGACTTACCCACTCGGCGAATTCCTCATGCTATGACAGGATTCGCCATCTGGTTTTCATGATGCTTATCTTTATGGGGCTAGACATTTCAAAAAGAAAAAGACAGGTGCAAAGGCCATGTTTCCTTGCTGGTGCTGGATGACTTTTAGGTAAACAGAGAGGACAAAACTAACCAGGGAAGACTTTCCAACGCTAATGCCTCCCCTTTTAGCCCCTCTTTTTGGATAAGTAAAACTTATCGACTATAAACTTCTCGATTGCATGCCTATATAATGCAGGGATGGCAATTCTTCTCGCTATCCTGATAAAACTTCACACAACAAAAGCAATTTAACGAGACAATTCAATATGACAGGCCGCCACGCCACCCCACCCTGTGCGAGGAATAACCAGGCATCACAATCGCCAGGGCCGCCGCAATCTGACTGGCACAAGTAGATCATCGGCCACTGCATCGCATTTTCTTTACCCACTACTCTTGGCCTCCTCATGTTCATCTTCCTTGCAATACCTGTCACAATGGCATCGCAGTTCCAGCTCGACCAGGGCTCTTCCCTTTCGTCCCTCAACATCTCCACCTCCCACATCACTGCCCGATGGAACATCGCTGTCTTGGTCAAGAACCCAAGTAAGCTCTTTGCTGTCAAGTACACTCACCTGAAGCTCCTCTTGAGTTTCCAAGGCCAACTCGCCCTCTCTCGTTCCCGCCTTCACTCAGGGCCCCGGTAATGTGACCACAGTCCGTGCCAAGGCCTTGTCAACCCTGGCAATCGTCAATGACTTGGGCGTGATGGGCCTGGTGAGCACGTTGAAGGGCCCAGAGGTGACCATTGACATAGTGGCCAAATCCAAGCGGAGGCTGCACTTGGGTCCGTTGTGGGTGCCCCTTTTCGACGTCTATTTCTCGTGCATGAGTGTGACCTTCACGGCTCCGACCAACGGCAAGAGTGTCGGCGACTGGATGATCCTCGGAGGCACCTTGACATGCACTCCCGACACCATCACTCTACTTTGGTAAGAAAAGTTACAAGCACGTGACTTCTTATCATCAATCAAGCACATTAATTTATGATTAAGCGGTCTGAACAATTTACGGTTATGATACATAGTGAGTGCTTCTATAGCATTAAACGCTTAATTTAAGTAATTTTTATGTGGTTTTATCAAACACTTTTGCATTACTAGAAATCAATTTTGCATGTTTATTCTGTTAATATAAATAAGGTTTAATTCTCACGATCTTGTGTGTTTCCGTCATTTTTGCAGATTCTAAAGACTCTTCTAGCTTCTACAAATCCGGGCATCCATTGGAGGGTTCTTTCCTAGTTTAGTACTTTGGCAAATACATCAATTTTTTTTTGTTGGTTTATGTATACTTCTTTGTTAAAGTTGTATTCTCTCGATATTTGAATTTTCGAGTTATTATCCAAGAAATAGTTTGTACTTTACATGTCTTTAATTTGTGAGGTTTTGAAAGTTTTTCTCTTAACTCGGTTTCTAATCATGCATTGCATTGGTGTGCAATCCCAAAGTTCGTATTGCTTTTTCAGTTGTAAAGGAGGCAACTGAGTCGGTCTCATAGAATTGACTGACTAGTTAAATGCCTCAATTTGAATGGCAAAATTCGTATTCAGATTATGACATTTTTCACTCAAAATAATCTTGGGATTCAAGCATATCACTCTATGGTGAAGCCTTGTCAAATATATATGGACATGACCTTTTATGTGCATTCATGAAAGATTAGTCGGCGAAAAAATGCTTAATAAAGTGCAGATACCTATTGACCAAAAAAAAAAAACGGTGCAGATACCTAAATTAAGAAGTCTAATTGCTCCTTTGAAGCTAGACCAAGACCGAGCTTGGAGTCAGGTGGCTTTGTCAAAAGAGACTAAAGATAGAAGCCGATGGTTGACTCAATAGGTTGGAGCGACCCTCCTTCGAGCACCACGCTTGTCTTGAGTCTCAACTATCCATTTGTTACGTAAAATGTAACCAAAAAGACCCAAACCATAACATTTCTGACATTCTCGCATATGGAGTTTTAAGGTTTTCTTACCAACGTTAGGAACACTAACAAACCCCTATTACATTGACTCTATGTGTGCTAGTGACATTCTAGAGAACATTCGGCTCCATCTTTTAAATGCAACCCCTTACTCAATGATGGCCCATGCTAAGAATTTCCATCTGAGGTCGTTTCCAGATGGTCATTCAACAATGAAGTGTTTCTACTCTGTTTCTCTTATGCTGCGCCCTCCTGGTGATTTCCAAGCATTAATCCGCTCCGGAGACTCTTGTTTGGCACTTTATTTTTATACAGCTTCTTCGTTGGGCCTGGATCTATAAAAATCGGTTGAATCATAAGGGTTGGGTTGGGCTGGGTTTTATCCTATTCACTTCCTTCTCATCTGGGGGCTTTAATATGATGTTTCCTTGATCATTTCTCAGCTCGTCTTTCTCGGACCACACCGGGAGGGTCGCGACATGGAGGATTGAGGGTGTTGAGCCTTTGGACATCGGGATTAGTTTTCGGTTTTCTTTGGGCGGATTTGTCTATCAGCTTGCACGATCCACATCTCAATGAAGCGCATGCGCATTGGACTATTTGCTATGATTTGATCTTAAGTTAAGATCATCTTCACTCGCAATTTCCTAAAAGAAAAAGCTAGGCACTGTGGTTTTTGTTGTTTTGGTCTGGGAAATCTCATTCCCATTCATGTGGGAGGTCAAAGTACGATGGTTAGTTTCCACATAACCCATACAGAAAATCTTAAAAGAAGCGGTGAGTTTTTAAATGAAAATTATCTAAAAGTTTTAAACCTATTACATTTTTATCAATTCGGTCATAAATATTTCAATTTTGCCAATTGATTTTCTAAACATTTTCTCTTTTAACCAATTGAGTTCATTCAGCCAATTTTGGCTAAAAATTACTAATGTAAACACCGGTCATCCTATATAACACAGTTGGCGCTGACATTGACAATTTTAATAATATTTTAAAATTTTTCAAAAAATTTATTAAGAATTTTATTTTCCTATTTTATTATTATTATTATTATTTTTTATTGTGGTCAGCAAGGGTGGCAATGCCCTCGCTCGAATCTGGACAAGGCCATTGTGGCCATGGGCAAAGGCAGCCTCTCTTGCGGCTCTTGAGGCTAGCCTCGCCCATGGCTACTTGAGCTCGACCCATGGCCATGATTGCCAAACCTCAATCTTGCGGCTGTCATGGCCGTTCGAGCTTGAGCTCTGGATTCATGGCCACCACGACCACTTAAGCTTGATGCTTGCAATCAAGCTACTTAGTTAGAATTGGTTATTAGCTTTTTGAACCTAGAATTTGTCATGTTTATCCAATAACTGGTTCTGGAACATACCTTAGTTTTTTAATCCGATTCCAAATTCTACTCAAAAACCTGTTTTTCTTTTTGTTCCTTTTTGTGGTTTCATTTTTTAAGCATATGCTTATGTGTATCCTCAAAGTGGGTAACTCTTTTACTGCATGAAAAATTCGGTATGTCAATCCTATTGGGTGGACTTAGTCAAATATGGAACGGGCATTTACCTGTAGACGAGGCGCGCATCGCAGCGAGCCAATGTTAGGCTCGCATGTCACCTCGTTCATGAGTTACTTGGGTATTTCATGGGCCGGAGGTTCCTATATTTGTTCTTTGGACAAGCTTTCTCATCATTAAGAAAGAAATGATCTGGCAAAATCTTTGCAAAGAAGTGCAAAATGAAGGCATTCCTGATCCAAACTTACTGTCTAGAAGCGAGGCTTCACTTGAAGCCCATTGGGCCAGGCCACAATGGGATCGAATTTGCGAACCAGCAGGTTTTTCAAAGCTTCTCTCTCTCTCTCTCTCGCTGAAGTCGTATTTCATCGCTCGCGAGAGCTTTCCAACTCGAGCATGGCGGATCGTTATTCCCCAAACGCAATGCCGGACTTCGTACCGGAAACTTCCGTGGAAGATACTGTCACCGAAAGTGCCAAGGACTCTCTCTCGAAGCTGAAATCAATTTTTGGGTAGCCTCAGAGGAAGGGCTCAAATGGCGAGCGGGCGAGCGCACTCAGTTTGCGATCACTTGGAGAAGAAGAAGAAGAGGAGTCGCAGGGTTCCCGCGGCGAAAAAGCGCGAGGGCAACTGCCCCGTGCGAGCGAAGAGGAAAGAAGAGCGGCGAGCTATGTCTGAGAAACAGGAGGCCAAGAAGAAAAGGACGCAAGAGAAGTTAGGATTTTCATCTTTTGTGAAACCGATTTAAAAGATCGATCTAGTCGGTATGGTTCTTGAGTGATTCTTCACTCAGAACTGGAAACTAAAGCGGTTCCTGCTGATTTCAAATTTTGGAATGGGGAAGCAGATCCGTTCTTAGGGCAGTCGGGTCCGGTTCTTGAGTAGAACCGGTCCGGTGCATACCCCTACTAGATATTGACCAACCCGCTATGCTATGACATGTACACCAGCAAAGGACCCTAGGGCATATTCCTTTTATAAGAGTTTATGATTAACAATTCAAACCTTCTCCTACTTCATATGATAGCACGTTATGTTTTACTATAAATCGGTTCCATGGGGCATACCGCGCATGGGAGATTGATTACTGGTTAGATTACATGTGGGTTTGTGTGTTTATTTTAGAGCTGATGATTTAACGAAGTGCCATTGTTTTCGGGAAAGGCTGCAATTTGTTAGTTCCATCAGTTTCTTGGACCAACCGTCCATTTGTTCATCTAGTTTGCTAAAACATGTCTAAATGTTAATTTTTTTGCATTATCACTCAAGTTTCAAAATGACCTAAACTCTTGATAAGAGATTTACAAGACACTCGTATCGACTATAGCCTCTTATAATAAAAGCTGGAGCCTCGCACAAAAGGAGCTCCTTAGTCAGTTCTTAAGCACTTGCCGTTAAGATTTCATTGTCAACATAACAAAATAAGCAAACAAACAGTCACGCCTAACTTAAAACCCTATCCAAAAATGACTCTAGTTAAAAGCTCGCAGTGGCTGGAAGACACTGCTAGAGAAACCAAAAGTGCCTCAGTTCTTTAAGGATGAGGCCGTTCCCTGAAACCGTTTCCCTACCCATCCCCATGATCCAGGAATTGGAGGCCCGTCGTTGTTGAGGCCCATCTAAATTTGTACAGACCAGCACTAATTAATAGATATCTAATGCGCTAATCCTTTGCAACATGAAATGCGACTGAAGAAGCTGAGTAGAAAGTGTATTAGGATGAGGAGGAAGAGAGCAGAAAGGTATCTTTCAGTCCTAAACTTTCCCATTTTGCCTATTTAGTCCTAAATCTTTGCCCGAAATTTTAATATAATTCTTCCTACCAATTTACCGATGTGGCAATGTGTGCCCATGAAGGATGGCCAAGATGACTGGACTGCCACGTCGTTGTAAGACTTATTTGTTTATGTTTGAGATGGATAAGGTTATAGCTTGTTCCAAGGTTGGTTTACATGGAAAATGAATAATGGGGGATGCCTGTACAAATTTACCGATTACCGATAAGCAATTCAGTCGATGAAGAAAGATGAACCGGTGATGAGTAGGATCATCAAAATGAGAACGTGACCTTAACTTGGCAGACTAGTCATTAAAAAGAACTTTATATGATAAGATCTCTAAGATGTGATGGACAAAACTATTTCCATGCCTAAGAAGAAGATAGTGGATAGTTATTATAAGTCATACTTGGTTTAGCACTATTCAAGTTCATTTCCTTGAGGTCCTTGTAATCCTTAATAATGTGGATTTACCGATTGCCTTTTCCTTTTCAAACAACCGCGTGTCCTATCTTAATTAGCAATGACAAAGGACGAGAAATTTATCGTAAAGATTAATGCAAAAACCAACGGATCTTACACTTGTATCAACGCGAGAGGATGAAATCACTATACAAATGAACAATAAAGAACGCGAGAGCCGATTGCAATAAATCAGTCGGAAAAAACAACCACTCGTACGCTTAAATGTTTCCCCGGCCTTAAATTACTCGCAAGCCCACGGGGATTAGCCTCGGGTAATTACTCAATAAACTAATCACCAAAAAGTTACCTCAGAGCTAGAAACCCCCGCGTCTCCGCAAAGAAAACGCCCGATTGGAATGCGATGAGCTGTCCCTGTCAGGCACGATATATTGCCGCTAAGAAATCTTCTCATTTCTTTTTTGCAAGAAAGAAATCTAATCCTGGCCAGGTCATTTCGGGCTCTCTTGAAGGCCATGCTGATATCCATATTATTTGAGTCTTAGAAAACTATGAAAAAAGAAGTCATATAAAGTGTCAATATGTATATTGATCGGGTGCAAAAGTATATTCCAAAAGTTTTAAGAAGGTTTGAAATGATCGAGTACACAAAATAACAAAAAGAGAAAAAAGACAGTTTCTTTTAGGACATCATGTGCGGACGTGATTTTGAGGTAGACAGAAAGAACAAAAAAGAATATGAGAAACCCTCCAACCCTTTGGATGATTTCTCTTTTATCTTTTATCTTTTTATCATTTACTCAAAGCACTCAACACTTTTGAAATATCCATGTGTTGACACCTAATATATGTTATTTCCATAGAGTTTTCCAAAGGCTCAAATAATATGAATATTGGCATATCATCCGATTTCTCCGCCATCGCCTTCAGAAGAGCTCGAGATAAGCTGGTCAGAATTATGTCTTTTTGTTGTAAAAGCAACGAGAAGATTTCGAAAACCGGAAGCTCTATGCACGGAGAGACCATCTCGATCTAATATGCACAGGAGAGTGATTTTTATTAGCAAATCAGGCACCTTCTGCTTCAACAAGGTCTTGACCGATTGTGGATACTTCTGATTTTGGGATAGTGGACGTGTCGTTCAATCACACGCATCCTCATTAATTAATTTCATAGAAATGTTTGGAGGGACATCGGCCAAAACAAGCTATGGGATGAACTTTCTAAGATGATTAATTTTACATTGACCCAAAGAAAAAAGGGGTCTGTGAAATTGGCCAAATCTGCTCTTCATAAAAGAACACCATATGACGTTTCTCTCCACTGATAATGTGAACTGTGTTGGCTCCTTTGGATAGAGCAATAATCGCACCCACTCGCCAGCTTTTTCGAGTCATTTCATTATACCCACTAAATTCAAGGGAAACGACGGATAGGACCTATCCTTCTCTCTTAAGGAATAAGCTGTCTTTATCGTGATTGCAATTTCCTGCATCCGTAAGATTTTTAGAACTTTCTCAATCCTTTTTTAGTAGCTTGACACGTGACAATTGACTAATATACTAATTTGAGATTTTACTCTCTATTTATCATAATTGTATCAGTTTTATATTTTTTATGATATCAAACTAATTAACAAATTGTATATTTATCACAAATGTATCAATTTTGAGGTTTTTGACCATTAAAAAATCAGTTTTGAGCAAATTTATCATAAATATATTAATTTAGAGTTATTTGTTGTAATTTGAGATAAATTTATCATAAGTATATAAATTTGAGGTTTTTCATGATATTAATCATAGGTGAAAAGCTTGGGTTCAACCCCACCTAATTAATTTGAAGGCACCTTTATGAGACGGAGACGACGTGCATATTCACTCTCAAGCGTAGCGCATGGGGCTCCGTACCTCTCCTTCGCTCATTTTTTCGTTGTTGTTGTATTTTTACCCTGGGTAACATCATAGGTAAATCTACCTAAATTGCGCAATATACTTATCCTAAATAATTTTCGACTTTGCAACAACATTTTTTCTTTTTATGTAGAGCGTTTGCAATAAAATATGATCTTTTTGCAGGGGAGAGAGAGAGAGAGAGAAGAAAAACGGAAGGCATAGAAATCTCAATTAGTTCACGAATTCCAGTTGTCGTATGGGGAGAAAAAACATTGGCTATCCCTGCGCACATGTCGGCACATGCCAACTTAAAAAAACCTAAGAGCTGAGATATGACAAAAGACACGATGTGGCAAATGATTCTTTAATTTGGAGCAACTTTTTGGTTTCCCCACCTAAGATAGGCATTTTATTGTGGGCACTGTATCTAAACAAACAAATAAATAAATAAATAAAATGAAAGGCCGTCGATGCTTAACGTCATCACCTTCTCGAACCCGTCAATTACGGTGGCGATGAGTGGTGGAGAGATGCTGGTTCTTCCCTTCGTACGGATCACGAACGATGATGCACTCCGGTTCGGTGTGGAACGCGGTGGCAGCGATGTCCTGATGCGGCCCCTGCGATCCGTGCTTGCGGCCTGGCATGGCTGGACGAAGTATATGATGGGAACATGGTTTGATTCTCATGGTCACTTGTTTTGGTGTTGGTTGCTCGGATTCTAGAGAGTCGCTTCTACAAATTTGCCATCAGTTGGAGGTTTCTTACTAGCCTATTGCTTTGGGAATTACATCAAATTTTTTAAGGACTCTCGGTCTCTTTCGCCATCGCCGGTCCATGTTATACCTCTTCTAAAAATGTGTATTTTCCGGGTATTTGAATCTTGGAATTACTGCCGAAAATATATTTTGCACTTCACGTCTTCAATATTTGAGATTTTGCAAGTCTTTCCATTTATCTTGGCTTCCCATCATGGATTGGCTTGCAACCCCGACATTTGTATTGATTTTTCCATAGCAAAAGGAGGCAACAAAGTCAACTTCAAAGAAAATTCAGTTAGTAATTAAAAAGATATATATGAATTTAATAAGTGATGAAAATTTATGTAAAACTGAACCAAGTTAAAAACTTGTCAAGACCTGTTCAAAAAAAAAAAAAAAAAAAAAAGCTTGTCAAGACAAACCCTGCCCCACTTGTCAATTGATAGTTCGGAAGTCTCATTATGGGGGGAAGATCTTAGTGAAGTGAGATGTGGAAATAGTGGAAGATGGTGGAGGCTTTCCTTTGAAATGGGCGTGGACATCTTTTGACGGAATAATAAGAAGCTTTCATTCAACCACCGTTCATAGACAATCGGGAGGAACCGTGAAAGAAAGTTAACGAAATAGGATTGAGACAAGTAAAATCATAAGAATTGATTTAGAGTCCGAGATCACCCTAAAAAAAATAAAGGCAAGATGTATTCGTTAGTCATGGGATAAAAAAAAATGATTTTTTGGATCCAAGGATCGTGCTTGTGGGGCAAAAATCCTTGATATGCTCCTTTAGCACTATGCGATTGCGTTTTTTTTTTTTTTTTTTGTCCAAGAATTAGGCTGTTCAATTGGAAAAATAAAAAAAATTATATATCGCTAAAGTATAATACCATCACCTCATGTGTCATCTATACTCACATCGATCAAAATTGCAACTTGATTGTTAACTAGGGTGGACAAAGTTAAGTAGTGCTCTTATTTTTGTTTTTGCATAAGTTAATGGTTGTATTAAGATGAACGACTTTTAAAAATAATTTACTCCCCACCTTACGAGGCAAGAGAGGCCACTTTACAAATTTTTATTTGCGACTTGTGATTGGTTGAGTGACGTTTCTTGTCCGTACGTTTATCCACTTTAAGTAGGAGAGGTCAGAGCTCAGCCATTCCCTCCCTCTTTTTCTTGGTTCGAAACCTTGATTTGCTTGGCTGTTTGATTTTCCGAGGACTCCCGGTACTTGCATTGAAACCAAATGGAAGCCGACCGTCCACCCCGTACCGATGACGCTCAAGCACCCAGGACGGCGGCGCCTCCGTTGTCCCGCCGGTACAAGCTGATCATCGGCCGCTTTGTCCTGTTTGCTGCGCCCACTATTCTCGCCCTCATTGTCATCTTCCACGCAATGCCTGCCGTAATGCTGCAGGAGCACGGGCTTGACCTAGACTCTTCCCTTTCGTCTCTCAACATCTCCATCTCTATCTCTCACAGCAAAATCGTCGCTGTGGAGTATACTCATTTGAAACTTCTCTTGAGTTCAGACGGCCAATTCACTCTCTCTCTCGCTCGTCCCTTCCTCATGTCCAACTCCACTCAGGCGCCTGGCTGCGGGACCTCGCTCCGAGCTAAAGTCCAGACAACGCTGTTGATTGCCACCGACTTGGGTGTAAACGGCTTGGAGATGACCATCGAAGTAGCGGCAAAAACCAAGTTGAAGGTGCGGCTGGGTCCGTGGTGGGTCGCCATCCTCAAAGTACCCACCACGCTCAACGTGGATGTCTCATGCATGAACTTGACGTTTGCAGCTCAGTCCAACAGTGAGGACGGCGGCAATCAGATGATCCTCGAAGGCTCCCTGAGCTGCTCTCTCGACATCATCCCTGAACTCTGGTAAGAAAAGTTACAAGTTCCTCCTTAGTTTCGTATTTCTAGTATCGGAGCAAGTTGTTTGTGTTCACCAATGAAGCGGACGGGAAGTTGTAGATGCTCAGCATGACAACTTTTTGGAGCAGTTTGATTCGGCAGGTGCTTGGCTTTTTTTATTGTACTAATATTAAACAATCTTTGATTCTCACGACCCCGTCTCTTCTTGTTCTAATTTTCACGTTCTGGGGACTCTGGTTTCCACCAATTTGGCAATCACTCGGGATCCTATGACTTTGATTTACGAAGGAATAAATGGCTTGCACTTGCTCTGGATATTAGAGGTTTCTCGTGTTTTGTTCCTCGGTGATTCAAGGGTCCCCCTCACGTTGAAAAATCGTCGATATGACAATTGTTCTTATCAAATAGGCCACATTGTTCTTTTATTTCCTACATTGTTCTTTTATTTTTGGTTTTCACATAAAGTAACTTAGCGTTTCGGTGAAATACAAGTTTTGGAATATTAATTAAGGGCCCCAAGAAAATTCGAGAGGGCACGTCACTTAATCGCCGATTCTTGGGTTCATTGAATTCGAACAAGATTGAGATTTTGAAGTTTGGCGTCCTGCTCTTCATAAAGAACAATGGGGCTAGAATTTTCCTCTTTTCTTATTGTCTCCACCACCTAACAAATATAAACAATAAAAAAGACACTTTTTGATTGGATGGGAATGAATGAAGAGATAGTACTAAGTCAATCCCGTATCGACTCTCAAACTCTGATTCTTTGTTAGGCGGCTTTTTTCTCCTGGGGCTGGAAAAGCCACGATTTAAAAAAAAAAAAAAAAAAAAAGGCAATTGCTTCGCACCTAAGTAATTCGAATACCCCGATCTCTCCATAGATTGCAGATTTCAACAGCATAAAAAACAACTGTAGAAACAACTACACTCGACACAACAATTTCAAATGAGGGCCGAGCAACTCCTACCCCATCCGGACGATGATCCGCCATCGCCGCCGCCTAGTTGCAGCGGGGATGACTGGTCAAGTTGTGCTGGTCAAGGACAAAGTGTCCCGTGCTTGTGATGCAGCACGTCGGCATCAATGCCGCTCTTGACCCTCCAATCCGGCCTGTCGGGGCATACTTTATTTCATTGTTTCATAAACTCTTTTTAAATATATATCTTTATTCATTAATTTTGACCTTTAGAGCGAACTTTCCACACGACGTCATCCGACACGCAGTTTGAGCATGGAACGGATAAGCATTGCTTGACTATCATTGGTCCAGTGTTGATTCGCATGTCCCTCTCGTCGCATAAATCATCGATTTAATAATTAACGAGAATTCGAAAAAAATAAAATTAAACCTAGTTATAAACTCATCGGGAGACCACATAGTTTTTTTATTCCCTACGTTGTTCTTCTTTTATTTTGGTGTTTCACATAAAGTAACTTAGAGTTTCGGTAAAACGAAGATCGAACTCATTCAATTTTTAGGATAAGGAATGCTCGATGACACTTCTGCTGTCCATTGCATGCAGCTGTTTCGCACGATGTTGACTTTCTCAGTTGGAAAGAATAATCACATCAAACATCATGGAGCTTTTTCTAATCAGACACCAATATCCCGAATTATTTTTGATCGCATCAATACCTCAAACTTGTGCCAATTACTAAAAAAATACCATCTGTCTGTCGGCCGTTAAAAATTCTACATGGCAACATGTGAGGCTGTTAGAAATCTAAAGTGGTACAGCGCGTTCATTACCATGTCAGTTTCATTTGCCTTGTGTTCTCCACAAATACTGACCATTATAGACAGAAGCCTTGCGGAAGGTAATTTTAGATCCTTCACATAAGTTTGAAGGTATTGCGGGAAAAAAAAAAAAGTTTCTCGCTCGTTCATAATTTTGAAAAAGACAACAAAAGTTTCGAGAGCTTATGATCAGATATGGCCTCGGCCGGTCGGAAAATGATACGGAAGTGTTGGAGGATGAAATGACTTCTCCACGCGACCCACGTTCTGCCCCAATTGCTCAAGTGCTTTCATTCGGATTTTGTTGTGAAGAAGCAAATAGGGTTCATGCATCCGATTCACATCAGATCTATGCATGCGAGTCGTGATATGGAATCCGACAGCTCATGCGTGTTGGGCTTACATTAGCTGCGAAGGAACCTAAATGATTAGAAAAGGACGGTTGATATATCTCAACCGTTTAGGCTCCGTTTGTTTAGAGTAAGATGGATAATTTAAAAAATATTTTTCTAAAAAAGGATTGCTTGTGTCACTTGAAAAAATAGCAAAGGAACAAGGTTTTCCCCATCAACAACAATTTATGTTTAAATATTTTCATAGAGAAAGAAGATATCTTTTATTTATTTATTTTCGCAAGCAATATAAGTGATTATTTTTTTGGAAGTCATTTATTTTCCATGAAACAAATGAAATTTTAATCTAAATAGTTTTCTTTAAAGTTTCTAAGTATAGCTTAAATTATGCAATATCCACTTGATGGGAAAAAGTGCCAAAAAGTCCTAAACCTATTACATTTGTACCAATTTAATCATAAACTTTTCAAATAGACCAATTTAATCTCAAAATATTTCAATTATTACCAATTTAATTTATTTGGTCAATTTAAGCTAGAAATTGCTGACACGGATGCCGTCATCCCATATAAGACGGCTGATGTTAACATTGGCTTTTAAAAATATTTTTAATAACTTTTAGATTTTTTACTATTTTAAAAAAATTTCCTTTTTCCTTTTTTTTCCTCTTTTTTTTCCCCATTTTCTTGTTCTTTGGACTATGGCCAACACCGACCATAGGCAAGGGCATCGCAACCCTTGTCGGCCATAGGTGAGGGTCACCCTCGCAGCCTAAGCGAAGGCAAAACCCTTGCAGCCCGGGCAAGGGCCACCCTCATTGAATCTAGCAAGGGCTCGACTTTTGCCACATAGCCTAGGGCCACCCTCTCTAGAAGCCATGAGAGTGGCCCTCGCCAAACTCGGTGAATTGCCTAGGCTACATGGGTCATGTCCTCACTAGATCCAACAAGGGCAATCCTCACCTCTTGCCGATGAGGGTCATACACCTTTTTCTATGGCCAATTGCCGATCGTGATCCAAAGGAAAATAAAAGGAAAAAAATGAAAAAGGAAAAAAATGAAAAAAAAATATATTAAATAATCAAAAAATTATTTGAAAATGTCCACATCATTATCAGTTATTTAAAGTGCCATGGCTGGCATCCATGTCAATGGACTAAATTGGTACCAATGTGAAAAATTTTAGGATTAAATTGATTTAATTAAAAGGTTTATAAATAAATCGATACCAATGTATAGGTTTGTGACATTTTTGGTACTTTTCCAGCTAATTATTGAGATTACAACATCACGTTTGATGTGTTTGTAGAAACTTGTAGTCTTTTAGTTACTAACCCAATGTGAAGCACTAAATCCTTACTTCATATGTGCACCTGAATAGTGATGAACTTTGATAATTATTTGTAGCGATGGACAGTCTAAAACTGTTCAAAAATTTTATAGAGAGAACCAAACTGTTGAACGATGTAATTGCCGAAGGAAGTTCAACTTAAATTTCAAGAAGCGAAATTCAATCGGGTGAGGGAATCCTATCGTCCACTCGAAATTCATGCGTTGTCACCATCTAATTAGTCATTGGATTTTCACATCTTGTCAATTTAGATTCTAACAAGGAAAAATCCTAGCTGTCTTCACTCCTCACGCCTGCACTATCTCTCGTCAGTGTCTTCTCTCTCTCCCTCCCTCTCCCTCTCCCTCTCCTACCTACCCACCCATCTCCACCTTGAGTCAACGAAAAAAAAAAGTGGAATTTTTTTTTTGATGACCCAGGGAACCCCGTAAGCTGATAGTCGGCAGGCAAACCCTGGGGCAACACTAGCGGAGGACCCACCACCCCGACGTCGCGCTTAAGATCCCGTACGGCCAGCGGGATTCGAATTCCTCTCCTCATCGCAAAGGATCATGGGAGCCTTATCTAACTGGGCCACCGCAGGCGGTGGTAAAAAAAAAAAAAAAAAGGAATTTTCACTTCAAGTGAAATCAATAATATTCCTACTAATTGTTATGCTAAAGTGACACCTTTCATTAGTATTTTTACGCTCATCTTAAATGTAATTGTAAATTTATTTGTCACCAGAATTGTCATTACCATTTAATTATGATAAAATTACCAATTTAAGTTTTGGCAACGGTTTTATTTGATATCTTATCATTAGAATGCATCTTCTTTCGATCCAGTTCCTCCACTACCATGAACCCAAGTTAGATTTAGGAATGACACAGTTTTTTCGCTATTGTGAAAACCTGGTCTAGGGGACTTTGAGGCCTCAAATTGAATCCAATTTGAGTCCCACCACCTTGGGTCGACCTAGAATCAATGTTATGAGGGAGGCCATTGTTAAGCGTGAGATAAGGGACTAATGAGGGAGAAGAGAGACAAGTGGGCAATGAAGGCCGTTGAGCGCAAAGCGACCGTGACTTCGTTGGATCATCGATGGAAGCCACAAGCGATTGGACAACGGAGGGATGGGGGGAGAGAAAGAGGAAATTAAAAAACAAAATTCTAAATTGAGTATTTAGAGGACACGTGAAGTGAATCTGACGATTCTTGCAATGAAGATTGTCGATAAGATTTATACGTGAATATACCCCCTCGTACTACAAGATTGCACAGAACAATTCCGAAATTGAATGTCCTGAACTTCTAGCGGTAACAAGGTAAATTTGTTAGAACTTGAGGTCGAACCATATCGCCACGAATAACCCTTCAACCCAACCGGTGGAAGTGTTTTTCAGCTACAATCTGATATTTTCTGCGTCGCAAATTCAACGACCGGTTCCATGCTTTGATGTCAACTTATGAGACAAATGCCAGGGACAAAATTTGGACAAGAACAACGGAATGATCTTACAATCAAAATAATTCATCTCGAAAGAAACCAAAGTTTAAGGCGCAGATCTTATGTATTCCGAAAGATGAGTTCACCTAGCACATGCAAAACAAGACAAAGCGAATAAGACGCAATGCGATCATGCATTTATCAACCGGGGTTTGGCAAGGTTGGTTCACAAAATACGGCCACCGAAAGTTCAAAATCTGGATGAGACAAAATAGTAGTCTCCGACCACGAGTTGACCAATCTGGGATGGGACTTCACTTTAGCAAAAAGGGTCATATGCATAAACACGCATGATTCGAGCATACCAAAATAGTACTTCCAGAAGGAGTCCTCAACCTAAACTCAAAGCATAATTGAGTCTTGTTATATTTTTTTCATGTAATCCTATCTTAAACTTTCGATTAATGTATGCTTAGACAAGTCTTTTTATTAACTGCATTGGTTAGCTATGCCAAATTATAAGCTTTGAGAACTCAATTACATTTCAGCATAAGCTGCAAGAGCCATGTTATGATTATCCTCACGTTTGTCAATGATTGACGAGTAAATTGAACTTAATTTTACTCTCCAAACCACAACTAACACATGAGAATCGTACTATTATAATCGCCAGATGGTTATTAAGACTTTATGCGTATTCAATGTCCCACATGCACTAAGCATTTGACAATTCAAAGATAAAACATATAATCAAAGATGGATCCGTCACAATCTAGATTATTACTATCATTACCATCAAGCATGTTGGGTCTCGCTTTCTTGATCGAGAGTAGTAGGTGAAGACTCACTATTCACGCGCATCACCCGCACATCACCGTCGACCCCACAAGGAAGTCAAATAACAAATAGAGAGATCAAACCGGCGATGGCAACGTCAAACCTGTCCAATCACATGTTTGGTCGTGCTTCCTTGGGGACTCCGATTTCTCCCTTCTCACCTCTTTAAAAGAAGGGAATCTATAAGATGCTCGTGATTTTCTCTGCGTCGTAATTGACGGTTCTGGTGGGAAAGTGTAGTGGCGTAAGTGTGGAAACACAAATCCCGAAAGCGCCATGCATGGAACGGGGAAAAATTTATTTCCACGACCCCACGATTCTTTAGGGTTCGTCGCCTTCTCTGTCAAGTTTATCTTGGAGATTGGACTGTAGTCTCTCTCTCTCTCTCTCTCTCTCTCTCTCGTGGGTTCAATCATGGAATGGAGGTCGTCGGTCAACGCTCGAGCTCATTGGTGACGTGGGTATTTTGGCACTTTGCCAAGTGAAAAGCACTCCACGCGTTAATTTTTAACGCATTGCAGCTAATTCATTCAAAGTTCTTATTCTTTTGGCTGATCCAGCGTGGTGCCCACCATTCGCAGTGGAAAAGGATGCCAGTTCCAGAAAACATGTGCTGGCTTTCTTTTGATCGCTGCGCACGATGGAGGACTTTGGCTATATGTTTGGGGAGAGTGAGCTGATTGGAAGTCGTATCATACACTCGATTGGATCACCGTACAAGAGGAAAATAGACGACTCAAACCACCGCAGTACCAATGTGTAGATCCGCTCTTAGATCATGAATGACTTAGCCAAGAAATGTTCAGGAAAAGATTCGATCAGATTCATGAAAATGCTCAGGTTGTGCCGATTAGTGTTTACAAACATGTCTGTTTAGCAATGTCTTTTTATCTAACTTACTATTTTGAGCCCAATTCACACATATCAAATGCTCTTAGTGGTAATTTAAAATCAGAACATAAATATAGTTGATTTCTGAAAGAGAATCCCTAAATAACTCAATGACATCATTAAATCAAAAAAGAAAAGCTTGTATCTAACACTAAACTCGGAAGCTAGTTGTAGTTGCTTTAAAGGACATTGTGGCTGGAGGACGATACTTGCTATTGAGGTATCGTTGGAGTCATAGAGGACAAGAAGATTGGAGAGAACGAGAGCGACGGTTGTGAACCTTAGAAAATCCAAAGAGAGCTCTTCTCTTCATGATTGAGAAAAGAGAGCTCGTCAACAAAGTCCATTTTATCTCTAAAAATATTAATTAGGCATTTTTTATTCTTGCCAGTGAATGGGAAGATACACGGTCGTTTTGTTTGATGAGACGCGAACTGAAGAAGCATGGTATGACGTTCTTGATCAAATGGTTGATAAAAAGTTGACCGAATGGTTAAATTTATGAACGATATAAGCTCTCCCAGTGACTAATGAGTTTTGGGCTCAGAGCCCAATGAAAGAACTAGCTAGATAGCTACCTGATCGAGCAAATTTGCTATTTGAACTTGCATTTAGAGCACCCTTGCTAGTTTGACACCGATTCTCTTACACAACTACACAAGTGAACCCTTCAATTTGACTTTGTTTGTCCCTTGCCCATAAATTTGTACTTTCAGCCTTTTTCTTTGATTTGAGTTCAACCACCTATTAATTTTGAATATAATTTCACAAGTGTATTGGCTATATTAAGACAGGTCATCGAGCCGTGTCGATGGCAGTACCTAGAGCGACATGGCCCGGGACATTATTATGCCAAGCCTAGGCAAGACTCCACACAAATTTCCATTCTGGGTGGGGCAAGGTTGGCTTGGGCCCTTTTTCATTATAAACTGAATTGTTTTGTAAAGAAAAATTCAAAAAAAAAAAAGAGTTGAAAACACGATATTCAATAAAAATTGCAAGAAATGGAAATGTAATAAAATTTGAGGTAAATAATACAGTATATATTACATTCAAAGTACACGTACTAGTATACTAATAATATTAAGATTTTGATTTGACAGAGTCATTAAGAATAATTAAAGAATTAATAAAGAAATATTAAGGGAATTTTTTTTTCAATTAAATATAGATAAAGGACAAGTACATCCTCCACTCTAGTGACAAGCATGTGACGGTTGGATCAGTTTTGACTGTCAACAACGTACAAGTATCATGATAATGATTACCCACAAATTACCCTTAAGAGAAGGTCTCTTCAGCGTTGCATCTCTCATCAATATTCAGATGATAAAGTGTGGTCATTGTCCCCTTCTTCACGTTAGGAATGTTTGGTTGGCGTCAATTCTTGTAATAACCAATTACGCCGGTGGACATTCCATTTATCTCATTGTTCGCAGTCAAAGCTATACCTATTGCTTCCATAATTGGTTGGTTAGTACTCAATTTGGACTGCAAGGTATCACAGATGCTGGTGATGAAGACGAAGAGAATAGCAACCATAAAAAAGGCTTTTCATAACTAATGGCGTGCACTAACATGGTTGCACATGTAAGAATTTGGTTGGAGTTAATGCTGCTCCAAATACTAGTGCATTGTTAAAATAATTATCAATTAAATAAATACTGAATAAATCTCGTCAAAAATTTTATTGAGAGACCGCATCATTTCATTCTCTAGAGTATTTTTTTTATTGCTTTATATAAAGTACTTTAGGTTTGGCGATAATATGAATTTTGAAAACACATTAGGGGACCCACTGGCATTCGTCTAATAAGTAATGCCGGTGACATTATCCGAGAAAAGGTACGATGACGTCCGCTCGCACATGTTTCCCCTTTTTTATTAAGCACCTCGCACGTGTCGGGTTGGCTTCCGTGGGCACTTTGACGTCATCTGCGTTACATATTGACTCCGTCGCTTGGGGTACCCAATGGCATTGACGTCATCGGCATTACGTATGAGATATCGCTTGTGGGGCCCACTGACATTGACGTCATCTGCATAACATATATCGCCTCCATCAACTCGGCCCCGCCAAAACGTCTTTGTAGATTTGTCGTCTTTTACGGATATATTTATTTTTACCGTCTTGCTCCGGAGAGTTTCATTTGGCTAGCTAAAAATGTGTTTGTTTGTGTTTTGTCCAAAAATTGTTAGGAAATAGAAAATAGAAAAAATTATTTTCGTTCCAAGTAAATAATTTTTTACTGAAAAAAGACGCGTTTGATAAACTTATTTCGAGAATAAAAAAATGAATAGAAACAAGTTTGGTAAATTTATATTCTTTTTTTTGTTTCTTTTAATTTTTAAATACTTTTATTTTATTTTTCATTTTTTTCTTCTTTTGGCCGGTAGCCTCGCCCAACCACGGCAGGGCTCGCCGGCCCTTGGCGAGGCCAAGTCTCGTTGTGGTTAGGCGAGGCCGAGTGTCACCGGCCCTTGACAGTCGGTCGCCGGCCATGGTCGAGG
Source organism: Eucalyptus sideroxylon x Eucalyptus melliodora (assembly GCA_016097485.1). Lineage (NCBI taxonomy): Eukaryota > Viridiplantae > Streptophyta > Magnoliopsida > Myrtales > Myrtaceae > Eucalyptus > Eucalyptus sideroxylon x Eucalyptus melliodora. The sequence goes on from CM027825.1 coordinate 6,965,986, forward strand.
CCGGCGACCAGCCAAAGAAAAAAGAAGAAGAAAAGAAGAAGAAAAAAAAGAGAAGAAAAAAGAGGAGTGAGAAAATTTGTTCTTCAAAAGTGTTTTCGGAACAAAAAAACAACTTTTTTTTGTTTCTTATTTCCGTTCCAATTTTGTTCCAGGAAAAAAAAAACAGATTTTGAACAAATTTGAACAAAAACGCAAGTAAACGCTTTGTTCTTTTTTTGTTCCTAAGAACAAAAAAAACAAAATTTTTGTTCATAAACAGAAAAAATAAACACAACCATGCACGCCCTAATTTAGTCATCCCTTAATCATCAAATAAAAGTAATTAACTTTCAAAAGTAACTTGGCCAAGTTCTTTTAGAATCAAAATAAACGTAGTTTGGCTAATTGTAGCAAGTATAGAGTTGAGCTTATATGTTCAAAATTTTATTAGCTCTTTTGTTTATTATACTAATAAAAATGTGGCACAATTTACTTTGTAATATTGGGATTTTTTTGGACCAAGCAAAATAAAATAAGATAAAAAAGAAGATTTGAGCCTGTCAACAAGGGGACATTCACCTCCTTTCTAAGAGAGAGCCCGCGCAAAACTTAGGGAAAAGAAAAGAGAAAGAAAGGAGAGAGAGAAAAGAAGAAGAAGAAAGCAGGAAGAGGATCTTTGCTACGGACACATTGCCAAGGCAGATTTATTACCCCTTTGTAAGCTTTACCAAGCTTTCTTTCAAAAGTAATTCGAAGAATTCATCCATTGACGCAAGAATTGCGAAAGAAGATAGTGTTATGGCCATATGAAATTATGAATGTTGGGTGAAATGAAAATTTTTTACATGTTATTACGCATTACCTTATCGTAATAAAGGATTCAAAGAGCCCCAACTACATGGGCTTGGGCTGAAGTGTGAATCGAAGAATCATAGCTCGAGGCCTTCTTCTCCTTAGGTGTTATCTTGGTGTCTCCATCGCTAGGCCCGTCAATTCTAGAGAAAAAGAATGACCTAAATGGATTCCTTGCAATTTTATTATCTTCTTAACATCCGTAGTTGCTATCTCCATCACATGATTTCCCAAGCAATCGACTTTCTTTTTCCTGTAAAATCATGTTCGCATGTAATTCCCTAAACAAAAAATGATACAGTTGAACTTTGGAATTAGTGATAAAAATATCAAGAAATGATCGTTCGTCACAGTTAGTTACTAATGGAGTTTCCAAGATGGGTTGCATGTCTCATGCTTATGGCATGATTGATGATGCCAGTGCCAGAGATTATTACTCCGTTTGTTTCGCAAAATATATGGCATTTATGGGAAATATTCTCTATGAAGCTATTTTCCAAGAAAATGTAATTATTTTATAGTGTTCGGTTGAAATCTAATAAGCATAAAATATTTTTTACTGTTCAACAAGGAAAATCTTTTCCTCCATGTACTATTTTTTAAATAATTTTATTAGTATTTTATTTTAAAATCTAAATTTTTATTTTTAAAGAATTGATTTTTAAATTATTTTTATTTTTTAAAATTATTTTTAAATGACTTTTTATTCTTTTGCTTTTTATTTTCTTTCTTTTTGTCTTTTTCTTCTTTGGTTGATCGTCGGTGAAGGGCCAAAGGTGAGCTCTAGCTCACTTGATGCCAACAAGCTAGATTTCACCAAAGGTTTGCACTCATCAATTTGGTGAGGCTTGAGGTCGCTTCTCACCAGAGGCTTGCACTCACCAATCTGGTGAGGCTTGAGCTCATTACTTGCCAGATCAGCAAGCCTCTAGCCTTAGCTTGCTATTGATCAAGCAAGTGACGAGCTAGGGCTCGAGCTCAAGCTCAATGCTCGTTGCTTGCCTGGCTCATCATCGATAGGGTGAGTGGCAAGCCTTGAGCTTGCTTGTGATTGGTCGTCGGTCATCAGCTGTTGTCATGACCAACGACCAGCTAAGACAGAAGTTAAACAAAAATAGAGAAAAAGAGAAAAAGAGAAAAGAGAAAAAAATGAAAATGAAAAATAATTAAAAATCCAATTCTTTTGAAATGCAAAAAGAAAAGAAAAAGAAATACTAAAAGGTTAACATAGGTATGAGATAAGAGAAAGTGACTGAGGAAAATGTTTTTCTCATCTTGAAAAGCTAGTGAAGACTTTTTTCAGCTAATGGAAAATGTTTTCTCTAATTAATTCATTTTCGGTGAAATGAACATCGACAAAATCGGAAAACATTTTTCTACAAGTTGTTTTTTGCAAAACAGACAGAGCTTGCAATCTTGACAATTTTACTTTCAATCCATCGGTTGATGGCTTTTGCAAACGATTGAAGTTGGATATCGCAACTGAGATTATAGAGAGAATGTGCAGTCATAGTGTTTTTCTTGATGAGATCACATAAAACTCTTTGTTGAATGGCCTATGCAAGGAATCAAAGCATGAACAGGTGACGGAAACATTCAAACTAAGGGAAAAGTATCAAAAAAGTCCTAAACCTCTTGCTTTGGTACCAATTCAGTCCTAAACTTTTCAATTGGACCAATTCAGTCCTAAACCTTTTAATATTGGTACCAATTCAGTCCATCCGGCCAATTTTGGCCGGCCGGTGCTGACGTGGACGTCGGCCGGTGGCCGGACGCTGACGTGGCAATTTTTATGATTTTTTAATGATTTTTTCAAAATTTTTATTCATTTTTATTAATTTTTTCTTAATTTTTATGATTTTTTTCCTTTTTTTTTTTCTGCTTTCTTCTTCGCGGTTGCTAGCGAGCCTCCGGTGAGGCTCGCTGCCCGCCGGCGAATCTCGCGGCCCTCGCCCGGCCTCTCCCGAGCCGTCGGCGAGGCCGAGGCGGCCATCGACAGGGTGGAGGCGAGGGCCGCGAAGCCCTCGCCAGCCACCGGCGAGGGTCGCGACCCTCGCTTGGCCTCGCCCAGGGCCACGGGCGAGGCCAGCCTCAGAAGAAGGAGAGGAGGGTGTTGGGGCGGCGGGCTAGGGTTTCGGAGTCGAAGATCGGGCGGAGGAGCGGCGGCGTGAGTCGCGGGAGGTGGGGGACCAGGGCCTCGAATTGGGATCTCGTGGAGGTGAGGGCGGCGATGACGAGGTCGAGAAGCTCCGAGGTCGACAGCGGAGGAGGCGCCGGGGACTCAGCGGCAAGGCCAAGGCGAGGCCGAGCGAGGGTCGCGACCCTCGCCGGCGGCTGTGGAGGGCTTCGCGGCCCTCGCCTCCACCCTGGCGATGGCCACCATGGCCTCGGCAGCCGCGGGCGAGGCTGGCCTCGCCCAGATTCGGGCGAAGCCGCCTCCCCAGCGGTTCTGGGAGAGGCCGGGCGAGGGCCGTAGCCCTCGCCTCCGCCTTGGCGATGGCCGCCATGGCCTCGCCAACCGCGGGCAAGGCTGGCCTCGCCCAGATCCGGGCGAAGCCGCCTCACCGGCGGCTCGGGAGAGGCCGGGCGAGGGCCGCGACCCTCGCCGGCAACAGGCGAGGGCTTCGCGGCCCTCGCCGGCAACCGCGAAGAAGAAAGCAGAAAAAAAAAGGAAAAAAAATCATAAAAATTAATAAAAAATTAATAAAAATGAATAAAAATTCAAAAAAATCATTAAAAAATCATAAAAATTGCCACATCAGCGTCCGGCCACCGGCCGATGTCCACGTCAGCGTCGACCGGCCAAAATTGGCTGAATGGACTGAATTGGTACCAATATTAAAAGGTTTAGGACTGAATTGGTCCAATTGAAAAATTTAGGACTGAATTGGTATCAATGCAAGAGGTTTAGGACTTTTTTGGTACTTTTCCCTTCGAACTAACATTGCTTCTTAGGATATTGTCATTCAGAGCTTATGCAAGGGTCACGAAGTGAAGGAAACTTAGAATTTGCTCCATAAGATGGGAATAAAGGGGATTACACCAGATATTCTGAGTCTTAGCACACTGATTAATGGGCTTTGAGATCATGGGGAGATGGACAAAGCCTACAGTTCTTTCAGGAAAATGGAGGAGCATTATAAGGTTACTCATACGACAGCAACGTAAAGTATCATGATCAATGCTTTTCCGGAAAATCTAAGTACCGATCTAGTGGCGAAGCTCTTTCATGAGATGAGTGTCAAAGGTTGCCTGCCCGACAGTAACACATACCGTGTGATGATTGATGGATTCTTTAAAGTGGGGATGTCGACTCGGGACACAAACTTCTACTTGAATCAATTGCCTTGGTGCGAAGCATAGGGTTCATGAAGCTGTTGGGGTCATTCACCTTATGGTTCACAAAGGTATTGTTCCTGAGGTAGTGAACACTATTTTTTGAGGCCGACAAAAGGGAGGTGACTGCACCTAAGATTGTTGTGGACTACTTGTTGAAGAAAAGCCATATTACTTATTATTCTTATGAACTTCTCCTGAGGGTGTTCAGTATTGCGTCATTTGATTAATTAATCATTACGTACACATTGCATATCATGCATCTTATTTCATATCTAGAACTTTTAGGTGGATACATAATTCATGTTTAAAGCAATGCATGTGATTTCAAAATCCTTATGCAGTTAGGATAGTATAGAGTTTTCTTTAATGAAACAAAAACCAAATAAAAATGTTATTTAAGTCATATAGATTTCATAGTATGCATGTCATATGTTAAAGGTTAGTTAATAAGTCACATGTTCATTGTCTTAATACTCTTGTAATGCAATCGGATCATAATTAATTATTGTTTTTCATGCATTATTAATGATGTATATAGTTCAGTTTCAGATGGGATGGGGTCGTATTTTTCATTGGATCGGATATGGGTTTTGCGGGTGATCTCGTGGTGGTGTCTTGGAGCACCACCATCCTTTCAGCAGTGCGAAAATTTTAGGGTTCGATGCATTATGTAGTCTAGATCGTCAAAAAAAGAAAATAAGAAAATGCCAAAAGTTATTAAGCCGTGTTATTTTTTTTTTTATCTATTTCAAAAGGAAAACACAAAGGTCACTTGCCTGGTTAATTAATAGGGTTAATTCACAATTAAACCTATTTCATGTCATTGTTATTTCATGTAGGTTGCATATAAAAAAAAAAAAAAACAGAGAATTTATCGGAGTTGCATTATTTTGTAAAGAAAAATCATAAAAGGATCATACATGCTTATAGAATTACTATGTCATCCATCCCGTATCATGTAGCACATGCATATTTAGGATCATGTAAATTAGATTGCACACATATTGTGATGGTTCAAGTTACGTCATATGAATTGCATCTCACATGTCATTAAAGTAAAAATCATGCATATTAAATTTAGATTAAGATTGCATATAATAAAATTTGGAGCTTTGTCATTTAGAAATCATGTTTAGGGCATGCATTTTTAATCAGCATTCTGTAAGGTTTTTTCCTTTTTCTTTAAAGAAATAAACCTTAATAAAGTTGTAGTTTGTTCCACTTAAGGTTAGTTATAATTCTTACAATTTATCACTTTGGTTTATTGAATGTTATTTTATTGGTTGTGCACTTGCATGACCACCATTTGCATGTTACTAGCTTATGTTAAAATTAATCAAGACTGCTTGCAAATTATTTTTAAATTAAAATGAAAAGGTACCAAAATGGCGTTAAATTAATCTAGCATAACCATGTCCCTGGACCTACTGAATCTCTGATTCGCAAAAGCAAAGTATTCTCCCATACTTTAGTTAGGCTTCTTATCAACCCTAATTGATTCATGGTAGCTCCAAATTGAGTAAAATTGCATGTTTAAATGGATTAATTTTTAATGTCAAGGTGTGATTGGTAGGATTTGGGAAGGTCCGTGCTAACTCTTCAAACTTAGTAATTCATTAGCCTTATTTAGGTAATTCACCTTCGGAAAGGTCATGATAGCTTGGCGAATCCACTGGGGATAAAGTTAAAACTCATAGTGGACATAGGCTTATTTCTTTTTCAAAAATATTTTTTGTTTGGTAGCATGGAAACAAGTTACACTCCTAACATGAAGTGTTAAATGTTTTTACATAAAGGAGTTATAAGGGGAGTAATGCTTGCTGAGCCTTCGTTTTGTAGGAAGATGTTGAGATTGAATGTTTTTCTTATTTATTGATGCATTGCTTGTATTATTTAATTGTTGTGTATGATTTTAAGATGGTTTTAGCACTACACATTGCACACACAACTTGCCGTTAGACCCGGGCTGCATTTAAGGATTCTAGGATGGTGTTGAGAAATGAGCCAACCTTGAACGTGAGACTGCGATGTAGAGGTTACTTTTCTCAACCCCGAAAATTTTTTTTGGTGTCAAAATATTTATACTTGTCCACAAAACTGCGTGATTATAGGATTTCCTTTTGACTCAGCCAAAGCTAAGAGGACCTGACCTTTGTACGCAAGATTGTGATTAGTCGGACCATTCTCTTGGCTTTAACTTGCTAAGCTTTGTAGTTTAGGTATCGAGCCTCACATCTCATACGCCTGTCTATGTGGTTGCCATTTTTCCTTTGTAAAGTAAGTATTCTTACCTTATACTAAGTAATCTATTTACTTTATCGCATCTTCTTTTGGTTGATGACAAAAGGTCAATTGTGGGTCTTAATCTATATACAATGGGGAGATCTGATGTTCAATTTGTTCCAACTCCCAAGATCAAGCTTAAAGGGTGGTGGAATAAACTGAGTAAAGAAGGCCAAGATTATGCGGAGTCAATATTGGGACGGCTCATTCCCTTTTTGGATATTAAAGTCCGTAGTGGTGTTTTGCAAGCCATATCACACTTTTGGTGTCTCGAGACAACTACTTTTATTTTTGGTAAGAACAAGCTAACTCCAACACTGAAAGAATATAGTGTTATCATAGGAATGCCCCTTGAGATTGAACTTGTTAAGTTGCCTCTTGGTATGGAGCCCACATCAATTTTGTCTCAATTTTTAAGAATTAAAACTAATGAGATTAAGAAAATTTTGAAAACTAATTGTAATGCATGCCCATTCTCCTTTTTGGCCGATCATTTTTAAAATCAATCTTCAATGCGCCAAAAGGGTAGGAGATTCATCTTAGCATTCTTTGGATTTATAATCTTTCCTCATCGAAAAAATGCTATTAATCATTCGCATGGATGGTTAAACAAGTATGTGCTGGCATGAACTTTATAAACATTATTTTAACTGAGACATTTTTATCCTTCAATCGTTTTAAACAAAATGGAGAAAAAATCATAAGTGCCTCTCTTGAACTTTTACAAATCTAGTTTCTTTCTCACATGAAGGAGTTTGGTCATTTCATGTATCAAGATGAAATTGATGATTTTAATTACCCAATAAAGAGATTTTCAATATTAGAGAAAAAAGTATACCAAAAAGTCATTTTCCGATTGGGTAACTTTTCTAAAAGATCCAAATCATAGGGCCTCCTATGGTATGCTAAATGGTTCCAAATTAGTGTGGCTCATTTCTCTCATTAAGATGGATGATCCGGTTCCATTGATGGGAATCACTAATGTGACATCTTACTACCCTTATAGAGTGGCTAGTCAATATCAAGTGCTCCAGAATATCCCACCTCCTCTCCAAATGGACCAATTCCAAGCCCGCTTCATGCGTAAGGATCACAAATACCTGGATGAGATTTAACAACTTGAAAATGCGTGGAATGAATGCCATCCCGAAAAGATAGTGGTGCCTAGAAGGTTAAAAAGAGAAGAGAGGACTTTACATGCCTCGGATTGTTATATCCTCCAGCACAAAATCCCTCTAGCTCTACTTCCTATGATACTTGAAGTGACTATAAAGCCCACTTGTCAAGCACAAATTGAACATCTTGAAGAAACGGTGGAAAGGAATGAGGCGTGTATCTTCGAGTTGGTTTGATAGAACAAAAAGCTTCGAAAGATAGTGATCTCCCAATTGTATATGAAAAAGAGTCACTAGATTTAGGAGTTCAATTCTAGCTTTAGGGTTTTATTTCAATTTCTTATATTGATGTTTTAGGAATTTAATTTCCTAGGGAGCTATTTGAATTTCTTAGGTTGATATCTTTAAAATTTGATTTCACTTAATAAAATGCACGATCAACCGTTGTCATGGACCAATCTCATTCATTATGATGCTATTTGTACTTTTTACATTATTAGTTATAATTGATATAACACGGCTTGCCCATGATCGCCAATATGTACTCGTTCTAAAGCAATAATTGTCAATAACACTAAACAAATGCGTGTTGCTAAACAAGCTCGCATCGTTGTCTTTGAAATGGAGATGAAGCAAGTCCTAAATATCGTTGAGTAGCTCTCTAAATAAATTGATTCCCTTTAAGCAAACACTATCCCACTAACTCTGCAAGTTGAAGTGGTGTTACCACAATATGCTCCCATGGCTGATCCAAGAGAAAGAGGCAAGAATACGTTCGCAAGTGGCCCATCAACCTTTGATGATGCCTCCATGGTTAAAATTATTGATGCACCTCAAGTCGTTGCTTATGATGAGGTACCAGTGATACATTCGTCTATACCGAAAACTGAGTAAGAAAAACGCTTGGCAAAAATCAAAGAGAAACTTAAGCAGTTGCAAGGTTCACTGAGCCAAGACCCAATTGACCTATCCATTATGCAACGGTCAAGATGCCGAAGAAGTTCAAAATTCTAGACTTTGAAAAGTATGACAACACCTCTTGCACGAAGATCAATCTATAGACTTATGTGGTCAGGATGACCTAATATGTTGACAATTTCAAGCACGCCTGACAGGACCAGCGTTACAATGGTACTTTATGAAGAAAATTAATCTCTTAGAGACATGGGAGGATTTGACTAGCACTTTCTTCAAGAAAATATAAGTACAATATTGACGTCACTCCATCTCGAGAAGATCTTCACACGAAAAAGAAGAAAATAGAATCTTTCAAGGAATATGGATCAAGGCTGCTCAAATTACTTTGGAGCTAATGGATTTGTTCATGAACACACTCCCACCCGAACATTGAAATCGAATGCTAGGTTTGACTATCAAGTCATTCAATCAACTAATCCCTGTTGGCGAGCCAATTGAAGTAGTCTTACGTGATGGATGGGCGTCTGATAAGAAACCAAGAAGAATAAGGAACCTATAGCGAAGGTTAATGCAGCTTATATTCAATCACTTCACTCTACCCTCAAAAACCCAACAGGAAGCACGACCATTCTTTGGCCAATAGAAGAACACTTACAGGCATCAATTCATGCCACTTCCTAAACCTGTGTCCAAGAACTTGCCGACCCTTCAAAAGAAAGGATTACTCGCTAAGGAGTCTAAGGGATCTAATCTTGAGCATTTCCCCAACTATGATCCGTCCAAGACATGTGCTTACCATATAGGGAAGGTAGGTCATTATGTTAATGATTACGATATGCTACGACACAAAATCCAAAATCTTTTAGATACCAATATGCTCTCATTTCGCAATGCACAGTCAAACATCCAAAATAACACACTTGCTGACCACCTAGAAGTTGTGAATGCCATCTTTAGTTTTGATGTTGGTAGAAAGAAGAGCTTGAAAGTGCATGTGGATGATATTTGTAATGGTTTAGTTCGAGCCGGGTATTATTCAGATGCAGAAGAGCCCACCATGTCTCAAAAGATGCAAAGAGTTAAGACAATGTCCAAGGAGTGCATGATTGTTTATGTAGATTATACCAACATAGTTTCGACTATCACTCCAATCATTATTGATTTGAAGGACGAGTTAATTTATTTTGAGGATAAGTTTACTGACTTGAATATTGAAGCTAATGATTCCCTAGCTCTTGACATGCCACCATTGGAAGACGGGTTGGATGAGGATGGATTACTCATTAATGATGTACCACTGTCTGATGATGAAGAATTAATTCTCGATGTTACACAACCTTATGCATATAGGAATGATAAAGTGGTCCCATGGTGTTATGATGTGGAAATAGATGTGGTCACTCAATCAAGACACACCTATACTTAGGCCAACTCACAACCTTTCAAGCCGGTCATCGATGAGAAGGCTAAAGAATTCTTAGCCATAATTAAGGCAAGTGAGTATAATGTAGTAGACCAACTTCGTAAAATGCCGACACAAATCTCCCTATTAGAGTTTCTCTTAACATCGGAGAAATATCAAAAGTCTCTGATGAAAGTCCTTAACGAGGTACACGTCTCAAAATCTGTTGAACCTGAGAAGTTAGAGGAATTTGTGGGGACCTTTTGTTAAAGGACAAGATTGCCTTCTCAAATGATAAGTTCCTAGATGAAGGAAGAGGACACAACAAAGCCCTCTATATCTCAGTCAAGTGTCAACATACCTTGGTGTCCTGCATACTCATTGATAATGGATCAACTTTAAACATATGCCCTCTAGCAACTCTAAAACGCCTTGGGTATGATTTGGGGAGAATTCGCACAGCTAAGAGCTCTATTCGAGCATTTGATAAGACCAAGAAAGAAGTAGTTGGGGAAGTTGATTTAGACTCACAAATACGACCAATGTTATTTAATGCAATTTTCCAAGTCTTTGGACATACCTACAACATTCAACTTTTTGTTAGGTCGTCCATGGAGACATGCAGCAAGTGTAGTTCCACCAAAAAGTGAAGTTCATGATGAAAAGAAAGCTTATTACAATCCGAGGAGAAGATGAGTTCAAGATTTATCACGAGACGGCTATCCCTTATATTGAACTAGATTGTAAAGCAGAATCCAGTTTTCAAGCATTTGAGTTGGTTTTAACCATTCACGTCTCTTGAGGCACTACCCTATCCACTCTAGAAGTATCAAAGTCGGTGATCATGGTAGGCAAGATCATGGTGGGGAGTGGTTTTGCCCTAGGTGATGGTTTAGGTCAACATGGTCAAGGCAATCGCCAACCAATTGAAGCTACGTAGAAATCATACACGACTAGATTGGGCTATCATGGTAGAGGTGGACAATCCTGCAGAGGAAGACAAAGAGAACGAGGACGATATGTCTTCACTATACCCCATATTAGGTGCACATTCCCTAGGCCTACAAAGATGATGCATGAGGATGAAGGGGCGATCGATACCTATATTCGATATTCCAAGAATCCAAGTGCTAACATCGACGTTTGTAATGTTGTTCCTATTGGATGGGGAAAGGTAGATAAACCTGTTGCATGCACCATTCGATCTAGTGGAAGAGACGGCGTGCTCAAAGGAATAATTGAATTGCTCAAGAAGAATTTAGTATTTGTCATCGACAAAGCTCGAGAATAGGAGAATTTTAATTGTTTGCACACTTCTCTACGTAGAAGTTTTTATTACTTTCCTAATTTGCATGTTAAGGGTGCGAATGGTAACGTTTCTGTTCTTTTTTTGTTCCAAGGAACAGAAACAAAAAAAAGTGTTTCTGTTCCGGGGAACGGTTTTTGAACAAAAGAATGCGTTTGGTAATGTTTGTTCCGAGAATAAAAAATTAGTAGAAACACATTTGGTAAATTTTATTCTTTTTTTGTTTCTTTTAATTTTTTAATATTTTTCTTTTATTTTCCATTTTTTATTTTATTTTCCATTTTTTCCTTTCTTTTTTTTTTTTTCTTCTTTCGGCCGGCAGCCTCGCCCAGCCACGGCGAGGCTCGTCGGCCCTCGGCGAGGCCGAGCCTCGCCGTGGTTGGGCGTGGCTCGGCGTCGCCGGCGCGGGCGAGGCCGAGCCTCGCCGCCCTGCCGTCGGAGCCGAGCACCTATGCCTCGAAGCCCGCAACTCGACGCCGCCCCGAAGCCCGCAGCTCGACGCCGTCCCGATCCCGAAGCCTCTAGTGCCGCGCCGCCGTCGCACCGTCCTCCGGAGCCCCTCGCCGGAACCCTAGCCGAAGATCTCCCCTCAAGTGAGGCCGAGCCTCACCTTGGTTGGGCGAGCTCGACCTCGCCGAGGGTCGGCAACGCTCCGGCGAGGTCGCCGACCCTCGAGGGCGTCGCCGGCCCTCGATGGCCGGTCGCCGGCCATGGCCGAGGCCGGCGACCGGCCAAAAAAAAAGAAGAAAAAAAGAAGAAGAAAAGAGAAGAGAGAGAAGAAGAGAAAACGTTTCTTTTTGGCTTTGAAGAAGTGTTTATTTTCTCCAGAAACAACTTTTTTTTGTTTCTTTTTTTTGCTCCAATTTTGTTCCGGGAACAAAAAAACAAAAAAGAACAGAAACGCAACCAAACGCGTTTCTGTTCTTTTTTTGTTCTCGGGAACAAAAAAAGTACAGAAGTGTTCCAGAAACGTTTTTTTGGAACGTTTCCATGCACGCCCTAAGATTTTCAATTCTAGGATTTCTCTCATTTCAATAATGTAATTTTCTTTCATCCAATAAAATACATGAAGATTTTCATGTTTTAAGGGCATGTTGAAGTACATTGTACTAGCCTTGTGATGAAATCCTACCAAGAGAAAATGACAATGAGCTAATTTTGAAGGCTGGCTTCTTCATGTTCCCTTTAAATTTTTCCAAAATAAAATGATTTTCCAACATGTATCTGATTTACACTGTTTGTTCTTTTCAATCATCTACTTTATGTTTTAGATGCAATCCTACGCACATTTGCTTTAATGAAGATGAAGCGTTAAGTTCAAGTTATGAGGAGCAAGATGATTTAATGGATATTCAACGTAGTTGAGAGCAACTAGAAAATTCAAAACCAATCACTGTTGGGCGGATTGTCACCATAAATCTTAGTGACACAAAAGTCACCAAGGAGGTCAAGATTAGGGCAGACTTGACCAAATCCGAAGCTAAATGCTTGACCCAGTTGCTAAAGAAACACTAGGATGTCTTTGCTTGGTCTTATGCTAATATGCCAGGTCTAGATCCATCCATCATTGAATATTGTCTCCCAACTAATCCCAATGTACCTCCTAAGAAGCAAAAACTACGAAGAATTAAGCCAAAACTCTCCAAGAAAATAGAGGAGGAGGTCATGAAACTCCTTGACATGAAATTCATCAAGGTATCACAATATCCCCAATGGATAGCAAACATAGGGCCAGTGCTAAAAAAATATGGTCATGTTAGATTCTGCATTGACTTTAGAGACTTGAGCAAAGCCAACCCCAAAGATGATTTCCTACTACCTCACATTGATATTCTCATGGATAGTACTGTCGGCTTTGAGCTCTTTTCTTTCATGGATGGATTCTCAGGATATAATCAGATTAGGTTGAATGAAAATGATAAGGAGAAAACTGCATTCATCATTCCATGGGAAACATTCTGTTATAGGGTCATGCCTTTTGGCCTTAAGAATGCCGAGGCAACATATCAATGGGCCATGGTAACACTTTTGCATGGTATGATTCACAAAGAGATATGTTGATGATACGATTGCCAAAATCTCAACAAGGAGAAGATCACCTTAAGACTTTAAAGAAGCTATTTAAACAATTTTATGAGTTTAAGTTACGTCTTAATCCAGCAAAATATGTGTTTGGAGCAACTTCTAGCAAACTATTAGGTTTCATGGTCACTAGTAGGGGTATTGAGATTGATCCCTCAAAAGTCAAGGTAATACATGATTTGCACCCTCTAACAATAGTGAAAGAGGTTCGGAGCCTTCTGGGGAGGTTGAACTACATAGCTCGATTCATCTCCCAACTCTCTAAAGCTACTCGACCTTTCTTCAAGCTCCTTAAGAAGAATGCTAAGGTTAAATGGGATGATGAATGCTAAGAAGCGTTCAAAGAGTTGAAGTGATACTGGATAAGTCCACTAATACTTGTTCTCCCAACGCTAGGATAACCTCTAATTCCCTATCTCACAATTAATAGAGAGTCGTTGGGAGCAATGTTGGCTCAAAGGAGATCGACAGATGGGAAGGAATGTGTCATTTACTACCTAAGCAAGAAGTTCTCAACAACAGAGATGAACTACTCTGATGTTGAGAAGATGTGTGGTGATTTAATATGGGTTTTACACAGACTGTGGCAATATACCCTGCACTACAAGACGTTTCTAGTCTATGAGAATGACCCCATCAAGTACTTGTTAGAACAACCAGCTCTGGTGGGGAGGTTAGCGAAATGGCAAATCCTGATTTTAGAGTTTGACGTGCAAAGTTTACCATGAAAATCAGTTAAAGGTCGAGTAATTGCAGACATGTTAGCAAGATATTATAAGGATGCAAGACGAAGACAAACATGATTCCTTGGATGATCACATTTTGACAATAGAGAAGGAGTTGTGGACCATGTTCTTTGACAGCGTAGTTAACCTATTTAGGTTTGGTACTAGAGCAATTATAATCTCTCTTGATGGTCAACACTATTCTGTAACTGCAAAGTTGGTATTTCCTTGCACCAACAACATAGCTGAATATGAAGCGTGCATTCTTGGCCTACAAGTGGCTATTGAAATGGAAGTTAGCAAGTTGAAGGTGTTCATTGATTCCGCACTTATTATTCTCCAAATAGTTGGAAAATGGAGGACTAGATATGCTAAACTAGTCCCTTACCATGATTACTCGGAGGACCCTGTAAAGGAGTTTGACGAAATATCATTCGACTATTTGTCAAGATCTCACAATTAGTTTGTAGATGCACTTGCAACTTTGTTGTCTAAGCTCATTACGGAAGGGTTAGAAATTGAACCTTTAAAGATTGAAGTGCTTGCGAAGCCAACATATTGCATGGTAGTGGTAGAAGAACCAAACAGAAAACAATGGTATCATGACATCATGACCTATATTCAAAGGCGAGAGTTCCCAGAAGGTAGCAATCTGGCTGACCGAAAGCATCTTATGAAACTTGTCTCCAAGTTTTTTATCAGTGGGGATACATTAACAAATGGTCATTCGACTTCGTCCTACTTGGATGCATTGACACTAAGGAAGCCACTCAGTTGATGGAAGAAATACATGAAGGAGTGTGTAGTCCTCACATGAATGACCACATATTAGCCAAGAAAATTATAAAGCCAGGTTACTTTTGGCTGACCTTGGAGAGTGATTGCATTCAACATGTCCGGAGTAACCACCGTTGTCAGATTTATGGAGACAAAATAAATGTCTCTCCAAATGAGCTACATCAATTGTCGGAACCATGGCCCTTTTGAAATGTGGGGCATTGATATAATTGGCCCAATTAATCCAAAAGCCTCGAATGGTCATCGTTTCATCCTTATTGCCATCAATTACTTCACAAAATGGATAGAGGCAGCATCCTATGCAATTGTCACTACAAGGAATGTCGTAAAGTTTGTGCATCGTGATATTATTGCCCATTATGGCATGCCTGAAGCTATCATCACTAACAACAGGACAAAGCTAAACAACAAGCTTGTCAATGATTTGTTCAAGAATTTTAAAAGTCATCATTTGAATCCATTGCCTTATCATCTCTAGATTAATGGTACTATTGAAGCAGCGAGCAAAAACATCAAAAAATTTTGGCAAAAATAGCTGATAATTATCGTGAGCGGCACAAAAGGCTTCCTTATGCTTTTATTGGTGTATAAGACTTCAATTTGCACCTTTGTTGAGGCAACCCCTTTTTCTCTCTGGTGTACGACATGGAAGTAGTCTTGCCAGTTGAAGTAGAAATCCCTTCTCTAAGAGTGTTGTCTTGGTCTAAGTTGACAAAAGCTAAATGGGTGCAATAGAGGCATGACTATCTCAATATAATTGATGAAAAACGATTGAAGACCGTATGTCATGGCCAGTGTTATCAACAACAGGTGGCCAAGTCTTTCAATTGGAAGGTTTGCCCAAGACATTTCAAGGTCCACGATTTGGCGCTACGCAAGATGCTAACAATTAACCTTGATCCACGTGGCAAGTTCACTCCAAATTACAGTGGGCCATACATTGTGATGAAAGTACTTCCTTGAGGTGCTTTAATCTTAGCAGAAATGGATGGATGGGAATTCATGAATCCTGTAAATTTTGATGCTATAAAGAAGTACTATCCATGAATAAAAAGGGCTCGTAAAAGCCTTTTCCTCACTCAAAGTTGACCATATCTCTAGTGTATAATGATGCATGTTTTATTTTTGCGGGGGCAAAAAATGGATGTGAACAACGATGTCCTTTATCTTTGCAAGGAACCTCTATGAGCTCCCTTACAAAGAGGGGGCAAGACACGGACACCTAATAGCTTTGACTTTATGATCTAATGTGCAGGAATAGAGCATAGCCTCTTTATCATTATAAAATGCTTTAACATGATATTATGCAATTCACCAATTCCACTTGAAATTTATCATAATGGATAATTCGGTGAATGATGTTGAGTTACTTGAACATGCTAAAGGAGGCGTGAAAGACAAGCCTTATCCCATACACATTCCCTTGTCTATACATTGTGAGGTGAGTATGGAAAAATTTCATGTCCGCAAGGTAAAGAGTTTTCTCGCAAAAGGTATAACAACTAAAATGATGAGAGGCAGTTCATTTCTCTTTATGTGAACCTTTGTTTAACCCTTTTTGAGTCTAAATACTTGAAGAATTTCCTTCTTATTACCCCTTGTCAAGGGCCACCCCACATTGGGGCAAATAGAGGTAAGTCGACATTAGAGGTAAGGGAAATGTATATAAATTTTCTTGCTCTCACTTGCATCAATCTTCATGTGTTATTATTTATACGAAATTTAAGTGCCTCGGGATGACGAAGAGCATTTCTTTCTCTATCTTACATACTTATATCCATTGTGTGGCCCACTTGAGCTTGCAATTTCCATTTCATATGAATCCAATTGGTGATTATACCCCCACATTAGGGCAAGCCGACCATTTAAGCAGCTAATCTAGAGTGCCGATTGAAGATAAAAAAACCTTTGAGCACAAAATCCTAAAAAAGAATATAAAAGAGAAAAATGACTAATGAATTGGGGGCATAAAAAAGTAGCTTGCCTGGTAAAAGCAAGGCAACTATCCATCATCAAAGAAAGAACTTGGAAAAAAAAAAGTATTGAGAAAAGATCCCCAATAGAGTAATCATTATACTACAAGGAGTCAAGTTGTAAACTCTTGAAGTCAATAAGGGCATCTGTCAGGAAGAAATCCGTGGGAAAGAAAAAACCAATGACAAGCCCTAAATTATCACCAACTCTTACCCCATCTATACACATCTTTGAGCCTGATGAGTCCTTTCGTTTCTGAACCCATGAACCTAGCCTACATTACTTCCCTTGCAAAGTCTCTTCATATCAAAGTACTTGAATTGATGTAGGACTTTATATGTTTATAATATTTGCTTGAAAAAGTGCAAGCGAGGTTTTTTCTATCTTATTTTGCAAGGTTCTTGACTTGTAAACTTAGAGACAATAATCGTAAAATATTCCTTTCTAACTAATCAAATTTTCCTTTGCTAAGTCGTTAACCAAGTTCACATTACGATCCTGGTAAAGACCCCTCATATTGGTAAATCGCATTCTTGTGAGAAAACTTGAACTCTTGTCGACAAGATGATGATAAGATTGAGTATGATGATAAGATTGAGTGATTTATATATTCCCACATCAATGGTCGGGACATATAACCCTCCTAAATGAGAGTGAGTGAAAAGCCTTTTCACATTAAAAGTGTCTCATTTAGCATGGTCAAGAAGCCGACAATATAAGTGAAAACTGTCTCAATGATAATTTTTCCCAGTGGAAATTTGATAAAACCATTATGCATGGACCTTCATTGAGTTCTAAAAAATGAATTTTTCCTCAAAGACCAAAGGATTCATCTTTGAAGCCCCAAGTTTGTCTAATCACTTTTGAATCTTCGGAATACTTGATGAGAATTTCAAGTACCCATTTATAAAATATTTTCAAATGTTTAGTGTGAATTCCAGATATTTGAATCTTTAAACGCTTGATGTGACTTCCCAGCGTTTATCTTTTCAAGCATCTAATATGATTTACAGGTGTTTAGTAAATGTTTTCAAATGTCGACATGAACATCAAATTTTTGAAACTTCAAATACCTTATGTAACTTCCCGGTGTTTGGTCTCTTTTGGAATTTGATGAGAATTCTAGATCCTTGGGGAATTTTTTTTCTTTAAAAAAAAAAAATCTTCGAGTCTTTCAATTATCTGAAGAGAGTTCTAGATGCTTGTCGAGTCTCATGGGGATCATTTTGTATCCAATTACGGTTAATCTCCATATAAGTATGAAAGGTACGTATTTTTCTTTGCATTTGCATTTCATTACATTCTAAAGTGGGCATAAACACATTGAGATCCATGTTCGACCAAATCATTGCATTGCATTCTTTATTGCATGACCTTGCTTTTAAAAATGGGATTAAACTCATTGGAGTCCATTCCTAAAAAAAGAGCCGTCGTATTAACATTTGCACATTCATTTTGTATGGTGTAAATTTATGTTTCATTTATCTTTGAAGGAAACCTCTCCAAGCTCTCTTTTAAAGATGGGCAGCTATTAACACCTAAATTTTGACTATTTTACTTACTTGTTCGTCATATAAAAATGTCAAAATTACATTAAGCATTTCGTAACATTTCATTTAGGTAACAATAATATTTAGGACTAAACTTATCTAATTTAAATATGTTCTTTAAAAAAAATTATTCTAAAAAAAATATAGACAACAGAAAAGAGAGGATAAAAAATTATTAGTAAAATAAACAATTCAGTTGTGAAGGGAGATCTTGAAAGATTTTAGATTTTGGAGACATTTTCTAAATGAGCATATCCCCTCTTTTCAGAAGATGATCGTCGTTAGTTAAGTAAATATATGCAATTATCTTGGAAAATGTACACTTACAAACAAACTTTTTTCTCTATAAATAGAGAGTGCAAAGCTTCGTGTAAAGGGAGGATTTGACAAAAAGTGTTTATGTGGTTTCATAGGGAGAGAATAATCGGCAAAATGTTGGTGAATTTTCATTTTTTTTTTGGTCGGAAAAACTGATATATTATACGAACATATGCATACAACCAGCTAGTAGTGCATCTGTAAGGATAATATTCTGGAAAACAAAAGGAGTAAAAACAAGCCGTTAGACACAGATCCGTTGGCCCGATGGGCTTTGGCGGCTTGATCGCGGCTAGGGGCGCGCATGACAACCATTATGTTCCGAAATAGTTTTAGAACAGAAATAGATTTTTCTATTTCTATTTCTAGAAGAGTTCTAAGCAAAAATAATCGTTTCATAACGATATAAGATTTATACTCCAAAAATAGAAATTCGTTTGATAATTACAAAAAATTTATTCCTTACGGGACGGTGGCGACGACCGACGACCTTTAAGATAAAAAATAAAAATAAAAATGATTTAGTAACAAAAACAAATAATGAATAAAATAAAATAAAATAAAATAAATCATAAAAAAATAAAATAAAAATATCATTTTATTTTGAAATTAAAATATAAAAATAAATTTATTTTATTTATTCTATTTTATTTTATTTTACGAATAAATTTATTTTAAAATGAATAAAAAAATAATAAAAAAATTATTTGGCAAAACACTCAAGGCAAATAAAAATAATTTATTTTTATTTATCATAAATAAATTATTTTAAATAAATATAATAAATTTATTTATTTATTCTATTTTATTTTATTTTACGAATAAATTTATTTTAAAATGAATAAAAATAAAAATAAAATTATTTGGCAAAACGCTAGAGGCAAATAAAAATTTATTATTTTTATCATAAATAAATTATTTTAAATAAAGTAAATAAATTTATTTTATTTATTCTATTTTATTTTATTTTACAAATAAATTTATTTTAAAATGAATAAAAATAAAAATAAAATTATTTGGCAAAACGCTAGAGGCAAATAAAAATTTATTATTTTTATCATAAATAAATTATTTTAAATAAAGTAAATAAATTTATTTTATTTATTCTATTTTATTTTATTTTACAAATAAATTTATTTTAAAATGAATAAAAATAAAAAATAATTTTACTTTTAATAAAAATATTTATTTATTTATCATAAATAAATTTAATAAATTTATTTTTAGTAAACTAAAAATAATTTATTTATTTTAATAAATTTATTTTTATTTTTAAATGAATATTTTTATTTTTATTTTGGGCAGAGAAGAGGCGTACGAGGGAGAAAAGAGTGAAATTAGGGTTGGGAGAAATCGAGAAATTGATTTACGTAGAAATCGAAGTAGAAAATTTCTACTTCCGATTTCTCCTCCATTTCTATTTACGGAATAGAAATCTATTCCGAAATAGAAAATTTGATAAGCATTATCAAACAAGTTTCTTCCAGAAATTGATGCAGGCAGAAAAATCATTTACGGGGCAGAAATAATTTTTATCATGCACCCCTTAGGTTGGCATCGCGAGAGACATGATGAATCGAGGCATTAGGGCATTGAGAGAGCTGCTCGTGAAGAACGGCAAGAAGATGTTGCTCCTGCCATGGTCGCGGCTGGTTATGCCGAAGGACCTCCACCAAGAAAAGGCAGTCCGATTCAACCATAACTCGATGGTGCTTATGCCTCGCTTGATAAGATCTTTGAAAGGCCCGAATCATTACGAAGATCTCGCTTGAAATGCCGATTTGGCCGGGACAAGATCTTGGTAAACATATCGGTGAGCTCGCCTTTGAAATTTATGAAAATACATGCGATAGAGCCTTGTTTACTACCTGGAATGAAAGCCCCATCTATGTTGCATTTGATTGTGCCTTGATCAGGGGGTTTCCAGCGATGATCAGTATTAACATATGTATGTGAAACCCTAGGTTTTGGGGGTTGAAGACTCTTGAAGATCCTGTACTGGGCGAGAGCATTGTCCACTGCTTGGATTGGGTTTGGAGTTTGCTGTTGGAAAGTAGCATTGTTGCGTTGACGCCAGATCTCCCATAATAGATTGGCAATCGCTTCAAAGCTTGGGGAAGAAAGATGATGGGTGGCACGGGCCGCCAACCAAGCATCCAATCACTTGATTGAGGTAAGTGAGATGTTAATTCTGATCTTGTCATTTGCCCAAATCGCCCTTGTCCATTCACAGAAAAAAAAAATGTTCAATGGTCTCAGGGGTATGCTGATCACATAGGGTGCAATAGGGGTTTGGAGTGATGTGTCTGGAATAGAGATTGGCTTTGGTTGCGAGGGCATTTTTACAGGCTAGCCATAAGAATACTCGAATTTTTGGAGCTACTTCCATATGCCATATTTTTTTCTAGAGTTGATGAGGGGGCTGATAGGATGATGAGGCACTGGTGGGTGGGTGTTGTTGCTTGGATAGTAAGTAGTAATAGCAACTTTTAACAGTAAACGACCCTGATGATGTGGCTGTCCAAATCAACTGATCAGAACAAAGGGAGGGACTTATAGGGGTGTTTAAGATTGCTGAGCATACCTGTTCAGTGAAGAAATGAAAGATAATCTCATGTTTCCACGTTGCCGTAGGTAAATCAATAAGTTCAGCAACTTTAATGGGTGCTCCTGCAGCAACATTTCCTCCTATTTTCCCAATTGAAAGCCAAAAATCTTCTCTGATATCAATTTGCGAACCATCCTTCACCATCCACCTAGTGTTAGGAAGAATAGCATCCCTGCCCTTTAAAATACTATGCCACCCCCATGATGGTCTATAGCCTGAAGTGGCCTACTGAAAGGAAGACCTTTTAAAATATAGACCTTTAAACAACTAACTCCAAATTGCAGTAGGTTGCTGTAGTAAACGCCACGCTTGTTTACCTAGCATCGCTAGATTAAAAGAAATAAGATCTCTGAATCCCATACCCCCATCTGTTTTCGATTGTTTTATCTGTGACCATTTTATCCAATGTATGCCAGAATCACTCTGATTTTTGCTCCACCAGAATGCTGAAATCTTATTTTCCATTTGTCTGCAGAGAGACAGGGGAAGCATAAAGAGGGACATCGCATACTGAGGTAAGGCTTGAGTAACTGCTTTTAATAAAATCTCCTTGCCCCCTTTGGATAAGAAATTTTCCTTCCAACCAGCTAATTTCGCGTTCAATTTTGCCAGGATCCAAGAGAACATCTCCCGTTTAGAACGCCCCCAATCTGATGGAATGCCCAAGTACTTACCATATCTTCTCACCACAGGTACTCTCAGTTCCCGTTGTAAATTATCCTGTAGCTATATTGGACAATTCTGACTGAAAAAAATTGCTGATTTATTTCTGTTGAGAAGCTGACCCGTTGCATAGCAGTACTGGTTTAATAGATTTGAGAGGTTTTGACATTCAGAAATAGAAGCTTTGAGGAAAAAGACAGCATCATCAGCAAAAAATAAATGGGAGAGCTGTGGACATGCACGATTAAATTGGATCCCCTGTAAGTGACCTAGACTGATGGCTTGGTTGATAACTGTTGATAAAGCATTAGCCATTAAAATGAATATGTAAGGGGATAGGGGGTCACCTTGACGAAGTCCTCTAGTAGGTTTAAAGGATGGTAGCAATTCTCCATTGAATCGAATAGTAAAAGAAACAGTTGTGATG
This sequence comes from Eucalyptus sideroxylon x Eucalyptus melliodora, assembly GCA_016097485.1. NCBI lineage: Eukaryota > Viridiplantae > Streptophyta > Magnoliopsida > Myrtales > Myrtaceae > Eucalyptus > Eucalyptus sideroxylon x Eucalyptus melliodora. Next base: position 6,988,325 of record CM027825.1, read on the forward strand.
CATGCCATTACTAGCATTACCCATCTATCCGTAAAACCCAACTGTTTTAAATAAGCTGCAATAAAGTCCCATTCGACACGATCATAAGCTTTCTGCATGTCTGTCTTGAGAATGAGATTGAACTTTTTTGATTTGGATCGAATCTTAAACTGGTGTAGTACTTCCTGAACGACCATGATATTATCTTGAATCTGTCTGCCACTAACAAAAGCTGCTTGTTCTGGAGTGATTAGTGTAGGAAGCCAACACTTCAATCTATTAGCCATAACTTTAGAGATAATCTTGTATGCGAAGTTACAGAGACTAATAGGTCGATATTGGTCAATGCTTTCAGGACGATGAACTTTAGGAACCAGAGTCAAAATTGTTCTGTTTAAGTTCGGAGGCATTTGACCAGATTCAAAGAAATCTTGCACCGTTTTGATAATTGTTTGTTTGATTGTGTTCCAGTGGTGCCTGTAGAACAGACCAGGGAGGCTATTTGGACCAGGGGCCTTGGATGCTCCCAACTGAAAGGTAGCATCATATACCTCTTCTTCAGTGACTGGCCTCATAAGATGTGTATTAATCTGAGTAGTAACAATCTGTGGACATTGTAATAGGAATGGATGAAAATCTCTGTGTCCAACTGATTGATAAAGTCCAGTAAAATAAGCCATGGTCATTTCTTGAAGCCGTTCTAGCTCTCGCTGCCAGTTCTGGTTTTCATCTTTTAATATAGAAATTATGTTTCTCTGTCGCCTTTGTACAGTGCAAGCATGAAAAAATTTAGAGTTCTTATCTCCCCATGATAACTAGTTAAGCCTAAAACGCATCGCCCATAATTGCTCTTCCTGATTCCACATTTGTTGTATTTCAGTTCGAATTGTAGTTGCTAATTATGTATCTCCCTGCTGATAGCATTTTCGATTTGTAATGGTCTGTAGCTGTTGCTGAAGACACTGAATTTGCTGCCTAGCATTAGTGAAACGAGCTCGACTCCAGCTTGATAACTTATGAGAGACTGCTTGCAGTTTAGATGGTAAGGAAGAGTGATTCCTTTCCCATACTGATTGAACTACTTTAGTACATTCACTATGTTGACTCCAGTAAGCTTCATAATGGAAGTTCTTTTTTGGCTTGACAGATTGAAAATGAGTATTCAGCACCAGTGGACAATGATCCGATCCGATCGAAGGGAGAGCAAACACTATGGAGGATGGGTATGTAAAGCTCCAATCCAGTGAGCAGAAAACATGATCGAGCTTCTCTTTTACTAACTCATCTCCTGCCCGGTTGTTTGACCAGGTATACTCACAACCTTCACTATCCAGTTCAATTAAAGCACAATCATCAAGAATCTTCCGAAATGCTGCCATCCTGGAATAATTTGCTGGTCTTTTACCCATCTTCTCCCAGGGATAAAGGAAGTCATTGAAATCCCCGATACACATCCACGGTAGGTTAGTAGATGCGTGAATCAATCTAAGCGTTTTCCAAAATTCCTGCCTTGCAGAGAAAGAAGCAGGAGCATACACACAGGTAACTTGCATAGAGGTAAAAAGCCTAGTATCCAAAACTGATATATTTACAAAATTCTGACCAGAAGACAGAATAGTAATGTCTAGGAGGTCATTCCAGAACAGAGCAAGGCCTCCAGAAAAACCGGTGGGAGTCCTCAAAAAGGAGTGGTCAAAATGGCAGCGACGCTGTAAGTTCTGTAAAACTAAATCTGCATTCTTTGTTTCCATTAAAAACACTAGGTCGGGCTTTTCAAAGGCTATCATAGCCTTTAGAGATTGAATTGTCAAGGGAGTGCCCAACCCCTGGCAATTCCAACTTAATATTTTCATTTGGACCATGGGGGCTGTTGAGGGCCAGCCGCCAAAGCCCAGGAGGAATGATCAGTTGCTTCAAATACAGGTGTGTCGAGTAATTGGGTTTCATCTAATTCAGAAGTCTGATTTGTTCGAATCTCATAAGGGGAGTAGCGTTTAGGTTTCTTGCTGGAGCCCACTACTATCTGGGATCTGGGAGTCTTTTGTTTTTTCAGTTGCGAAGACTCGAGGGTAGAACGTTGAATACCATTTAACTTTGCATCTGCAGGAACCAAATCAGTGGTTATGGGGGCTGTATTAACAGGAACAGGAGAGATAACCTTGGACGGGAGGGGAGTCTCAGGAGCAAGAGTTATTGGAGGTAAGGCTGGTAGAGGGGGGTGTGTAGGAGGTGGAGTTTCAGGTATAGTCTCTTCCATGGGTTCTGAATTAGATGAGGGCTTATAAAAGGCATCCCAATATGGACTATGTTGTTTAATCTCTGCCCGTAGCCAAGGTCCATATACCATTGTATCACGTCCCTCAAATTGTGATTCATCATAAGGGTAGTCCTTGCATGATGCTGCATAATGGCCTAATTTCCCACAAGAGTAACAATAGTGGGATAGTCTTTCATACCGAAAATCAAGCCATAGGGGTTTTCCAGCAATGCTAATGAGTTTCCCTGATTTTAATGGTTGTTTCAGATCAATTTCGAGGTGAATTCTCCCAGATGTATCATGTTTTACTTCAATCACTCGATCCATTTGCTGAACTGCCCTACTAAGAAGTTGTGGAGTGTTCCATTCCAGAGGTAATCCTATAACATGCACCCAGAAAGGGCATTTGGAAAAATCGTAGCAATGTAGAGGGGTATTGGGCTTCCAAGGTTGTAAGTTAACTAGATGACCAGAGAATAACCATGGGGTTCCATCTAATGCACGTCTTTTTTCTGTCTTAGTTCGAAATTTAATAATGTAGATGCCATCATCGCTGGGCGATATGTCCAGATAATCAACACGCCAAGCTTTCTTCATTGCAATCTGAAAAGCAGGTAAATTGATAGTAGGGTTTGTATAGATATTACCCACCAAAATGAGGCGACACTCTTTGATATTGTCTGTTCCTTGTAGATCTTCCCAGACTTCCAATTCTTGGTCTGAACAGAGTCGTCCGAGTCGGTGGCACAGAGAAGCAATACGAGAGGAGTCGTTTGTATCTTCCGAAGCCATGGAGAAATAGATGGACTAGAGACAGATTTCTAGAGATATACCCAGACGATAACACAGTATTTTAGAGGTTGCATGTCCATGATCGGCGACATGCAAAGGTAAGGAGTGTCAAAGTGAAGCAAGCGTAACACTGGTAGTCCCAGAAGCGACTACAAGTTGAAGGATAGAGGAAACGAGGACAGTTGAAGAAGAAGGGAGATGGTCTACAAAGAGAACTGGAACCGAAGATCCAGAAGAAAACTCGAGCAAGTCGCGAGAGAGAAAACTCTAGCATAAGCGAGAGAGTGGTCAGTAGACGTTTGTGTGTGATGTCTTGGTTGGTGAATTTTCATTTGAAAGAGGAAAATATTGAAAAAGTGTATGTGAGGTTTCATGGGGAGGCTTCGTTGAAAGAAAGTAAGAAAGAGATGGGGAATTTGCAGAGTGCTCCCAAGTGACACAAGTGAAAAGGAAAGGAGAGAACGGAGGAAAAAAGCCTTGGGAGAGAGAGTCACGGCTGAGATCCCAGATGACCCTGCCTTGCTATTTCGCCTACTGTCAAGCACCACCATAGTTGCTACCTCCCTCGTGATTTCGTCCCACGTCACCGCTATATTGCTTGTGCGAAGCCCACATCTTGCGGGCTCCTCGCTACTTGTCACAATTTTGATGCTGGTGCTGCTGCCCGCCTACGCCTGCTGCTCCAAGACGATCGTTGCTTCCCGATGAGTTTTCGCTCCATCCTTCATCCGAATCAGTCCATCAACGCAGAGGTTGATTTTTCCTGTGCATGTTTTTTATCCATTGGCTGGGCCTCACGGTGGTGTAATTGTCGTTAGACCGCCAACTTTTAATCACTGGTTACTCATCAAACACCGATGAATTCTCAGTCATACCTCATTTGTCGGTCTGCAAGCCTTGCTGCTGCCCCCTCGAGAAAGCCGTGCCCTGGACTAGGTGATCTCTTTAGACTAAATTTAGTTCAAATATTCGGTTTCATAGTTTTTGATTCTGACTTGATTATTTATTTATTTATTTAATCATTATCTGATTAGGAAATTTGTTGTGTTAAAGTCATAATAATCAAGAATATTGAGCTGCGAGACGTCAGTTTAGATTTTTCATTATTTTGACTTTTCATGGCAAATCTACGGATTGCTTTGCATAATTGATTCGCATTAAGATAATGTCTCATTGACTTGTATTGGTGGATTATCAATAAGACATATATTTCGATGAGTCATTTGATTAATAAATCATTATGTACACATTGCATACCATACATCATATTTTATATCTAGAACTTAGGTGCATACATAATTCATGTTTAAAGCAATGCATGTGATCTTTAAAATCCTTATGGAGTTAGGATAGTATAGAGTTTTCTTTAATAAAACAAAAACCAAATAATAATGTTATTTAAGTCATATAGATTTCATAGTATGCATGTCATATGTTTCACATTAGTGAATGAGTCACATGTTCATTGTCTTAATACTCTTGTAATGCAATCAAATCATAATTAATTATTGTTTTTCATGCATTATTAATCATGTATATAGTTCAGTTTCGGATGTGATGGGGTCATATTTTTCATTGGATCAGATATGGGTTTCGCAGGCTATCTCATGGTGGGGGATAAGTACACTAATGGTGCCATAAGTTGTGTACGGCGCTCACTTTGCTGCCAAAAGTTTCCATCGGATCACTTAAGTGCCAAAAAATTTGAAAAACGCTCACTTCGGTGCCAACTCCGACGAAATTGGCCGAAAATCCGACGTGGCCTTTTTTTATTAATTTTTGACGCCGACGTGGCTCGTCGGAGAGCTGAGTCAGCATCTAAACACCAAAACGACGCCGTTTGGTGTCTCCCCCAATTCAAAACCCTAATCTCCGGCCGTCGCCATCCTCGACGGTCCTTGCGCTCGGCGGCCATGGCTTCGACCCCGACCTCGACCCCAACCCCGACGATGGCCACTCAACGGCAGCGGCTCCGACCTCGACCCCGACCCCGACCCCGACGATGGCCACTCGGCGGCCGTAGCTCGACCTCGACCTCGACCCCGACCGCGACGATGGCCGCGGCTCAAACCCCGACCCCGACCCCGACCCCGACAATGGCCACTCGACGGCCGTAGCTTCAACCCCGACCCCGACCCCGACCTCGATGATGGCCACTCGGCAGCCGCAGCTTCGACCCCGACTCCGACCTCAACCCCGACGACGGCCACGGCTTCAACCTCGCCGAAACCCTAATTTCTTCCCCATGTGAGCTAAACAGCGTCGTTTCCATGAAGCCATCCACGTAGGATGGCAAAACGACGTCGTTTTCTTAAGGAGGACCGAAAACGACGTCATTTAAAGGCTTATCAATTTTTTTTTTAAAAAAAAAAATCATTTTGGCCGGAATCTTTCGCCGGAGGCCAGAATCTTTCGCCGGTGGCACCAAAGTGAGCGTTTTTCCTCCGATTTGGCACTTAAGTGATCCGACAGAAACTTTTGGCACCAAAGTGAGCGCCGTACACAACTTATGGCACCATTAGTGTACTTATCCCCTCATGGTGGTGTCTCGGAGCACCGCCGTCCTTTTAGCAGTGCGAAATGTTTAGGGTTCAATGCATTATGTAGTCTAGATCGTCTTCTTTATGAATAAAGGGACCTTTTTAAGGCGCGTTAGTTTTTTTTTTTTTAAATATATCTAAAAAGGATAACACAAAGGTCACTTGCCTGGTTGAGAGAGAGAGAGAGAGAGGAGGGAGGGAGGGAGGGGGAGGGAGGGAGAGAGACCCGTATCATGTAGCACACATATTGTGATGGTTCAAGTTATGTCATATGAATTACATCTCACATGTCATTGAAGTAAAAATCATGCATATTAAATTTAGATTAAGATTACATATAATCAACATTTAAAAAAAATAGGTGGTTTGTCATTTAGAAATCATGTTTACGGCATGCATTTTTAATCATCATTTTGTATATTTTTTTAATAGAATAAACCTTAATAAAGTTGTAGTTTGTTCTGCTTAAGTTTAGCTATAATTTCTTACAATTCATCACTTTAGTTTATTGAATGTTATTTTATTGGTTGTGCACTTGCATGACCACCCTTTGCAAGTTAGTGGCTTATGTTAAAATTAATCAAGACTGCTTGCAAAACATTTTTTAAATTAAAATGAAAATGTACCGAAAGGGCATTAGATTAATCTCTAGTTTGTAAGAGTAAAGTATTCTCACATACTTTACTTGGGTTTCTAATTAACCCTAATTGATTAGTGGCGGCTCCAAATTGAGTAAAATTGCATGTTTAAATGGATTAATTTTTAGTGTCAAGTTACGATTGGTAGGACTTGGGAGGGTCCATGCTAAATCTTCAGACATAGTAATCCATTAGCCTTCTTCGGGTAATTCACTTTTGGAAAGGTTGCAACAAAGACTTGGATGGAATGAGAAAAACAACAACAAAGGTGTAGAAGCTAGGCCAGGAAATGGTGCTCTTATACCATGTCAGAAAACGAAAAAGAAAAGAAAGAACGGACGAAGGAAGAGACCTTTTTGCATTTCTCTTATCACGTATTGATCACATGTACAATATTCTTTATATAATACAAAGTATGAATAATAAATTGAAAGAGAATATTCTGTGCTGATCTATAGAATCAAATCTAATCTGAAGAGTCAATTCTAATCCTAGATTGATTTATTCAATCAACCAATCCTGCAATGATATTGCATATCTTCCACTGGTAGAACAGTCAAAACCCGTCCTCTCCCAATAAAAGTAGTAATAAATGGTGGCTTGAATTTGTCATATAAATGTCCCATTTTTAATTTCCTCGTCTCACCAGAGTTTGCATTAAGATTTTGGGACAAATTGCGATAGGCTTACATGTTGTAATAATGTGAGCTCTTTCTTGCCATCATCCACCTCGGTAATATTTAGAACTAGTCGAAGGTGTTTAAATGGTTTGTTATTTTAACCAAAAGAAACTCATTTCTGTACCCATTGAGTTTTTCAAAAGATGTGTCGCCTAGGCGTATCGAGAAGTTTTTATTTCGAAAAGACAATAACTTTTTCGAGGATTATCAATGAAAAAAATGTGAGGGTTTTCTATTATATTCAAGTGGGTGTGGAAGGTCGTTTAAGCAATTGTTTTTGCGTAGAAAGATGGACGTGAAGCATTGACAAATTCAGGTCAAGTTGTGGAGTCTTGGTCCGGCAAATATTGCTAATGTATACAGAACCATCTTTTGTTCCCACTGAAGGCGTTGATCGTCATTTCCAAAGAAGCACCTTTTTGTTCGTATGCTATTATTATGGGATGACATGGAAGGTTGCGGCGGTCACTTTACGCATGTGGAACACGGATAAAAGATTTTCTGTCCATCTTAGCCGTATATATCATCCAAATTGAATTTAAGGGAGGGTTCAACCATCGCATTCATCACCAAACTATGCTTAAAGGTGAATATTCTTGACGCATGCGATCTCCATGTGATAAAAGTAGTCGTGAATGTTTCTATTATTTTTTAGCCTCGGTAGAGAAGAAAAGTGATAATGTTTGATAAAGTTTTGTCTCAGTTGATAACGCTCTTGGAAAAAGAAGAGGGGAGATCGAGGACTCTGAGTGCGTCAAATTTGTCTAGAATTTAACTAGCATCAGTCGTCAACGATCCTAGGGTTTTCTGTTAAGCAGGTTGCAGTAGCTCTGGAAGAGCCTCTGCTTTGGAAGGGGAAGCATGCTTAAAAGTTGGCTGTTCTCCATCAGTAATCTTCTCCTTGTTATTGCCAAATTATTGGAAACCTTGCGGGCTTGGTGAGATTTGAAACAAGCCTAGCGGCTGGAGAAGAATTGTTCGACCGACGGCTTGGGTCAGCCACCAACCTCCATTTTCGGCCTCTTTGACAAAGCCACTTTACTCCGTGCTCGGTCTGGGTCTAGTAACCTTAAAGGAGCAGAAGACAATATTCTTACCTTAAGCATCCTCATTTTAGCAAACTCTTTTTTCTCGACTAATCTCCACAAATGCACGTGAAAGATCATGTCCATACATGTCAGGCAAGGCTTCACGACAGAGTGACATGAATGAATCTCAAGATTACTTTTAGTGGCAAACGCGGACGGATAGGATCTACAAGCATTCAAGTCAACAAGGTTTTCAATTCCACTCAGTTAATTCTTTGAGGCCGTCTCTGTCGCCTCTTTCGCAACTGAAAGAGCAATGCAATAGGATTGCATGCAAATGCATGATCAGAAACCAAGTTAAGGGAAAACTTGCAAAACCTCAAATATTAGAGACGTGTAAAGCACAAACTATTTCTTCGGCGGTAGGTCAAAGATTCAAATATCTAGAGATTACATATTTTGAAGAGAAATATGACATAAACAAACAACAGCAATGAGACTGACAGGCTCCAATATTTATCGTATTTGCCAAAGTAATTGGGTAGGAAAGAAACCTCCAACCGATGCCCAAATTTGTAGAAGCCATCTGAAAAGAGAACAAAAAAACATACGGTGGTGAGAATCAAACCTTGTTTGTATCAATAGAATAAGCAGGCCAACTTAGCTGTTAATGCGAAAGCTACTGAAAAAAAGAAGAAAAAAGTTAACCTAAATTAAGCGTTTAATACTACAGAAGTAGTCATGTTTCACAAAGTTTTCTGAGCTCCTTGCACAGGATGCGGGAAATTCAATTGATGCGAGGGCCTATCGTCAATTCATGCTATTGTTTCCCCTCACGCAAACATGCCGTCCAGCATCACATCTCATTTAGGAGAAAACACTGGATACTATATTTTCAATCTTCGACCCTCCTATACGTCCTCCTTTCTCTCTCTAGATCCCTTTCTCCTCCAAAGAACCATGGCATCATGGAATGTCTTCCTGACAAGTTATTCGGGAAAAAGTATAGTTTAGTGACTGTAGCTTGCCACCTACAGTCCAGTGAAGTCATAGCCGGGCCGCTGTAAGTTGCCACTGCCACGGCCACAACCGGTCTTTTTCTTCCCTACCCTCCTTTCTCTCTCGGCGTTGTCTCGTGTCACCACCTTCAAAACACTGAGTTCAACATCTGAAATCAAGTTGTTGACACTCGGACTCTTGTATTATCTTCACTCATCGACTTGTCCCAGCAATTGGCCGGATCAAGGGTGCCATGAAGACCCACCAGAACGGGATCAGAGCACTTTGGCATACTTGGCCCAAAGCTCATTTGGTTGCTCCCGCAGGTACATATGATATAATTAGGTTGGAGTGAGACTAAAGGACGGCGAGTAGCCATAGTAACTCTCACTCTCTCTCAGCTATCGTCAACTTCATTGATGAACAAACAACTTCCACGATGATAGTAAAAATAACCTAGGCAGGAACTTATATTTTCTCACCATAACTGAGTGATGATGTCGGGCTTGCAGCTCAGGGTGCCTCCAAGGATCATCCAATCACCACTGGCCTCGCCTTCAGTCGGAGCCATGAAGGTCACACCCACGCACGAGATGCATGCGTCGAACACGGCCACCCACCATGGGCCCAAGTGCAGCCTCCGCTTGGCTTTTGCCACCACGTCAATGGACACCACCCCGCCCTTCAACATGCTCACCAGGACCTTCACGTTTGAGTCATTGACGACTGCCAGTGTTGACAGGGCCTCGGATTGGACTATGGTGATGTTGCGGGGGCCCTGAGTGAAGGCAGGAACAAGGGAGGGATGAGAGAGAGCGAGTCGGCCTTGGAAACTCAAGAGGAGCTTCATGTGAGTGTACTTGACAGTGATGAAGGGACTGGGGTTCTTGACGGAGAGAGCAATGTTCCATTGAGCGGTGACGTGGGAGGTGGAGATGTTGAGGGACGAAAGGGAAGAGCCTGGGTTGAGCCTGAACTTCGGAGGCATTCCAGCAGGTATGGCCAGGAAGATGACCATGAAGAGGCCGAGAATAATGAGCACGGCATACACGATGCAGCGGCAGCTGATCAGCTTGTACCGGCCAGACTGTGGTGGCTCTGGGGATGCTGGATTATTAGCCGCTGGGGGTTGGATGGGGGGAGGGTTCTCATTTGCAAATTGTTGTGTCGAGTGAATGTTCTTATTCTAAACATATTTTTGTGTGGAGTGTTATTCGGACACACCAACTTATTACAGGGGCCAAATGACTAGCGAGCGTTGTAGAGGCAGGCAATGAATCGATCGATAAGCATTGCCCCGTCAGAAAGGATAAGCAGGTACCTTCGCTCTTATAATCACCAAAAAGGTGGGGGATTGTCGCTTTTATTCATTAAAAAACAGAAGGGTTGAATTGGAGTGCACTGGGGTTGAGAATTCTTCCACGAGAAACAATTATGGTCTATTTCCACCGCTGTTGCCGGGAAGATTCATTGGTCTATCGACTTTAAGGATTCTTTCCGTTGAGTTCTGCTTTCGTCATTTTACCATGAGGCTAGATTAAGTATTTGGGCTTTTAAAAGGCATGAACACAATTTTAGGCTCTTTTCTTACCTTTACCAAAAAAGAAAAAAAACACACACATACACAATTTTAGGCACCGTTTGCTTCAAAGAAAATAAATAATTTAAAAAAAAATTGAAAACGATTGTTTGTATTATTTGAAATAATTAGCCAATTATGAGAATATTTTCCTTTAATTCATTTTTATAAACGATACATATGATCATTTTAAGGAAAATATTTTCTAAATCATTAATTTTTTGCAAAACAAGCGGAGCCTTAAATGCTTGGGTAATTGTTTGCATCTCTCTATGTCGGTTATCATTGATTCATTAACAGACTTCGCCGAATGTAATTATATAACAATCGTTCAATCGGAATGGCTTGAGGTAATTCAATGTCGTGCGGACAATTGTCTCTTTGGAACTAGTCTTAAGATTAAGATATACAGTCGATAGATTTATTTTAATGAACTACCACTGTAGCCCGCAGGATGCGCAGGTTTATTGTCGATCGTTTTCTAGAATAACATTATTAATTAATTTGAACGAACTAATTGAGATATTTAGATCTTTATCTATTTATGAAAAAAATTTCGTCCGTTTGATTTTGTTAGCAATCCAAGCAATCTTTTTTAGATAAATATTTTCCCAATCATATTTTTTTGCGAAATAAACATAGCCTAATCTAATTAATTTTCCTTACTAATAGAAAGAGGTCTGTTGTCAATAAAAACAAAACATAACCGTTTATTTTTGCTATGAAATATCTACTCAAAGTTTTCTCGAGTGGCTTTAAATAGGCTTGAATGACCTACTAAAAAGCTTGTAGCATTGCAAGACAATGAGCATTTTCCCTAAAAGTGTATCGTTGTTTGGTGAATATCTCAAAGAATGGATGCAACTAATGCAGTGTATGAGCAGCCTATGCGTTGTGGTGCAACAAGGCGGTCTTGATGATATCCTTTGTGGTCTGGTCTAGAGAAGGAAACTAGTGATGAAGGTTGTGGTGGAGATTTAAGTAAAGGCATGTTGGTGTAGATGAATACTTGAATTAAGGGGAAACATATCTAATGCCAAGCTCCCACATGAGAGGGAAAATTTTGAAGATACATGAGTGAGTTGTGTTGGAAAAGTTCTACATTAGGGAATTGGTAGGGTGTAAAGCTGTAAATTTATCCTAATTTGTTCATAACTCATTAGTTTAAATTTTACAATGCAAATGGATCCAATTGGTTATGTTGATGAGGTTAGACTTTGGTTCCCTCTTGGTGATTTCCTTGAGTAAAAGTATTAGAATTTTATTATGTGATCATAACAAATAGTATTAGAGCTGATGGTTGATTGGTGGCCTACTCCCAATATATACCAATGTTTGGCGAATTTTAAAGAATGAATATGATCAACACAGTTTTCGGGCAACCTACACGCTGTGGTGTAGCAATGCAGTCTCAATGATAGCCTTCAATGTTTGGTTTAGAGAAAGATACCGAAAATGAAGGTGGGTGTCGGCAATATAAGTTGAGACATGTTGATGTAGAATGATAATTGAATTAAAGGGGGAGATAGATGTAATTCCTAACCTATATGTGAGGGGGAGATTATAGAAATGCATATGTGAGTTGTGTTAAAGAAGTCTCAAGTCATGGAATTGGTGTGGTGTTGACTATTTTATATACCTCAGTTGGCTCATAACTTATTGATTTAAACTCTTAAATAAATGTGATTCTAATTGAATATATTGATGGACTCGAACTTGATATTCCTCTTAATGATCGCCCCAGCTGAAGGTGTTGAACTTTGCCATGTGCTCATAACAAAAGATGTTGTTGAGGGACGGAAGTGAAGAGCCCGAGTTGAGCCCAAACTGTGTCAGCTTTCCGACAGGTTTCGCCTAGAAGATAACCATGAGGAGGCCAAGAATAGTGGGTGTGCAAATGCAATAGAGTGAACGATGATCAGCTTGCACCGGCAGGATTGAAAAGGCTATAATGATGGTAATGCCAGATTATAATTCGCACCGGGTGGGATGGCGTGGATGGGGTGTCATTTGGAATATTTGTGTAAATAGTTTTCATTTCTATGAGTACTTTTGTGTAAACTTTGGTGAGGAAACAACAATTTAAAGGCCGAAAGTGCAGCCGTTAGTGTTGAAGAGTTTTCCGTCGTTGATTAATGCTCTCTAGAAGGTTGCCACACGACTTTTCCTCTGTTACCCTTTTGCATAAGAGGGGCACCGTCGGCAAGTAACACGTGTTAGCTTTATCGATGTTAGGCTTGTTATGATAACGAGAATTTTGAGTTCCTGAGAACAGGAGATTTGTGTTCATTTATCCTCGTTTCATTCATTTTTCTTGCTTGCTTGCTTGTTCTTGCCACGTGTGATATGTAATGTTGACTGTAAATGCATTTGAATTAAAGCTTGTCAATTTTGTGGCAAACTCTTGTGTTGATTATTATGATTGTCAAACTTTGTGGCAAACGCACAGGTTGAAATAGAAAAACTCTTAGTTTCATGGTTGCTCCCGAGTGTGGAAGGCTGTAGTCTTCTCGATCTGTTTCCAACGTGCAATATTTGGATCTAAGTACCTTATTATTGTTTATGTAATTATTGAATGTACGATTGTTTTTTGGTCCTTATAGAACGTCTCACTACAAGTGAAACACAGGAATTTTGTAATTGCTAAAGTTACTAGATAATGTGTTAGTCTTTGGTAGTGAAGCTTGTGAACTTCCAGGAAATTAAAAAAAAAAAATTATATATATATCACAGTCGTCTCATAGACCCACCCATTAACCAAATCAAACCTATATATCTGGTAAACGGGTGGGTCTAGGAACAACTCGGCAGATTTCCACCATGAATCTAGGAATCAGACTAGCAAAAATCAGCCCATCTTGAAACTGATCATGGAGCTTCCATACATCGAAATCTTCTCGTTGCTTTTACAAGAAAGAAACCTAATTCTAACCAAGTCATTTCAAGTTTCTCTTAAGGGATATGTTGAGCCTCATTTTATTCATGTTTTGGAAAACTATGAAAAAAAACTATATGAGGTGTGGATATATGTATATTTCAAAAGTTTTAGGTGGCTTGCAATGATTGAGTATGTAATAAAATATAAAAAGAGAAATAAGACACATTATTGAAACATATAAAATTGGGAGGGTACGTTTGGTTCAATATTGCCAAAGCCTTTTAGGTTCCAAAGTCTCTTGGACAAATGCAAATAACGTTTGATAAATTTTTTGAAGATTTTTAGGGAAACGCGATTGCATTTAAGGTCTTTAGCCCAAGGTGCTTTAAAAAATGCAAATACAATTTTTTCTTCCAACTTTGCCCTTGCTCAACTTTTATACTTTCATAAACATCCCTACCTCATGCAACCTCATCACCTGTGAGACTAGATCTGGCTGACGACAAGCTAATTTAGCGTCGACAAGCCATGTAACCCTAGGTGACGCCTAAGGTCAAGCAACCTCACACGGTGCTTGCTAGCGGCCAATTTAGCTCACAAGTGGCTAAGTTCTGCCAGCAAATAGTTTGAGAGTATTTTTTTAACAAAAATCTTTTACAAAGTATAGTTTTTTCCCCCAACGGTATTTAAGTCAAGGTCGTTTCCTGATCTGTTTTTAAAATAAACTTCACAAAACGCTACTTATATTTCTAAATATATCTTTTTACCCCAAAAACTTTCTATTTTCTCAAAAGCTTTGCCCCGAAACCGAACGGAATGCACAAATTCCACGCAAACATCTTCTCTTCAGAGGGTTTGGTTACGAATAAACGCCCGACGCCCAGGAACGTCGTCGTCATCGAGCGCGACCGCATTGAGGGCATGAAAACGCGATCACATGTAAAAACAGTGATTTGGGAACAATCCGACGACGAATGCGGTGACCTTTTGCCTCATTAGTGGGTTTCTTAAAGCAATTTTTACATTGCTACGTGATTCTTTTATAAATTGGAATATTATTTAGGGCAAAATAATATTGTTGAAAACTAATTAAAAGTGCCAATGATACATAAAAATATGTTAAGAGAGTTTCTTTAAAATACCCACAAGATACAATTGGAAAACATTCTTCGTGATCACTCCTGTTCATAGCAAAGAAGCGCGCAGCAATGTGAAAACTACAGCAAGAAACCCTAAAAATCCGTTTTCTTTTCACATGTGCAAATGAAAAAGACGACCCTCCATCTCAAAGGGCTCAATTTTCATTAAAAACCAGGACATCTTAGTGAGGATTACTTTTAAAATCAAGTGATGGACACCAAACCTAAAATTTCTTCCCAGCATGTATAATAATGCTTCTTAAACTGAAAATCTTCACACCAAATGTTGGGTGATCTTGAGCCCCTCTCCAAAAGTTAGTTTAAAAAGTGAGGCTTGCCCCCACACTTATAAATCGACCACCAATCCCTTCTAAAACCAAAGTAGGACAACCTCAATATCCGCATATTGGTGTTGCATGTGGTGAAAGAATCCCAGGCGGACCCACTTTTGGGGACATGTGTGGCTCTCGTGGACATTCAGGCATCCAATTCAGACACAGTTTTCGTCATTAAACTTAGTGCTGTGAAATAAGTACCACAGGGTCTCAGTTTGTAGATGCTGAGCTCGGATTTAAGGCTTTCACTCAATTCAATGACCAATTTTGATTCCGAAGGCGCATTTTTGTAATTTTCAAGGAGACCGGCCTTTTAGCCCAAAAGAATCGACTGTGTTGTTTTATGATGTTTAGGAACCAAAGGAAATCCACGATTAACTTGTAGTATTTTTAGTGTAAATTCAAGATAAGTGACTATCACGTTTAAGAGTTCTTAGGGGCTTCATCTTTTATTTATTGAAGTGCAGCAATGCCATTCCTTAAATTGTAATATAGTTTAGCGTTTAATAGTTGGGAAATTTCATTTTAACGTACAAAACCTTCAACGTATTATGTAATGAAATGAACATACCAAAATGCGAGGCGGTGAAAAGCCCCGACGCCAATGAAAAGTGGGCACTTTGGCCGCAGAAGGGTTTGACAAAGCGACAGACTTTTGATCACTGCAGGTCGTCAACGGCTACACAATCTCTTAGCACTCGGCCACGATCCTTAGCCATGGATACGATGCAAGGGACGATGTACACAATCCCCCAACTGTCCCTATCAATTATTACTCAGATCCCGAAGGCCAACACAATAGAACCACAATCATATAATGTTACCTACGCTAATATTTACGGAGTGTAAGCTTGCTTTTTGAGCACTTTAATTTCTTCGAAATAACAACATCAGAGCCACAACACGACCGGCCAAGACCTATAACACCTGGAGAGAGGTGGTGAGCTTAATGCAGCACTCGACAACCCGCTACTCTATGAGAATACTAGCAAGGACCCTTCCGGCCTAAGGGTTCTCGTGTGACGTTTAAATCGGGGGTAAAGCCGCCCACGTTCGACGAAGAAAAGCATTCTAAATTCTTAATTATTTAACTTTCTTATATCTTAGTTGTGTCCACAAAACTCCTATTGGAAAAAGAAAAAGAACAACGAGAAAGAAAGACTCCCCTCTCTTTTTGCATGGACGATGTTTCCCCGTCCCTTGGTTCAGACAAGGCATCTGTCCGTTTGTCGGCGTGAGTTCCCTTTCTTGACTCAATTGAATTTAACAGGAAACTTCGCAAAAAGAAAAAATAATGTGAGATAAAAGGAAAGTGTAGCAGTCCATTATGTTCCAAGAGAAGATTTTGCGAAATTTCTTTGCATGTATTATAGGGAGCATATGATGTCACAATTCCTGTCACTCATTTGTTGTTCTTGTATGTTACCTTGTTGGAAATGAACCTATAATGAATGTTCGGGTAAAAATAAGCCCCGTTTATAACTTATAAAGAGAACCTGACATTCTTTCGTTTTTTTTTTTTTTTTATTTGCGGTTTTTATATAATGTAACTTTAGGTTTGGAGTTTACAATATCAAAAAGTATTGAGTTTCGATGATGAAATTAAGAAGCATGAAAGGTTTGAGATGCAAAAAAAAGAACAGATATGCTTTGCGGTTGGACATGAGATCTTGGGTTAAATTGGATTGGGGAAAAAAATCATTGAATATTCCTAGAGCATAGTTCGATAGCCTTGTGCAGCGTATATCCTCACGTCAGTCACAATTCTACCTAGATGATTAACTTGTTCGAGTAAGTTGATGATAACCGATACAGAGAGATATAAAATTAGTCAAACATTTAGTATGCCTCTTAATTGGCAAAATGCTCATCTTTTTTTTTTTCTTTTTTTTTTGTCATTACTTGAAATAATATTTGAATTCTAAGGAATAACAAAGAAATTATATGTTGAGTCAACATTTGATATTTTATTAGAAGTTTAAGTGTTCCAGAATGATAGGGTATATAAAGAAGGAGGAGAAAATGTAAGTCATTCTAAATACATTTAACAGTCCAGCTGGCCAAAATTCAAAGCGTATCTAATTCAAATCATCACCAAAAGGATGTAGTAAAACATTTATTGGGAGTACAACTTGGTAAACAACTCCAGTACCTTCCGGAAAAATGCAAGACTAAAATATCACTAAACTAGAAGGCAGCAATGGTGGAGTGCACTTATAAAACAATTGACCGTATAGGTAAGAATCTTGATTTGAAATGTTTGCTTTGTTTTGATAACAACTTTTTCCCTTCAAAGGAATCGTGGGATTCGTACCCTTCACCCTATGATGAAGCTTTGCCCGATACACACGGCCGTGATATATTAATGTGCATGGTGGAGATTAGTGGCTACTTTGTCAAAAGAGGCCATTTTCTCCATCATTAATGGCTACTTTCCATGGAGAAAAAAAAAATACTTGACTTTTCTGCCATTAAGATCAGCAACGATCATATTTTGAAGCATTAGCTTCTTGCTGTTTCAAGTTTTAGCTGGCACGCATCCTCCCTCAGCTCGGTCGAGGCTTGTTCCTTCGAAATTGTGATTTGACTCTCTGTATTCGTGTACTCAACTCTCCACAATGATTAAGAAAAAGCAATAGGCAGGAGACAATCATTTTGCAATGTCCTCGCGTGGACCTACATTATTGTGTCCATGACGACCCACCTCACGTCGGAAAGTCTCTTGTTAGTTGCTTAAATTTTTCCCTAGAGAGAGAGACTGTAGTGAGTGGAGTCCCAACAGAATCTAAAAGAGAGATACTGTAGTGTGTGGAGTTCCGACGGAATCCAATGAAAGATTGTTTTAAATTAATCTCTGGACTTGACAATTCATTAGTCACAACCGACTTTAAGTAAAAGATGAGTGCCATCCACTGAATAATATGCAAGTATCATTAGTTCGATTCTCGAATGTGACTTCCCCCTGTTGTCGCTTCTGTCGCTCTTCTTGACTTCAGAGGGGCAAGCGTAAAGAAATGCCGCTAATTTTGGAGACTTCCCAAGGTGGATGGGAAGTAAGGATGCAAATCATAACTATTCTATTTCAAAAATTAATTTTTATTTAGAAATTGATTTTTCTATTTCTAATCATCGAACGAGTTTTTAAGAAAAATACAAGTTTGCTAATTATACAAAATTTTTGTTCTTGAAATAGAAATTCATTTGATAACGATACAAAATTTCTCTTTCATGTAGTGATGGGAGATGGCCGGCAAGCAGGGAGGCTAATGGTTGACAATTGGCAACGAGCATCCAACCATGAGTGGCGAGCTTTCAACGACGGTCATTTGGCATCTAGCGACGGTCATCCAACGTTCAGCAATTAGCGAGGGTCATTTGGCGTCTAGCAACAGCCGTCCGACATATGCTGATCGGCAATGAGCATCCCATGATGATCATTCGGCATCTGGCGATAGGCATTTGACGATAGGCATTCGGTGTCCAATGTCTAGCGTCCAATAGGCAACGATGGGTGGACGACAAGTAATAACGAGAGTAAACAATGAGAAAAGTTTTTATTTCTGATTTTTATTTTAGAAATAGAAAAAATAAAAATTTTAATTCCTAATTTATATTCTAAATATATTTCTTAAGTAAAAATTTGTTCGAGAGGTAGAAAAATAAAATGATGTATCAAATGAATTTTTGTTTCAAACTTGTCATTTAAAAAAAAAAAAAAAAAAAAAAAAAAAAAAGATAAACATAATGGTTATCGTATGCTCCCTAATAATCCAGAAGGATTTCATCAGTAATTTCTTTAGCTCAATGGCGTTCTCGTGGAGTAGTTTACTAGCCCAAGATCTTTAGAACATCTCTCGGGGAAAAAAAAGGTATCCAAGGACTAGATATCTCTATTAATTCAAGACTTCTAGAATTGTAGCTCGATCATTAACTTGGGTGGACAAAGTTAAAGAGGGAAATGATGATGCCGGAAAATATTATATTAAGCCAATATCGATTTAATAAAAAAAAAAATTGGGTGAACCTTGCCTCGTCAAAATTTTGTCAATAGACCCATCATTTTTTTTTTTTATCTCTCTAGAATTTTTTTTTTTCTGTTTTTATACAAAGTGACTTAAGGTTTGGCGATGATAAGTCTAAAATTAATGATTTTTAAAAAAACCAAGAATCATGAGAAAAATTCTCAAGAGTGGACATTGCATTACTGCTAATCATGGTCGGCTCCCCACTATTCAATTCTATTTTATTCTCTTTAATAATATAGTAATTATATGTGATCCTACGGCGAGTGGCCATTCAAATATTAATAGTATGGACATGAACCATGGGAAAATTGTATTTCGCCTACCAAGTTTTCGTATAAGGTTTTAACTTTTGCAATTTGTCCCATAAATTTTAGAAATTGATCTTAATGTGTCCCCTCGTAATGACTCCAATCAAATATTTGTTGGAGCCTCACCTGGAGCCTTATACATGATCATAATAAGATAAAAGTTTGGTTCCTCATTATTTATTCCATTTTGTGCATTATAAATTCCTCTTTTAAGAGCCCTGAAAAAAAGTAAGTCTTTTCAGAATCCATCCTGGATTCAAAATTATTCACAGCATGAGTCATGTAGAATTTGGATTTTTCATGATAGGGAGAGATTGGAGTTTTTCTTTTGGTTGAAAGAAGAGACTGGATCCTCCGATAAAGTGTTGTGTTTGGGGTTCTACCCATGGAATTCTCACACTGAACCACATCTTCAAGCCATTTCGATTGCATGGTTTGGATGTAATTAATGAACCGAAATTGCAAATGGGTTGATGATAACCGGTATAGAGAGATTTAAAGTTGGTCAATGCATTTATAAGCGTCTTTACGCGTTTTGAAAGACAAAATACTATTTTTTTTCCCTCATTTTCATGCCAGAAATCATAATGTCATTTGAGTTTATTACATCTGGTGTCGATGTTTAATATATTGCGAGAACTTAAGCGTTTCGGAATGATCAAGTGTACATTTAACAAAAAGTTGAAAGTGACTCCAGCCAAAGCCCAAAGGCCGGGTTGAACAAGAAGGGATGCCGCGGTTGTCCTTGTTCTCCTTTTCCGTGGAGACATCCTGGCGCGATTCCTGGAAGACTTCTGGAAGGAGATCCTCTATTGGTTCGTTTCAGTCGAACCGACCATATACGAACGTACATTACTAGGTAATTATAATAAAAGCACTTTATCTATCGTAACTTTTTTTTTCCTAATTGAAACACTATTTATTACATTAAAAAGAGTGTATTTTGCAACATTTTTCTATTCCCCTTTGGGCCAGTGCTTCAGCCGCTTTCTTTGACGTCCACAGGGGGAGCATTTGCTAGGAAGTTGCTGCCACTTTCGTGGATATCTCAACGTAGAGGAGATGTGATTGGATAGAACTCACCAATTATTTTTCGACCTCAATGCATTTTTCAACACTTTACCTAATGACATTTGCATTTCGAAAAAATTATTGAACTTGCATTTTCCCAAAAACCAAACCAAATAGCAATAATATGCCCTTCCTTAATACATCATAATTTAGATATCTACTCGATAAATTGAAGTGTTGCTAGATTGGGGCACGAACATCAAAAGTCTTCCTCCGAAGGCAGGGTTGCCGAATCGCCTACGGAGGATGACTCAAAAGCATTTGATTGACTAGACCTATCTTCATCGGATGCACCAAAAAATTTCGCTTGCTATCAATGATCAGTACTAAAGAATAGCAATAAATTGCTGGTCTATAAATTAAAATATTAATTAGGGGCATAATTTTTGTTGAAAACTAATTAAAAGTGCAAAAGACTCAGAATATAGTAAAGAGTTTCCTTGAACTTACCCACTAAACACAATTGGAGAACCCTCTTCATGATCACTCCTGCCCATAACAAAGAAGCACACGGACCAATGTGAAAACTAACGTAAGAAAACCCAAAAGAATTGTCTTCCCTTTCACAAGTGAAAATGACAAAAGACCCTCCACCTCGAAGGGCTCAATTTTCATGCACGGCACGTTTGAAAAAACAGGACATCGAGTGAGGGATTGTTTTGTAAATTTCAGGGATGGACTTCGATCCTAGGATTTCTCCCCGACATGCATCATTACGCTTTCCAAAGTGAAAAATTCCTACGTCCCCACCAAATAAAAAAAAGAAAGTCGAAAATCCCTCGACCAAGTGCATTACTCTCGCAGGTGGCTCTGGCCGATTTGCTCACTCCCTCGTCCCATTGAGACACCGTATTCATCATTGAACTCACATGATGAGCTTTACGTCCCCAGCTTTCCTGCGGTAATCCTTAAAAAATAGTTCAACATTCGCGGGCGCCACTTGTCGCGCCAGCGATGAAAAGCAAATACTTAGGCTGAAAGGTGATCCGTAAAGCGAAAGTCACAGCAAGTCGTCCACGCCCACATCACCGAGAGGGAGGTGGTAGGGTTGATACCGGCATACACCCTACCGTCCAAAAGGTGGGTTTCGTGTGAGACAGGAAAACTGGACAAAGCCACAAAAGCATGCTAACCTTTCGGTAGAGGTAGCAAAATGGGTCTTAAACTCATATGTGACCCATTTAAATTATAAATGGGTCATATATGGATCACTTATTTTTTGACAAAAAGTGGTTAAATGGATTTAACAATTAAAGACTTAAGATAGTTGGGTCTTAAATGGGTTAGATTTAAAACCCATTTTCAACCAAAACCTACAATCTCTCTCTTCCCTCTTTAACTTTACAATATATATATTAAATCAAATTTATAATTATTTTTTATTTTTCTTTTCTTTTATTTTTTATATTTTTCTTTCCTTTTTTTTTTTCTTTCTTCCTCCTCCTTCTCGGGTGGCTGGCACGGCGATGGCCGGCAACCAACTAGGCAAACCTTGAGCTCGCTGGCGTTGGGCGAGGCTTGAGCCTCACCGATTTGGCGAGACTCAAACCGCCGGCGTCAAGCGAGCTTGAGCTTGTCGGCGTCGGTGAATTGGGCAAGCTTGAGACTCGCCTATGGCCGGTCGCCATTTGTCGTCGTAGCCAATGGCCTGCCAAAGAAGAAGAAGAACAAAAAAAAAAAAAAAAAAAGAGAAAAGAGAAAAAAAAAAAAGAAAATTAAAAATTATATTCTTAAAAAATAAAATTAATTAAAAAATTAATTTTTAAAAAAATAAAAAAATAATTTAAAATTCTATTTTTGAAAATAATTATTTTAAAATATTATAAAAATTGCCCATTAAATTTGTGTTGTATAAAACTAATTTAGCAATATCATTTTTTTTAAATATATAAATATATATAAGAAATAAGCTTTTTTAAGTTTAGTTAAATGGGTCGAGTATAGGTTGGGTCAGGTATGGGTCGAAAATTTTGCACTATAATAAATGGGTCATAAATAGGTTAAATTGGTCGATTTGGATCAGACCATTTATGACCCAACCCATCCGTTTAATGAGTCTACCTTTCAACTACGTTCATTTTACGAAAAATATTTTTAATTATTAATTTTTCTTTTTTCTTCTCTTTCTCTTTCTTTTTTCTTCTTCTTAGCTGGCAACTAGCTTAGGCAAAAGCAAAAGGAAAATGAAAGAAACAATAATTAAAAATTTGATTTAAAAAAATATTTAAAGATTTGATTTAAAAAATATTTTTCATAAGAACAAATATTTCATTAATCAAGGATCCGAGCCCAAGCGCTAACAACTCATGCATGGTCTTTGTGAACTCGAGCTTGAGTACTAGGGACTAGAGCTCAAGCTTTAGAGCTCGAACCCATCCTTTATGGATGCAGGCTCAAGCACTAGGAGTTTGAATCCAACCTAGATGGACCCAAGCATAGGTGTTGGAGACCTAGGAACTCGGGTTCCGAGCTTAGCCTCAATGTACCTAAGACCAGTCTTGATGGACTCGTGCCCATGCGTCAAAGGCTTGGTCCCGACCTCAATGGGCTTAACCTTGATGGACCCAACCCAAGTCTTGGAGATTCGAGAACCAATGTTGAGGTTCCCGTGTTTAAATGTAGAGTTTTAGGTCCAAACGCCAATACTTAAATCTATTTTGAAAAATGTTTTTTGAGTTTTTCAAAGAGAATTATTTTCTTGAATTTAAGCATAATTTTTCGTTGACCACGAAAATATTTTCCATTGATCCAATAAGGAAAATGTTCTCATGGAACATAGCCTTTAATTCAAATATCTTGGTTGTTTAAACAAAACTCCTATTGAAAAAAGAAAAAAAAAAGGAAAAACCAAGAAACAAACCCCTTCCCCTCCTTTCTTCTCCCTCTTCTTTTTGCAAGGCCGATGTTTTTGTCTCCAGCACGAGTTCCCCCTTTTTTCGACTCATTTAAATTTGACGCGAAAACCACTGGGATTCGCCCCAATGGCCACCATTCCAACATGGAAGGAGGAGGTGAGGGGTTCAAATCCCCACCTTCTCGGGGGGGATGGGGTGGAGACACATAAGTTTCAGGAATGGGTTTCGACTCCCACGCTCTGCAAGAGGCAGGGCAAAAGTCTGAGAGTGAGTATAGAGTAGGATTAGAGTAGGACTAACAAAAAAAAAATTGACGCGAAGCTTCACAAAATAAAAATAAGAAATAATGAGGTAAAGGGAACATTTAACAGTCCATTATGTTCCAAAGGAAAGATTTTATGTTATGTGATACTGGTCATAGTCAATTGAGAAATTTCTTTGCATGTATTATAGGTAGCCTATGATGTCACAAGTCCCGTCACTCTTTTGGTCTTCTTGTATGATACCTCGTTGAAATAAACCTATATTGGACGTTCAAGTGAAAATAAGCCTCGTTTAAAACTCGTCGAGAGATCGCACCCTTCTTTCGTGTGTTTTATTTCTTCTTTTCTGTTTTTTTTCTTTTTTTACGATATTTTTATCATGTAATATAGGTTTGAAGTTTACAATATTTAAAAGTATTGATTTTTTATGACAAAATTAAGAAGCATGGTTGGTTTGAGATGCGAAAGAAAAGACCACATCCGTGGGCGCATGTATAGTTGTGAAGGGAAAATTGTCCAAAAAATCTTAAATCTATTATACAATATCCAATTCAGTCCTAAACCTTTTTAATTGTATCGATTTAATTCTAAACCTTTTTAAGTCCCAAATATTTTAATTGTATCAATATAATTCTAAATCTATTGCTGAGTTGTCAATTTAGTCCAAAATCTTTTAATGATTTGTCAATTTAGTATTTTCGACTAAGCTAACATGGCATTTTAGTCAGCGCTAGCTATCTTACGTGGCACAACTGATGCTAATATAGATACTTTTTTACATTTTATAATTTTTTTTTCCTTTCTTTTTTTCAACTCTTCATCCTATGGCTGGTCACCTCTTCAATGGTTGGGCTGGTGAGGCACCACCTAGGAATTGATGGGCGAGGTCGAGCTTCACTGGTGGTTGGGCAAGGCTCACCCTCATCGGATTTGGTGTGATGGAGCCTTGCTAGCCTCAAGGGAGGCTCGACGGTGACTGGCTAGAGGAAGAAGGAAGGAAAAAAAATGAAAAAATTTTAAAATTTTATTAATAAATAAATAAAATTAAAATATGTAAATTATAGTTCACATTAGCGCTAACTGTGTTACATAGAATAATCGGCATTGACTAAACCGTCACGTTAGTTATTTCTAACTAAAATTGGCTAGTAAGACTAAATAAACAAATCATTAAAAGATTTAGGATCAATTGACAACTCACTAAAAGGTTTAGAAGTAAATTGGCAAATGGTTGAAATGTTTATAACTAAATTAGTAAGTTGTCAAATAGTTTAGAGCTGAATTAGCATAATTGAAAAGTTTAAGATTGAATCGACGGTCATACAATAGATTTATGACTTTTTGGTCAATTTTCCATAATTGCATATATGTCTTGCGGTTGGACAGGAGATCTTGTTAGTTAGATTGGATTGGAGAAACAATCCTTAGATACTCCTAGATGATTAACTTGTGCAAACATAGCTAAGCAGTGAGTAAGTTGATGATAATTGACATAGAGAGATGTAAAAATTAGTCAAGCATTTATACAATACACCTCTTAAAATGCAAAATGCACATCTTTTTTTCATGCCAAAACTTGAAAGACTATTTGAATTTTAAAAAACTACGAAGAAATTATATCATGAGTCAACATTTTATATTTATTACAAGTTTAAGTGCTCCAAAGTGATCGAGTATATGAAAAAAGGAAAACGAAAATGTAAGTTGTTAAGAACTCATAAAACAGTCCAGTGGGCCAAAATCCAAAATGTATCTAATTCGGGGCATCGACAAAAAGATGTATAAAAGTCATTGGGAGCACAACTTGGCAAACATATCCAAGACCTTTCGGAAAAAAGCAAGACTGAAATATCGGGAAAAGTGGAGGGACCAACTAGTCTTTTCGGCAACAGGGGAACATAGTTTCTGGGTTTCCCCGTTCCTGTAAAAACGATGCTAGAGGGTCCTAATAAAACTACACAATAACCACAAAAATCTCCGCAATGAATGCCCCACCGGCCACGCCGGCAGGGTCACCGTGGTCCGATCGGTGCAACTCAATCATCAGCCGCTGTATGATATGTGCCGTGCCCGCTACTCTCGGCCTCCTCAAGGTCATCTTCCTTGCCATACCCGCCCTAATGGCCCTGGAGTTCGAGCTCAACCTGGACTCTTTCCTTTCATCCCTCAACATCACCACCTCCCACGTCAATGTCCAGTGGAACATTGCTCCCTCCATCACAAACCCCAGTAACCTCGTCCCCATCAAGACACTCACATGAAGCTCCTTTTGAGTTACCAAGGCTGACTCACTCTCTCCCATCCCTCCCTTATTCCCGTCTTCACAGGGCCCTGGCAATGTGACCACAGTTTGAGCCGAGGCCCTGTCAGTGCCGGTGATTGTCAATGACTTGAGCGTGAAGGGCTTGGTAAGCTCGTTGAAAGATGGGGCAGTGTCCATTGATGTTGTGGCCAATTCCAAGCGGAGGTTGCACTTGCGTCCTTTCTAGGCAGCCATATTCGATGTGCACATCTCATTCCTGTGCGTGACCTTCACGGCTCCGACCAATGGCAAGGGTGGTGGCCGTTGGATGATCCTTGTAGGCACCCAGGACTGCGACGCGGACATCTTCACCATTCTCTGGTGGGAAAAATTACACGTTCCTGCTTAGTTATTTATGAGAATCATCTGTAAGAGTTTTTCTAATTGTTGACTATATTAATTGATATTGTAATTTACCGTTTAACATTTATCGTTTTACGAGGTTTGGTCTAAGGTGAGATGGTAGGTTTCTTAATTAGTCTAATATGGGCTAACTAGTGTAGGCCGAGTTGAGTCTGACCCGTAATGAGAGGGACTGGCTGAAAACTTTATAAATAATGCTCAAGTCTCTCCTCTAACCCTAATTCTCACATGTATCCTCACCTAAGGGGCGTTTACCTAACGCTACACATGAGGGGGCCGCCTCATTGAGCCAGTGATATGGAGGGCAATAGAGGAGAATGACTTGCGCATAGAACATTGTGTTTCCGCTTTCGCTTCAAGAACAATGGATCCTAAAACAGGTGCGTTAATCTTTCTACTCAATTATGCATGTTATTGTTCTAGCTATGGAGATCTGGGGTTATGCAATTTGCATTTAACATGTGGTATTAGAGCCTCAATAACCATAGAACACGAACACAAAGGATTTTTCCCTAATTAGTACGGATCTTGCCCTAATTTGTGATTTTCGAAATTTTTTATTCAATAAAAATTAAATTAAATTATATATTCAGATTGGGCTCAACAAGACGAAGAAAACCATGGGTGGCGCATCACCAGAGGAGGCCGCATGTGCCCCCATGCGCGGCCACGCACCTCCTGCGCGTCGAACACGTGCTGCGCGTGTGCTCCTCGTGCCATGCACTCAGGCAGCGCGTGTGGGCGCATGGAGGCTCCAATTTGCGCGTGGCCGACGGCGATGGACTGGTATGATTATTTCCTACATCATGGTATATTTATTTTATATGTTTGATGATTTTATGGATGTGAAAATACATACAAAGCCCTAAATACGTGAATTTTTAGTGTATTATCGCGTATTTTTATTGTATTTTCTGTGTTCTTGAAAATACATGTGTTGGATTACTGGTATGTTATCACATAAATATTATAAAAGTGTGATTCATTAATAAAAATTAAAACTTTATTGTATTTTATTAATGAATAAGGCAATATAATTAGCATGGCATGTGCTTTGAGCAATATTATGCCCCTATCACTAAAGTTAAATCATATGTATATGATGTATGTGAGATGTAAAGATTATATCCCTGATATGAAAGAGTTTCAATGATTCAATTGAGTTGTGACTACCAAAGTGGCACACTTGATTGGATTTGAGAAATTTCGATCTCATATATTGATTGGGATGTCTTCTGGTCTAATGCATAGTTATACTCCCAAAAGAGGTGATTGTGTATTAGTTCATGGAGAGATACATGATAGTGTGGTGGAGGAGTGACCGATCCTAATGGTTCATATACCCAAAGGTGATGAATTCACGAAGATTGGAATATATTCTCATAACCCTTATCATGTGGGGAGTGTACAATTGCATGTCATGTATTCTGCCTAAAAAGGTGATTATGTGATTTTGCATGTAACTCTCTGGATGTGTACTTGTACGTCAAGTTAATGCTCACATGATGCTAATTATATACATTGCTTGTTTTTCAGTAACCTTTTTCTGTAAATGGTAACTCCATCACCATTGAGGTTCTTGGCGGTTCGAATTTTAAGAGATGGAGAGAGGATTTTCTGTTTGCTATGGAAATGGCAGATGTTCATATGGCTCTTACTACTGATCGGCCGGAAGATTTGACTACCAAGAGTATAGAGGCTCAAAAAGCAAATTTTGCTGCATGAGAAAAGATTATATGCTAACGTATAGATATGTTCCAGACTTGCAACTAGCAGGCTATTCAAATGCAGATTTTGTTGGTTGTCAAGATGATAAGAAGTCAACGACAAGATACATATTTATGTTGGTAGGAGGTGCAGTATCATGGAAGAGCGAAAAACAGAAATCTATATCTTCTTCTACTATGCAAGCGGAGTTTGTAGCATGTTTTTCAACTGCTACTCATGCTATTTGGCTCCGAAACCTCATTAGGGAGTTATTAGTTTTTGATTTTGTAGATAGACTTATATAGTTATATTGTGACAATAACTCTGCAGTGTTGTTTATTAATAACAATAGAAGTCTCAAGGAGTCTAAACACATGGAGGTCAAGTTTTTGACTATAAAGGAATCAGTGCAGAATGGTGACGTTGCAGTAAATTATATTCCTACAGATGATATGATTGCAGATCCACTAACTAAAGGCCTACGCCCATGTGTTTTTGATTGACATGTCATTAGTATGGGCCTCGAAACATCTTGGGATGCTGTTATTTAGTGGGAGCTATGTTTTATTTTTCTTTGAATAAAGTTTACATCGTTTTGTTACAATTTAGTAACACTTTGATATATATATCTATTAACTTTTGCATTCAATAAAATATCTTTTGAATGGATTGTTATTATGTTGAATATATATATTGTTAAAAGTCTCAAGGTATTACTTAAACCTTGAGTAAAGGCTAGGGGCATCCGGGCATCCGGTTATTAGCCTTGTGCATGTCTTGTCATATATAAAGAAAGGTTAACCGTAAAGACAAGACATATGTGGGTTCATTGGAACCATAAAGCATTCTTTAGTGGCACAAGTTTTTTGTGTCGCCTAAGGTAAGAGAATG
Organism: Eucalyptus sideroxylon x Eucalyptus melliodora; assembly: GCA_016097485.1. Taxonomy (NCBI): domain Eukaryota; kingdom Viridiplantae; phylum Streptophyta; class Magnoliopsida; order Myrtales; family Myrtaceae; genus Eucalyptus; species Eucalyptus sideroxylon x Eucalyptus melliodora. The sequence continues at coordinate 7,016,954 of CM027825.1, forward strand.
GTGACTGACAAATGTGATCTCTCTATGAGAGATGTTATCCATTTGCCACACTACCATATTGAATCCATATCAATAAAGTTGAGAACATTCATGACCATAGAAAGCTCTGTATGTATACATGCAATTACCGTCATGATTCGGTGTTTAAGACTTTATGAGATATTATTGATTATTAAGAATTATCTCTAGACCAATGTATGCACATACAGTACGATTTCAATTAATATGGTCCAAGTGGGAGAATGTAAGAGCTTTTCTAATTGTGGACTATATTAATTGATATTGTAATTTATCGTTTAACGTTTATCGTTTTACGGGGTTTGGTCTAAGGTGAGATAGTAGGTTTCTTAATTAGTCTAATATGGGCTGGCTAGTGTGGGCCGAGTTGAGCTTGGCCCGTAATGAGAGGGACTGGCTGGAAACTTTATAAATAGTGCTCAAGTCTCTCCTCTAACCCTAATTATCACATGTATCCTCAACTAAGGGGCGTTTACCTAACGCTACACGTGAGGGGGCCGCCTCATTGAGCCAGTAATACGGAGGGCAATAGAGGAGAATGACTTGCGCGTGGAACATTGTGTTTCCGCTTCCGCTTCAAGAACAATGGATCCCAAAATAGGTGCGTTAATCTTTCTACTCAATTATGCATGTTCTTGTTCTAGCTATGGAGATCTTGGAGTTATGCAATTTGCGTTTAACATCGTCGTCATGATTGTTTTTCACCATTGAATTTGATGATAGATTAGAGTGAGAGTTCCCACAACTTCTCTCCCTCTCTCAGTAGTCTCCCTCCCACCTTGTCATATCTACCTGCACGAGCAATCAAATGAGCTTTGACCCAAAGTATGCTGAAGTGCTCCGATCCCGTTGGGGTGGGTCATCAGAGCGCCAAGGCCAATTATTCTCATTAAGTGATCCAAAAATCAACCCAAAAAAAAAGCGACCCTAACAAATTTAGGGTTTTGAAATGTATAGTGATTACTTCTTAGTATCCAAAGGTTAATTTAAGTAACTTTTTTGTGGCTTTTGCATTAACCCTTGTCATTTTGATCTGCTTATTATGTTGATATAAACAAGGTTTGATTCTCACGATCACGTTTTGTGGTGATCTTTTCCCAGATTCAAAAACACTAAATTCTACAAATTTCAACACCGGTTGGAGGTTTCTCTCCTATCCTATTATTTGGGCAAAATACTTCAAAGTATTGGAGATATGCAGTTTCATAGGTTGTTGTTGGTCTGTGTCGTACTTCCTTTGAATATGTGTCTTGTCTGGATATTGAATCTTTGACTTTCTTTCGAAGAAAGAGGTTTCACTTTACATGTCTTGAATATTCGATGTTTTGCAAGCTATTCCCTTTAACTTGTTTACTTATCATGCATTGGCATACAATCCCAAAGTACATATAACTTCTCGGGTCACAAAGGAGGCAACCTCAAAGAACTAAGTTGTTGCTCCTTTCGCTTTGCAATAAAAGCAAATAAAAAAGGATTTAGTTAGTTACTTCTACCAATCAGGCAATCACTAGTTCATTAGTCACAGATCACTTACGTGACGGACATACTCACATCAGTAAAATTCCTTCACAATTTAAGAGTTCTAGTTGTTGGATTGGGAAAAGTGCTTTAGATATCTCTAGAGTATTATATCATCACCTTGTTGGACGGGTACGACATCAATCACAATTGTTGCTTGACCATTAATTTTAGTGGACAAAAATAAGCAGTGAAATTGCTGATGCATGAAAACCTAATTTTCCTACCTCGTTAGGTTTAAGTACTATAAGATATGGTCTTGCTTCACTTTTCCAAATACCAATATATTGTTCAGGTAAATTCAATAGATAATGAAAATTAGGGTAAAAATTAACATCGTTAAGAACTTACCAAGAGACTGGATCGTTCTTTTATTATGGTTCTAATAGTGATATGAATGTAAGAGTTTTTCTAATGTAAGCTATATTAATTGATATTATAATTTACCATTTTAGGGAATTGATCTAAGGTGAGGCCTTAATAGCTGGAAAGTAATTGGGCTGGGCTTACCTCTAATTTCTCGACCCCAAATACATTATCAATCGAGTTTGTTGACATTAGTTGGAGAAAAACACATATCGGAACAGCAAAATGATGATGCTTGATGATTGGGATCTAAATATCTCAATTACTTTTAAGAGCTCCAGCTGTTGGATGGGGGAAAAAACTTAGAAATCCCAAGTTTATAATACAGCTGTCTCGTGTGACCTATATACCTAAATCAGTCAAGATTGTAGCTTGCTGATTAACTTAGATGAACTGAATTAAGTAGTGAGATGACAATACGAGAAGGCCTAATTTATGTTTTCTTGCTACGTTTAAGTAATTTAAAAAATGGTCTTGCTTCACTTTTCCAAATAACAATACATTTTTAAAGGAAATTATCAATTTAATAATCAAAATTTAGGTAGAAAAAAACTTCATTTAGAACTTCTTAAGAGACCACATAATTTTTTTATTCCCTATAGCGGCTTTTTTTTTTTTTGGATTTTTAAATATAGTAACTTTAGATTTGATGATAATAAGATTTCATTTGTGTCACAAAAAAGAATAATTGGGAAAAAATTTCCAATAAATGGTCAATTGTATCGCGTATTAAAATGAATGAATGAAAAATATTGTTATTGTTCACGAATGTATTTGGACATGAATTCTTGTTGAGACAATAAGAATAATTTGCATTAACTAATTATTTCAAGCAACATTTTTAAGAAAATAGTTTTTAAATCATTTATTTTTCACAAAACAAACGAAATCTAAGAATAAAATATATACATTTTTAAAATTAATTAAGAATTTTGGAAAAATTCTCAAGAGCACACGCTACTTTATGTTAATTCATGGTCAAAATTCTTCTTCTTAGTGAGGCAACGACAACAAACATTCTGTCTTTGTGCGACTTCCAAGTAGGGGTGTCAAAAACTAAACTAAATCGAACCGAAAAGTTTTTTTTTTTTTTTTTTCAATTTTATTCTCATTCAGTTTGGTTTTCATTAAAAATTGAAACTTTTTAATTTTTTTTGGTTTTTTTCTGTTCAATTAATGGAATCAAACCGATAAAATCTTTTTTTTAAAACCATTTTATTTTATTATTTTTTTTTTTTCTTTTCTTTGTTTTTCTTCTTCTTCATTGGCCGAGTTGCCAACCATAGCAATGGGCGATGACTAGCTAGAGGCTAGCTAGAGCCTCAACATAGGCTAACTGACCACCTAGGTGGGGCTTGAGCCTCATAGGAGGTCGCCAGATGCTGGTCAGGCAAAAGAAGAAGAAGAAGCAAAAGAATAAATATAATTAAAAAATTCATTTTTTTCAAAAAAAAAATATTGAAAGGGGTGCTTGTAGAGAGAAAAAAAAACAAAAACAAAAATTGAAAAATCGAACCAAACCGAATTGGGATTTCGATTTGGTTTGGATTAGATTTCAATTCAATTTATTAAATTTCCTTATCGATTTAGTTCAGTTCAGTTTTTTAAAAAACTAAACCAAATCAAACCATTTACACCTTTAAAGTTCCAAGAAAGAGGGTATAAAAATAATGGAAGCGTGAATCCCATCCAAAGGCTGTACGGTGATTGGCAAGTCTGCTCCCATAAGTCTTCTTCAAGAATGTAACATATCACGCGTTGATGTGTCGATGTTTGTGACTTGTCCCCAAATTTCAACGAATTGATTGCATCACGTCCCTTGGCATCAACTCCAACCAAATTTTGCTGGGAATTTCAATTACCCCCACAGCACCTGACTGATTACGGAGGACAAAAAAAGTAGAAGAATAATTCGAAAAATATATTATATGTGAGAGTATGGCAAGAGTCTTAGGCCCTGTTTGGTAACCATTCAAACAGGGCCAAATTCTGATTCTTTGTTCCCAGAATCAGTTTCGGCCCAGAATCACGTTTGGTAAATTTTTTGTTCCTGGGAACAAATTTGTTCCCAGAATCAGTTTTGGACAAGAATTTAGAATAAAAAAAAAATATGATTCTTGATTCTGAATCAGAAAAAAGAATCACAAAAGTGGCTCTCTCTCTCCGCTCAACGTACGCTCTCCTGCTCCACGTTCTCTCTGTGCGAACCCTTTCTTTTTCTTCTCTCTTTTGCTCGACGTTGTCTCTGGTTCGTTCTCTCCACAACAACGGCGACGGCGACTGCTGCTTCTTCATCGTTGAAGCTGCTCGTTTAAGGTGAGTTCCCTTCACTCACAGGTAGCGTCATTGTTGGCTGATCTAGGTGACAGTTTGCTCACCATCATCGTCGTTCGACGTCTGCAACGGTTGGCAAGAGCGCCACCGAGCTCTAGTCGGCGGTCGCCCACGCCGATCTGGCCGAGGAGTCGCTTGCCGAGTGACTCCTCGGCCAGATCGGCGCTCGCGCCTGTCGACCCCTCAGCCCGAATCGGCGAGCGCCAACGCCGATCCGGGCTGCCGAGCAACCCCTAGGCTCGAATCGGATTTTTGGGGGGGGGGAGGGGGCTTTCGTTTGCCGAATAGTATATTTCAATGTCTTTCAGTGCCGATTTCTGGGATGATCTTCTTTGAACCCCTCCGGTCCTGTGTGATGATTCGTGGAACTCCCTTGGCTGTCTTGATGTTCTGTAGTCTTGGAAATTAGTAGACCCGTGTGTGCATCTTCTTAGGAATGTTCTTGTATTACGTTGAAGATCTCGTGTTTCCGTCGACGACGATTTCTTATGTGGACAAGTGCTTGTGTGAAACCCAGACCTTGATGAGCGAATAGGCTCTCAGAAAAACGGGGCTTTTCTCCCCTTCAATTTGTGTTTGGTTTTTCAGAAAATTCTGAGAGGCAATCAAATGGCAAATGCCAAAGGATTTTCTGGGCAACCAAATTGACCGCAGCGTGTTTATGTTTTTTCTTTCGTGTATGTAATTTATCCAATTAGTCGTTAATATCCATGTTGATTGTATTCTTATGCGACCATGATATAGGCGAGGCAGCGATAGGAGGAGGAGGAGCAGGTAAGCAGCAGAAGAAGAACGGCACAGCAGAAGGAAGAAACCACAAAGCCCTCGGCGACATTGGCAATCTCGTCACTGTTCGAGGCATCGAAGGCAAGGTGGTGGAGTGTTTTTTCAGTGATGCCTTGACCCTGTTCATGGTGGTCGAGTGCTTTGGTGAAGGCATTGATTATGTTTCATTTGCTTTTTAGGGTGGGGGATACAATTTGGTTCCGTGGGGAGTCTCTGCTCAGAATCGATTGGTGCGGTGCGGGGATTAGTTGGGTTCGTGCGGTTTTGTTTGGGGTGAAGAGTGATTTTAAGGATGAAAGGCGTGGAGAGAGTGCTGTTATGGTCCAATATGTGAATGATATAGCTCCGAGCTCGCGATTTCTGCTTGGTTTTTTGTTTGTCAATGCTGTGAATGGCATATAGAGTTGCTGAACTAGGAAAAAGAAACAGAGGAGAGAAAAATTGTACTAGTTCATACTCTATTGATAATTTCTCACCAAGTTCTTATTTTTTTGCATTTTTTTCTGAAGTTAACATGGTTATTTGGATTATCCGCCCCGCCTGAAATTCTTTTCTTCTATTGGGATCTTTTACAGAAAAGGCTGCAAGAGTTTGAAGCCACCTTAAAGCCACACTTACTACTTCTCCAAGAGATACCATAGCACTTGAAGTAAGTAATGAGTCTAATATCAGCTCTCCATTTGCGTTTAGCTCTCTATATTACATATTGACTCCTAAGTTTATACTTTCCATGATAGTTTTAAGTCTCGTCTCAATTATATGATGCTCAATCAAGGTTAAATGGCATCCCAGAAAGAGATGTTCAATGCAAAATGGATCGAGCCTTTAACCAATTTGTTTGTAAGTTTGTTGGTAGAGGAGGTACAAAAGGGAAATCGCACAACTTCTACTTTTAACAAAGCAGGGTGGAACAACATACGAGCAGAATTCACTAAACAATCAGGATACCAATATAACCTATTGCAGTTGAAGAATAAGGTGAATAAACTGAGAAGACAATATGATAGTTTTAAGAAGCTCATTTCACAATCTGGTTTTGGCTGGGATAATGTGAATAACAAAGTTGTTGTCGATGATCCAAGTATTTGGGACTCTCACATCACGGTATGTTTTAAATTTCGATCATTTTGATATTATTATAGATGTAAGTTTTAGGAGATTTGATTATGTTATTGACATTTGTTATTATTGTGAAAATTGCAGGTCAATAATGGGTGGGCAAAATTCAAGAATGATGGATTTCCTCAATATCTCCAACTGTGCATTGTATTTGATGATACATATGCTACTGGAGATCATGCCACAGCAAATATCCAAGATTTGACGGTGTCAGATGAAGGTGATGGTGGTGGCAATGCAATCAGTGATCTAGAAGACTTAAGTGAACACCCCATTGATGATGACGTTTTTACATCCGACCATACTTCAACTTCCATTCATAACCAGCACAGGTTGGATAGGACTCCAAATGTCAAGAGGAGAAGAAATAGTAGCTCATATAATATTGCAGACACGTGCAAAGCTATACAGGACATGCTCAAATCTAGGTCAAGTCAATCTGAGAGTGGATCTACTAGCTCACAAGTGACACCACCACCTGTGACACCATCACCTGTAGATCCCTTCTCTATAGCAGTTGTGATTGATATCCTTATTAATATGAATAACTTGGACCAAGATCTTTACAGCAAGGCAGTGGAGCGAGCATGTAATAGTGCCATATGGAGAGAGGCATTCGTCAGAACACCAGCTGAAAGGAGACATGGGCTTCTTCAACTTCTTTAGTGGATGTTGAGATGTGTTTTGTGGATTGCATGTGATTGCACTTGATTGTGTGTTTAATTATGGAAACCCTATGGTTGTATGGATAAGTTGAATTGTTTGAAATTTTTATATTTGATTTGCTTTTACTTTAGAACTTACATTGTTGATTGTTATTGGATTATTTTCATCTCTCTTTATTAATGTTATTGTATTTGTGTGATAATATAGATACCATGGAAGAATGATCAAATAGTATGTCTAATGAGCATATATAATCAGTTGACCAATTCTTGGATGACGAGAATCTTGATATATTGGTAGCATGGTCATGCATGGTTGCGATGGACATGTCCATGCATACGAGAGAACATATTAGGGATAGTAGACTATCGGGACTGGAATGGATAAGAGAGATTATTTGTGGACATTCAGATAGAATATATGAAGCCTTCAGGATGGAGAGACATGTTTTTCTGAACCTATGTGATTTGATGAGGATAAGAGGTTGGTTGAAAGATAGTCGGTATGTTAGGATAGATGAACAAGTTGGGATATTCTTATCTTTGGTTGGTCATAATAACTCTACTAGAGATTTATGTGAGAGATTTCAACGTTCAGGACAAACAATCAGCGGGTATTTTAATTTAATGTTGAAAGCAGTTCTGAAACTTGCAAAAGAGATTATCAAACCACCATCCTTTGATATCGTTCCACCGGAAATTCTTATGAATCCCAAGCATGAACCCTATTTCAAGGTATAGTTTTCATATCAATTTTGCATCATCAAATATATGTAATTGATAATCTTTTTTTTTCATAAATTCACGTGATTTTTTTTTCCGAAATAAATTCACAGGATTGCGTAGGTGCTATTGATGGCACCCATATAGATGCTACCGTCCCCACGTCTCAGCAAATCCCATTTAGAGGCAGAAAAGGAACTACCACTCAGAATGTGTTATGTATTTGTTCGTTTGACATGAAATTTACTTTCGTATATTCTGGGTGGGAAGGATCTGCCAACGATTGTCGAGTGCTTTCGGCAGCACTTGAGACTCCTGAATTGCAATTTCCTCGACCGCCACCAGGTATTTAATTTGTTTATAAGAAGAAATTCATGTTATGATTGTTTCATCGTTGCATATCATAACTAATTTATATATATACATGATAGGCAAATACTACGTGGTAGATTCTGACTATGCAGCACTCCCAGGATTTTTAACTCCATTAAAAAAAGAACGGTATCACCTGAACGATTATAGGGGGAATGGAAGACGGCCAAGGACAGCAAAAGAATTATTCAACCATAGACATTCTTCTTTAAGAAATGTCATTGAGAGGTTATTTGGGGCATTAAAGAATCGCTTCACCATTTTGAGACGCATGCCTCCATTTACAATTAAAAAGCAAGCACTTATTGTAATTGCATGTTGTGCTCTTCATAATTATATTCGTGACCAAGACAGGATGGACAAAAACTTTTCCCGATATGGAGATCCGGATTACCCATTTGGAACTAGAGAAGAGGAGGTTGTGGATGATACATCAAATGAGCAAGCAATGGAGATAAACATACTTCGGAAAAGTATCGCAAATCAAATGGCAAGGGATTACAATATGCCAGAGATTCCATAACTTTATGTTTCCAACTTTTGTAATATTGTTATTAATTATTGACTTATCAAAGCCAATATTTCAAAGTTGAACAATGGACTAAGTTACTTCAGTATTCATTTATGGATAAGTTGTAGTGATGAGTTTCTCATTAAAGTCTTTTTTTTGTTTCAAAGAGTCATGTTGGTTTGAAGACTTATTCTTTTAAACGTTGGGTGTTTGGTTTTGGAGAAGGGAATATATATATAGAGCGAGCGAGAGAGAGAGAGAGAGAGAGAGAGAGAGAGAATAATCTTGGTTAAATTAAAATTAACATCCATCCATATTAAATTCAAAATGGATTAGATATTTAATCATAGAAATGTAAATATTTATTGAAAATAAGAAATCACCATGATAAAAAAAAATCTTATTTAAATATAAATAATATTGAAATTCTAATAAGAAAAAAATTAAAATAACAACAATTTTCGTTTTTATTTTTATTTATTTTTTTATTCCTATATTTTATTTTAATTTCCTCCTATTCTAAAATATATATTTGCTATATATAGAATACATATTTAATTTTTCTTTATAATTTAGTATTTATATTTATTACATATTTTAGGTATATTAGTATAATTTATACTATGGTTTATTATTAACTATTTAATAAAAATTGATTAGTTAATATTTTTATTACTTAGTATAAATATAATTAATCAATGAGGGGTTTATGAGAATTCAATATCAAATTTATATTTATCTAAAAAGGAATTAAAAAAAGAATTGGAATAGAAATTTTATACAGTTATCAAACGCATTTCTGTTCTTTTTCTATTCTAGAATCAGAAATTTTGTATAGTTACCAAATGCATTCTTTTGCTCAAAATCAGTTCCCGGGAACAAAATAAAAAAGAATCAATTCTGATCAGAATCAGTTCCCGGGAACAGAATCGTTACCAAACGCGCCCTTACTGGAATCTTCGTAAATGCGTAATGATATCTATATTTTTGAGCATTTACTATATTTCTTTGTCACAGATATGGAGTCTTTCCTAATTTCGTGCAGTCACGTGCTATGAAGCACGGACACGTTGCCCGTGCTTCCGTGTCGTGTCCGACACGTGTCGGAGCGTGTCGGACACGTCGACACGCTCGGACACGCGGTCAACGCGTGTCGGAAAATTCGACACGCGGTCAACTTTTCTCGACACGCGTGTCGACGCGTGTCCGGAAGACTCCGGGTGGAGGCGAGGGAGGGGGAGGGAGCAGAGGCCGCGAGCGACGGCGAGAGATGGCCAGAGAGAGGAAGAGAAGGGGAAGGGATCGGGGCCCGAGGGGGCGCCGAGCGGCGGCAGCGGCGGCGGCGAGAGACGGCCAGAGAGAGGAAGAGAAGAGGAAAGGATCGGGGCCCGAGGGGGCGCCGAGCGGCGTCAGCGGCGGCGGCGGCGACGGCATCTCCTCCTCCTCGGCGTCGCGTCCGCTCCATCGTCGGAAGCTGAGAAATGATACGAGGAGAGGGGAGCGTGGTCTGCTGTTTGCGTGTTTGTCTTGGACCTCTTGGTCCAGTGTTTTTTGTGCGAGCAGTAGAAGGAGGAGGAAAAAGAGGGTCGCTAGGGTTTGTGATAAAGGAATAAAAAATAATAAAAGGAGGGGGACGATGGCGTGTTTGTGAGTTTTGGGGGAGGGGAAGTGAGGCTGACAGCCTGTCTGTCAGTGATTTTGGGAGGGAAAAAAGTAAAATAAGTTTGGGGTGGAGGGAAATGGACAAAAGAAAGAAAGAGTGGATTTGAGAATTTTTTTTATAGAAAAATTGAATAAATGAAATTGAAAAATAATTTCGAAAAATAAAAGTATTGAATTTTGAATAATGATAAATTTTGATCATTCTAAAAAATCATGAATTTATTTAAATAAATTGATTCTAATTTTTTATTAGTAATTATTAATTTTATCAATAACTTTTGTTAAAATTAAAAACATGTTTCGCCTTAGTTATAAATATATCTTTCAAATTTCAAATGAATTGATTTATTAATATTATTAGTGTAAATTCATTATGGGCTTTATTTATTTATTTATTTATGAATTTAAATCAAATTAATTAAAAATAAAAATATTCATTTAATATTCAACGTGTCGCAACGTGTCGGAATTCTCTATTTTTAGAAAAGATGTGTCGACGTATCGTGTCGTGTCGGACACTCGTGTTGTGTCACGTGTCCGTGCTACATAGGTCACGTGATCAGATTTATGGGAAAATTAATTTAGTAGGCATCATCACTACAGGATGCATTACAACCAATTTCCAAAGAGGCGGCATTAATCGTAAAAGTTGAAATTTTAGGTGAGGGGCATGCCCCAGCCACTAAAAGTTGCATGCACATCAGGAAAATACATCACGACCGCTGGCAACAGGGACAGGTCACATTTAATAATCAAAGAAGATTTCACGTAAGACTTTTTCGGGTCGAACAAAATGAACCATTTCATTCAGTCAAAGAGTAGAAAGACGATTGGATTTGACGTTTGTTTTCGGGATCGCCTAAGGCACACCCGATTGCTAGCTACAAAGGAAAGCCCCGCCCGACTCGGAACACCGGCTCCCCGCCTACAGAAAAACACCTGCAGAAACAAGAACACTCGACATGAGAATTCCAAATGAGACCCGCGCCTCCCATCGCACCCCGTGCAAATGACGATCCAGTATCGCTGCCAGCAGCGCCGCTGCGGCCCTGATGGTACCAGCTGATCATAGGCCGCTGTATCGCATTTGACAGGCCCACTATTCTCAGCCTCCTCATGGTCATCTTCCTGGCAATATCTGCCGGAACGCAGCCGGAGCTCGGGCTCTACCAAAGCTGCTCCCTTTGGTCCCTCAACATCTCCATCTCCTACAGTAATCTCATCACCGTCGAGTACTCTCACATGAAGCTCCTCTCGACTTTTGATGGCCAGCTCGCTCTCTCTCGTCCCTCCCTCGCGTCCTCCTTCACTCGGGGCCCCGACTGCACAACCTCAGTCCGAGTCAAGGCCCAGTCAACGCTGGCGATAGTCACTAATTTGGACGTGAACGGCCTGGTGAGCATGTTGAGCGGCGGGGAGACGACCATCAATGTGGCCGCAAAAGCCGAGCGGAGGCTGCGCTTGGGTCCATGGTGGGTGGCCGTGTTCAACGTGGACGTCTCGTTCACGGGCTTGAACTTCACAGCTCTCTCCGACAGCGAGGGCAGCAGCAATCGGATGATCCTCGAAGGCACCCTGAGCTGCTCGCTCAACATCATCCCTCGACTCTGGTAAGAAAAGTCACAAGTTCACGTTTAGTTTCGTATTTCTATTATCGGGGCAGTTGTTTGTGTTCGCCAATGAAGTTGATGAACAAAATGAAAGAAATGAGAAGCTGTTGATGCTCAGTATAGCCAACTCCTCGGGCCGTCACCGCCTAGTTGCGGTGGCTGGCCGAGTCGTGCTGGTCAAGAACGACCAGCGGCCCCGGCGGTAGCAGCGGTGTCGTTCTTGAGCCTCCGCAGATTTCTCCGGCCTCGTTGGTGGGTCTGTCAAAGAAGAGGCCGGGCTGCTGGCCCACGCCTGGGCCCATTTGATTCGGCCTGTGCTCGGCCTGTTTGGTTAATCTTGCCCTGATTGATCCTGCGCAATGCGCATGGCCTCTTTGATTGAGCGCGGTGCTTGGCCTTCTCATTGATAATTATTAAACGATGTCTTGTTGTGCTATTTTTCAGATTCTGGTGGAGACTGGTTTCCTATCTATAACAATTTTGAATCCTCAATTTACCGTCGAAGAAATAGTTTGCACTTCACATTTGATTAATATTCGATTTTTCACAAGTTCTATCCCTTTAACTTTACTTCAAATCATGCGTTAGTGTACAATCTCGAAGCTTATTTAGCTTTTTCGGTTGCCAAGGAGGCTATAGAGCTGGTCTCAAATAATTGACCGAGCAATTATGCGTATTAATTTGTATGCTTGCAAATCATATGTTTAGATTACATCATTTTCCACTCAAAGTAATGTTGCGATTCATGCTCCATTGCCCTTTGATGAAGCCTTGTCATATATACATGAACGTGACTTTTTACGATTATACAAGAATAATAGTCAAGAGAAAAATGATAACAATTCAGTAACGATTCTTGGATTAAGAAGACTACATGCTTGTTGAGGACTTTCCTTCACATATGAACAATGGGTATAATTCTCTTAATGAAGATTAAGATTTTCCCCATTAATCTAACATCAATTTTCACCCTCTACCAATAAAACGAAGAATGAGACTTATGGTGGTAATAGCTTGCGAAGGAAGGCTAACAGTGGAGGCCACTCAAACCATAATTCTTCTGGGCATTTTCCCCTTGAGCTACTCTTGCCACTTGTCGAAGTGCGGCGGCAGGAATTTTGTGAAAAGTTTACGTACACCTGGATTCCTCAATTATCTTGTGGTAGACGAAACCGTGTCATTCTCAAATCAATCTTGACCTTAGTTTTTCTATGCCAGGCGAAGAAAAATAACACGCGGATTCCTCGAAAAATCCTCTCAAAATGCCTAAATTGTATTGCAATTCATCTTGATAGAATTAAATTGATTGGAAACATACAAGCTGACTTTTTCATAAATAAATAAAAAAATCATATGTCGACTCAAACTTATTCTATAGCGCTGAGTAACTTTCCAGAATTTTCGAGTCTGAAATTTATGGACTCATACCCCAAATTTTTATTATTAAAGCCCCTCAATCAAACATTAAGAAGAAATCAAATGTAAGAGCTAACAAAAATTAATGAATTATTCATTTTTCGGCTGACGGACGGTCAAAGCCATTGGTGGGACAAGAAAAGTCTCCATTTGACCTTCCTATAAGAACTTGAAGGTTAAAAGCCTAATTGTACACGCCAATGACGAATTGACGCTTATTTGCATTTTTATATGTTTTGGCAAATTTTAAACAAAAGTCATCCCTTTTTTATTGTTGGGAAAAGCAACCTTTTTTTATATATTATGTATATCCACGGGATGAGTCACTGACGATGCAGACCCTTTCTGTACTATTTATGTTTTTGGTCGGAACCCTGTCTGTACTTCACTCAGTCTTTTCACCCACCACTACCCCCCGTCACGCGCCCCCAAAAAGACGACAGCTCTCTCCAAAAGTGACGGGAGATAAATAAAGTCGAAAAATGTTTCAGTTTCGTTTTCGGGGTGACGTCATATTCGGAAAAAGAAAACAACTAGTGTTGCCTCCTAGGAGGCGAGATGCAAAGTCGGCGGTCCGGTCCTGCCCGAAACTGGAATCTCCGCACACACAGCGCGTCACTCGAGGTGCTCGATCGCCACGTGGGCGCGTGTCGCCCACCCCTGCGTCAGATTGAGAAGGGGTATTCAACATCGATTTTGAGCTCCGTGAATTTGCCGTAATTCTTAGAAAAGATTAATATAATAAAAAATCCATAATTGATAAATTTATTCTTAATTTATTTTTTTACAAAAAAATTCGAAATTGATATATCTGTAACAAATTTAATCCTATATTAATTTTCGTCTTACCATTAAATTTGCTAACGTGGATGTAAAGCAACATGGTAAGTCCATTAATAGGATTAATGCCACGAAAATCGAGATTTGTCACAAGTATACTATTAAATTTTGTGGAATAAGTGCAACAAAAGTTCTAAAATTTGTAACGAAAATGCAATTGAGTTTTAAAATTTGTAACAAGTGCAATTAAGTCCTAAAACTTATTAAATTGGTTTAATCAAGTCCTAAAGTTAATACCATCAACCTTTTTAACAAAAAATACTGACGTGGCATTTAAAATGAAATTTTATTTTCCATGTGGCTTTTTTAAAATTATTTTTTATTTAAATTAGATTTAAAAAATAGAAAATAAAAGCTAAATTCTATTTAAAAAACAAAACAATTCAAAAAAAGAAAATGGTAGGCGCTTCCTTTCCGCCACCCATCATCGGAGGGGCCGACAACCGTCGCCAGCCTTGGGCGGGGGTGGCCAGCCACAGGCAAGGGTGGCCTCACCAGCCCTGGGTGAGGGCCGGCGACCCTTGCCAAGCTTGGGCAAGGGTGCCTAGATCTGGGAACGTCGACTCTCACAAGGGGCCAGCGAGGCTCACCAGATTTGAGGTAGCGAACACTAATTTTAAGGCTGGCAAAAGAAGGTGACCACGCCTCACATTGTCATCGAAGACTTGTTGAAGAAAAGCCATATAACTTATTTTTATTATGAACTTCTTCATGAGGGTGGTCAGGTGATGCTAAAGAAGATGCTCTGTAGTAGATGCTCACATGTTCGGAAGAAGAGGTCCTCGTCTGTTGTTATTACATTGATGCCTTGAAAGCCTGTGACTATTATACATTTTGCATGATTTTAATTCCAACCTTGCGAAGCTTCAATTGCCACTGCCGTGCAAGGAAAGGTATATTGGCACATCGACAAAGAAATTCAACAGGATTGTACGAGGATGTGGCGACGACCAAATATTATGTCGAACTGCATGAGCACTCATTCATTTCACCATAGCTCTGTCATAGGCTGCTCTTTTCTTTGTTGACAGAATTCCCCACAAGTCAGCAAGTTCCTCCGGTGAGAATCCATTGTGTTGCTTCCCTGGGGCTCAGTTCGTCTTCACTAGACTACTGAGGCTAAACTCTTTGTACCATGGAAGCTTGGGTAATGCATTTAGCTACCTCTGGTAATGTACATTCTCATTTCTGGCGGAAAAAGGAAAAGGGACATTTTTTTAGATCTCATGGTGCCCCAGATAATGCTCACTCGGTTTATTGCATTACTCTTTTCTCCCTCCTCTCCCGGTCAAAATTCCCCATATGTCAGAAAACTCTGTACAGAGAATCCTGTCCGTATCGCTCTTCAGGTTGAGTTCACCGGGTACCGAGATTCAATTCATATGTGCGCTCAAACTCGAGTAAGGTTCCATGCTAGGTCTCGGTTTTTATCTCCTCATTTCTCTTTGTAATACGCAAAAGCGGGATTTGTTTCATTTTTAGATATTTTGGGTGCGTTTGTTTGTTTTTCTATTAAAAAATTGTTCAAGGGAACAGAAAAAAAAAAAAAAAAAAACTATTTCTGTTCAGGGAATAATTTTTGACCAGAAAAATGCGTTTGATAATCTTCGCCCGGATCGGGCGAGGTGGCTTCGCCGGATCTAGGCGAGGCCAGCCTCACCAGCCCCTTGCTTGCGGTGACGAGGCCAAGGCCAGGCTGGCCTCGCCTTGATCCAGGCAAAGCCGCCTCGTCGGCGGCCACAGGAGAGGCCGGTGAGGGCCGCAACCCTCACCGGGCGGCGGGCGAGGGCTTCGCCTAGTGGCCGGCGAGCCTCACCGGAGGCTCATTGGCCACTACCGAAACAGTCCAAGGAGCAAGAAGGAAGAAGGAAGAAGGAAGAAAAGAAAAGAAAAAAAAAAAGAAAAAGGAAAAAATTCAAAAAAATAATAAAATATTTAAAAATTGCCACGTCGGCGTTCGGTCATCGGTGATGTCCACGTCAAGCACTAGTCGGCCAAAATTAGCCGGATGACTTAATTGGTACAAATGTAAAAAGGTTTAGGACTGAATTGGTCCAATTGAAAAGTTTAGGATTGAATCGGTATCAATACAATGGGTTTATGACTTCTTTGGTACTTTTCCCCTTTTCGTGCCAACTCTGTAATTGGTAATTTCTAATAAACGATCTTCAACTTTGCAATAACATGATTTTTTTTTTTTTTGAAAATTTGCGTGACAACGTTTGTTTTTATAGCAATATCCATCTTCTTCTTCTTTTACATTGAAGAGAAAAAAAAAGCGTAAGGTATAGATATCTCAATTAATTGATGAGTTCTAGATGTTGGACTGGAAAAAATATCTTGACTGGAAAAAATACACTAGCTATCGCAAGGGTACATTACCGTCACCTCGTGTGATGGATATACTCTCATCAGTCAAAATCGTAACTTAATGCGTAATTTGAACAGGAAAGGTTAAGCCACAAAATGACGGCATAGGAGGCGTAAATTTTTTACTTGTTAGGTTTAAATACTATTAAGAATGGTTTTGTTTCACTTTTTCCAAACACAGATACATTGTTCTTTTAAATATTATATATATATGAATTTAATAGACAAACCCTGTCCCACTTGTCAATTGATAATTCGGAAGTCTCGCTGGGGGCAAAGATGGTGGCGGAACAAGATATTATGTGAGGGCTTCCTTTGAAAAGGACCGTTCGACCTTTCCAGTCAACCATTTCTGTCTAGACAGAAGGAAGAAACAACCGTTTGACGATTTTCCCTCACGTGAGTCGTTGCATTGTTAGGTTATTTATTATTTAATATGTTTGGCTTTTTCTTGCCGATAGCTACATTTGGCTTTCTTCTAGTAAAGGAATCTTAAATTATTAAACAAAAACATGTGTTCGGGCATGATTAGTAATTAAGATTGCGCTTTTTCTTTCGGGAAAAACCACTTGAAGTAAAAATAAAGGGACATAATTGTACGATAGCTTTGTATAGGAATTAGGTTGATCCTTGAAGATCATTTCGGGAAAAGTGCCAAAAAGGTCCTAAACCTTTTGCCTTTGTGCCAATTTGGTCCTAAACCTTTTTTTGGTGCCGATTCAGTCCTAAACATTTCTAAGTTGTGCCAATTCAGTCCTTTCCGGCCAATTTTAGCCGGATTTTTTGACGGACGCCGGCCGTGACGTGGCATGATCGGCGCTGACGTGGACAACTTTTAATAATTTTTTAATAATTTTTTAATTTTTAAAATATTTTTTAATTTTTTTTAATTTTTTTAATTTTTTTTAATTTTTTTTATTTTTCCTCTAGCCGGTCGCCGAGGTCCGGCGACCGGCCAGAAGCGACCGCCGGCAAGGGCGAGGCCGACCTCGCCGGATCTGGCGAGGTCGAGCCTCGCCGGCCATGGGCGAGGGCCGGCGAGGGCAAGCCTCGCCCATGGCCGCCTCGCCAGATCAGGCCAAGGGCGAGGCGGCCATGGGCGAGGCTCACCCTCACCGGATCTGGCGAGGTCGAGCCTCGCTGGCCCTCGCCCATGTCCTGATCTGGCGAGGTTGGGCGAGGGCCGGCGAGGTCGATCCGGCAAGGGCGAGCCTCGCCCATGGCTGCCTCGCCGGATCCAGCCATGGGCAATGGGCGAGGCTCGCCCTCGCCGGATCTGGCGAGGTCGAGGCGGCCATGGGCGAGGCTCGCCCTCGCCGGATCTGGCGAGGTCGAGCCTCGCCGGCCCTCGCCCATGGCCCGATCCGGCGAGGTCCGGGGGAGGGCCGGCGAGGCTCGACCTCGCCCAGATCCGGCGAGGCGAGCCTCGCCCATCGCCCATGGCTGGATCCGGCGAGGCGGCCATGGGCGAGGCTCGCCTCGCCGGCCCTCGCCCATGGCCGGCGAGGCTCGCCCTCGCCGGATCCGGCGAGGTCGGCCTCGCCCTCGCCGGCGGTTGCCTCTGGCCGGTCGCCGGACCTCGGCGACCGGTTAGAGGAAAAAGAAAAAGAAAAAAAATTAAAAGTATTTTAAAAAAATTAATTTTTTTTTAATATTAAAATATTATTAAAAGTTGTCCACGTCGGCGCCGATCGAGGCCACGTCACCGCCCGGCCGGCGTCCAGTCAGCAAAATCCGGCCAAAATTGCCGGAAAGGACTGAATTGGCACAATTTAAAAAGGTTTAGGACTGAATCGGCACCAAAAAAAGGTTTATGACCAAATTGGCACAAAGGCAAAAGGTTTAGGACTTTTTTGGCACTTATCCCAGATCATTTCACACGGAAACATGAACGTGATTAAAGATAAGTCATCTTGCACAGGATTATGGACAATTTGGCAATATCTATCATGTCCTCCCCCTTTGTATCAGAATTCAGCGCCGTAGGCCTTACACATGTTATAAGAAACACCCTTCAAACGCAACAATCAAGCAATATCTGCCGCTCTAGAGGATTATGGAGGAGAAATGGCCCTATTCCAATGCGGTTCCCATGAGCAGCACAAAATAGGTTTCAAGGGAGAATTTCCTTGCTTTACAACACCCCAAATAAAAGAAAGAAATTAGTTGGGTGGATGGGACCAAAAGAAAAAGAAAGGTTAGCACATACCGTTAGGATAATGTCATTTTACAGTGCATAGTTAACTTATTTCCTTCTATGAATGATTAATAATTAATTTTTTCAGATTTGTTATTTTTTCTTAGAATAAAGTCGCTGAGTTTGTTTTCTTTGTTTAAACTCGTGAATTGACCTTCCTTAATATGTAAGCGAGAGGCACTTCACAAGTATTTATATTTCTCTCATTTGGGTTCGGCTTGGCCACTGACATTTATTTCTATTCTATTATCTTTTGGCTTGTGACTTGCACTTCTTCTCCATCCCCTCATGCATTGCCAGCCTAAGTGTCAATTCCCTGGATTTCAATAAGTCAATCGAATCACATCCCTCTTGGGGTCCTATTGTGGCATCCCAAAATTCATGGCAATCTCTAGAAGCATTAAAGTCTATGAATAGGTGATAGAAGTACCATCAAGTTATATTTTAGCTATTTGATTCATAATTTGCAATGAGATTTATGGCAAAACTTTTAGTGGATAATTGGTTTGATAGGAAAGAAAATTCTATCATTGGCCATGTGTGTTATAAATTGGAATTTATGGATTTATGACTTCAAGTTTTATGGCCATATTATTTTTGTAAGTTAGGAATTTATTTAAGTGGAAGATATTAGTAGATTAAATTAGAGAAGAGTGGGCCAAGACTCTTAGGCCAAGACCAGCCCAAGATCACCCACCATTCGGCCACATGGGCCTGGCCCGCGAAGCCCAAAGGGAGAGGAGGAGTTGCCGTTGGCCAAGCTGGCCCAAGCCCAGCCGGATTCAAGCCCACCTTGCATGGCAATTGCCAAGTGGCGCCGGCATGCAAAGATCATGATGGCTAATGATGAAGGGAAGGAAATTAGAGAGTGAGGGGGGTGGATTAAGCTGAGAGAAAGAGGAGAGGAAGAGAGAGAGAGGAGAGAAAGAGAGAAAGGAAAGGAAGAAAGGAAGAGAGAAAGGAGAGGCCGTGCGTGCGAGAGGAAGGAGGGAGGTCCGTCCGCCGATCGTCCGCCTAGCTCACCGCCGTTCGTTCGTCGCTTTGCCTGCCATTTGTCGTTGTTTTGTGCTTAAGTTCAAGGCAAGTAGAGTCTTAAAACCTACCCTTTGCTTGCTGTGTTGTGTGTTTAGAAGATGGTGAATTTTGGTTGTGGTAGATGTGATGAAAGGTCGAAGCTATGGGGAGAAATTCGTTGGCCTAGCATGCTGCTTTCTAGAAAAACCAGTCCGACCCTTCACGAGTTTGTGAGCTACATGCGAATTTTTAGTTGGAAAAAAAATAATCTGGAAAAAAAAAACGACACCGAGAACAGGGGAAATTATTGGGGTTCGATTTCTTCACGAGATATTTACCTTTAAGACTTGTCTATAACATATCAAAATTTCAGAATTTTCAAAGTTCAATTGGATATTTAATTTAAATTACTTCCAAAACTGTGCAAGCTGAAGTGTTAAAATTTTGAAGACTGTGATGCATGGACCGTACTGTTTTGTGTGGGATTCTTTTGGTATGGTGTTCTTCATGAGATACCTGCCTTTAGGTCTCGTCTATAATGTGTCAAATTTTCAGAATTTATTTATACCATTTACTAATTTTCCTAGAGTTTTAACCAAAGGAGTGTATTCTGTTTTATCTAAAAATTTATGTGTTATCAAAAATAAATGAATTTTTCCATGTGATGCAATGCTTTGAGTGATTGATTTTGCTGCATATGTGATGACATATGGCATGTTATATGGCATTAAAAGCTGGTTGAGACTTTGGATATTGATGCATCAAATGCCATGTTGAAATTGAGATTCGTATGTGAATATAAATTGAGATAATACCAAGACCGTTGGAGGTGTGTGCCGGCGATGCCTCAGGAGTTTTAGGATACCCGAAGTGTGGGTGCCCAATGCCCGGAGTGTGTGTGCCGGATGTCCTCGGGAGTTTCGGGATGCCCGGAGATGTGTGCCGAAAGCCTTGGAGGTGTGTGCCGGGGGGATACCTTGTGATGCTAGTTGGGGTACGAGATGCCCGGAATGTGTATGCCGGATGCTCGGAGGTGTGTGCCGGAGGTTCCTCATGATGCCAGGTTGGATGCAAGCGATAAATTAAGGGATGCAAACACTGGTCCTTAGAAAGATAAAAATCGAGACTCTATCATGCGCATGGATGTGTACATATGGCATGGTGATATATGCATGATTGCTTGATGATGAGTGCATGATGGTATATGCACATATGGCATGATGATATATGCATGACTGCTTGATGATGAGTGCATGGTGGTATATGCACATATGGCATGGTGATATATGCATGGTTGCAAGGTAAGATATGCTTGAATGCATGAATGATATGTGTTTTATTCATGATACATTGATTGTCTGTTTGATGCACTGTGTAGTGTGGCGGATCTTTACTGCTGAGTGGTTGTACTCACCCCTTTTGGGGATTAACATTTCAAATTAGAAAGATGCCTCTTTCACTAGTTTTGCGTGGTACCTTCTATGGCATACCTACTGACGTTGACGTGGAGTACACCGAGCATTCCTGTATTAGTATACCTAGTCCGGAGTATGTCCGAGTTCGAGTAGTGGTGATGTACAATGTGGGATTAGCTGATGGCCCTATTATCCAAGAGTTTTTGTCCGTTCACATTCGACGCAATGGGGTGATGCTAGGGATGTTACTGCCGCCGCCGCCCGATGCACCATGGTGGGTGTGATGGCACGTAGGACTGGTGGGAGCTGACGCTTTCTTTTTGGGGATAGTCAACACTTGTTGATGGAGGGATGTACATGTTTCCTATAGGATCGAGTTCTCTTTTTGGGATAGCCAAGTATAGTTAAAAATCTTGACCTTTTTGTTGTATCGACCTTAATGTCCATCATGAAAATATAAATAAAAGTGAATCGACTTTATTTTTTCTTCTGGTGCGTAGTTGGTGTGCATTGTATTATGGTTATTGGAGGGAGAGATGGTGAGACTTGTTTATGCTTCCACTGATGAACTGTGCTGGGACCTTTCTTTTAAAAAAAAAATGGTAAGGAAGTCCATTGATCAACCCCTATTATCTGTAGTTTCATTTTAATCATAAAAGTCATTAGACTGGTATGTGATAGGATGAGTAGCAAGTAATCTGTGGCGACCCTAACGGATTGGGGGCCGTCGAAGGGTGCCACAGCAGTTTTGGTATCAGAGCAAATGGTTGTACATGGAGTGATAAGGAGCCTCATTTGGAAATTGAGGAATATGACGACAATGCACACCATAGGGTATTAAATGGAATAATTGGTTAACCTTGAATAACAGGTGATGGGTATTCACTCATAGATCCCTAGTACTTTATTTTGAGTTGTCTTTAGGTACCAGTAACATGTATATGTTACTTATATAGTAATAATAGTTGCTTTGAATGGAGACAGTGAGTCTCAGATTTTCCTGAGGTAAATGCTTGGAAACTGCAGGAAAGTTATGGTGCAAGCTGGAAGTGCTCATCCATCGAGGGTTGAAGCCTCTGCTGCAAGGGCTAAACCCCAAATGGAATATATTCTGCAAGCATTGGCCAATATTGGAAATCTGATGGATAGGCAAGCACAGCAACAACTTGGAGTGGAACGTCGCCCTCAAGGACTGGTGGAGCAATTTCTGAAGTTGAAGCCACCTAAGTTTAGTGGAATGGGAAGTCTTGAGGAGGTGGAACACTGGATTGATGGGATAGAACAGATTTTCCGGTTGTTGGATTGTAGTGATGTTGAGAAGATAGTTTTGGCAGAGTACCAGCTGGAGGGAAATGCGAAGTTTTGGTGGAGAGCTTCGAAGGACACGATCTTTCCACCAGGTACTGATGTGAACTGGGATGAATTTGTTAGAGCTTTTAATATGAAGCATTTCTCTAACTGTGCTAAGAATAGAAAGATCACTGAATTTGTTCAGTTGGAACAAAGGGAGCTGACAGTGGATCAATATGCGGCAAAATTTTCTGAATTATCTAGGTATGCTCCCAGATTGATTAAGGATCGTGAGGAAAAAGCTAAGAGATTTCTGAAAGGGTTGAAGACTGATATTAGGAAACAACCGGTGCCTTTGAATATAAGGGATTATCATGAGATTTATGAAATGGCACAGTTAGTGGAGCAAGAGCTGGTCAGAGAACGATCAGAGTTTAAAAGACAGCTGAACTTTAGTGATGTGAGAAGGGGTAAGAGACCCTATCCTGGTCAAGGTCAGACTTGGGAGGCTAAGAAAAAGAGCAATTTTGGAAATTTTGGAAGAGTTAGGGATGGTCTGAATATAGGGAAAGCACCCTATCTGCCTAATGTTTGTCGAAGGTGTGATGGACGGCATGGCCCAGGACCTTACAATGGATGGCTGAGATGTTATGATTGTGGACAAGTAGGTCACCTTAAGAGAGATTGCCCACAAGAAAGGTCGCAAATAGGTGTTGGCTCGAGGCGACAGGCACAACAGAGTGCTGTTAGACTAAACCTAGACTAAACCTATCAAGGAATCCTCAGAGGCCACCAGCACAAGGAAGGGTGTATGCGGTCAGCCGAGAGGAAGTGGAAGCTTCCAGAAATATTATATCAGGTACGATTTTCATAAATGGCAAGAAGGCATATGCATTGTTTGACACGGATGCTACGCATTCATTTATATTTGAAAGATATAGGCAATTGAGTGAAATAGAAGCTACGCCTCTTGAGACGCCTCTTTGTGTTTCCACGCCTTTAAAGAATATGGTATTATCTACGATGATGTGTGCAAAATGTAAGATAACAATAGGAGGAAGGGATATGGAAATAGACCTAGTCGTAATGGCTATGTATGATTTTGATATTATCACAGGAATGGATTGGCTTCGTGAGTATCGAGCTAAAATGGATTGTTATAGGAAAGTGATCCAATTTGTTTTACCAGACCAATCTAGTTGTGAATTTTACGGAGGTCAGACCAATCTATCTATAGCACTTATTTCAGCAATAGAGGCTCATGTGTTACTTGACAAAGGATGTCAAGGGTACCTGGCAGTGGCAAAGGATTTTGCTAGGAAAGAACCTAAGCTCGATGAAATTCAAGTAGTTAATGGATTTCCAGATGTATTTCCTGAGGAGTTACCTGGTTTACCACCAGAGCGAGGAATTGAGTTTGAAATAGAACTAATGCCTGGAACAGGACCAATATCGAAAGCCCCGTATAGGATGGCCTTAGTGGAACTAAAGGAATTAAAGGTGCAACTACAAGAGTTGCTTGATAAAGGATTCATTAGGCCAAATGCTTCTCCTTGGGGTGCACTAGTCTTATTTGTGAAAAAGAAAGACAGGTTGATGCGTCTATGTATTGATTACAGACAACCGAATCAAGTGACCATTAAGAATAAATATCCTATACCTAGAATTGATGATCTATTCGACCAACTACAAGGAAGTTCGGTCTTTTCTAAGATTGACTTGAGATCGGGGTACCATCAGTTAAGGATAAAGAAAGAAGACATTCTTAAGACTGCATTTAGGACTCGTTATGGGCATTATGAGTTCTTAGTTATGCCTTTTGGATTGACAAATGCACCAGCCGCATTCATGGATTTCATGAATATGATATTTAAGCTTTATTTGGATCAGTTTGTGATTGTTTTCATTGATGATATCCTGGTATATTCTAGAGGACCTGAAGAGCACGAGTAACACTTGAGCATAGTTTTGCAAACTCTGAGAGATCATAAGTTGTATGCCAAATTCAGCAAGTGTGAATTTTGGCTAGACAGGATAATATTTTTGGGACACGTGGTGTCAGAAGGAGGAATTGCAGTGGACCCGGCAAAAGTTGAGATGGTAATAAATTGGCCGAGACCAACGACA
Organism: Eucalyptus sideroxylon x Eucalyptus melliodora; assembly: GCA_016097485.1. Lineage (NCBI taxonomy): Eukaryota > Viridiplantae > Streptophyta > Magnoliopsida > Myrtales > Myrtaceae > Eucalyptus > Eucalyptus sideroxylon x Eucalyptus melliodora. Next base: position 7,041,307 of record CM027825.1, read on the forward strand.
CCCACTGAGATCCGAAGTTTCTTAGGATTGACTGGTTATTATAGAAGATTTATTGAAGGGTTTTCACGATTAGCAGACCCCTTAACGAAATTAACACGGAAGAATGTAAAGTTTGAATCGAGTGGGGAATGTGAAAGGAGCTTTTAGGAACTTAAAAGAAAATTGACTACGGCTCTAATCCTGATTATACCATTTGGGTCTGATGGTTTTACAGTATATAGTGATGCATCTCACAAAGGACTGGGATGTGTTTTGATGCAACATGGCAAGGTCATAGCCTATGCATCGAGGCAGTTGAAGCCCCATGAACTGAATTACCCAACACATGATTTGGAATTGGTAGCTATAGTGTTTGCTTTGAAAATATGGAGACACTATCTGTATGGAGAAAAGTTTGAAATCTATACAAATCATAAGAGCCTGAAGTATTTGTTTTCGCAAAAAGAGTTGAACATGAGACAGAGAAGGTGGATGGAGTTATTGAAAGATTATGACTATGAGATACGATACCATCCAGGAAAGGCAAATAAGGTGTCAGATGTCCTTAGTCGAAAGTCGGTTATGGACATGGCTAGTATAAGAATAACAGAGTGGAATCTGTTAAAGTCTATTGTGGATTTAGACTTCAAGTTGGAAATGGACCACCTTACCGGTATGTTTACTGTATTAAGGATTGAGCCTGAAATTATTCAGAAAGTTAAGATTTTACAAAAATCTGATCTGGAAATTTTGAAGATACGAGACGTTATGTCTTTAGGAAAAAATACCAGAATTTCAAGTTTCTGAAGATGGAGTGGTAAGATGCCAAGGACAATTTTGTGTTCCCGACAATGAAGAAGTGCAAAAGGAAATTCTGTCGGAGGCACATAGAAATAATTATAGTATTCATTCGGGTAGTACAAAGATGTACAGGAATTTGCGTAAGCAATTTTGGTGGAATGGCATGAAAGTAGATATGGCTAGACATGTTTCTCAATGTTTAACGTGCCAACATGTGAAGGCGGAACATCGCAAACCTACAGGACTATTGAGACCGTTAGACATACTAGAGTGGAAATGGGAACATGTAACGATGGACTTTGTACAAGGACTGTCAAGGACATCATATGGTCACGACTTTATTTGGGTGATAGTGGATCATTTGACTAAGTCTGCTCATTTCCTAGATATCCGTATGAACTATTCAATGAATAAACTTGCTGAGATGTATGTAAGCCAAGTAATACGCTTACATGGTATTCTTGTAGCGATCACCTCTGATCAAGATTCTAGGTTTACCTCGAATTTTTGGCGAAATCTCCAAAATACCTTAGGAACAAAGCTTCAATTTAGTACTACTTTTCATCCTCAAACAGATGGACAAACAGAAAGAGTGATCCAGACTCTAGAAGATATGTTGAGAGCCTGTGTTATTGACTTTAGAGAAAGTTGGAATGAAAATTTGCACTTGATAGAGTTCGCCTATAACAATAGTTTTCAGAAAAGTATAGGCATGGCTCCATATGAAGCATTATGTGGAAGAAGGTGTAGGACTCCTGTTTGTTGGGATAAAGTAGGTGAAGAAAAACTGACAGGACCCGAGTTAGTGCAAGTTACTACAGAAGCAGTCGAGATAATCAGGAAAAGACTTAAGATAGCCCAGAACCGATAGAGAGACTATGCTGATAGACGTAGAAGGCCTTTGGAGTTTAGTGTGGGAGATCATGTATTCCTTAAAGTATCTCCGATGAAAGGAATATCTCGATTTGGGATGAAGGGTAAGTTAAACCCTAGATTTGTTGGACCTTTTAAGATACTTGAGAGAATAGGAGATGTAGCTTATCGTTTGGCGCTACCTCCAAAATTGGGAAATTTATATGATGTGTTTCATGTGTCGATGCTGAGAAAGTACCAGCCAGATCTTAGTAACATACTCGATCATGAAGACATCAAAGTAGATGAGAGAGGGAGGTACATCGAAGAGCCTATGCAAGTGCTGGATCAAAAGGAGCAAGTTCTTAGAACCAAGAAAATCTCGTTGGTAAAGATACTATGGCGACATCATGGTGTGGAGGAAGCCACGTGGGAGAGTGAGGAATTGATGAAGGAAAAGTATCCATACTTGTTTCAAGAGACATACGCAATGCCTAATTTCAAGGGCGAAATTCTCTAAGGAGGGGAGAATTGTGGCATCCCAAAATTCATGACAATCTCTGGAAGCATTAAAGTCTATGAATAGGTGATGGAAGTACCATCAAGTTATATTTTAGCTATTTGATTCATAATTTGCAATGAGATTTATGGCCAAGCTTTTAGTGGATAATTGGTTTGATAGGAAAGAAAATTCTATCATTGGCCATGTGTGTTATAAATTGGAATTTATGGATTTATGACTTCAAGTTTTATGGCCATATTATTTTTGTAAGTTAGGAATTTATTTAAGTGGAAGATATTAGTAGATTAAATTAGAGAAGAGTGGGCCAAGACTCTTAGGCCAAGACCAGCCCAAGATCACCCACCATTCGGCCACATGGGCCTAGCCCGCGAAGCCCAAAAGGAGAGGAGGAGTTGCGGTCGGCCAAGCTAGCCCAAGCCCAGCTGGATTCAAGCCCACTTTGCATGGCAATTGCCAAGTGGCGCCGGCATGCAAAGATCATGATGGCTAATGATAAAGGGAAGGAAATTAGAGAGTGAGGGGGCGGATTAAGCGAGAGAAAGAGGAGAGGAAGAGAGAGAGTCGTCCAAGAGAGAGAGAGAGAGAGAGAGAGAGGAGAGAAAGAGAGAAAGAAAAGGAAGAAAGGAAGAGAGAAAGGAGAGGCCGTGCATGCGAGAGGAAGGAGGGAGGTCCGTTGGCCAATCGTTCACCTAGCTCGCCACCGTTTGTTCGCCGCTTTGCCCGCCGTTTGTCGCTGTTTTGTGCTTAAGTTCGAGGCAAGTAGAGTCCTAAAACCTACCATTTGCTTGCTATGTTGTGTGCGTATAAGATGGTGAATTTTGGCTGTGGTAGATGTGATGAAAGGTCGAAGCTATGGGAAGAAATTCGTTGGCCTAGCATGCTGCTTTCTGGAAAAACCAGTCCGACCCTTCACAAGTTTGTGAGCTGCATGCGAATTTTTAGTTGGAATATTGCTTCGATCTCTTCATCAAAGTTGTAGAGAACATCTTGAGGAATAACATAATAAAATTTGAGATAAAATGGACAAGGAATGCCTGGTGAAATGATTTTCTTTTGGAGAGATTAGATCTGGAATTTGTTGTGCTGACCTTCAGTTATTTCGTGGACTGTAAAGTAGCTTTCATGCAAAAATATCACCTTGAGTTCTTGTGAAAGTTGTAGTGTACTTCTTGAGGTAAAACATATCAAAAATTTAGAGGAAATGAACAAAAATAGGTCGGTGAAATCGTTGTCCTTTCAAGAAACTGGATCTGGGAAAATGCTACCTCGACCTAGTATGATTCTGTGATTTTTATAAAATCATACAATTAAAATTTGATCGTGTGTCCTTAATGAAAGTTGTAGGTAATATTCTGAAGTATAATATACTGAAACTTTAGAAGAAATGGACATATGAAGATCGGTGAAATGAGTTTCCTTTGAAAGAAGATAATCTGGAAAAAAAAAACGACACCGAGAACAGGAGAAATTAATCGTCTATATCTATTAATCTAGAACGATTTGGCGTTCAATTTCTTCACGAGATATTTACCTTTAGGACTTTTCTATAACATGTAAAAATTTCAGAATTTTCAAAGTTCAATTGGATATTTAATTTAAATTACTTCTGAAACTGTGCAAGCTGAAGTGTTAAAATTTTGAAGACCGTGATGCATGGATCGTACTGTTTTGTGTGAGATTCTTTTGGTATGGTGTTCTTCATGAGATATCTGCCTTTAGGTCTTCTCTATAATGTGTCGAGTTTTCAGAATTTATTTATACCATTTACTAATTTTCCTAGAGTTTTAACCAAAGGAGTGTATTCTGTTTTATCTAAAAATTTATGTGTTATCAAAAATAAATGAATTTTTCCATGTGATGCAATGCTTTGAGTGATTGATTTTGCTGCATATGTGATGACATATGGCATGTTATATGTCATTAAAAGCTGGTTGAGACTTTGGATATTGATGCATCAAATGCCATGTTGAAATTGAGATTCGTATGTGAATATAAATTGAGATAATACCAAGACCGTCAGAGGTGTGAGCCGACGATGCCTCGGGAGTTTCGGGATACCTGGAGTGTGGGTGCCCAATGCCCGGAGTTTGTGTGCCGAATGTCCTTGGGAGTTTCGGGATGCCCGGAGGTGTGTGCCGGAAGCCTCGGAGGTGTGTGCCGGGGGGATACCTCGTGATGCTAGTTGGGAAACGAGATGCTCGGAGTGTGTGTGCCAGATGTTCGGAAGTGTGTGCTGGAGGTTCCTCGTGATGCTAGGTTGGATGCAAGCAATAAATTGAGGGATGCAAACACTGGTCCCTGGAAAGATAAAAATCAAGACTCTATCATGCGCATGGATGTGTACATATGGCATGGTGATATATGCATGACTGCTTAATGATGAGTGCATGGTGGTATATGCATGACTGCAAGGTAAGGTATGCTTGAATGCATGAATGATATGTGTTTTATTCATGATACCTTGATTGTCTGTTTGATGCACTATGTAGTGTGGCAGATCTTTACTGCTGAGTGGTTGTACTAACCCATTTTGGGGGGATTAACATTTCAAATTAGAAAGATGCCTCTTTCACCAGTTGTGCGTGGTACCTTCTATGGCATACCTACTGACGTCGAGGTGGAGTGCACCGAGCATTCCTGTATTAGTATACCTGGTTCGGAGTATGTCCGAGTTTGAGTAGTGGTGATGTACAACGTGGGATTAGCTGATGGCCCTATCATCCAAGAGTTTTTGTCCGTTCACGTTCGACGCAATGGGGTGATGCTAGGGATGTTACTGCCGCCGCCACCCAATACACCGAGGTGGGTTTGATGGCACGTAGGACTGGTGGGAGCTGACACTTTCTTTTTGGGGATAGCCGACACTTGTTGATGGAGGGATGTACACATTTCGTATAGGGTCGAGTTCTCTTTTTGGGATGGACAAGTATAGTTAAAAATCTTGGCCTTTTTGTTGTATCGACCTTAATGTCCATCATGAAAATATAAATAAAAGTAAATCGGCTTTATCTTTTCTTCTGGTGCGTAATCGGTGTGCATTGCATTATGGTTATTGGAGGGAGAAATGGTGAGACTTGTTTATGCTTCCGCTGATGAATTGCGCAGGGACCTTTCTTTAAAAAAAAAATGGTAAGGAATTCCATTGATCAACCCCTATGATCTGTAGTTTCAATTTAATCATAAAAGTCATTAGACTGGTATGTGATAGGATGAGTAGCAAGTATTCGGTGGCGACCCTAACAGATTGGGGGCCATTGAAAGGTGCCACACCTATCCGAACAAGTCTTGCTCGGGATTTCCCATTGCGGAGCCGCACTTGCCCACTCACGGAAGGCAATCTCGTCAGATAAGTGCGAACGTATGAAAAAAGTAGAAGAACTATTCGGGAAAAAAGACATTATATGTGAGAGCACGCAAGTAAAGTACCGGTAAGAATTTAACGGAATCAACGCGAGTGCACGATGACATAAGGTGTCAAAACATATTTTTAAGCGATCCCTATATTTTTACTTCGGAAGGATGGCCAAATTGTCGATTTGACATCGAAAGAAAAGGGATTATCTGGGTTCCGTGCACTGCAGGACAAGTGTTGGCGGCCCCCATTATCAGCCATTTTGATCTATAAATAGGTGCCCAATTCCTCTCGAAAAAAGAACGCACCAAAACACCTGCACGAAAAAAAAAAAAAGAAACCCTCGACCCCAGAATTCCAAATGAGGACCGCCCACCCCATCCCACCCCGCGCCAATAATGATCCGGCAGCATCAGCGCCGCCGCGGTCCGGCTGGTTCAAGCTGATCGTCAGGGGCACTATTCTCGGGCTTCTGACAGTCATCTTCCTAGCAGCTTCTGCCAGAACGCCGCCGGAGCTTGGGCTCAACGCAGGCTCTTCCCTCTTGTCCCTCAACATCTCCACCTCCCACAGTAAGCTCGTCACCGTCGAGTACCCCACCATGAAGCTTGTCTTGAGTTTCGACGACCAGCTCGAAATCTCTCGTCCCTCCCTCACGTCCACTTTCCCTCGGGGCCCCAGCTGTGTGACGTCACTCCGAGCCAAGGCCCAGTCAACGCTGGCGATCGTCACTGATCTGGGCGTGAACAGCCTGGTGAGAACGTTGAAAGGCGGGGAGGTCACCATCAACGTGGTGGCGAAAGCCAAGGGGAGGCTGCGGTTGGGTCCATGGTGGGTGGCCGTGTTCGACTTGGACGTCTCGTGCATGGGCTTGACCTTCACGGCTCCCACCGATGGTGAGGGAGGCGGCGGCGGCGATTGGATGATCCTCAGAGGCACCCTTAGCTGCTCGCTCGACATCATCCCACGAGCCTGGTGACAACAGCTACAACTTCCTGCTTAGTTTTGTATTTCTATTATCGTGGCCCTGCTTGATCCGGATGTCTCGTTTATCTATTTTTCAGATTCTGGAGGCCGTGGCTTCTATGATTTTGGGCATCACTTGGAGGAATCTTTGGCAGCCTATTAATTTGGTGTCAAGGACTCTTCGTCTCTTTTGTTGTTGTTGGTATATGTTAATACTTCTTTATTCTCTGAATATTTTGAACCTTAGGGGTTATGCCTAAGAAATAGACTCTTTTTTTATTTGTCAATAAAATTTGAGGTTTTTGCAAGTATTTTCGAATGGTATATTATGGCATGCGATCCCGAAGCTCAATTAGCTTTGAGTCCAAAAATATTATGGCCAGGAAGGAGAAAGAAATTCAATATTGCGAAAATGTTATATTTTTCGACTTTGGAAGTATCGGAAACACGGTAAACATGGATTCCTTTATCATCTTATGAGCAAAGCAGTGTCATTCAACCATAACAAAGGAAAAAAAGAAAAGTAGTGTCATCCTAACCTTGCCATCAGAGCTCATCATTCACCAATTCTGGGTGTTATACATCGAGACGGAAAGTCACAAAAATTGTGACAGTGCCATTCCAGATCTCGAAAAACAGAGTATTCAACCCGAAGGACTCTCACGATATGTTTGGCTTCTGTGAACAGGAAAAGAATAGTGGATGCACATCAAAGTCAGACATGCTCACTCGTTTTCTTTATTATTATTTCTTTTACGAAAGCCGGCGAGATTAGGGAAATTCATTAGATAATGTACTTACCTTGCGACCTAGTCAAAGAACGAACTAATCATGGATTTCCTTCGGCTCCTAAAAATCATATGTTTTACCCAATATCGAAGATTTTCACCTTTATTTATATTTTTTAAAAAAAGGGGAATAAACTATTATCTCTTCTTTGGAAATAAGCATGAATTAGTCTCATTTCCTAGATGCTGATGTTAGACAACGGCGTCGCCTGATAACATTGGCCATCATTATCTGGACGTGCCTGATTTGTGTTGTTGTAAGTCTTAGTCTATATTTTCACGTACATTTCAAGAGCTCCAAGCCTAGAATTGGAAAAAGGGGGACAAGTGGAAAAGATTCCAGTTGATTTACTGTATTTTACATTCGCCGTCTATGTTGGACAAAGCAACTCGTCAACTTTAATAGGAAGGGAAATATTCTACCAGCTTTGAAATATCTTAGATATGTCTAGAGATGTCAACATTTGTTTATTTATCTAATTTCGGCGTGTCGCTGTTAAGGAAACATACAAGCTAAATTAAAGGGAAGACCTTCAATCACCAATGCAATTAATTGATTCATCTCAATGGACACGACTTCCATGAATCATTTGTTTATTTAATTCGATAAAACCCAACTTAGACGAGATTCCTTCGTCTAAAAATGTTAGGAAATATCAGTTTAAGCATCTTTGTTTAGTCCTAAAACACTTTTGGCTAGTATAATAGGTTTATGACTTTTTCGGATAATTTAATCAAGGCGATTAAACCGACATTTAATAATATTCTTTAGACGAAGGGATGTCAAGATAATTGTGTTTATTGAGAGTAGTAAGCCAATAGTTGCAGTAATCTATGAAAAAAATTGTCAAAATTGTGTTCACTACGCGTGTCTTTGTCGAGTCTAACAGCTTGACTTGCGATATGGCCATGGGTGTTGAAATTCTTCCCTTTAATTAAGCTCCTCTTTTTGGTAGAAGTCTTTAATTAAGTCTTCACCTAACAACGAATACGCTATATCATGAGAATTAGCCGAAGATTTTTTTTTTTCCTATGACTATCATTGAAAAAGTCAAACATACTTTTAATACTCACAAACGTCACATTCATATTATCACCAAATCTAAGGTACCTTTATACGAAACCAAAATGATGACGACAACGATGATAAAAGAACACTATAGAATTTAGAACAAGGCGGGTCTCTAGATTTATATTTACCAACATTTCAGTACATATCAAATTGATTACATGATTTGATTGATAATCACTTGGTGCGAATCATTAATTTGACTAGGGTTTTGGTGTTTAGTCGTTTGACTACATGATAAAAGCATTGTTAAGATTGCGTAATATCGAAGGAAATAGAGATGAATATGTCATTTCTCCATATTAAATTAATGGTGTCCAATGTCATCGTTACAAAAGCCAAAGAAATGTCCTGGAAGAGGAGGAGCTCGTCAAGGTATTTTGGTTCCATTCATTTCGCAAAAAACATTTTCCAAAGAAAATATTTTCTAAATTTTTTAGTGTTCTTTTCACAAAAAAAAAAATGAATTACATTGGGAAAATATTTTCCATGAAGAGAAAAAAGTCTTCTAAAATTAGAGAAAATATATTTCACTTTTCAAATAAGGGAAAACATTTTCTTCATTCAATCACTCTTATCTCAAACTCCTATTAGTCCCGACTTCTTTATTTTTGTATTTTCAATGTTTCAAAAATTTTGAAATTTTATTCTTTTTCTTTTTCTTTTTTTCTTTCTTTTCCTTTTCTTCTTCCTTGGCCGGTTGCTGGCCACACGACAGAAGGCAACCGGCCAAAGGCAACCTCGGGCTTGCTAGCGAGCTCGACAATGAGCTAGGTCACCTTTTGCCAGTCGTAGCTGTCGCATGACTTGTGACTGGCCAAGGAAGAAGAAGGGGCTAGAAAAAAGAAAAAAGAAAAAAGTATAAGGAAAATTTAAAAATTTAAAAATCGTTTTAAAAAATAAAAAAAAATTATTAAAATAAGCGCTTGGAGGAAAATCAAATCGAATTTTCCAAATTGAACGGTGGAAAATATTTTCTAGTTCATTTTCAAGTTTCACCTAAATATTGAAAAATATAGTTATTTTCTTGAAAAATTGCTTCTTGAAAAACATTTTCCGAAAAACGAACAAAGCCTTACACGTAAATGGCAAGCTGAAGATGAATATGCGGCAGGACTCAACAAAGAATCTGGACAAAGAAGAGAGACTTCGCGCATGCTTCTGTTTCACAAAGGATATTGAGACGGCATAGTCTAGGTTAAACCTTACAATATAGATAAATATGCCAAGTACAACATATAATAAACCATCCAGGAATTGACACGTGGCAATCGAGCTCATATGTTAAATTTTTTTTCTCTCTCACACGCTCTGCTCTCGATCTTTGCAAACCCCACGCCTAACCCCCACTCTCCCTCTAAACCCTTCGCTCATGCCCAACTCACGACTAGCTCTGCTCTCTCCAGTCTGATGAATCACGCCACCGCCACCGCCACCGCCATTGCCTCTGCCACCGCCTCAGATCCATCTCTAGCAACAACTTCTCGACGCATTCGACCTCCGGGAACTTTGAAATTGTGGCTAGCATGCCGGACTTATTGTACACGACGTAGAACCCATCTCCTCACCTACGACGTGCCAATTTAGTGGCGAATTTAGCGAAGGTTCTAGAGAGAGAGGGGGTGGAGGACTGATGGAGAGCAGAGCACAGGAGAGAGGAGAGAAAAAGACAATTTTTTTAACAAATGGACCTAGTTCCCACATCTCAATTTCTGGTTGGTTTGTTATATATTCTTGTTGACACTTGAATTTTTGTTGATATTTTAAGTATATATTTATTTTATAAAAATATTAAAAAATTGTAGATATAAAAAGTAAAAAAAATAAAAAAAAATGAATAAAAATAGGTGAGATGAAAATGAATATATATATCTAAAATCCAGTCATATTTTCGGCCCAATTTTCTTTCTTTCTTTAAACCCACAATGTGAACCCAAGAAGGAAAAGAAAAGGACAATGTAAGGGCCAACCCATGCCTTCCTCTTCTTTGCACACGCGCTGCCCCTCGTCCCCGTGGAGCACAGCGTCTGCGGCGTGAGAAAAATGACCGAAGGTTGTGAAGGAGCGTCCGTGAGCGAGAGTGGAGTGATGAGCTGTGATGTGTGCAAGCCTCGACAGCTTGGAGTCAGGTGGCTTTGTCAAAAGAGACTGAAGATAGAAGCCGATGGTTGACTCAATAGGTCGGAGCGACTCTCCTCCGAGCACCACATTTGTCTTGAGTCTCAACTATCCATTTGTTACGTAAAATGTAACCAAAAAGACCCGGATCGTAACATTTCCGACATTCTGGCATATGGAGTTTTAAGGTCTTTTTACCAACGTTAGGAGCACTAACAGACCCCTATTACATTGACCCTACGTGTGCTAGTGACATTCTAGAGAACATTCGGCTCCATCTTCTAAATGCAATCCCCTACTCAATGATGGCCCATGCTAAGAATTTCCATCTGAGGTCGTTTCCAGATGGTCGTGCAACAATGAAGTGTTTTGACTCTGTTTCTCTCGTGCTGCACCCTCCCGGTGATTCCCAGGCATTAATCTGCTCTTGAGACTCTTGTTTGGCACTTTATTTTTATACAGCTTCTTCAGTGGGCTTGGATCTATAAAAATTGGTTGAATCTTAAGGCCTGGGTTGGGTTGGGTTTTATCATGTTCACTTCCTTCTCATCTGGAGGCTTTAATATGATGTTTTCTTAACCATTTCTCAGCTCGTCTTTCTTGGACCACACCGGGAGGGTCGCGACATGTAGGACTAAGGCTGTTGAGCCTTTGGACATTGGGATTAGTTTTCGGTTTTCTTTGGGTGGATTTGTCTATTGGCTTGCACGATCCACATCTTAATGAAGTGCATGTGCTATGTGCTATGTAGTGATATTAAGTTAAGATCATCTTCTTTCGCAATTTCCTAAAAGAAAAAGCTAGGTAATGTAGTTTTTGTTGTTTTGGTCTGGGGATCTCATTCCATTCACGTGGCAGGTCAAAATACGGTGGTGAGTTTCCACATATCCCGTACAGAAAATGTTAAAGAAGTGGTGAGTTTTTAGATGAAAATTTTCTAAAAAGTTATAAACCTATTACATTTCTATCAATTTGGTGATAAATATTTCAATTTTGCCAATTGATTTTCTAAATTTTTTTTATTTTAATCAATTGAGTCTATCTAGCCAATTTTGGCTAAAAATTACTAACATGGATATCAATCATCCTACATAGTACAGCTAGCACTGATGTTAATAGTTTTAATAATATTTTAAATTTTTTCAAAAATTTTATTAAGAATTTTATTTTCCTTCTTCATTTTTATTTTTACCGTGGTCGACGAGGGTGACAATGCTCACGCCTAGATCTAGACAAGGCCATTGCGGCCATGGGCATAGGCAGCCTCTCTTGTGGCTAGTGAGGCTAGCCTCGTCCATGGCTACTCAAGCTTGACCCATGGCCATGGTTGCCAAGTCTCAATCTTGTAGCTGCCATGGCTGTTCGAGCTCAAGCTTTGGATTCGCAACCACCACAACCACTCAAGCTTGACACTTGCGATCAAGCTACTCAATTAGAATTGGTTATCAGCTTTTTGAACTTGGAACTTACCATGTTTGTCCAATAATCAGTTCTGGAACGTACCTTATTTTTCTAGTCCGATTCCAAATTCTACTTGAAAACCTGTTTTCCTTTTGTTCTTTTTTCTGGTTTCATCTTTTAAGCATATGCTTAAGTGTATCCTCAAAGTGGGTAACTCTTTGACTGCATGAAAAATTTGGTATGTCAATTCTTGTCGGTCGACTTTGTAATTGAAGAGCGGGCGTCGGTAGAAGAGGCGCGTACGGCAGCGAGCCAACATATCACCTAGTTCATGAGTTATTTGGGTATTTCATGGTTCGGAGGTTCCTATATTTGTACTTTGGACGAGCTTTCTCATCATTAAGAAAGAAATGACCTGGCGAAATCCTTGCAAAGAAGTTCAAAATGAAGGCATTGCAGATCCAAACTTACCGTGTAGAAGCAAGGCTTCACTTGAAGCCCATTGGACCAGGCCCATAATGGGATTAAAATTGCTAACCAGCAGGTTTTTCAAAGCCTCTCTCTCTCTGTGAAGTCATATTTCATTGCTTGCAAGAACTTTCCAACTCGAGCATGGCGGATTGTTATTTCCCAAACACAATGCCAATTCGTACCGGAAGCTTCCGTGGAAGACACTGTCACCGAAAGTGCCAAGGACTCGCTCTCGAAGACGAAATCAATTGTCGGGTAGCCTCAGAGGGAGTACTCAAATGGCGAGCGAGCGCACTTGCAATCACTCGGAGAAGAAGAAGAAGATGAGACACAGGGTTCTTGTGGCGAAAAAGCGCGAGGGCAGTTGCCCCGTGCTAGCGAAGAGGACAGAAGAGCGGCGAGCTATGTCTGAGAAACAGGAGGCGAAGTAGAAAAGGATGCAAGAGAAGTTAGGATTTTCATCTTTTGTGAAATCGATTCCAAAAATTGATCTAGTCAATACAGTTCCCAAGTGTTTCTTCACTCATAACTGGAAATCAAACCAGGTCCTGCCAATTCCAAATTTTAGGAATGGAGAACTAGACCCGTTCTTAGGTAAGTCCGGTCTGATTCTCAAATAGAACCGGTCCAATGCATAACCCCAATCTGCTATGTTATGACATGTACACTGGCAAAGGACCCTAGGGCATATTCCTTTTATAAGAGTCTTACTATAAATCCGTTCCATGGGGCGTACCGCGCATGGGAGATTGATTGTTGGTTAGATTACATGTGAGCTTATTCTAGAGCTGATAATTTAACAAAGTGCAATTGTTTTCAGGAAAGGCTACAATTTGTTAGTCCCATCAATTTCTTGGACGAACGGTCCATTTGTTCATCTAGTTTGTTAAAACGTGTCTAAATGTAATTTTTTTTTTTTTTTTTTTTTTTTTGCATAATCACCCAAGTTTCGAAAAGACCCAACTCTTGATAAAAGATTTATAGGACACTCGCATCGACAATAGCCTCTTATGATAAAAGCTGGAGCTTCGCGCAAAAGGAGCTCCTCACTCAGTTCTTAAGCACTTGCCGTTAAGATTTCACGGAAAACATAACAAAATAAGCAAACAAACAATCACGCCTCACTTAAAACCCTATCCAAAAATGACTCTAGTTAGAAGCTCGCAGTGGCTGGAAGACGCTGCTAGAGAAACCAAAGGTGCCTCGGGTCTTTAAGGACGAGGAGAGGAAAGCCGTTCCCTGAAACCGTTTCCCTACCCGTCCCGATGATCTAGGAATTGGAGGCCCGTCGTTGTTGAGGCCCATCTAAATTTGTCCAGACCGGCACTAATTGATAGATATCTTCTACGCTAATCCTTTGCCACACGAAATGCGACCGAAGAAGCTGAGTAGAAATTGTATTTTGGATGAAAAGAAAGAGAGCGGAAAGCAGCTTTCAGCCCTAAACTTTCCGATTTTGCCTATTGAGTCTTAAATTTTTGTGCAAAATTTTAATATAATCATTTCGATCAATTTTTGCCAGGAATTGCTAATGTGGCAATGTGTCCACGAAGGTTGGTCAGGACGACTGGACTGCCACATTGTTGTACGACTCATTTGTCTATGTTTCAGATGGATGAGGTTGTAGCTTGTTCCAAGGTTGGTTTACGTGGAAAATGAATAATGGGTTATGCCTGTACAAATTTACTGATAAGCAAGCCAGTCAGATGAAGAAAGATGAATTAGTGATGAGTAGGATCATCAAACTAAGAACGTGAACTTAACTCGATGGACTAGTCATTAACAAGAACTTTATGTGATAAGAGCTCTAAGATATGATGGACAAAACTATCCAAAGAATAAGACAGTGGATAGTTATCATAAGTCATACTTGGTTTAGCACTATTCAAGTTTATTTCCTCGGGGTCCTTGTAATCCTTAATAACGTGCATTTACCAATTGCCTTGTCCTTCTCAAACAACCATGTGTCCTATCTTATTTCAGCAATGACAAAGAATGTGAAATTTGTCATAAAGATTAATGCAAAGACTAATGAATCTTATAATTGCATCAGCGACAAGAGCATGAAATCACTATAGAAATAAACAATAAAGAACACGAGAGCCGATTACAAATAAAGCAGTCGGAGAGTACAATCACTCACATGCTCAAATGTTTCCCCAGTTTTAGATTATGCACAATGCCACAAGAATTAGCCTCGGGTAATTGCTTAATAAATAAATCACCAAGAAAATACTTCTCAGCTAGAAAACCCCATGTCTCCGCAAAGAAAATGCCCGAGTGGAATGCGATGAGCTGTCCCTGTCAAGCACGATATGTCGTCATACAGAAATCTTCTCATTTATTTTTTATAAGAAATAAATCTAATACTAACCAGGTCATTTCGCGTTCTCTCGAAGGCCATGTTGATATCCATATTATTTGAGGCTTAGAAAACTATGAAAAATGAAGTTGTATCAAGTGTCCACATATATATATTGATCGAGTACAAAAGTATATTCCAAAAGTTTTAAGTAGGTTTGAAATGATCGAGTATATAAAATAACAAAAAAGAAAAAAAAAAAAAAAGACAAAGTTTCTTTTAGGACATAATATGCGGACATGATTTTGAGATAGAAAGAAAGAACAAAAAGGAACATGAAAGACCCTCCAACCTTTTAGATGATTTATCCTTTGTCTTTTTATTGTATATTCAAAGCACTCATCACTTTTGAAATACCCACGTATTGATATCTAATATATCTTTTTTCCATAGAGTTTTTCAAAGGATCAAATAATATGAATATCGGCATGTCCTCTGATCTCTTCACCATCGCCATCAAGAGAGCCCGACATAACCAGCCAGAATTGGGTTCTTTTCTTGTAAAAGCAATGAGAAAATTTCGAAAACCGAAAGCTCTACGCATCAAGAGGCCATTTTAATCTAACAAACACAGGAGAGGGTGATTTTATTAGCAAATTAGGCACCTTCTCCTTCGACAAGGTCTTGACCTATTGTGGATACTTCCGATTTTGGGATAGTGGGCGTGTCGTTCAATTACATGCATCCTCATTAATTAATTTTATCGAATGTATAGAGTGACATCAGCCAAAACAATATATTGAAATGAACTTTCTAAGATGATTAATTTAATTATGACCAAATGAAAACAAAGGGCATGTGAAATTGGCCAAATCTGCTACTCATAAAATATATATATATATATATATATATATATATATATATATATATATATATACGACGTTTGAATCTACCAATAATGTGAATTGTGATGGTTCTCATGGACAGTGCAATAATCACACACAATTGTAGCTTTCTTGACTACTAATCATTTCATTACACCCCCTTAAGTCAAGGAAAATGAAATATAGGGCCTCTACTTCTCTCTTAAGGGAATAAACTGTCTTTATCATGATTGGAATTTCTTGCATCTTTATTGATTCAAACCTTTGACCAAAAAAAAATAAAAAATCAAACCCTTTTCTCTGTTGGGTGGACAACGAAATAGGGCGCCAATTTTCCAATTCCAAGCCATGTGGAGGTGACATAACTTTGTTTCATCAGAGTCATCTACCCCACCACGTGGAGCAAGTCCTTTCGGCTCTTCAGCCTGTGGAAATTCCCTCTGAAGGTGGGGCCTACCGAACTGCCTATGGGACAGGAATGTAAAAAAGAAGGCCCTGCATGGAAACATTCCAAAAAATGTTTTGCGGAACACTATTGTATCTTTTTTTTGTTAGGAATAAAAAAAACAGAAATAAACGCAGCGTTTGGTTGCGTTTTTTTTTGTTTTTTTGTTTTGTTAGGAACAAAATTGGAGCAAAAAAAAAAACAAAAAAGTTGATTCGGAGAAAAGAAACATATCTTCAAAGCCAAAAAGAAACGCTTCTCTTCTCTCTCTCTTCTTCTTTTTTTCTTCTTTTTTCTTTGGCCGGCAATGTCGTTGAGGGTCGGCGACCTCGCCGAAGCATCGCCGGCCCCCGGCGAGGCCAAGCCTCGCCCAGCCAAGGCGAGGCTCGGCCTCGCTCGAGGGGAGATCTTCGGCTAGGGTTCCGGCGAGGGGCTCCGGAGGACGGTACAATGGCGGCGCGGCATTAGAGGCTTCGGGATCGACACGAGGCGACGCGGGCAAAGATTGGTGGACGACGTCGCGAATGGCGTGGTGAGATCGGGACAACGTCGAGCTGCGGGCTTTGGGGCGCAGGTGCTCGGCTCCGACAACAGGGCGGCGAGGCTCGGCCTCACCCGCACCGGCGACGCCGAGCCTCGCCTTGGCTGGGCGAGCTCGGGCTCGCCCAGATCCGGCGAGGCCGAGCCTCGCCGAGGGCCAGCCAGCCTCGCCGTGGCTGGGCGAGGAGGCTGCCGGCCGAAAGAAGAAAAAAATAAAAAAGAAAGGAAAAAATGGAAAATAAAATAAAAATATTAAAAAAATAAAAGAAACAAAAAAATAATAAAATTTATCAAACGTGTTTCTATTCATTTTTTATTCCGGAACAAACGTTACCAAACACGTTCTTTTGTTCAAAAACCGTTCCCCGGAACATAAACACTTTTTTTTTTGTTTTTGTTAGGGAACGAGAAAAGGAGCAGAAACATTACCATGCAGCCCCGAACCGTCCGAACCAGATCTGACCTGAATAATTTTTCAGTTCTCGTTTTATGCGGTTCAAGTCATAAAACACGTATGGCCCTTCATGTCCGGATCGGTCCACGTATTGCGAAGGTCAGAACTGAACCAATCCGTCCACACCCCTACGAGAGTGGGGATGATTCGAAAGGCCTTTGATTGACTAGACTTATTTCGATCGGATGCAACAAAGAATTTTTTGCTTGACACAAATTGCTGGTCTGTAAATTAAACTATTAATCAGGGGCAAAATATTTATTGAAAACTAGTTAACGTAAAATATTTTTAAGAGCACATGTGGCCTCGCAATGTGCTCACTCCAATGTCTAATTGAGACGCCATTTTCACTATTGAACTTAGCACTTCTCGTAACTTGAAAACATAGTTCAATATTAGTTAATTTCTGGAAATCATCAGAAATCATTGAAAAATGAAGACATTTTCATAGTTGTGTACGCATAAAATTTTTTATGGAATCAGAGAGCCGTTCCTTTTGATATTGCTAGTATGAGTACCTAGAGGGGGGTGAATAGGTATACAAAGATTTTTCTTGATAATTTCTGTATACTTACGCAATACTTAGATAGTTGAAGGATTTGCGTTAAGTAATAATCAACGTAAGACTAATTAAAGGAAAGAGAGAATTAAACACGCGGTTTATAGTGGTTCGGCTTGATCCAAGCCTATGTCCACTCTTCTGCACTGACAGCCAATTTGGCTGGATTCCACTATGAACAAAGAGATGTTACAGTGTTGATCTTCCTTGATTTCTAGGTGTAGATGATCTACCACACTCGCTCAAGGTATCACCAAGTATAGACACTCTCTGTGTATACAATTTCGCTCAGACTGTATCGACTAATAATCAAGGTACTTTAGACTCTGGAATTTCTCTATCGATCACGTTTTTTAACAACTAGAACGACTTCCTTTTTATACTCCTTTATGCCATCATACCGTTGGCACTTACCAAAGGAATTCCTCCAATCTACCCGTTGGACGGAATCAATCAAGAAGATCATTCGAGCTATAAAAGGAACCTGACGATAGCTCATCAATCCTGTTCGCCCATACAATCAGGATCTTGGTTTCCAAGAATAGAACATTCCAAGAATACTTCGTCGACCATCGGATCTTCAATTGATTTTGATACGAACAAAAGAATCCGTTATGATTATCCAACCAAAAAGATCTTCTCCAGACGATAGGATTAAATCCTCAACCATATACTTCGGCTCTGAATTTCCTTCGTTACTGGATCAGAAAGGCTGTCAATGAGAATAGTCTTGAGTCTTGAGTCTTAAGTCTCAAATCTTGAGTCTTGAATCTTGAGTCTGGTAGTCAGAAGGTCTTCAGATTTTAAACTAGACGATCTGCAGATACCCAGACTAGACTGAAGGAAACGTTTTGTCAGCTTCAAAATATTCTGGAACGATTTCTCCAACACCTTTTACTTCATAATCTTTGATCTTATGAAAATTTCAGTTCTCTGGCCTTTGAGGGTATGTCTATGGTGTTTGGTTAAACAAATTATGTTTGGGAGTCAAAGGAAATTCATGATTAACTTGCGCTGTTTTTAATGTAAATTCTATGTAGTTTTATAAACTGGCAAGCTATTTTAAATCCAAATGCGGCTTCGGATGTTTTTCAATCATGTGTGGAATTGCAGTTGAATGCATTGAAAAGATATGTTAGCACGGAGAGATTGTGTTACTTGATGTATGCTCGTCGCCCATTGCATTATGAGGATAAAACGTCAGGAATTTGGGACTCTGGTGTTCACGGTTACTATTATGGTTTAACATAAAAGATTTACAAGACACTTGTATCGGCTATAGCCTCCTATAATAAAAGCTGGAGCCTCGCGCAAAAGGAGCTTCTTGCTTAGTTATTAAGCAGTCACCATTAAGATTTCATCAACGACATAACAAAGAAAGCAAGCAGCCATGTCTAACATAAAATCCCACGCAAAGTTGACTCTTGTTAGAAGATAGCAGTGGTTGGAAGACGCTGTTAGAGAAACCAAAAGTGCCTTGGGTCTTTATGGACGAGGAGAGGAAAGCCGTCCCCTAAATCGTTTCCCTACCCGTCCCCGTGATCCAGGAATTGGAGGCCCGTCGTTGTTGAGGCCTATCTAAATTTGTGCAGACCAGCATTAATTGATAGGTATCTTCTGCGCTAATCTTTTGCCTCACAAAATGCGACTAAAGAAGCTGAGTAGAAGACGAAAAGAAAGAGAGCAGAAAGCAGCTTTCAGTCCCACACTTTCTGACTTTGCCCCTTTAAGCATAAACCTTTAATTGAAATTTCCAATATAGTTCCTTCGATCAATTTTTGCCAAGAATCAATGACACGAATGTGTGTTCATGTAGGGTGACAGGTGATGATTGGACCATCTGTTAGGGAAATCCCTTATGATGTTTTGAAGATGACAAAATAAATCAAAGGCTACTAACATGTTTGATGGTTGAGTAATAGACCATGCAGATGATAAAACATCTAAAGGATTTTATCAAAGTCGAAGATGACCGTAAGACCGAACGTAACATATGTCCAGTATATTCGAAGATTTCCAGACTTTCGTGTCAAAGTCGAAGACCGCGACTCAAGACTCAGATTGTAAAGTCTACGACTCAGATTGTAAAGTCTACGACCCAGATTGTAAAGTCTCAAGACTCATATCGTAAAGTCTACTGGAGACTCGAGACTTTACATCCAGATTCGATGAATCGTAACTCAAGCCCAATCATACAACGGCTAATGATCTGGTTTGGATTCCACATCAAGATTGATTTAATTGATTCAATCTAATTGATTGACGATTGGATCTTGAAGACAAGAATTTTCTATACGAAGAAGCTTTACTTATGGAAACCAAGATTTCGTTTGTATGGGCGATCGGAATCAATTTGGGATTCTACCTTTGTCACTCAACGGCTACCAAATCTTCTAGATACGAGCTGTCCAATGGGTATATTGGAAGACGATTCTCCGGGATGCTGTCCAACGGCTAGTTTGGAAGTGGAGGAGTATTTAAGGAGGTGAAGGACCGATGAGCAAGAAAGAGACGGAGCGTAGAATTTATAATTCCAAAGTACGAGCGACCTTCGATTATACACTTGTCTTTGGAGAGCTTAAACGTTTGTAATCGTGAGAGAAATACCAAAAGAGTGACTTAGTGAGATAGTGTGATCTACTACTAAGCGTTTGCACTCGAAGTTGTAATCTCTTGTTGATTGCATAGTGGAATCCAGCCAAGAAGGCTGTTAGCGTGGGAGAGTGGACGTAGGCTTGGATTAAGCCGAACCACTATAAACCGCGTGTTCAATTCTCTCTTTCCCTTACTCAGTCTTACGATTGATTTTTTTATTATTGCAAATCCTTTAACTGTCTAAGTATTGTGCAATCTTCAAGAAAATTTTTATATACCTATTCACCCCCCCTCTAGGTACTCGTACTAGCTATATCACCATCACGTTATTGCAAGACTCATTTATTTACGTTACAAATTGATGAGGTTGCAACATGTTTTAAGGTTGGTTTACATGGAAAATGGATAGAAGTGGATGCCTGTATAAATTTATGGATAAGCAGGCCGGTCGATGAAGAAGGATGAACCAGTGATAAGTAGGATTATCAAAATTAGAATGAGACTGTCACTCCGTAGACAAGTCATTAACAAAACTTATAAATGACAAAAACAATAAAATGCGATGGGCGAAATTATTTACCTATCCAAGAAGAAGATAGTGCACAATCATCACATGTTATACTTGGGTTTGACAATCTCTTAATTGTTATCTTATGTCTTGAGTACGAGGTATTTACAAAACCAATCGCATTTGGTAAGTCTCCAAAATTTCATGGTAAGGAGCCGGCCACTAAAAGACAAAATAACGGGTACACATTTTTTTATTAAATTTATTTTACCATGGGGGCAAAAAGGTAATTGGATGAGAAAGAAATAAAAGCAAGGGGCTTTTTGCTTTTATTTCTACCTCCCAAGAAGCCGTACCTGGACGCCTGCTCAATGTGGCCAGGACTTTCCCGTATTTTTGCCGTACGAGTAGACCTTAAACGTACAGAATTTTGTTCCGTTAGTTTACATGTTTATCTGTAAGCACTTATGCGAAATATTGTGTAAATAATTATAACTCTGATTTTTTTTTATTATAATAAATTATTTGTTATTGATTATTGCCATGAACGCAAATATTGATATTCGGATTGAACTATGTAAATCACTAATATCCTTATCATTTTTCATTTATTTTTTGGTATTTTCGCATTGAATTAATTTGTAAGATCCTATCTTTTTCACTTTAATATTACAGCAATTTCCTTGAGGTCCTTATAATCCCATATAATATGCAATTTACTGACCGCTTTTGTCCTTTTCGAACAACCACATGTCCTATCTTATGGAACTCGATGTAAAAATTAATGTGGAAACTAAAAGAATCTTGTAATTTCATCGACGTGAGAGGGTGAAATCACTGTGGAGATCAACTATAACGAACACGGGGGCTGGTCGCAAATAAATCGTTCGCGGTGAATTGACAACTGAATGATTGAGCTCTTGTGCATGGAGCCTTCATCCACGTCTCCTCTGCGTTTCTCTCTCTCTCTCTATCTTCGCTGATTGGTTTGTGGTCGTGGCGGGGCAGGAAAGGGAAAGTCCCTTGAATATCGACAGCATCATCGTCATCACGTGCTTTTTCCCATGGCACGCCCGCCCCCGCCCCTACCCTGAAGTCAACACCCTCAAGTCAACACCCTCAAGTCAACATCGGAGCGGAGTCGAAGGCCCAACCGCAAGTCTGCTTGGTCCCGGAGTACGTACTCCTTTCCCGTCATTATTCAAGGCTAATCATCCGATTGCACGCGGTGTCCTCGAACCGGTCTAAATGGAGCAACATGCCGCAAAATCAGGACCGCGAAGAGGACCACTTTGCTTTTTTACTTCGTTTTAGTCGTCGAAACATTCTTCAGCTGCGAGGACCACCTTTTCTTTTTCTTCTTTTTAGTCGTTGAAACATTCTTCTGCTCCCTTGACGCGTCCTGATCTCTTCTGTGAATGGGGACATGGAGGAGAGAGAAAACCACTCGCCTCGAGAGGCCCTCCAGTAATTTCACTAGCTCGTCGGCCTTCTCAATTAAGTGGTTGTATTTTTCAGGATATTTGGAATATCTCCCAGAAAGAAGGAAAAAAGTACAAGGCTTCTTCATCAAGTGTGTGACGTATATGCTCTCATCGGTCGAAATTGTAGCTCAGTTATTAACTCGAGTGGTTATTAACTCGCGTGGCCAAAGTTAAACGGTGAATTGATGATGTGGTAAAACATAGTCTTTCTTTCTCGTTAGGTTTGAGTACTATTCAGAAAGTTCTTGCTTCGCTTTTCCAATGACGACACGTTTCGACCGCTAAATTGATTATGTTTGAGAGAGAGAGAGAGAGAGAGAGAGAGAGAGGCAGCGAGTACACCGGCTTTGGGCGGCTTTGGGTGTCAAGTGCGAAGGGATTAAGCGTTGGGAAGCGAAAGCGAGCCCACTGCGGGTCCCCATGAGTGGTTCCAAGGAGGGGCAGGTGGCAAGCCACGGTCAACATGAGACTGCCACGAAACGGAATTTCCGGACGTCGTGTCCAGAATTCGGTCCCGATGGCAAGTTCACACAGGCCGAGTTACGGTCTCGTTGTCATTTTTTCGTTGTGACCTTTTCCTTTCGAGCAGAAGCTGTTTCCCTTTTCTATGCTGTCATTTCTCGACTTCAGAGCGGCAACCATTTCGTAAGGAAATGCTTCCTATTTCGTACATTTCTCAAGATGGTCGGAGAGTAAAATTTTAGGAGGATTCATCGGTAATTTCTCTAGCTCATTGGCCTTCTCTATAAAATGGTTGAATATTTCAAGACCTTTGGAATATCTTCTAGAAAGAAAAAGTACAAGGCGTCTAAGTACGAGGCGTCTCTACCTCACGACGTGTGATGCATATGCTCTCATCAGTCGAAATTATCGATCGATCATTAGATGGAGCTGAGACTCCGAGGAAATGGAGGGAAAAAGCATTCGCGTCTCCATCATCGCTATAGGCACGCCTAGGATAAAATAGTTGTCACGCTGCTCTCAGACGACAAAAAATAATAATAATAATAATAATAATAATAATAATAATAATAATAATAATAATAATCGTCTGCTTTGTTTTTTTCTGCTTTGTTTAGGGAGGAGTCGCAGTCTCCATCGCATAGATAGCCCCAGCGAGCACGTCGGGCTCGCGATGTGATGGATCACATGTTTTCCCACTATTAAAATTAGAGCTATTATTCTCTTCTTCGACGACGTTCCATTGATGTCAAAGCCAACATTCACGTCGAGTTAACATGACGTTTTAGAGCGAGAATGATATTTTATGCAACCCATCTCGAAGATGTGGTTGGTTTACGCAAGCAAACGGAAATATGTAACCAGACTAGGAAAACTGACTCCTTATGCCCTTTCGTTTGATAAGATTGATAATATTATTGGTAAATTATCGGAAGATTATATTAGAGTATGATTTGATTATGATATCGAAAGATTAGATTAGAGTGATAAATATGATTTGATTCTAATTATTCAAATTGCAGATAAATTGGTCCGATCAATCTGTTAGATTAGATATTTGGAATATAGAATAGGAAATCTAGTTGTCCTTTTAATATAAATAGCATTATGTATTGTAGAATAAAAGCGTGTATTATGGCTTTCAGTGAAGAACATTCTTCTCCTGGGAAATTTATCTTTTTTTTTTTTTTGATCGAAAGGAAATTTATCTTTGAATCATTGTTTTCTTGAATACTCTTATTTTTTGAGCCAGTTTTATCGTATTTGTCTTCATCCTTTTCCTTGAATTCATCTATTCTTCATCTACACAATCATGGCGGAAAACCCAAAATCGAGATACCCATACCCGATACACGTAAATCTCTCAAACTTTGTGACTATCAAACTTTCTAAAGGAAATTTTGATCAATGGTCAAATTCAACCTCCACCATTCAAAATCTTACACATGGAAGGGGAAAATTTTGAAGATGTCCTTAATCTGGAGTATCAGCAATGGTATCATACGGATCAACTTCTGTCGTCGTAGATAACTGGATCTGTGTCTGAGGATGTGGTGGGACTCATAATCGGTCTTAAATCAGCTTTTGAGGTATGGAATACATTATGTAATCTTTTTACTCAGAGATCTGTGGCCAAAGAATTCGAATTAAGGGGTAAGCTTCAATCTTATCATCGTTGATGCTTTCGAGTGAAAAGAAAATAAAGAAGGCCAAAGTTATGCTGGCAGAGTTTCTTAAGGAAGAGAGCAACGTCTTCTACCGAACTTTACTAATCTGTCTTATTCTTAATAAGGCCATAACAAAACCAGCACATCAGCAATATCCGTTGGATGCCCGAAACAGGTACTAACACAGACATATACTTCAGTTATATTGAATAACAAAAATCTCTGTCAATGGAGTTTGATCCCAAATTTATGTACTCTCTCTTTTTCTTTTTCCCTTTTTTTTTTCAGTTTTCTATATCTATATATGATCTACTTACCATATCTAAGAATTTCACATGTTTAGTTTTTATTTATTGTAAATTTCCCATGTATATTAAAATCACTGTTATTTTTATAATTATTGTCAGATATTATTTAGATCGATCAATATGCCCATGTCATAGCTATTTCTACAATACTTCGACCCAGTGAAGCTCAAGAGTAGGATCGGAGAGAGGAGAACATAAAAGCGGCATCTTCCCACAGGGTAAAGATCCCAAAAAGCGAGTGAGAGATGGAGAGAGTGAAGAATCGGAGTAAGAAATGAGAGAGATAAAAATTGATCGGAGTTAGATCTTCAACCAATTCAAAACCAGTTCAATCCTAGAACAGGCTTTGAATCCCACTTGCGATATTGGTGTTTAAATAGAATCAATCGTTTTAGACTAAAGAGTCTGAAAATCGAATCGATCCAAACCGATTTCCAAATTCTTTTATCCTGGGAATAGAATTGGTCTCTGTAAATCAACCCTTCCCTAATTGAAAGGAGGGAGGGAAGGGCCGCGCGGCGCCCAATACGTCTTCGTGGGAGCGCGCTTGCCTCTCGTTCGCTCACGGTTCTGCAGTGAATATTGGAAAAATATCACACGATGGCCCATGTGTTCTTGTGGTTTGTCTCATTCTGTCCCTATAGTCATTCTATCCCTATAGTTTACCTTGTTAATGTCCACAGCTTTACAATTACAGTTTTTACAGCGGTTTGTGCTAGGGACGAATCTAGAAAGTTTTCATCCAAATGATTCTCTAAAGTAGGGGATGTTGACTCTGGATATAACCTTCTACTCGAAAAAATTGAGAAGGGTTTTATTCCAATGCAGCTTCATTTAGTCGAGTAATAAATTGCCTTTGTGTGAAGCAAGGGTTGATGAGGCTGTCGGGGTCATTCACCACACGATTCACAAAAAAAATTGTTCCTGAGGTCGTGAACGCTATTTTTAAGGCTGACAAAAGAAGATGATCACGCCTAAGATTGTCGTCGATGCCTGACGCGCATCGCATATTCTCACCGTTAGCAAAGTCAAAAGATTCGGAAAAAAAATGAAGAAAACCTGATTCTGGTGACATGTCGAAGTAATTATAGGTCTGCTGACCGGTCAAAGCTAAGCAAACAAATTCAACGACTTTATTCTAAGAAAAAACTAATAATTCTAAAAAAATTTAATTATTTTTTTGGTAAAAAAAATTATTAATCATTCATAGAAGAAGAAAAGTAGTGTATGTACTGTAAAATGACATTATCCTAACAGCATGTGTAACGGTTTGTGATTCCCCAGTACTTGTGATGCTTATGAGTGGAGCTTGAGGTTAATGAATGAAGAGTGAATGATGCAGAAGGGATAAATACAATTGGTCTGTGAGAGCGGTATCAAGACAGTTGATACTAGAAGTTCTAGAATAGAAAGATTATATTACTTAGTAGCTTTGAAGGCAAGGCTAGTCTCTCATCCATAAAGCGTGTTCGAGAACTGATGTTGCTCTTCTGATGAGATTATGGCAGGCCAAAACTATTTGTGAATCTTAAAGTAATTTGCCATCTCATTTAGTGGACTAGACGCCAAAGTTAAACCGGGCATGCTATAATCTTGTATAGGAAAGTTATTCGTCATATTGTTCCTTAAAACAACTATAGAACAAAGGCTGGGCGCAACCAAGGAATTGCCGGCCTGTGATACATGCACTCAACTATTTTGTTTTTTTTCATCGTATCCACCATACTAATATATATATATATATATATAATTCTTCTATAAAACAACGAAATTCTCCCTTGGAACCATGGGAACCGCATTAAAAAAGGGCCATTTCTGTCTCTAATCCCTTAGAGCGGCAGATATTGCTAAATTGTTTCGTTTGCGGGGCGGTTCTTGTAATATAAATATAAAGCCTAGGTGCTGAATTGCGTTTCCAGTTTCATGGGCGATTACAACAAAATCATCTCAGCCACCGGTGGTGTTTTAGAAAAGAAATATACCCAATTAATCGTGTAATATCAAATCAATTGGTCATATGGGATTGTCCCATCATTCTTATGTTTTGAGTCGAGATGACTTATCTGTACTGACGTTCCTGTTTATGAGTAAAATGATCCTTACTGGATCAACGTAATTTAGATGCAAAGCTATCGTACAATTTGGTCCGTTTATTTTTAGTCCGAGTGGCTTTTTTTTCCAAAAAAAAAGCTCGATCTTAATTACAAAAGAATTCGCTATCACGTCTAAACATATATGTTTTTTTTTCCCATTTGTCTAGACCAAAAGTCTCTTGCGATATTTAATGTATTTTTTCCAATCCAACATCTAGAACTCATGAATTAATTGAGATAACCCTAAATTATATTCTGAGGTCATACTTTTTGGATCTTAGTTTCGGCCAAACTCTAAGTTATATTAAATGAAAACCAAAATAAATAAATAAAATGAAAGAACACTATAAGGAATAAAAGAAGGATGCGGCCTCTTGACAAGTTTTTCACCGCAGCCAAAGCACTGTAGGGGCTTTCGCAAATTCGATTCAGCCATCTATTCACTTCATGTCTCGTCACATCCGAGCTGCCCATGAAAAGTTAATTGATCACAGTATTCAATTTCCCTCCTTTTCAATTCCCCTTAATAAATTCTATGCATATAAACTCGCTCTTTTGGGCCCCATGAGAGGCGGGTTCAAGGGGGAAAACCTAGCTGGTTATCGACTTGGAAGAGTTTCCGTGCGTTTGTATACTTGCTCGCACACGCATCGATGCCTTCCGAAGAGGAGATTGAATGGAAAGGGACGAAGTTTATTAGGCGCGCATGACAACCATTCGTTACAGAAATAGTTTAAAGAAATATATTTTACTATTTCTATTTCTAGAAGAGTTTTAAGCAAAACTAACCGTTTGATAACGACACAAAATTTCTTCCTTTCAAACGGCGACATGACAACGACCGATGACCTTTAATATAAAAAATAAAAATAAAAATGATTTAGTAACAAAAAAATAATGAATAAAATAAAATAAAAATATCATTTTATTTTAAAATAAAAATATAAAAATAAATTTATTTTATTTATTCTATTTTATTTTATTTTACGAATAAAATTATTTTAAAATGAATAAAAATAAAAAATAAAAATAATTTTATTTGGCAAAACACTCAAGGCAAATAATAATAAATTTATTTCTAATAAAAATAATTTATTTGTATTTATCATAAATAAATTATTTTTAATAAATTTAATAAATTTATTTTTAATAAACTAAAAATAAAATGATAAATAAAAATAATTTATTTATTTTAATAAATTTAATTTTATTTTTAAATGAATAAAATGAATATATTTATTTTTATTTTTAATAAAATGAGGAGAGGTGGAGGAAGAGGAGGAGGCAAAGACGTAGAGGAGATGAGGGAGGACTCACCGAAATTAGGGTTTAGTGAGAGAAATTATTTCTGATTTCTCTTCCAGAAATCAGAAGTAGAAAATTTTAGCTTCTGATTTCTCTTCCAAACCTATTTCTGGAATAGAAATCTATTCCAGAAATAGAAAAACTGAATAGGTTTATCAAACGAATTTCTCTTCCGGAAGCAGTGCTGGAGCTGAAGGAAAAACTATTTCCGGAACAGAAATTTTGGGTTGTTATGCACCCCCTTAGATCGCAAGGCGGGTAACTAGCAATGTTTTAACGTTCACACCGTGAATGTGGATGGAACAGACTTTTCAATATATTGCTTTTGGGTTGGACTTTTGGAAGGGACGTCCTAGTCCTAATTAGAGGTGTGCAAAAGAACGGGACCCACCCGGACTATCTAGAACTAGACCGGAACTGCACGGAACCAGTGGTTCTTGAGAGAACTGGTCCGGTTCCCGGTTCCAATTTATGGGAACCGGTGGGTACCGGTCCGGTTCCTGGTTCCATGGGTAGATCTGTTCACCTAAATCGAATCAATTATATTAAAACGATATATTAATTTTTAATATTAAAATAAATTTCGAAATTACTGAGTAGCAAATCTAAATTTTAGGACTCAATCTCCTCTCAAGGTTTTTATGTTTTTTAAGAATTTAGTAAAGTGTGTAAGCTGCCTTTTAGCAACTCAACAAATGGCTCCTTCAAAGGATACTTCCAAGACTTACATAGGACACTGTGTTCAAGAATATGTAGAGTACCGGTGAGATTGTTTCTACAGAAAGAATTCAGTAAAGCAAATGTTGTAAGAGATTCGACATTGTTAGGGGATTAAGGAAAAGACAATCTACATATGACAATCATCCAAAACTTTAAACTTAAAGAATATTTTAGATTTCAACTAAAATGATTCAAAAACAGGAAAAAAAAAACATATTTCTCTTCTCTGGTAGTGTTTTCCAATAAAATAAAGAAAAATTGTACCCTTAATTAAGCCGGTTCGATTTAAAGAAAAATATTACTTGATATGAATAGTACTCACAGCGAGATTTGGAAAACAATATTATTATTGGTGAGACCGGTTCCATGAATCCACCTGGGAACCGAATCGGATCGGCGGTTCAGTTCTCAAGTGGATCCATGCAACTAACGAGCGGTTCCCAGTCTCAATTTTTTGGAATTAGTCCTTAACAGGCGATTCTCGGTTCTAGGTCGGGAACTGCCCACCCAGATCATGCACACCTCTAGTCTTAATGATGTCACTACCAATTTCCACACCCTTTACTAGGAGTGTGCAAAAGAATCGGGACCCACCCGGACTGCCTGGAACCAGACCAAAATCGCCCGAACGGTGGTTCTTAAGAGAATTAGTGCGGTTCCCAATTTCAATTTATGGGAACCGGTGGGTACCGGTCTGGTTCCTGGTTCCATGGGCGGATCCATCCACCCACCTGCCCGGATCAGACCAGTTATATTATAAAAATATATTAATTTTTAATATTGAAAAAATTCAATATTAATTAATTTAAAATTTATGGCTCCAATCATCATGTTGTCTTAATTCACTACTCTCCTGCTCCATCTCGTCTCTCTCAGTTCAAAATCTTCCCGAGCTCCCTCTTCCTCTCCGATTCACCTTCGGATTTACTCATCTCCCTTTGAGTCCTAGTTCGAACTCGACGAAACGGTAAGTTGATTCTCTTTTCCCCCCTCGAACTTGAACTCTTTCTCCACATTGTCGCCACCTCCGCATTCATTGTCACTATCATCATCTTCGTTGTTGGACCCATCCCACTTCTACCTCCCCTCTTCCTCCTCCCACTCCTCAAGCTTCTCCCCATCGTCCTCATCTTTGGGGACAGGGGCGAACTTCAGGTCTAAGAACGGCTCATTGTCCCCATTATCCTCCTCATTTTTGGTCTCGAAGGAGGAGCGAGAGACGGTGGAGGAGGTAATGAAGATGGTGGTGGTGGCTGGGATGGAAGTCACGCGAGGGTCGTGACCGTTGCTGCCCTGGACGCCGTCGTGGCGCTAGTACTTGAGGAGAATAAAGCTACCATGGTCGGGAGAGCCAAAATAAGCAGATATGGGGAGGGCGAAAAGGGAAGGCACGGAAGTTGGACCAATTCTATGGATCCACTCGGGAACTGGACTGAACCGGCGGTCCGGTTCTCGGGTGGATCCATGCAACTAGCGGGCGGTTTCCGGTTCTAATTTTTCGGAACCGGTTCTTAGCGAGCGGTTCCCGGTTCTAGGTCGAGAACCACCCACCCGAACCATGCACACCCCCTGCCCTTTACTAATCAATCCGCCAATGCAGCCACGATTTTTCTCTACCTAATATCTCTCACTTTGCCTTTTCATTTCTATTTTCATCATATACATGCAATATTTACTTCCAACGGACTATGAATGTCATACATTATTTTATTTTTTTGGTGGCAAAAGACGATGCTTTAGGGCTCAATTGACCCCCCTAAATGTGACACCCAACAGCAATAGCATGGACCGCCGTGGACACCACAGCCGCCGGAACGGACAACGTCGGCACGTCCTAGTGCGGTTCTCGCTTTCCGTTTCGCGCAATTTTTAGCTATTTTTAGTCGGCAATATGTGGGATCGAGCAGATTAGGTTTGGCCAATAAAAGCATTTTCCCTTGAAGCTTTCGTCCCCATCCCAAGAGACTAAATGGAGCGTAGACATTGAGGACGAATATATTATTTTCTTATAGATATTTTCAAAAGACTCCAGTTAAAGTAAAAAGGGAAAACAAGGAAGCTTCCGCGTAGAAAACGAACTCAATGTGTCATAAGATGCTTATTGCTCCAAGTATTACCCACCAAAAATTCAGAATGACAAACCCACCTTGCCCCCCTCAGGATCATCTTCCTGTTGATACCCATCATAAGCATCGGTCATGCCACGTAAAATTACCAACGACTGCATGGATACTTTTCAGCGAAAATCACCCGGATGGGCCTAATGGGCAAAACGCGAAAATATTTAGCACTAAAAATGGAACAATCAAAAGACTCAGAAATTTGCATTTGGTGAAAAAACTTTGTATTTTTGCACTAAAACTGTATTATTAGACTTGGTAACAAACAGCATCTACTACGTAAAGAGGACAAGCATCTTGGACTATGGGAAAAAACTTTTAATGGGCCATAACAGTATAACATGCAACTATTTTTATTGCTATCGTGCCACTAAAGAATCACTAGCTTATTTCTCGAAGGCAACTTGCCCTTGAGCTGCCGCGTGTCACGTATTTTTGCTTCGGGCGTAAGAAATTTTTGCCAACTTCGTGAATTTCCCAAGATGGACGAGAAGTAAATTGAGGATTTTTTTTTTTGGTCCTACTCTAACTTTCAACTCATTCTCCAAATTTTGCTCTATCTTTTTACAAAGTATGGGAGTCGAACTCTACGTCTGAAACTAAATGTCCCCACCCTCAATCTTCCCTAAAAAGGTGGGGAATCAAACTCCCCACCTCTCCCTTTGCATGTGAAAAGTGTGGTCACTGAGGCAACTTCCCGTGGTTGGGAGGATTTGATTCATCACTTTACTTCTCGACCTCAATAGCCTTCTTTAGTTTAAAAAAAAAAAGGAAAACCAATATCTCAATTAATTCAAGAGTTCTAGTTGTTGGATTAGAAAAAAAATTGATTAATATTATAAAAAAAATCCAAAATTAGTATACTTGTGACAAATTTATCCTAAATTAATTTTTTAACCACCAAAAACTCCAGATTGGTATACTTGTAATAAATTTACTTCAAACTAATTTTTTAATAATCAAAAACTTCAAATTAATACATTTGTGATAAGTTTACCCTTCATTAATTTCCGTTAAATTAGGTTAATACAACGAAAAATCATAAATTGGTAAAAGAATGATAAAACTCAAAACCGATACACTGTCAACTATCACATGGTATATAACTCAATAATTTGACGATAAAAAATTCCACACAAATTAACGGAATATAAAATTATCACAAATATATTAGTTTAGAGTTTGTCGTGAATATATTAATTTGAGATTCTTCATGATATTTAACTAAAATAAGAACATTAAATGTCCTTGAGTATGATAACATTGCTTGTGTGTGTGACATATATATTACAGTTTGATGGTTAACTTGGATGGATCAAACTTGGATGGACAAAGTCAATTAGTGAAATGATGCGAAAAGCCTTTTTTTTTTCCTGTTACGTTTGAGTGCTATGAAAAGTAATCTTGCTTCGCTTTTTTAAAATACCGATACATTGTTAAAAAACTATTAAGAGGGCCCATAATTGGTGCCAAGTCAGCATCATCTCTTCACTATTCGCTAATGTTGTACATTTAGGTCATTTAAAAAAAATGCGGGAAGGGTAATGATGATGCCCGTGGCATCTGTTATACATTTTAAGGCACCTTCCCTGCGCACACGTTGCCGCTCTTGCCTAGTCTTCGCTGGAAATTCAGTTGCCTTTATTCATTTCTCCTTTCTAGCGGAGAAGTGTACGACACATCAGGAAAATTACATTTTACCCCCTCAAGTTCTCGAAATCGTAACATGTTAGATATAAGTGTATCGATATTTGCAACTTGCCTTCCCCCGAATTTCAACAAATCGATTGCATTGCGTCCGTTGGGGTTTGATTCTGATCAAATTTTGCTGGGAATTCCGATCACATGACAGCATATGACTTACGAATGGTAAGTTCGTCGTGTACTTGTCAACCTCCATAAAAGTAGAAGAATCATCCAGAAAATGCGAATAGTGAAAATGACAACCAATTTTAAAGAGTCAGGCGACTAGTGAAAACGACTACGACTAGCCTGATTAGTGAAAATGACATCCAATTTTAAATAGCCTGATTAGTGAAAATGACATCCAATTTTAAAATGGGAGCAGGAAAAGACTCCCCGCCCCTCGGCCCCCGGCCCCCCGGCCTGTATAAATTAATTTCTAGGTCCTTTCAGGGCTTCCCACAGAAATAACAATAGAAACAAAACGACTCACCACAAAAAATTACCAAATGAACGCCGATCCCCCCATGCCACCCCGTGCGGATGATGATCCGGCATCACCGCCAGCAGCTCCGCCACGGTCCGACCGCTTCAAGCTGATCATCGGCTGCTGCATTGCATTTGCCGGGCCCACCATTCTCGGCCTTCTCATGGTCATCTTCCTGGCAATACCCGCTGGAACACCGCCAGAGCTCGGGCTCAACCCGGGCTCTTCCCTTTGGTCCCTCAACATCTCTGCTTCCCACAGTAAGCTCGTCACCGTCGAGTACCCTCCCATGAAGCTCCTCTTGAGTTTCGACGGCCAACTCGCTCTCTCTCGTGCCTCCCTGGTGTCCCCCTTCACTCAGGGCCCCGGCTGCGCGACCTCAGTCCGAGCCAAGGTCCAGACATCGCTGGCGATCGTCGCTGACTTGGGTGTGAACGGCCTGGTGAACACGTTGAGCGGTGGGGAGGTGACCATCAACATGGCAGCGAGAGCCGAGTGGAGGCT
This sequence comes from Eucalyptus sideroxylon x Eucalyptus melliodora, assembly GCA_016097485.1. NCBI lineage: Eukaryota > Viridiplantae > Streptophyta > Magnoliopsida > Myrtales > Myrtaceae > Eucalyptus > Eucalyptus sideroxylon x Eucalyptus melliodora. The sequence continues at coordinate 7,074,747 of CM027825.1, forward strand.
GCAGTTGGGTCCATGGTGCGTGGCCGTGTTCGACGTGGACGTCTCGTTCACGGCCTTGAACTTCACAGCTCCTTCCGACGGTAGGGACGGCAGCGATCGAATGATCCTCGGAGGCATCCTAAGCTGCTCGTTCGACATCATCCCTCGACTCTGGTAAGAAAAGTTACCAGTTCCTGCTTGGTTTCGTATTTCTATTATCATAGCAGTTGTTTGTGTTCGCCAATGAAGTTGACAAACAAAATGAAAGAAATGAGAAGCTGTCGATGCTCTGTATAACCAACTCCTCCACGCCGTCACCGCGAGTGCTTGGCTGGTCTGGTGCGGCGGTGCTCGCCCCACTTGATTCTCATGGTCGCGTTTCCTGTTTTCCTAATTTTTCAGATTCTGATGGAGACCGGAGGCCTTCTATGTATGCATCTGGGGGCATCACTTGCTGAAGGGAGGTTTCTTTCTGTAGCCTACTTACTTTGGCAAATACTTCATATGCTCTGGGGGCTTTCCGTCTCGCCCGTTACTGTTGTTTCATGTATTTACTTCTTTCGAGGTTGTGTGCTTTCCGAATATTTTGAATCCACGATTTACTGTGGAATGAATAATTCGCACTTTCATGTTCTTGATATTCCAAGTCATTGCAAATTTTGTCCCTTTAACTTAAGCTCAGTTCGTTTCGCGAGAAAATAATTTATGGAAAATATTTTCCAGATTTTCCGGCGTTCATTTCATAGAAGATGAATTTCTTGGGGAAAATGTTTTCCATGAAAGGAAAAAAAATCTTCTAAATTCCAAAGTGGAAAACACTTTTTTCACGTGATCTCTCTTATCTCACTCCTCTACAAATCATCACTTCCACCTCCCCTTTTTTCTTATTCTTTTCTCTCTCTTTTTTTTTTTCAAATTATTTTTTAATTTTCTTTTTACTTTTTTTAATTCAAATTATTTTTAATTTCCTTTTTCTTTTCTTTCTTTTTTTTCTTTGTTTCCCATCTCTTCTTTCTTGGCTAGTTGTCAGCCATTGCTAGGCGAATCTTGAGCTCGTCAATCTCAAGCTTGTGCTCGTCGATCTGGCAAGCCTCGAGCTCAATGCTCGTGCTCACCAATCTAGTGAGTGGCAAGCCTCGTGCTTGTCGGCGAGCTCAAGGCTTGCTTTGGTGGCCGTCGCGGGCCATCGCCGTGGCTGGCGATTGGCCAAGAAAGAAGGAGATGGAAAACAAAGAAAAAGAAAAGAAAAATGAAAATGAAAAAATAAATTTTAATAATTAAAAATCAACTTTTTAAAAATTTGAAAATTCCATTTTATAAAATAAAATAAAAATGAAAAAGTATATTTGGAGGAAAAGATTTTCCTTACCATATGGCGAAAAATATTTCCCACTTCATCCTTAGGTTTCATCCCAACACCGGAAAATAATTATATTTTCCTGGAAAATGACTTTTTGAAAAATATTTTCCAGAAACGTCACATTTTCCACGAAACAAATGGAGCCTTAATTTTCATATCGTGTGTTGGCATGCAGTCCCGAAGCTTATTTAGCTTTTTCGGTTGCAAAGCCGGCCTCAAATGATTAAATGAGAAATAAGCACGCTTGGTCAAATCATGCGTTATCTTATGAGCGAAACAAAGTCAATCTCGAAACAACGTAGCTCTTAGTTTTTTCTGGTACTTTTATTTGTACACAATCCTAAAGATGTTCTCCTAATTTAACAATTTGGCCGACTCCTTCACTGTCGCCTCGATTATCTTGTAGTAGACGAAACCGTGTCATTCTCAAATCCATTTTGACCTTAGTCCCCCGTGGATTCCTCAACTTCGCTCAATTTTTTTTTTTCTGAAATTCTCTCGAAATGCCTAAATTGTATTGAAATTGATTTTTCTTAGACTTGATTTGATTTAAAGTGCACAAGCTGATTTTTTCATTAAAAAAAAATCTTCTTGGTGTGAAATTTATGGGGTCAGCCCCTAAATCAAATGCCTAGAAGAAATTCAATCTAAAATCTGACTAAAAATTGATGAATCATTTATTTTTCGACCAAAGGTTGACGGTTGGACGAAAAAAACAAACCTTTGATCTTTTTTTGAGAACTTGAAGTTTACAAGCCTAATTCAACATGCCTACACGAATTGATACTTATTTGCAGTTTTTACATGTCTTGACAAATTTTAACCTAAAGTCGACTTTTGTAGGTTTTACCAAAAAAAAAAAAATCAACCTTTATATATATTAAAAGCCTAATTCAACATGCCTACAACAAATTGATACTTATTTGCAATTTTTAAGTGTCTTGATAAATTTTAACCTAAAGTCGACTTTTTTAGGTTTTACAAAAAAAAAAAAATCAACCATTAATATATATAGATACACGCACAGGATGAGTCACTTTTGATGTGAACCACATTGTCGGTATTTACTGGGTATGACATAAATCCTAAAGACCCTTTCGATGTAAACCCTCGAAGTCAACTGCCACCCCCATCACGCACCTGCCCTTTCCAAAAGCAACAAGAGATGAATAAAGTAGGACATGTTCAGTTTCGATTTCTGTGATTCCAACATTTCTTTTAGTTATTTCGGAGTGATTAAAAATTAAAAAAGAAATCAACTGGTGTTGCTTCCTAGGAGGCGAGATAATGTAATATTCAAACTTGCTGCGCCTTCGAAGAATGTGCTGATAGCGACCCGCATTGACCCAATTCGGTCCCGAATCTAGCATGAGAACGGATGTCGCAAGTCGGCGGTCCGGTCGTGCCCGAAACTGGAATCTCCGCACCCCCAGCGCGTACCGCTCACTCGAGGTGCTCGATTGCCACGTGGGCGCGTGTCGCCCACCCCACCTCCGAGCGAGTACGCGGTATTTGACATTGCTTTCTGAGCCCTGTCAATGTCGTAATTTTTAGAAGTAGTCGTTAAATGATTTTTTTTTTCAAGTCGCTTTTGTCGAAACGACGAAGAAAGCACATGCAGAGTGGCAAACTGCCACGGGCGTCCGCAGCCACCTGAATTTACTTAAAATACAAGCGTAAAAAACTTATAAACACATTTACTTAAAATGTGACATATTTATCATCCATTATAATCTCATTAATAACCAATGTTAGGCAACTGATACTAACATGGCACATGTGTGACAAGAATATATTGATTATTTTTTTTTTTTGTTCCTTTTACACTTTTTTGCTTCCTCCTTTGTCATCTTCCTTAGTTTGCACCTTGCCAACGTATCCGCCACCGCCCTAACCGTTGCCTTGCCAATAAGTTTGCCATGTGTAAAAAGAAAAAAGGAAGAAAGACGAAATGGGAAGAAAAAAAAGAAAAAAAAAAGAAAAGGATAAAAGAAAAATATATAATGAATTTTTTTTTTTACATGTGATCGCCACATCAATGTCGAGAAGCTTCTGGAGGCAAATTGTTGTCCGAGGAAAGAAGGGTTTAGAGGTAATGCCAAAAGGGATCAATGATTCTCAATGGACGTAGGTTCTCTCAAACCTTTATCTTGCACAATGTCGGGATTTTTTAATTAATCCTAAGAGAGTTCAATCATGTAAAGGAGTCGCCACCAGTTTATTGCGACCAGCTAGAAGCCAAATGAGATACAATAGTATATCTTACTTTCTATGCAATCAAAAATCTAAGTACGAGACTTGATTATACTACTTATTCAATTAATACCCTTTCAATACCTAAATTTGATTATCTATCAACTAAGTATCATATAGAGTCTTCTTATCCAATTATAAATCCTAATGTTAACATCCGCTAAGTGTGATGTTTTATGTTTATTATGATTCTAGAGTGGGTTCCATCCATCTAACTAGGAGTAATGAAGTAAACGAATCACAATCGAGAATTGACATAAAGGAATCAAAACAAGCATATTAGGGGCAATAACAAAAAGTAACTACGAAATAAAGTGTGGAAAGTAATTCAATATATTATCGGGCAAAGAATATTGTATGATCTTGCTTTTAAGCTCGAACGGCAATCCCATGAGCTAAAATAAAATAAAATCTATTTTTTTTTTCTAAAGAGACTAATCTACTTAAACCTAAATTAAATTAAAGATTACTATTTTTATTCAAAGTGACTATTCTATGTCTACGATTAAGTCTAATATGGAGTCCAAATTCTAAAACTAGCCATACTCCTAATGGAAGCTAATGAAAATCTCCGAGCTTCTCCAATACACTCCATCGTTCGATCTCCCCATCATTTTACGTAATTTATGCATTCACCGTACTCAATGAAGGCATTGGAATGTTCATACATCGATCGACCAAATGAGACCATCAAACAAGCATATCAAAGGGTTGGCTTTTAAACCATTAACCTATCATCGAAGGTACTAATGACGCTCAGCACATCATATTAATCAAGCATATCAAGCATGGGGAAATCACTACTCGCTTACTAAAAGTTCACAGTTGACCCCCTATATTTTCCCCTCTTAACCTGACCTTCAATGTCTTAGCTTAATCAAACGGTGTCCGATTATGAAACGGCCATGAGACTGCAACTTATTAAATGTGCTTCAATTCATTGCAAGACAGCTTATCACGATTCTGCCCCTAAAAATACATATTTTGCAATTTAGCCCCTAATGTCCAGTTTTTCTCCCAAACATACCCTGTTTTCTCTAAAATTCAGTAAAAATAACTAATCAATTCTAAATGTCTTGAAAATTCCCAGTCTACAAATCTATGGAGTGTTCTACAACTTTGTAATTCAACAAATTTTCAAATTAGAACCATATCTTCGTGAATTTGCAAAAATCAAAATTGGAACTTGAAAATTGATTGTGTGACACGGTAATTTGACAAGTCTTTTAAAAGAGCAAATCAAATCAGAAAATTATCAAACTTGAACGATTACAAAGCTTGAGAAGTCTTCTAAAACTTTGTACATCATGACTTTCCTAAATTTTGAACACATTAGTAGTGTAAACATTTGTACGGGGGAAATTGTGCATAAAATCATAAACTTGTATTTTTGCCAACTTAATCCTAAACCTTTTTAATTTTATCAATTAAGTGATAAACATTTTCATGTTTCACTAATTGAGTCAGTTTAGTCAATCGTTGACATGGACGCTGATTGACTTATGTTGCTGACAGCTAACAGTGATGTGTATAATTTATAATAATATTTTAATATTTTTATTAATTTTTTCTTTTCTTCTATTTTCTTACTTTCTTTTTTTTCTTTGTTTCTTTTTCCCTGCTTTGCTCCACTAGCCATTGTTGGGCCTCATCAAGGGCTAGTGGAGGTTGCCGGCCTCGATGGCATTGAGTGACGGCCACCCTCATTTAGGCTGGTGAGGGAAGCCCTTAGCTAGATCGGGCAAGGGCTGCCCTCACCTGAGGTCAGTGGAGGGAAGGAGGGAAAAAGAAGAATGGAAGAAAAGAAAAAAAAAAAGGCAAGGGCCCCCTCGCCTGTGCTTGGCCAATTTGCCTCAGCGCGTGGCTTGTTCGATTCAGCACCTTGCTTGGCCCGTTTGATCCAGCGCGCGTGGCTGGCCCTTTTTTATTGTATTGACAATAATGTTTGCTTCTCACGGTCGCGTCCTGACGTTCTATTTTTTCAGATTCTGGTGGAGGCAGTGGCTTCTCTCTATGCATCTGGGCATCACTTGGGAGGTTTCTTTTCTTGTCTATTGCTTCATATGGTGAGAACTTTCTGTCTCACCCGTTGTTGTCTTGTTGGTTTATGTGACTCTTCTTTTGAAATTGTGTATTCTCTGAATGTTTTCAATCCTCAATTTACTGTTGAAGAAATAGTCCGCCCTTTACATGTCATTAAAAATCAAGGTTTTGTAAGTTATGTCCTTTTAATTTCACTTTAGATCATGCATTGGCGTACAATCTTGAAATTCATCTAGCTTTTCGGTTGCAAAGGAGGCAACAGAGCCAGCCTCAAATAATTGACCGAGCAATTATGCACCTTGACTGGAATGCTTGCAAATTATTTGTTTAGATTATCCCAATTTCCGCTCAAAGTAATGTTAGCATTCATGCCGATCACGCTTTGACGAAGCCCTCCCATATATACATGGATCCGGCCTTTTACGCACATACAAAGATAACAGTCGAGAGAAGAAGAAAAAAAGAAAAATTCGGTGATGATTCTTTAATCTATCGGACCCAAATGGTTGAAGCAACCCTTCTCCGAGCACGACCCTCGTCTCAGGTCTCACCACCCCCTCACCATCTTTATGTAAAATGTAACCAAAGAGACCGAGCCGGTTACAATTACCATAATGGCAATGACAAACCGATGAAGAATAGCCAACCTTAGAGCATACTTCGCTTCCAAAGGAGCGGCTATTCCAGACATAACCTATCCACTTAAACAAAAAAACACTCATTTTGACATTCTGGCCTCACATAAGTAGCAAAAAAAATAAAAATTCATGGACTTGACGGGAAAGAGCTAGTGAACGAACTGCAGGACATACTAATCCTGGTATATGATGACTTTTGAGGTTTTCTTACCAACAATACGGGCGCTAAAAGACCCCTATCATGTTGGCACTACATGGAAGTTACATTCTAGAGAATATTCAAATCTGTCTTCCAGATGCAATCCCCTACTCACTATGGCCCGTACCAAGTCTTAGGTCTTTTCCAGATGGTCATCAACCAAGAAGTGTTTCAACTTGTTCCTCTCGTGCTGCACCCCCAAGTGATTTCCAAGCCAATCTGCTCTTGAGACTCTTATTCGGTACTTTAGCCTCATCCGGCTTCTTTTAAGGGTTAGGTTTGGTTTTGTCCCGTTTGCTTCCCTTTCTTCTGGAGGCTTGCTGTTTCTTGATTCAACTTCTGAAACTTCATTTTCATTGAAGAGGACCTGCACCCATTCCACATCATGCTAGCTTACCAAAAGACTCTGAAACTACGGATTAGAAAAGAACCCACTCAACATCCATGAATGATCACCTATTAGCATTTAAAAGAACATGTAGGAAGCTATCACTCTGATTATTGCAAAGTAGCGACCATTGGTTTTGCTTTCTGTATGAACAGCTAATTTTCAGTGGAATGGAGACACTTTACTAACCTTGCTACCAGAACTCATCATTCAACAATTCTGGGTGTTAAACATGGAGAAGAAAAGCCACAAAAATTGCGACAGTGTCATTCTAAATCTCAAAAAACGGAGTACTACAATCTGAAGGACTCTTACAATATGTTTGGCTGCTGTGGAACAGGAAAAGAATAGCGGATGCACAGCAACATCAAACATGCTCACTCATTTTTCTTCATTTTTTGATGAAATGCCAGCGAGATTAAAATCACGTGGAATTAGAAATATTCATTAGGCTTGCTAAAAAAATGTACTCACCTTGAGACCATTCAAGCCAAAGATCATGACCACTTTGCTTCGTTTGGCCCATTCAGCTTCCTCGATCTCCTCTTTCTTCTCTTTCAAGAGCTCCTCCTGTGAGGATGAGAACATTTCAAACAAGACTTCAAGTACCGAAGTAAATCTCTAAACTCAACTAAATTCCTAGAGACGAACCTCCTTTGATAACCATCTGTTGCCCTCAATTTTGCAATGTTCGCTTTGGTCATCAATAACTGTTGTACACGCTACGGAGTTCCAATCATATTCCACAAACCTCTTGGCATAAGCTTCTGCAGCAGCTTCAGCCTCTGCGAGGACTGGTGCAGTTTGCTTCAGACCAGCATACTGGCTTCCTTCCTTTAAGAAGGTGCACTGGAAAGTTACACAGCCCCTCTCCCTCCTGCTCGCAAACAATCTTGCAACAGGATAAGCAATTGCTCACCAGCCCGTGCCTATGGGCTTGGCATGAACAGTGTTCGCCCTGCTGGAACACGGCCTCAGCTACTGCTACGACCTTCTGAGATTTTTTATTTTTTTTTCGAGAATTACTTTGATTCGCAGTGTTTGACTCAATGGTTCTGGTCACTGCTGACCTTTCTTGAATACTCGAGCCAACAGCCTCTTTAGATGCTCTAGGCGGTTTCCTGATACCGCAAGTGGAAACTTCAGCCGAGGGCAGTTTGACGTAGGCATGTAATTTTGAGGACGAAACACCAGAAACGCTGCTGCCGCCGCCACTGCCGCTGAGATCTGAATGGCCTCTCTGCGGCAGATATTCATCACTCACACCTTTCCCCACTTCTTGCCTGATAATGTCCTGACAGAAATTCCAAAACACAAAGTTGAAATCAATTTACAGCCAATTAAAATGTCTGCTCATGAGAAATCTATTCTATTTGCTCGACACGAATCATTTATAACCTAATTGTCCAGTCTACTGTAACATATCCAATCTCTTCCTATAAATGAAACAAATAGCCCAGAATTTTTGAAGAGGTGTTTTGATGAAAAGCTAGATTTTTTAGGACGATGCTCCAGCTTCTGCACATATAAAATTCGATCAAGAAATCAAAAAGTGAGGATCCCCATAGACAATAACATCGCACCATTGCAAATAACTGAAAAAAAAATCACAGAAACCACAAGAAAGATGAAAGATTCATGTTGAGGTACTCCTTGGCGTCGGAGGGTTCACAGAGTTTGCAATAGGAGACGAGACCCAAGATTACGCTCGTCTAAGTACAGACCCGACTCTGCTTGCTTGCAGAGAAACAACGCCTTCTTCAACCACTGCCCAGGCGATTCCATGACTCTGCAATTTCAGAGATGATCAGAGTGGGTTTGCAAAAGGTAAAGGACATTTCTTTTCACTTGGTTCTTGGAAGTAGGGGTGATTGGTTCCGGGGTGTGTAGGTTATAGACCTAGAAGCTATGTTGGTTCCCCGTTTTTGGAGAGTGAACTGAACTAGCTGACCTTGGAACCAGCCTACCTTTATTTAACTTCTTTTCTGTTTCAAAACAGGAATCAGAAGCACACAGGAAGATGGCAGTTTCGAATAGCATTTCGTTGGACAAAAATAAGGAACACATGACTTCCTTTAATATGCAATGGATGGACATCATGACAGTAACCTCATTAAATTATTGAGCAAGTTAGAGATGCCAAAGAACTATCAAAACTAAAACTTTTATTTTGGTATGTAGCTTAGGAAAAGTTCCCATCCTCATCGGGAAGTGTATCTATGCCAACTTGCGTGAGTTGGACATTGTGACTAGTACTTCAATAACTACTGCCATCATCGTATGTTTATACCGACTTCGTAGGGTAGAAAAGCGATCAAACATCGAGTTTCTGGCACAAACATAACAATAGTCATTACATGGTAATTAAAAGAAAAGATCAAACATTTATGAAATAGCAAAATAAACTTACTTACATATTCAGTCCATTCTCCGCAAGCAGTACAATCCATAGTTAAAACTTTCTGAGAGGAAAGTCGATGACATAACTAACAGAACCATAGAGATCACCAAATTTTCTGCATAAACTGCAACTATGCATATTTTATCCAGATTTGGCATCCATCCATCACTAGCACAGCAGAAACTATATCTTCACCAGCGCCATTCTTCCTAACCCCATAATTCAAACATTAGGCAGCCGATGTTGCCTAATGTTTCCTGAATCATTTCCAAGAAACTCAATGATGTAACTAGCAGAACCATACAGAACATCAAATTGCCTACATAAACTGCAACTATGCATGTTGTCCCCGTTTACAGGTAACTGTAACAAAGATTCCAAAGAGAGAAATTAAAGAGGAAATTTTTTTTAGCTGCTCAGCGGCCACCCGCATCCCTAAAATACAAAATGAGCCCAAAACGCATCAAATGATCAATGGGAAACCGACAGGCCAACGAGAGACGAAGAAGCCATCACCTGCCGCGAGCTGCGATGCGAAGAGAGGCGCGGGATCGTTTGTCAAGAACGAGCTCGAGGGGAGAACTTGGAGCGAATCGGTTGAATTGTTTCGAACAGCAACGAGCCTCGGTGTGATGATGTGAGAGAGTGGAGATGGAGCGAAGATTCAGAGTAGGATCGGAGAGAGAAGAGCCTGACCGAGTCCGAGGCAACGACTTTGCAGAGGGAAAAGATCAAAGAAGGCGGGTAAGGACCAATCAGTAGACGATAGATAGTCTCCAGTAGCTCTGAGAGAGAGAGAGAGAGGTGTCGATCGATAACCGGTTTCCAGATTTTTTTATCCATGAAATTTCCTTAAATTTTACCGTCAAATTATCAAATTAGATAACACGTGATAGTAGACGGATATACTAATTTGGAGTTTTATCCTACGTTTATCATAGGCGTACCAGTTTGTAATTTTTGGTAATATTAATTCAATTTAATGAAAATTAATAGAAGATGAATTTATCATAAATATATTAGTTTAGGATTTTTGGCAATTAAAAAATTAGTTTAGAGTAAATTCACCATAGATATATCAATTTAAATTTTTTTATGGTCTGATAATTAAGTCAAAATAAATTTATTATAAATGTATCACTTTGATATTTTTTGTGATGTCAACACCTTTTTTTAAATTTATTCCGGACTGGAATCGGTCCCTGTAAATCAGCCCTTCCCTATTTGGGGGTAGATGCGCCTTCGTAGGAGCGCGCTTGCAGTTCCGGAGTGAATATTGGAAAAATATCACACATTGGCACACGTCTAATTCTATTGAGGTATTTTTCTCATTGTCGACTATGCAGGCATCGTTCGGAGAAAATGGAATACCCCCAAGCACAGTATTATCGCCTGGATGGCCCTCAACTCTGGGCTTCTTACAGCAGATCGAGTTAGCAGATTTTATCCCAACACCGTGACTCTTTGTGGCCTGTGCATCCTTGAAGATGAAAGTGCCGAACATCTCTGTTTTCAGTGCAGCTATGCAGGGTGGATTTGGGCTCAGCTCTATCCTAAATGTAGTGCATCTCTTGAAAAACTTATGATGTGTTTGGTAACATTTCTATTCCTGAAAACAAATTCTATTCAGAAATAACTTTTTTCATTTCTATTCTTAGGAACATAAAAGTAGACTTTTTTTTTTTTGCTTTTTATTTATATTCCAAATATATTCCTTGATCATTGATCTATTCCAAGAAATATTAAATTTAGCTAATGTTACCAAATGGATTTTTTTTTTGTTCGAAGACATATAACAGAAAATTAGAAAAACATAATGATTCTCAAATAGGCTTTTAATGACGGCAAAAACTGATCTTTTTTTTTTTTTTAAATTACGGAGCATTTGAAAACTTCAACTATTTCAACATATTACAAAGGTGGATGATGGTAAGAAGAGCTCACATTATTCAATATGCAAGTCTATCCTGATTGTTTCAAAATCTCAATGCAAAAGTTGACAAGGCAACAGGTCGAAAGATGGGAAATTCCATTGATCAAATTCGAGCCACCATTGATGGCTACTTTTATTGAAAAAAGAAGAAGAAAAAGACATGTTATGTCAGAATCTTCAGTGGGTGATGTTACCCAATGTAACATCTACAAGGTAAAAATTTAGAATCGGCGAGTAGCCATGAAATAAAGTTATCAAAATAGGATCGAGATAAATAAAATTATAAGAATCGATTGAGAGTCTGGGAGGACCCAAAAAAGATAAAGGGTAAAATGTATTAATTTGTTTGCTTGAAAAAATGATATTTTTGGTCCAAGGAGGGTGCTTCTGGAACAAAAATCCTTGGTGCACTCTTGTAGCATTATCTGATTGCATGATTATTTTTTGTTCCAAGACTTAGGTAATTAAATTGGGAAAAAAATAGGCATCCCTAAGGTATAACAACATCGCCTCGTGTGACATTCATACTCACATCGGTTAGACTTGTAGCTTGATCATTAACTTGGGTGGACGAAATTAAGCAGTGAAACGATGATGCGGGAAAATATATTTCTTTTGCTCGTTAGGTTTCCGTATTATCAAGAATGGTCTCACTTCAGTTTTCCAAATACCAAAATACATTGGTAAAAAATTTCTCCAGTTCATATGAATAATGAAAATTAGTGTAAAAATGAACCTCATTAAAAACTTGTCAAGAAACTCGCCCAGTGCGGGCGACCCTCACCGGCCTTACTCTGAAAAGTTAAGGGTAAAAAAAGTAATGAAAAGGAAGGAAAAAAGAAAAACACCAAAAAATTATTGAAAATATAATTTAAAAATATTTATATCAACGCTGACCGTTTGTGCCACGTAAGATGATCAGCATTCACATTGGTGATTTCCAGCCAAAATTAGCTAGATAAACTCCATTAGCAAAATCATGAAAAAGTTTAGAACTCAAATGACACGGTAAAAAAGTTTAGGATCAAAGTTGGCAATAAGTTTATGATTTTTTTTTCCTAGTAATTTTCTCGAGAAATGGTACCTGAGGAGAGTGAAAATCCACAAACTAAAAAAAAAAGAATGTTATGTTGCATTTGATAACATTTTTGTTCCCAAGAATAATATCTTTTCAGAAATAATTTTTTTCTATTTTCATTCCCTTGAACAATTTTTAAATAAAACAACACATTTGGTAACCGCACAAAATTTCTACTCTAGAAATTGAAAAATAATAGAAATGCGTCTAGTACAATCCACAAGTTTTTTTTTTTTTGTTATGAAGAATTGTTTTAAATATTTTAATAATTTTTTGAGATTCTTTTTTTTTTTTTTTTTCCCTCTCTTCATGTTTATTCTCTAGCCGGTCACTGGGTGGTGCCAACAGTTGGTGGCCAACAGCAAGGCTGCAGCGACTGATTATAGGAAGAAGAAGAAGAAATGAATTAAAGAAACAAATGACTTATTTCAAAAACTATTCCTCAAAATAAGAAATTACTTTTTTCTTTTTCTTATTTCTATTTCAAATCTATTCTTTAATAATTTTTCTATTATAAGCAATAGAAAAATTAATTGAAGTGATTAAATAAATAAATTTTTTTTATTTTAAATAATAAAATAATAAATTAATTGAAACGTTACGAAATGGAGCCTCAACAACCGAATTTCAGTTGCGGGGGATTAGGAAATTGCAATTTGGGAGCCCCCAAAAGTCAAGAGAACACCGACCCTCGAGCCCCACAAAAACGCGTGCTCTGACACCTTTTTGGGAAGGATATTGGAGGTGCTTGGGCACAGAATTTGTCCCCCGGCAGGACGGGGAAGGTGCAGAGAAAGACAGCGGAGAGGGATATCGGACTCAATTAAATTAACATTAGTGAAGGTGGATTTAATTTTGTGCACCTGACATCGACCTAGTTCTTTGGACCAAAACAATCGTGCAATCACATGATCCCATGAGAGCGCATCAGGGAATTCCCTTTTTCCCGGAGCCGGAAGCACCCTCCTTGGACCAAACTATCATTTTCTAAGCGAGCAGACCGACCCATTTCATCCCCTCTCTTTTTTGGGTCATTCTCAAACTCTCAATAGATTTTTATAATTTGATTTGTCTCGATCCTATTTCGATTTCTTTATTTCATGGCTGCCCTTGAGTCTAGTTTTGATCACACGTGAGGGCTGACGCACGGTCAAAGGGATGAACTCATGAATGCTTCGTGGCCTTTGCCTAGTGACACATGAGGGTTGATTGACCCTTGCTTGTGGTCGATTTTTGCTTGTATTGACGAGGGTTGTTAGGAAAAGAAAAAAAAAAAGAAAAATAGAAAAATCATAATTTTTTAATTTTTTTAAAAATAAAATTGTTAATGTCAATGTCAACTTTTCCAAATAGGACGGTCGATGTCTACGTTAGTGATTTTCGATAAAATTGACCGAATTGACTCAATTAGTAAAATTGAAATGTTTATGATTGAATTGACAAAATTTATAATAAATTTAGAATTTTTTAGATAATTTCCCAACTTTCGAGCTTCAAAAAAATAATATGAATTTCCACGACGCACATTTGAACGCCCACAAATAGTGATTTATCTTGGATCAGGTTTTATTTACAGGCTCAGTTTTTTTTTTCCTTTCCGCTTCCTACTATTTTTAATTATTTTGAACCATTAGAGAGATACAATGCAGGATTTAGCAACTAACGTTTGACCAAGGAAAACAAAAATTCTACTTTCCAATTATTTTCACTTTGGAATATTTAGATAGGGAAGAAAAGTATTGAGATTTGTATTCTATCTTAATCTGACTCAGTATTCCGGCTGTCTTCATCGTTTTGCCCTTTAAACATAGACCGAAGACCTAGAAATTTGTTTGGTCCCAGAGATTGCGCTCAGAATGCCGCTGGAGTTCGCGCTCAGCCAGCCTCTTCCCTTTCCTCCCTCCACATTTCCACCTCCCATGTTTGCCACCCGATGGAACATCTTTCTCTCTGTCAAGAACCCTAGCAAGTTCATTGTTGTCCAATGTCAACACCCATATTTTGACGATTCATTTATGTATTTATTGCATAAAAATCAAGAATTGAACCCCTCCACCTCTAACCAAATATAATATCAATTTGCATTTGCATATTGGAAGCATCTTCATAATTAGGCCATATGAATTGCACTTTAATTAAACTGGTGTTGAATGGGTTTTATTAGTGTGGCTCTAAACTTAACACCTTAATCTGGGTCTTCTCGTTAGAATATTAAATATAATGTATTCGATAAATAGGAACTAAAATAAACTATTGATTAGTCACCTTAAGGCCTTAACATTTCAATTTTATCAATTTATTTATGAACCTTTTGATAATTTATCAATTTAGTTATGAACTTTTTAATGATCTACCAATTTAGTCTTTCTAGCTAATTTTAATGAAAAATTGCCGACATGAATATTAACCATCTTACATAGCATAGCCACATGTCCAAAGTTGAAAAAACAAAAAAAGAGAAGAAAAAAAATAAAAAAAAATATGAGAAAATATTAAAATATTAACGTCAGCCATCGGCAGTGCCTCAACTGTACCATATAGGACAACTGACATTCATGTGAGTAATTTTTAATAAAAAAATGATTGAATAAACTCATTTGACAAAATAGTAAAAATGGTTATGACTCAATTTATACCATTAAAAGGTTTTGAAATAAATTGATAAAACGTAATAGATTAGGGACTTTTTGAATAATTTTCTCAATTCATAGGTTATGCTCGGAATTGGTTATTTTTTTCCACTATGCTGAGTCAAGGAGACTTATCATTCTGGCTTGTGATTCTGTTGGCACTGACGTCTTGTCTGACATCTTATCTGTGCAACCAAGGGACGGTGAGACACGAGACAATGTAAAATCTTTCTTTCTTTCTTTCTTTCTTTAAACGCTAGAGATGAGCTGTCGCTTGTCATGTAGCGTTGCTTCGGGCGCAAGGAGTAGCTGCCAATTTCGTGAATTTCTCAAGATGGACAGCAAGTAATTCGTTAGGATTGATTCGCCACTTACTACTTCTCGATCTCAATGGCGTTCTTTAGTTTAAAAGGAAAAAAGAAGAAAGGAAAAACACAAGGTATAGATATCTCATTCAATTCAAGAGTTCTAGTTGTTGGATTAGAAAAAAACATCAGATATCCTCGAGTATGATAGTATTGCCTCATGTGCCGTATATATTCACATCGGCACATGTGGGCATAGAAAAAAAAAGTGTTAGAAAAGTCTTAAATCTTTTATATTTTTGTTAATTTAGTCATAAACCATTTTATTGGTATCAATTTAGTTCTCAATCTTTTGATTCGATGCCAATTTATTTTTAATCTTTTAATCTAGTATCAATTCAGTTCTTCCTATTAATTTTGGCCGGATATTATTAACATGGACGTCGATCAACTAATGTGGCACGGTCGACACTGATGTGGATAATTTTCAATAATATTTTAAGATTTTTTAATATTTTTTCGAAATTTTTTATTTTATTTTATTTTTCCTTTTCCTTTTTTTTTTCCTTCTCCTCCTTCCACCAACTGGTCGTCGGACCTTAGCGATCAACTAGAGGTGAGGGTCGGTGAGGCCAACCTCAACCTCGCTGGGCAGCCTTTGATGAGGACTTGAGCCTCACTGGGGGCTAGGCAAGGATCAACTCTTGCTAGCCTAGTGTGAAGCCACCCTCATTGGCCCTCACCTCTAGCCAGTCATCGAGGTCTAGTGATCAACGGGAGGAAAAAGGATGAGAAGGAAAAGAAAAAGAAAAGAAAAGAAAAAATGAAAAAAAATACATATTAAAATATTAAAAGTTGTCCAAGTCAGTATCAGTGTCCATGATGGCAATATTAGGCTAAAATTAGCTAAAATGATTGAATTGGTACTCAATTGAGATGTTCAAAATTAAATTAGCACCAAATTAAAATGTTTATGACTAAATTTGTACAAATACAAAAAAATTAGGAGTTTTCTAACACTTTTCCCTATAGGCACTCATGTCTAGTTTTTGCTAGAAATTCAGTCACCTATTCATTTCTTCTTCCTAGCGGAGGAGATACGAATGAAACATCAAGAAAATTGCATTTTACCACCTCAAGTTCTCGAAATTGTAACATATTTTGTATAGACTTGTCAATATATGCAACTTGCCCCTTGAATTTCAACAAATCAATTGCATTGGGTGCGCATGACAAAATTTCTGGTCAAAAATTGATTTCTCAATTTCTATTTTAGAAATTGAGAAATTAAAAATTTTAGTTTTTAATTTCTTCTTCAAATCAATTTCTAGAATAGAAATCTGTTCTAGAAATATAAAAATTAAATTGCGTTACCAAATGGATTTTTGTTCCAAACCTGTTCCAGGAAACAGAGAAATAGAAAAATAGAGAAGTAGAAATTTTATCATGCGCAACTATTACGTCATTTGGCATCACTTCTGACCAAATTTTGTTAGGACCTTCTAATTATGCGATAACCCTTGACTGGTTACGGAGGGCAAGTTCTTCATACAGGTGAGGCTGCGTCTATATAAAAGAGTAGAAGAACAGTCTGGAAATGCATTGTGTGTGAGAGGATGTGATTAATGTTCTGGCGAGGGTTTAACCGGAATGAATGCCAATGCCCGATGATATATATTCTTGAAATATATTTTTGAGCAGCATCTATATTTCTTTCCCACTTATATAAAGCCTTTCCAAAATAGTTGCGTGCAGTCACGTGAGAGAGATATATAATTGGAATTTGTCGCTATGAGGTACATTAAAACCAATTTTAAAAAGTCGGTATAAGTTGTAAAAATCGAAGCTTTAGGTTGCCCCGGCCACAAAAAGTTCGGGTGCATTCCAAGCAAATACCTAGCATATACCCAGCAAAGGCAAGAATTTAATGATAAACTAGATTTTATGTCCAGTTAAACATTAAAAAAATGCGATTCTTTTGACGTTTGTTTCGACTCCGCTCTATAAATTGATTTCTGGGTCCTCTCAAAACTTCCCACGAAAATACCTGGAGAACAAAAACACTTATCACAAAAAATTACCAAATGAGGGCCGGCCGCCCCATCCCACCCCGTGCGGATGACGATACGGTATCGCCATCTGCAGCACCACCGCGGTCTGACCGATACAAGCTGATCGTCAGCCGCTGTATGGCATTTGCCGGGCCCATTATTCTCGGCCTCCTCATGGTCATCGTCCTGACAATACCGGCCGGAACGCCGCCAGAGCTCAGGCTCCGCCTGGGCTCTTCCCTTTCGTCCCTCAACATCTCCATCTCTCACAGTAAGTTCATCACCGTCGAGCATACTCACATGAAGATCCTCTTGAGTTCTGATGGCCAGATCGCTCTCTCTTGTCCCTCCCTCGTGTCCACCACCTTAACTTGGGCTCCCAGCTGCATGACCTCACTCCGAGCCGAGGCCCAGTCGACACTGGTGATCATCAATGACTTGGGCGTGAACAGCCTGGTGAGTGCATTGAACGGTGGGGAGGTGGCCATCTATGTGGCAGCGAGAGCCGAGCGGAGGCTGCGCATGGGTCCGTGGTGGGTGGCTGTGTTCGACCTGGACGTCTCGGGCTTGACCTTCACAGCTCCCACCGACGGTGAGGGCGGCGGTGGTGGCTATTGGATGATCCTCCGAGGCACCCTCAGCTGCTCACTCGACATCATCCCTCAACTCTGGTAAGGAAATTACCACTTCCTGCTTAGTGTCGTAATTATATTATCGTGGCAGTTGTTCGTTCACCAACGAAGTTGACGAACAAAACGAGAGAAATGAGAAGCTGTGGATGCTTAGTATAACCAACTTCTCATATCTGTCACCGCCTGATTGCGGTGGCGATGACTGGTCGAGTCGTGAACGTCCACAGATTTCTCCAGCCTCGTTGGCCGGGCTGTCAAAGAAGAGAACGTGCTTGCTGCCGGGGATGGCCGGAGGGAGTATATGAGGGGAACATGGTTCGGCCCTTCTACTGTATTGACGTTATTAAACAATGTTTGATTCTCACGGGCGCTTGTCTTGTTCTTTCAGACTCTGGTGGAAACCGGGGCTTCTCTCCATGCATCTGGGCATCATACGTCGAGGGTTTTCTGTCTCACCTGCTGTTGTTGGTTTATGTATTTACTTCTTTTGATATTTTGCATTCTCTAAAATGCTTTGACTCTTCGATTTACTGTCGAATAAATAATTTGCACTTCACGTGTTTCTTGTATTCGATTTTTCTGCAAGCTTCCTCCCTTCAAACTTAATTCCGGATCAAGCATTGGCATCCGATCTTAAAGCTCATTTTAGCTTTCTTCGGTTGCGAAAGGGGGCCCAATTCCGCCCGATCTCTCAAGATGGACGGGAAGTGAATCTTTGGGATTCACTAGAAATTACTGTGTGATCTCGCAACTGGACAAAAAACAAACCGTAGCACTTCACTTACCGCGCAAACAATAACAAAAACTTCCTGCAAAATTACTTATAAGGGTAAAAAATTAAAAGAAAAAGAAGGAAAATTACTGGAGCATTCTAAACACATCGGCAGTCTAGGCCTGCAAAAACCCAAAAATGGATCTCACGGTAGATTGGCGAGGATTGAACCACCGATTTGAACACCAGAAGAAGTGTAAAGAAAGGTCGAAAGAGGAATCTTTACGGATGCAGGGGATTCCAATGATGCCCGATGATTCGTTTGCGAAACTGTCGGTGTTCGTTTGTCTTTTTTTCGGCGCAGCTCGTGACGTCATCGCCCGGTCATTTTTTCGGGCTCGGTGACGTCACTTGATCCGCGCCGTCCCATCATTTTCTCCAGCCTTCGCAGCCAGTATAGATTTTCATCTTTATTTTAAAAAAAAAAGGAAAAAGAAAGATATGCAGTTGTTTTATGTTCTATGGAGATAAGTAATGATTAAGCCTCGGTTTATGAATGCTGGGTTCAGTTTTAAGGCTTCCGGTCAGAGTTCAATGAACCGCCCCGGTTTTCACGGGGTATTTTTGTAGTTGTGATCGAGACGAGCCTTTTTGTTCCAAAATGAGTCAATGGTATTGTGTAAAGGGAATTTTTTCCTGATATTTGGTAAAACAAAATATTTTTTTGGTCATAAAAACAAAATACATTTAGGAGTAGACAATCTTAGCAAGTTTTGATTGCTGGTCAGATCGGTGGGCTTAGGTCAATTTGGAGATGTCGAGACACCAGTCGGCCATGCGCGTAGCAAAGGAGCAAAGCTAAGCATAGGAGCTTTCTGTCACGGGGCTTTCCGTGTTAATCATGAATGATTGAGCATTCGTGGCGAGATGAGGCTTGTGCTACAACCTTTTGCCATTATGAAATTTGTGAAAAAAATACTATTTATCAACTTAGGATTCCACTTGTTGTCTTCTAATTATATATGCTAGGTATTTTTTTTTTTTTGTATGTCCTCATTTTCTTTAATGAGAAATCACGTTGCTTGTCTTCCATCTTGATAGTGTGTACCATCTTATATCATGTCATGATATTTTTCAAGTGACTAAAAAAAGTTAATATATATTTTACATTAAAAAGCGGTTTGCATGCGTTTTTATGCTCAATTTTTAACACATCCACGCAATATTCGAAAAGATTTTGTTAAAAACCGATTTGCCTCCTAGGTAATTGTCGGATCATATATGCCCTTTTGGCTCCATTGCCAGTTATATGTATATGAGGTAGAAAGAAAATAGAAGAAAATAGCGAAAGAAAATAGATAGAGTAACCACCAGCCGTGGTGGCTCCACTGGATAAGACTTTGCTGATCTTCAACGAAGAGGTAAATGGTTCAAAACCCAGGGGAGGCGCTAGGTGTATTAAGTGTAACTCAGGGGTGGTGGGTCCTCTTGCTTAAGTGTCACCTGAGGGTTTACGGCGCAGCTGTCGGCTGCAAGCCGGTTCCTCCAGTACAAAAAAAAAATGGATAGAGTAATGAAGGAGATAGACCGGTTCCTCCAGTACAAAAAAAAAATGGATAGAGTAATGAAGGAGATAGACCGGTTCCTCCAGTACAAAAAAAAAAATGGATAGAGTAATGAAGGAGATAGACCGGTTCCTCCAGTACAAAAAAAAAATGGATAGAGTAATGAAGGAGATAGAAAGTCAATAGACATTCAGCTCGACTGGTAAAAAAATTGGGAGAGTCAGGGCGGAGAGTATTAGGTTCGAAGATCGACACCTATAAAGCACTAACACGCACATGCACATAGAAAAAAGGAGTGAGGCTAAAATAAAAAAAAAAATGAATGGGAGAGAAAGAAAATCCGAAACGGAAACCTCATCTGCACACGTGACTATGATTTTTTTTCCCCCTAGTTTGAGGAGCCGGTTCAAGCGACATTCCTATATAAAATTTGGTTTTGTCACTTCCTGGGCATATTTATTCATTTTATTTTCTTGTTGCTTGCCGTTGAGTGTTCGAATTGGCTAGCTGAGCTTTTGGTAGACGCCCGAATCAATCAAACCCTGTCGAAATTATTTACGCTTCACGAAGCATATCGCACGGTTTCCCATTAATTAAAAATTATAACCATCACTACTTCCGACGTCCCACGTCGACATCCAAGTTCGTACCAATTTTACGGTCAGAAACGACAAGGAAGTGGTGGCCTCTTCTTGGTAATTAGAGAATCATCCGCAAAGCGCGGAAGTCGACGCGTTCTGCTTGGAGAAAGCCACGATATGGTCGTGTCAGATTAGTCCCATTCTTCCCATTAAAATATTACGTCAAACATGGTATATTCGTCCAATGATAACTAAAATGTATCATCGTGTGCTCACCTTAAATCTCGGATTCGGTCCCTCAATTTTTTTTTTTAATTCCATTTACGCGTGTATAAAATTCCCCTTATATACGTCCCGAGTTTAAATACTCTTATTTTCTTAAATAAAAATTTGAAGTGGAAAATGACTTAAAATGAATATATCGGTTTCAAATAAGAGTCTAAGATAAGTATAATAATTTCAAATAAGGGCATGAACTTATTGGTTGCTAATTGACTAAATATTCTAACGTATCAAGAGTACTTTTGTCAAAAGACAATTTTAATCTTTATTTTTTTCTTTCTTTTTGACAAGCATTAGCAAGGGTTGAGACCCTTGCCTAGGCACTCGCTAACCGCAAGTGAGGCAAGGCCATCCCTCGCTAGCCATTGGCTAGGGTTGCCCTCACCTATGGCCAACAAGGGGGGCCTTAGCTAGGGTGAGGGTAGCCCTCGCTAGATCAGGTGAGAACGACCATCGTCTAGCCTCTTTGAGCATCGCCGGTGGCTGGTCATCGCTTGAGACTAGTCACTGATGAAGAAGAAAGAGAATACTAGGAAAAAAAAAGATAGAAAAAGGAAAAAGAAACAAAAAAGGAGAAAGAAAGAAGAATTTTTGAAAAGGTAAAGAAAGAAAATGCTCTTGATTAATTAATTGAAAGTTAGATCATTATTCGAAATAGACATAAGCATTTTAAATTTTTACTTGAAATAAAATTCACTTCAGTCCCTTATTTGAAATTTTTCAGAATTTAAATAATTTTGTTCAAAATTTATTCCAGATTCATGATTGTGGGATTCATGTGGAAGATGGACTTTTCTAAGGATATGATTATCTATTTGATATAGAAACTACTGTATCTTCCCTCAGACGAAGTGCTGCACTCGGGTTCTAGCCATGGAATTCTAACATAGAACCACATCTTCAAGCCGCTCTGATCTCATGATTTGGATATAATCAAATGAACCAACATCTGTGAATAAATCGACGATGACCAACGTCGGCTAGTCAGGCACTTATACGTGTTTTCACGCCTTTCAAAGCCAAAATTCTCCTCTTTTTTCTCTATTGCCATGCCATAATTTATAAACTTTATTTGAATTTTCAAAAACTAAGAAAAAAAGTTATATCTGGTGTCGGTGCTTATTTATTTTGAAAGCTTTAAGTGTTTCGGAATGATCGAGTATTTAAAAGAACAAAATATAAACAAGCAAGCGGCCCGAGTTACCTATTTGAGTTTCAATGAAACTTTATCACACGATCCCTTTGAACATTCTGTTGCACATGGTTCGAAGTCTTTGAGTAAGTCATATAATTTTTAGATCAAACCACCGCCGAAAGTGGTCTTGCTTGGCGCGTTTTATAAGGTAGAGTATATAAAATATCATGCGGAATTTTACTTTCACCAGCTTTGCGATGACATGGACAAAATTTATAATTATTATTTTTCTGATTTTATGAATTTTTTATGGTGTTTTTTCAATTGGGCCTTGGCGATAGGTAGTGAGTGCCTACACGCCTTCGCTAGCCACTAGACAAGGGCGTCGTGGCCAGTCAAATCCTCACTTGTGGTGAGTTATCTGTGACTGCAACCTGCTGACCATGTATATCTCTGACATTCTTCTTAGGAAAAACAATAAATAAATAAAAAAAGAGAAAGAGAAGAAAATAAAAAAGAAATCATTAAAAAAATTGTAAAAATCATTCGCATCGGTATTTAGCAGGAGACATTTCAGGACCACTTCCTAACAACAGGGGAAATGCAGTTACATTTATAAAGATTTGAATGGCCAAGTTGCCATCGTCCTTTCAGAATCAGAAGCAAAAGCTTCGCTATGTTCCGACATAGATCGGTTTATAAATGAGAAATATATAGTGGCTAACCAGGTGATGGTCAGACATGCCTCAACTAAGTTCAGAGAAGGCGGATGTTCTTCTTACATATGGTGCATCGTGTGGGTGTTGAGATGCTTTTGTTGGAACTGTTCATGAAATTGGGAAACGGAATATACATTTTCCTTATAATATTTAATAAATATTTTGAAATCACTCATTTTTAATGTGAAGTAAATGAAGAATTCTTCATATGATGCACCCTAACAAAATTGTCTGTAATAGCGCTCTTTAGAACAATTGATCGTTCTGGAACACTTCAACTTGTAAAAGAATAAATACCAAAATCAGATATAATTTCACAATTATTTTTTTTAAAATTGGAATCATATGTTAAATTCTGGCATGAAAAAAAAAATCGAGCATTGTGGCTTCTAAAATGCATAAGCACACTAATATATGCCTGACTAATTTTATATCTTTGTATGTCAGTTATTATCAATTTATTCACAGATTTCAGCTAGCGCGATAATAATGTCACACGTTGTGTTGACAAAGCACCACAGTCTTCTCATGATGATATCCAATATGCAAATTACCTTAATGAACAAGCATTATAGAATCAATTAGTAATGAAAATTTGGATAAAAATAAGCCTCCTCAAAAACTTGTCAAGAGACCGCAAAATTCTTTTATTTTCTGGACTGCTTTTTATTTATGTGAAGCAACCTTGGGTTTGGCGATGATAAGATGGAAAGGTACGAGTTTTGAAAATAAAATAAGCATCATGAGAAAATTCTCCAAAGGGCACGTCGCTTTATCATCAATTCATGGTCATCTCTTCCCTGTTCAAATTCATTTTACCCTGAGAATATTGTATTCTCAGGGTACGTAAAAAAGTACAGGTGGGTTCCGCACATCATTCATTTTAATAGTGAACAATAATGGAACTTTTGTTGAGACAAAGTTTACAAATTTGAAAATGTACTGGTGTTTACTTCTAATTCTACTTTTCGGTTAAACAAGTAAACTTTATCAAATAGGATAATCTGAAAAGTGTGATGTTATCTGCTAGCTGCGAGGACAGACCTGGTAGGTGTTCATATTATATATACTTTGGCACGTCGCTCGTGTTCCCTCTGACCAAATTTGAAAACATTGTAATGTGACTAAAGTTTTAGCTAGAATTTTAATCGAAGTTGACTCCAAATGCACATTACTATATAGTTTTGAAGTATATTTTGCAAGAGTCTCTATAATTTTTTTCATATATGTAGATGTGTGCGTTCATGTGATCAAATAAATTTGGTTGGAGTGACGCTATAAGAAATGTTGCCATCAATTTCAAGAAGTTTGAGAATAAATCACAATAAAACTCACCACAATTCTTAGAACTTGATGGGTAAAATGTAATCTCCCGATGTTTCTTTTCTCCCATCTCCATTGCTAGGCCTGTCAAAAAGAGACGCCAACATACTCAAAAGTAGATGACAAAATGTCGCGACCTTACTAAAGGTAAATCACAAAAAAGAAAGTTAATGTATTACTAAACCAAAGATTTAGCATGGACTTTTCCATATTCACACCAATTGCACCTTAGTGATTTTGATTTAATGAATTTAACATGCAATTCAAATTCAATCAGGAGTCACCGTCAATCTATTATGGGTCAATTAAAAACTTAAGCAAAATGTGGGAGAATAGTTTACCTATGCAAACATAAAATTCATGGATACAGGAACTTAGTTACGCTTGATTAATTTAACACGTTTTCGGTACATTTCTCCTTATTTAAACAAAATAAAAATTAGCAAGTAGTCTTAGAAGTTTTAACCCTAATGTACCAACATACAATGAGTAATCATGCGGTGAGTAATATATCAAAGTAATAAATAGCGATGATTATGCAATTCTAACTAATTTTTTTGTTGGGTTATGCTCCTCCTTATAAAAGACAAAACTATAGGCAATGCATGAAATGCAATTTAATTCTAGGTTATGTCTACGTGGATTTCGATTTGACTAATGGCATGTGTGAATAGGGGATGATGGAGCAGCGGAAACCGCCCATCCCCTTTTCCTCGTCCTTTTCATGTAGCTTTTCTTGGCATTGGCAATAGTGGAAACGTGATCATCGAGGAGAAAGCAAAGCGGATCTACTTTTCAATATGCGATGTCCCCTTATTACTTCCTTCTCATGTTTCCAGGCTGGTGACCAAATATAGTTTTCGGGTTTCTTAGATTCCAGGCAATGGAGCAACGGATTTCCTTCCAGTCTTGTGATCCCTTTTCTGTTTTTTCATGCCTTGTTCTTTACTTGATTGCTTAAGGCTCAACTCAATCGCACGTGGCCAGGAAAAGGTTCCAAATTTCGTCTCTTTTAACTTATAAATCTTTCAATATCTAGCCACCCCCTCCTACTCTTGACTTCCAAAGAAATTTTCCTAGGAATGAAACGAACATACAATGGCGGATATATCATGTGTGAAGATTGCAGAGAATTATAACCACGATGCTGAAGGAATTCTGTTGCGTGTGGTCTCAATTTCCTCAATTTTTGTGGCTGAACATGTCAGCTATTTTCGGCCGTTATAAGTGAGATAATGAGCTTGGCAGAATTTCTTGCTTCCGCAAGCTTGATCCAAATCTATGCTTAACCTCAGAACCTCCATGTACCCATCCATCTAGCTCAAATCCAACTGGAATGCAATTTATGTGGATTTGCTGCTATCAAATGAAAAATGCCCTTAAAATGCAAATGTGATCGATTTCTAAGTTTTCATGCATTAATTGATCGATAAAGGTCATCAAAAATTAAATATCAATAATAGTCAAAATAGACGACGAAATAGTCAAAAAGTGATCCCAATTGACTGACTACTTGGTTGTGTGGAGGATTGCAATTCTTGTTGGTGCTAAGACAACTTCGAGGAAATGGATGGAAGACTCTTCAACACCTTTAATTCGTTGGAGGTGTTGCTGCCCATAACAATCTGGCATCACCATCATTAGGGTTGCCGCAGTCCGACTGGTACAGGCTGATCATTGGCCGCTATATCGCATTTGGCGAACGCACTATTCTTAGCCTCCTCATGGTCATCTTCTTGGCAATACCGGAGTTCAGGCTCTTTCCTTTCATTCTTCAAGAGTTCTAGTTGTTGGATTGGGAAAAAAGAGACACTAGTTATTCCTAATGCCGCATTTAGTGGGCAGAATATAAAATTGGATAGGATAACTTTTATCCTATCCAATGTTTGGGGCAACTCAAAACTATAATAGAGGCTACATTTAGTATTCAGGAAATAAAATTCAAAATAAATTAAAATTATTCAATTATGCATTTAGTTCTTACCCAAAATAGGATAAAGTATAAGAGGAATATAACTTGGATAAAATTATCCCATAAAACAAGGTGTGATAAATGTGGATAGGACTTCTGATATCTATAATACAAAAGTTATTTTTCTTGAATAATTAACATCGTAAATTAATAAGATTAAAATAATATTTGAATTATGATATAAAATCAAAATAACAGGATAAAACAAAATTTTCATTTTTATTTATTCCTATTTTTATTTATATATTCAAATTTCTTTTTTATCTTATAATATGAATTCAATACATATAAATATATATTTAGTATTTATGTTTGTTACATATTTAAGTTATTTAGTATAGTTTACTATTTAAAAAAATTATAGCATAATCATGGAAGGGGAATAAAGAAATAAGAAAAGAAAAAGGTAAATGGACATGATAGGATGTGAAAAGTTTTAATATTGTGATTCACTAAACGGTGAGAATATAGCAAAATCCTTTGATTTTGTATCATGTCTTATTTGATTATATCTCAACTAGAAATCGAGATGACCAAATATAACCCTAAAAGTTGAGATATACTTGAATATGATATGTTTGGATTTTGCCCTCATACTCATCTCTCTTCTCCATCCACCATGGCTACTATCCCTCGCCTCCCACAGAGCTCCGTCTTGTTGCCACTAATGAGGCTCAACTCGATCTCCATTACGGAGGAGCTATTGCGTGCAACCAAAGTCATCATGTTGGGAGGTTGCCAGTGCCTAGCAAGGTGCTCTTGTGGGCGACCGTGCGACGGCCGTGCCATGCCACAAGGAGGATGCGTGGCATATGGCCTAGGCAGCAGGTGTTGTTCTCCTGCTACAAACACTCAACTTGAATAGGATATATCCATATCCATATTATATCTGAATATTTACCAAAAGTTGTATAAGAAATTAGAAATGCCATCTTCATCCAATCCAATGTGCATCCTATCCACTATTATCCCATGCAACAAAAAAGTCCATACTCCCACAATCAAAATTGTAGCTTCATAACTAACTTGGTTGGACAAAGTTACACAATGAAATGATGTTTTGTAAAAACGTAATTCTTATCTTCTTAAATTTAAGTGCTATAAAAAATAATCTTAGTTTGCTTTTCCAAATACCATTGCATCGTTTAAAAAAATTAAGTATAAATTTAATAGATAACAAGAATTTGACTGAAAATAAGCCTCATTAAAAACTTATAAACTATACAACCAAAAAAAAAAAAAAACTTATCAACTGATCGTATTATTTTCTTATGGGAAATGACACAAATGATCCATAAATTTTGGGTTAATGTATAATGTGGTCTATGAACTTTTACTTTGTTCAATGTAATTCTTAAACTATAACCCAATGCGTAATGTGGCCCATAAACTTTGAATTTATTCAATGTAATTCTCAATTTTTTTGTATAAGTTCAACTTAGTTTTTCAACCATATAAAAAAATTCAATGTTATCCTTGAATTCGAATTAATGAAAGGACAATATTAAATATTTTCATATAGTTTAAGGACCAAATTGAACAAGAAACAAAAGTCTAGGAATCGAATTGAACAAATTAAAAGTTCAGGGATCACAATGTATATTGGGTTAAAGTTCAGAAACTATATTGAATAAATTAAAGTTCATGAATTATATTACATATTTGGGTAAAAAATCAGAGATTATTTGTGTCATTATCTTTCTTCTTGTCTTATGATTTTTTATTATATAAACCAAATTCATTCTTTACCTTTTTAATTTCCATCAAAAGGCAGGGCCCATCGAAAATGCCTACGTGGATTTTCACCAGTTAGATATTAGAGAGAGAGAGAGAGAGAGAGAGAGAGAGAGAGAGAGAGAGAGAGAGAGAGAGAGGGAGGGAAGGCGATTGATCCTCATGCATGGATCACTCCGACCACACGATGCTTCTTGGAGAAGACTTGTTGCAACACCGCCGCCCTTTTATCTTTAGGTAGAAAAAAAAAAAAAAAAAAAAAAAAAAACGTTACTTTATCCTTAGGCTATAGTATCATCGTCCGGTGTGATGTTATCACTAATTCATTGTCTACCATTTTAAATTCCCTCAAGAGGCGGGCCTAGAGGAAACGCCCTTGCAATTGCCACCATGCCGGATTACTACCAGCAGATAGACAAATATTACTCCTGGAGGAGATTTCCACACCAATGCTTTATTTTTCGTTTCCTTTTCTTTTTCTTTCCAAGCGGGAATCTTCCATTCCAGGGCTCCGCGGTTGCATTTGCCTATATAATGCCATTTTCCTTCTTTATATTGCTGTGCCCGAAACAAATGACCGCCATTCCACCCCGTGCGATTCATAATCCAGAATCACCATCGCCCGGGCCACCACAGTCCCACTGGTACGAGCTGATGATCATCAGCCACTGTATTGCATTTGCCATGCCCACCACTCTCGGCCTCCTCATGGTCATCTTCCTAGCAATACTCGCCCTAATGCCTCCAGAGTTCAAGCTCAACTTGGGCTCTTCCCTTTAGTCCCTCAATATATCCACCTTCCATGTCACTGCCCAATTGGAACATCACTCTCTCCGTCAAGAATCCCAGTAAGCTCCTTGCCGTCGAGTACTCTCACATGAAGCTCCTCTTGAGTTTTGATGGCCATCCCGCTCTCTCTCATCCCTCCCTTGTTCCTTCCTTCAGTCAGAGCCCTGGCAATGGGACCACGGTCCGAGCCAAGGCCCAATCAATCCTTGCAATTGTCAATGACTTAAGCGTGAACGGCCTGGTGAGAACGTTGAAGGGCAGGCAGGTGACCATCGATGTGGTGGCTAAAGCCA
Source organism: Eucalyptus sideroxylon x Eucalyptus melliodora (assembly GCA_016097485.1). Lineage (NCBI taxonomy): Eukaryota > Viridiplantae > Streptophyta > Magnoliopsida > Myrtales > Myrtaceae > Eucalyptus > Eucalyptus sideroxylon x Eucalyptus melliodora. Next base: position 7,103,742 of record CM027825.1, read on the forward strand.
AGCGGAGGCTGCACTTGGGTCCGTTGTGGGTGCCAAGTTTGGTGTGTACACCTCGTGCATGGGCGTGACCTTCACAGCTCCAACCAACAGCCATGGCAGCGGCGACTGGATGGTCCTCGGAGGCACCGTGAGCTGCACACCTGAAACCATCACTCTACTCTGGTAAGAAAAGTTACGAGCTCATGGATTCTTATCCTTAATCAAGCACACGATTTATGATTATCATTAAGTTGTCCAAACAAATTGAGGATGGCGATGTATAGCGAGTACTTCTGTAGTATTAAAGCCTTAATTTAAGTAATCCTTATGTGTTTTTTTATCTAAGGCTTTCACATTAACGGTAGTCATCCTGGCCTGTTTATTCTATTGATATAAATAGGATTTGATTCTCACGGTCACGTATTTTGGTGTTCTCTTTTCAGATTCTAAGCTCTGGCTTACACAAATTTGGACATCAGCTGGAGGTTTCTTTCCTAGCCTATTACTTTGGCGAGTACTTCCAAAGACTCTTGGTCTCTACGCTGTTGTTGGTTTATGCTAGATGTAATACTTTAGCTAGTACGTCCATGATGGGGTGTATTTGGACCGCACCATTTGGACTTGATACGGTACGATGGAAGAACACCATTTGTAGGGGTGTCATGGAGACGTATAAAAGCCTCCTGAACACAACCGTTAGAGAGGTTGGCAAACATACACACCAAATTTCTCTCCATTTCCATCAAGGAAGAAGAAGGCATTCCATTTTAGTTTTGCAACAACAATTTGCATTTACGCCGTGGAAATCGGGTGTTTTCCTTGTGATTGCATCCAGACTAACGTGAGATAGTGTTGTTCGTGATTTATTCGCAATTCAACGTTCGTTCCGGGGCTATTTGCTGTTTGCGCATCAGAATTAGGTAAATCGTCTTCCGCCGACTTGAATTCCAACATTGGTATCAGAGCACGGTTGTAATTTCTGCCTTATTTTTCATCGAGTTTTCTCATTTACCATTTGATATTGAGATCAAGAGATTGTATTCTACACTGTTTGGATCTCTGATAGTCAGAATTGCCATATAAAAAATTCGAAATTGAATCGAAGCAAAAAACGAGTTCGAGGTTGCGTGCATTCGTGAGGTTTTGGCCCTTTTTCGAAATAATTTTTTTGGTCAAAATTAGTTTTTGAATATACAGGGTGAAAGAGCTCGTCGAGAAGAGTCTGGCGATGGGTCGAGCATTGTTAGGCGACGTCGGATGCGCCACATGCGCGGCCAGAAGCTGCTGCGTGTGGGCACCACACGCGGCTAGAAGCCGCTGCGCGTGGGCACCGTGCGCTTGAAGCGCTGGCAAAGCCAGCGCGTGCACCACACGCGTCGGTGGGCAAACCGGCATGTGCGCGACGCGCGCCAGTTGGTGAATCGGCATGCATAGGTTGGGGAACCAGCGCGTGGTGACGTCACCGTGACGTCATCCAACGGTCGGTCGCCGGATGACGTCATCGATGACATTACCGCTGGCGACAGTTGGCCAGTCAATCACCAGCCGGTGACCCGACCCGACCCGGGATCTAACCCAGTTGACTCGACCAGACCTGACCCGACCGTTGACCGGTCAACGGTCGGATTGGTCAACCGGTCCACTGGTCAAACCGGTCGGATCGGCCAAGAGCCATTTGGCTCGCTGGCGCGTGCGCCACATGCGCCGCGCACTCAGGTGGCGTGTGGGGGCGTGTGTGAGGGCTTCGATTGGAGCGTGGTCAGCGGCGTTTGGTTCGTATGAGTTTCCTCTACACAGTGGTATAATTATTTTATATTTTTGAATTTTAGAAATGTATGAAAATGCATAGGAAACCCTATATATGCGTATTTTTTTGGGGTTTAATGCAGTTTATTCATTGGTAGCTTGTATTTTATTGTGATTTAGGAAATACAGTAGCTAGCTTGTGTGCAAATGATGTTATATATGCTGTGTAAAGCTTGGTTCAATGATATGATGTATATATTTTAATATACTTGCAATTTTCTAGTTGCTAGAAAATTAGAACAATGGTAGGAAATCTATTACATGTTGAATTGCATTTTTTATTTATTTATTATAGTTGAAGTATGATTGTTGTTTATACGTTGATTATTATCATGCTATGTTTTTGTATTAAGGAAAAATGTAGAAATTACATAAGATCATGTAATTATTTTTCCTAGTGGGAGTTCATAGGTTGGTAGAATTGAAAGGAGTTCTCACCTAGAACTTAAAATTTGCGCAAATTAAACTAATTAATGATAATAGAATAATTGTACATAGAAGTTGATTGGAAACATAGTGAACTTTTGCTTTTGTGTCTTTTGTTGAATTATCATTAATTTAGTTTGTCTTTGCTACAAATTAAATATGTGTGTTACTCTGTAAAATGTGCTAATATTGATTCTGCGTTTGTCATGTCAATGTGTTATAGTAATTGATTATGGTTTCGGCATCCAAGACCATTATGGCTGACCTCAATAAGGGTGAGAAGCTGAACGGTGACAATTATGATATTTGGCACAGAAAGGTTCAGTAGATCCTTAAGGAGCAAGAGGCTTTGGAAACCCTTAACCATACCATGGATGAACGTGAGCATGGAACTTCAGCTCAACACAGGAGAGATCTGGAAGCTTATCAAGCTTGGAAAAAGAAAAATAGCATTGCTCGCATCACGTTGCTGAGCTGTATGCAGGATGATCTCATGTGTGAGTTTGAAAGTTATGACAAAACTCAAGCTATGTGGGTTGCCCTGAAAAATAAGTTTGGGGGTACATTTGCCACTAAGCTGAGGAGACTCACCATCAAGTTTGACACATTCCGAAAGTGCTCAAATGTAACGATGAGGCAGCATCTTCGGGAGATGTCAAACATGATCCATGAGCTGAAGTCGGCAGGTCACTCCCTTATTGATGAACAACAAGTTCAGGCTGTTATAAAGTCTCTTCTTGATAATTGGGAGCATATGAAGATCAATATGACGCATAATGAGAACATCGTCACTTTTGATGATATTGTGCATCATTTGGAATTAGAGAATGAGCGTCTAAAGGCTGCGAGATCCTCTACCCATACTTATGTTGCTGAATCGAGTTCTTGCAAAGCTTTGGGCTTCAAGCGTAAGAGGAATCTTCAGTTCAACAACAAAGGGAATATGACTGATCAGGGATCCAAGAGGGCTATGACCTTCTGAAACAAGAAGCGTGGTGGGAAGAAAGACAAGGCCAAGATGGAGTGCCACAATTGTGGCAAGATGGGTCACTTTGCTCGTGAATGCACTGAGCCAAAAAATGTACCTTATTACTCAATTACTTTAAAAAATGCTTTTATTTCTAATACTGTAATGCTTGCTGAATCTCATCCAATGTAGACTGTAGAGTCAGGAGCAACAAACCATGTAGCTAGAGATCGAGAAGTATTTGTGGAGTATCGTCAAATACCGCTTGGAAGAAGATGGATATATGTTGAGAATAACTCAAGAGTTGAAGTGAAAGGTATCGGCACATGTAAATTAATCTTACGTGATAGTCGAAACCTATTCCTACATGATGTCCTTTATGCTCCAAATATTCAACGAAACTTGGTCTCTGTAATTGTTCTAGCTTAGGTTATGTATTGAATTTCCATGGTGATTGTGTTGATATTTTGTATAGAACAGTTTATTATGGTTCGGGTCATGTATCGAATGGTTTTATGGTGTTAGACATTGACTATGATCAGTACAATGTTAATGTTGATGATTGTTTTTTTTTTTTTTAATTGCGTCTTCTAATAACGTTGAGATTGATGCAAGTACTTGGCATACTATATTAGGTCACATTGGATTGCAAAGAATGCAAAGATTAGCTAGAAAATGCCTTTTAGGGTCACTTACTATTGTTAGTTTATCCGTATGTGAACATTGTTTGGCGGGAAAAACAACTAGAAAACCATTCGGTAAAGGGACTATAGCTGAATTTCCATTGCATCTCATATATTTTGACATTTGTGGTCCTTTGAATGTGAGACGAGGCATGGAGCCTCATATTTCATCACTTTCATAAATGACTGCACACATTTCGGTTATGTCTTTCTGATCTCCCATAAGTCAAAATCATTAGATTGCTTTAGATGATATATAGCGATGGTAAAGAATCGGGCATTGAGAACCGATCGTGGACGTGAGTATTTATCGGAGTAATTCAAGACTCTTTGTGATGAAAAGGGAATTGTACGGCAATTGACTATTCCTGATACTCCACAAAAAAATGGGATAGCTGAGAGAAGGAATAGAACTATATTGGAAATGGTTAGGTCTATGATGGCGCAAGCAAATTTACCTATCTCCTATTGGGAAGATGCGTTATTGACTTCTACCTATATACTTAACCGTGTGCCCTCAAAATCGATCACTTCCACCCCTTATGAATTATGGACTGGTAAAAAACAAGACTTAAGTAGTCTACGTCCATGGAGATATGTAGCTTATGTTCATGATTCTTTCTATAAACATGGCAAATTAGGTCATAGAGGGAAGAAATATATTTTTATAAGATATTTCGAACACTCCAAAGGGTACATGTTCATAGGTGAACAAGTTGATGGAAGTGTGACCGAAATGGAGTCACGAGATGTCACGTTCTTGGAGAACAATTTTCATAGTAGAGGTGAGATTGATAAGGACTTCCAATTATATGAGATGAAAGATCCTGATAACACACCCACTGATGTTGTAGAGGGAAATGAAGATTTACCTCAACACACAAGACCTAGTGGGAGTGGTGTATCGCCTAATGAATTGAATTCAAGAGAAATTCAATTGCGTAAAAGTAATCGTAAAAGTATTCCCTGTTTTCGTTTTGAGATTGAAGGGGAAGCATTTATGATTGCTCAAAAAGATGATGCCGAGCCTAAGACTTTTGAAGAGGCTCTCTCGTCCTCTGATAAGGAAGAATGGAGAAAAGTTTTGGAATATGAGATGGAGTCAATGAGGGCAAACCATGTCTGGGACTTGGTTGATCTACCACCCAATCGTAAGGCCATTAGAAACAAATGGGTCTTTAAGATTAAGCGGTAGGGCGGATGGATCCATTGAAAAATATAAGACTCGCATTGTGGCAAAAGGTTATACTTAATAAGAGGGTATAGACTATGATGAAATTTTTTCACCAATTGTAAGGTTTGTCTTAATACGCCTTATTCTAGCCATTGTTGCACATTTGGACTTTGAATTACATCAAATGGATATAAAGACGGCATTTCTCAATGGAGAATTAGATGAGGAAATCTATATGAAACAACTAATATGTTTCATAGCTAAAGGTCAAGAACATAAAGTTTGCATATTTCATCGCTCAATATATGGCTTTAAGCAATCATCTAGACAGTAGTATCTTCGTTTTCATCGAGCAATAATAACATTTGGTTTCACGATGATCGAAGAAGATCACTGTGTATATGTCAAGCGGTCCAAAGATAAATTTGTGATTTTATCACTTTATATGGACGATATTCTGTTAGCTGGAAATGTTAAGATTTGATTATCACCATAAAAGAATGATTGTCCTCCAATTTTGAGATGAAGGACATGGGAAAAGCTGCTTATATATCAAGAGTTAAGATTGAAAGAGATCGATCGAGGAAACTCCTTACTTTATCACAAGAGTCTTATATTATGAAGATTCTTGAGCGTTTTGATATGTAGCATTGTAATTCCATTGATACCCCTGTCATGCAAGGTGAAGGCCTAAGTACTGAGATGTGTCCTAAGATTCCACAAGAAATCAAAGTAATGAAAACTGTTCCTTACGCTAGTGCAGTCGGAAGTTTGATGTATGCTATGATGTGTACTCGACCCGAAATATGTTATGCCGTGGGATTGGTGAGCCGATATCAATCAAATCCCGGTCAAGCACACTAGAAAGCAGTGAAGAGGATCCTGAGATACTTGAATGGTACCATGGACTATCGACTTTGTTACCAAGGGAATGATTTATGCCTATTAGGTTATTTAGATACCGATTGGGGTGGAGACCTGGATAAACGTAAATCAACTTCTGGATATGTGTTCTTGCTCAATGGAGGTGTAATTTCTTGGAATAGCAAGAAATAGACATACACGGCCTTGTCTACGATGGAGGCATAATTTATTACTTGTTCTGCCACAGTGCAACAAGCAGTATGGCTAAAACGTTTCTTGGAAAATTTATCCACTGTAACTGAAGTTCCAAGACTGGTGACAGTTTATTGCGATAGTCAAACAGCCATTGCCTATGTGAAAGATTCCAAGTATCATGGAAGGACAAAGCACATTGATATAAAGAATAACTTTATCAGACATATTATAGCGTAGAAAGAAGTGATCCTGCAATACATTTCAACTAATAGAATGGCTGATCCATTTACGAAGGTCATTCCTAGAGACATATTTTTGACTCATAAGATGTCACTAGGATTACGTATAATGTGATATCCCTTATTGTAGAGGATCATTGATTTATGTATTTGTGGACAGATGTATTGTACTTGTTTGTTTGATAGTGATTTGATGTTTTATTAATAAGTACAAATCCACTATGAGACTAGCACAAATACACATATATTATTGAAAAATATGTCAGCAGGTAATGATTGGTTCACTCACACGAGCAATCGTCTCAAGTGCTTTAGATAGCACGTTGAGATGAGACGTTATGTACAAATAAACACTAAAGAGCAAGTTTGCTATATAAAATATGTCGCCTTGATTGGAGTCAAGATGAGGTCTGTGATTTGTTTATAATAAGACCGAACATGATAGTCCCACAATCATGTATGCCTGAAAGATGCCGGATGTGAGTATTTAATTGGGCGCTATAGAAAGCAAGCTAATATAGCACTCGGGCTAAATATGAGTACGTGAAACATGAGTATATAAGAAGCATGTGACTATGTTTAGGCTAAGATCTATATGGTGGATATATTTAATAAATGACATATGCTTTTATAGAAAGAATAATCCAATATAGCATGTAATTCATACTACATGTGCATTGTACGACTAATAAGGGAAGATGAGTAAAATTATCCCTATTTACTCACCGTGTGAGCCCTTGAGGTAATTTATAATTTACCTCAATTTTGTGCCCTATGTTACTTCTGACTATGTTCTCGAAGTGAAAGATCAATGTTGCTACTTTAGCATGTTATGAGCGGTCATGAATAGATATGGCCTATGGGACATGTCTAGGAAAAAAGTTGTTCTGAAATTGAGAGAGACATGAGTGCGAAGGAAGATTATTGTTGTTTTACATCTACCACATGTATCTACTGGTTGACCAATTATATCGCCCTATGTGGTTGCAGATGTAATTGTAAATACATAGTGTTTTTGAGGACAATCAAGTATAGTTTTTAATGGATAGGTATACTTGGATTGATGTAACAAAATATGTATGGGGCACTGTGATACATCGATTGTTTGTTTCTTTTCGGGGTTATAGCCATTATGTCATCCTTAACATGTGCATAATTTGAGCTCCCAAGTGCAGATTTACTCACTGATCGCACGGCTTATTTGCCAGTATGAATTGTTTTGTAAAGTTGATGAATGTTGAATGCCTTATATTCTTGATAAAGTGCTATCAAACCCGTCATGTCTGAGTGGGAGATGTAGTACTTTAGTTGGTACGTCCATGATGTGGTGCGATTGGACCGCACCATTTGGACTTGATACGGTACGATGGAAGGACACCATTTGTAAGGGTGTCATGGAGATGTATAAAAGCCTCCTGAACACAACCGTTGGAGAGGTTGGCAAACATACGCACCAAATTTCTCTCCATTTCCATCAAGGAAGAAGAAGGCATTCCATTTCAGTTTTGCAAGAACAATTTGCATTTATGCCGTGGAAATCGGGTGTTTTCCTTATGATTGCATCCAGACTAATGTGAGGTAGTGTTGTTCGTAATTTATTCGCAATTCAATGTTCGTTTCGGGGCTATTTGCTATTTGCACATCGGAATCAGGTAAGTCATCTTCCGCCGACTTGAATTCCAACACTACACTTCTTTTTGAAGACGTTTGTACTCTGTATATTTGAATCTTCGAGTTAATTACCAAAGAAGTAGTTTGCACTTTATGTGTCTTTTTAAAGTAATGAGTTTGAAGGTTTTTTTTTTTTTTTCCAACGATATGAGCGCTAACAGGCCCCCGTTACATTGAAGCTACATGCTAATTACGTCACATTCTAGAGAACATTCGGCTCCAATTTCTAAATGCAATCCCCTACTCACTGATGGCCCGTGCCAAGGCTTTCCATTTGAGGTAGTTTCCAGATGGTCATCAACCATGAGGTGTCTCGACTTGTTTCTCTCATTTTGCACCCTCCCGGAGACTTCCAAGCATAATCCGCTCTCGAGACTCTTGTTCGGCACTTTAGCCTTTTCCGGCTTCTTCATCGGCCTGGATCTATAGATATTGGTTGAATCCTAAGGGTTGGGAAGTACAAGGTATTCTGGCCCGATCCATATGACAAGGCTATTTTGTTTAGAGTACAAGTGATGTGACGTCGTATAATTGCTTTTTTCTTCTCGTCCCTGTGGCTTGCTTGGACAATTTAAGAAAGACTTCTCATCGATGTTGATGCTTGAACCCTACAAATAAGTAAAAACCAGAGAGTTGTCTCACTGTCGACGATGGGGTTCTTCAACCTGAACAGACCCTACGACGCCACTTCCCGCCATCATCGTCCGACAAGACCAATCGTATCAAGATCGCGAGGAAGGCGATGGAGCTCAATTATGACAACAACACATGCGATGGATTCTAAGATAGGTGACTTCCAGACCAAATATTTGAAACCTACCCTATTAGAAATAGTTTGGGATTTTGAAATTAGCCAACCTCTTTTTTTTCTTTTTTTCTTTTTTTTTCTCTTTTTCCTTTTGTGTTGTCTAGAAGTGTATGAGCTGAAAACTGAATATCCTCAAACTAGTCCCATCATCTGATCGATCAAACATTTTTACAATTGGGAAAATGACACCAATAATTCTTAAATTTCAACCCATATGGAATGTCACCTCTGAATTATTCTTAAATGTTCAATCTAATCCCTAAAATTTTCATGAAGAAAGAAAAAAGTTTCACAATACAATTTTACCCGGATTTCAAAATATCATTTCATTTCAATCCATTTCCTATATTGATAAAAAAAAACATATATAGTTTTATTTCTTTTTTTTACCTTGTTGGTCTTTGCAAATATTAAGATAATTTCATTTAAGCATATTTTAGCTCATGATGTCCATAATAGTAAAAGAAAAACCCCATTTAAAGTTGTATATAATTGATATTTCTGCTATTGTAGTTTCTTAATTTACAGATTTAACAAAATTTAATTGAAAAGAACATGAAACACGAAGTCTTGAAAATTTAATCTGCATAAAAAAAATCAGGAACAATACATAGATCTATTAAAAGTACTAGAAATTCATTAAGAAACTAATATCATCATTAAATATTTTTATGAAAACCTTTATTTATAAAATAAAAGGAATAAGAATCCGATATAACTCTAAATAATGTTACATTATTTTTAATATAGAGATTAGGAGTTAAGAAAAATTTAATGTAACTATAGTAATATTTATAAAGGCATAAAAATACAAATAAAAGATAAAAAGAAATATATATTTTTTTTACTTATGTAGGAAATTGATTGATATGAAAGACATTATAAAATCTAGATAATAGTATAATTATGAAAAACTGTGAATGATACCGAAAGGATGATCTGACTTGATTAGGGAAAGTTGAGGGACTAAATTACACAAATTGAACATTTACGGACTAAATTGAACATTTTCAAGGAACATATTAGACGGATAAAAAAAGAAAACCAAAGAATGACATCGCAAATTAAGCCAATATTTAAAAATTATTTGTGTCATTTTCCCTTCACAATTCATGATAAAGTGTGGAAATTGCTTACAATTGTGTATCGAGTTGTGGTTTTGTTCAAATCAACAGCACTGTAACTCAAAACGCTAATACACATGCACATAATTGAAAAAATCAAGCGCCGATCGCCAGGATCCCGGGAAACACGATGATAAGTTTTACCTCGAATAGAGACGAGAACGCATCAATTTTTTTTTTCACCTGCATTTCCAATCTCCGAAGCACCTATGCCCACAACAAAAAGGAAATAACAGTTCAGAACTTGACGAACAACGGACACCAGATGGGAAAAACAAAAGGCAAAGAACATGGAATGAATCACCCAATTTCTTGTCGGTGGAAGGGTCGCGAGAACCCACGACGTCAGCGGGACTCAGATCGAGAGCAAAAGATGGGATAGACAGGAAAGGAAAACTCCAAAGGCGATACGGAGAGTGAGGGTGATGAAAGACCGAGTATATGCACGGAGAGGCTAGACAGAGAGGCCAGACCTGAGCCCCTGGAGAGCAATGGAGAGGAGACTAGGGACAATAGAGAGGGGCCAAATATGAGAAAACAAGAAATGAGAGTGAAAAATCCAAGAGTCCAAACTTAAAAAGTGTCGAAGCGCGTGATAGAAGTCTAATATCTTCACTTGAGAAAATTGCCTAGAGAGAGCCTAAGTTTAAACCCGTCAATATATCCAATTGAACTCACTTTTACTCAAAAAACTTAAGTTAGTGAGTTAGTAGCCAACTATAATATATTAACTACTATGCATCACATCAATTCTTCGATGTAAGATTTTTCTAACACAACTCACCCACACATGCATCATTTTGAAATTATACCCAAAAAAAAGTACTGAAATCAGCTCAAAATTCTCGCCAATCGGTTCTATTAAGAATCGATTGGTGAAGGTTGGTTTTCAAATTTGTTTATTTATTTCTTGGTTTAAAACTAAATTGATTCTTGCATGATTTGACATGCAATGAACCACATAAAGGGATTGAATTTGAATTGACCCGGCCTGATCCTATACGTATGACCCCACTGTAAAAAGAATGTTAGCTTGTTCACTTTTGCTTTAAACTTGCTTGTACCAAAAAAAAAAAAAAATGCCCAATGATGGTTATTATGGGCAAGTAATAGACTTAATTGATAAAGAGCAAAGTTTTGTCATTTATAAATAGAATTATTGACAACTTGAAAGATCAACGAATGCAGAGTCAATAATCCCGAATGCAGCAGTCAAAGAAGTAACTATTAATGTAGTGGAATAAAGCAATCGTCAAAATAGTGGAGTTAAAGAAACTGTCAAAGTAATGTAGTCAATATAATCGTCGATGTAATTGTTTAAAACTGTTTGTAACCTCTATTTGTAACCTCCCTTTGTAACCTTCGTTGATTACTGTCAATCATAGTCTTTAAATAGCCATAATGTGCTCTTTGGAGGCCCCTTGCACACAAGCATTCCTGCACTATAGTTATAGTTCCTAGAATTGCATTGTCGATTAAATTTTGACATGTTTCTTAGCTATAGTTTTCAAATTCAGGTTATCGATTAAATTTTGGCATTGCATCTTTACCTTTTCAAGACTTGTTGTTGATTAAATTTTGGCATATTGTATATGTTTGGTTTCATTTGAAGAGATTAGGTTCCTAGGCTTCATCGTCGATTAAATTTCAACATAGTTTTTTATGTCTAGTTTCATTTGAAACGAAGTTACTAATTCTCTTATCTACTTGTGATATTTTCACTCCGAAATCATCACAGAACCTCTCTCCTTTAATTAAATTGAGGAACAACTTTTGATAAAAATATCTTGTCGTGGAGTCGAATACCTACGAAACAAAACCTTTGACTGTATTTCCACATGTATTCCACTCGCAATTTTATAAGTCACAATTATTCGGACAAAAGGAATCCTCGAACCAAAAAGAGCTTGAGCCCCCGAATTCGACTTCTCGAAGGAAACTACCGAGAACCTTCCTATAAAGTTGAGCAAATTATATATTTCCCGCCATGTGATCACCACCACCACCTTGGAATGATTGGTTTTTCAAGTGTGACCACATCTAGACAAGTTTAGACGTGTTTCGCAGCACGAGTCACTTCATTTCGGTTGCTTACTTTTTCCCCAACGCTTTGAGTTATTTTAGAGTGGTGATATAAACTTGTACAAAACAACCAACACACAATCCCAACTAGAAGGAAAAGATTCTACCTGTTGATTATTTAACTTTGAAATCTCTCGAGCATTTGATATTTATTAATCATCTCCTTTGGAAGTGTTCATTTAATCTGTGACCGGTACACTGGGCTTAAAATTTGAAGTCACGGGATATGCTGAAGAAATAGTTTGTTCTCTACATGTGTTTATGATGCAGGAACTCTGTCGACCCCTAAAAATTACACTTTATTATTATTTTGTTTGAATTTTGGATAATAAACCAAAAAAAAAAAAAAAGCAAAAACAAAGCAAAAGAAAAAAAAGCAAAAAGAGGAGCAGCCCCTCCATGGGCTCTCAGTCCATTTCCGCCAAGCCCGGCCCCACCGCATCTTCTTCTTTCTCGCGCCTCTGTAGCGCACACGCAGAGGGCGCGATGGAGAGGAAGGGGGTGGACGGACGGCAGTCGCGTGCGGAGCAGAGGAGCAGGTGGCGTCGACGGGACGTGACCGGAGGAGGTGATGATGGTGGATGGGACGGCGGTCCAACTGGCGGGTCAAGGCCTCGCCGACCGGCCGCTCACGCGCCTATAAATAGAGGGGGGCCACTGTTGACGAAGGGGACGCCGAGAACGATCGAAGGCTGTAAGGCTTCGAGCTTCCTGCTGAGAGACTTCAGAAGGGGAGCCGAAGTCGAGCAAGCCCAAATTCGAAGGCTCGTGGCCGGAGAGGGAGAGAGGGGAGAGCGCAAGCGAGAGGGAGAGCGGGTTGTGAGCTTAAACGACCTCCCACCGAGAGACATCAGGGGAGGCTGCCGGCAAGCAAATCTACTGAGAGGAGGGAAATCAGTGAGCGTAAGGGGCTAAGCGAGTAGGTTTCAGAGAGCAGGGGTCGGTGAAGGCCCAGATCTGGGCCTATTTAGCTCCGTCGCACCCCCCAACGCCACCTCGAGTCATGCCCGACGCCGTCGCCACTCCAGATCTACGAAGCTAAAGGCCCGATGTCGCCACGACCGCCACTTTGCTGCTCCACCACCAACGACACCGTCTCGCCAGCCAGCAACGCCGCTGCGCCATACACTCTCCACAGACAGGTATCAACCCCGCTTGGTGTTGCCATTTTCGCTCGAAACCCTCCTCGCCCCCCGAGCCACCGCGAGATCCGGTCCTTGGCCGCGCTCTGTCCGCCGTTCCCTTTGCATTTCCACCTCGACGCGGTCCCCGACGATTCGCCGAGACCCCTGTGGTGTTCGGCCGCCGTCGCACCTCACACGATCACCGTGCCATTGCCTGCCACGTCGCCATCGTCGCCGTGTTGCCGCCTTGAGACGCCTCGGTCCCCCTCACCAGCGCCGCAAGCAAAGGAAGGAGAGAGGAGGTCGGGAACCGAGTCAGGTCGCGGGTTCGTCCGACCCGGTTTCCCAGTTTTCGGGTAGGGTTTCCCCGGGTCGGACCTGTTCTCATTGGGCCGATTTCTGCTTGGGCTGTTTTTTATTTTTATTTTTTTAAATAGGCCCAATTCCTTGTGTGTGGGCTGAATTTTATGAAAAAAAAAAGGAGAAAAGAGAAAAAATCCGAGTCGGGCCCGCAAAATTAAAATGGAGGGAGAAGGATGAGAAGGAAAAGAAAAAGAAAAGAAAAGAAAAACAAAAAATACATATTAAATATTATTAAAAGTTGTCAAAATTAGTACCGACAGCCATGATGGCAATATTCGGCTAAAATTAGCTAGAAGGATTGAATTGACACTAGATTAAAATGGTCAAAATTAAATTAGCGTCAAATCAAAAGGTTTAGAATTAAATTGGCATAAATACAAAAAATTTAGGAATTCTCTAACACTTTTTCCTATAGGCACTCCTGTCTAGTTTTTGCTAGAAATTCAGTCACCTATTCATTTCTTCTTCCTAGCTGAGGAGATACGAATGAAACATCACGAAAATTGCATTTTACCACCTCAAGTTCTCGAAATTGTAACGTGTTTTGTATAGACTTGTCAATATATGCAACTTGCCCCTTGAATTTCAACAAATCGATTGCATTGCGTCCTTTGGCATCACTTGTGACCAAATTTTGTTAGGAATTCTAATTATGCGATAACACCTGACTGGTTACGGAGGGCAAGTTCTTCGTACAGGTGAGGCTGCGTCTATATAAAAGAGTAGAACAGTCTGGAAATGCATTGTATGTGAGAGGATGTGATTAATGTTCTGGCGAGGGTTTAACCGGAATCAATGTCAATGCACGATGATATATAATCTTGAAATATATTTTTGAGCAGCATCTATATTTCTTACCCACTTATATAAAGCCTTTCCAAAATAGTTGCGTGCAGTCACGTGAGAGAGATATATAATTGGAATTTGTCGCTATGAGGTACATTAAAACCAATTTTAAAAAGTCGGTATAAGTTGTAAAAATCGAAGCTTTAGGTTGCCCCGGCCACAAAAGGTTCGGGTGCATTCCAAGCAAATACCTAGCATATACCCAGCAAAGGCAAGAATTTAATAATAAACTAGATTTTATATCCAGTTAAACATTAAAAAAAATGCGATTCTTTTGACGTTTGTTTCGACTCCCCACTATAAATTGATTTCTGGGTCCTCTCAAAACTTCCCACGAAAATACCCGGAGAACAAAAACACTTAACACAAAAAATTACCAAATGAGGGCCGGCCGCCCCATCCCACCCCGTGCGGATGACGATCGGGCATCGCCATCTGCAGCACCACCGCGGTCTGACCGATACAAGCTGATCGTCGGCCGCTGTATGGCATTTGCCAGGCCCACTATTCTCGGCCTCCTCATGGTCATCTTCCTGACAATACCGGCCGGAACGCCGCCAGAGCTCAGGCTCCGCCTGGGCTCTTCCCTTTCGTCCCTCAACATCTCCATCTCTCACAGTAAGTTCATCACCGTCGAGTACACTCACATGAAGCTCCTCTTGAGTTCTGATGGCCAGATCGCTCTCTCTTGTCCCTCCCTCGTGTCCACCACCTTAACTTGGGCTCCCGGCTGCATGACCTCACTCCGAGCCGAGGCCCAGTCGACACTGGTGATCATCAATGACTTGGGCGTGAACAGCCTGGTGAGTGCATTGAACGGTGGGGAAGTGGCCATCAATGTGGCAGCGAGAGCCGAGCGGAGGCTGCGCTTGGGTCCGTGGTGGGTGGCCGTGTTCGACCTGGACGTCTCGGGCTTGACCTTCACAGCTCCCACCGACGGCGAGGGCGGCGGCGGTGGCTATTGGATGATCCTCCGAGGCACCCTCAGCTGCTCACTCGACATCATCCCTCAACTCTGGTAAGGAAATTACCACTTCCTGCTTAGTGTCGTAATTATATTATCGTGGCAGTTGTTCGTTCACCAACGAAGTTGACGAACAAAACGAGAGAAATGAGAAGCTGTGGATGCTTAGTATAACCAACTTCTCATATCTGTCACCGCCTGATTGCGGTGGCGATGACTGGTCGAGTCGTGAACGTCCACAGATTTCTCCAGCCTCGTTGGCCGGGCTGTCAAAGAAGAGAACGTGCTTGCTGCCGGGGATGGCCGGAGGGAGTATATGAGGGGAACATGGTTCGGCCCTTCTACTGTATTGACGTTATTAAACAATGTTTGATTCTCACGGGCGCTTGTCATGTTCTTTCAGATTCTGGTGGAAACCGGGGCTTCTCTCCATGCATCTGGGCATCATACGTCGAGGGTTTTCTGTCTCACCTGCTGTTGTTGGTTTATGTATTTACTTCTTTTGATATTTTGCATTCTCTAAAATGCTTTGACTCTTCGATTTACTGTCGAATAAATAATTTGCACTTCACGTGTTTCTTATATTCGATTTTTCTGCAAGTTTCCTCCTTCAAACTTAATTCCGGATCAAGCATTGGCATCCGATCTTAAAGCTCATTTTAGCTTTCTTCGGTTGCGAAAGGGGGCCCAATTCCGCCCGATCTCTCAAGATGGACTGGAAGTGAATCTTTGGGATTCACTAGAAATTACCGTGTGATCTCGCAACTGACAAAAAACAAACCGTAGCACTTCACTTATGGCGCAAACTATAACAAACCATTTCAGAAATCAAGTTTTAGGGCAAGAAATAGATTTTTTAATTTTTATTTTTTATATGAGTTTTTGAGCAAAAACATGTGTGATAATTGTTCAAAATTTCTATTTTCGAAATAAAAATTCATTTGGTAACCACAAAAAATTTCTCTCTCTAAAAACTATCATACCCTAACAAAAACTTCAAGCGAAATTACTTATAAGGGTAAAAAACGAAAAGAAAAAGAAGGAAAATTACTGGAGCATTCTAAACACATCGGCAGTCTAGGCCTGCAAAAACCCAAAAATGGTTCTCACGGTAGATTGACGAGGATTGAACCACCGATTTGAACACCAGAAGAAGTGTAAAGAAAGGTCGAAAGAGGAATCTTTACGGATGCAGTGGATTCCAATGATGCCCGATGATTCGTTTGCGAAACTGTCGGTGTTCGTTTGTCTTTTTTTCGGCGCAGCTCGTGACGTCATCGCCCGGTCATTTTTTCGGGCTCGGTGACGTCACTTGATCCGCGCCGTCCCATCATTTTCCCCAGCCTTCGCAGCCAGTATAGATTTTCATCTTTATTTTTAAAAAAAAGGAAAAAAGAAAGATATGCAGTTGTTTTATGTTCTATGGAGATAAGTAATGATTAAGCCTCGGTTTATGAATGCTGGGTTCAGTTTTAAGGCTTCCGGTCAGAGTTCAATGAACCGCCCCGGTTTTCACGGGGTATTTTTGTAGTTGTGATCGAGACGAGCCTTTTTGTTCCAAAATGAGTCAATGGTATTGTGTAAAGGGAATTTTTTCCTGATATTTGGTAAAACAAAATATTTTTTTGGTCATAAAAACAAAATATATTTAGGAGTAGACAATCTTAGCAAGTTTTGATTGCCGGTCAGATCGGTGCGCTTAGGTCAATTTGGAGATGTCGAGACACCGGTCGGCCATGCGTGTAGCAAAGGAGCAAAGCTAAGCATAGGAGCTTTCTGTCACGGGGCTTTCCCGTGTTAATCATGAATGATTGAGCATTCGAGGCGAGATGAGGCTTGTGCTACAACCTTTTGCCATTATGAAATTTGTGAAAAAAATACTATTTATCAACTTAGGATTCCACTTGTTGTCTTCTAATTATATATGCTAGGTTTTTTTTTTTTTTTTTGTATGTCCTCATTTTCTTTAATGAGAAATCACGTTGCTTGTCTTCCATCTTGATAGTGTGTACCATCTTATATCATGTCATGACATTTTTCAAGTGACTCAAAAAAGTTAATATATATTTTACATTAAAAAGCGGTTTACATGCGTTTTTATGCTCAATTTTTAACACATCCACGCAATATTCGAAAAGATTTTGTTAAAAACCGATTTGCCTCCTAGGTAATTGTCGGATCATATATGCCCTTTTGGCTCCATTGCCAGTTATATGTATATGAGGTGGAAAGAAAATAGAAGAAAATAGCGAGAGAAAATAGAAGAAAACAACGAGAGAAAATAGATAGGGTAATCAGCGCCGTGGTGGCTCCACTGGATAAGACTCTGCTGATCCTCAACAAAAAAGTGAATGGTTCAAAACATATGGAAGGCACTAGGGCTGCGTTTGGCAGTCGGGATAAAATTCGGGATAGGATATAATTTATCCTATCCTACGTTTGGTGCTCACTCGGGATAGGATAAAGTCGGATATAAGTGGGATATAGACGGGATAAAATTATCCCACGGGGGGTGGGATAAAGGTGGATAGGATTTCTAACGTCCATAATAGGAAAGTTATTTTTTTTGAATAACAAATTTATTAAATTAACAAAATTGAAATTATATTTCAATATAAATAATATTTGAATTCTAATTTAAGAAAATAAAAATAAAAATTTATTTTTAATTAATCTTATTTTAATTCTATTTTATAATAAACATTCAATCTATAAATTAAATATTTATATTTATTATATATTTTAGGTATTTTTGTATTTTAAATATGTTAGTACAGTTTACTATTTGATAAATTTTTATTAAAGAATGATGAAAGGGAAAAAAAGAAATAATAATGAAAATAATATAAAAAAAGAGGAAAAATATAATAAATAATAAATCAATTAAGGAATAGTGTTACGAGATATTTTCACCATCTTCATTTATGAACATTTATGTTCATTTATAATGATATGTTGTTTATATAAAAAAAAAAATGTACATGATGTGAACATATCCGACTTTAATATTGTGATTCACCAAACATTGGACGGGACATAAAAAAATCCTAGGATTTCATATCCTATCCTATCCAATCCTATCCCGATTAGAAATCCGGACGACCAAACGTAGCCTAGGTGTATTAAGTGTGACTCGGGGTGGTGGGTCCTCCTACTTAAGTGTCACATGGGGGTTTACGCGGCTTGTAGGCGCAAGCGGTTCCTCCTAACCAAAAAAAAAAAAAAAAAAAAAATAGATAGAGTAATGAAGAAGATAGAAAGTCAATAGACATTCAGCCCGGCTGGTAAAAAAATTGGGGGAGTCAGGGCGGAGAGCATTAGGATCACAGATCCATACCTATAAAGCACTATGATTAAAAAAGAAGTGAGGCTCAAAAAAAAAAAAAAAATGAATGGGAGAGAAAGAAAATCCGAAACGGAAACCTCATCTGCACACGTGACTATGATTTTTTCCCCTAGTTTGAGGAGCCGGTTCAAGCGACATTCCTATATAAAATTTGGTTTTGTCACTTCCTGGGCATATTTATTCATTTTATGTTCTTGTTGCTTGCCGTTGAGTGTTCGAATTGGCTAAGCTGAGCTTTTGGTAGACGCCCGAATCAATCAAACCCTGTCGAAATTATTTACGCTTCACGAAGCATATCGCACGCTTTCCCATTAATTAAAAATTATAACCATCAATACTTCCGAAGTCCCACGTCGACATCCAAGTTCGTACCAATTTTACGGTCAGAAACGACAAGGAAGTGGTGGCCTCTTCTTGGTAATTAGAGAATCATCCGCGAAGCGCGGAAGTCGACGCGTTCTACTTGGAGAAAGCCACAATATGGTCTTGTGCGATTAGTCCCATTCTTCTCATTAAAATATTGCGTCGAACATGGTATATTCGTCCAATGATAACTAAAATGTATCATCGTGTGCTCACCTTAAATCTCGGATTCGGTCCCTCATTTTTCTTTAATTCCATTTACGCGTGTATAAAGTTCCCCTTATATACGTCCCGAGTTTAAATACTATTATTTTCTTAAATAAAAATTTGAAGTGGAAAATGACTTAAAATGAATATATCAATTTCAAATAAGAGTCTAAAATAAGTATAATAATTTCAAATAAGAGCATGAACTTATTGGTTGCCAATTGACTAAATACTCTGACGCATCAAGAGTACTTTTGTCAAAAGACAATTTTAATCTTTATTTTTTTCTTTCTTTTTGACAAGCGTTAGCAAGGGTTGAGACCCTTGCCTAGGCACTCGCTAACCGCAAGTGAAGCAAGGCCATCCCTCGCTAGCCATTGGCTAGGGTTGCCCTCACCTATGGCCAACAAGGGGGGCCTCAGCTAGGGCGAGGGTAGCCCTCGCTAGATCGGGTGAGAACAACTATCGTCTAGCCTCTTTGAGCATCGCCAGTGGCTGGCCATCGCTTGAGACTAGTCACTGACGAAGAAGAAAGAGAATACCAGGAAAAAAAAAAGATAGAAAAAGGAAAAAGAAACAAAAAAGGAGAAAGAAAGGAGAATTTTTGAAAAGGTAAAGAAAGAAAATGCTCTTGATTAATTAATTGAAAGTTAGATCATTATTCGAAATAGACATAAGCATTTTAAATTTTTATATGAAATAAAATTCACTTTAGTCCTTTATTTGAAAATTTTCAGAATTTAAATAATTCTTTTCAAAATTCGTTTCAGATTCATGATTGTGAGATTCATGTGGAAGATAGACTTTTCTAAGGATTTGATTATCTATTTGATATAGAAACTACTGTATCTTCCCTCAGACGAAGTGCTGCACTCGGGTTCTAGCCATGGAATTCTAAAATAGAACCGCATCTTCAAGCCGCTCTGATCTCGTGATTTGGATATAATCAAATGAACCAACATCTGTGAATAAATCGACGATGACCAACGTCGGCTAGTCAGGCACTTATACGTGTTTTCACGCCTTTCAAAGCCAAAATTCTCCTCTTTTTTCTCTATTGCCATGCCAGAATTTATAAACTTTATTTGAATTTTCAAAAACTAAGAAAAAAAGTTATATCTGGTGTCGGTGCTTATTTATTTTGAAAGCTTTGTTGCGATTAAGGCAAGCAATCGAACAAAATATAGACGGAAGAAGAAAATAAATCGGACACCAGATTTACGTGATTCAGTCGTAAAAACCTACGTCCACGGGGAGAGATTTCAGTATAGATCAAGCGATACAAGGAGATTACACACTCAAGATACTCAAACACTCTCTCGGTGTTTCCCAAACCCCAATTACACCCAATACACCAATTTTTCTTGGATGTAAATCACGAATAAATTTTGCCGCACAAGAAACACGAAAACCCACTATCAAGCACCCAGCGCCTACGGATGTCTCTCACAAACAGAGAAAACCCACAGCACTCAAAGTAAACGGCACTTCAATACGGGGCTTTGCTCAACACGTACGTAGACTTCAGCGGCGTGTTCCTACGTAAAGGACTTCGGCGGCATCAAAAACCCTAAAGAAGAAGAAGACCCGCACTTGGTGTTTGCTTTTATACGTGTGTGCCCAAGGTCAAAAGTTTGACCTTGGGCCCCACCTCCTCCTTAGAGCTTCACGTGCAGTATTCGGACTCCTTTCTCTCGGTTCTTCGCGGAGAAGCTTCACGCGACTTTCCTTTTCTATTTCGTAAAGGATTCTGCAGCAAACAACTTTCCTCCTTTATTTTATTTTTATATTTCCTCCGTGAGTCTACCGAATTTCGTATTTCAGCAAACGCTCAAACTCGAGTCATATTTAACAAGCTTTAAGTGTTTCGGAATGATCGAGTATTTAAAAGAACAAAATATAAACAAGCAAGCGGCCCAAGTTACCTATTTGATTTTCAATGAAACTTTATCACATGATCCCTTTGAACATTTTGTTGCACATGGTTCGAAGTCTTTGAGTAAGACATAAATTTTAGATCAAACCACCGCCGAAAGTGGTCTTGCTTGGCGCGTTTTATAAGGTAGAGTATATAAAATATCATGCAGAATTTTGCTTTCACCAGCTTTGCGATGACATGGACAAAATTTATGATTCTTATTTTTCTGATTTCATGAATTTTTTATGGTGTTTTTTTCAATTGGGCCTTGGTGATGGGTAGTGAGTGCCTACACGCCTTCACGCCCACTAGACAAGGGCGTCGTGGCCAGTCAAATCCTCACTTGTGGTGAGTGATCTGTGACCGCAACTTGCTAATCACGTATATCTCTGACATTCTTCTTAGGAAAAACAATAAAAAAAAGAAAAGAGAAAGAGAAGAAAATAAAAAAGAAATCATTAAAAAATTGTAAAAATCATTCGCATCGGTATTTAGCAGGAGACATTTCAGGACCACTTCCTAACAACAGGGGAAATGCAATTACATTTATAAAGATTTGAATGGCCAAGTTGCCATCGTCCTTTCAGAATCAGAAGCAAAAGCTTCGCTATATTCCGACATAGATCGGTTTATAAATGAGAAATATATAGTGGCTAACCAGGTGATGGTCAGACATGCCTCAACTAAGTTCAGAGAAGGCGGATGTTCTTCTTACATATGGTGCATCGTGTGGGTGTTGAGATGCTTTTGTTGGAACTGTTCATGAAATTGGGAAACGGAATATATATTTTCCTTATAATATTTAATAAATAAATCACTCATTTTTAATGTGAAGTAAATGAAGAATTCTTCATATGATGCACCCTAACAAAATTGTCTGTAATAGCGCTCTTTAGAACAATTGATCGTTCTGGAACACTTCAACTTGTAAAAGAATAAATACCAAAATCAGATATAATTTCACAAATATTTTTTTAAAATTGGAATCATATGTTAAATTCTGGCATGAAAAAAAAAATCGAGCACTGTGGCTTCTAAAATGCATAAGCACACTAATATATGCCTGACTAATTTTATATCTTTGTATGTCAGTTATTATCAATTTATTCACAAATTTCAGCTAGCGCGATAATAATGTCAGACGTTGTGTTGACAAAGCACCACAGTCTTCTCATGATGATATCCAATATGCAAATTACCTTAATGAACAAGCATTATAGAATCAATAAGTAATGAAAATTTGGATAAAAATTAAGCCTCCTCAAAAACTTGTCAAGAGACCGCAAAATTCTTTTATTTTCTGGACTGCTTTTTATTTATGTGAAGCAACCTTGGGTTTGGCGATGATAAGATGGAAAGGTACGAGTTTTGAAAATAAAATAAGCATCATGAGAAAATTCTCCAAAGGGCACGTCGCTTTATCATCAATTCATGGTCATCTCTTCCCTGTTCAAATTCATTTTACCCTGAGAATATTGTATTCTCAGGGTACGTAAAAAGTACAGGTGGGTTCCGCACATCATTCATTTTAATAGTGAACAATAATGGAACTTTTGTTGAGACAAAGTTTACAAATTTGAAAATGTACTGGTGTTTACTTCTAATTCTACTTTTCGGTTAAACAAGTAAACTTTATCAAATAGGATAATCTGAAAAGTGTGATGTTATCTGCTAGCTGCAAGGTAGACCTGGTAGGTGTTCATATTATATATACTTTGGCACGTCGCTCGTGTTCCCTCTGACCAAATTTGAAAACATTGTAATGTGACTAAAGTTTTAGCTAGAATTTTAATCGAAGTTGACTCCAAATGCACATTACTATATAGTTTTGAAGTATATTTTGCAAGAGTCTCTATATTTTTTTCATATATGTAGATGTGTGCATTCATGTGATCAAATAAATTTGGTTGGAGTGACGCTATAAGAAATGTTGCCATCAATTTCAAGAAGTTTGGGAATAAGTCACACCACAATTCTTAGAACTTGATGGGTAAAATGTAATCTCCCGATGTTTCTTTTCTCCCATCTCCATTGCTAGGCCTGTCAAAAAGATACGCCAACATACTCAAAAGTAGATGACGAAATGTTGCGACCTTACCAAAGGTAAATCACAAAAAAGAAAGTTAATGTATTACTAAACCAAAGATTTAGCATGGATTTTGCCATATTCACACCAATTGCACCTTAGTGATTTTGATTTAATGAATTTAACATGCAATTTAAATTCAATTAGGAGTCACCATTGATCTATTATGAGTCAATTAAAAACTTAAGCAAAATGTGGGAGAATAGTTTACCTATGCAAACGTAAAATTCATGGATACAGGAATTTAGTTACGCTTGATTAATTTAACGTGTTTTCGGTACATTTTCTCCTTATTTAAAAAAAAAAAAAATTAGCAAGTAGTCTTAGCAAGTTTTAACCCTAATGTACCAACATATAATGAGTAATCATGCGGTGAGTAATATATCAAAGTAATAAATAGCGATGATTATGCAATTCTAACTAATTTTTTTGTTGGGTTCTGCTCCTCCTTATAAAAGACAAAACTATAGGCAATGCATGAAATGCAATTTAATTCTAGATTATGTCTACGTGGATTCCGATTTGACTAATGGCATGTGTGAATAGGGGATGATGCAGCAGCGGAAACCGCCCATCCCCTTTTCCTCGTCCTTTTCATGTAGCTTTTCTTGGCATTGGCAATAGTGGAAACATGATCATCGAGGAGAAAGCAAAGCGGATCTACTTTCCAATATGCGATGTCCCCTTATTACTTCCTTCTCATGTTTCCAGGCTGGTGACCAAATATGGTTTTCGGGTTTCTTAGATTCCAGGCAATGGAGCAACGGATTTCCTTCCAGTCTTGTGATCCCTTTTCTGTTTTTTCATGCCTTGTTCTTTACTTGATTGCTTAAGGCTCAACTCAATCGCACGTGGCCAAGAAAAGGTTCCAAATTTCGTCTCTTTTAGCTTATAAATCTTTCAATATCTAGCCACCCCCTCCTACTCTTGACTTCCAAAGAAATTTTCCTAGGAATGAAACGAACATACAATGGTGGATATATCATATGTGAAGATTGCAGAGAATTATAACCACGATGCTGAAGGAATTCTATTGCGTGTGGTCTCAATTTCCTCAATTTTTGTGGCTGAACATGTCAGCTATTTTCGGCCGTTATAAGTGAGATAATGAGCTTGGCAGAATTTCTTGCTTCCGCAAGCTTGATCCAAATCTATGCTTAACCTCAGAACCTCCGTGTACCCATCCATCTAGCTCAAATCCAACTGGAATGCAATTTATGTGGATTTACTGCTATCAAATGAAAAATGCCCTTTAAATGCAAATGTGATGGATTTCTAAGTTTTCATGCATTAATTGATTAATAAAAGGTCATCAAAATTTAAATATCAATAATAGTCAAAATAGACGACGAAATAGTCAAAAAGTGATCCCAATTGACTGACTAATTGGTTGTGTGGAGGATTGCAATTCTTGTTGGTGCTAAGACAACTTCGAGGAAATGGATGGAAGACTTTTCAACACCTTTAATTCGTTGGAGGTGTTGCTGCCCATAACAATCTGGCATCACCATCATTAGGGCTGCCGCAGTCCGACTGGTACAGGCTGATCATTGGCCGCTATATCGCATTTGGCGAACGCACTATTCTTAGCCTCCTCATGGTCATCTTCTTGGCAATACCGGAGTTCAGGCTCTTTCCTTTCATTCTTCAAGAGTTCTAGTTGTTGGATTGGGAAAAAAGAGACACTAGTTATTCCTAATGCCGCATTTAGTGGGCAGAATATAAAATTGGATAGGATAACTTTTATCCTATCCAATGTTTGGGGCAACTCAAAACTATAATAGAGGCTACATTTAGTATTCAGGAAATAAAATTCAAAATAAATTAAAATTATTCAATTATGCATTTAGTTCTTACCCAAAATAGGATAAAGTATAAGAGGAATATAACTTGGATAAAATTATCCCATAAAACAAGGTGTGATAAATGTGGATAGGACTTCTGATATCTATAATACAAAAGTTATTTTTCTTGAATAATTAACATCGTAAATTAATAAGATTAAAATAATATTTGAATTATGATATAAAATCAAAATAACAGGATAAAACAAAATTTTCATTTTTATTTATTCCTATTTTTATTTATATATTCAAATTTCTTTTTATCTTATAATATGAATTCAATACATATAAATATATATTTAGTATTTATATTTGTTACATATTTAAGTTATTTAGTATAGTTTACTATTTTAAAAAATTATAGCATAATCATGGAAGGGGAATAAAGAAATAAGAAAAGAAAAGGTAAATGGACATGATAGGATGTGAAAACACTCAGTTTTAATATTGTGATTCACTAAACGGTGAGAATATAGCAAAATCCTTTGATTTTGTATCATGTCTTATTTGATTATATCTCAACTAGAAATCAAGATGACCAAATATAACCCTAAAAGTTGAGATATACTTGAATATAATATGTTTGGATTTTGCCCTCATACTCATCTCTCTTCTCCATCCACCATGGCTACTATCCCTCGCTTCCCACAGAGCTCCGTCTTGTTGCCACTAATGAGGCTCAACTCGATCTCCATTACGGAGGAGCTATTGCGTGCAACCAAAGTCATCATGTTGGGAGGTTGCCAGTGCCTGGCAAGGTGCTCTTGTGGGCGACCGTGCGACGGCCGTGCCATGCCACAAGGAGGATGCGTGGCATATGGCCTAGGCAGCAGGTGTTGTTCTCCTGCTACAAACACTCAACTTGAATAGGATATATCCATATCCATATTATATCTGAATATTTACCAAAAGTTGTATAAGAAATTAGAAATGCCATCTTCATCCAATCCAATGTGCATCCTATCCACTATTATCCCATGCAACAAAAAAGTCCATACTCCCACAATCAAAATTGTAGCTTCATAACTAACTTGGTTGGACAAAGTTACACAATGAAATGATGTTTTGTAAAAACGTAATTCTTATCTTCTTAAATTTAAGTGCTATAAAAAATAATCTTAGTTTGCTTTTCCAAATACCATTGCATCGTTAAAAAAAATTAAGTATAAATTTAATAGATAACAAGAATTTGACTGAAAATAAGCCTCATTAAAAACTTATCAACTATACGACCAAAAAAAAAAACTTATCAATTGATCGTATTATTTTCTTATGGGAAATGACACAAATGATCCATAAATTTTGGGTTAATGTATAATGTGGTCTATGAACTTTTACTTTGTTCAATGTAATTCTTAAACTATAACCCAATGCGTAATGTGGCCCATAAACTTTGAATTTATTCAATGTAATTCTCAATTTTTTTGTACAAGTTCAACTTAGTTTTTCAACCATATAAAAAAATTCAATGTTATCCTTGAATTCGAATTAATGAAAGGACAATATTAAATATTTTCATATAGTTTAAGGACCAAATTGAACAAGAAACAAAAGTCTAGGAATTGCATTGAACAAATTAAAAGTTTAGAGATCACAATGTATATTGGGTTAAAGTTTAGAAACTACATTGAATAAATTAAAAGTTCATGAATTATATTACATTTTGGGTAAAAAATCAGAGATTATTTGTGTCATTATCTTTCTTCTTGTCTTATGATTTTTTTATTATATAAACCAAATTCATTCTTTACCTTTTTAATTTCCATCAAAAGGCAGGGCCCATCGAAAATGCCTACGTGGAATTTTCACCAGTTAGATATTAGAGAGAGAGAGAGAGAGAGAGAGAGAGAGAGAGAGAGGGAAGGCGATTGATCCTCATGCATGGATCACTCCGACCACACGATGCTTCTTGGAGAAGACTTGTTGCAACACCGCCGCCCTTTTATCTTTAGGTAGAAAAAAAAAACGTTACTTTATCCTTAGGCTATAGTATCATCGTCCGGTGTGATGTTATCACTAATTCATTGTCTACCATTTTAAATTCCCTCAAGAGGCGGGCCTAGAGGAAACGCCCTTGCAATTGCCACCATGCCGGATTACTACCAGCAGATAGACAAATATTACTCCGGGAGGAGATTTCCACACCAATGCTTTATTTTTCGTTTCCTTTTCTTTTTCTTTCCAAGCGGGAATCTTCCATTCCAGGGCTCCGCGGTTGCATTTGCCCGCCGACTTGAATTCCAACATTGGTATCAGAGCCCAGTCGAGATTTCTGCCTTGTTTTTCATTGAATTTTTTCGTTTACCTTTTGATATTGAGATCAAGAGTATGAAATCTACACTATTTGGATGTTTATTGGTCAGAATTGCAATCTGAAAAACTCGAAATCGAACTGAAGCGAAGAACGGGTTCGGAGTCGCATGCATCCGTGAGGTTTTGGCCATTTTTCGAAATAATTTTTTGGTCAAAATTAATTTTTGAATATACAGGATGAAAGAGCTCATCGAGACGAGTCCGGCGATGGGTCGAGCATCGCCGAGCAATGCCAGACGCGCCCATACGCGCGGCCAAAAGCCCCTGCGCGTGGGAGCCACGCGCCTGAAGTACTGGCAAAGCCAGCGAGTACGCCACACGCGCCGATCGGCGAACCGACACACGCACGACGCGCGTCGGCTGGCGCAAACCGGCACGCGCCAGTTGGCAAATCGGCGTGTGGTGACATCACCGTGACGTCATCCAACGATTGGTCATCGGATGATGTCATCGCCGGCAACAAGATGCCGGTTGGCGACCCAACCCGACCGATGACCCGACCCGACCATGACTCGACCCGATCCGACCGTTGACCAGTCACCGGTTGGACCGGTCAACCGGTCCGGTGGTCAAACCGGTCGGACCGGTCACCAGTTGGACCGGTCCGGTCGGACGGGTCAGACCGGCCAGGAGCCGTTTGGCTCGCTGGCGCATGCGCCACACGCGCCGCGCACTCAGGTCGCGCGTGGGGGTGCGTGCAAGCTCCGATTGGATCATGGTCGGAGGCGTTGGGTTCGTATGGATGTGCTCTACACTGTGGTATAATTATTTTTTAATTTTGAATTTTATAAATGTATGAAAATGCATAGGAAACCTTATGTACGCGTATTTTTTGGGATTTAATGCAGTTTATTCATTTGTAGCTTGTATTTTCTTGTGATTTAGGAAATACAGTAGCTAACTTGTGTGCAAATGATGTTATATATGCTGTGTAGAGCTTGGTTCAATGATATGATGTATATATTTTAATATACTTACAATTTTCTAATTGCTAGAAAATTAGAACAATGGTAGGAAATTCATTACATGTTGAATTGCATTTTTTTTTTATTATAGTTGAAGCATGATTGTTGTTTATATGTTGGTTATTATCATGCTGTGTTTTTGTATTAAGGAAAAATGTAGAAATTATATAAGGTCAAATAATTATTTTTCCTAGTGGAAGTTCGTAGGTTGGTAGAATTTGAAAGAGTTCTCACCTAGAACTTAAAATTTGCGCAAATTAAACTAATTAATGATAATAGAACAATTGTACATAGAAGTTGATTGGGAACATAGTGAACTTTTGCTTTTGTGTCTTTTGTTGAATTATCATTAATTTAGTTTATCTTTGCTGCAAATTAAATATGTGTGTTACTCTATAAAGTGTGCTAGTATTGATTCTGCGTTTATTATATCAATGTGTTATAGCAATTGATTATGGCTTCGGCATCCAAGACCATTGTGGTTGACCTCAATAAGGGTGAAAAGCTGAACGGTGACAATTATGATATTTTGCACCGAAAGGTTCAGTACATCATTGAGGAGTAAGAGGTTTTGGAAACCCTCATCCATACCATAGATGAACCTGAATATGGAACTTCAGCTCAACATAGGAGAGATCTAGAAGCTTATCAAGCTTGAAAAAGAAAAATAGTATTGCTCGGATCACGTTGCTGAGCTGTATGCAAGATGATCTCATGTGTGAGTTTGAAAGTTATGAAAAAGCTCAAGTTATGTGGGTTGCCTTGAAAGATAAGTCTGGGGGTACATCTGCCACAAAGCTGAGGAGACTCATTATCAAGTTTGACACATTCCGAAAGCGCCCAAATGTAACAATAAGGCAACATCTTCGCAAGAAGTCAAATATGATCCGTGAACTGAAGTCAGCAGGTCACTCCTTTATTGATGAACAACAAATTCAGGCTGTTATAAGGTCTTTTCCTGACAATTGGGAGCATATGGAGATCAATATGACGCATAATGAGAATATTATCACTTTTGATGATATTGCACGTCATTTGGAATTAGAGGATGAGCACTTAGAGGCTGTGAGATCTTCTACCCATGCTTATGTTACTGAATCGAGTTCGCGCAAAGTTTCGGGCTTCAAGCACAAGAGGAATCTTCAGTTCAACAACAAAGGGAAGAGGACTGATCAGGCACCCAAGAGGGCTAAGACCTTCCGACGCAAAAAACGTGGTGAGAAGAAGGACAAGGCCAAGATGGAGTGCCACAATTGTGGCAAAATGGGTCATTTTGCTCGTGAATGCACTGAGCCGAAAAAGGTACCCTATTACTCCATTACTTTGAGTAATGCTTTTGTTTCTAGTACTGTAATGCTTGTTGAATCTCATCCAATGTGGATTGTAGACTCAGGAGCAACAGACCATGTAACTAGAGACCGAGAAGCATTTGTGGAGTATCGTCAGATACCGTTGGAAGAAGATGGATATATGTTGGGAATAACTCAAGAGTTGAAGTGAAGGGTGTCGGCACATGTAAATTGATTTTACGTGGTGGTCGAAATCTATTCCTGCATGATGTCCTTTATGCTCCAGATATTCGACGAAACTTGGTCTCTTGTAGTTGTTCTTCTTAGCTTAGGTTATGTATTGAATTTCCATGGTGATTGTGTTGACATTTTGTATGGAACAGTTTATTATGGTTCAGGTCATGTATCGAATGGTTTTATGGTGTTAGACATTGATTATGATCAGTACAATGTTAATGTTGATGGTTGTTTTTCTTTAATTGCGTCTTCTAATAACGTTGAGATAGATGCAAGTACTTGGCATGCTAAATTAAGTTACATTGGATTGCAAAGAATGCAAAGATTAGCTAGAGAAGGCATTTTAGGGTCACTCACTAATGTTAATCTATCCGTATGTGAACATTGTCTGGCCGGAAAAGCAACTAGAAAACCATTCGGTAAAGGGACTAGAGCTGAATTTCCATTGCATCTCATACATTCTGACATTTGTGGTCCTTTGAATATGAGGGCGAGGCATGGAGCCTCATATTTCATCACTTTCATAGATGACTTCACACGTTTCGGTTATGTCTTTCTGATCTCCCATAAGTCAGAAGCATTAGACTGCTTTAGATGATATATAGCGATGGTAGAGAATCAATTAAACAAAACAATAAAGGCATTGAGAACCGATCGTGGACGTGAGTATCTATTGGAGCAATTCAAGGCTCTTTGTGATGAAAAGAGAATTGTACAATAATTGACTATTCCTGGTACTCCACAACAAAATGGGGGTAGCTGAGAGAAGTAATAGAACCCTATTGGAAATGGTTAGGTCTATGATGGTGCAAGCAAATTTATGAGGAAACCTTTTCACAAGTTGTAAGGTTTGCCTCAATACATCTTATTCTAGCCATCGTTGCACATTTGGACCTTGAATTACATCAAATTGATGTAAAGACTCCATTTCTCAATGGAGAATTAGATGATGAAATCTATATGAAACAACCAATAGGTTTCATATCTAAAGGTCAAGAACATAAAGTTTGCAAGCTTCATCGCTCAATATATGGTCTTAAGCAATCATCTAGACAGTGGTATCTTCGTTTTCATCGAGCAATAATAACTTTTGGTTTCACGATGATCGAAGAAGATCACTGTGTATATGTCAAGCGTTCCAAAGATAAATTTGTGATTTTATTACTTTATGTGGACGATATTCTGTTGGCTGGAAATGACAAGGTTTTGGTTATCGCCATAAAAAAATGGTTGTCCTCCAATTTTGAGATGAAAGACATGGGAGAAGCTGCTTATATATTAGGAGTTAAAATCGAAAGAGATCGATCGAGGAAACTCATTACTTTATCACAAGAGTCTTATATTATGAAGATTCTTGAGCGTTTCAATATGCAGCATTGTAATCCCATTGATACCCCTGTCATGCAAGGTAAAGGCCTAAGTACTGAGATGCGTCCTAAGACTCCAGAAGAAATTAAAGTGATGGAAATTATTCCTTACGCTAGTGCGGTCGGAAGTTTGATGTATGCTATGATGTGTACTCGACCCGACATATGTTATGCCGTAAGATTGGTGAGCCGATATCAATCAAATCCTGGTCAAGCACACTAGAAAGCAGTCAAGAGGATCCTGAGATACTTGAAGGGCACCATGGACTATCGACTTTATTACCAAGGGAATGATTTATGCCTATTGGGTTATTCAGATGCCAATTGGGGTGGAGACTGGATGAGCGTAAATCGACTTCTGGATATGCGTTCTTGCTCAATGGAGGTGCGTTTTCTTGGAATAGCAAGAAACAGACATGCACGGCCTTGTCTACGATGGAGACATAATTTATTGCATGTTCTGCCGCAGTGCAAGAAGCAGTATGACTAAAACGTTTCTTGGAAAATTTAGCCATTGTCACTGAAGTTCTAAGACCGGTGACAGTTTATTGCGATAGTCAAGTAGCCTATGTGAAAAATCCCAAGTATTATGGAAGGATAAAGCACATTGACATAAAGAATAACTTTATCAAAGATATTATAGCGCAGAAAGAAGTGATCCTGCAATACATTTCAACCAATAGAATGGTTGCTGATCCATTTACGAAGACTATTCCTAAAGACATATTCTTGACCCATAGGATGTCAATAGGATTGTGTAGAATGTGATATCTGTTATTGTAGAGGATCATTGGTTTATGTATTTGCGGACATATGTATTGTACTTGTTTGTTTATTAGTGATTTGATGTTTCATCAATAAGTACAAATCCACTATGAGACTAGCATAAACACACATATATTATTGAAAAGTATGTCAGTAGGCAATGATTGGCTTACTCACACGAGCAATCGCCTCAAGTGCTGTAGTTAGCATGTTGAGATGAGCCGTTATGTACAAATAAATGCTGAAGAGCAAGTTTGGTACATAAAATATGTCGCCTTGATTGAAGTCAAGATGAGATCTGTGATTTGTTTATAATAAGACCAAACATGATAGTCACACAATCATGTATGCCTGAAAGATGCCGGATGCGAGTACTTAA
The DNA here is from genome assembly GCA_016097485.1 of Eucalyptus sideroxylon x Eucalyptus melliodora. Classification (NCBI taxonomy): domain Eukaryota; kingdom Viridiplantae; phylum Streptophyta; class Magnoliopsida; order Myrtales; family Myrtaceae; genus Eucalyptus; species Eucalyptus sideroxylon x Eucalyptus melliodora. The sequence continues at coordinate 7,136,136 of CM027825.1, forward strand.
TTGGGCGCTATAGAAAGCAAGCTGATATAGCACTCGGGCTAAACATGAGTACGTGAGAAGCACGTGACTATGTTTAGGCTAAGATCTGTATGGTGGATATATTTGATAAATGATATACGCTCTTATAGAAAGAGTAATCCACTATAGCATGTAATTCATACTACATGTGCATTGTACGACCAATAAGAGAAGATGAGTAAAATTATCCCTTTTTACTCATCGTGTGAGCCTTTGAGGTAATTTGTATTTTACCTCAATTTTGTACCCTATGTTACTTCTGACTATGTTCTCGAAGTGAAAAGTCAATGTTGCTACTTTAGCATGTTACGGGCGGTCATGAATGGATATGGCCTATGGGACGTGTCTAGAAAAGCAGTTACTCTGAAATTGAGAGAGACATGAGTGTGAAGGAAGATTATTGTTGTTTTACATTTATCAAATGTATTTACTGGTCGACCAATTATATCGCCCTATGTGATTGCGGATGTAATTGTAAATACATGGTGTTTTTGAGAATAGTCAAGTATATCCTTTAAGGGATAGGTCAGAGAGTTGTCTCACTGTTGATGATGGGGTTCTTCAACCTGAACAGACCCTACGACGCCACTTCCCGCCATCATCGTCTGACAAGACCAATCGTATCAAGATCGCGAGGAAGGCGATGGAGCTCAATTATGACAACAACACATGCGATGGATTCTAAGATAGGTGACTTTCAGACCAAATATTTGAAACCTACCCTATGAGAAATAGTTTGGGATTTTGAAATTAGCCAACCTCTTTTTTTTTTCTTTTTTTTTTTTTCTCTTTTTCCTTTTGTGTTGTCTAGAAGTGTATGAGCTGAAAACTGAATATCCTCAAACTAGTCCCATCATCTGATCGATCAAACATTTTTACAATTGGGAAAATGACACCAATAATTCTTAAATTTCAACCCATATGGAATGTCACCTCTGAATTATTCTTAAATGTTCAATCTAATCCCTAAAATTTTCATGAAGAAAGAAAAAAGTTTCACAATACACTTTTACCCGGATTTCAAAATATCATTTCATTTCAATCCATTTTCTATATCGATAAAAAAATATATTTTTATTTCTTTTTTACCTTGTTGGTCTTTGCAAATATTAAGATAATTTCATTTAAGCATATTTTAGCTCATGATGTCCATAATAGTAAAAGAAAAACCCCATTTAAAGTTGTATATAATTGATATTTCTGCTATTGTAGTTTCTTAATTTACAGATTTAACAAAATTTAATTGAAAAGAACATGAAACACGAAGTCTTGAAAATTTAATCTGCATAAAAAAATCAGGAACAATACATAGATGTATTAAAAGTACTAGAAATTCATTGAGAAGCTAATATCATCATTAAATATTTTTATGAAAACCTTTATTTATAAAATAAAAGGAATAAGAATCCGATATAACTCTAAATAATGTTACATTATTTTTATTATAGAGATTAGGAGTTAAGAAAAATTTAATGTAACTATAGTAATATTTGTAAAGGCATAAAAATACAAATAAAAGATAAAAAGAAATATATATTTTTTTTTACTTATGTAGGAAATTGATTGATATGAAAGACATTATAAAATCTAGATAATAGTATAATTATGAAAAACTGTGAATGATACCGAAAGGATGATCTGACTTGATTAGGGAAAGTTGAGGGACTAAATTACACAAATTGAACGTTTACGGACTAAATTGAACATTTTCAAGGAACATATTAGACGGATAAAAAAAGAAAACCAAAGAATGACATCGCAAATTAAGCCAATATTTAAAAATTATTTGTGTCATTTTCCCTTCACAATTCATGATAAAGTGTGGAAATTGCTTACAATTGCATATCGAGTTGTGGTTTTGTTCAAATCAACAGCACTGTAACTCAAAACGCTAATACACATGCACATAATTGAAAAAATCAAGCGCCGATCGCCAGGATCCCGGGAAACACGATGATAAGTTTTACCTCGAATAGAGACGAGAACGCATCAATTTTTTTTTTCACCTGCATTTCCAATCTCCGAAGCACCTATGCCCACAACAAAAAGGAAATAATAGTTCAGAACTTGACGAACAACGGACACCAGATGGGAAAAACAAAAGGCAAAGAACATGGAATGAATCACCCAATTTCTTGTCGGTGGAAGGGTCGCGAGAACCCACGACGTCAGCGGGACTCAGATCGAGAGCAAAAGATGGGATAGACAGGAAAGGAAAACTCCAAAGGCGATACGGAGAGTGAGGGTGATGAAAGACCGAGTATATGCACGGAGAGGCTAGACAGAGAGGCCAGACCTGAGCCCCTGGAGAGCAATGGAGAGGAGACTAGGGACAATAGAGAGGGGCCAAATATGAGAAAACAAGAAATGAGAGTGAAAAATCCAAGAGTCCAAACTTAAAAAGTGTCGAAGCGCGTGATAGAAGTCTAATATCTTCACTTGAGAAAATTGCCAAGAGAGAGCCTAAGTTTAAACCTATCAACATATCCAATTGAACTCACTTTTACTCAAAAAACTTAAGTTAGTGAGTTAGTAGCCAACTATAATATATTAACTACTATGCATCACATCAATTCTTCGATGTAAGATTTTTCTAACACAACTCACCCACACATGCATCATTTTGAAATTATACCAAAAAAAAAAAGTATTGAAATCAGCTCAAAATTCTTGCCAATCGGTTCTATTAAGAATTGATTGGTGAAGGTCGGTTTTCAAATTTTTTATTTATTTCTTGATTTAAAACTAAATTGATTCTTGCATGATTTGACATGCAATCAACCACATAAAGGGATTGAATTTGAACTGGCCCGGCCCGATCCCATATATATGACCCCACTTTAAAAAGAATGTTAGCTCGTTCACTTTTGCTTTAAACTTGCTTGTACCAAAAAAATGCCCAATCATGGTTATTATGGGCAAGTAATAGACTTAGTTGATAAAGAGCAGAGTTTTGTCGTTTATAAATAGAATTATTGACAACTTATGCAGAGTCAATAATCCCGAATGCAGCAGTCAAAGAAGTAACTATTAATGTAGTGAAACAAAGCAATCATCAAAATAGTGGAGTTAAAGAAACTGTCAGAGTAATGTAGTCAATATAACTGTCGATGTAACTATTTAAAATTGTTTGTAACCTCTATTTGTAACCCCCCCCCCTTTGTAACCTTGGTTTATTACTGTTGATTGTAGGCTTTAAATAGCCACAATGTGCTCTTTGGTGGCCCCTTTCACACAAGCAAACTATAGTTATAGTTTCCAGAATTGCATTGTCAATTAAATTCTGACATGTTTCTTAGTTATAATTTTCAAATTCAGGTTACCGATTAAATTTTGGGATTGCATCTTTACCTTTTTAGGATTTGTTGTTGATTAAATTTTGGCATATTGTATATGTTTGGTTTCATTTGAAGAGATTAGGTTCCTAGGCTTCATCGTCGATTAAATTTCAACATAGTTTTTTTATGTCTAGTTTCATTTAAAACGAAGTTACTAATTCTCTTATCTACTTGTGATATTTTCACTCCGAAATCATCACAGAACCTCTCTCCTTTAATTAAATTGAGGAACAACTTTTGATAAAAACTTGTCGTGGAGTCGAATACCTACGAAACAAAACCTTTGACTGTATTTCCACATGTATTCCACTCGCAATTTTATAAGTCACAATTATTCGGACAAAAGGAATCCTCGAACCAAAAAGAGCTTGAGCCCCCGAATTCGACTTCTCGAAGGAAACTACCGAGAACCTTCCTATAAAGTTGAGCAAATTATATATTTCCCGCCATGTGATCACCACCACCACCTTGGAATGATTGGTTTTTCAAGTGTGACCACATCTAGACAAGTTTAGACGTGTTTCGCAGCACGAGTCACTTCATTTCGGTTGCTTACTTTTTCCCCAACGCTTTGAGTTATTTTAGAGTGGTGATATAAACTTGTACAAAACAACCAACACACAATCCCAACTAGAAGGAAAAGATTCTACCTGTTGATTATTTAACTTTGAAATCTCTCGAGCATTTGATATTTATTAATCATCTCCTTTGGAAGTGTTCATTTAATCTGTGACCGGTACACTGGGCTTAAAATTTGAAGTCACGGGATATGCTTAAGAAATAGTTTGTTCTCTACATGTGTTTATGATGCAGGAACTCTGTCGACGCCTAAAAATTACACTTTATTATTATTTTGTTTGATTTTCGGATAATAAACCAAAAAAAAAAAAAAAAAGCAAAAACAAAGCAAAAGAAAAAAAAAGCAAAAAGAGGAGCAGCCCCTCCATGGGCTCTCAGCCCATTTCTGCCAAGCCCGGCCCCACCGCATCTTCTTCTTCCTCGTGCCTCTGTAGTGCACGCGCAGAGGGCGCGATGGAGAGGAAGGGGGTGGACGGACGGCAGTCGCGTGCGGAGCAGAGGAGCAGGTGGCGTCGACGGGACGTGACCGGAGGAGGTGATGATGGTGGATGGGACGGCGGTCCAACCGGTGGGTCGAGGCCTCGCCGACCGGCCGCTCCCGTGCCTATAAATAGAGGGGGGCCACCGTTGACGAAGGGGACGCCGAGAACGATCGAAGGCTGTAAGGCTTCGAGCTTCCTGCTGAGAGACTTCAGAAGGGGAGCCGAAGTCGAGCAAGCCCAGATTCGAAGGCTCGCGGCCGGAGAGGGAGAGAGGGGAGAGCGCGAGCGAGAGGGAGAGCGGGTTGTGAGCTTAAACGACCTCCCACCGAGAGACATCGGGGGAGGCCGCCGGCAAGCGAATCCGCCGAGAGGAGGGAAATCAGCGAGCGTAAGGGGCTGAGCGAGTAGGTTTCAGAGAGCAGGGGTCGGTGAAGGCCCAGATCTGGGGTCGATTTAGCTCCGTCGCACCCCCTGACGCCACCTCGAGTCATGCCCGACGCCGCCGCCACTCCAGATCTGCGAAGCTGAAGGCCCGCTGTCGCCACGACCGCCACTCTGCTGCTCCACCACCAACGACACCGTCTCGCCAGCCAGCAATGCCGCTGCGCCATACACTCTCCACGCATGTGTATCAACCCCGCTTGGTGTTGCCGTTTCCGCTCGAAACCCTCCTCGCCCCCGAGCCACCGCGGGATCCGGTCCTTGGCCGCGCTCTGTCCGCCGTTCCCTTTGCATTTCCACCCCGACGCGGTCCCCGACGATTCGCCGAGACCCCTGTGGTGTTCGGCCGCCGTCGCACCTCACACCATCACCGTGCCGTTGCCTGCCGCGTCGCCATCGTCGCCGTGTCGCCGCCTTGAGACGCCTCGGTCCCCCTCACTAGCACCGCGAGCGAAGGAAGGAGAGAGGAGGTCGGGAACCGGGTCAGGTCGCGGGTCCGTCCGACCCGGTTTCCCAGTTTCCGGGTAGGGTTTCCCCGGGTCGGACCTGTTCTCGTTGGGCCGATTTCTGCTTGGGCTGTTTTTTATTTTTATTTTTTTAAATAGGCCCAATTCCGTGTGTGTGGGCTGAATTTTTATGAAAAAAAAGGAGAAAAGCGAAAAAATCCGAGTCGGGCCCGCAAAATTAAAATGGAGGGAGAAGGATGAGAAGGAAAAGAAAAAGAAAAGAAAAAAAAACAAAAAATACATATTAAAATATTATTAAAAGTTGTCAAAGTTAGTACCGACGTCCATGATGGCAATATTCGGCTAAAATTAGCTAGAAGGATTGAATTGACACTAGATTAAAATGGTCAAAATTAAATTAGCGTCAAATCAAAAGGTTTAGAATTAAATTGGCATAAATACAAAAAATTTAGGAATTTTCTAACACTTTTTCCTATAGGCACTCTTGTCTAGTTTTTGCTAGAAATTCAGTCACCTATTCATTTCTTCTTCCTAGCGGAGGAGATACGAATGAAACATCAGGAAAATTGCATTTTACCACCTCAAGTTCTCGAAATTGTAACGTGTTTTGTATAGACTTGTCAATATATGCAACTTGCCCCTTGAATTTCAACAAATCGATTGCATTTCGTCCTTTGGCATCACTTGTGACCAAATTTTGTTAGGAATTCTAATTATGCGATAACACTTGACTGGTTACGGAGGGCAAGTTCTTCGTACAGGTGAGGCTGCGTCTATATAAAAGAGTAGAACAGTCTGGAAATGCATTGTATGTGAGAGGATGTGATTAATGTTCTGGCGAGGATTTAACCGGAATCAATGTCAATGCACGATGATATATAATCTTGAAATATATTTTTGAGCAGCATCTATATTTCTTACCCACTTATATAAAGCCTTTCCAAAATAGTTGCGTGCAGTCACGTGAGAGAGATATATAATTGGAATTTGTCGCTATGAGGTACATTAAAACCAATTTTAAAAAGTCGGTATAAGTTGTAAAAATCGAAGCTTTAGGTTGCCCCGGCCACAAAAGGTTCGGGTGCATTCCAAGCAAATACCTAGCATATACCCAGCAAAGGCAAGAATTTAATAATAAACTAGATTTTATATCCAGTTAAACATTAAAAAAAATGCGATTCTTTTGACGTTTGTTTCGACTCCCCACTATAAATTGATTTCTGGGTCCTCTCAAAACTTCCCACGAAAATACCTGGAGAAACAAAAACACTAAACACAAAAAATTACGAAATGAGGGCCGGCCGCCCCATCCCACCCCGTGCGGATGACGATCCGGCATCGCCATCTGCAGCACCACCGCGGTCTGACCGATACAAGCTGATCGTCAGCCGCTGTATGGCATTTGCCGGGCCCACTATTCTCGGCCTCCTCGTGGTCATCGTCCTGACAATACCGGCCGGAACGCCGCCAGAGCTCAGGCTCAGCCTGGGCTCTTCCCTTTCGTCCCTCAACATCTCCATCTCTAAGTTCATCACCCTCAAGTACACTCACATGAAGCTCCTCTTGAGTTCTGACGGCCAGATAGCTCTCTCTCGTCCCTCCCTCGTGTCCACCACCTTAACTCGGGGCCCCGGCTGCATGACCTCACTCCGAGCCGAGGTCCAGTCGACGCTGGTGATCATCATTGACTTGGGCGTGAACAGCCTGGTGAGTGCATTGAACGGTGGGGAGGTGGCCATCTATGTGGCAGCGAGAGCTGAGCGGAGGCTGCGCTTGGGTCCATGGTGGGTGGCTGTGTTGGACCTGGACGTCTCGGGCTTGACCTTCACAGCTCCCACCGACGGCGAGGGCAGCGGCGGCGGCTATTGGATGATCCTCCGAGGCACCCTCAGCTGCTCACTCGACATCATCCCTCAACTCTGGTAAGAAAATTACCACTTCCTGCTTAGTGTCGTAATTATATTATTGTGGCAGTTGTTCTTTCAACAACGAAGTTGACGAACAAAACGAGAGAAATGAGAAGCTGTGGATGCTTAGTATAACCAACTTCTCATATCTGTCACCGCCTGATTGCGGTGGCGATGACTGGTCGAGTCGTGAACGTCCACAGATTTCTCCAGCCTCGTTGGCCGGGCTGTCAAAGAAGAGAACGTGCTTGCTGCCGGGGATGGCCGGAGGGAGTATATGAGGGGAACATGGTTCGGCCCTTCTACCGTATTGACGTTATTAAACAATGTTTGATTCTCACGGGCGCTTGTCTTGTTCTTTCAGATTCTGGTGGAAACCGGGGCTTCTCTCCATGCATCTGGGCATCATACGTCGAGGGTTTTCTGTCTCACCTGCTGTTGTTGGTTTATGTATTTACTTCTTTTGATATTTTGCATTCTCTAAAATGCTTTGACTCTTCGATTTACTGTCGAATAAATAATTTGCACTTCACGTGTTTCTTATATTCGATTTTTCTGCAAGCTTCCTCCCTTCAAACTTAATTCCGGATCAAGCATTGGCATCCGATCTTAAAGCTCATTTTAGCTTTCTTTGGTTGCGAAAGGGGGCCCAATTCCGCCCGATCTCTCAAGATGGACGGGAAGTGAATCTTTGGGATTCACTAGAAATTACTGTGTGATCTCGCAACTGGACAAAAAACAAACGGTAGCACTTCACTTACCGTGCAAACAATAACAAAAACTTCCTGCAAAATTACTTATAAGGGTAAAAAATGAAAAGAAAAAGAAGGAAAATTACTGGAGCATTCTAAACACATCGGCAGTCTAGGCCTGCAAAAACCCAAAAATGGATCTCACGGTAGACTGACGAGGATTGAACCACCGATTTGAACACCAGAAGAAGTGTAAAGAAAGGTCGAAAGAGGAATCTTTACGGATGCAGGGGATTCCAATGATACCCGATGATTCGTTTGCGAAACTGTCGGTGTTCGTTTGTCTTTTTTCGGCGCAGCTCGTGACGTCATCGCCCGGTCATTTTTTCGGGCTCGGTGACGTCACTTGATCCGCGCCGTCCCATCATTTTCCCCAGCCTTCGCAGACAGTATAGATTTTCATCTTTATTTAAAAAAAAAAAAAGGAAAAAGAAAGATATGCAGTTGTTTTATGTTCTATGGAGATAAGTAATGATTAAGCCTCGGTTTATGAATGCTGGGTTCAGTTTTAAGGCTTCCGGTCAGAGTTCAATGAACCGCCCCGGTTTTCACGGGGTATTTTTGTAGTTGTGATCGAGACGAGCCTTTTTGTTCCAAAATGAGTCAATGGTATTGTGTAAAGGGAATTTTTTCCTGATATTTGGTAAAACAAAATATTTTTTTGGTCATAAAAACAAAATATATTTAGGAGTAGACAATCTTAGCAAGTTTTGATTGCCGGTCGATCGGTGGGCTTAGGTCAATTTGGAGATGTCGAGACACCGGTCGGCCATGCGTGTAGCAAAGGAGCAAAGCTAAGCATAGGAGCTTTCTGTCACGGGGCTTTCCCATGTTAATCATGAATGATTGAGCATTCGAGGCGAGATCAAGCTTGTGCTACAACCTTTTGCCATTATGAAATTTGTTAAAAAATACTATTTATCAACTTAGGATTCCACTTGTTGTCTTCTAATTATATATGCTAGGTATTTTTTTTTTTTTTTTGTATGTCCTCATTTTCTTTAATGAGAAATCACATTGCTTGTCTTCCATCTTGATAGTGTGTACCATCTTATATCATGTCATGATATTTTTCAAGTGACTCAAAAAAGTTAATATATATTTTACATTAAAAAGCGGTTTGCATGCATTTTTATGCTCAATTTTTAACACATCCACGCAATATTCGAAAAGATTTGGTTAAAAACCTATTTGCCTCCTAGGTAATTGTCGAATCATATATGCCCTTTTGGCTCCATTGCCAGTTATATGTATATGAGGTAGAAAGAAAATAGAAGAAAACAGCAAGAGAAAATAGATAGAGTAACCACCGGACGTGGTGGCTTCACTGGATAAGACTCTGCTGATCCTCAACGAAGAGGTGAAGGGTTCAAAACCTAGGGGAGGCACTAGGTGTATTATGTGTGACTCGGGGGGTGGTGCGTCCTCCGCTTAAGTGTCACATGGGGGTTTACGGCGTAGTTGTCGGCGCAGGCCTGGTTCCTCCAAGCACCAAAAAAAAAAAGAAAAAAAAATAGATAGAGTAATGAAGGAGATAGAAAGTCAATAGACATTCAGCTCGGCTGGTAAAAAAATTTGGGGAGTCAGGGCGGAGAGTATTAGGTTCGAAGATCGATACCTATAAAGCACTAACACGCATATGCACATAGAAAAAAGAAGTGAGGCTCAAAAAAAAAAAAAGAAGGGAGAGAAAGAAAATCCGAAACGGAAACCTCATCTGCACACGTGACTATGATTTTTTTTTTCCCCTAGTTTGAGGAGCCGGTTCAAGCGACATTCCTATATAAAATTTGGTTTTGTCACTTCCTGGGCATATTTATTCATTTTATTTTCTTGTTGCTTGCCGTTGAGTGTTCGAATTGGCTAGCTGAGCTTTTGGTAGACGCCCGAATCAATCAAACCCTGTCGAAATTATTTACGCTTCACGAAGCATATCGCAGGCTTTCCCATTAATTAAAAATTATAACCATCACTACTTCCGAAGTCCCACGTCGACATCCAAGTTCGTACCAATTTTACGGTCAGAAACGACAAGGAAGTGGTGGCCTCTTCTTGGTAATTAGAAAATCATCCGCGAAGCGCGGAAGTCGACGCGTTCTACTTGGAGAAAGCCACGATATGGTCTTGTCAGATTAGTCCCATTCTTCCCATTAAAATATTACGTCGAACATGGTATATTCGTCCAATGATAACTAAAATGTATCATCGTGTGCTCACCTTAAATCTCGGATTCGGTCCCTCATTTTTCTTTAATTCCATTTACGCGTGTATAAAGTTCCCCTTATATACGTCCCGAGTTTAAATACTATTATTTTCTTAAATAAAAATTTGAAGTGGAAAATGACTTAAAATGAATATATCAGTTTCAAATAAGAGTCTAAGATAAGTATAATAATTTCAAATAAGGGCATGAACTTATTGGTTGCCAATTGACTAAATACTCTGACGCATCAAGAGTACTTTTGTCAAAAGACAATTTTAATCTTTATTTTTTTCTTTCTTTTTGACAAGCGTTAGCAAGGGTTGAGACCCTTGCCTAGGCACTCGCTAACCGCAAGTGAAGCAAGGCCATCCCTCGCTAGCCATTGGCTAGGGTTGCCCTCACCTATGGCCAACAAGGGTGGCCTCCCCTAGGGCGAGGGTAGCCCTCGCTAGATCGGGTGAGAACGACCATCATCTAGCCTCTTTGAGCATCGCCGGTGGCTAGCCATTGCTTGAGACTAGTCACTGACGAAGAAGAAAGAGAATACCAGGAAAAAAAAAAGATAGAAAAAGGAAAAAGAAACAAAAAAGGAGAAAGAAAGAAGAATTTTTGAAAAGGTAAAGAAAGAAAATGCTCTTGATTAATTAATTGAAAGTTAGATCATTATTCGAAATAGACATAAGCATTTTAAATTTTTATATGAAATAAAATTCACTTTAGTCCTTTATTTGAAAATTTTCAGAATTTAAATAATTCTTTTCAAAATTTGTTTCAGATTCATGATTGTGAGATTCATGTGGAAGATAGACTTTTCTAAGGATTTGATTATCTATTTGATATAGAAACTACTGTATCTTCCCTCAGACGAAGTGCTGCACTCGGGTTCTAGCCATGGAATTCTAAAATAGAACCGCATCTTCAAGCCGCTCTGATCTCGTGATTTGGATATAATCAAATGAACCAACATCTGTGAATAAATCGACGATGACCAACGTCGGCTAGTCAGGCACTTATACGTGTTTTCACGCCTTTCAAAGCCAAAATTCTCCTCTTTTTTCTCTATTGCCATGCCAGAATTTATAAACTTTATTTGAATTTTCAAAAACTAAGAAAAAAAGTTATATCTGGTGTCGGTGCTTATTTATTTTGAAAGTTTTGTTGCGATTAAGGCAAGCGATTGAACAAAATATAGATGGAAGAAGAAAATAAATTAGACACCAAATTTACGTGGTTCGATCGCAAAGACCTACGTCCACGGAGAGAGAGCAAAGCAGCGAATTTCGGTATAGATCAAGCGATACAAGGAGATTACACACTTAAAATACTCAAACACTCTCTCGGTCTTTCCCAAATCCCAATTATACCTAATACACTAATTTTTTTCTTGGATGTAAATAACGAATAAATTTTTGCCGCACAAGAAACACGAACATCCACTATCAAGCACCCAACGCCTACGGACGTCTCTCGCAAATAGAGAACACCCACAGCACTCAAAGTAAACGGCACTTCAATACGGGGCTTTGCTCAACACGTACGTAGACTTCAGCGGCGTGTTCCTACGTAAAGGACTTCGGCGGCATCAAAAACCCTAAAGAAGAAGAAGACCCGCACTTGGTGTTTGCTTTTATACGTGTGTGCCCAAGGTCAAAAGTTTGACCTTGGGCCCCACCTCCTCAGTAGAGCTTCACGTGCAGTATTCGGACTCCTTTCTCTCGGTTCTTCGCGGAGAAGCTTCACGCGACTTTCCTTTTCTATTTCGTAAAGGATTATGCAGCAAACAACTTTCCTCCTTTATTTTATTTTTATATTTCCTTCGCGAGTCTACCGAATTTCGCATTTTAGCAAACGCTCAAACTCGAGTCATATTTAACAAGCTTTAAGTGTTTCGGGATGATCGAGTATTTAAAAGAACAAAATATAAACAAGCAAGCGGCCCGAGTTACCTATTTGATTTTCAATGAAACTTTATCACATGATCCCTTTGAATATTCTGTTGCACATGGTTCGAAGTCTTTGAGTAAGACATATAAATTTTAGATCAAACCACCGCCGAAAGTGGTCTTGCTTGGCGCGTTTTATAAGGTAGAGTATATAAAATATCATGCGGAATTTTGCTTTCACCAGCTTTGCGATGACATGGACAAAATTTATGATTATCATTTTTCTGATTTTATGAATTTTTTATGGTGTTTTTCAATTGGGCCTTGGCGATGGGCAGTGAGTGCCTACACGCCTTCGCTAGCCACTAGACAAGGGCGTCGTGGCCAGTCAAATCCTCACTTGTGGTGAGTGATCCGTGACCACAACGTGCTGATCATGTATATCTCTGACATTCTTCTTAGGAAAAACAATAAAAAAAGAAAAGAGAAAGAGAAGAAAATAAAAAAGAAATCATTAAAAAATTGTAAAAATCATTCGCATCGGTATTTAGCAGGAGACATTTCAGGACCACTTCCTAACAACAGGGGAAATGCAATTACATTTATAAAGATTTGAATGGCCAAGTTGCCATCGTCCTTTCAGAATCAGAAGCAAAAGCTTCGCTATGTTCCGACATAGATCGGTTTATAAATGAGAAATATATAGTGGCTAACCAGGTGATGGTCAGACATGCCTCAACTAAGTTCAGAGAAAGCGGATGTTCTTCTTACATATGGTGCATCGTGTGGGTGTTGAGATGCTTTTGTTGGAACTGTTCATGAAATTGGGAAACGGAATATACATTTTCCTTATAATATTTAATAAATATTTTGAAATCACTCATTTTTAATGTGAAGTAAATGAAGAATTCTTCATATGATGCACCCTAACAAAATTGTCTGTAATAGTGCTCTTTAGAACAATTGATCATTCTGGAACACTTCAACTTGTAAAAGAAGTAAATACCAAAATCAGATATAATTTCACAATTATTTTTTTAAAACTGGAATCATATGTTAAATTCTGGCATGAAAAAAAAAATCGAGCATTGTGGCTTCTAAAATGCATAAGCACACTAATATATGCCGACTAATTTTATATCTTTGTATGTCGGTTATTATCAATTTATTCACAGATTTCAGCTAGCGCGATAATAATGTCACACGTTGTGTTGACAAAGCACCACAGTCTTCTCATGATGATATCCAATATGCAAATTACCTTAATGAACAAGCATTATAGAATCAATAAGTAATGAAAATTTGGATAAAAATAAGCCTCCTCAAAAACTTGTCAAGAGACCGCAAAATTCTTTTATTTTCTGGACTGCTTTTTATTTATGTGAAGCAACCTTAGGTTTGGCGATGATAAGATGGAAAGGTACGAGTTTTGAAAATAAAATAAGCATCATGAGAAAATTCTCCAAAGGGCACGTCACTTTATCATCAATTCATGGTCATCTCTTCCCTGTTCAAATTCATTTTACCCTGAGAATATTGTATTCTCAGGGTACGTAAAAAAGTACAGGTGGGTTCCGCACATCATTCATTTAATAGTTAACAATAATGGAACTTTTGTTGAGACAAAGTTTAGAAATTTGAAAATGTACTGGTGTTTACTTCTAATTCTACTTTTCGGTTACAAAGTAAACTTTATCAAATAGGATAATCTGAAAAGTGTGATGTTATCTGCTAGCTGCGAGGACAGACCTGGTAGGTGTTCATATTATATTTACTTTGGCATGTCGCTCGTGTTCCCTCTGACCAAATTTGAAAACATTGTAACAATTTTTCTAGTTTACCCCCCGAATTCTAGAAATGGGTTGCAATCTGCTACTGACGTTAACTCTAACCAAATTTTGCTTCAAACTCCAATCACGTAAAGTTACGTGACTGCTTATGAAAGTCAATTTTGTCATATAAGAAGTTTAATTTTGAAAAATATAACATGTGAGAGCATGTGACTAAAGTTTTAGCTAGAATTTTAATCGAAGTTGACTCCAAATGCACATTACTATATAGTTTTGAAGTATATTTTGCAATAGTCTCTATATTTTTTTTCATATATGTAGATGTGTGCATTCATGTGATCAAATAAATTTGGTTGGAGTAACGCTATAAGAAATGTTGCCATCAATTTCAAGAAGTTTGAGAATAAATCACAATAAAACTCACCACAATTCTTAGAACTTGATGGGTAAAATGTAATCTCCCGATGTTTCTTTTCTCCCATCTCCACTGCTAGGCCTGTCAAAAAGATACGCCAACATACTCAAAAGCAGATGACGAAATGTCGCGACCTTACTAAAGGTAAATCACAAAAAAGAAAGTTAATGTATTACTAAACCAAAGATTTAGCATGGACTTTTCCATATTCACACCAATTGCACCTTAGTGATTTTGATTTAGTGAATTTAACATGCAATTTAAATTCAATCAGGAGTCACCATTGATCTATTATGGGTCAATTAAAAACTTAAGCAAAATGTTTACCTATGCAAATAAAATTCATGGATACGGGAATTTAGTTACGCTTGATTAATTTAACGTGTTTTCGGTACATTTTCTCCTTATTTAAAAAAAATAAAAATTAGCAAGTAGTCTTAGCAAGTTTTAACCCTAATGTACCAACATATAATGAGTAATCATGCGGTGAGTAATATATCAAAGTAATAAATAGCGATGATTATGCAATTCTAACTAATATTTTTGTTAGGTTCTGCTCCTCCTTATAAAAGACAAAACTATAGGCAATGCATGAAATGCAATTTAATTCTAGATTATGTCTACGTGGATTCCGATTTGACTAATGGCATGTGTGAATAGGGGATAATGCAGCAGCGGAAACCGCCCATCCCCTTTTCCTCGTCCTTTTCATGTAGCTTTTCTTGGCATTGGCAATAGTGGAAACGTGATCATCGAGGAGAAAGCAAAGCGGATCTACTTTCGAATATGCGATGTCCCCTTATTACTTCCTTCTCATGTTTCCAGGCTGGTGACCAAATATAGTTTTCGGGTTTCTTAGATTCCAGGCAATGGAGCAACGGATTTCCTTCCAGTCTTGTGATCCCTTTTCTGCTTTTTCATGCCTTGTTCTTTACTTGATTGCTTAAGGCTCCACTCAATCGCACGTGGCCAAGAAAAGGTTCCAAATTTCGTCTCTTTTAGCTTATAAATCTTTCAATATCTAGCCACCCCCTCCTACTCTTGACTTCCAAAGAAATTTTCCTAGGAATGAAACGAACATACAATGGTGGATATATCATGTGTAAAGATTGCAGAGAATTATAACCACGATGCTGAAGGGATTCTGTTGCGTGTGGTCTCAATTTCCTCAATTTTTGTGGCTGAACATGTCAGCTATTTTCGGCCGTTATAAGTGAGATAATGAGCTTGGCAGAATTTCTTGCTTCCGTAAGCTTGATCCAAATCTATGCTTAACCTCAGAACCTCCATGTACCCATCCATCTAGCTCAAATCCAATTGGAATGCAATTTATGTGGATTTACTGCTTTCAAATGAAAAATGCCCTTAAAATGCAAATGTGATCGATTTCTAAGTTTTCATGCATTAATTGATTAATAAGAGGTCATCAAAAATTAAATATCAATAATAGTCAAAATAGACGACGAAATACTCAAAAAGTGATCCCAATTGACTGACTACTTGGTTGTGTGGAGGATTGCAATTCTTGCTGGTGCTAAGACAACTTCGAGGAAATGGATGGAAGACTTTTCAACACCTTTAATTGGTTGGAGGTGTTGCTGCCCATAACAATCTGGCATCACCACATTGGGGCTGCCGCGGTCCGACTGGTACAGGCTGATCATTGGCCGCTATATCGCATTTGGCGAACGCACTATTCTTAGCCTCCTCATGGTCATCTTCTTGGCAATACGGGAGTTCAGGTTCTTTCCTTTCATTCTTCAAGAGTTCTAGTTGTTGGATTGGGAAAAAAAGAGACACTAGTTATTCCTAATGCCGCATTTAGTGGGCAGAATATAAAATTGGATAGGATAACTTTTATCCTATCCAATGTTTGGGGCAACTCAAAACTATAATATTTTCAGATTAAGTTCACTGAGGCTACATTTAGTATTCCGGATAAAATTCAAAATAAATTAAAATGATTCAATTATGCATTTGGTTCTTACCCAAAATAGGATAAAGTATAAGAGGGATATAACTTGGATAAAATTATCCCATAAAAAAAGGTGTGATAAATGTGGATAGGACTTCTAATATCTATAATACAAAATTTATTTTTCTTGAATAATTAACATCTAAAATTAATAAAATTAAAATAATATTTGAATTATGATATAAAAATAAAAATAACAGAATAAAACAAAATTTTCATTTTCATTTGTTCCTATTTTTATTTATATATTCAAATTTCTTTTTATCTTATAATTTGAACTCAATACATATAAATATATATTTAGTATTTATATTTGTTACATATTTTAGGTATTTTAGTATAGTTTACTATTTTTAAAAAAATTATAGCATAATCATGGAAGCGGAATAAAGAAATAAGAAAAGAAAAGGTAAATGGACATGATAGGTTGTGAACACTCAGTTTTAATACTGCGATTTACTAAACGGTGAGAATATAGCAAAATCCTTTGATTTTATATCATGTCCTATTCGATTATATCTCAACTAGAAATCCAAATGACCAAATATAACCCTAAAAGTTGAGATATACTTGAATATGATATGTTTGGATTTTGCCCTCATACTCATCTCTCTTCTCCATCCACCATGGCTACGATCCCTCGCCTCCCACAGAGCTCCGTCTTGCTGCCACTAATGAGGCTCAACTCGATCTCCATTACGGAGGAGCTATTGCATGCAACCAAAGTCATCATGCTGGGAGGTTGCTAGTGCCTAGCAAGGTGCTCTTGTGGGCGACCGTGCGACGGCCGTGCCGTGCCACAAGGAGGATGCGTGGCATATGGCCTAGGCAGCAGGTGTTGTTCTCCTGCTACAAACACTCAACTTGAATAGGATATATCCATATCCATATTATATCTAAATATTTACCAAAAATTGTATAAGAAATTAGAAATCCCATCTTCATCCAATTCAATGTATATCATATCCACTATTATCCCATGCAACAAAAAAGTCCATACTCCCACAATCAAAATTGTAGCTTCATAACTAACTTGGTTGGACAAAGTTACACAATGAAATGATGATTCGTAAAAACGTAATTCTTATCTTATTAAATTTAAGTGCTATAAAAATTGATCTTAGTTTGCGTTTCCAAATACCATTGCATCGTTAAAAAAATTTAGTCTTAATTTAATAGATAATAGGAATTTGAGTGAAAATAAGCCTCATTAAAAAATTATCAACTATACGTCCAAAAAAAAAAAAAAACTTATCAACTGATCGTATTATTTTCTTATGGGAAATGACACAAATGATCCATAAATTTTGGGTTAATGTATAATGTGGTCTATGAACTTTTACTTTGTTCAATGTAATTCTTAAACTATAACCCAATGCGTAATGTGGTCCATAAACTTTGAATTTATTCAATGTAATTCTCAAATTTTTTATACAAGTTCAACTTAGTTTTTCAACCATATGAAAATATTCAATGTTATCCTTAAATTCGAATTAATGAAAGGACAATATTAAATATTTTCATATAGTTTAAGGACCTAATTGAACAAGAAACAAAAGTCTAGGAATCGCATTGAACAAATTAAAAGTTCAGGGATCACAATGTATATTGAGTTAAAGTTCAGAAACTACATTAAATAAATTAAAAGTTCATAAATTCTATTACATATTGGGTAAAAAATCAGAGATTATTTGTGTCATTATCTTTCTTCTTGTCTTATGATTTTTTATTATATAAACCAAATTCATTCTTTACCTTTTTAATTTCCATCAAAAGGCAGGGCCCATCGAAAATGCCTACGTGGATTTTTCACCAGTTAGATATTAGAGAGAGAGAGAGAGAGGGAGGGAAGGCGATTGATCCTTATGCATGGATCACTCCGACCACACGATGCTTCTTGGAGAAGACTTGTTGCAACACCGCCGCCCTTTTATCTTTAGGTAGGAAAAAAAAAAAAAATGTTACTTTATCCTTAGGCTATAGTATCATCGTCCGGTGTGATGTTATCACTAATTCATTCTCAACCATTTTAAATTCCCTCAAGAGGCGGGCCTGGAGGAAAGGCCCTTGCAATTGCCACCATGCCGGATTACTACCAGCAGATAGACAAATATTACTCCTGGAGGAGATTTCCACACCAATGCTTTATTTTTCGTTTCCTTTTCTTTTTCTTTCCAAGCGGGAATCTTCCATTCCAGGGCTCCGCGGTTGCATTTGCCTATATAATGCCATTTTCCTTCTTTATATTGCTGTGCCCGAAACAAATGACCGCCATTCCACCCCGTGCGATTCATAATCCAGAATCACCATCGCCCGGGCCACCACAGTCCCACTGGTACGAGCTGATGATCATCAGCCACTGTATTGCGTTTGCCATGCCCACCACTCTCGGCCTCCTCATGGTCATCTTCCTAGCAATACCCGCCCTAATGCCTCCGGAGTTCGAGCTCAACTTGGGCTCTTCCCTTTAGTCCCTCAATATATCCACCTTCCATGTCACTGCCCAATTGGAACATCGCTCTCTCCATCAAGAATCCCAGTAAGCTCCTTGCCGTCGAGTACTCTCACATGAAGCTCCTCTTGAGTTTTGATGGCCATCCCGCTCTCTCTCGTCCCTCCCTTGTTCCTTCCTTCAGTCAAAGCCCTAGCAATGGGACCACGGTCCGAGCCAAGGCCCAATCAATCCTCGCAATTGTCAATGACTTGAGCGTGAACGGCCGGGTGAGAACGTTGAAGGGCAGGCAGGTGACCATCGATGTGGTGGCTAAAGCCAAGCGGAGGCTGCACTTGGGTCCGTTGTGGGTGCCAAGTTTGGTGTGTACACCTCGTGCATGGGCGTGACCTTCACAGCTCCAACCAACAGCCATGGCAGCGGCGACTGGATGGTCCTCGGAGGCACCGTGAGCTGCACACCTGAAACCATCAGTCTACTCTGGTAAGAAAAGTTACGAGCTCATGGATTCTTATCCTTAATCAAGCACACGATTTATGATTATCATTAAGTTGTCCAAACAAATTGAGGATGGCGATGTATAGCGAGTACTTCTGTAGTATTAAAGCCTTAAATTAAGTAATCCTTATGTGTTTTTTATCTAAGGCTTTCACATTAACGGTAGTCATCCTGGCCTGTTTATTCTATTGATATAAATAGGATTTGATTCTCACGGTCACGTATTTTGGTGTTCTCTTTTCAGATTCTAAGCTCTGGCTTACACAAATTTGGGCATCAGCTGGAGGTTTCTTTCCTAGCCTATTACTTTGGCGAGTACTTCCAAAGACTCTTGGTCTCTACGCTGTTGTTGGTTCATGCTACACTTCTTTTTGAAGACGTCTGTTCTCTGTATATTTGAATCTTCGAGTTAATTACCGAAGAAGTAGTTTGCACCTTATGTGTCTTTTTAAAATAATGAGTTTGAAGGTTTTTTTTCCAACGATACGATCACTAACAGACCCCTGTTACGTTGAAGCTACATGCTAATTACATCACATTCTAGAGAACATTCGGCTCCATCTTCTAAATGCAATCCCCTACTCACCGATGGCCCGTGCCAAGGCTTTTTATTTGAGGTCGTTTCCACATGGTCATCAACGATGAGGTGTCTCGACTTGTTTCTCTCATTTTGCACCCTCCCGGAGACTTCCAAGCATGATCCGCTCTCGAGACTCTTGTTCGGCACTTTAGCCTTTTCCGGCTTCTTCATCGGTCTTGGATATATAGATATTGGTTGAATCCTAGGGGTTGGGTTTGGAAGTACAAGGTACTTTGGCCTGATCCATATGACAAGGCTACTTTGTTTAGAGTACAAGTGACGTGACGTCGTCTAATCGCCTTTTTTTTTCTCGTCCCTGTGGCTTGCTTGGACAATTTAAGAAAGACTTCTCATCGATGTTGATGCTTGAACCCTACAAATAAGTAAAAACCAGAGAGTGGTCTCACTGTCGTTGATGGGGTTCTTCAACCTGAACAGACCCTACGACGCCACTTCTCGCCATCATCGTCCGACAAGACCAATCGTATCAAGATCGTGAGGAAGGCGATGGAGCTCAACTACGACAGCAACACATGCGATGGATTCTAAGATAGGTGACTTCCAGACCAAATATTTGAAACCTACCCTATTAGAAATAGTTTGGGATTTTGAAATTAGCCAACCTCTTTCTGTTTTTTTTTTTTTTTCCCTTTTGTGTTGTCTAGAAGTGTATGAGCCGAAAACTTAACATCCTCAAACTAGTCCATCATTTGATCGATCGAAATTTTTTGCCATTGGGAAAATAACATAAATAATCCATAAATTTCAACCCATTTGGAATGTCACCTTTGAATTATTCCTAAATGTTCAATCTAGTCCCTAAAATTTTTATGAAAAAAGAAAACAGTTTCACAATACACTTTTACCCGGATTTTAAAATATCATTTCATTTCAATCCATTTCTTAAATCGATAATATGTATATATATTTACCCTTTTGGTCTTTGCAAATATTAAGATAATTTCATTTAAGTATATTTTAGCTCATGATGTCCATAATAGTAAAAGAAAAACCTCATTTAAAGTTGTATATAATTGATATTTCTGCTATTATAATTTCTTAATTTACAGATTTAACAAAATTTAATTAAAAAGAACATGAAACACGGAATCTTAAAAATTTAATCTACATAAAAAAATCAGGAACAATAATTAGATCTATAATAAGTACTAGAAATTCACTGAGAAACTAATATCGTCATTAAATATTTTTATGAAAACCTTTATTTATAAAATAAAAGGAATATGAATCCGATATAACTCTAAATGATGTTACATTATTTTTATTATAGAGATTAGGAGTTAAGAAAAATTAAATGTAACTACAGTAATATTTATAAAGGCATAAAAATAAAAAAATGTAAAAAGAAAGATTTTTTCTTTTTTAATTATTTAGGAAATTGATTGATATGAAAGCATTATAAAATTTAGTTAATGCTATAATTACAAAAAACTGTGAATGATACTGAAAGGATGATCTAACTTTATTAGGGAAAGTTGAGGGACTAAATTACATAAATTGAACGTTTAGGGATTAAATTGAACATTTTAAAGGAACATGTGAATGATAAAAAAAAAAAAAAATCAAAGAATAACATTGCAAATTAAGCCAATGTTTAAGAATTATTTGTGTCATTTTCCCTTCACAATACACAATAAAGTGGGGAAATCGCTTACAATCTCGTATCCAGTTGTGGTTTTGTTCAAATCAATAGCATTGTAACTCAGAAGGCTAATACACATGCACATAATTGAAAAAATCAAGCGCCGATCGCCAGGATCCCGGGAAACACGATGATAGGTTTTACCTCGAATAGCGACGAGAACGCATCAATTTTTTCACCTGCATTTTCAATCTCCGAAGCACCTATGCCCACAACAAAAAGGAAATAACAGTTCAGAACTTGACGAACAACGGACACCAGATGGGAAAAACAAAAGGCAAAGAACATGGAATGAATCACCCAATTTCTTGTCGGTGGAAGGGTCGCGAGAACCCACGACGTCAGCGGGACTCAGATCGAGAGCAAAAGATGGGATAGACAGGAAAGGAAAACTCCAAAGGCGATACGGAGAGTGAGGGTGATGAAAGACCGAGTATATGCACGGAGAGGCTAGACAGAGAGGCCAGACCTGAGCCCCTGGAGAGCAGTGGAGAGGAGACTAGGGAGAATAGAGAGGGGCCAAATATGAGAAAACAAGAAATGAGAGTGAAAAATCCAAGAGTCCAAACTTAAAAAGTGTCGAGGCGCGTGGTAGAAGTCTGATATCTTCACCTGAGAAAATTGCCTAGAGAGAGCCTAAGTTTAAACCCATCAATATATTCAATTAGACTCACTTTTACTCAAAAAACTTAAGTTATGCATCACATCAATTCTTCGATGTAAGATTTTTCTAACACAACTCACCCACACATGCATCGTTTTGAAATTATACCAAAAAAAAAAAAAAAGATATTGAAATTAGCTCAAAATTCTCGCCAATCGGTTCTATTAAGAAGCGATTGGTGAAGGTTGGTTTTCAAATTTTTTATTTATTTCTTGGTTCAAAACTGAATTGATTCTTGCATGATTCGACATGCAATCAACCACATAAAGGGATTGAATTTGAATTGGCCCGGCCCGATCCTATACGTATGACCCCACTGTAAAAAGAATGTTAGCTTGTTCACTTTTGCTTTAAACTTGCTTGTACCAAAAAAAAAAAAAATGCCCAATCATGGTTACCATGGGCAAGTAATAGACTTAATTGATAAAGAACAGAGTTTTGTCGTTTATAAATAGAATTATTGACAACTTGAAAGATCAACAAATGCAAAGTCAAAACCACTGGCCTTGGTGGCGAAGCTGGATAAGACCTTGAACCGTGGGGGAAAGGTGCAAGGGTCAAAACCCAGTGGAAGCATCGGCGTCTTAAGTGTGATGTCGGGGTGGTGGGTCCTCCGCTAGCATCACTCCAGGGTTTACTTGGCGGCTATGTACCGCCGTAAGGTGACGAACGGCTGACGGGGTTCCCTGGATTACCAAAAAAATAAAAAAAAAACAAATGCAAAGTCAATAATCCCGAATGCAACAGTCAAAGAAGTAACTATTAATGTAGTGAAACAAAGCAATCATCAAAATAGTGGAGTTAAAGAAACTGTTAGAGTAATATAACTGTCGATGTAACTATTTAAAATTGTTTGTAACCTCTATTTGTAACCCCCCCTTTGTAACCTTGGTTGATTACTATTGATTGTAGGCCTTAAATAGCCATAATGTGCTCTTCGGTGGCCCCTTTCACACAAGCACACTATAGTTATAGTTCCCAGAATCGCATTGTCAATAAAATTCCGACATGTTTCTTAGTTATAGTTTTCAAATTCAGGTTACCGATCAAATTTTGGGATTGCATCTTTACCTTTTCAGGATTTGTTGTTGATTAAATTTTGGCATAGTTTGTATATGTTTGGTTTCATTTGAAGAGATTACGTTCCTAGGCTTCATCGTCGATTAAATTTCAACATAGTTTGTGTATGTCCAGTTTCATTTGAAACGAAGTTACTAATTCTCTTATCTACTTGTGATATTTTCACTCCGAAATCATCACAGAACCTCTCTCCTTTAATTAAATTGAGGAACAACTTTTGATAAAAATATCTTGTCGTGGAGTCGAATACCTACGAAACAAAACCTTTGACTGTATTTCCACATGTATTCCACTCGCAATTTTATAAATCACAATTATTCGGACAAACGGAATCCTCGAACCAAAAAGAGCTTGAGCCCCCGAATTCGACTACTCGAAGGAAACTACCGAGAACCTTCCTATAAAGTTGAGCAAATTATATATTTCCCGCCATGTGATCACCACCACCACCTTGGAATGATTGGTTTTTCAAGTGTGACTACATCTAGACAAGTTTAGACGTGTTTCGCAGCACGAGCACTTCATTTCGGTTGCTTACTTTTTCCCAACGCTTTGAGTTATTTTAGAGTTGTGACTAAACTTGTACAAAACAACCAACACAAAATCCCAACTAGAAGGAAAAGATTCTACCTGTTGATTATTTAACTTTGAAATTTCTCGAGCATTTGATGTTTATTAATCATCTCCTTTGGAAGTGTTCATTTAATCTGTGACCGGTACATTGGGCTTAAAATTTGAAGTCACGAGATCTGCTGAAGAAATAGTTTGTTCTCCACATGTGTTTATGATGCAGGAACTTGAAAGATAAACACGGATTAGATGATCCACAGAATATGTAGACACTGGAAGGATCGAATATATACTCTGCTAACCCTATGTAACATTGAAAAATTTGGAAAAAAATTTAAGCAGTGAAGAATTCGAAAAAAAAAATCACAAAATCCTAAAATAAATGTTAGAGTAATTAAATACTAAACCACGCTTTTATTTAATAGCTTAAGTTTTTAGAATAGTTAACAGTAGTCACACAAAACCTCACATCAGGAGGTCCTAAGTTCAAATATTTCTAGGCCTCTATTTGCCTTCCCAATTATATATTTTCACGCTTTATGCTTAGGTCAAAATCCAGCCTACACATGAAGGGGAGTATCATCTAACAGTTTAAGATTTTATAAGAGTTGGCACTGATCATACAAGATCTCATAATAAACATGGAAAAAAACTGACATAAAAATAGGAAAATGCCTCGAAACACACTTATAGGATGAATTTTGAGGCCCAAAACGACTGCAAATGGTGAACACAACTTTTAAACGAAATAGTGCTGGAAATGAGCTTTTCGGATTTATATTATGAGCCCCGTAACTCTTTCAAGTTAAAAAAAAATTATGGCCTTTTTCTCGTGCGCTGCTTGAAATTGCTGTTTAGGTCATCGGCCGTTGCCTCCGCGTCAATTCCGTCCGCTCGGTCAAAACTCGTCCTCTAGTTATTTTAATGATCCAGGTACAACGGCTCGCCATTTGAATAACACAAAAATCAAGAGTGGAGGAGATACTCATTGAACCTGGAAGATGGACCACATAAGAATCATAGTCAATTTGCCTTTTTAATCTTGTATAGCCCGTATTCTTCGGTTGCAACCTGCCATACATGAAGTTGGTCGTTCACGTGCGGCAAGATTTAAATGAGTCAGATGGTTCTTTTGTTGCTTTCTCTTTTCCTTGACGTTTCCTTTTATTTCAATATAGGACAAACCAACTGACTTTGACTCTGATAAGAGGAATAACATTCTAGCGAAGGTTGTTAGGTATGTGTAGATATGTTTGAGATTTATGAATTCCCCTCACCTTGGTATGCCAACGATAAGGGATCGATCTTGTCTTCTTTCGAAAGAGTTCATTAGGTTTGTACACAGTAATAGCAACTCACTAGAGAACATGCATTCATTGTTTTGATAATGACCTTATGATGCAAGGTTGAAATGGTCACTAAAGAGTTTCTAAAGCAGTTGAATCACCGTATGATCGACAAGCGCCTAATTATATCAATCCATGACTTCTGACGGTGGAATTGATCTACAGATACTTGTAGGAAAATTTACTCGAAGCAATTCGTGTGCCTCAAATCGATTTTGCCTGTTTTGAAGGGGAGTTTGGAAGATGTTTTTGCCCTTATTCATAAACCGCTTTGCGAAACTAAGCGTGCAAGTGTTTCCTGTCTATTTCTTGCTGGCGTTATTCTTTTTCCAGCTTTGAGTAGACCTTAAAAATTTACTCGTTTGTTTTAATTGTGTGTGACCTAATACATAGTATCGCAATTTTCAATATTTTCACTGTACTATAAAAATATATCATAACAAAAAAAAAATATAAGTAAACAAATACTTTTTTATATCTTTGTTATCTTAATTAAGAACCCATCATTTAATACCGTGACTCACCTGCTCCGAATCTGACTTTATTGGCTCAATCTTCACTTTTTAATCGCTGAAATTATTAATAGCGTTTAGCTTTTAGTTGCTAATATTATAGATCGCACAATAACTTATTTTTACGTTCCCCGCACGCATGCATTTCGCTAAAAGAACAAAGACCTTTAGCATAGTTTATAACTAGATAGGAAACAACAAGAACAGTTTCTTAAAAGATCACCTAGCAAACATCCACCAACGCCTCCCGACCTCTCTCTCTCTCTGTGTCCCCCTCTATATGGACAACCTCTTCTCTGCAATCCATCCTCCTCTTCCTCATTGTCTCCATCTGCTTGTCCGCTTACTAAACGAAGGTTTCTTTAAAGCTGTGCAGATGCAGGGAATCCCAACTATGGCGCATAGCATTACCCTCAATTTAATAGTGAGTATGGTTGGTAATGGAAGTTCTTTTGTTAAAGAACTCAATAAAGATTTGGGTGAAAGAAGAGTCCTCGATCAAAGCGGAGAGAATCATGGCTAGCCAAGAGGGAAGCTTCCCTCCACGTGTGTGATGATGCCCACTTGCTACTAGTACGTGGTTAGTAGATATGCACGGCAGTTATACATAACTGCTTCTTGAAAATTGATAAAACAATTGAATATTAAATCAAGTATTCATCAGAAAGTACTAAAAAAGTCCTAAATATATTGTATTGTTATCATTCTAGTTCTTAATCTTCAAATTGAACCAAAAAACTTTTGTATTTGTGTTAATTGAGTTCATTTGGCCAATTTTAGCTATAGATGTTAACCATTCCATGTGGCATGATTGGCACCAATGCTGATATAGGCATTTTTTAATAATCTTTTGAAGTTTTTTTTTTTATTATTTTTTTATCTTCTTTCTTCCTTTCCTTTAAAAAAAAGAGCTAGGGATAGCATCGGGCTATTGGCCACCAGCCAAGGCCTAGCAAAAAAGATAAGAAGAACTGGAAAAATTAATAAGAAATTCAAAATCTTATATAAAAAAAGTCCACATCAATACCGTTGTGCCATGTAAGACGACTAATGTCCACGTTACAATTTCTAGCTTAATTTGATTAGATGGACTCAATTGATATCAATTTGAAATTTTTATGATTAAATTAGTTTAATTGAAAAGTTTATGATTGAATTCATAAAAATGCAATATGTTTATGACTTAAAAAAAAAAATATATTTTCTCCCATTTTCATCTAATAGTTTAAGCATTTTAAAAAGAGTTGGCAATGATCCTAAAATATCTATCAGAGCTATGGGTCTGGAGTTTAGATTTTTCCAGACCCCTTAGTTGTCTTCCAAATTACATATTTCTATGCTTTCAATTTTTTTTGAATTCCTATTTGCCTCCCCAGCTATATATTTTCATGATAAACCTTCCAAATCCAATTCTGTATCTTCCTTTTCCGTCGTTATTGAGTGCACACCACTTTCCATCAGCATAGGGGGAATGCAATTAGCTTTACAAATAATCCGATTTCCACAGGATCAGAAGCACTTCGCTTTATTCCGACATAAGATCGCTTTGTAAATGAGAAGATGACAGCGGCTGACCCCGTAAGATTCAGACATGCTGTAACTAAGGTCAGAGATGGGGATGTTCTTACATATGGAACCCCGCGTCTCCTGGCCATTCTGATTGTGTGATTTGTATATAATTACATGAATGAAATCTGTGAATATAACCGACACAGAGAAATTTAAAATTAACCGGGCATTTACCTGCGTGTTTACGCCTTTTATAAGCCAAAATTACTCCCCTCCCCCCCCTCAAACTCCCATTTTCATGCCAAAGTTTAAAATATTAAAAATTATCTATTCAATTTTAAATATTTTGTCTTTATCAATTCAGTCCTAAACCTTTTTGGCAATTTTTCAATCAGTCCATTCAGCCAATTTTAACAAGAAATTGTTGATATGCATGCTAACCATCCTACATGGCATCACTGGCGCTGATGTAGATAACTTTTATAATTTTTTATGAAAAATTTCTGTTATTTTTATTACTTTCTCTTCTTCTATTTTTGTTCTTTTGTTTCATTGTGGCTAACGAGGTCATTGACCGAGCGAGGCTCAACCTCCTCAGTGGCTATCCCTTGCCTCTGCCTAACCATTAAGGTTCTAAAACCCATTAGAGGAAGAAGGGGAAAAAGAAAAACAAGAAAAAGGAAAAAACAAAGAAAATTCAAAAATTCAAAAAATATTAAAAATTTATAAAAAAAAATTTACATGTCAATGCTGACCAAAATTAGTTGGAAAGACTGAATTGATACCAATGCAAATGACTTAACATTCAATTGGAAAAATAAATAAATTTTAGGATTGAATTGGACACGATTGCAATAAGTTTATAACTTTTTGTGGTAAGTTTCCCTTTAAAATATCATTTCGCATCCACAAAACCATCAAAAATATATCTAGTGTGGATATTCATCTATTTTGAAAGTTCACATATTTTCGAATGATCAAATATTTAAAAGAACAAAAACAAAAGGCAAGTCATTACATACACATTAGTAATTTAGTATGCCAAAACCCAAAAATATATCTAATATAGGACATCAACGAAATTATG
The DNA here is from genome assembly GCA_016097485.1 of Eucalyptus sideroxylon x Eucalyptus melliodora. NCBI lineage: Eukaryota > Viridiplantae > Streptophyta > Magnoliopsida > Myrtales > Myrtaceae > Eucalyptus > Eucalyptus sideroxylon x Eucalyptus melliodora. The sequence goes on from CM027825.1 coordinate 7,164,347, forward strand.
TAAAATAACAACTTAGCAAAATCACCTCATGGTGAGCATTGCCCAAGGTAACTTCCCATTGAGCTGCTGCTTGGCACTTGTAGTTATTGCTTTGGTCGCTTTGGTCGACTTTAGGTCTAGCGATTACAAGATTTTTAAAGCGCTCTGAAAACAAATGAAGAATCATGAGAAATTTCTCGAGGGGGTACATTATTACACTATTATCAATTCAGGTCATCTCTTGACCATCGAAATTCATTAGGTTACGAGTCAAGGTCCCACATAATGTACGGAACTTTTTTATCAACCTTTAAAGACATTAAAAAATGTTTGGCGTTTTCCGTTTATTATTATTATTTTTTGGGTTTACGCGGTTCCATTCCCTCCCCCACGATGCATGACGATGCTCCCTCGTGGCGAGAAGAGACACCCTCACATGTTTTTGCAGTGGTTTGGATGCCTGCATCGGACATAAACTAAGGGCAAAGGCCTATGGGAATCTGTCTTTATTTTCTTTAGCGTTTCCGGAGTCGCTCTGGTCTGGTCTCCACGTTACTTCCAAACGGCGAGGAAACCCTAAAATATAACCGCACGAGTGACGACGAGTCAAAGTTGCATGCGATGGATGTCCACAATGTCGTTTGTTTAAGATGATGAATGAGAGACTTGCAAGAGAAGAGGTTTAGCAAACCATCAGACGATAAATATATTTTCCTTAATTTGTATACTGTCCATTGTTCCTCCTTACGAGCGGAGGGTGGGGTCGGATGGCACGATCAGTGCAGGCAGTATGTGAATGAGGTTCTACTGCCACTGAAAAAATCACTAGTTCAATTCCATGGATTTCTCAACATGGCGGAGATGTAATTCCGTACAATTCACCACTTATCTCTCGACCTCTGGGATTTCTCGATGTGGTTTGGATGCCTGTGTTGGACATAAAAAAAAGAGCAAAGACCTGTGGGAATCTCTGTCTTTCTTTTCTTTTAGGGTTTCCGGAGTCGCCCTGGTCTGGTCTTCACGTTACTTCCAAACGGGGAGGAAACCCTAAAATATAATCGCACGAGTGACGAGGAGTCAAAGTTGCACGGGAAGGGTACCCCACATGTTTTTTGTTCAAGATACTGCCCACTGTTCCTACTTACGAACGTATGGGTTGGGGTGGGATGGCATGTGAATGAGGTTCTAGTGCGAAAGAATCACTACTTTAATTTCATGGATTTCTCAAGGTGGAGGGGATGTAAATCGGTACGATTCACCTCTAATCTCTTGACGGCATTCTCAATTAAGTAGTTCATTAGTTCGACATCACTAGAATATCTCCAAAAAACAAAAGTGCACGCGCACACACAAGGTAAAGATATCTAGATTAATTTAAGAGTACTAGTTGTTGGATTGAGAAAAAAAAGATCGTTAAAATACCAAGTCATCTATTTCTAGCCGGAGTGTAATTTATTTAATTTTTCAATAGATAATATGACTTTAGGTTGGGGATAATCAAAATAGATGAGTCTCGTAAATAAAAGAGAAAAAAATATAGAAAACTTATGTGACGCATTTATCTTTTGTCAAAGTTCCATCTACAAGCATCTTTCACAAACAGCGTTGACATGGTGTCAACGCTGTTTAAATGAAATAAAAACATTATTGTTTTGGCTGAAAATCAATATGAAATCTTGATTGAAGGTAAATGTATTACACATATATAAGTTTTGGGTTTTTTATGTCACAAAAAAATTTAAGATGAACCTCAAGATAAATGTGTTGGCATAATTTGAAATTTTTGGCAGCGTTTGCCCTAAATAAAATAAGAGGGCAAGTGACATTATTGCCGATTCAAGGTATCTCTCGACTATTCAAACTGATTATGTTTCTGATATCCCCTCTAGATTCGGAGAAAGGGGATGGTGGGTTCACACATGAAAAGAGAGCAGAGGGCCGGTTCATGGCCCCACTTCATCACTCTTCAAGATTCTTTTTTATTATTTTGAATAATTTTTTTTAAATTTTATTAATACAACTCTATAGAAGTGGGGCCACCCCAAAATGCCCTTTGTTTTACTCGCACGCTATTCTATTGGAGGAGAGCATAAATTAACGAGTGGAGCTCTCCAACTCCGGTGGCGCAAATTTCCCCCCTTCATTCGCTCCGTCCTCACCAAACTTCGTACAAAATACTTGCAGAAAAAAGGGAAAAAACCACACGCTCAACACAAAAATTTCGAAATGGCAGCCCTCCCCGTCATCGCCGTCCCGCCACCCCTTGCGAATAATAATCTGGCGCCACAAGCACCAGAACCGCTGCAGTCCGACAGGTACAAGGAGATCATCGCTCACTTTATTGCATATGCCATACCCGCTTTTCTTGCCCTCCTTATGATCATCTTCCTGGCGATACCAGCCGTGATGCCACCGGAGTTTGGGCTACACCCAGCCTCTTCCCTTTCGTCCCTCAATATCTCCACCTCCCATGTCACCACTCATTGGAACATCGCTCTCTCCATCAAGAACCCCAGTAAGCTCATTACCGTCAAGTACACCCACATGAAGCTCCTCTTGAGTTTCCAAGAACAACTCACTCTCTCTCATCCCTCCCTCATTCCCGCCTTCACTCAGGGCCCTGACAACGTGACCATTGTCAGAGCCGAGGCCCTGTCAAAGCTGTTGATCGAGAATGACTGGGGTGTGAAGGGCCTGGTGGGCGCATTGAAGGGCGGGATGGTGACCATCGACATAGTGGCGAAAGCCAGGCGCAGGCTGCACCTGGGCCTGTGGTGGGTGGCTGTGTTTGACGTGTACTTCTCGTGCATGGATGTGACCTTCACAGCTCCAACTGACAGCGAAGGTGGTGGCAAATGGATGATCCTCGGAGGCACCCTGGGCTGCACGCCCGACACCATCACTATACTCTGGTAAGAAAGATTACAAGCTCCTGGTTAGTTTTGTATAACTGCCATCGTGGTAGTTGTTTGTTCACCAATGAAGTTGATGAACAAAATGAAATAAAGGAGACGCTGTCGAAGCTGAATATTGTCACCTTCTCAGCTCGGTCACCACTTAATGGCGGTGGTGATAACTGGTCGAGATGGTGGTACTTCCCTTCGTACTGATCAAGAACGACACGGCCTGGCTTTTAGAAGCATATGATGAGAACATGGCTCAGTGTGTGGCCTGTTTGATTCATTGCGTACGTGACCTTTTTATTCTATTGATATAAATAAGGTTCGATTCTCACCACGTTTCTTGGTGTTCTTTTTTCAGATTTTGGGGATTGGCTTCTACAAATTTGGGTATTAGTTAGAAGCTGCTTTCCTGGCTTACTACTTTGGTAAATATTAACAAATTATGGAGGACTGTCAGTCTCGCTCTCATACGCTGTCTTTGGTTCATGTACAATTCTGTTGAAAATGTATATAATCTGTATATCTGAATCTTCGAGCTACTGCTGAAGAAATAATTCGCACTGTAGATCTATAATATTTGAGGTTTTGCTATAGTTTTCCTCAATTTGGGTTTGCATTGGCATACACTGCCAAAGTCTGTATTACTTTTCCGGTTGCAAAGGAGGCAACAAAATCAGCGTCAAAGAAATGACTTGGCAGTTAAGCACCTTAATTTGAAGGCTTGTGAATCCTGTGTTTAGATTGTGGTTTTTTCCACTCAAAGTAATTTCGGGATTCATGCGCATCAGCCTATGGTGAAGCCTTGCTCAATATACATGGACACGACCATTTATATGCACTCGTGGAGATTAGTCGAGCGAAAAAAAATGTAATAAGGTGATGATGCATGGATTAGGGAAACTGTCTGCTCCCGTGAAGCTAGACCCAGATAGAGCATGGAGTTCGATGGCTTTGTTAAAACAGGGAGAAAATGGAGGCCGATAAGACACTCTTTATCTGACAAGGCAACGGACTATTCCCATAACAAGCAAAGAAGCAATAGAAACGACAGGCTGATGAGAGATGAAAAAGTGATCATCTTCTGCGAGCTCAGATGTGAAGAGAGGCGTGAGATCGCTCTTAAATGTCGTTAAAATACCACGTCATCTATTTCTACCTGGACCGCAATTTTTTTTTTTCAATAGATAATATGACTTTAGGTTGGGGATAAGAAGATCAAAATAGACCAGTCTTGTAAATAAAAGGGAAAAAGTAGAAGAAAATCCTAAAATATATCTATCATAACACATTTACTTTAAACTTTTTTATTTTTTTTTTGCGATACAAAAAATCTCAAACTTATATATGAGTGACATATTTACCATTTGTCAAGATTCCTGTTAATTATTATCGTTAAAAATCTACTTATATGGACACTGAAAAACAAACGGCGTTGACATGGTGACATGGTTTAAATGAAATAAAAAAAATAATAATCGTTTGGCTGAAAAACCATATGAAATTTTGACTAGGGTAAATGTATAACATATATACAACTTTTAGGTTTTTCATGTCACAAAAAAATTTATGATAGATGACAAGATAAATGTATTGGCATAATTTGAAATTTGTGGCAGCTTTTGCCCTGAATAATGTAAGAGGGCAGGTGACATTATTGCTGATTCAAGGTATCTCTCGACTATTCAAACTGATTATGTTTCATGGTATTCCCTTTAGATTCGGAGAAAGGGGATGGTGGGTTCGCACGTGAAAAGAGAGCAGAAGGCCTGTTCAAGGCCCCACTTCATCACTCTTCAAGATTTTTTTTTTTTTTTGGATAATTTCTTTTTTTAATTTTATTAATACAACTCTATAGAAGTGGGGCCACCCCAAAATGCCGTTTGTTTTACTCGCACGCTATCCTATTGGAGGAGAGCATAAATTAACGAGTGGAGCTCTCCAAATCGGGTGCGCAAACCTTCCCCCCTTCAGTCGCTCCGTCCTCACCAAACTTCGTACAAAATACTTGCAGAAAAAAGGGAAAAAACCAACGCAAAAATTTCGAAATGGCAGCCCTCCCTGTCATCGCCATCCCGCCACCCCTTGCGAATAATAATCCAGCACCAACAGCACCAGAACCGCTGCGGTCCAACAGGTACAAGGAGATCATCGCTCACTTTATTGCATTTACCATACCCACTTTTCTTGGCCTCCTCATGATCATCTTCCTGGTGATACCGGCCGTGATGCCACCGGAGTTTGGGCTCCACCCAGGCTCTTCCTTTTCATCTCTCAACATCTCCACCTCCCATGTCACCACCCATTGGAACATCACTCTCTACGTCAAGAACCCCAGAAAGCTCATCGCCGTCTAGTACACTCACATGAACCTCCTCCTGAATTTCCAAGAGCAACTCACTCTTTTTCATCCCTCCCTCATTCCCGACTTCACTCAGGGCCCCGACAACATGACTATTATCAAAGCCAAGGCCCTGTCAAAGCTATTGATCGACAATGACGGGTCTGAAGGGCCTGGTGGGCGCATTGAAGGGCGGGATGGTGACCATCGACATTATGGCAAAAGCCAAGCGCGGGCTGCACCTGGGCCCGTGGGGGTGGTTGTGTTTGACATGTACTTCTCGTGCATGGATGTGACCTTCACAGCTCCAACTGACAGCGAGGGTGGTGGCAAATGGATGATCCTCGGAGGTACCCTGGGCTGCACGCCTGACACCATCAGGTAAGAAAGATTACAAGCTCCTGATTAGTTTCGTATAATTATCATCGTGGTAGTTGTTTGTCCACCAATGAAGTTGAACAAAATGAAATAAAGGAGATGCTGTCGAAGCTTAATATTATCACCTTCTCAGATTGGTCACCACCTAATTGCGATGGTGATGACTGGTTGAGATGTTGGTACTTCCCTTCGTAGTGATCAAGAACAATGTACCCCGGCTTTAGTAAGTATATGATAAGAAGAACATGTAAGACACGAAAGTGCAACCCAAAATCTCCATAGGTAGAAACAAGAACACATATGTAATCATGTAAATAGATTTACACACCTAATTTGGACCACCATTCTCAATGCGGAATAGTAACGATCCAAACTCAAGAACTTCTCCTCTATTACCCTTAGTATCACTAGCTTAATGAGACGACCCCTCACTCTTAGGGCTTAGTAAATGTGACGCCCAAAATTTCATTAGTAGATTAAGCGTATTTAAGACTTTATATATATATATATATATATATATATATATATATATATATATGTGTGTGTGTGTATATATATAAATAATAAAATAAAATAGTAATAACCCAGAAAAATAAATCAAAATTCAAGAAGAAATATTTAGTCAAAAAAGAAGAAGAAGAAGAAGAAGAAGAAGAAGATTGTCAAAAGACTTTTCCCCGTAAAGCAAGAATATACGAAACCCCACCACTTCTCTCCCACGTGATAGTAGAAATCATAAGTAAATAAATAAATAAAAAGAGGGGGAGAAATAAAAAAATATATATATATTAAGAGAAACATTTGTTATGCTCTTCCCCCACGTTGCGTCCAGATGTTGTCGAAGAAGGGGGCGAGGCTACACGTATTTTGTTTTTTTTCTCTCTCTCTCTCTCTCTCTCTCTCTCTCTTTTGCGAAGAACCCACCCTCTTCTGCGTTTTCTCTACCGAGACACACCGCTTTCCTCTCTTACTTTTGTTCGTCTCCACCGAGCCCAACCCATCTCAGCCCCTCACGACCGGGGCCTTCATCTAGTAGCAAAATCGTTGCTGCTCAGTTTTGATCAAAGCTTCGACGCCGGCTATGAAGCCTAGCCGCCCGACGCCTCCTTTCCCTTTAATTGACGAAGGATCCAAGCAAGTGGGCTCTTCTTGTAGTCTCGCGTCCCTGGATTTGCTCGCGTGGTGCTGCATGTTGGTTTAGGGTTGGTGTTGACACCTCAATTTTTATTATGTTTATTTTATTAATTAAGTTTTTATCTATTTTGTCTTTTTCGAAATAATAAGCAAATAACAAAAAAACAAGGATAAAAGCAAAAAGAAAACAAGAAAAAACAAATAAAGAAAAGCAAAAAGCAAAAAAGCAGCCCCCACCCTTTTTCTTTCTTTTTCCTTCGCACGACCTGCCCCCCCCCTCTCTTCTTCTTCCTCCCATCTTCTTCTTCCTTCGTCTTTCTTCCGCCTCTGCAAGTCACGCGCGGCGACGGAGACGCGCTCGAGCACAACCTACAACCGAGAGGGGAGCGTAGGCCGGTGGCTGAGAGGATGCAACATTGAAGGCGAGATGCCTCCGTGGAAGGGGGAAGATTTGACGCCGGTTCAGCCGCACCCAGGGCCGGTCGGAGCCGACGGCCGAACCTCCGTCGACCGGCCTCCTCCTCGCCTATAAATAGAGGAGCACCTCCGTCAACGAAGGCACGGCGAACTCCAAGATCTTCCCTTTGAGAGACTTCAAGGGGGAAATCAAAGAGCAAGCCAAGAGGACGGAGGATTGGGTCGCGAGCTTGGCCGACCTCCCACTGAGAGACTTCGGGGGAGGCCGCCGGCGAGCGAGTCCAAGGAAGTCAGATCCGGCCGGTGGAGGCTCGGATCTGGCTAGAGAGAGAGAGAGAGACGCCAGAGAAGAGGAGATTCACGGGGGCTTCGCTGTCTTTGCCACCCTCGCCGTCGTCACAAGCAGGGACCGCGTCGTCACCGTCGCCATCGCCACCGAACAGGTACCGCACCGTCGCCGTCGCCATCGCCATCTCCCCCTCCACAAGTCCAGTCATCGCCGCCATCGCCGACGTCTTCGCCATCGTTGCCGCGACACCCCCTCGGTGCCCCCAATTCGGAAACCCTAGGGTTCCCGATTTTTCGGGTCGCGATCCCGGGTTGTCGGGTCGGACTCGGGTAGGGTTTCGCCGGGGGGAGCGGGTTTCCGAGTCAGGGTCGTCGGGCCTGGCTGGGTGTCCCCAAACGCCCGGCCACGGCGCCGTTTTTTCAAAAAAAAAGAAAAAGAAAAAGGGCGAAAAAAATCCGAGTCGGGCCCGCGTTGCGAGCCCGTCCTCATTCGGACAGCTGGCCCGGGTCGGACCCAACCCGTGGATTCGACCCGGGTCAGTTTTTATATTATTTTAATATTAAATAATACTTCTAAATAAATAATAAATAATAAATAATAAATAATTTCAAAAAAAAATCAAAAAAATAATTTATTTTCAAAAATTATTAAAAAATGTTTTAATTTCTAGAAAAATCGAAAAATATTTAAAAAATGTTTTATTTTAAAAAAAAATCCAGAAAAATAAAAAATAATTTATTTTCCGAAAATATTAAAAAATATTTTAAAAATATTTTATTTTCCGAAAAATCAAACAATCGAAAATATTTCATATTTTCCAAAAAATGCCAAAAATCCAAAAAAGGTCAAAATTTCATGAAAAAGCCAAAAAAAAAATCAGAAAAAGCCAAAAAGACTTGTATTTTTCCAAAAATACCAAAAAAGGTCCAAAAAATCCCTTTCATGTCAAAAAAAAAAAAATAGAAAAAGACCCAAAAAATGTTTTCCTCCAAAAATGCATGGAAAACCCCTCGAACATCCAAAATGTGTGGAAAAACCCTCGAGTATCCAAAAAGCCTTAGGGTTTAAGCAAGATTAGGTACCGAAAGGGCATTAGTGATTAACTAGTGTAATCAAGTCCCCGATCCTAATTTCTCACGGTTGCGCAGGAGTGAGTATTTCTCCCGATACTTCACTTGGGTTTCTAATCAACCCACCCCAAATTGATTAGTGGCGACTCCATCTTAAAAAAATTGATTTACAGGTTAAAAACTCAGATTATTAAAGTCGTGAATTGGTGGACTTGGGAGAGTCCAGGCATAACTAAATTCAGCCGAGCCATTAGCCTCCTTAGGCGCTCGTACGCGATTGCGGGCGCCGAAAAAAAAAGAGGTCGCGACAGCTTGGCGACTCCACTGGGGACATTTGTGAGGACTTAGGCCATTTTTGTCTTGTTTAAATTCTTTACTGACTTGTTTTTATTTTTTCTTTATGCAGGTCAGTAGTTTAGAAATTTATTTTAATTTTGTTTAAAATAGATTATCTTGTGATTATAAACTGTTGCGCATGCTTTACCTTGTTTTAGCACTACACATGGCACACACAACCCGGCCGCCGGACCTGGGCCGCCATAGGATTTTTAGGATGGTGTTAAGAAAGATACGACCTTGAACGCGAGACTGCGATGTAGAGGTCGCCTTTCTTTTCCCCGAATTTCTTAGCCGAGGTTAAGGGGGTATCTTTCGCTAACGCGAGACTGCGACGGGCGGATACCCTTTTAATTTCATCAAGCCTTCTGAGTTAGAAATCGAGCCGCACGTCCCATCTGTATGTCTTTGTGCTTACCATTTTATTTAAAAGCAAAGTGATTCCTTTACTTTTACTCAGTCTTTTTATTTGGCCCGTGGCAATGCGGGATAAACTTTTCAAGTCCCAGTTTATATGTGATGGGGAAAGACGATATCCAGTTCATTCCCGCTCCCAAGGCGGAGCTCTTCGGATGGTGGGGTCAATTAGATCGGTTTGCCCGGGAGCGCGTGAAGGCCAAAATTGGTCATCTCCTATCGTTGATCCAAATCACTTGTTCGTCCGAAGTCATACAAGCCATGGCACATTTTTGGTGCCCAAAGACAATTACTTTTATATTCGGTAGGTTTGAGCTAACCCCAACCCGGAAGAATACAAAGCATCATCACCGGAATGCCTCTTGAGAAAAAGCTTATCAAGCCATCGATAGGTGCCCTCCCATGGCGCAGGTTAGCACGACTTTTAGGAACTGAAATCCATGTCATAAGACAAATTCTTGAAGGCAACCATAATACCTGCCCACTAGAATTTATAAATGCCTGTTTCCAAAATCAGCCTATGACCCAGAAAAGTGAGATTTTCCTCCTAGCCTTTTTCGGGCTCATCATCTTCCCCCATCAAAGAAATGCCATAACTCCCAAGATGGCATGGATAGTTGATCAGATCTTAAGAGGGGGGAATTATGTCAACATGATTTTAACTGAAACATTCTTGTCTTTTAATCGTTTTAAAGACAACTCGGAGAAAATCATGCGAGCCTCTCCTGAAATTTTACAAGTTTGGTTCTTTTCTCACTTAAGCGAATTTCGAGACTTCATGCGATCGCCTGAAACAAATGCTTTTGAAAATCCATTACAAAAATTTATGGTTTTAGGACCGTACATTCCCAATCAAAGCTGTTTAAATTGGGTAAGCTTCCTAAGCAGCCCAGCTCCTGAGGCATTCCAATGGTGTGCCGGTTGGTTCCATGAAAAGAGGGCCCGCTTTGCTTACATGCACACCCGCCCAATTCCGTTGCTCGGTCTCACCGGCGCCATTCCCTACTACCCGTATCGGGTAGCACGGCAATATGGAGCCCTTCAGGAGATCCCACCACCTTTCAAGATGATGGTCCCTCCAGTTCTTTTCAACACAAACCGTGACTATGAATTCGAGATTTCTACCGCTGAGGAAACTTGGGACAAGTGCCATCGCAAAAGGATTGTGATACCTGAAGGGCTTGAGGGAGAAGAAAAAGCCCACCACACCTCCATGTCCTACATCCACAACCATCGTATCCCGACAAAATGGAAGCCATCAGTCCCTCACTCAATCAGAGAGGGTAGCCAACACGAGCAAGCAGAGCTCATGGAGAGGGATTTGGGAATGGACTGGATGCACACCTCAGAGCCAGCCCAAGGAAGCAGGCATCCTCGCAAGAGCAAGGCTCCCCGTCACATATAAATTGGGAATCATGTGCCCCTTAGTGTTAATAGTGTGAAAGTTTTGTCCCATTGTTCAGGGACTTTTGTTTAATATCTAGTATTTTATTTTGTCATTTTCAAGTTCTAGATGTTAGAAGTCTGCGGTCTATAAAACCCTCTTTTGATAAATAAAAAAGCAGTTAGACCATTGCCATGGGTCAATCTTTGTTTACTTTTGTGCTCATTCATTGTTTTCACAACAAACAGGTAATTATGAATCGCCGGTCACCAATCGCTCATGATTGGCCTCATGCAATAGGACCCGATCAGAATGATGTACAAAATCGTCTCATTAACATTGAAGACGGCGTAGGACAGATGTCCATTGTCCTTCAACAACTCTCGAGACAAATGAAATCCACTCAAGCTGAGCCCAACTCTGTAGTTGCCTTAAGCACCATCATGACACCTGCAAATTTGCTAGAAAATAGCCAGTACCATAGACAGTTTGAAAAAATCATGAAAAAGTTAAGCCAGTTGCAGGAGCAGAATCCCCTGGACCTATCCAACTACACCGGCATTGAGATCCCTGAAAAACTCAAAGCACCTGAATGCGAAAGATATGCTGATACCTCCCACCCAGAGACCTACTTGCAGGCCTACCTGGTCCGAAGGATGATTCAATCGTACCAATCAAACTTAGCAGGCCCTGCCTTGCGATGGTACATTGTTAGGAGGATTAGTCCCCTTAAAACCTGGAGGGAATTAATTCATGTTTTCCATCAAGAATACGATATTGACATCACCCCTGACATCACCTTACCCTACGAAGAGCCAATGATCGCGGAGCACGAGGAGCTGTTAGCCGCTGAGATAGGAGAGGAGCATGTCAATGAAGCCTTGCATGATAAACGGGCAGTTGAGCAACATCCTGTTACTGGAAAAATTCCCACTAGGAAAGGCAAGGAGCCTTTGTACGAGGTCAAAGACACAGAGTCTGTTCAAGAGTGGGGCACAACTGGACAACTCCTCAAGCTTACTCCAAGAGCTAGGGTCCAAAGAATACCAACCCCTATCAACCTGGAAAGTGAATCAGACAGTGAAACTCTAATGTCTCTCACTTCCCTTGACAGAATCAAGTTAGCAAAACGAAGGGCCTTACTCAAAAGGTCTGGACCAGAAGCCAAGAAAAGAAAGCCTAAGCAGATTGACTTAGCATCTACCGACGAGCCACCACACCAAAGCTTCCAGCATTCCCAAGAATACAGCTTTGAAGGCCACCATCCCCTAGAATACAATCCCAAGGACTTCCAGCGTTATTTTAACAATGAAACTGACGATTCATCGTATAACTGTTTCCTACTCTCATCCGGGGATGAAGGTCCGTCAGAAGAGGAAGCATACGTCTTTATCCGCTACGATCCTAACGAAGTATTAAGCTCATCCTCTAACCATGAGGATAGCTTTAATACTTCATCCTCATTTGGAAATCTTAACCCAGAAGAAAGTAATGGGATAATTTCGGTAGAGTCCAACTTCCCTGAAACAGAAGAATTCACCACTACAACGAATATGCAGTGGGAAAACCAGTGGCCTAACCAGGATACATCAGGCCCGTCTTGCGCTCATAGGATCATGACCCCTGGAGAGATGTGGATACCTAACCTCCGCAAATATAACGGCATGACTTGCCCCGTGGCCCACTTGCAGTACCTCCATGTTGAAATGAGTCGGTACTATGGCCCAATGTCATTCACAACTCAGGCCTTCCAAGAGAGTCTTACGGGATCTGCATTACAATGGTTCATCACAGCAGATATCTACCTTATGAGAGATTGGAATGAGCTGTCTTCTGCATTCCTGCTTCAGTATCAAAGCCAGATTGGGACTGAAGCGCCTTGTCAGAACTTGGTTCACTTCAGAAGAAGACCAATGGAGGATTTTCAAGTATATGCAAGGAGGTGGGAGGCTTTTATGATACAAACCTACCCTCAGCTGGCCGAAGAAGAAATGATAAAGCTGTTCATAGGAGCTTTGCCCCGCAAGCATCGCTGTTGGTTGCATGGGTTGCATTTCCGTAGCTTCAATGAAGTGGTCCTCTCATGCGAATACTTCGAGTCTACTGGAGGCGAGGAACTCAAAGGCGCTTAACCAGCAATATCAAAGTGCTCCTTTTCATAGGAGTTTTCATGGGTGTTGCTTGTTTTTATAATTTCATGTTTCTTATCCTGTCTAGTGTGCTACTGTTGTATTTTCCATTTCAGTAATCTAATGTACAGTTCTAATATTTTGTTTTGAAAGCATGAGGCGGTATCCCAAACCGGCCCAGTGATGTTATCCAACCATGAAAAGAAAATATCATCCAAGGAGAATACTGAGGGCTGGGCTTCCTCATGCTTTTTCTCCCCCAAAGACGTATTTTGAAAATAAAAAAATACTTCATCACCCAAAAGCTTTTGTCAAAACAAGATGATAAATTTAACCATGTTTGTCTTTCTGACCCATTCACTTCATGTCTCAGAAGATCATTCCCATCCCCTTTGACTTAGTGTGACATGGGGCATTTGAAGCAAACGCATCAGGCGAACTCACCAAATTCAAAGACACCCTGCCAAGAAAACAGGGGCAAATAGAAAGAATCATCCTACACCAAAAGAGGGTAAGTCTTATCCTCTGAATATAATTTGGAAATGATGTATTCTCTCTTCTTTTTACAGGATACAAAAGATGAGATGTAATAGGTACAGCCATAGAGTTGAGATCGAAGCATCCATGACATACCTCACTCCTGCCCAGCTCCATCCTAAGCTAAAAGACTATCTTGTCGCACGACGCGCCCAAATGGCTAGATGTTACAGTATCAACTTCAACATAAGGAAGGAGTTCCTCCTCTTCCTTTTAAGTGATTACTATCAACAGGGAGAAAATCTAGACAGTCAAGGCGATCTATGGCCCCACACCCTGGACAATGACTTTGGAATCTAGAAGCTTCACTCCAGACGCATGCTCTCCCAAGAAGTAATTGCCATAAGAAAATTGAAGATTTTGATTGTCCATCTCAGATTCCATAGAAGCTTGAGGTACATGACTTTGCCCAATGGCCATATAGTCAAAAACAGAAGAAAAATTCCGCAGAAGGAAGGCGTTCAAGATAAATCGACAAACCATCAATCATACATACATGGCCATGAGTGAGGAAGGCCAATCGAAAGAAATGTCAAATTGTGCCAAGACGAAAAGGCCGTCATCGACATTCAAATATCCCTAGGAGTCAGCAAATACAAACTTTGGAGAAGAGTGATTTGGTATCGTTTCCAATACTCCCAGTGTCTGAACTCACTCTTGACATATTTTCTCCTATTGACAGGAAGCATAGGATTCAAGAAACAAGCTTAATGATTAATTTAGACAAATCAAATGACCTGTATCGATTTACCTAACTTGGTATGAAAGGACGTGTCGTCCAGGAGCCGGTTCGGTTAAATAAAAAAAAAGAGAAGTGCCCTACGGACACCGTCGGCGCCTCTAGCCGAGTGGTATCCGGGAAGAAGCAAAACGGTCCGAAGTCGGGGGATCGAATCCCCGACGCGGCAGTTAGCCGCTTGGTAAAAAAAAAAAATAATAATAATAATTTTTTTGCTTCCCTTGCACTTGCAAATTACGAGAGAAGAGGTGACCTAATGAAGCAAAAGACATAGGACTTCGTGACCTACTTGCACTTCAAGTCCATCCAATCATCTGCAAACCAGTGAAGGGTAATTCGGTATCGTTTCCATTACTCCCACTATCTGAACTCGCTTTTAACGTATTTTCCCTATTGACAGAAAACATTGGGAATCTAAAACCAAACTTGATGGTCAATATTGGCCAAGTGAGGTTCGTGGAAATGACCCGCATCAAATTCACCTGGCTTCGTGTAAAAAGACGTATCATCCAGGAGCCAATTCAGAGAATACCTAATGAAGCAAGGGACATAGGACTTCGTGTCCCCCTCTCACTTCAGGTTCACCCAATCATCTGCAAACCAGTGAAGGGTAAAGTTGTATCGCTTCCAATTATTCAACTCTTGAAAGAGTTCATGACTAACACATTCCCTCTTGTTTGTTGCAGGATCACCTGACTGTCAAAAGCAAGGATAACGAATCAATGAGAAGCATGTCTTGTTTGTTGCAGGATTACCTGACTGTCAAAAACAAAGATAATAAATCAATGAGAGGCATGACAAACTCTCCTAAGCGAAACGGTGTCCTGAGTAATTGCCAAAGCAAATGACAGAAAATCTTCAGGCCTCAACCCACATTTGATTTTGGCCAGACTAATTGATCTACTTGTACATCTTCTCTTCTGCAGGGGCAAAAGCAGAGATGCCCGATCGAATTCCCAATCACCAGCTGATCATTCATGTGTCATATCCCTAATCAATAGGGACAACTGGCAGCACCCATTTGCAAATAACCCTTTTGATATTCAAAATCTAACATATTTGGAAACACCATTATGTTAGCCCCTAAAGTTGTCCATAGGGTCTTTTTTGAGTCAAAACCATTCATTTGTTTTGAGAGTTCAAACTCCATCATATTCAAAATGTTGCATGTCATTTCCAGATGAATTCTGCACGATGATTTTGCCTGTCTAAGTCACTGATTTCACTGAGGATTATTAGAATAGACAACTAAGTGAAGAATACAAGATTAATTGAGCATGCTGGATGAGGCGCATCAGGATGATGAAAGGCAAGCCATATCCTATACACAGTCCCCCATCTATACACTTGTGAGATGAGTGCAGAAGATTCCATGGCTGCAGGGTAAAGAGTTCTCTCGTGAATGGTACGATAACCAAAATAGTGAGAGGCATTTCATTGCTCACCCCTTTGAGCTCCTTACACTGGTGAAGCTTCTCTCATATCCTTGTCAAGAACCACCCCACACTGGGGCATATCAGAGGCAAAGCAGCATCACAAGGTGAGAAGAGAGATAGAAATTTTCTTGCTTGCACTTGCATCAATCTTTGAGTGTCTTTATTACATATGAACACTCGCGTTAATTTAAGTGCCTTAGAGTCATGAAGAGCAATTCTTTCTTTACGCACTCGTATCCATTGTACAACCCAAGCAAGTCTGTAATTTTACCCTCGCATTGAGACAAAGCAGAAGTTATTGCCATAGCATAAAGCGCCGGCTGAAGAAGAAGATTCAAGAGTCTAAATAATGGTGCTTCGATTGAACTTGCCTAGATCAGTTCCTCAAGCAACAAAACAAAAAACTAGGGGCATAAAAAAGCAGTGTACCTGGTAAAAGCAAGGTCAAATGCCCATAAATGAAGAACTGGAATAAAAAATAGGAGCATGAAAAAGCAGTGTGCCTGGTAAAAGCAAGGCCAATGCCCTCCAGTCAAAAATACAGCCAAGAAAAGTTGCTATTGTGGTCCATAGAACCTCCATCTGACAAGAAAGACTAGTGACAAATGCCAAGACAGTCACCAACTCTCACCCTCTTACATGTGAGCCAAGTCTACGTTACATCCCCATTGTAAAAAGTCTCTTCAGACTAGGGGCACTTCAATTAACGTAGGATTTCATATGTGCATAAGCATCGCTCGAAGAAGTACGAGCAAGATTACTCTATCTCTTTTCGCAGGGTTCTTGACTTGTAAACCCGGAGATGATCGTGCAACATTTTCGTCCATCGGCTTCGACCTTGATGGTCCCCTCTGATGAGTCGCTGACCAAGACTTCATCACAGTTTCAACAAAGACCTCTCACATTGGTAAAGTCGTACTGTTTGCGAGAATACTTGGACCCCTACTGACATGATGACAGCGAGATAGTGTGCTCCTTATAAATCCTGCATCAATGGTCATGATAGCCTTTTCCATGAGAGTGAGCGGAAAGTCCTTTCAGACTAAAAGTCCCTCATCTGGCATGCTCAAGACATCTACATTCTAAATGAATGTTGTCTTTTAAATCTTCCCCGGTAGAAATCAGATGATGCAAAATTAACAAAATTATCATACATGAATCTCATTTGAACTCATGAATTTACAGCATAGACAATCATGTGTGCATATTGTGCAAATAGCAAACATACTCTTAGAGATCAGAGATATTGCCAAGTAAGCATATCTCTATCACCATTTGTCTTAAAGTACCTACCACTGTCCAGGTACTCTCTTCTTGACACTCGACCTATTCGAGTCGTCCCTTGAGTTTGGCTGCTTGCAATTGTCTCAGTATCCCATTGTCTTTGAGTACTCACCACTTGCCGGGTACTCCCTCTTAACGACACTCGACCTGTTCGAGTTGTCCCCAGAGTATTGATACTTGTGACCGGCCAAGTATCCCTTTATTGTTGAATACCTACTGCTGTCTAGGTATCCCTATTGTCTTTGAGTACCGGCCACCGTTCGGATACTCCTTTTTCTTGACACTCTACTTGTTTGAGTTGTCTTCATAGCTAGGATGCCTACAATTGACCAACTATCCCATTACCTTTGAGTGCCTTTCATTGTCTAGGTACTCCATTTCCGTGACACTCGACATGTCCGAGTTGTCCTCAAAATTGTATCATTGAATACTAGTAGCCATTCAAGTATTCCATCGCGTTGTGCACCTGTGGTTATCCAGGTATGTTTTCTTACACTTGGACCAGCCAGAGTGGTCCCAGATCGTATCATCAAATACTTATGTTCATCCAAGTATTCCAGTACTTTGTACACCTGCGGCTACCCAGGTGTTCCAGCCCTTTTGAGTGCCTGCGGCCATCCAGGTAAGCCTTGTGCTAAATTCAAGTTTATACTACCAGGAGGTGGGAGACCTCACGAATATCTCAGGTACGCCCTCGATATTCCCAATTACCAGGAGGTGAGAGACCTTCATGAATATCCCAGGTACGTCCTCGATATTCCCAATTACCAGGAGGTGAGAGACCTTCATGAATATCCCAGGTACGTCCTCGATATTCCCAATTACCAGGAGGTGAGAGACCTTCACGAATATCCCAGGTACGTCCTCGATATTCCCAATTACCAGGAGGTGAGAGACCTTCACGAATATCCCAGGTACGTCCTCGATATTCCCAATTACCAGGAGGTGAGAGACCTTCATGAATATGCGAGGTACGTCCTCGATATTCCCCATACCAGGAGGTGAGAGACCTTCATGAATATCTAAGGTACGTCCTCGATATTCCAACTTCCAGGAGGTGAGAGACCTTCACGAATATGCGAGGCACGCCCTCGATATTCCAATTACCAGGAGGTGAGAGACCTTCATGAATATACGAGGCGCGTCCTCAATATTCCCAATTACCAGGAGGTGAGAGACCTTCACGAATATCTCAGGCATGTCCTCAATATTCCCAATTACCAGTAGGTACGCCCTCGATATTCCCAATTACCAGGAGGTGAGAGACCTTCACGAATATCTCAGGCACGTCCTCAATATTCCCAATTACCAGGAGGTGAGAGACCTTCACGTATATCTCAGGTACGTCCTCGATATTCCAACTACCAGGAGGTGAGAGACCTTCACGAATATCCCAGGTATGCCCTCGATATTTCCCAATTGCCAGGAGGTGGGACACCTTCACAAATATACAAGGTATGTTCTCAGTATTTTCAATTATCAAGTACCCCTTCGATACCTGCGAATGCTAGGTATCCTTCAAGAGTTTGTACTTGTGATCATTCAAGTACTCTTTCAATACCCACAAGCAATCAGGTATTCCTTAATGCCTGCGAACATCCAGGTATCCTCCAAGAGTTTATGCTTATGATCAATCAAATGCCCCTTTTGACGCCTGTAAAGGCCCAAATATCCTTCAGGTTTGTACTTGTGATCGTCCAGGTACAAACTCTTCGATACTTGTGATTATCTAGGTATCTCCAAAGAGTTTGTACCTGTGATCGTCCAGGTACCCCTTCGATACTTGTGATCATCCAAGTATCCCCAAAGAGTTTGTACCTGTGATCGTCCAGGTACCCCTTCGATACTTGTGATCATCCAAGTATCCCCAAAGAGTTTGTACCTGTGATCGTCCAGGTACCCCTTCGATACTTGTGATCATCCAAGTATCCCCAAAGAGTTTGTACCTGTGATCGTCCAAGTACCCCTTCGATACTTGTGATCATCCAAGTATCCCCAAAGAGTTTGTACCTGTGATCGTCCAGGTACCCCTTCGATACTTGTGATCATCCAAGTATCTCCAAAGAGTTTGTACCTGTGATCGTCCAGGTACCCCTTCGATGCTTGTGATCATCCAGGTATCCTCCAAGAGTTTGTACTTGTGATCATCCAAGTACTATCTCCCAACAAGCAGATGCCCTGAGAAAGGTCGGCGCATCTCCCGTCAAGGCGACCGAAGAAAGGTTCGGGTCCTAGATAAACCAACTTATTGCTCTAACAGGCGACCGAAGAAAGGCTCGGGTCCTAGACAAACAACTTATTGCTCTAATAGGCGACCGAAGAAAGGTTCGGGTCCTGGGAAGGCAATTCCCCGTCAAGGCGACCGAAGAAAGGTTCGGGTCCTAGACAAATCACTTATTGCTCCAATAGGCGACCGAAGAATGGTTCGAGCCCTGGAAAAGCAACCTCTTCATATCACCAGGTAAGATGACGCCTTGATACTTGCCAAACTCGGGGTTCACACCCTATCTCACTCACTCCCGGTAGTAACTACAGGTATCTTCTTATCTGTCTTAGCATATGTAAAGTTATATTACTCTTTTTCCGCATAAAATGATAGGTCCCAAATAAAATATAATCTGCTACGCATACATAAAATTGAGGCATCAGTCTGTCTTTGAATGCAACCTCTGCGAGCTCACCTTCAAAGAGGGGCAGCTGTTGACACCTCAATTTTTATTATGTTTATTTTATTAATTAAGTTTTTATCTATTTTGTCTTTTTCGAAATAATAAGCAAATAACAAAAAAACAAGGATAAAAGCAAAAAGAAAACAAGAAAAAACAAATAAAGAAAAGCAAAAAGCAAAAAAAAGCAGCCCCCACCCTTTTTCTTTCTTTTTCCTTCGCACGACCCGCCCCCCCCCTCTCTTCTTCTTCCTCCCATCTTCTTCTTCCTTCGTCTTTCTTCCGCCTCGCAAGTCACGCGCGGCGACGGAGACGCGCTCGAGCACAACCTACAACCGAGAGGGGGAGCGTAGGCCGGTGGCGAGAGGATGCAACATTGAAGGCGAGATGCCTCCGTGGAAGGGGGAAGATTTGACGCCGGTTCAGCCGCACCCAGGGCCGGTCGGAGCCGACGGCCGAACCTCCGTCGACCGGCCTCCTCCTCGCCTATAAATAGAGGAGCACCTCCGTCAACGAAGGCACGGCGAACTCCAAGATCTTCCCTTTGAGAGACTTCAAGGGGGAAATCGAAGAGCAAGCCAAGAGGACGGAGGATTGGGTCGCGAGCTTGGCCGACCTCCCACTGAGAGACTTCGGGGGAGGCCGTCGGCGAGCGAGTCCAAGGAAGTCAGATCCGGCCGGTGGAGGCTCGGATCTGGCTAGAGAGAGAGAGAGAGAGACGCCAGAGAAGAGGAGATTCACGGGGGCTTCGCTGTCTTTGCCACCCTCGCCGTCGTCACAAGCAGGGACCGCGTCGTCACCGTCGCCATCGCCACCGAACAGGTACCGCACCGTCGCCGTCGCCATCGCCATCGCCATCTCCCCCTCCACAAGTCCAGTCATCGCCGCCATCGCCGACGTCTTCGCCATCGTTGCCGCGACACCCCCTCGGTGCCCCCAATTCGGAAACCCTAGGGTTCCCGATTTTTCGGGTCGCGATCCCGGGTTGTCGGGTCGGACTCGGGTAGGGTTTCGCCGGGGGGAGCGGGTTTCCGAGTCAGGGTCGTCGGGCCGGGCCGGGTGTCCCCAAACGCCCGGCCACGGCGCCGTTTTTTCAAAAAAAAAAGAAAAAGAAAAAGGGCGAAAAAAATCCGAGTCGGGCCCGCAACGCGGGCCCGTCCTCATTCGGACCGCTGGCCCGGGTCGGACCCAACCCGCGGATCCGACCCGGGTCAGGTTTTATATTATTTTAATATTAAATAATACTTCTAAATAAATAATAAATAATAAATAAAAAATAATTTCAAAAAAATCAAAAAAATAATTTATTTTCAAAAATTATTAAAAAATGTTTTAATTTCCAGAAAAATCGAAAAATATTTAAAAAATGTTTTATTTTAAAAAAAAATCCAGAAAAATAAAAAATAATTTGTTTTCCGAAAAATCAAACAATCGAAAATATTTCATATTTTCCAAAAAATGCCAAAAATCCAAAAAAGGTCAAAATTTCATGAAAAAGCCAAAAAAAAAAATCAGAAAAAGCCAAAAAGACTTGTATTTTTCCAAAAATACCAAAAAAGGTCCAAAAAATCCCTTTCATGTCAAAAAAAAAAAATAGAAAAAGACCCAAAAAATGTTTTCCTCCAAAAATGCATGGAAAACCCCTCGAACATCCAAAATGTGTGGAAAAACCCTCGAGTATCCAAAAAGCCTTAGGGTTTAAGCAAGATTAGGTACCGAAAGGGCATTAGTGATTAACTAGTGTAATCAAGTCCCCGATCCTAATTTCTCTGGTTGCGCAGGAGTGAGTATTTCTCCCGATACTTCACTTGGGTTTCTAATCAACCCACCCCAAATTGATTAGTGGCGACTCCATCTTAAAAAAATTGATTTACAGGTTAAAAACTCAGATTATTAAAGTCGTGAATTGGTGGACTTGGGAGAGTCCAGGCATGACTAAATTCAGCCGAGCCATTAGCCTCCTTAGGCGCTCGTACGCGATTGCGGGCGCCGAAAAAAAAGAGGTCGCGACAGTTGGGTAGCTGCGATTAGGGTTCAAGGGATGGCTAGTAAAGCCCTATCCATGGTTGGGATCGATAGATGAGGAAGTTGGTTGTTGTCCGGTTGTGACGAGGTGTCGCTCTTGGAGTCCTATCTATATGGGTAAACCAGAGGGAGCCATTTGTGTGTGCGTTCTCTATTCTTGTTTTTGTTACACGATTCCTTTTACTCCGTTTTCTGGGTTCGACCTTCCTCGAGCGGCGGGTCACTGTATCCAGAGAGTTATGATGTTTCTGGGGCTGTTATTTTGTTATCATTGAGGAGTTTTGAGTCGTTGGACTCAAAATTAAGTAATGTAATGTTGTTCTTGATTAGAGTTGGTTAAAATAGATTCTGGTTTTTGTGTTCAGCCATTGCCGGTGGGATATAGTGTTGGATTCTAACCAGGTCAGCAACCCACGAACCCCAAGTGCTGTGAGTGGCTCCCTTGGGCTAAGTTTTGGTCACGAGTATTGAGGATGGGGGTGATTGAGGGGTAGTAGTATCAAAAGGGAAATTGCCAAGTGTTAGATTATTTCATTTTCTTTTGGGCGCGGAGGAGGGCTGGTTTAGTCCCATCAAATTTAATTGAAAATGAAGCTAGTATGTAGTCTAGAACTCGTGATTTTAATGTGTTCTTGAGTTAAGATTCGCACGTGGTTGGAGTATTGCAATTTAGTTTGCAATTCAATATAGATTCCTAGAACTAGATTTACTAGACCCTCTTTGTTTGTAAATTTTATGGTTTTTGCTGTGGAAGAATTCTAAGTGAGTGGAAATGTACTATGACTACTCCTAGATGCTGTGTAAGTGTGATGAGATGCTACATGATGAATTTGTAGTAAAACAAATGGTTTGGTTGTGCTGAAAATGAAGAGAAAAGTATTTGATGTTTTCTGTCTTTGAGGAACATGGATAGAAATTAGTTTATATTGTGTCACTTTAATTTCTAGAGATGAAGATGAGGAAAAGAACCATTTGACTTAAGATAACATCCATTAGATTCATTTTAACTCATAGTTATAGTTATATGAATACAAGAACATGTAGATAGAAGCAATTCATTTTAAAACAGAGAAACTATTCTGTAGAAAACGGCCTGACCTTTGATGGTTCTTCGAATTTTCTGTAATTATCTATCTGAAATTTGACTTCGTATTCTTGATGAAAGTTGTAAATAACACCTTCAGGAGTAACATATTAAACTTTGAGAAGAAACGGACAAGTGTTGGCTGGTGAAACGAATTTCTTCTGTAGATACTAAATCTGAGAGTTGCTGCAGAATTTTGAGGAGAAGACATCAAATTACTACTCTTAATACACTGAGATTTAGGCTTAAGTTTCTTCACGAAAATTTTTAATCTAGGTCCCTTTTATAACGTACTGAAATTTCGTAATATTCTGATAAGGGTTGATGTATTTTCTATGTCTGTGAACAAAACTGCTCCTTTTTGTCTATAAAATGCTTGATCCGAGAATATATAGTAGTTGTTGTCTCTTGTATTGGATTCTTAATTGGCTGAAATTGTTGGTGCTGCAACAAGGCGGAACTATGAATATATGAATGGCTAATGAGCTAATGTGAAACCTCGGGTGTCGGGATGCCTGGAGAGGGATGAAAAGAAGTAATGGTGTTCTCTCTAGAGGTCTGAGAAGGGTTGAACAGCTTCTCAGGGGACCTCGTGATGCCAAGTTGGGTGCGAGGAAAGTTCAGGGTGGAGTGTCGTCTCCCCCTGGGTGATTGTTGCAGCTAGGTTTCTGTGGATTCAATAACTTGATGATTTTGTTTACTTATTTGCTCTGTTTTTGGCCAATCCAAATTAGGACTAACTGCCCACTTGCTGAGTTTTTATTTTAAAAACTCACACTTGTTATTATGTTGTTTCTTCAGAGTAGAAAATGTCGACTACACTGCCTACCTCGCCCGCTGCCACAACGACCATCTTCTATGGGTCCCCCACCGACTTTGTGTGGCGGCAAGAGGACTTCCTGGACCGACATTTCCCGGGAGTAGTCTTTGTCAAATACACCTCTTGTTTGACAATAGATACAAAGGCGCCTACGGGGCCGGCTTATATGGTCTTCGTTGCCCTTTCCGCTCGGGTAGATGGACGGCTGGTGGGATCTTGATGCTATATGATGATGGACTGGGGCGCGGTGGTAGTCCTGCGGAGTAGGAAGTGGAAGAAAAGTGCTGGACGTGTGGGAAGATTTTTGTTTTTGGTTGTTTAACAACATGTACATACCCAAGGAGAGGCAGGATATTTTGTGTTCGTGGTTTATAGTATTTTTTGTAGAAATCCCTCTCTCAGTAACATCTTCCCCACGTGTAAAGAAACCAAGTTTATGATAATAGAGCCGAGTAGCTTAGTTTCTTATGACTCCGCTTGATTGGAATTTTTTTTTTTTCAATTCTTGAAGTAAAATTAATTTGAGTGAAATCAAGATATATGCGATCCAGGGATGCCACAGTAAACGCTCCTTTGTGAGGATAATCGTAAGTGTTAGGATTAGAGGAGAGACTTGAGCATTATTCATAAAATTTCTAGCCAGGCTCTCTCATTTTGGGCTGAACTCAACTCGGCTCATACTAGCTAACCTCCTATTGAACTAATTTGTTGTGACCTCTTTTTTTGGCTCCTGATTAGGGGCGGGCACCTACGGAGGCTAAAGGTTTGGTTAGGTCTATTAGACTTAGCCTAGACTTTCCCAAGTCCACCAATTCACAACTTAATAGTTCAAGTTTTTAACCCGTAAGTTAATTTTAAATAGGAGTCGCCATTAATCAATTTGGGATGGGTCGATTAGAAATCCAAACGAAGTATCGGGAGAAATACTCACTCCTGCGCAACTAGAAAAACTAGATTTGGGGACTTAATTACGTCTTCGTAAATAAACCTGCTTCATGGGTTCTTCAAAATTTCCTTAGTAATTGATTAAACTTAACCATTGAGAGTTGTCTCAATCGCTGTCCTTCTCACTTGAGAAAGAGGAAATAAGGAGTTCGATTCCTCACTAGGTTGGGACACATGAGTAAGGAGGCAGGATTTTGCAACCTTCGCACAGCATAGAACACACACAGTAAATTGTAAAATATATAAAGGATCAACCCCCCCCCCGCCACAAAAAAAAAAGAAAAAAGAAAAAAGACTAGATTCTCTTTATGACCAAAAAAAAAAAAAAAAAAAATACCTCCAAATAATCTATTTGTCTGCAGTAATACCAATTGGACAAAAAATTCAGTTGTGACTTTAAAATTCACTGACACTTCAATCATGAATCTCATGTTATTCATATTGCATGATGACGACATATGTTACATTATCTGGTAGCATGTGGAAATTGGATACTTTTGCCAGGTATAACCAATCCCAACGCAAGGATTTAATTTTGAGTGAATGAATTGTTTGCAATTAAGTCAGATCGAAATAAACAAAGGATTTGTTTGCTTCACTATTTGTGCAATTCTTTTATCTGCACAAATTTGTTCAATTACTCATTTGATCTATAGGATGCAATGTATGCATTAGTTTTGGTGGCAACGATTACCCCATGAACATTAACAATCTCAAGAATAAATATGAAGAATGGCTTGCATAATCAAACCATTGCAACATGTCGCTTTGAGACAATGTATCAAGCAAGAGATGACAAAATTATGAATATTATTAAAATGCTAGATTATCATAAATTGACAATAACATAACATGTCACGGGAGAGTGATAGAATAATTAAATATTAAATCATACATTCATAAAATATTTGAAAGTGTTCCTACCAAAATCTCACATAATATCAAAGTATACGGTCCTAAGTTCATATTTTAGAGTAATAGAGCACGTGAAATTCACATGCACTTTTCAAAGCGCCAGATCAATTTTTGGGCACTTGGAAAGATTTCAGTTCCTTTGAAGGGGCAAATTGAGAACAAATCTATGTATATGGGTACTTTGAAAATGCCGTCCGAGTGCAGGGCTATTTTGGAAATTTTCCCAACTTTCATGGATGGACCACGTCATTTTCCATTTCCCCAGTTCCACTCGAGAGGGAAAACAATAAAGAGAACTTCTGCTGGAGAATCACAATCCTGACCCCCAATCCATCGTCCCCTCAATTAAGAAAGAAACCTTCTCCAATCTCGCACACATCCTCATGCACAATCCCCATCCCGATTCTAGCCGAAAATTCAAATCTCCAATCGATCCTTGAAAGCTTCGACCGGCGACGTTGGAAATGGGTTCATAACATTTCCTAACTAGACCCATTTATTGTAGGTTTTTTTTTATTTTGTAACCCGAGTTAGACACCTCAAATTTGAGCAGACATTTTAATTGGTTGTGAATGGGTGTTTTTCGTTTGGTGCCCTTTGCCATATTATCTGGAGATACAGGAATGATGTCATGTTCAGAAACCACCCTATCGCGGTTGCTGCCATTAAAAATCATCTCATTAAAGTGGTTAAGGATAAAGCTCTTACGTTCAGAAACATGGACAATAATCCTAGGAACATAAGACTTCAACGTAACTAGGGGCTTGACCCTTGCATTTTCTCTCCTACTTCAATGTCGCCTTAGTCGCTTGTGGTAGGGATTGAAGAATACTTTTGGAAAGGTCGGGTGTTGAACAACAAGATGTCTGCTAGTCGTCCTCGGCTTTGGACTTGTTGTGGTCTCTCTTTGTCCTTTTTTCTCCCTTGCTGGTTTGTTGTTTTTTAGGAGTCTATTGGCCCTGCGTGGCTTTCGCCTTTCTCCTCTGTTCCTTTGCTTTTCTTAGGCTGTTTTGTGCTTTGTTCCCCACTGTTGCGGTGCCTCTCTTGTTTCCGGCTCTCTTCAACTCACGCTGACTTGTTGTCTTGCTGAGTGAAAGTTTTGTGGTGCCAGTTTTGTAATTATTGGTTCAAATCTTTTATATATTATTATTTCTTACCAAAAAAAAAACTGTGATTTGGAATTTTCACTCAGAATGATATCTGGCTAGAAGTAGGGAAAAGCGTGATCGATAAATATTTACGGTGGAGCCATTTTAGATCGCACCAACATTTCAAGCGTTTCGTCCGCAAAATTATATGCCTATGTCAAACTGCACTCAGCTGAAGTTTCCACTGCCGGTATTGGGGAACCACCTAGAGCATCTAAAGGGGCTGCTGGCTCGAGTAGTTGAGAAAAGGCGGCAGTTACCGAAACCAAAGAGTCAAAACCGGAGATTCAGAGTAATTCTCGGAAAATGAAATCTGGGAAGGTCGTATCACCAGCTGAGGTAGCCAAAGGTTCCGTTGTGCTCCAGCAGGGTAAGCCTTGTTCGTGCCAAGCCCGTAGGCACAGGTTGGTGAGGAATTGCTCATCCTATGGCAAGATTGGAGGGAGAGGGGCCGCATAACTCCGGTGCACTTGTTTGAAGGAAGGAAGCCAGTATACCGGTCCTGACCAAACTGCACTGGTCCTAGAGGTGTTAAAATGACCCATTATTGAACTCATATTTTATTTATATGGATTATATATGAATCAAAGGCTTTTAAAAACCTAACTAAAAATGGATCAAAAAAGCGAGTCTGATTTAAATGGGTCAAAAGTGAATCAAAACTTGTGACCCATTTTCGACTCATTTAAAATATCAAGTGGGTTGAAACTTTAGAACCCATTTATAAATTTTCAATCCAAGCCCCACACAATCTTTCCCTCTTTAACTTTATAAAAATGTGTTTTTTATATAAAAAAAATCAAAATTATAATTATTTTTCATATTTCAAATTTATTTTATATTGTTTTTTCTTTCTTTTTCCTCCTTCCTAGCCGGTGGCCAGTAGAGCGACAACTGATGACAGGCTAGGCTAGGCTCGAGCTCGCTGGCATGTAAGCCCATGGTCGCCAATGACTAGTGAGGCTCAAGCCATGCCGAATCTGGCGAGACTCGAGCTCACCGGCGTCGGGCAAGGCCTCGGCCTTACCATATCAACAAGATTGAGCCCCACCCGACGCTGGGGAGCTCGAGTCTCGCCAGATCAGACAAGGCACGGCCTCGCTAGATTAGTGAGCTTGAGTCTCGCCAAATTAGCGAGACTCGAGCCTCGCTAGTCGTTGGTGAGGCTGAGCTTCAAGCTTGCCAGTGTTGGTGAGCTTGATCTCGCCTGTGGCCGATCGCCGGTTGTCTTTGTGGCCGGCGGCTGACCGAAAGAAGAAGAGAAAAGAAAAGAGAAAATGAAAAAAAAAATAATTAAAATTATTTTTTAAAAAATAAAAATAACTAAAAATTATATTTTAAAAAATAATTATAAAAATTTTCCATTAAATTTTTATTACATAAAATTTTTTTAGCAATATTTTATTTTTATAAAAATATCATAAAAATGAGCTTTCTTAGATTTAATTAAAGATTTTTCATGTTACAGTTTTTAATTACTCAATAGTATATTCACTTCAAACAAGAGAAGCATATGCATGATCTAATTCTTTATAAATATTTCAATTTATAGGTTTTTTTTTTTAACTTTTTATTTTATTTTATTTACTACTTTTAATTTAATTCAAAGTTTTAATCTAATTAGCATATAATAGGTGTTGGTTTTCCTAGAATATTAATAGGTTTTAGCAAATACGGGTCGGTTTAGGTATTGGTTGAATATGGGTCGGGTTGGGTATGGGTCATTTGATTTACACTACATGAATATGGATCAAAAAGAGTTAAATTGATCAAATATGGGTTGACCCATTTTCGACCCGATCCAAACCTGACCGGACCCACCCATTTGACAAATCTAACTGGTCCTTACAGAGGCTGAAGCTCCTGCATAAGCTTACGCCAAGAGACTCGTGGAATATGATCAAAACTCTGCAGCATGTGCAACGGTTATCGATGACCAAAGAGACCATTACGAAATTGAGGGCAACAGGTGGTTTTTGAAGGAGGTATATCACCTTTTGGAATCTTGATCAGTTGAGAGGTTTACTTCGTTACTTGAGGCCTTGTAGTTGTATGAAGCGTTCTAATCCCTCACAGGAGAAGGAGCTCTCAAAAAAGAAGAAAGAGGAGATCAAGAAAGTTGAGCGGGCAAAACGAAGCGAAGTGGTCGTGATCCTTGACTTGGATGGTCGCAAGGTGAGTACATTCTCTTTAGGAATTCGTCAAACTCCACATGACTTTAATCTTGCTGGCTTTCTGCAAAAAATGAAGAAAATCGAGTGAGCGTGTCTAATTTTGCTATGCACCCGCTACTCTTTTCCAGTTCCATAGCAGCCAAACATATTGTAAGAGTCTTCAGATGGTAGTACTCTGGTTTTTTTCAGATTTAGAACGACACATTAACAATTTTGTGGTTTTTTGTCTCGATGCTTTACACCTGGAAGTGGAATTGGTGAATGATGAGTTGTGGTGGCAAGGTTAGTAATGTGTCTCCAGGCCAAATTAACTGCTCTTACACAAAGCAAAACCAATGGTCGCTTCTT
Organism: Eucalyptus sideroxylon x Eucalyptus melliodora; assembly: GCA_016097485.1. Lineage (NCBI taxonomy): Eukaryota > Viridiplantae > Streptophyta > Magnoliopsida > Myrtales > Myrtaceae > Eucalyptus > Eucalyptus sideroxylon x Eucalyptus melliodora. The sequence continues at coordinate 7,193,242 of CM027825.1, forward strand.
TGCAATTAGAGGGAAAGCTTTCTACATGTTCTTTTGGCAGCTAACAGTATCGTCCATGGATGTTCAATGAGTTCTTTTCTAATTCGTTATTTCGATTTGTTTTTGATAAGCTAGCATGATGTGGAATGGGTGCAGGTTTTCTTCGATGAAGATGGAGTTTCAGAAATGGAATCCCACCGGACAAAAGGGAAGTGACCCAGATAAAACCGAACCCAACCCTTAGAACTCGACCAATTTTTATAGATCCAAGCCTGATGAAGAAGCCGGACAAGTCTAAAGTGCCAAACAAGAGTCTCAAGTGCAGATTATACTTGGAAATTGCCAGGAGGGTGCAGCAAGAGAGAATCAGCGTGGAAACATGACTATGTGAAAACGACCTCAAATGGAAAGTTTTGGAAACTCATCATTATTATACTATGGCATAGACAAGACCCGTACGGCGGTTTGTTTGCCGGCTTTTTCTCATCTAGTCCGTATTTCTTTTTTACAGTTGTGGAGCAGGAATAACAAAACGTGTGTTTTCTGTTTTAAGCGGACTGGTGTAGTTAAGCATGTTTGTCTAGACAAATAGTCAGAATGCATAAAATAATACATCACCGGCAAAATGCTCAGAAAATTTGAGAAAGACATCTTGTTGGAAATTGTTGGAATTGTGATCCATTTTCTCTAAAAATATCTAGAAACTACTAACTTAATCATGAAGGTGAGAACATTCTAGAATTGTTGAGAATGGAGATTGCTAGTTGAATCTAGAAGATTCACATAGGAATGCAAGCAAGCAAAAGCCAAGCATCAAAGAAAATTCTAGAATGCTTCAAGAGAAGTCTAGAATTCTAGAATGCTTCAAGAGAAGTCTAGAATTCTCTATCTTATGTTAGTAGCTATTTGTAGAGAAGTCTAGAGACTTCCTCCACCTACTTTGGCATCCTATATAAAGGAGCAAGTGCTCCATGTTTTGGTGAAGGGAGCTAACCATAAAAACCACACATCATGCTCCCTCACCAACACTTCTTTCAACTATTGTAAAATTATTTTCATAAACTAGTGAAACTATCGTTGTCCCATAAACCTTCTCAAAATATCCATCCTTGTCCCTTGTCCATCCTCTATAAACTACACCATACACTTGCACACGCTACTAACCAAAAACTATAACTAATACCAAAACCATGCTTCCGCGCACATTTAAATTCTAACATGGTATCAGAGCCAAGTTACGCCCAGGTTCTTAACTGAGCCAGGTGTAAGGGATCATGAAGCCAGAACCAGGCATGTCGGATGGTTATGGGCGTTTGTCCTCACCATCCTCAACTAAAATGGCCAGAGCCCGAGCGAGAGCCAACAGAGCCAGAGCCGGAGCCAGAGCCAGAATCAAAGGCCAGAGCCCGAGCGAGAGCCAACAGAGCTAGAGCCGAAGCCAGAGCCAAAACCAAAGCCGGAGCCAGAGCTAGAGCCTACGAGAGCCAGAGCCAGAGCCCGAGCTTACAACTACAACTAAGAGCATTTTGATGCCCCGAGACGTATGGGACATCATTGAAGAAAAAAAATGCACATTGAAAGCAAGTGCAAGTGGTTCGACAAGAGAATGCAAGGGATCGTGGACGAAGACGGGATAAAAGACATGGGACAAACTACAATAGCCGAAGTATCCCGAAATTGGATCAAGGGGGAGTGTTGGAATGTGTGATCCAATTTCTAGAAGCTTCAAGATTGATATTAGCTAGAAAAGTCAAGAAAAATCCTTAAGAAAATCTAGCTTAGGTGGCAAAAGAAAAGTGTAGGAGGTAGAAGTCTCTAGAAGATGAATAGATAAACTACAATCTAGAATTTCCTAGATAAAGCCTACATGGCAACATTCTATAAAAATCTAGAATGTTGTACTAAGGTGTGACTCATGCCTATAAATAGGCTTGTAATTCATTCATTTGTGTGTGTGAGGTTTAGACCTCCACCAATCTCCATCAAACTATTTCCTTCAACTAATGAAACTATTTTCCCCATGTCTTATATCCTTCAATTACCATATATTGTCCCTTGTTCATCATCCCTTATTTTATCCGCGCACGTTTAAATTTTAACAGAAATAATGGTAGGCAAACACCAGCACATGACTAAAGAACCTTTAAGCAATTAAGGAAGGGTAATGCCAAACAAAGAGAGAACCTATAAGATTGTTCGGCACCGTGAGATTTTTGGATTTACACTGATAAAAATCCACTAGTAAGAAACATATAATGGAGGCAAAAGCAATTGCGAATTGTCATCAAATAAAATCGCTTAACTACTTACTCTCATTACCTCCTTTTCTACTGGAAAAAATGTAGGAGCTTTCAAGATTATAGCTTTCAAGATTATATGCCGAGGCATGACCCGAAATATTAAGTTAAAAGGACAAAGTCCTAAGTAACAGCATTTAAGAGAAATACATATTTTTGAAAGAACTACAGCATAAACCAGTAACAGCATTTTAAGTAAAAAGGCTAGGAAATACAACTCCAACAGATACCCAACCGACGCCCGAATTTGGAGAAGCCACCAGAGTCTCTAGAATCTGAAAAAAAAAGAAAAAAAAAAAAAAGAACATCAGAACAAAATCAAACTTTTTTACATCAACAGAATAAAGTAGACAAGACAATTACTGTTAGTGTGAAAAAATGAATTTTGGCAATATTTTCTTCATCAATTTCCGGACTGAAAAATTCATCGATCATGGAAAATATCTCTTCTTCGAACCAAAGTGCATGTCGCAAAATAAGAAAAACGACGTCCTGTATCTGAAAAATGGAAGTCAACACTGACAATCTTCTTTGCTTCGCCATCTCACGAATCACGGCAAGTCAGCCGATCTCAATGGACATGTTGCTGCTGCAGAAGCTCAACCTCCTCGACAGAACTCGTTTCCGATGGCGGAGATTCACGCGCTGTCCAGCTGAGCCTATGCCTAAGGCATGGCGTAGCCTCAGCGTTAGGCTATGCCGCATATGTTTTTTCCTGTTTAAAGCTCGGAGTCGAGCTAGGTCTCGGCTATAGACGCTGAGCAACACCTCCAGATCTGGCGGCGGCGACTCAAACATTGCCGGGGGACGTTTCTGAGCGGCCAAGATAGAAAAGGATAGAATATAGGAGGGCGACATGAGGAAGAAGGCGGAGCAGCGACAGCGATTGGGGGCTGCGCATCCTAAGATGCGGCAGCGGCCAGTGCTGAGCGTGGCGTAGGCAGCTTCGACGGTGGTGATGCCGACGTGCAGCGGGCGGGCATGGAGGCGGCTGAGGGCTGGAATGAGGAAAAGAGAGAAGAGAGAGACAAGGGTATCGTCAGTAAATATGCCATTGGGGGGCCCTTCTTGCTCTCCAGTACGAGGTTTTTCTTTGGTCGGTCCAGTGTTAGGTTCGAGAACCCGACATTGACTTTTGATGACGACTTTCCTAATTTTGGTGGTTCATCTTTTTATTTGTTTATTCCATTAGATGAGGTTAGTTTTGGTCAATATCGCGTAAATAAGACTTAAAAATAAAATAGGGTGCCTGTTTTAACCACTAAGAAAATAATATAAAAGCCGACAAAAAAATCATGCAAGAAATAATAAGTTATTTATGGTCTGTAAATATATTTCTTTCATAGAACTTCAATTGGACAAAATATTTATTTAAAATTTGATGGTATGGCCGTTTAGATCTCATATCATGAATAGTGCATACCTATTTAAAAAAAATTAAAATAGGAATTTTCTTTTCAAACAATGAAAATTAATTTTCAGCTCTCTTCTTCAAATCCCCGATTGTATTGTCATTTTCAAAGTTTCCTCAATAACTACCAATTTCGAGCTTTGACCGAAGTCCCATTACCGAATAGAGAGAGAGAGAGAGAGAGAGACGGGGTGGTGATAATCCATGGCTTTTGTGTAAAAAGAAGCAGTACAAGAAGAGCGTGGCCGTGGCGGAGCGGCACCCCCAGCTTAAGCATCGACAGCTTCTCATTTGTTTTATTTTGTGCATCAACTCCATTGGGGGAACAAACAACTGCCCCGATACGACGATAGTAACACAAAACTAAGCAGGAACTTATACTTACCAGAGTTGAGTGAAGATGTCGGCCGTGCAGCTCAGGGTGCCTCCGAGGATCATCCAATCGCTATCATGCTTGCCGTCTGTTGGAGCGGTGAAGGTCACGCCCATGCATGAGGCGTACACATCGAACACGGGCACCCACCACAGACCTAAGCGTAGCCTCCGCCTGGCCTTCATCACCACGTCAATGGTCACCTCGCTGCCCTTCAACGACTTCACCAGGCCCTTCACACTCAAGTCATTGACAACCGTGATTATTGACAGGGCCTCGGCTCGGACAGTGGTCACATTGTGAGGGCCCTGAATGAAGGTAGGAATGAGGCAGGGACGAGAGAGACGGAGCTGGCCATTGAAAGTCAAGAGGAGCTTCATGTGAGTGTACTTGACGGCAATGAGTTTGCTGGGGTTCTTGATAGACAGAGCGATGTTCCATTGGGCGGTCACGTGGGAGGTGGAGCTGTTAAGGGATGAGAGGGAAGAGACTGGGTTGAGCCTGAATTCCGGGGGCATAAAGGCGGGTATTGCCAGGAAGACAACCATGACGAGTCCGAGAGTAGTGGGTATGGCATATGAGAGGCAGTGGAGAATGATCTGCTTGTACCGATCAGTCTGCAGCGACCGCGGTGATGCTGGATTATTATCCGGGGGGGATGGGGTGGCGCGGAGGTCCGTCATATGGGGGTTCTTTTTTCTCTGAAAACTGGGTGAAGTTTTTGAGGAGGGCGCAGAATTTATAAGGGGAGTTGGGAATCCTTAGTTTTTGGGCAGTCCAGAGAGAGAGAAGGGTGTCCTTGTTATAAATCTTTTAACTTGGCTAATTTAGTTTTAAATCTTATTTTCTCTTTGTGGATCGTCAAATCCATGAGAAAAAATATAACAATTGGTGTTTTCAATGCTAAAATTGGACATGATTGTTTCCAACGCTAGAATTTCTACTAGTCATGCCACGTAAGACAATCGGTATCCATATTAGTGATTTTTAGCTAAATTGATTGTAAGGACTAAACTAACCAATTGTCAAAAGATTTAAAACTAAATTAGCCAAGTTAAAAGATTTATAACTAAATTAGTACAAATGTAATCGGTTCAAAACTTTTTTGATAATTTTTGCTTTGTGTGTGGTCTTAATTTTAGGGTTTCACGTGTCTGATATGATTGTTTCCATGTCTACACATGGTTATAAATGAACATATTACGGTGTTCAGTTAGAGACAAGAATTATGATATCTTAATATCTCAGTATTTCTTGGGACATTTTCTTTTTCCTTCGCGTCAAACTGTGGCCAAATCCACCTGCATCCTTCAAAATCGTGAGCTGAAAGCGTGTTTTGGGACAGCTATGGTCTCATGATAGCATCTAGACAAACAACAGTGACTCCAAAAACTCACTTTAATGCTAATTTGTGTGATATAAGATTACATATCCTCTAATTTTCTCTGCCCGTCACTTTCGAGAGAGCCTAGGGATTACTGATCTTTTTTTTTTCCTTAGAACTCTTGAATTAAGTGATCTAGCCAGGATTAGGTTTCTTGTAAAAGCAATGAGAAAATTTCGATTGGGTAGAATTGTAAATTGAGGAGAAAAACCTCGTGATATACTTGTTTTGTTCCCCATTTTCAAAATGAGGAGGACATTATCACACCTACATGTCAATTAGCCTAGTTTGACTCGGCAGTGGACTTTTACAGAACAGCCGCGCTTGAAAGTTTGTCAGCCGAACAAAAGAAAGAAAAAGCGGACCTCCTTGACTTTGGTCGGGCCCAGAGCAGGAGGAACATATGGTAATATCTTGTACGGTAAAAAATCCAACTCATAAAACTTAAATTAAAAAATGATACTGATGGATAAAAAAATCATAAAATATAAAAAATATATAAAACCTATTGTCAAGCAATATTAAATAATATTCTAACATATCTTATCACATGAATGCGAGCTTACGAGGGATAGAGATGCAAATTTGCAAAAAGGATAACACTAGTTCTAATATCATACTAAAAAGTCCAACACAAAAACTTAAATCGATAGGTAGAGGAAGATCAATAGAACATAAAGAGTACGTGAGGCTCATTATTAAGCAATATGAAATACTATTTTAACATTGTCCTAGAGAGTTTTCATTCATTTGAGGCATTTTTCCAAGACGTGAGCATTTGTGGCTATATGAGATAATATTCAATTGAGCAATTAAGAAAGGCTAGATACTATGTGATTTGATGTGATCCACAATGTGTGAGTGATACTCCCCAAATGAAATTCAAACGTTCTAATATATATGGTTTGGCTTGGCGGAATCAATAGAAGAATTACAAAAAATATCATACATCTATTGCAATTATACTAATTTAGTCATAAATATTTTATATTTGTATCAATTTAACCTATCAATCCAATTTTAATCAAAAGCCGTTATTCTTTTTTTTTTTTCTTCCCTTCTTCCTCTAGTCGGTCTTTGACCTTGTTCATTAGCCAAAGGCAAGGGCCCCGACAATGGCAAGTTTTGCTCAACGACGGTGAGGTCGAGCCTCGCCAAGAGAAAGCAAGGCTAGTCATCTCTAGTGGCCAACAAGGCCAACCTCACTAGCTCTCGCTTTTGACTGGTTGCTGAGGTATGGTGATCTGCCTTTGAATGTTATTCTTTTCTTAACAACTGAAAGGACAGGATTCTCTGACCAAAAAAAAAAAAAAAAAAAAAAAAGGATAGGAGTCACACACTCGGGTAGCATGACTGATGAGCCCTGGACAGTGTACTGTTCAAACATGGTGGCCATTGTTTCGACAATAGCCAGGGACACACCTATAGGTCCCCACGAGCTTTTTGCCAGCAACGGTTTTCAGAGACCGAAAATAACACCAGGGCTAGCGATGGTAGCACCTGAGGAAGCCGAGAATAATAGAGGGTACGATAAATTCTTAATAGCGGCCAATGATCAGCTTCGACCGGTCATTTGGTATCTAAAGACTGCAGCGGAATAATAGAGCCCTGGACGGCATGCTGCCAGACTGCGGCGGCGATGCCAGATCGTCATTTGGACAGGGTGGGCTGGGGCGGGTGGGTCTCATTTGGAATTCTCATGTTGAGTCTTCTTGTTTCTATAGGTGTTTATGTGTGAAGTTTTAATTTGGAGGGGGGAGTTGGTGTTCCGAGTCGGGCATGGCTCTCCTTTGTTGCTAGCAATCGTGTGTATGGCTAGGCGATTCCGAAAACAAACGTCAAAAGGATCACATTTCTTTCAGTGTCCAACCGTCTTTATTAAGTTAATGCTATGAATGAATAAATGAAATGATACTTGATTCGCCAAAAGGGTGTACGCGAAATCTTGTTGATTATTAAATTCTGGCATGTCCTTGTTGCTGGCAGTTGTGTAATTGCTTGGTGTGTGTACATTTTCAAGGCTGGGCACGTCCCCCAACCTAAAGTTTCAATTTTTACAATTTATCCTGGCTCTTTGGGAATTGGTTGTAATGTATTCTATAGTGATGATGCCGACTAAATTTTTCTCACAAATCTGACCATGGGACTGCACGTAATTAGGGAAGGCTCTATATCCACAAGAAAGAAATATAGCAACCGTTGGAAATTAAGTTCCAAAACTCTATTCATCGTGCATTTGTGTAGATTCTACTTAAATTATAGCCGGTACTTTAATCACATGCTCTCACATATAATATATTTTCCAATTGTTCTTTTACTTATTTTTTTTTTCTTTATAGGTGCATACTTACACAATGAACTTGCTCTCCGTAATCAGTCACGTGCTGTCGGCGTAATAGGAATTCCCAGCAAAATTTGGTCATAGTCGATGCCAAGGGACGTGATGCAATCAATTCGTTGAAATTCAGGGTACAAGTTTCAAATATCGACACATCAACGCGTGACACGTTACAATCTTGGAGAAAACCTGAAGGTTACAATGCCATTTTCCCCATTTTTCGTGCCTGTCTCTTCTGCTGGAAAGCGGAAATGAATGGAGGGGCGAGTCACTTTCGAGCAATACATAGGAAGGAGAGCCAACATGTGCGCGCTGCGCAGGGAGGCCAAAGCCAACATGGGCGAGCGGAGGGTACGATAAAGTCTTAATAACGGAAGATTAAGAGTGGACATCCTCTTTTGGATGTTTGACTTTGCAAATCTTGATGTGCCGCTCACTTGGAATTTAAACAGGGCAGGGGGCAGACTTGCAAAAACTGTTTTCCCTACAAGCCTTTTAGTGTGATTTTTGACTTTGCAAATTTTTTTCCCTAACAAGTTTTTTGGTGTGAGATCGCAGAATTTAAGGAGGGCAGGGGGGCAGACATGCAAAAAAAATTTCCCTATAATTTTTCCAGTGTGATATTTTGTGAGGACACGGAATTTAAAGGGGGCCAAGGGGCAGACCTGCAAAAAAAAAAATTTCCTTAAAAGTTTTTTGGTGTGATGTAATGTTTTGTAAGGGGGCAGACATGCAAAAAGAATTTCCCTATCAGTCTTTGGTTTTGATGTTTTATGAGGAGGCGGAATTTAAAGGGGGCAGGGGGCATGAGTCAACATTTCTTGCTTTAGAGAATCCATCAATCATCACATAGCACGTGCAACTGTTTTTTTTTTTTTCCTTCTTTGACACTCATCTCATTAGTAAGAAAATTCTGCCAGATTAATATATAGTTTCCCCAGAAAAGCATTAATCAAGGTATTGCACGTTGCTTTCGTAAGAGAAACCTCACTGCAGCTCCTCATGATCACAGAGCCCTTTAACCACTGTGACAACTTAAAATATCTGGTGTAATTCTCCTTTACTTCCATCTCATCGAGCCAATTCAAAGCTTCCTTTACTTTGCGAAGCTTGCATAAGCTCTCAATGAGTATATGGTAGGTAATGATGTTGGGGATGCACCGTTTCCCAACCATGAAATGTTATCACATTTTCAAACTTTGAAGCCTTGTTGCACAGGCCATTGGACAAAGAATTATATGTAGTCATACCGGAAAAAACGCCATAACGTGCTATGGTAACTTACAAGAAAAGGAGGTATTAAATATCAGACCTATCTCGAACACGATACTATGCGGACAAGAGATTTCTTATGAGCCCGATCATAACTTGGTATGAATAGAGTGGTCCTTGAATTGACATGTCTCAACACAAATTGGCATAAATGGCTGATGAAATCCAAATTCCTAAACACGAATATTGGGATACGGTTTGAATGGTCTGTGGCCCCTAAAATTGAAAAGGTCGGTAACATGTCAAATATATATTAATTGAAGGCCCTTTTTTTTTTTTTTTTTTTTTTTTTTTTTTTTTTTTTTTTTTTTTTTTTTTTTTTTTGTGATCTAGAGGAACCTCGTACAGCCGACGACTGGAAGTAAACCCCTGGAGAGGCACGTAGAAAACCACCACCCACGCGCCCTGGGTAAGTCGCCAAGTGTTTCCACCTGCCTCCCTGCCACTTGCGTTGCAGGAGCTTCGAACTCCGGCCTCCAGCGTGGAAGTCCTGGAGCCTACCAGCGGAGCCACCCTCGCAGGTGGTTGAAGGCCCTTTTCTTTTGTCTGAAGAGTGATGAAAATTGGTAAGGTACAAATTTTATCGGGGCAAATCGAACCACGGGCCGTGCAAATGGAAGGTGGGTAAGGTGGGGGAGACTTTGCCTGCCTTTTAGTCCAAAAAAATGGTGGGGGAGACTTTTTGCACGAGACAGAAAATCAAGGAAACAACGTTTTCAACTCAGAAAAGACATTGACATCTCTGTGAGGATCAGGGCACTTCAATTAAAGGTTCTTGAATGAGCAATGATGTGACAATGCTAGTTGCGATCAACAGGCTCCACAACCAAATCTTTGATGCTCTGGATAGCCTCTGAGCAATACGGAGAGGTTGAATGAGCAATAGTGCGAGAGTGTTTGTGTTCTTGGGTGAAGGAAACAGATTCCTAAAAATGAACAAATCCATGAAGTATTAAATTCTAAAAACAAATGCAGAAACAGGCTCGAAAATATGCGTAACCCTGATCTAAAAGGACATTAGGAAAATAGATATTCCTTATTTCTCATAAATTAAATATTTATTATAGTCTCCGAGAAATCGATTGACACCTTGGAGTTGTGTTCTTGAGAAAGAATTCACTGTGGTCAAAAAGAGGAAGAATGTACCTATTGTTCCCTGTTTGTTTAAAGTTCTTTTTTTTTCTTTCTTTTTATACAATAGTTATTTTTAAAAAACAATTGCCCTCTCTTATGGGTAGGCGGTAGGCAGTGATAAGAGTAAACGATGAAAATAGTTTTTATTTCTCACTTTTATTTTAGAATAGATTTACTTTTGATTTTTGCTCCAAATTTATTTTTGGAATAGATTTTTATTCTGAAAATAGAAAAACGAAATTACAATTTCCAAATGAATTTATATTCCAAACATGTTACAAGAAATAGAAGAATAAAGAAATAGATAAATAAAAATTTTGACATACTGTTTCCATTATTTTAAACAAAAGGACACTTTCCGCCGTCCTATTGAGTCCGATGGGCCCTTTCCTCGCCCTTCCAAGAAAGAACCAAGTGAAAAGGAAGCTCCTTTTTTTACCCAAAAAAAGAAAAGAAAAGGAAGCTACTTTTACCTTTCATGAAGTCCAGCTTTGATTGTCTTTGAAATCGCAGAGAGATGGAATCGCGTGGGCAGTGGCTGCCGGATGGTGAACGGTGTTTCTGGAGCTCTGCAGCGGAGCAGAGTCGGGTCTGGACTTGGACAAAGGACGCAATCTCGCGGTCTCTAGACGTAATCCAGTCTGTCTCCTGTTGCGACCTCGCTCGGCCCTCCGACGCCAAAGGGTACCTCGACGTAAATCTCTCATCTTTCTTGTGCTTTTTGAGCCTTTTTTCAGTCACTCGCGATCGTACGGTGTTATTGTCAATTGGGATTCTCGCTTTTTGATTTCTAAAATCGAATATCATATGGAGCATCTACGCATATGTACTTGTTTTATTTGTAGGAAGAGGTTGGATATCCACGGTGAGTTGGACAATTAGTTTATGAATGATTTGTTCTTCAAAATAGCAGGCAACAGCTGGTTATCGAAGGAGGTATTTTCGTCTTAAGAGATCTCGACGAGCTGATAGATTTACTTCGTTACTCGAGAGGCCTTGTCTGAAATGTTCTCGTCCTCACAGGAGAAGATCTGGGAAAAGAAGAAAGAGGAGATAGAGGAAGCTGAGCGGATCAAACGAAGCAAAGCAGTCACGATCTTTGACTTGGTTCGTCGCAAGTTAAGTACATTCTTTTCAGGAAGTTTAATGAATCTGTCTAATTACACATGACTTTAATCTCATCGACTTCCTCGTCTAGAAAAACAAAAGAAAAACTAGTGGGCATGTCTGATTTTGCTATGCATACCAGCAGCACAAACATTTAGTGAGAGCCCTTCAGATTGTTGTGCTCTGTTTGCATGACACTCAGCATTTTTGTGGATTTACATCTCAATGGCTGGCAGCTGGTATTGGTGAATGATGAGTTCTGATGGAAAGTTTAGTTATGCGTTTCGTGTGCACTGAAAATTAGCTGCAAAGCAAAATTAATGATCACTACTATTCAGTGATCAGAGGGAAAGCTTCCTACATGTTCTTTTAACTGCTTATAGTATCATTCACGGATGTTCAATTCTTGTCACATCCGTAGTTTCAGGTAGATGTGTTAAAATGGGTCATAAATGGGTCACTTATTTATAACAAAAGATAGTTAAATGGGTTTCACAATTAAAAATTTAAGATAAGTGGGTCTTAAGTAGGTTTTTAAATAGGTTGGGTTGAAAATTCATCTTTAACAAAAATATTATAATTCCTTCCTTCTCTCTTTAACTTTATAAAAATCGAAATTATAATTTTTTTATTTTTATTTTCTCTTTTATTTTTCTTCCTTTTTTATCTTTCTTCTTTTTTTTTTTTTTTTTTTTTTCCTTTCTCCTTCCTCTTTCCGGTTGCCGGCACGGCGATCGGCTAGGCGAGCCTCGAGCTCGCCGGCGTCGGGCAAGGCTCCCCAAATCTGGCGAGACTCGAGCTAGCCGGCATCGGGCGAGGCTCGCCGACGCCGGCGAGCTCAAGCCTCGCCTATGGCCGGTCACGGCCATTGTCGTGGCCAGCAGCCAGCCAAAGAAGAAGAAGGAGAAGAAAAAAGAGAAAAAGAAAAAAGAAAAAAAGAAAAGATAAAAAGAAAAAGAAAAAGAAAATTATATTTTAAAAATAAAATAAAAATAATTAAAAATTAATTTTTTTTTAAAAAATATTAAATTACGATTTTTTAAAATAATTATTTTAAAATTTATAAAAAATTTCCATTAAATTTATATTGTATAAAAATATTTTAGCAATTCAATTTTAAAAAAATGATATATATAAATGCTTGGAAGTATTTTAATAATATAATCTTTAAAAAAAATATAGGAATAAGTTTTTATAAATTTGTTAAATATGAAAATATTTTATTAATATGAGTTGGGTTGGGTTGGGTATGGGTTGGGTATGGGTCGGGTCGGGTTTGGATCGAAAAATTTAAATTAAACATAAATGGGTCATAAATGGGTTAATGGGTCAATTTGGGTCGGACCATTAATGACCTGACCCAAACCTGACCCGACCCACCCGTTTAACGGCTCTAGTTTCAGGTTAGCATGATGTGGAATGTGTGCAGGTCCTCTCCAATGAAGATCAAGTTTCAGAAATGGAACCGAGGAGTAGTGTATAAAGCCTTCAAACGAGAGGGAAGTGAAACAGAGTAAAACCGGACCTGGCCCTTAGAATCCAACTAACTTTTATAGATCTAGGCCCCACGAAGGATAAGGCTAGAGTGCCGAACAAGAGTCTCAAGAGCGGATTATGCTTGGAAATCCCCGGGAGGATGCAGCAAGAGAGAAACGAGTCGAAACGCTTCATGGTTGATGACCATTTTGGAATGACCTCAAATGGGAAGTCTTAGCACGGGACATCAGTGAGCAGGGGATATGCACGAATCCCAAGATTATTTTGAGTGAAAAACACCATTATCTGAACACGGATTTTGTAAGAATTCCAATTGAGGCATTTAACTGATTAATCAAATTTTGGAGACCTACTCTGTTGCCTCCTTTCCAGCTGAAAAAGCAATACGAACCATGGGGTTGCATACCAATGCAATGCATGATCGGTAACCAAGTTAAGAGGAAAACTTGCAAAACCTCACAAATTAAAGACACGTAAAGTACAAACTATTTCTTCCACACGGTAACTCGAAAATTCAAATATCCAGAGAATACAACTTTTAACAAAGAAATACACATAAACCCACAACGAAAATTAAAGTATTTGCCAAAGTAATAGTCTAGGAAAGAAACGTTCAGTGGATGGCCGGATTTGTAGAAGCCAGAGTCTTCTGAAAAAAAATAATGCAAAAACACGATATCGTGAGAATTAAACCTTGTTATATTAACAGAATAAACAGCTGAGATGATTTCTGGAAATGCAAAAGTGTTCGATAAAACCACATAAAAATTACTTAAAATAAGTGTTTAATGCAACAGAAGCACTCACTATATAGCATAACCATAAATTGTTCGGACCACTTAATCATAAATCATGAGCTTGATTAAGGGAACTCACGTGCTTGTAAGTTTTCTTACCAGAGTAGAGTGATGGTGTTGGGAATGCAGCTCAGGGTGCCTCCAAGGATCATCCAATTGCCGCCACCCTCGCTGTCACACGGAGCCGTGAAGGTCATGCTCACGCACAAGATGTATACATTGAACACTGGCACCCACCATGGACCCAACTGCAGCCTCCGCTTGGCTTTTGCCGCTATGTTGATGGTCACCTATGGGCCCTTCAACGTGCTCACTAGGCCCTTTATGCCCAAGTCATTGACGATTACTAAGGTCGATCGGGCCTTGGCTCGGAATGTGGTCATGTTGCCGGGGCCCAGAGTGAAGGAGAGAACGAGGGAGGGACGAGAAAGAGCGAGTTGGCCTTGGAAACTCAAGAGGAGCTTCATGTGAGTGTACTGGATGACGATGAGCTTAGTTGGGTTCTTGATAGAGGGAGCGATGTTTCATCTAGCGGTAACATGGGAAGTTGAGATGTTGAGGGACGAAAGGGAAGAGCCCCGGTCAAGCTGGAACTGCAGCGGCATTGTGGCGAGTATGGCAAGGAAGATGATCATGAGGGGGCCAAGAATAGTGGGTAAGGAAAATGTGATATAGTGGTCGATGATTTGCTTGATAAGTCAGATCGCGGCGGCCCTAATGATGGTGATGCCGGGTTATTCCTCGCATAGGTGGGGTGGCGTTGGGGGCTGTCATATATGTTGCGAAAAAGGGCGAGCGATTGAATAATAATATAGACAAAAGAAGAAAATAAATCGGACACTAGATTTACGTGGTTCAGTCGTAAAGACCTACGTTCACGAGGAGAGCAGCAGCGAGTCTCACTATAGATCAAGCGATACAAGGAGATTACACACTCAAATCACTCAAACACTCTCTCGGTGTTTCCGAAGCTCCAATTATACTAAACAACGCACGCAGTGTTTAGCCCCGAAATTCCTCAAGAAATAATCTCTCAATCTCACACACGCAAATCTTATCACGAGATTTAAATTGGCTACAAAACACTAATCTTTCTTGGATGTAATTCACGAACAAGAACGACAAAGAAAATCCCTCCCAAGCACTCAACAACTAAACAGTGCTTCAAGAACACTTCTTCATGATCAACAACAGAACACCAAGCACACATACGACGCTTCAAGACAATTTGTGATCCACCTCTACCACCCACGACCACAAGTCTATATATAAGTAAAACCCTTATTATTTTTTCAATTTCTCATAGGATTCTATTTCCTATCTAAAACGATTTTATCCAAAACATATCTCTGTATGTTTTAAACAAAATCCAAATCCAAGTCAAAGTTGAACTTTCCTATTTCAGCGGCCAAATTCTCCAACGCAGATTCAAACTTTTGGAAGTTGATCTTTGGATCTTCTTTGCTCAATTTCGAACGTCCGCAACATATCCAATTCATAATATTTGGAATTTCACATTGGACTCAAACTCAAGATATATTTTAATAATCTCCACCTTGGCTCGACATTTGAGTAAAGTTGCAGTCACTTCGCAAAAAATCAAATTCTGTTGCTACTTTCCCATAGCCCTCGATGGGCTCAACCGCCACAGATATTATCCAAGTCCAAGTCTCACTTGAACTTCGCTATAACCGAGGATCTCATCAGAATACCAATTCCACATGCACCTTTAATTGCTCCGCAAGTATTTTTCGACGCAACCTCCTTAAACACAAATAAAGCAAAACCATTGTTGCATTCATATCTGTTAGGAGATCGAATACGTACCATGTTAATTTCAGTAGTTATAGCAACCATTGGCTCTATAGGCTCAACCTCGCTACAAGCACCATCTATGTCGATTACTTTGCTAGTACTCGTACTTGCTACCTCAAGAGTTTCTGGTCGCAACTCCACTTCAAGCTGAACACCGTTCAGATCCGTTTGAACACTGTCACAAACACTCCTAGCCAGAAGAACCGGAGACTCATCAAGAGTAACTTCTCTGCTGTTAACAAGTGAATTTATATATGGGCACCCCAACCGATTGCCCCACTCACTTTGTGCATAACCATGGAATATGCACCTTGCCCTCCAATCAAGCTTATCATCACTCACTCGAAAATAACATGGGCAACCAAACATTCTAATAATAGAATAACTAGCAATGTTACCTAACCACATTTCTTCAAGAGTCCATCATTCAATAGCAGTTGATGGGGATCTATTCACTAGGCAACTTACCATACTAAGCACATCAGCTAAGATTCTCCTAGTAATACAAGCACTAGAGATAATTTTTTAGACCGTTTCTAGTAATGTTCTACTCATCAATTATGCAAATTGTTGTAATTTACTGGCACTAGTGTAGTGTTTTACTATACCCTCTTTCATGTAGAATTTATTTGCCAACTCTGAGCAGAACTCCATGCTATTGTCAGTCCACACATGCTTGATTGACTTACCAGTCTTTGTCTCGATCAAAGCTTTCAACTGCAAGATCTTGACACCAGCATCAAACTTGTGCATTGGCACAAACACCCAATCCTTCCGGAGTAGTCAAAAGACTCTCAAACAGATGTATCCGACATCTTTGCAGCAAAATTTGTCACTATCTCACCTTGAAGTTTTTACAGGCCTCCATGCTTGATTCCTTCCATTATCACTAGGGCTCCTCGAACAACCTTCAGAACTCCACCTTTTGAAGAATACTTGCAACTAGCTAAATCTAGGGCACCCAAGAAAATTAAGTTATTTTTTCAATTTTGGAACATGTCCTACTCCAGTCAATGTCCTCATAATGCCATCATGCATTTTGATTTTAACATCACCAACACCCACAACATCGCACTCAGCGTTGTTCCCTAACTGGACTTTACCACTACTCGTGCACTGATAAGTGATAAACCAGTTTCCATTTGGTGTGACATGAAAAGAATAGCCAGAATCCATAATCCATCCATCAAACGATGAATCATTAGTGACAGACAAGACATAATCGATACTATCAGCTACAGCTACAACATTATCTGCAGAATCAACTATAATTCCCTTACCCTTCTCATTCTTCAATTTAAGGCAATTCCTTTTGAGATGCCTCATCTTGCCACAGCTTCAACAGACGACATCACCAGTCCTAGACTGACTACGCCTGTTCATATTAATACCACTATTACCTACACGTGTTCTAGATCTTCCTTTATTTTCACCTACTAAAGCAGCAGATACAGGCTCGCTAGATTCTCTTCTACGAATATCCTCGCTCAGAATCAAATCTCGAACCCCATCAAACGTCAAACTTATTAACCTAGAGGAATTACTAACAATAGTAACAGTAGTATTCCAACTATCATGTAATAAGGATAACATAATCAAAGCATGTACCTCATCTTCAAAATCAATCTCAGCTGAACTCAATTGACTAACAATCACATTAAATTCATTGATATGATCTGTAACTAACGCACCTTCACTCATCTTCAAATTAAACAGATGTCGCATCAAATAGACATTGTTGATCGCAGAGGGCTTCTTGTACATATCCGACAGGGCTTGCATCAAATCAGCAGTGGTCTTCTCCTTCAAGATGTTAAACGTGACAATGTCAGCCAAATAACACCCACAGCTCGTTTATCTAGCAAATCTCAATCGGCTTGCTTCATCGTCTCTGGTTTCTCCCCAAACAAGGGCAAGTGCAGTTTCATCTGGTAAAGATAATCTTCAATCTACATCTTCCAGAAACTAAAATCATTCACATCAAATCTGTCAATTCTCACTTTTACTTCTTCTGTCACCATCGATTCGCTTCAACTCAGCCATACCTAGCTCTGATACCACTTGTTGCGAAAAAAGGTAAGCGATTGAACAATAATATAGACAGAAGAAGAAAATAAATCGGACACCAGATTTACGTGGTTAAGTCATAAAGACCTACGTTCACGGGGAGAGCAGCGGTGAATTTCACTATAGATCAAGCGATACAAGGAGATTACACACTCAAGTCACTCAAATACTCTCTCGGTGTTTCCCAAGCCCCAATTACACCCAACAATGCACGCAGTGTTTATCCCCGAAATTCCTTAAGAAATAATCTCTCAATCTCACGAAGGAATTACACGCAAATCTTACCACGAGATTTAAATCCGCTACAAAACACTAATCTTTGTTGGATGTAATTCATTGACAAGAACGGCAAAGAAAATCCCTCCCAAGCACTCGACGACTAGACGGCGCTTCAAGAACACTTCTTCATGATCAACGGCGGAACACCAAGCACTCACGCGGTGCTTCAAGACAATTTGTGGTCCACCTCTACTAGCCACGGCCACAAGTCTATATATAAGTAAAACCCTTATTATTTTGCCAACTTCTCATAGAATTCTATTTCATATGTAAAACGATTTTATCCAAAACATATCTCTATATGTTTTAAACAAAATCCAAATCTAAGTCAAAGTCGAACTTTCCTATTTCAGCGGCCAAATTCTCCAACGAAGATTCAAACTTTTGGAAGTTGATATTTGGATATTCTTTGCTCAATTTCGAACGTTCGCAACATATCCAATTCAGAATACTTGGAATTTCACATTGGACTCAAATTCAAGACATAATTTAACAATATCCAATTGTCTTATTAAATTGTTCTTGTTGTGCGAAGTTTTATTAGGATACTGGGGAGAATTGCTACTCTAGCATTATATAGGCATGCAACGGAGAGGTTTACAGTTAATACATTTACTTATCCAAAAAGAATGGGAAGGCCAAAATGGGAGGCATTTGAAACAGACCGACAGACGAGCATGATGCAAGATGTCAAAACAACAGGCCATGATCCATGCAAGAACAAGCCCACGATCCATACGAGAACCAATCCACCACTCTTGAGCTCCCATGCCAGACATGGTTAGGCGATCCTCCAGTTCCCTCTGACACATGACCTTTGGGCTTCCCCAAGCCTAGGAGCCCTTGAGTATCTTATGGTACAGTCTATGTAAAGATTGTGGGATTCAAACCCCACCATTGGATCAAGTAAGAGATCAACAGTTAAGATTAGTCCTGCACTTGTATAAATAGGGGCCCTTCCCCTTTAATTGTACCGGTTTATTTACAAGTGAATATACATTCATGCTTCATTCTTCATACACTTCGTGAGTTAAGCGTGCTTGTATGTAACGCTGACATGGGAGAAATTCTAAAGCTGGACGGATTTGGGAATGTGAGATTGATCGACCTGTGACACAATGGCATTGGAAAAAGTCTTCCTTGGTTAGTTTTGTGTTCCCTTAAAAGTCATGCAGCACCAGCAAGAAAACATGGCCTTTGCACCTTTCCTTTTTTCTATTTACACACTGTCATGAACATCTGTAAATGCCATAGTAAATATTATACTAAGGATAGCTTTTAGATCATCAAAATTTTCCTTGAGATGTTTCTCCAATAGTGACAACATAACAACGACATCTAGGTGGGAATGAATAGGTTCACAAGAGCCAAAGCATTGTTCCCCACCCAAGCAAGATCCGCAAACCTTTGTGTCACTACCATCTTCACGCCCACATCCATTACCTGATATCCAAACTTATGCAAAACAATGCGAAGTCCTAGCCCACAACCAAAGCGGATCCATGAAGTCATCCATTCTTTAAAACAAGAATTTAAGGAGAAAATTAATAAGAATTTAAATTTGGATTTGATCCAATATAAATTAGGCATAAGTCAAGTCAAATATAGGCTACTATAATTGTATTATAGGAATATAGATCAATATTGGTCAAACAATGTTTGATTCGATCTATTCATTCAGCGGCCCTACCGGTTGCAATTAAATCAGTAGGAGTACAATCGCTCACACAACATTCAGCGTCCCATAATTGCGGGATGCATAGATCACCGAGAAGTCACCTTAGAGCTAGAAACGACATATAGGTGGGAATGAATAGGTTCACAAGAGCCAGAGCGTTGTTCCCCACCCAAGCAAGATCCACAAGCCTTTGTGTCACTACCCTCTTCACGCCCACATCCATTACCTGATATCCAAACTTATGCAAAACAATGTGAAGTCCTAGCCCACAACCTGAGCGGATCCATGAAGTCATCCATTCTTTAAAATAAGAATTTAAGGAGAAAATTAATAAGAATTTGAATTTGGATTGGATCCAATATAAATTAGGTATAAGTCACATCGAATATAAGTTAGGGGTGTGCAAAATACCCGGGAACCGCCCGGACCGCCCGGAACCGGACCGAAACCGCCTGGAACCAGCAATTCTTGAGGGAACCGGTCCGGTTCCCGGTTCTAAGTCGGGAATCGCCCGCCCGAACCATGCACACTCTTAATATAAGCTACTATAATTATATTATAGGGATATAGATCAATATTGGTCAAATTATTTTTTGTTCGAACTATTCATTCGGCGGCCCTACCAGTTACAAATAAATCGGTAGGAGTACAATCGCTCACACGGCATTCAGCGTCCATAATTGCGGGATGCATACCGAGAAGTCACCTCAGAGCTAGAAACGCCCAGGTCTTCGCAGGACAAATTCCTCTTCACTTTCTTTTGTACGGTCGAAAGAACGTTAAGGTGCGACGTGTTTGAAGGGTCTAGTTTGTGACCAGACTTTAGGTAATTGATTGCTCCGAACGGTCAAACTGAATAGTTGATCTCTTGTGGTTATCACTTCATCAGATTGAGCTGTCCTCCCGTGCATGGATTTTTCATCCATCGAAATATTCTCCCTGCTTTTACAAGAACGAAAACCTAATTCTTGCCATATCATTTGGGATTTCTTGGGAAGGATATTGCCGACATTCATATTATTCGAGTTTAAGAAAACTGAAAAGAAAAAAAAAAGGGCTATATGAGGTGTTTACATACGTTTTAGGTTTTAGGTGGTTAGAAATGAACGTTGGAATAAGACAATGACAAAGAGGAAAAAGAATTCCACGCAACATTTTCTTACTAGAGCGTTTGTCCAAGGTGGAATCAACATGACTCACGAGAGAGCCGTCGTCGTCTTGGCAAGCAAGTTGTCATGACAATGAAGTATACTTTCCCACGACTTGAAAAACATAGCGATTCACTCGCTTTAGACGTGTCTGATTTGGCAGCAAATTACTTGATTGAGGTCCTCGGGGGATTAAAGTGGAGAAAATATTCAGTGCGCTAGTCCTACCCACTCAGAGTTTGACACGTGGCAAAATCATATAATTGAATAGAAGGCCCCGCAAAAGTTGGAGCTGCGGATCATAAAGGGATAGCAGCTCTTTTAAGAAATTTGTAATGAGTGCCCGGTTCCTCTTTCCTCCTTCGACCGACCTTTTCCTTTCTGACAAAGGAGAACAACCAAAAATTGTTCCTTGCTCGAACGCTCCTTTCCCAACTCCACCTTCTTTCCCTCGCTCTCACCTCTCCATTCCTTTTTGTTGGGATTAACGGATCCCCGAAAACCGGATTCGACATTAAATCGAACCCCTAAATCGAATGTGAAAGCGAAGCCCAGGAAATACACGTATCACCGATCGTAAAGCACACCACGGAATCGAACGTATCTTGTTAGCCACAGATTAAACATCAATGCTGAAGATTGAGGAAGAGAAAACGATACTATTCGATCCGATGACATTAATTGGCCTTGAAGGGAAGACGGTGTCGCCGTTTGCGCTTGTCTTCTTTTTCTTGGAGGGAGACAGGGAGAGCGTTTGAAAGAGAGGGAGAAGTACGTACATTAATGCCAAGAGGTACGTTCTCCCTCTCTCTCCTCCCTTTTATACGTCCCTCCGTCCACAGGCCTTATTCCTGTGGGCCGGGCTTTTAGGCCCAACATGGGCGGATGGGCCTTAAGCCCATCTAATATAAAACCATCATCTCCCACTCACACATAGTGGGCCGAACAGAATTCTCTTTACCTCTCTTTAACATTTATACCGGTGAATAATCCGTGCGACCAGCATACTTTAAGAGCTCGTTGCCATACATCTGTTAGGAATATATAGCAGCTCATAGTGGGCATCACATCCTGAGTAGATTTAGTATGCAGTACCCTAGATTGATCGATCACATTTATATCTCTCTTGATCTCTTTTAAACAATGATATATATATATTGTATTCACAATTATGATTATCACAAAGACAATCATAATTGGTTAACTGGTGAATACAAAACTACAATGTGATTCTCCAAATTCGATCTTCCTCTTTCCTTCAAACTCTCAATTTCAGTTCAGCTTGCTTTTCTAGAAATGTCCCATTAGATCGAATCACTCATGACCATTGACAACATCCTAAGATAGCAAACACTAAATAGAAATCTTGAGAATAAGTAAGAGTCATGAGGGGACTAAAAAATTGAGGAACTCTTTTCCTCAAGAGTCTCACACGACATAAAAGTTGAGATCAAACCTTTGCCACTCTTATTGGTCATCTTATGCATACGTAGTATGAAATACGTATTACGGTATTAACTCTTTTCCCATGGAGCGTATGTCTATACATTCAATACTGTACATATGATAGTTCAGACTTACCAAATGTCTAACTTGAGTTCACGTATCTATCATTCACAAAATTCATCAGAACTCACATCTAGCATCATAGACAGATAAAGTAAAATATGTGGGTTATTTTACTTTCGGACGTAGTATGTATTATGTCCTCA
Source organism: Eucalyptus sideroxylon x Eucalyptus melliodora (assembly GCA_016097485.1). Classification (NCBI taxonomy): domain Eukaryota; kingdom Viridiplantae; phylum Streptophyta; class Magnoliopsida; order Myrtales; family Myrtaceae; genus Eucalyptus; species Eucalyptus sideroxylon x Eucalyptus melliodora. Next base: position 7,215,530 of record CM027825.1, read on the forward strand.
TCTTAATACTCAATTAAGGCAACATACGTGTTTTAAGCTTGAGCTCTCGATTATCACCTAGATAATAAGCTTAAAAACAGTCTCATCTCTATTTATTACACAGTAAATAGAGGCGATTACCCGTGTGAGTGGGCTAATCTTAGATCTGTCCGACATACTTTCTCAAAATAATGCACTGAGCATTAAGATGCATAAAGATCAAACAAAGATTCATAGGCATTAATGATGAAAATATAAATTCATCAAATGTGAACAATTAGGGAAATTACAATATTCAGTACATCAGCCTCTACGCAATCCTAGAGATTTCATATGGCCACAAAACACATCTCTAGGTATTGGCTTTGTCATAGGATCTGCTACCATTCTATGCGTAGGATGTACTCTAAGTTCACGTCTTTTCGTGCAATCATATCCTTTACAAAATTATACTTGGTATCTATGTGTTCGGTCTTGCCATGATATCTTGGATCTTTGGTGTACGCTTTTGCTGCTTGGCTATCACAGTTAACCAACAATGAATCTGCAGCACTTCCATTAACACCTAAATAATTCAAAAATCTCTTAAGCCAAACATCTTCTTATATTGATGCTGATAATGCCACGAACTCAACTTCCATCGTGGACAAGGCTATACACGTTTGTTTCTTACTACTCCAACATATGGTGCAATTATTCGGTAAGAAAACAAATCCAGAGGTAGATTTTCTTTCATTTAAATCTCATCCCCAATCAACATCAGAATAGCCTTAGAGTCACAGATCCTTTCTTTAATAACTCAGCGTATAATCAGCAGTTCCCTTTAAATACCTTAGTATTCTTTTAATGGCTTTCTAATGTGCTTGACCTGGATTGAATTGGTATCTACTCACCATTCCAATTGCAAAACATATGTTAGGTCTTGTACACATCACAGCGTACATAAAGCTTCCAACAGCACTAGCATAATGAACATGTTTAATTTATTCCTTCTCTTGTGGAGTCTTTGGACACAGTTTATGGCTCAATCCTTCACCTTTTGCAATATGAGTATCTATGGGTTTACAATCTTGAAATCTTAACTCCAAGATGTATGCAACATCACCCATGTATTTCATCTCAGAGTTGGAAGACAGCCAACTATTGACATTATTAACAAACTCCATATTACTTTCGGCAGTTAGTATATCATCAATATATAATGATATGATCACAAATTGATCCTTGGATCTTTTGATATATACACAATGATCCTCGTCAATTATTATAAAGTCATATACCATTATGGCATTATGAAAACGTATATACCATTATCTTGACGACTGCTTAAGGCCATATATCGACCTCAAAAGTCGACATACCTTTTCTTCTTGGCCTTTCACTATGAAATCAGCAGGTTGTACCATATATATTTCTTCCTCTAATTCTACATTGAGGAAAGCAGTTTTTACATCCATTTGATGTAATTCAAGATCCATACTAGCCACTATTGCCAAAATTATGCGAATCGAGGTAAATCTCATTACAGGAGAAAATGTATCTTCATAATTAATTCATTCTTGTTGATTATACCCCTTCGCCACAATGCGAGCCTTATGCCTTTCTATCGAGCCATCAGCCTTTCGCTTTATTTTGATAACCCACTTGTTCCCAATAGCTTTGTGTCTTTTTGGAAGATCAACCAGTTCTCAAACATGGTTTGACTTCATTGACTCAATTTTCTTTTCCATTGCATGAATCCATTTTTCCTTACTAGGGCAATTTAGAGCCTCATTAATATTTCTTGGCTCATTCTCATCTTGCGAAGCAATCATAAAAGTTTCCCCTTCAATGTCAAAACATCGACAGGGAATACTTTGGCGACTTGTTCGCCGTATGGGAGATTGTACACTTAGCACATCATTCCCCATTATGCTCCCACTTAGATGAGATAATGATGATGTTGTCTCATCATGTGGTTGTAATTGAGAATGAGTTGAATTCAATTCATCACTTCTCATATTACTCCCACTTGGATGAACTCCACTAATATCATTATCTTGATCCAAGGTTTCAAATAAGGAGTAATCTTCCCTTATTTCACCCCTCTTAGGAAATTCATCCATTAAGAATGTGACATACCGTGATTCAAATTTAGTTATACTCCCACTTTCCTGCTCACCTATGAACACATACCCTCTCGAGTGTTCGGAGTATCTCATTAAAATACTCATCTTTCCTTTGGGACCCAATTTCCCAAACTTGTGAGAGAACTCATGAGTATAGGCATCACAATCCCATGGCTTAAGAAAACTTAAGTCCGGTTTTCTACATGTCCATAACTCATATAGAGTGAAAGTAACTAATTTGGAAGGCATCCGGTTAAGTATATAGGCAGTAGTTAACAACGCAACACTCCAAAAAGTGATAGGTAAGTTAACATGCGCCATCATGGACTTAACAATTTCCAGTAGGGTTTTGTTTCTTCTCTCTGCAACACCATTTTGTTGAGGAGTATATGGAATAGACAACTATCTTTCTATTCATTTTTCATCACATAATTTTCTGAACTCATCAGATAAATATTCTCGACCTCGATCGGATCTAAATATTTTTATTTTCTTGTCTAATTGATTTTCAATCAAGTTCATAAGCCTTTTGAAAACAACTTATTGCTTCAGATTTATGAGAAATCAAATAGACATATCCAAATCGAGTATAATTATCAATAAAAGTGATTAAATAAACAGCCCCATGCCTTCCTCTCACATACATTGAACCACAGACATCAGAATGGATTAAATGCAGATGAAATTCAGCTCTTTTACCTTTTCCAAATGGTTTCCTTGTCGTTTTCCCTACTAGGCAATGCTCATATATGGGCAAATCGACTTTTTCAATGTTGCCTAACAAGCCCTCTTTGGCTAGTCTATTCATTCGTTGTTGGCCAATATGACAAAGTCTAGCATGCCACATAATCACATCATTATTATATTAAGTATAAGACGTGAAACAAGGGAATAACAAATATTGACATCACCACAGTCGACATCTTGTACAATAAAATCATCCAGAAAGTGACCATAACTATACTAGTTTATATCCAAATACAAATCTACATTGCTATTACGAAAGTTCACACATAAACCAAACTTAACCAACACCAAGACAGACACTAAATTTCGACGAATTTCCGGAGCATATAGAACATCATGTAGGAACAAAGTGCGTCCACCACGTATGTTCAATTGGCAGGTGCCAATCCCTTTAACTTCAGCTCTGAAGTTATTTCATACATAAATTCACTTAATTCCAGTTGGTATCGTCGGAATTCCACTAAGGATCCTCTATCCTTTGCTACATGGTCTGTCGTTCTTGAATCTACAGTCCACAAAGGATTGGATTCAGCCAATAATACAAAACTTGACACATAAGCAAAGTTCATAAATGTACAAGAGGTGTTTGCCTTTTTCGGCTCACAACAGTTGCGAGCATAGTGACCTTTCTTGTCAATATGATTGTGCTTAGAGCTCAAAGCTCTTTCTGAGCTAGAACCAGCATTGCAAATGTCTATTTTCGGCTCAAATGCCGTTAGGCGGGTTCTCTGCTAGCTCAAGGTGGCGCACAACACCCTCAAGATCTTCCATAATATGGTCAATAGCTTCTAGTGCTTCTTGCTTTTTCAGCACATATTGAATCTTCATATTTAATATTTCACAATTGTTGCCATTCATATCAGCAATTACGTTCTTAGTTGCTGAAACCATCGGTCTGAACACATCAGACATACATGCACGAATAATTAATGCTTATCATTTATGCATCCCTATTTGCACAGACCCATCATATTAATAAATAATTTCAAGTAAGGCTTCAGAATCAAAAGGTCACTATGTTTCCAATCATCCTCCAAAAATCCTAACTTAAAACTATCATTGATATAATTGTCTTATGCAAAACTAATTCTATGAAGTTACAAAAACTTCTATCAACTACCCACAGCAGTCAACAATAATAGAAAGTAAATAGTATATAACATCCAATAAAATAACAATGCTTTCACATAATACAACTATCCATTACACTAAGCAATATGTACAAAGAAAAATATCAACATAGAAAGAGATATTCAACCAGAAAAACATCTCATAACTAATCTAAGAAATAAATAGGGAATGTCCCTTCTAATCTATCAGTCAAAATATCTGTTGAAATTTGAAGGCACATTTGCCAACCATGGAAAAAAACTTTTGGAGAGTTTTCATGTCGCCTCCAAAGCGCATTCACTCTACGCCATATGTCGCTCAATCTAAGGGTTGAAGTTTTGGTTAACTCAATCCTATAATACTCTCTTACAAAAGCTACCACTAGCCTCCTATAACCTGAGACCACGTTGACTTTCCATAACCGATCTAACACTGCTTGCCATTTAGGTGGAAGAGTGTTCATCAAAGCCGGCACCTTCTTAAAGTCCAGCATAAGATAACAATTCCAGATGATTTCCTGTATCATCTTATTGACCTTGACCACATGTGATACTAAATCACCGTTATGTCACCGATAATCAGCTAACTCTGTCATCAGCTTTTTTAAGTCTTGCACTTCCCTCGTCCGTTCTCGGGATTGCAGGTATCCATGTATAACGCATTATAGTTCTTGCAACAAATGTAAAACTAAAATGGATTACTTATAATCCATAATGTACATAAGGGAAAATAGATAATTTTCCATGATTCATGCAACAAATGCAGAATAAAAAAAAAATGGATTAATTATAACCCACATAGACATAATTGAAAAAGAGACAAATTTTTTTTTTGGGTCAACGGTTAGCGGTCGTTGGTCAACGGTCAACGACGGTCAACGCATGGCCGGGTCAAGCCAACAGGTCGTCGGGTCAAACGGGTCAAGCCGTCGGGTCGGGTCGGGCTGGACGAGCCGGGTCAGATCGGTAGGACTGGTCGAGCCGATTGGGCTAGCTCGGACGGATCGATCGGCGCATGCCTTGCACGTGTGTAGCTGACGTCATGATGACGTCAGCTGGCACGTGCCTCGCACGCGCCTGCGACCGTGGACGCGCACGTGCACGCGTTGGTCGCGCGCGCGCGTGCGACGTACGCGCCTTCCCTGCGACTCGGCACATGCGTTGCACGCACCGAAGATGTTGCTTCGCTCCGACTGCGCATGGGGGCGTGTCCGGTGGCCGTTGGCTGCGTTCTGCCACTCGTCGCGATCGTCTCGACGAGCCCTTCCATTCTACTCCATCAAAAATCAATTTCGAGTTACAGAAACTCGAAAAAATGGAGGAACAATGCTCGGATGTCGGGATTTTGCGCCCCGATTCGTGTCGCGTGACATCCCGATTTTTCGATTCTATTTTCAATAAATTGAGACGGGCATTTCGTTGGCACGCATATAGTTCTTTTCCTTGAGTCGGCCACTCATGTGAAAACTAGTCTATCGGGAGAAGCCGTTAAGAGTTTCTAATGCATCAGACTCGAGAATTTGACCAGGAAGCGACCTTTCGACCGAGCTAATCTGCAAGGGTCATTACGGCACAAATAAAAATCGATTAGAGACCGGAGATAGGTTTACCCGACAAGGGCATGTGATCGAGTGTGGGTGTTCCACCGGATCACACAATTATTGTGGATCGGCACTGGACCGACTTTTCTATCGATTGGGTACCCTGTGTTCGTATTTGAAACCTTGAGATTACCCCGACATTCAAAAGTCGCCAATGTTTCAAAGATGTACATTGTGGCTTGAAATGATCAGCCACAAGTCAAATGCATGAAAATTTCTAAAGGCTACCCGGTAGGTTGGGCCGCGCTAATATCGTGCCAAAGTGAAATTAACCGTGGAATTGAGATCGAATTCAGAAATTGGAAGTCTGGGTGTGTCACAAATCATTTTAGGAATATGGACTTATCTTCGGAAGATTTTTCCATGCAAGCCGAGTTTTTCAGCAAAATAATCAGAGAATGACTATTTTAGCTCGAGAAATTAGTAGGCCGCGTTTGGTCGCGCTTTTGGGACTTAAGTTGGTTCTATGGACAAGTGAAGATGTGAATTGAAGTGTGGTGATATTGAATTTATTTTATGGACTTCAATTTGATTCAATTGGAAGAGAATTGATGAGAATTGAAGAAATTGAATGTACAAGAATTGGACCCCGGCGGAAAATGGAATTGAACCCATTGGAATAAGGTTGTAGGAGTTTTGAGTGAGTGGAGTATGACATCATGGATGATGTCATGGTGGGCCACTTTTTGTGGATTAAAGAAAAAGAAAAAAAATAAAAAGAAAAGGGCCCCCTTTCTCTCTCCTTCTTCTCTCTTCTTCCTCTCCCTTTCCGTTGGTTTCTCCTCCATCTTCATTGTGCGAAGACCAGAAAAAAATTGCAGAGGAGAAGCCGGAGCAGTCCTTCGCCGCTCGCTCGGCCGCTCGTCGCCGGCCGTCCGCGCCCGCCGTCGCCGTTCCGCCTTGGCCGCACGCCTCCGTCTTCCCCTTCCTCTCCCGTCGCAGCCTCTCTCTCCTCCCTCTGGTTCGAACAGAAACGGAAGCAGCTCGCCTGGGTTGCAGCAGCAACTGACGTCGCTGAGAGCCGCCGCCTCGCCGCCGTCCGCCGCTCGTTGCCGTCGCACGCCGTAGGACCGCCCGCCGTTTCGCGCTCAGCCGCTGCCCGTGCTCACCCGTGCCTGGCCATCCCCGTCCGTCTCGATCCGCGAGTTCCAGGAGCTACCGGAGCTCCCTCCGGCCACCGTGAGACCCCGCCGTTGGCCGCACGGCACCGCCGCAGCTCCTCCGCCGTTCCTTCGCTTGAACCAGCCCCGGATCTGCCCTCCTTCGCCCCCAACCAGCAGCAAACGGAGAAGAAGAAAATGGGTATGGCAGCCCCTTTGTGGGCCGTTTTGGCCGCCTTCCCGAGCCCGGATGCTTGGCCCGCTTTGAGGAAAGTCGATCCTCGCGTCGTCCTCGTCGTTTTGGTCCGCTCGGCTCGCTAATCCGGTGAGTTTAACTCACTAAATCTTGATTAGACGGTTAATTATGCTCTAAGTGTGCTTAGTTTAAGTTAAGCAAGTTTAGGTGGATATCTTAGTTTATTTAATTGTGATTTGGATTAAAAGGTTTGTTTAATTTAAAGTGTGTTTAATTAAAGGCTAAGAGAGTTTATTTAATAATAAACCTTGATGGGACAAAATAGGGTTTTATTTTTGAATTATTTAATTGTTTCGAAATTCTGGAATTTATAATATTATATTATATTCCGAAATTATTAAAATATTATTATTTAAAAAAACGGAAAAATTATTTTTGACCCGGTTATTCAGAATTTCATGCCGATCGCTGCTGTGTGTTCGGATTTTGAAATTGATGGTTGGATATTATAAATTGAGCGTGGATGATGAAAGATATGGATATTATTATTTAATTAATTTTCGGAATAAAATTAATTATTTATTAAAATTTGAAAATTTTCGTTGGGACCTTATTTGCTCAGAATTTCGTGCCAATCGTTGTTGTGCATTTAGAATTTGAATTTGATGATTGATTGTGGCAAATTGAGTGTGATTGCAATAGATAGGGATTCTTTATAAAACCCTAAGTGTGGGAATTGATGGGAGATTGGCCGTGATTAACCACCTATTAGAGGTCGTGCCTAGTGAGGCCGTGATTAACCACCGATTGGAGGTCGTGCCTAGTGAGGCCGTGATGAACCACCTATGAGAGGTCGTGCCTAATAGGGCCGCGATGAACCACCTAAGAGAGGTCGTGCCTAATGGGGCCGTGATTGACCACCTATTAGAGGTCGTGCCTAGTGAGGCCGGGATGGACCACCTATGAGAGGTCGTGCCCAGTGAGGCCGTGATGGACCACCTAATTAAAGGTCGTGCCGAGTGGGGCCGTGATTGCCACTGGTTATTAAGCCTTCCTATAGGGTCGAGATTGGAAGTAGTAATTGATTCACTAGAATTGACATGTAATCGGCCAAGTCGATTGATCGCCGAGATGATCCAAGTGGTTGAATTGTTCTGATGATGTGATTGTGCCATGGTTGTTTGGATATCATAATTGTACGTGGTTGAATTATATAAACTGTGCTAACCCGAGATGAAGGCTAATGCGAGGTAAGTCTTACGTGTGATGTGGCTAGGCCACCGGGGTGTATTTTCTTTCTAATAGGGGTTTAGGGGTTGAACTTGCTGAGAAATCGTCTCATCCGGTTGTGGGATTAAAATTTCAGGTCCTGGTGGACGGAGCGACCGAGATAGCTTTGGTTGGCCTTGAGGAGTTGCAGAGGTGAAGTCATAAGATTGGAGAACGTGTCCGACTTGTAGGTCGTAGGACAGTTCCTTTTTAAGAGCCGGTCTTTTGTAGACTTTTGGCTGTAGGTTTCTGTCTGTAATTCTGTTGAATTATGAAATTGATATGTGGTGGTTTTGCTTCCTGCTTTTCTATCCCGTATTTTATTGTCAGGGGTTTTATAATATGTTCCGCTTGCGCAATATTAAATTAATGGGGTCGGCGACACTACTTGGGAATGTCGCATTCGAATGACCATGGTGGGATGTTGGCGCGCTCGAGGTTCGGGGCGTGACATCCCCGTTTAAGTGGTATCAGAGCATGGTCGGTGTATGGAGTGATACGGTGCGAGGAGTCATGGGATAGTTAGTAGGAAAGGCTTTTAATATGCTGATGCATGTGGTTGATAGTTGATTGGTAGCTTGTTTGTGGGGTCACTCAAATTCCAACCTAATGTTGGAATCGAAAACATGCGTCGATAAAGAGCCTGTAGGATGAGTGACCAGGAGTGGTGAACTTCTTGGAGGAGGTTGATAGGACCTATACCTCGGTAGGATGTTGACGAGAGTCAGTACCCGAGGTAGAGTGCAGGCTTAGTCCAGCGTGTGCGTGAGAGTACTGCCATAGGCTGGTACTGAGAGTGTAGTAGTACCGAATGATCCTAGGTTTGTCGGGATTGTTCAGGCGCCAGTGTTCCTTGGAAGCTTGTTGGGTCAGTAAGCTCAGGACCGAGCCGCCGCTGTTGCCGTTGTTTCTACCGCTGCCAGTGTTGTGACTGCTGTTGTTGTTGCGCCTGTTGAGGCCTAATCTGGAGTTGTGATTGAGGATCAAGCCGCTGTATCTGAGTCAAGGTTCAGTTTAGATAGAGATGGAAATTGATTGGGGAGAAAGGCCGATGTCAGAAGAAAGGTGCCTTATTTCACCTAACCAGAAGAGTAGAATTGGAAGGTCAGTGCTCAACTTGATTGATGGGTGTCGTGTCTGTAAGAAAGGACATGGATCTGTCCCGTGTTGTAAAAGGGAAAGGACTTGTTACAAGTGTCGCCAGTAAAGTCATTTAATCAAAGATTGCTCGTATAGGCAGATGGAACCACAGCTGTCTCTGTCACCGCCGTTGATAAGATAGAACAGAGGAATCATGCTTTGGGACATTTAGTGGGGTACTTGGAATGGACCTCAGTGCAAAGAAGGGTGCATGATGTTCCTTGATGGGAGGTAAAGGACTCACCGATTGTGTGTCGAGTTTGTGAAAAGGAGGCTTGAGTCAGCCCAGTGTCAGAGTAAAAAGGGAGCATGCTTTGAATGTGGCCAGCACGGCCATTAGGTCAAGAACTGTCCGTATAAGTCCAGGAGAGTGTAAGCACCGTTGCTGCAGATGAAACGCCACTAGGATGGCGAAAGGAGTACGAATGGATTGACTATGCATTAATCAAGGGATGAATGTTTTGAGGTGTTTTATCAGAGTAGCGCAACAGCATTTTGAGTGAAGGTTGTGGAGTTCCGTTGTTGTAATTAAGTCATAGAAAGCTGAGTCTCTGACTATAGTTATACCTGATAGGTTTACTTATGTATGACTTGGAAGTCATTTATGAAAAGGGTTTGGCTCGAGGAGCTTTCTGCTGTTATGAATCGTGGCAGTGATATAATTCAGTTTGTTCAGTTAGCATATGAAAGTTTTGAATTACTGAAAGTTAGAAAGGACCTTCGATCCCTGTTATTCGTCACTGAAGATGACTTGGTTCAGGTTGTTGGTTATCGAATCTACATGGCAGTTGTAATGGATGTGTCAATTGAGGGGCCGAATATGGAAAACTTAATCGTGGTATAGAAGTTTTCTGAGGTATTGTCAGAAGAATTGTCAGGTTTGCTGTCAGAAAGAGAAATGGAGTTCGTAATTGAATTAGCACCCGGAACAGAGCCAGTCCTTAAGGCTCCTTACCGGATGGTGTTACCCGAGTTAAAAGGATTGAAGGTGTAGATGCAGGAAGTGTTGGATAGGGGATTCATACCATCCAGTGTATCTATTCGTGAAGAGGAAAGTTGGTTCGTCGTGTTTGTATGTCGATATTCCTCAAAATTGACTGGAGGTCAGGGTATCATCAATTGAGGATCAGGAAGAAGGACACACGGAAGTTAGCATCTCGTACTCGATATGGCAGTTATGAGTTCACTGTAATACCGTATGGTTTGATGGACACCATAGCTATTTGTTTGGGTCTAATGAGCAGAATGTTTAAGGGTACTTGAATCAGTCTTGATCATGTTCATTGAAGTTATCCTAGTGTGTTCAAAGAGTGCTGAGGAGCACGAGAGACATTAGAAGATGATACTTCAGACCTTGAGGACTCTTCAATTTTATGCTAAGTTTAGCAAGTGTGAGTTTTGGATGACTTGTGTTACACTCCTAGGTCACGTGATTTCAGGCGAAGAAATCTCCGTAGACCCCATCCAAGATTAAGCAGTGATCAGTTAGCCGAGATTGACTACAGTGTCAGAGATTAGAATTTTCTAGGGATTAGCAGGATATTACAGAAGTTTTGTGGAAGGGATTTCAACGTCAGCGTTGTAGTTGATTCGACTACTGAGGAAGTAAGAAAAGTTTGTGTGGACAGATGAGTGCGAGCATAGTTTTCAAGAGCTTAAGCAGAAGCTGACTACCGCACCTGTGCTGATCATTCCATCTGGTCCTGAAAGTTATGAGATCTGCAATGATGTGTCATTTGAAGGATTTCGTTACTTATTGATGCAACATGATAGGGTTGTTGCATATGCGTCTCGTCAGTTGAGACCTCGGAGTTGAATATGAGACAGCGTCGCTGGATGGAACTCATTAAGGATTATGACTATGATATTTCGTATCACTCTGGAAAGGTGAGCAAAGTCGCAGATGCCCTGAGTCGAGAGTCCTTAGTTGCGCAGTTGGTACTCAAGGATTGGATCTTATTTGAGAAAGTCCGAAATTCAGTTTTCAAATCTAATGTATGCCACTTTTCGAATCTTATAACTACCCTCAGAATTGAGCTAAGAGTACAGATCAGCATCAAAGCGCTTCAGTGGACAGATTCAGGGATTCAAAAGATCCTACAAGAGGATACTGAGAAGAGGAGAGCTGATTTTCAAATTTTTGAGGACGATTGAGTGTACCTGATGGTACAGAGATTAGAGAAGAGATCTTATCGAAAGCTCGTCGTAGTAGCTTCAGCGTTGTCCAGATAGAACGAAGATGGGTCAGAATTTGCATCAACAGGATTAGTAGACCGTTGTGAAGACAGATATCACTGACAGGTCCCAAGTGTCAGATGTGCTAGCAAGAGAAAGCACGGTTTTGCAATTCGAGAGGACCTTTGTAATCTCTTGAGATCCCCGTGTGGAAGTGGGATCGCGTCACAATAGATTTTTGTGACAGGTCTATCGAGGAGTTAGTGTGATAATAATTTCATTTCGGGTAGTATTTGACAGACTGATGAAATTAGCCACCTTGTGGTTATGCGGAAGAATCTTGATTGGATTAGGCATGCAGAGGTGTTTGCGCATTAGATAATTCGTTTGCATAGAGTGTCAGTGTCAGAGTTATGTCAGATCTTGACCAGAGGTTCTCAGTTTCAGTAGATCAGTCAGATAGTTCCTTTTTAGTCAGTGCCGAGCAGAGTATTCAGAACTTCAGTTGGTTGAGTTGAGGTAAGAGATCAGAAAATTGCAGGTCCAGAGTTGGTTCAGAAATTAGTGATTCAGTTGCAGTTATCAGTGACAGATTAAGGACCGCTCAGAGATGCCGGGAAAATTTACGCAGTAAAGTGTCGAAAATCTTTTAATTTTTAGATTGAGAATCCTGTTCATCCTTGGATGTCACCTAGGATAGGGACATCTCGAATTGTTAAGAAAGGAGAGCCGGAACTGTTTAAATGGCGGAATATTTCGAGTTTGAGATCAAAGGAGAATTTTGGCTTTAAATGGAAAAAAGAAAGCGGTTTGGGACACCGTCGGCGCCTCTAGCCGAGTTGGTATCCGGGATGAAGCTCGTCGGTCCGAAGTCGGGAGTTCGAATCCCCGACGCGGCAGTTAGCCGCTTTGTGGAAAATAATAATAATAATAATATATAAAAAAAAGGAACCAAAATTTTTGCAGCTTTCATCTTTGTAAATTTGGACAAGTGCTTAGCCTTTTTGGGAATCAAGAATTGGTTTGGCCAATTTGGAAATGTTTCGTCCGCACCAAGGATCTTGGATAGCAGTGCGAAGTAGAATGAAGGAGCAGAATTGATGAGACGACAATACCCCACCATTTTGAAGAAGAATTTTAATGGTTTAAATTTCGAGGACGAAATTTTTATAAGAGGGGAAGAGTTGTGACATCCCGATTTTCCGATTCTATTTTCAATAAATTGAGACGGGCATTTCGTTGGCACGCATATAGTTCTTTTCCTTGAGTCGGCCACTCATGTGAAAACTAGTCTATCGGGTGAAGCCGTTAAGAGTTTCTAATGCATCAGACTCGAGAATTTGACCAGAAAGCGACCTTTCGACCGAGCTAATCTGCAAGGGTCATTACAGCACAAATAAAAATCTATTAGAGACCGGAGATAGATTGACTCGACAGGGGCATGTGATCGAGTGTGGGTGATTCCACCGGATCACACAATTCTTATGGATCGGCACTGGACCGACTTTTCTATCGATTGGGTACCCTGTGTTCGTATTTGAAACCTTGAGATTACCCCGACAACTGAAAGTCGTCAATGTTTCAAAGATGTACATTGTGTCTTGAAATGATCAACCACAAGTCAAATGCATGAAAATTTCTAAAGGCTACCCGGTAGGTTGGGCCGCGCTAATATCGTGCCAAAGTGAAATTAACCGTGGAATTGAGATCGAATTCAGAAATTGGAAGTCTGGGTGTGTCACAAATCATTTTAGGAATATGGACTTATCTTCGGAAGATTTTTCCATGCAAGCCGAGTTTTTCAGCAAAATAATCGAGAGAATGACTATTTTAGCTCGAGAAATTAGTAGGCCGCGTTTGGTCGCGCTTTTGGGACTTAAGTTGGTTCTATGGACAAGTGAAGATGTAAATTGAAGTGTGGTGATATTGAATTTATTTTATGGACTTCAATTTGATTCAATTGGAAGAGAATTGATGAGAATTGAAGAAATTGAATGTACAAGAATTGGACCCGGCGGAAAATGGAATTGAACCCATTGGAATAAGGTTGTAGGAGTTTTGAGTGAGTGGAGTATGACATCATGGATGATGTCATGGTGGGCCACTCTTTGTGGATTAAAGAAAAAGAAAAAAAAAAGAAAAAGAAAAGGGCCCCCTTTCTCTCTCCTTCTTCTCTCTTCTTCCTCTCCCTTTCCGTTGGTTTCTCCTCCATCTTCATTGTGCGAAGACCAGAAAAAAATTGCAGAGGAGAAGCCGGAGCAGTCCTTCGCCGCTCGCTCAGCCGCTCGTCGTCGGCCATCCGCGCCCGCCGTCGCCGTTCCGCCTTGGCCGCACGCCTCCATATTCCCCTTCCTCTCCCGTCGCAGCCTCTCTCTCCTCCCTCTAGTTCGAACAGAAACGGAAGCAGCTCGCCTGGGTTAGAGCAGCAACTGACGTCGCTGAGAGCCGCCGCCTCGCCGCCGTCCGCCGCTCATTGCCGTCGCACGCCGTAGGATCGCCCGCCGTCTCGCGCTCAGCCGCTGCCCGTGCTCACCCGCGCCTGGCCATCCCCGTCCGTCTCGATCCGCGAGTTCCAGGAGCTGCCGGAGCTCCCTCCGGCCACCGTGAGACCCCGCCGTTGGCCGCACGGCACTGCCGCAGCTCCTCCGTCGTTCCTCCGCCCGAACCAGCCCCGGATCTGCCCTCTTTCGCCCCCAACCAGCAGCAAACTGAGAAGAAGAAAATGGGTATGGCAGCCCCTTCGTGAGCCGTTTTAGCCGCCTTCCCGAGGCCGGATGCTTGGCCCGCTTTGAGGAAAGTCGATCCTCGCGTCGTCCTCGTCGTTTTGGTCCGCTCGGCTCGCTAATCCGGTGAGTTTAACTCACTAAATCTTGATTAGATGGTTAATTATGCTCTAAGTGTGCTTAGTTTAAGTTAAGCAAGTTTAGGTGGATATCTTAGTTTATTTAATTGTGATTTGGATTAAAAGGTTTGTTTAATTTAAAGTGTGTTTAATTAAAGGCTAAGAGAGTTTATTTAATAATAAACCTTGATGGGACACAATAGGGTTTTATTTTTAAATTATTTAATTGTTTCGAAATTCTGGAATTTATAATATTATATTATATTCCGAAATTATTAAAATATTATTATTTAAAAAAAAAACGGAAAAATTATTTTTGACCTCGGTTATTCAGAATTTCATGCCGATCGCTGCTGTGTGTTCGGATTTTGAAATTGATGGTTGGATATTATAAATTGAGCGTGGATGATGAAAGATATGGATATTATTATTTAATTAATTTTCGGAATAAAATTAATTATTTATTAAAATTTGAAAATTTTCGTTGGGACCTTATTTGCTCAGAATTTCGTGCCGATCGTTGTTGTGCATTTAGAATTTGAATTTGATGATTGATTGTGGCAAATTGAGTGTGATTGCGATAGATAGGGATTCTTTATAAAACCCTAAGTGTGGGAATTGATGGGAGATTGGCCGTGATTAACCACCTATTAGAGGTCGTGCCTAGTGAGGCCGTGATTAACCACCGATTGGAGGTCGTGCCTAGTGAGGCCGTGATGAACCACCTACGAGAGGTCGTGCCTAATAGGGCCGCGATGAACCACCTAAGAGAGGTCGTGCCTAATGGGGCCGTGATTGACCACCTATTAGAGGTCGTGCCTAGTGAGGTCGGGATGGACCACCTATGAGAGGTCGTGCCCAGTGAGGCCGTGATGGACCACCTAATTAAAGGTCGTGCCGAGTGGGGCCGTGATTGCCACTAGTTATTAAGCCTTCCTATAGGGTCGAGATTGGAAGTAGTAATTGATTCACTAGAATTGACATGTAATCGGCCAAGTCGATTGATCGCCGAGACGATCCAAGTGGTTGAATTGTTCTGATGATGTGATTGTGCCATGGTTGTTTGGATATCATAATTGTACGTGGTTGAATTATATAAACTGTGCTAACCTGCAGATGAAGGCTAATGCGAGGTAAGTCTTCTGTGTGATGTGGCTAGGCCACCTGGGGTGTATTTTCTTTCTAATAGGGGTTTAGGGGGTTGAACTTGCTGAGAAATCGTCTCATCCCGGTTGTGGGATTAAAATTTCAGGTCCCTGGTGGACGGAGCGACCAGATAGCTTTGGTTGGCCTTGAGGAGTTGCAGAGGTGAAGTCATAAGATTGGAGAACGTGTCCGACTTGTAGGTCGTAGGACAGTTCCTTTTTAAGAGCCGGTCTTTTGTAGACTTTTGGCTGTAGGCTTCTGTCTGTAATTCTGTTGAATTATGAATTTGATATGTGGTGGTTTTGCTTCCTGCTTTTCTATCCCGTATTTTATTGTCAGGGGTTTTATAATATGTTCCGCTTGCGCAATATTAAATTAATGGGGTCGGCGACACTACTTGGGAATGTCGCATTCGAATGACCATGGTGGGATGTTGGCGCGCTCGAGGTTCGGGGCGTGACATGTCGGCCAATTAATTTCGCAAAAATTCAATCTAAAATCATCCATTAAACATGAAAGGGGTCGGGATAACATGAACCTGGCTTTAATACCAATGTTGGGATTAACGGATCCCTGAAAACCAGATTCGACACTAAATCGAATCCCTAAATTGAATGCGGAAGCGAAGCTTAGGAAATACATGTATCACCGATCATAAAGTACACCATGGAATCGAGCGTACCTTGTTAGCCACAGATTAAACACCAATGCTGAAGATTGAGGAAGAGAAAACGATCTTATTCGATCCGATGACATCGATTGGCCTTGAAGGGAAGACGGTGTCGCCGTTTGCGCTTGTCTTCTTTTTCTTGGAGGGAGACAGGGAGAGCGTTTGAAAGAGAGGGAGAAGTACGTACGTTAATGCCAAGAGGTACGTTCTCCCTCTCTCTCCTCCCTTTTATACGTCCCTCTATCCACAGGCCTTATTCCTGTGGGCCAGGCTTTTAGGCCCAACATGGGCGGACGGGCCTTAAGCCCATCTCATATAAAACCATCACTCTCCCCAACGCCTTGACCTTGCCAATACCCGGACTCGACCTGCCCAAGACCCAAGGTCTCACCGCTCGACCTGAATGACCCGTCACCTTACTAGAGCAACCGCCCTCCCAAGGATGATCCTCCTCGAAAAGGGACTTCGATTGGTTTCTCAATGAAAGGAAAGAAACAACCAAATTTTCCAATCTATAATTCATCATTTATCTAAGAACAGGAGGTTTTTCAGATGACAAGACAAGCTACAGCCTAAGTCAATTCTTAAACAAACGCCAAATTGATCTCAGCAAAGATGATTTGGTAGTAAAATATCATGAAAATTGTGATAAAACTAAGAGTTGCTGGTGTGAATAGCAATATTTAGGACTAATTGGATAAACTTTCATGCCTTTGTAATGCTTAAGAAGAACCTTCTTTTACTTAGATAAATCACGTATTATAGATTGGAGAATTGCTTGTTTCTTTTCTTTCATTGAGAAACCACTCGAACTCCCTTTTTGAGGAGGATCGTCTCCTTACAAGGGTGGTTGCTCCAGTTGGGCAATGGGTCCTTCAAGGGCGAGTAGCGAGACCTGGAGCCTTGGGCAGGTCGAGTCCTAATCTTGACAAGGGCGAGGCATTGAGGAGAGGAACGGATATGCGAGAGTGAGAGGATGAAGGTGGAGTTGGGGAAGGAGCGTTCAAGCAAAGAGCAATTTTCGGTTGTTCTCCTTTGTCAAAAAGGAAAGAGTGGGTTGGAGGGGAGAGAAGAGATGGGCGGCCATTACAATTTTTTTAATACAGCTGCTATGCATCTATGATCCCCCAACTCCAGCTTTTGCAGGGCCTTTTATTCAATTATATGACTTTGCAATGTATCAAACCCTGAGTGGGTATGACTAGGTATAAGCACGCCACGTCCATGGCTAACATGACCCTTTGATATTACTGTATATTTTCTCAATTTGTTATGAAAGTTTTCATGTCGCTAAGTGCTTCTTTCTAAATTAAAATATTAATTATGGGCAAAATAAAGTGCAAATGATTCATAGAATATAGCTGGGAGTTTCTTTAAACTTACCCACTAAGTACAATTGGAAAACACGTGATCACTCCTGCTTATGACAATGAAGCACACATAGCAATGTGAAAATTGCCGTAAGAAATCCCCAAAGAAGCGTCTTTCTTATCACATGTGAAAATGAGAAAAAGACCCTCCACCTCAAAGGACTCAATTATAAAGGATGATCAGGACGTCTAGTGACGGATGGACATATCCTAAAATTTCTTGCCGACATGTTTAATTATGCTTTTCAAACTGAAAATCTATGTCTTTGAAAACGTTTAGTTTCAAATGTGAGATTCAACTCTTATAATTAAAAAAAATTTATAAAAATCTAAGGGAATAATGAAAGTTAGAGTAGGATTTAGCACGTGATTTCTATTTAACCAAATGAACATACCAAAACTTGAGGTAGTGAAAAGTCACGACATGAATGAAAAGTGGCCTCTTGGCAGTAGAGGGATTCGGGAAAGCACCCGGAGAGAGGTGGTGAGCTCAAATACCATACTCGCCAATCCGCTGTTCTTTTTGTGAGAGGTAGTGGAAAGTAAAAAAACTGAAAAATGTTATTGTCTCTACGAGAGAGAGAGAGAGAGAGAGAGAGAGAGAGAGAGAGAGAGAGAGCATTCCCTCGTTTCCCCATCAAGAACCGAATCAACCCAAGCGGATAGCAAACAATAGAAATGGCAGATCTAGCCCCATTAAATAAGTGAGTCGGGTCGAACTCGACTTGAACCATAAATGGTCCCACCCAAATTGACCCATTTAACACATTAATTTGCAATAGAAATATGTTAACGCATATCCAACCCGTCTCAAGAATCTTCTTTAGCATTTTTCTCTTTATATTGTTCTCTTCAAAGAACGCATGGTTCCAAAGACCGGTATGTCGAGTAAGTGAGAGAGCTCAGGGTTGAATTATGGACGGGACGTGAAGGTGGTGATGAAAGTCTAGTCCAACCCATTCACAAATCATGAAACGTGTTTGGGCTTTGATTTTCATTTAAATATAATAGATATCTTAATATAATGGTTAATATCCATTTAATAATACATTATTTGATGCAATGTTTGTTTGGTTTTAATTGCTGGTTATGCAGTTCTAATACCCATACAAAAAAAATAAAGCAAATGCAAAAAAAGAAACAACCCAAGCCATATTGGGTTATTAAATAGATTTTGGACCCATTTTAACAGATCTAGTTAGATTTCACATTCGCTTCTTCAAGCAGTTGATTAATAGCAAATGTGTAAACGAGGGAATGCTCTCTCTCTTTCAGACTCGACTTCACTTGACAAAAAATAGCAGAGGCCTTTGCAATTCGTTTGTTCCGAGTAAAGAGTTCAGTAATTTCGACTCAAATCACACGAAAATTCCCATTCCAATACCTCACTCCTCTCCATTTAAATGGCCTGCGTGTGTTGACACCTAAAATTTTAATTAGTTTTAATTAGGTCTTAATTTCTTTTAAATAGCAAAAACCAAATAAATAGCAAAAACAACAAAAAATAGTAAAAACAAAAGAAAAGAAAAACAAAAGCAACCCCCCCCCATTTTCTTCACGTGGGCTTGTGCGGCTTGGCCCCACCCTCCTTCCTTCTGCTTCTTCCCTCTTCTTCTTCCTCGCTCCATCTTTCTTCGCCTCGTAGTTCACGCGCGGTGGCGACGCGCGCGAAGGACGGCCTACGGCCGAGGGGAGTAGGCCGACGTCGGCCGGAGAGGATAAGATCAGGCGCCATTAATGCCGAGCGAGCTTCGCTGGAAAGCTCGATGGGACACCGGTTCGGCCGAGCGGAACCGATGGGTAAGCCGGAGGCCGGCGGCGAACCCCTCCGTCGACCGGAGTTCCTTCGCCTATAAATAGGTGGCCGCAAGCATCGTCGGAGAGGGTGCGAGCTCGGAGATCCTTCACTGAGAGACATCGGGAAGGGTTGAAGGGCGAGCGCAGGAGAGAGCTCGAGTCGCGAGCTCAGCCCACCTTCCACCGAGAGACTTCGGGGAAGGCAGGCGGCGAGTGACTTCGAGAAGGTCAGATCTAGCCGGTGGAGGCTCGGATCTGGCCTGAGTGAGGAGGAATCAAGGTCGAGGAGGGTCCGGCCGAGTAGATCTGGTTTTTTGCTGCTGTTGTTACCGCCAGACGCCGTGCCGCAGCCGTTCGCCTTAGTCCCAACGCCGTTGCTTCGACGGCTTGTTGCCGTGCCCCACCTGCGAAGCCGTTGCCGTGATCGGTTCGCCGACGCCGCGCCAGATCGGGAAACCGAGTTGCCCAGCCACCACCATCCGGATGCCGTCGCCACGAGCAGGTAGTGTTACCGCCACCGCCGCCGTTGCCGTCGCCATAGCTTCCCCCCTCCGAAGTCCAACCCTCGTCGCTACCGTCGCTGTCGCCGCCGTCGCCGTTGCTGCCGTCATCATCGTCGCCGTCGTCCCCGCTGTTGTACCTCGGCGCCGCGATTCGGGAACCCTAGGGTTCCCGATTTTCCGGGTCGCGACCTCGGGTTGTCGGGTCGGACCCGGATCGGGAACCGGGTAGGGATTTCGCAAATTGCGGGCGCGGCGGAAGACCGGGTCGCGAGTCGGGTCGGATCCGGGTAGGGTTCGCGGGAGTCGGGTCGCGGAGCGGGTCGTGGACCCGGTCGTCGGGCGGGCCGGGCGTCCCCAAACGCCCGGCCACGGCGTCGTTTTAGTAAGTAAAAAATAATAATAATAAATAAAAATAAAAAGAGATGAAAAATCCGAGTTGGGCCCGCGTTTGGGTCGCTGGCCCGGGTCGGACCCAACCCGCGGATCCGACCCGGGTCGGTTTTATTTTGTTATTTTAATATAAAAATAATATTTTAATAAATAAAAATTAAAAAAATGTTTTAATTTCCAAAAAATCGAAAAATATTTAAAAATGTCGAAAAATGTTTTTATTTTCTAAAAAAATCGAGAAAAATCAAAAAATAATTTATTTTCCAAAAATATTTTGAAAAATATTAAAAAATATTTTATTTTCCAAAAAAAAATCAAACATATTCCATATTTTCCAAAAAATGCCAAAAATCCAAAAAAATCTAAAATTTCATGAAAAATCCAAAAAAATTCAAAAAAAACCAAAAAGATTTGTATTTTTCCAAAAAAATACCAAAAAATCCCTTTTATGCCCAAAAAATGAGAAAAATACTCAAAAAAATGTTTTTCCTCCCAAAAATGCATGGAAAATCTCTCAAACATCCAAAAAGCGTTAGGGTTTAAACAAGATTAGGTACCGAAAGGGCATTAGCGATTAACTAGTGTAATCAAGTCCCCGATCCTAATTTCTCTGCGGTTGCGCAGAGCAAGTATTCCTCCCGATACTTCGCTTGGGTTTCTAATCGACCCACTCCAAATCGATTAGTGGCGACTCCATTTTAAAAATTGATTTATAGGTTAAAAATTTAGACAATTAAAGTCGTGAATTGGTGGACTTGGGAGAGTCCGGGCATAATTAAATTCAGCCGAGCCATTAGCCTCCTTAGGCGCTCGTACTCGACTGCGGGCGCCGAAAAAAAGAGAGGTCGCGACAGCTTGGCGACTCCGCTGGGGATACTTGTGAGGACTTAGGCCATTTTTGTCTTGTTTAAATGCTTTGCTAACTTGGGTCTTTTTCTTTTGTACAGGTTAATAACTTAGAGTTTTTTTAAATGTCTTGTGATTATAAATTGTTATGCATGCTTTACTGTTTTAGCACTACACATGGCATACACAACCCGGCCGCCGGACCTGGGCCGCCATAGGATTTTAGGATGGTGTTAAGAAAGATACGACCTCGAACGCGAGACTGCGATGTAGAGGTCGCCTTTCTTTTCCCCGAATTTCTTAGCCGAGGTTAAGGGGGTATGCTGCTAACGCGAGACTGCGACGGGCGGATATCTTTTTAATCTCATCAAGCCTTCTGAGTTAGAAATCGAGCCGCACGTCCCATACGCATGTCTTTGTGCTTGTCATTTTATTTAAAAGCAAAGAGTTTTTTTTACTCAGTCTTTTCTGGCTCATGGCAAAATAGGGTCGAGTTGTGTACTTCCCTTTATTATATGCGATGGGAAGATTTGATATCCAGTTCATTCCTACACCAAAGGGAGAGCTCCTCAGATGGTGGAAGCAGTTAGATCAACTTGGCCAAGAATGCGTCAAAACAAGAATCGGTCATCTCCTCCCATTGCTCCAAATCAATATCCACTCTGGGGTCATGCAAGTATTACCACATTTCTGGTGCCCTGAAACATCCACCTTCATGTTTGGCAGATTTGAACTGACTCCGACTTTAGAAGAGTACAGTCTCGCCATAGGAATGCCCCTGGGAAGCGAGCTTGCCACGCCACCAATCGGCATCAACCCTGTGGTTAGTCTATCGCGGTTTCTAAAAAATCATTCGGTAAGAGAAATTGTTCAAGCCAACAACAATGCTTTTCCGCTATCATCTTTAACCGAATGCTTTGAAAAACAATCAATGACCCAAAAAGCCAAGATCTTCCTCTTAGCATTCTTTGGTTTTATTATTTTTCCCCATCGAAAGAATGCTATAAATCCTTCAATCACATGGGTGGTAAATCAAGTCATTTTTGGAGCAGGGTATATAAACATGGTTTTAGCCGAAACATTTTTATCCCTTAATCGTTTCAAAGAAAAAAAAGAAAAAATCATGAGGGCCGCCCCAGAAATTTTACAAATGTGGTTCTTTTCCCATATCAAAGGATTTGGGCACTTCATGCAAATATTTGAAATCAAAGAATTCAAACACCCATTGCAAAAGTTTCAAAGCTTGGAAAAATACTCTCCCAACGAGGAATACTCTCGATGGATTAACTTATTAAGAAACCCTGTCCCTGAGACATTCCTATGGCGAGCTAAGTGGTTCTTTGCAGGAGAGGCGCGCTTTGCGCTTAATTATTACGACCCCATCCCGTTGCTGGGCCTCTCCGGAGCTACCTCATATTATCCATGTAGGGTGGCTCGTCAGTACAGGGTCCTCCAAGAAATCCCGCCACCGCTCAAATCAGGATTGTTCTGAATCTTTTTCACTCGTACAGACTACAACTACTTGGAGGAGATCCGCATAATTCAGAACGCATGGAGTAGATGTCACACTGAAAAGATCGTCGTGCCCAGAAGGTTAAAAGGACAAGAAAAAGTTCATCATGCATCAACATTCTACATCCTCAACCATATAATTCCCAAGGAACTTCAACCAGTAATCCCCGATGTAGTTGATAAACTTACCCTGCAAGGGCGAATCGAATCTCTTGAAAAGAGCTTGGAGACCAGCAGAAGACGCGTATCAAAGCTAGTACGAAAAAGCAAGCAGCTCCACAAGACTGGAACTTCCCATCGCATATAAAATGGGCAGCGGGACTTTTGATGTGAATATTCCTAATGTTAATATCTAGGGTCGTTTTGACTTGTGTAAAAAGCCCTTTTGGCATTGTATAAATCTCCTGTTAATAAATAAAAATGACGTGACCCTTGCCATGGGCCAGTGTTCCATACGTTTCCTGGCTTACATTCTCTCCATTTTCTTTATGCAGGTAATCACAATCATAGTCGTATTCACCAAATCCAAAAGATAGAATGGCCGAAGAAAATGTACCAAGCCGTGTCGAGATTATGGAAAGTGAAATGAAGCAAGTCTTCAATGTGCTTCAAAGCAACTCTCAAAGCAGATAGATTCCATCCAAGGCAAATTAGCTCCCGCCCCGGCCTCAATCGAAGTATTGTTACCGCAATCGTCTACTCGAGGTGATCAAGGAAGAGATACCGATGATAACATGCCCGAATTAGAAGATGATACGCACCAAATCGTAGTCGAGAAAGCAAAGCCCAACAGTTTGTCTAAGACTGAACATGACAAACGCCTTGAGAAGCTTGAAGAGAGGCTAAAGCAATTGCAAGGCCTTCAAGATCCTACTCCAACAGACCTCTCCATCTACTCTAAGGTCAAAATGCCGGAAAAATTCAAAATGCCTGAGTTCGAGAAGTACGATGGCATGACCTGCCCAAGAGCTCACTTGCAGATGTACTTGGTTCGAATGACCCAGTACGTTAATAATGAACCTTTAATGATCCAGTTGTTCCAGTCAAGCCTGATAAGTCCCGCCCTGAGATGGTACATAAAAAAGAACATAAACCTCATTGAGACATGGAGTGAAGCAAGTGAAGCATTCCTCAAACAGTACAAATTCATAATGGACATTACCCCTTCTCGCGAGGATCTTGATCGCACGGAAAAGAAAAAGCAAGAATCCTTCAAAGAATATGCCATTAGATGGAGGAATCTCGCCGCCCAGATCAGTCCTGAGCCAACTGACTTTGAATTGAGAAAAATGTTCATCAAAACCCTCCCTTTCGAATACCGCAATCGGATGGTGACTACAATCGCTGAATCATTCAATCAACTCATTCCAGTGGGAGAGCAGATTGAGACAGGTTTAAGGGATGGCTGGTTCACTGAGCCTGCCCCTGTCAGCAGAAGACTCAACATGAAAAAAGATAAAGAATCCTTGATCGATGTCAATGCCACGTACACTGCAAACACCGGTCATCTCCCGACTGTTCAGACAAACGCAGGCCAGCAACAGACTAATAGCCGTCCACCCCAGCGCTACAACAACCGAAGACAATTCACTCCGCTTCCTGGATCTCCCTCCCAAGTTTTGGCAATCCTCCGAAACAAGAGCCTCCTTTCAACTGAGCCAAGACGACCCAATGCTGAAAACTTCTCCAGCTATGACCCATCCAAAAAATGTGACTATCACATGGGAGAAGTAGGCCATTCAACTGATGAGTGTTTCGTCCTTAAGCATCGAATCCAGAACCTGCTGGATACTAAGGCCTTCTCATTCCAAACCGCGAAGCCGAATGTCCAAAGCAATCCGCTCCCCGATCATGCCGACAAAGTAAACATGATATTCGGTTCGAAGCCGGTCAAATCAGAAATGTCAATGCACATATGGTCGACATCTATCGAGGGCTAGTAGAAACCGGGTATTATCCGGGCAATGAAATACCGCCTTTCGCAATAATGGAGGAAAGGGTATTAAGAATGATAGAGGCCGGAATAATTGTGCACGCCGGCCACGCCAACATAGTTTCTACCATATCCCAAGTCCTCATCAATTGGGAGGAAGAATTTGCGGCACTAAATGCGGAAAAGGAGAAGAATGATTCCACCTTACTCGAGAGCGTCTTTGAAAGGAAAGGAGCCATTGTTCAAGCATCAACAGCAGAAACAGCTATAGTCATTGAGATTCCCCAACCTTACAAATACAAATACAAAAATGCGGTACCATGGTCTTATGACCTTGATGTTGGTTTGGTCACAAGATCTGGGCGAACCTATGCTCAAGCAAATACTCGATCTGCTAAGCCCGTCACCGACGAAGAAGCCAAGGAGTTTTTGGCCGTAGTTAAGGCCAGCGAATATAATGTGGTGGAAACGATTACGAAAATCACCGGCGCGAGATCTCTCTACTTGGAATTGCTTCGGACATCCGTCAAGCACCGAAATCCCTCATGAAAGTATTAAGTGAAGTACATGTCCCCGAAACTATTGAGCATGACAAACTCGAGGAATTTGTCGGTACCATCCTTCTAAAGGATCAAATGGCATTTTTCGATGAAGAGATTCCCGAGGAGGGTAGAGGACACACCAAGGGCCTTTACATATCGAGTCAAGTGCAACGCATCTCACGTCGCTCGAGTGCTGATTGACAACGGATCTGCTCTTAACATATGTCCATTAGCGACACTGTCGCCTTAAAATAGAGAGATCATGGATCCGGTACCCAAGACTTTGTTCGAGCATTTGATGGAACAAAGAAGGAAACAAAGTGGGAGAGATCGAGCTCGACATTCAAATTGGCCCAACCATATTCAAAATTTTGTTCCAGGTGATGGATATCCCCACTGCATTCAATTTCCTCTTAGGGCGCCCATGGATACACGTCGCAGGAGCAGTACCTTCAAGCCTCCACCAAAGTGTGAAGTTCGTGGTTGGAGGAAAATTGATCACGGTCCGAGAAAAAGAAGATCAACGCATCTACCACGAGATGGCCATCCCTTATGTTGAACCTAGTGACAAGAGCGAAGCTAGCTATCAATCGTTCGAGCTCGTGTCTACTATACACGAAACTCGAGGGACTTTGCCCCTCGTCCCCGAGATATCAAGTGCTGCAATCATGGTAGGAAAAATCATGGTAGGACACGGTTTCCTTCCGGGACAAGGGCTTGGTAGGAGAGGCCGGGGCATTCGTCGGCCTATTGAAGCTCGGAGAAGACCCTATACTGTCGGTTTAGGATATTCCCCAGATAGAAAAGCAAAGAAAAAAGTCGGCCTTGTATATCCCCGTCTCGAGGAAACTTTCCTAAGCCCAGCCAAGATGATGCATGAGGAAGAGGAAGTGGATACTCCAAAATGGTTCAACCCCGAAAGTGTGAAATTGCCCATAACCCAGGAAGACACAACTTGGCCCTCACTTATAAAAAGGAGGGGCCAGATGACATGACCACCATGCTCGAGGATATTTTCATAGGTGCCATTGAGGAAGAGAAATTAGAAGAGACATGCGATAACTTCTCGTTCATCCAGCTTCGACACCAAGTCGAAGAACTACGCGAGACTGTACACCATTTGACAGAAAACTTTGCTCAAGCTACCCGTGCATTCCGTTCTCGTCACAATGAGGAGCTGGTGATAAATGAAGAGGACCCTACTGACACGACCTGGCGAGGGGCACGGCTACCCTTATCCCTAAGAAGCACACGACCATATTCGCCTCTTCCTAAATCAATGGCCATTATTTTCCCCATCCTCCTAGAGCAAGGGATAATCGGCAGAGAATTGAACCATCCTACCCCCGAGTACTTCGTTGATTATGATCCATCCAAGCAATGCGATTACCATTCAGGGGAATTAGGACACTCGCTAGATGATTGCACCATCCTGAGAGACAAGGTCCAAGATCTTTTGGATGCCGGGGTATTCACATTCCGCTCTCCATGGCTGTGTTTTGGCAATGATCACCTCCTCGTGGTACCCAGCACCCGTACCATGTTCCCAGAGCATGCTAAGGAGGCGCATAAAGGAGAAGCAATCATAGACACTTTGGGCCAACCGAGTGGTAAATTTGACTACTATGTCAATTATTCAATTCCCCAAAGTTTCTATGATCATCACCACAACATCGTCCCGATGGATGGGGAGACGTGGATGATGACGTGGATGAAATCCACAAAGCCGAGAGCACAAGGAAACGTGATCGGCAACCGGTATGAAGACTTCTTCGTGGGCGCTATCAACGAGGGACCGTCGGGGAAATGGGTGCGGCCCGCTCGAGTAGAATCCTTTTTAACTCCCTACGCATACTCCCCTACGTGGGAGCCTGTACATATTTCTTAAAGTCTAGCTTGCTTTGTTTTCAACAACAGTTCCACTCATAGAACTATTTTTTGAAACCACCCTGTAAATCCGTCTACTAATAAATAAAGTTGAAAACATTTTGAGGGCATAAGGAGACACACCAAACCGGCCCGTTGATGATAGCCAGCCGTCAAATGAAAGAAGAAATCTGAGGCCCGGGTCTCCTCATGTTTCCTTGTCTTTAATCTTTAAAAACAATTTATCACATTTTCAAAAAGAAGCATGCATACTACTAACCTTATTTGTTCCCTTAGCTTATCTACTCTATGACACAGGAATAATATAGCGGCAGGCGAGGGTATGGGAACGGTCCAAACCAGCACCGCAAGTAGCCATGATAGCAATTCGATGACTCGAGATGATGATTTTGATGATTCCGACGAAATTCAATGGAATTGGAAGCGCCACGAAGAAGCAAGGCCCCTACTACCGAAAACACCATCATTGTCAATTTAGGCAGCACAGAAGATCCAAGGGAGATAAAGATTGGCGCGAACCTTCCCGAAGAAGAAGCTGCAAGCTTAATTGCCCTCCTAAAGAGATATCAAGATGTATTCGCATGGTCTTATGCCGATATGCCAGGCCTTGATCCAATGATCGTGGAGCACAGCTTGCCAACCAACCCTGATGTGGCCCCTAAGAAGCAGCGGCTAAGAAGAGCTAAGCCTGAATTGTCAAAAAAGATTGAAGAAGAAGTAATGAAGCTCCTGGCAGTAGGCTTCCTCGAAGTCTCGCAATATCCTAGTTGGGTGGCAAACATTGTACCAGTAAAAAAGAAAGATGGTCGAATCCGGATTTGTGTCGACTACCGCGATTTGAACAAAGCAAGCCCAAAGGATGATTTCCCACTACCTCACATAGACGTTCTTGTGGATAGTACTGCTGGATTCAAACTTTTCTCTTTCATGGTTGGGTTCTCAGGATACAACCAAATAAAAATGAAGGATGAAGACAAGGAAAAGACGGCATTCATTACTCCATGGGGGACTTTTCACTATAAGGTCATGCCTTTTGGCCTGAAAAACGCTGGAGCAACTTACCAACGTGCCATGGTCACCCTTTTCCATGACATGATGCATAAAGAAATTGAAGTATATGTCGATGACATGATCACCAAAACCAGACATGGAGAAGACCATGTGAAGACCCTGGAAAAATTATTCGATCGACTTCGCCAGTTCAAGTTGCGCTTGAACCCAGCAAAATGTGTGTTCGGGGCGACTTCTGGCAAATTACTTGGATTCATTGTGAGCTGTAAAGGGATAGAAGTGGACCCGTCAAAAACTAAAGCGATATTTGAAATGCCTCCTCCCTCGACTGTGAAAGAAGTCCGGAGCCTCCTGGGAAGATTAAATTACATTGCGCGATTCATTTCCCAGCTTTAAAGCGCAAAACCTTTCTTTAAACTTCTCAAGAAAGATGCACAAATCAAATGGGATGATGACTGCCGGCGGCGTTTGAAAATGTAAAGCAGTACCTGATGAAACCCTTTGTTTTAGTACCCCTGACTCCATGACACCCTTTGATCCTCTACCTTACCATTAACAGTGAATCCCTTGGTGCAATGTTAGCACAGAAAGGACCCCATGATGGGAAGGAACGAGCCATTTACTATTTGAGTAAAAAGTTCACAATATCGAACAAAATTACTCCAAATCGAAAAGAGACTGTGCTTTGCGTTAGTATGGGTGTTGCACGAGACTCCGGCAGTATACCTTGCATTACCAAACATTCCTTGTAACTGAGAGTGACCCAATCAAGTATTTGCTTGGTTGCCCGGCCTTGGTGGGAAAATTGGCCAAATGGCAAATCCTAATTTCAGAATTCGACATCCAGGTGATGTCGCAAAAATCGTTAAAGGTCGGGTGATTGCCGACATGTTAGCGATTGCCCTAAAGAAGTACGCGATGATCATTCCCCGATGACCGAATTTCAACGGTAGAAGAGGACACATGGACTATGTTCTTTGATGGAGCTGTAAATTTGTCGGGTTCGAACCGGAGCGGTCTTGATATCCCCAAATGGGCAGCATTATCCCGTGGCTGCAAAATTGATGTTTCCGTGCACCAATAATATAGCTGAATATGAAGCATGCATCCTCGGCCTACAAGCGGCTATTGGAATGGAAGTGTCAAAACTAAAAGTGTTTGGTGACTCCGCCTTAATCATCCTCCAGACCGTGGGCGAGTGGAAGACAAGGGATGCTAAACTAGTGCCTTATCACGACTACTTGGAGGATTTGGTAGGAGAATTCCGGGACATCTCGTTTGAATATCTACCTAGAATTCATAACCAGTTTGCTGATGCACTAGCAACACTATCATCTATGTTACAAGTAACGAAGGGGTTAGAAGTAGAGCCTTTGAAGGTTGAAGTCGACAAGACAGCCCACCGCATGACTATAAGCGAAGAACCCGATGGAAAACCTGGTATTACGACATCATGAAATACATCCAAAAGCAGGAATTCCCTAAAGAAAGCACTCCCTCTGATCGAAAATACCTTATGAAAATGGCTTCGAGGTTCTTCGTCAGCGGTGAAAATTTGTACAAAAGATCATATAACTCAGTCCTGCTAAGGTGTGTGGATGCAAACGAAGCCACACAAATAATGCAAGAAATACATGGGGGAGTATGTGGTCCTCACATGAATGGACATATGTTGGCCAAGAAAATAATGAGATTGGGTTATTACTGGTTCCCCTTAGAGAGCGATTGTGCTCACCATGTGCGAAGCTGTCATCGTTGTCGATCCACGGGGACAAGATAAATGTCCCTCCAACGAATTGCATCGTTATCGAGCCGTGGCCATTTTCAATGTGGGGCATTGATGTGATTGGCCCAATCAATCCAAAGGCATCAAATGGGCACCGGTTCATTTTGGTCGCAATCGACTACTTCTCAAAATGGATCGAGGCTGCATCCTATGCAAGCGTAACTGCACGAAACGTTATGAAATTCATCAGTCGTGACATAATCGCCCGTTATGGCGTACCGGAAGCTATCGTCACTGACAATGGGTCAAACCTAAACAACAAGTTGATTGATCAATTGTTTTTTGAGTTCAAAATCCAACATCTGAACTCGTCCCCTTATCGTCCACAAATGAATGGAGCTGTGGAAGCCGCCAACAAGAACATCAAGAGAATCCTATCCAAGACAGCTGAAAACTACCGCGACTGGCATGAGAGGCTACCCTTCGCACTAACAGCGTATCGAACTTCGATTCGAACTTCCACTGGGGCAACGCCTTTTTCCTTGGTTTACGGCATGGAGGCGGTTTTGCCTGTAGAAGTAGAAATCCCTTCCTTGCGAATTTTATCCCAAGCAGGATTGTCCAAGGAAGAATGGACACAACAAAGGCTTGAGCAACTAAATATGATCGACGAAAAACGACTGAAAGCCCTCTGTCATGGTCAGTGTTACCAACAAAGGGTAGCTCGATCGTTCAATCAAAAGGTGCGACCCAAGCACTTTGAGGTAAACGAGCTAGTCTTGAGGAAGACGCTGCCAATCTTTCCAGAGCCCGGAGGCAAGTTCGCCCCTAATTACAAGGGTCCTTATGTAATAAAGAAGATACTCCCTGGAGGAGCCTTGATTCGATCGAAATGGACGGGCGGGAATTCTCCAAACCAGTTAATTCCGATCTTTTGTAAAAAAGTACTACCCTTGAAAGATGTTTATTATCGGCATTGCCAAGCACTTCTCTATCGAATGAAAATGCTTATGCACATTTATATATGAGTGATGTATTTACACCATCATGAAAAATGTGTGTTTGACTCAATAGAGAAAAATGAATGGTGATGACCAGTCTTTAAGGAAATGTCATAAATCAAGAAGCAAACTCGATGGCGTAACTTGAACAAATCAACATTACCCAAGCAAGCGCATAAGAGTAATCCCTGTCAATTTTGCCCAGCTTGGTGTAAAGGATGCGTCACTTAGGAACCAGTCTGGTTAAAAGAAGCCTTCTGTCCCAGTCAACAATCTTAGAATCTGGAAGCCTCACTTCTTGTTCCAGACACATGCTCTTGCAAGAAGTAATTGCTATTAGAAAACTGGAAGTTTTGATTGTCCATCTCAAATTCTATAGAAGCTTGAGGTACATGACTTTGCCTTATCAAAGGCAGAAGGAAAAATTCCACAGAAGGAAAGCATTGAAATGTAAAAGAGGCCGTCAGCAACTTTCCTAAGAACCAGCACAAATAAACTGCGGGGAAAGGTAATTTGGCATCATTTCTAACACTCACTCTCTGAACTCATTTTGACAGGAGGCATTGGAATTCAAGAGCCAGATCAAGTGGTTAAACAAGGCAAACCAAGTGATCCAAGCAAGGAAAAAGAAACAAAGATGCCCGATTAGATTCTCGACCCCGGCTGATCATTCATGTGTCATATCCCTAATCAATAGGGACAACCATCGACACCCCTTTGTGAATAACCCTTTTGATGTTCAAAGCTTAACAATACTATTCTGTTGACCTTTAAAGCTACCAAGAAGGTCTTTTTGAGCCAAAACCATTCACTTGTTTTGAAGAATCCAAACTCCATCATATTTAAAATACTACATGCCTTTTACAAATGGATTTTTTGCATGATGATTTTGTCTGTCTAAATCACAGATTCCATTGATAATTATTAGAATAGACAGCTAAATGAAGAATACAAGATTAATCGAGCATGCTGGATGAGGCGCGTCAGAATGATGAAAGGCAAGCCATATCCTACACACAGTCCCCCATCTATACACTTGTGAGATGAGTGCCGAAGATTCCATGGCTGCAGAGTAAAGAGTTCTCTCGCGAATGGTACGATAACCAAAATAGTGAGAGGCATTCCATCGCTCACCCATTTGAGCCCCATACATTGGTGAAGCTTCTCTCATACCCCCGTTAAGAGCAACCCCTACACCGGGGCAGATTAGAAGCGAAGCAGCATTACAAGGTGAGAAGAGAGATAGAAATTTTCTTGCTCGCACTTGCATCAATCTTTGGGTGTCTTTATTGCATATGAACACTCACGTTAATTTAAGTGCCCTAGAATGACGAGGAGCAATTCTTTCTCTATGCACTTGTAATCATTGTACAACCCAATTGAGTCTGTAATTTCACCCTCACATTGAGACAAAACAGAAGTTACTACCATTTAAACAGCATAGCTCGGAGCGCCTACTGAAGATGAAGACTCAAGAGTCTAATAATGGTGCTTCGATTGAACTTGTCAAGATCAGCTCTAACGACAAAGAATGAAAAAACAGGGGCATAAAAAAGCAGTGTACCTGGTAAGAGCAAGGTCAATGCCCATAAAAGAAGAACTGGAATAAAAATAGGGGCATGAAAAAAGCAGTGTGCCTGGTAAAAACAAGGCCAATGCCCCCCAGTCAAAAATGCAGCCAAGAAAATATTGCTGTTGTGGTCCATAGAACCTCCATTTGACAGTGAGAAGAAAGACTGGTGACAAATGCCAAGGCAATCACCAGCTCTACCTTTTTACACATGAATCGAGCCTACGTTGCATCCTATTGTAAAAGTCTCTTCAGACTAGGGGCACTTCAATTAATGTAGGATTTCATATGTCTATAAATATCGCTCGAAGAAGTACGAGCAAGACTATTCTATCTCTTTTCGCAGGATTCTTGACTTGCAAACCTGGAGATGATCGTGCGGCACTTTGTTCATGAGCCTTGACCTCGACGGTCCCATTTGATGAGCTATTAACCAAGTCTTCATCACAGTTTCAACAAAAACCTCTCACATTGGTAAAGTCGTACCGTTTGCGAGAATACTCAGACCCCTGCTGACATGATGACAGTGAGATAGTGTGGTCCTTATGAATCCTGCATCAATGGTCAGGATAGCCTTTTCCATGAGAGTGAGCGAAAAGTCCTTTCAGACTGAAAGTCCCTCATTTGGCATGCTCAAGACATCTACATTCTAAATGAAGGTTGTCTTTCAAAATCTTCCCTAGTGGAAATCAAAAGATGCAAAACTGACAAAATTATCATACATGAATCTCATTTGAACTCATGAATTTATAGCATATACAATCATGTGTGCATATTGTGCAAATAGCAGACATACTCTCAGAGATTAGAGATATTGCTAGGTAAGCATATCCCTATCCCCATTCGTCTTAAAGTACCCACCACTTGTCGGGTACTCTTTTCTTGACACTCGACTTATTCGAGTCGTCCATTGAGTTTCGATGCTTGCATCTGTCTTAGCATCCCTATTGTTTTTAAGTACCGGCCACCGTTCGGATACTCCATTTTCCTGACACTCGACCTGTTCGAGTTGTCCCTAGAATATTGATACTTGTGACTGACCAAGTATCTCTTGGAATATCCACTGCTATCTAGGTATCCCCATATCGTTAAGTACCCACCGTTGTCCAAGTACTTCCTTTCCATGACACTCAGCTTGCCCAAGTTGTCCCCAAATAATAACAGCTGTTCAAGCATTCCCCTGCTTTGTGTGCCTGCACCTATCCAGGTGTTCCACCCCTTTTAAGTGCCTGCGGCCATCCAGGTAAGCCTCGTGCTACATTCAAGTTTATGCTACCAGGAGGTGAGAGACCTTCACGAATATCTCAGGTACGCCCTCGATATTCCCCTTTACCAGAAGGTGAGAGACCTTCACGAATATCTAAGGTACGCCCTCGATATTCCCCATTACCAGGAGGTGAGAGACCTTCATGAATATGCGAGGCACGTCCTCAATATTCTCAATTACCAGGAGGTGAGAGACCTTCACGAATATCCCAAGTACGTCCTCGATATCCCAATTACCAGGAGGTGAGAGACCTTCACGAATATCTCAGGTATGCCTTGATTCTTCCTTCAGAGTTTATACCTGTGATCATCCAGATATCTCCAAAGAGTTTGTACCTGTGATCGTCTAGGTACCCCTTCGATACTTGCAAATGTCCAGGTATCCTCCAAGAGTTCGCACTTGTGATCATCCAAGTACCCGTCCATTGCCTATGATAAGCCAAATGCCCCTTTTTGATGCCGGCAAAGGCCCAAATATCCTTCAGGTTAGTACTTGTGAATATCCAGGTACTCATTGATATGCTTGTGAATGTCCAGGTATCTTCCAGAATTGATGCCCTGAGAAAGGTCGGCGCATCCTCCCGAGAAAGGTCGGGTTTCAACCAGTGTCTTTGACAGAAGTCAGACGCCCCACAAATTGATGCCCTGAGAAAGGTCGGCGCATCCTCCCGAGAAAGGTCGGGTTCCAATTGGTGTCTTTGACGGAAGTCAGACGCCCCACAAAATAGATGCTCTGAGAAAGGTCGGCGCATCTCCCGAGAAAGGTCGGGTACCAACTGGTGTCCTCGATACAAATCAGGCACCCACAAATGAGATGCCCTGAGAAAGGTCGGTGCATCTCCCGTCAAGGCGACCGAAGAAAGGTTCGGGTCCTAGACAAATCATGGATCGTTTTAACAGCAACCGAAGAATGGTTCGGGTCTGGAAGAACGATCTCTGTCACGGCGATCGAAGAATGGTTCGGGTCCGAGACAAACCACGATTACTCCAACAGCGACCGAATAATGGTTCGGGTCCTAGAAGAGCGATCTCCCGTCAAGGCGACCGAAGAATGGTTCGGGTGCTAGACAAATCATTGATTGTTTTAACAGGTGACCGAAGAATGGTTCGAGCCCTGGAAGAGCAACCTCCTCATATCACCAGGTAAAATGACGCCTTGATACTTACCAAAACTCGGGGTTCACACCCTATCTCACTCACTCCCGGTAAGTAACTACAGGTATCTTCTTATCTGTCTTAGTATATGTAATGTTATATTGCTCATTTTCTGCATAGGACAATAGGTGCCAAATAAAATATAATCTTTTGCATATGTATAGACAAATTTTAGGTATCAGGTTTGTCTTTGAATGCAACCTCTGCGAACTCACCTTCAAAGAGGGGCAGCTGTTGACACCTAAAATTTTAATTAGGTTTAATTAGGTCTTAATTTCTTTTAAATAGCAAAAACCAAATAAATAGCAAAAACAACAAAAAATAGTAAAAACAAAAGAAAAGAAAAACAAAAGCAACCCCCCCTTTTCTTCACGTGGGCTTGTGCGGCTTGGCCCCACCCTCCTTCCTTTCCGCTTCTTCCCTCTTCTTCTTCCTCGCTCCATCTTTCTCCGCCTCGTAGTTCACGCGCGGTGGCCGGCGACGCGCGCGAAGGACGGCCTACGGCCGAGGGGAGTAGGCCGACGTCGGCCGGAGAGGATAAGATCGGGTGCCATTAATGCCGAGCGAGCTTCGCTGGAAAGCTCGATGGGACACCGGTTCGGCCGAGCGGAACCGATGGGTAAGCCGGAGGCGCGGCCCGAACCCCTCCGTCGACCGGAGTTCCTTCGCCTATAAATAGGTGGCCGCAAGCATCGTCGGAGAGGGTGGCGAGCTCAGAGATCCTTCACTGAGAGACATCGGGAAGGGTTGAAGGGCGAGCGCAGGAGAGAGCTCGAGTCGCGAGCTCAACCCACCTTCCACCGAGAGACTTCGGGGAAGGCAGGCGGCGAGTGACTTCGAGAAGGTCGATCCGGCCGGTGGAGGCTCGGATCCGGCCCGAGTGAGGAGGAATCAAGGCCGAGGAGGGTCCGGCCGAGTAGATCTGGTTTTTTGCGCCGTTGTTACCGCCGCCGGACGCCGTGCCGCGGCCGTTCGCCTCGGTCCCAACGCCGTTGCTTCGACGGCTTGTTGCCGTGCCCCACCTGCGAAGCCGTTTCCGTGATCGGTTTGCCGACGCCGCGCCAGATCGGGAAACCGAGTTGCCCAGCCACCACCATCCGGACGCCATCGCCACGAGCAGGTAGTGTTACCGCCACCGCCGCCGTTGCCGTCGCCATAGCTTCCCCCCTCCGAAGTCCAACCCTCGTCGCTACCGTCGCTGTCGCCGCCGTCGCCGTTGCCGCCGTCATCACCGTCGCCGTCGTCCCCGCTGTTGTACCTCGGCGCCGCGATTCGGGAACCCTAGGGTTCCCGATTTTCCGGGTCGCGACCCCGGGTTGTCGGGTCGGACCCGGATCGGGAACCGGGTAGGGATTTCGCAAATTGCGGGCGCGGCGGAAGACCGGGTCGCGATTCGGGTCGGATCCGGGTAGGGTTCGCAGGGAGTCGGGTCGCGGAGCGGGTCGTGGACCCGGGTCGTCGGGCCGGGCCGGCGTCCCCAAACGCCCGCCACGGCGTCGTTTTAGTAAGTAAAAAATAATAATAATAAATAAAAATAAAAAGAGATGAAAAATCCGAGTCGGGCCCGCAACGCGGATCCAACCCGGGTCGGTTTTATTTTGTTATTTTAATATAAAAATAATATTTTAATAAATAAAAATTAAAAAAATGTTTTAATTTCCAAAAAATCGAAAAATATTTAAAAATGTCGATAAATGTTTTTATTTTCTAAAAAAATCGAGAAAAATCAAAAAATAATTTATTTTCCAAAAATATTTTGAAAAATATTAAAAAATATTTTATTTTCCAAAAAAAAATCAAAAATATTCCATATTTTCCAAAAAATGCCAAAAATCCAAAAAAATCTAAAATTTCATGAAAAATACAAAAAAATTCAAAAAAACCAAAAAGATTTGTATTTTTCCAAAAAAATACCAAAAAATCCCTTTTATGCCCAAAAAATGAGAAAAATACTCAAAAAAATGTTTTTCCTCCCAAAAATGCATGGAAAATCTCTCAAACATCCAAAAAGCCTTAGGGTTTAAACAAGATTAGGTACCGAAAGGGCATTAGCGATTAACTAGTGTAATCAAGTCCCCGATCCTAATTTCTCTGGTTGCGCAGGAGCAAGTATTCCTCCCGATACTTCGCTTGGGTTTCTAATCGACCCACTCCAAATCGATTAGTGGCGACTCCATTTTAAAAATTGATTTATAGGTTAAAAATTTAGACTATTAAAGTCGTGAATTGGTGGACTTGGGAGAGTCCGGGCATAATTAAATTCAGCCGAGCCATTAGCCTCCTTAGGCGCTCGTACTCGACTGCGGGCGCCGAAAAAAAGAGAGGTCGCGACAGCGTGCTCACAAACTTAACACGGCTATAATTTTAGGGGGAAAAAAGAACGCACTTAACACGAAAATCCCAAATGAGAGCCCTCCATGCCAACCAACCCCATCCGGATAATGATCCGGAATCACCTCTCCCATCTCCAGAGTCTTTGCGGATCTGCAGGTACAAGCTTATTATCGGCCACTGTGTCGCATTTGCTGTACCCGCCATTCTTGCCCTAGCCATGGCGATCTTCCTAGCAATACCCGCCTTGATGCCACCAGAGTTCGGGCTCGACCTGGACTCTTCCATTTCGTCCCCCAACATCTCCACTGTCCAGTGGAACATCTTTCTCTCCATCAAGAACCCTAGTAAGCTCATTGCCGTCAAGTACACTCACGTGAAGCTCCTTTTGAGTTTTGGCCAACTCCCTCTCCCTCATCACTTGGTCATTCCCTCCTTCACTCAGGGCCCTAGCAATGTGACCACAGTCCCAGCCATGGCAACAGTGGCGAACATCAATGACTTGAGTGCGAAGGGCCTGGTGAGCGCCTTGAAGGACCGCAGGGACGTGACCATCAACATAGAGGTGAAAGCCAAGCGAAGGCTGCACTTGGGTCCATGGTGGGTGCCCATGTTTGACGCATACGCCTCATGCATGGACGTGACCTTCATGGCTTCGACCGACAGCAAGGGTGTTGGCCATTGGAGGATCCTCGAAGGGACCCTGGGTTGCACGCTCGACATCCTCACTCTACTCTGGTAAAAAAAAAAATTACAAGTTCCTGCTTATTGCAACAGAAATAGGTTCGGAAAGATAATTAGTGGGGAGAGAGAGAGAGAGAGAGAGAGCTCCTTTAGGTTGCTTAAGTTCCCAATAGATGTGGACCATTGAGTCTACGAAACTATTGAGATCATTCCCACACAAAACGAGGCCAATGAGGGATCTCCTCACTTCTCGAGCAACCGGACCAGAAACTTAATTTTCCAGGAGGCTCAGTACAATTAGCTTGGTCCTGTTTACTTTGCAAGTGGGAACTGAACCAGTGACCCCGTTCATTCTGGGCAATGAAATCCTCCCGAACTGAACCAGCGGCAGTTTGGTCGGCGATGAAGTTGATGATAGCATAGAGAGAGTGAGAGTAACTACACGCCCCCCCCCCCCCCTTCTCTCTCTCTCTCTCTCTCTCTCAGTAATCTCACTTCCACCTAACTATCATGATCTGGATATTCTATTAATAAAAACAAACCTTAATTCTTCCGGTCGTGTTTTCGTGTTCTTTTTGCAGATTTTTGAGACTCTGGATTCCACACTTTCGGGCATCAAATGGAGGTTTCTTTACTGGCCTATTTGCTTTGGCAAATAATTCAAGTTTTGAGGACCGTTCGAGTTATTGCCCAAGATATAGTTTTTCATTTTATGTCTTTCCTCTTTCCAAGAATTTTATCAGCCGTGATACTGTATCACTTTTCTTTTGTACCAAGTCAAGAAATTCAGCCAATCATTATTACGGACATCGCATTTGTCAAGCGTGTTCATCCTAGGTGTGGTTGAATGATGCATGCATTCGTTGAATCCTCCCTCAAAATCTACGTGAAAATCTTTTCTCCATTTTCCACTCGCATAAGTGGTGAACGAACGCGACCCGGAAAAACCCTAACAAGTATCTAGCTAATGGAGCTAAAGGTCAAACAGCATTTGAAATAAGAGCTTTGAATATTGCCTTAGCTTATGCTTCTTTTGGGAATCTTGATGCGGGCAGAAACAAATTTAATTTTTTGTCTAGAAAAATGGAACATTTCAAAACCGTCAACCATTTCAAAATATTACGAAGGAGAATGGTGGCAAGAAGAGCTCACATAACTCAATAAAATTATAAAGATCAAAACGTTATGGCAGCGAGTTACATAATTTAAAACCTAGCACGTAAAAAGCTAGAACTATAATAATCAAGGCAAATAAAATTATATAAATTAATCAAGAGTATGAGATAACCCAAAAAGATAAGAGAAAAATGTATTAATTCATCGTGAAAAATGGTTTTTTTCTAAGAATGATTTGATTACGATGAGATCTTATCTTTTGACAAGGTATTCATAGAGAAGTTTGACATGACCTCCCTTCTTTAATAGACATGCATATGAATTGGGGTAAGTCTTTGAGAATAACGTGTGTACTTAGACCGATCATCGACAAGAAAATATTGGAAACCACTGTTGTGCCAATGCATCAAATTACAAGTCTACTGAGCTTGTGACACGTATCACAAGTGGACCCCACTATCGGAGGAATTTCTCTCTCTCTCTTCCCATGCTCAACTCCTCCTGGCTCTGCCCCCTCTCTGTCCCTCCAACTCACAACCGACCCCACCTCCGATGAACCAACCACCATGCCGCCCCTGCGGCTCATCCGTTGTCTTCGCTGTTGCTAAATTGCAACCCCCTCCCGATTCTACCCTCTCTCTCTCCGTCCAACTCACGACCAGGCCATGGTCCAACGAACCGGTGTTCCTTCTTTAGCTCTAGCAAGTCCGTTACTCTACCATTGCTGAATCGCAATGAACCACTGTGCCGCCATCGACTCTTGACCAGCAAGATCAAACCTATCTCCAAAGGGTTTTGGACAATGAACAGACAAGGTGAAAAAATTCGACGATTCGGTGAAGGTGGAGGCAACGGACAAGCGAGAGCGAGAGGGGCGTCACAGTGGTTAGTTCATTGGAGAAGGGCTTAGTTGTGATTTGGAGAGAGAGAGAGAGAGAGCCTGAGTAGATCTAGAATAGGAGAGAGGACTTCCAAAGAGGAGTTCAAATTTTCTTTGATAGTGGGGCTCACTTGCGACACATGTTTTTTTTTTTTCCACATGTTGCGAGCTCAATAGACTCGTAATTTGATGCGCTAGGACAACAATAGTAACCTAATATATTCTCATTGTGGATCGCCAAAGCGATGAGAAAAAAAGATAAGGATCGTATTTACCAAATGAAATCAATCAATCAATCAAATGATTTAGTTGGAAATAAACACAAAAGATTATGTAAAAACTTCACAGTAAGGTCAGGCCTCGCCAAGTGTAAGCAAGGCTTGCCATCTCTAGTGGCTAGTGAGGTCAACCTTACTGGTCCTCACCTTTGGTTGGTCACCAAGGTTTGGTGATCAGCTAGAGAAAGAATGAAAGAAGAAAAAAAGAATGAGAAAAAAAAATAACTCAAAAATATTAAATTATCATTTAAATTATTTACATCAGTACTAGTCATGTCATGAAGGATAGTTAGTATTCATCCCCCGATCACACTTTTTCCCATTAATAAATTAACAATATAATCGTCATTTACCACCGGTCGCGGTGACTCCACTGGATAAGACTCTGTTGATCCTCAACGAAGAGGTGAAGGGTTCAAAACCCAGGGGAGGCGCTAGGTGTATTAAGTGTGATTCAGGGGTGGTGGGCCCTCCTGCTTAAGTGTCACTTGGGGGTTTACGGCACGGCTGTCGGCTGCAAGCTGGTTCCTCCAATACAAAAAAAAAAATATATATATATATATATATATTGACTTCCAAGTTTCATTCATATCCAAGTTATTAATCCATATTTTATGGCGAACATAACAAAGATTACTTTTTTGTAGGGATGAAGTGGGCCCCGTTTTTAGAGACCAACCTGATTTTATTGCATTACGAAGCATGAGAACTGACGACTTTTAAAATATACAAATTGACAATCTTGTACACAAATTGTCCCAGCCGACACTCGTGATCCTCGTGCATCGGGCAAAATCGCAATCTTTCCAAACCTAGCAGGTCTCTGGTAGCCATACAAAGGTCCCTTCCAGATCATCCCATAACAGCGCAGAACCAAAAAGTGTTGATTGGAAATGGTCATTTACACCTACATATGGAGCAAAAAGTTGAACGGCACTTGTGGATCGTCATTTTAAAATAAGAGCTTTGAATATTGCCTTGGCTTATTCATCTTTTGGAAATCTTGATGCGGGCAGAAACTAATTTAATTTTTTGTTTAGAATAATGGAGCATCTCAAAACCCTTCAACTATTTCAAAATATTACAAAGGCGAACGGTGGCAAGTAGAGCTTACATAACTCAATAAAATTATAAAGATCAAAACTTTACGGCAGCAACGTCACATAATTTAAAATCTAGCACGTAAAAAGCTAAAACTATAATTATCGAGGCAAATAAACCTATATAAATTAATCTAGAGTATGAGATAACCCAAAAAAATAAGAGCGAAATGTATTAATTCATCACAGAAAATGGTTTTTTTCAAATGATGATTTGATTATGATGAGATCTTATCTTGTAACAAGGTATTCATAGAGAAGTTTGACTTGACCTCCCTTCTTTAATTTACATGTGTATGAAATGGGGTAAGTCTTTGAGAAGAATGTGTGTACTTAGACTAAACATCGAAGAAAATATTGGGTACCATTGTTGTGCTAGCGTGTCAAATTACTAGTCTATTGAACTTGCAACATGTGTCACATGTGGACCCCACTGTTAGGGCAAATTTCTCTCTCTCTCTCTCTCTCTCTCTCTCTCTCTCTCTGCGCTTAGCCACTCTTGACTTTGCCCCCTCTCTCTCCTTTCAATTCACAACCGAGCCTCCCTCCAATGAACCAACCACCACGCCACCC
This sequence comes from Eucalyptus sideroxylon x Eucalyptus melliodora, assembly GCA_016097485.1. Taxonomy (NCBI): domain Eukaryota; kingdom Viridiplantae; phylum Streptophyta; class Magnoliopsida; order Myrtales; family Myrtaceae; genus Eucalyptus; species Eucalyptus sideroxylon x Eucalyptus melliodora. The sequence goes on from CM027825.1 coordinate 7,257,083, forward strand.
CTCTAACTTTGACTCGTCCACCGTGGCTGAATTGCTGGGCCCTCCCGACTCTGCCGACTTTATCCTTTCTCTCTCTCTCTCTCTCTCTCTCTCTCTCTCTCTCTCTCTCTCTCTCTCCGACTCATGACTAAACCCTCGCCCAACAAACTGGTGTGTTGCCTCTAGCTCCAGCACGTCTATTGCTTGGCCATCGCTGAATCACAATGAACCACTATGGTGCCTTCAACTCCTGACCAACAAGATCAAACCCATCTTCAAAGGGTTTCGGACAACAAATGGACAAGGTGAAAAAATCATATGATTTAGAGAAGGCGAAGGCAATAGACAAGCCAGAGCCAAAAGGGGGATGTGATGGTTGGTTCATTGGATGAGGGCTCAATCGTAAGTTAGAGAGAGAGAGAGAGAGAGGGGACACCCATGAGAGGAGTTAAAATTTCCTATGACAGTAGGGCTACTTACCGTCATAGGAATTTAATGCACTGGCACAACAATGGTAATCCAATATTTTCTCTTCGTGGATCGCCAAATCCATGAGAAAAAAAAAATATAACAATCGGTGTTTCTGATGCTAAAATTGGACATAATTGTTTCCAACACTAGAATTTTTACTAGTCACGCCACATAAGACGATCAATATCCATATTAATGATTTTCAGCCAAAATTGATTGCAAGGACTAAACAAGCCAATTGTTAAAAGGTTTAAAATTAAATTAGTCAAGTTAAAAGATTTATAATTAAATTAGTACAAATGTAATCAGTTCATAACATTTTTGATAATTTTTGCTTTGTGTGTGGTCTTAATTTTAGGGTTTCACGTGCCCGATATGATTGTTTTCATGTCTACACATGGTTACAAATGAACATATTACGTTGCCCAGTTAGAGACAAGAATCATGATATCTTAATATCTCAATATTTCTCGGGACATTTGCTTTTTCCTTCGCGTCAAACCGTGGGCAAATCCACCTGCGTCCTTCAAAATCGTGAGCTGAAAGCATGTTTTGGGACAGCTTTGGTTTCTTGATAGCATCTAGATAAAATAACAATGACTCCAAAAACTCACTTAAATGCTAATTTGCATGATATAAGACCTCTAATTTTCTCTGTCTGTCGCTTTTGAGAGAGCCTAGGGATTACTGATCTCTTTTTCTTCCTTAGAACTCTTGAATTAAGTGATCTAGCAGGATTAGGTTTCTTGTAAAAGCAATGAGAAAATTTCGATTGGGTAGAATTGTAAATTGAGGAGAAAAACCTTGTGATATATTTGTTTTGTTCCCCACTTTCAAAATGAGGAGGACATCATCACACCGACATGTCAATTAGCCTAGTGTTGCGACCTAATTTTCGGGTGAACCACCTAAAACTAGGTTAATGGACTGCTAAGTTTTTACACTTAGCTTGAGCTCTCCCAAGCCCATACCAAATCGTGACTTAAGTCTAAATTTTTAAACATGCAAGAGGTTATTATCTAAGAGTTGCCACTAATCAGTTCATGGTAGGTCGATTAGACACCTAAGTAAAATAAAGGGAGATTTATTTTACTCCTACGAACCAGAGACTAAGGGTACGAGGACTTGGTTACATTATAATTTTCTAATGCCCTTTCGGTACCATTTCTTTTACTTTTCAAAATATTTTTACAGGCAGTTTGGATTTATTTTAACCTAAATTACTATTATGCAAATGTGGTGACCACACGGTGCCCATCTATTATTAAAACATTCAAATAAACAAATTGCATCACACAAAGCAAGCAATCATTTTTTTTTTTTTTGGGTTTTCTTAAAAACTAGAATTCTTTATCAAAATGCATTTTTAAACTAAATGTGTGACATCCCGATTTTCCAATTATATTTTTTCAATAAATTGAGACGGGCATTTCGTTGGCACGCATATAGTTCTTTTCCTTGAGTCGGCCACTCATGTAAAAACTAGTCTATCGGGTGAAACTGTTAAGAGTTTCTAATGCATTAGACTCGAGAATTTGACCAGGAAGCGACCTTTCGACCGAGCTAATCTGCAAGGGTCATTACGGCACAAATAAAAATCGATTAGAGACTGGAGATAGGTTGACTCGACAAGAGCATGTGATCGAGTGTGGGTGATTCCGCCAAATCACACAATTCTTGTCGATCGGCACTGGACCGACTTTTCTATCGATTTGGTACCCTGTGTTCGTATTTGAGACCTTGAGATTATCCCGACAACCGAAAGTCGCCAATGTTTCAAAGATGTACATTGTGGCTTGAGATGATCAACCACAGGTCAAATGCATGAAAATTTCTAAAGGCTACCCGATAGGTTGGGCCGCGCTAGTATCGTGCCAAAGTGAAATTAACCGTGGAATTGAGATCGAATTCAGAAATTGGAAGTCTGGGTGTGTCACAAATCATTTTAGGAATATTGACTAATCTTCGGAAGATTTTTCATGCAAGCCGAGTTTTTCAGCAAATAATCAGAGAATGGCTAATTTGGCTCGAGAAATTAGTAGGCCCGCTTTTGATCGTACTTTTGGGACTTAAGTTGGTTCTATGGACAAGCGAAGATGTGAATTGAAGTGTGGTGACATTTGATTAATTTTATGGACTTCAATTTGGACTCAATTGGAAGCGGATTGATTATAATTGAAGAATTTGATGTACAAGAATTGGACCCCGGCGAAAAATGAAAGTGCAACCATTGGAGGATTGTTGTGAGTGGAAGATGACCTCATGTGAGGTCATGGTGGGCCATGTGAGAGGGGTTAAAGAAAAAGAAAAAAAGGAAAAAAGAAAAAGAAAAGTGCCCCCTTCTTCTCTCTCCTCCCTCTCTTCTTCCTCCTCCCGTGCGATTCCTCCATGGGCGTTTTCTTCTTCTCCTTCGGACGTCACCGGAAGCTAGCAACCGTCGCAGCTGCAGCCGGAGCCGTCACCACCTTCGCCCGTTCGCCCGCCGTCGCAGCCGCGCGCTCGCCGCTCAGACCTCAGCTTCCCTCTCTCCTCTCTTCCCTATCTCCGATTTCTGCTTGAAAACCCAGCAGATCTGAGGAGGCGTCGAAGCTGGAGCAGCCATGGCTGTCCGCCCGCCCGCTCGTCGCCGGCCGCCCCTCCGCTCGCTCGCCGCCGCAACCCCGCGAGCTGCTCCGCCCAGCCGTCCTCGTCGTCCCTGCTTCAGCCGAGTTCCAGCAGCTTCCTCAAGCAGTTTAGGCCACCACCGAAGCTCCCTCCGCCGCCGTGAGGCCTCGCCGGGCCGCCGCCTCACCCGTCCAAGCTCCGCCGGTCCTCCTCCGCCGTCCCTCCGCCCGAATCGCCGCCGGACAACCCCATCTCCGCCTGCGAACGGCAGCAAACAAAATGGGTATTTCAGCGGATGTTAGGCCCGTTTTGGCCGCCTTCCTGAGCCCGGATGCTCGGCCCGCTTTGAGGAAAGTCGATCATCGCGTCGTCCCCGTCGTTTTGGTCCGCTCGGTTCGCTAATCCGGTGAGTTTAACTCACTAAATCTTGATTAGACGGTTAATTATGCTCTAAGTGTGCTTAGTTTAAGTTAAGCAAGTTTAGGTAGATATCTTAGTTTATTTAATTGTGATTTGGATTAAAAGGCTTATTTAATTTAAAGTGTGTTTAATTAAAGGCTAAGAGAGTTTATTTAATAATAAACCTTGATGGGACATAATAGGGTTTTATTTTTTAATTATTTAATTGTTTCGAAATTCTGGAATTTATAATATTATATTATATTCCGAAATTATTAAAATATTATTATTTTAAAAAACGGAAAAATTATTTTTTACCCCAATTGCTCAGAATTTTTCGTGCCGATCGCTGCAGTGTGTTCGGATTTTGAAATTGATGGTTGGATATTATAAATTGAGCGTGGATGACGAAAACATGGATATTATTATTTAATTAATTTTCGGAATATATTTAATTATTTATTAAAATTCGAAAATTTCGTTGGGACCCTAAACTCTTAGAATTTCGTGCCGATCGCTGCTATGTATTTAGAATTTGAATTTGATGATTGATTGTGGCAAATTGAGTGTGATTGTGATGAATGGGGATCCTTTTTATAAAGTTACAAGTGTCGAAATTTATGGAAGAGTTGGTCGTGATTAACCACCTATTAGAGGTCATGCTTGATGAGACCGTGAATACCACCTATTAAAGGTCGTGCCTGATGAGGCCGTGAATACCACCCATTAAAGGTCGTGCCTGATAAGGCCGTGAATACCACCTATTAGAGGTCGTGCCTGATGAGGCCGTGAATACCACCTATTAGAGGTCGTGCCTGATGAGGCCGTGAATTATCACCTGATTACAGGTCGTGCCGAGTGGGGCCGTGATTGCCACTGGTTATTAAACCTTTGTATAGGGCCGTAATTGAGAGCAATGATTGAATTGTTAGAATGACATGTAATCGGCCAAGTCGATTGATCGCTGAGACGATCCAAGTGATTGAATTTTTCTGAAGATGTGATTGTGCCATGGTTGTTTGGTTATCATAATTGCACGTGGTTGAATTATATAAATTGTGTTAACCTGCAGATGAAGGCTAATGCGAGGTAAGTCTTCTGTGTGATGTGGCTAGGCCACCCGGGGCGTATTTTCTTTCTAATAGGGGTTTAGGGGGTTGAACTTGCTGAGACATCGTCTCATCCCGGTTGTGGGATTAAAATTTCAGGTCCCTGGTGGACGGAGCGACCGGATAGCTTTTGGTTGGCCTTGAGGAGTTGCAGAGGTGAAGTCATAAGATTGGAGAACATGTCCGACTTGTAGGTCGTAGGACAATTCATTTTTAAGAGCCGGTCTTTTGTACACTTTTGGCCGTAGACCTCTGTTTGTAATTCTGTTGAATTATAAAAGTGTTATGTTGTGATTTTGTTTCCTGCTTTTCTATCCCGTATGTTATTGTCAGGGGTTTTATAATACGTTTCGCTTGCGCATTAATAAATGAATGGGGTCGGCGACACTACCTGGGAATGTCGCATTTGAATGACCATGGTGGGATGTTGGCGCGCTCGAGGCTCGGGGCGTGACAAAATGACTTAATCTTATTAATATGCAAATTCTAATTAAATGGGTCTATTATGCAAACTAGTTATTATGCACCTTATGACCTAACTTTACTAATAAATTCTAATTAAATGATCATATTATGCGAACTAATTAACATGCACCTAGATTTTTGTATTTTTTTTGTATTTTTTAATGGAATTCAAAACTAATAAAAACCCTAATTAAGCTATCTAAAGTAATTTTCTAATCCATTTTTGGGATTAATTTGACTTAAACCCTATCTTATATTAGAAAACTATTTTTTTTAAATGAGATAATTAAAATGTGCGAACATTATCTAAAACCCTAAAAAAATTATTTAGGTCCAACCCTAACTTATTTCTAAAAATGCAATCCTAAGAATGTAATCCAAAAAAATTTCTAATTTACTAAACCTAGATGTCTATTATATTAAACCCTAATGTCCTATATGCTCATGCAATTTTTTTGAATATTTTGATTTTTTTATATTTTTTTAGTTCCTTTTTGGTTTTTTTTAAGCTGAATAATTGTTAAATTAGGGTTAAATCTAAGCAATTAATATAATCACTAAATAAAGGATCAAAATAATTGAAAAAATAACATGTCGTCTCACAAGTTAAATTAACAATTACTCTAACCCTAATCATCACAACAACTCAAAATAATTAAAAAATCTAATCCGAAGTCTTACGGACCAAATTAAATAATTATTGTGATTTAACAATTGAGATTCTACCAAAAAACCCAAAAATTAAAAATAATTAGAAAAATGATCTAATGTCTCTCGGATCAAATTAATAATTATATTAATTTCGGGCGAAATCCCTACGAGATAGTGCATACTAAATTCACAAATATTAACATCAAATATTACAACTTAAATAGATAAACTAAAATGAGATAAAATAGAACAAAATAAATAAAAGAAAAAGCTAAACCACCTAAAGAAAGAGGGGCTTGTTGCAGCGTTGATGGGCGCCAGACAGGCGATGGCCGGCGTCGGGACTTCGGCAGGAGCTGGCGGACGGCGACAGTGAGGGGTTCGAGCTTGGAGCAGCGGCGGAGGCGAAGGTAGACCGTGGGTCGCTGGGTGGCGAAGTCAGCAGCGGTGCGAGCTCGGCTAGCGTCAAGGCGTCGCGAACTGCTGGGCGGCAACGGCGTCGAGCTCCGGCGCAAGGGTGCGTCGAATCAGGCGGCACTCTGGCACAGTGACAAGTGAGCAGGAGGCAATGGCGTTGGGTCGTCTGGCGGAGGACAGCAGCAACGGGCTTCGGCGATGAGGCTGCACATCACGTGTGAGATCGGCGAAGCGGCAATGGCAGGGGTGTGGTGTCAAGCGAGCAGGAGGCAACGGCGTTGGGTCGTCTGGCGGAGGACAGCAGCAGCGGGCTTTGGCGACGAGGCTGCACGTCACGGGCGAGATCGGTGAAGCGGCGGTGGCGGGGGCGCGGTGTGAGGTCAGGAGCGGCGAGCTTCATCGGAGCTCCGACGTCGGGCTGGGTAGTAGCAGGTCGCGGGTGCAGAGGCGCGGTGGCGCGCGTCGGAGGCGCGTGGCAGCGGCGTCGAGGGGTTGCTACGTCGGCGGCAAGGCGCGGCGACGGTGCTCACGGTGGCACAGCGACGAGTAGGCTTCGGGGGGGGGGCGTCAATGAGTGAGATTGGCACATCGAGCTTTGCAGGGAGGACGCAGGCGATGGGTGCAAGAGGAAGAAGATGCACAGTGATTCTATTTTTTCTTCTCTCCTCACCTATCTCTCACGTCACTTCTCTGTCTCTTCTCTCAGCACTTTTTACTGACTTTTCCTTCTCTTTTCTTGGTCAAAGAAAGAAAAGAGAAATGTTTTCTCTGACCAAGACAGACGAAAGCTTCTTTTTTTTTCTTGCACGAATTTCCTTCTCAAATTTTTCTCTCCATTTTTTGAGAATCCCCCCCTTCGCATCCGTACGGATCGACTTATTTTATAGTGATTTCTAGACAGCCGGTCTCCATGGAAACTTTCGAGTTTCCATCTTCTGTCGCATTAAATTAAAGCTGCAAATTAGAGCATGATTTCGCAATCAGCTCGATCTTGCTCAGATTTCTTCCATTTTGCAAAATTCTTGCCTCTTATTCACTTGATTTTTAAATTGTTTCTACATTTAACGAAATCCGAATGCTCATCAGAATTTCAATTTTCCATGCATAATCAATCAAATAAATTTGCCCCATTTTTTTTTTTACTTTTTCCTTTTATTTGTTCCAATGCAATTTTTATTTTCCTTATTTTCCTAGATTTACTAAAAATAGGTGTCAACAGCTGCCCCTCTTTGAAGGTGAGCTCATAGAGGTTGCCTTCAAAGACAGATTGAGACCTAATTTTAATTATGCACATGCACTAAATGACTTTTTTTTTTGTTTTTTTGTTTTTGTTTTTTGTTTTTTGTTTTTTTTGAAAATGAATCCCATTTTGAAATGAAATTTATATGATGCATGGAAATGCTAATGCAAATGATAAAGGAACTTACCTAGAATTACTTACCTTCAGAGATGGTAGAGTAACTCAAGATAGATTACTGTTACATGCCCAGGAGCCATTCTACGGTCGCCCAGAATAGTAACATGACTTCACAAAGTGACTGCTTTCCTAGGACCCGTACCATTCTACGGTCGCCTAAACGGGGAATAAATGTCGAAACTCAAAATATCTAGGTCCAAACTAAGATATAACGAGCAAGATCGAAAAACATTCACATCCAGAGTAAAATATTCAACGAAAAGAATTAAGACATTCAGATTCATACTGAAATGTCAAGATTTTAGAACTTGAAATACCTAGATCCCAACTCAGGTATAACAAGAAAGATCGAAAAACATTCACATCCAAAGTGAAATGTTCAACGAATATGACATTCAGGTCCAAACTGAGATGTCAAGATTTTAGAACTTGAAATACCTAGATCCAAACTAAGTTATAACAAGAGAAATCGAAAAACATTCACATCCAAAGTGAAATGTTCAACGAATAGGACATCCAGGTCCAAACTGAGATGTCAAGATTTTAGGACTTGAAACACCTATATCCAAACTAAGGTATAACAAGAGAAATCGAAAAATATTCACATCCAGAGTGAAATGTTCAACGAATAGAACATCCAGGTCTAAACTAAGATGTCAAGATTTTAGGACTTGAAACACCTAGATCCAAACTAAGGTATAACAAGAGAAATAGAAAAACATTCACATCCAGAGTGAAATGTTCAACGAATAGGACATCCAGATTCAGACTGAGATGTCAAGATCGGGTTGAAAGATTTTGGTGAGATTCATAGACTCTCAATTTCTGAAGATTGGAGGAGATGCTCAAATTCTTTTTTTTAAGCATGTAGATCCACATTGGAAGACGAGTTACCTGAGTCTTACCTTGAGTACTTTGAAAGATTTGATACTCACCCGGGGCTCCATTCATGGAGGCTTGATTGATTGGGTTACCAAACAGTTTGGATGAACCCCAATGCTTCAGGGCCAATTGCTGCTTGACTTTCATGAGAAATTTACCTGTCAAACATGGTCAGTAATAATAAGTAGATGCATTCATCACTCATTTCTATTATTACCAGAATTCCATGTGGAGAGTTATAACCAAGAAAATCCACTCTTGTAATGAAGACATCTTGAAAATGTCAAATGAGAAACTTCCGATTTGAAAGGACTTTCACTCACTCTCATTGAGAAAGCTGTTTCACCCCAACAATTAATGCGGGCATATAAGAATCACTCTACCTCACTATCGTCATGTCAAACAAGGTTTTGTGCAATCTCGCAAGTGGTACGATCTTACCAATATGAAAGGTCTTTAACAGGGACCGTAATGTGGGTCTGGTCAACGGCTTAACAAAATGGACTCTTTGAGTCGAGGCTTTTGAAAGAATGAGTGATATTCTGTAATCAATTATGGGTTTACAAGTCAAGAATCCTGCAAAATAAGAAAGGAATAATCTTGCTCTACTTCAAGCGATACTTAAAACATGTGAACCCCTAGGTTAATTCAAATGCCCTAATCTGAAGAGACTTTGTAAGGGATGTAACATAGGCTTGGCTCGTGGGTTGAGAAATGAAAGGATTATTATGCTCAAAAAAGTGTTTAGGGGGGTTAAAGTTGGTGATCATCCTGACATTTCCACCACTGTTGAAGATTTTTTTTTTTTTTTTTTTCATATCACAACTCCATTGATTGTGACAGCATTTTTTAGTATCGCCTTATTAGGGATACAACTCACTATATCAAGAGTTTGATTTTTTTTTCTTTTTTCTGGGCATTGGCCTTGCTTTTACTAGGCACACTGCTTTTTCATGCCCCTATTTTGCACTTCTTCTCTTTGGACTTACACAGTCTTCTTTTATGAGCATTTTAGACCATGCTACTTGAATGATTGTCTTTCATCTTGCCCCAGTGTAGGGGATGATCACCAACTGGGTTTGACATGAAATGAATTTATAGGCTCAAGTGGGCTATGCAATAGTCAAAAGTGTGTAGGATGAAGAAAGAATTGCTCTTCGTCATCCTAAGGCACTTGAATTACCGCGTAAGTTACACTGCAAAAGCGATGCTCGAAGATTGATGCAAGTGTGAGCAAAAAGATTCCTACCATTCATTTTAAATTTTCCCTAGTGTGGGATGATTCTTGACAGGGATAATTTAAAAAAAATCTCCATAAGTGTACGGGGCTCAAAGGGGTTGAGCAATGGATCACCTGTAATGTTTGGGATAGAGAAAAGAATGCCTCTCATCACCTTGGTTGTCGTACCCTTTGCGAGATAGCCCTCTTCCTATGAGCATGGAATTTTTCACACGACTCATTGGGGGTTAGTGTGTGAAACAGTGTATGAAATAAGGTTCGCCTTTCATCATCTTGAAGTATCTCATTTGACACGTTCAATTTATCTCACACAATTCATAATGGAAAACATGCAAGATTTGCAACAGACTTGAACAATTCAACTCATTGAGGCAATTTATTCATCATAGAAATGCTCGCAGTTCAAAACATGACATGGCAAATTCTATCATGAATAATACTTCTTGATCATCAGAACTAACATGAGTGAAAAACTCACGACCATCCATTTCCGCCTAGATCAAGGCACCTCTAGGGAATACCTTCTTCACCACATATGGGCCGCTGCAATTTGGAGCAAACTTGCCCCTAGAATTTGGAACTGGATTGAACCATTTTCACACCTTCGCATGCTATAAGACTGTCTCTGAAACAAAAAGTAGATTGGTCAAAAAGACAAGCAGAGTAAATCAAGTTTTACTTTTTTTGAAATTTTTTTGAATTTTTTTTTTAAAAGCATTTGGAAAAGCATTTAAAAAAAAAAAACATTTTGACACGAAAAAGCATGATGAAGCCCAGGCCTCAGAATTCTCCTTCGATTTTTCTTTTCTTTTATCGGTTGGATATCATCATCGGGTTGGTTTGGTGTACCTCATCATGCCCTCAAAATAAAATTTGTAATTTCATTGAAATTCATCAATCAATTACATTTATTGAATGGAGAAAATGCAACACTCAATCAATAAAGGAAGAAACTGAAAACATCATTCGGGAAATAATAAAAAATCCCACGCAGGGGAATGTGCAAAAGCAGCAAAAGAGTTACTCTTGTGGGCCAAGGCACATCTCTTCAGGGGGTCCTTCATCAATGGCTCCTATGATGAGATTGTCGAATAAACTTGCAACTCCTTCTAGCTCATCATCAGGGTTCTCTGCCTTCGGGGGTGTCAGATCGTCCATGCCATCCCATTCATCATTTGGTTGCCCCAGAGTGTCCATCATGTGCACCTTCGAGTTCTTGGTTCGACCGGCGTCATGTTCTAAAATAGTATTCACTCTATCTTCATGCTCAAGTAGAGGATTCGGCTAACCGGTATTGAAGGCAAACACCTTGGTGTCTAATAGGTTTTGGACCTTGTGCTTCAAGGTTATGCAGTCATTAGTCGAATGTCCTACTTCCCCCATATGATACTCGCATTTCTTGGAGGGGTCGTAGTTAGAAAATTTTTCAGCATTGGGTCGCTTTGGCTCGTAGGACAGCAACCTCTTCTTTTGTAGGACCTTCCAGACCTAGGACAGGGAGCCAGGAAGAGGAGTGAACTGCCTTCTAGAAAACTGCCGAGGCATGGTCGGACGGACACCGCCTTGTTGATTTTTAGGGACATGAGCAATTGGAGGCTTGCTAGATTGTGCATACGCAACATTGACTTTCGCACTAGGTTCTTGGTCTTTTTTCATGGTGAACATTTTTCCTTGATGGGTCGATTCATTGAACCATCCATCTCTTAGCCCAATCTCGATTTGCTCACCCACCGGAATAAGTTGGTTGAAACTCTCGACGTACGTGCTAGCCATTCGAGTACGGAACTCAAACGGGAGAGTCTTGACGAACAACTTCATCAACTCCTTGTTGGTAGGCTTAGGAGTAATTTGGGCTGCCAGGTTTCTCCATCTCACATCATACTCTTTAAATGACTCGCTCCTTTTCTTTTCCATCCTCTCTAGGTCATCTCGAGAAGGTGCGATATCCATGTTGAACTTGTACTGTTTGAGGAACGCATCCGCCACTTCGTTCCAAGTTTCAAGGAGGGTTACGTTCTTCATCACGTACCAGTTTAGTGCAGGCCCAGTCAAACTCGCATGAAACGATTGGATCATAAGTGGCTCATTTTTGACGTGCTGGGCCATGCGCACATGATACATCTGCAAATGAGATTTTGGACAAGATGTCCCTTCGTACTTCTCAAATTCTTGCAATTTGAACTTGCTCGGCATTTTAACATTCTCATAGACCGAGAGGTCGAATGGGAGTAAGCTTTGTAACTCCTGCAGTTGTCTCACTTTCTCCTCCAACTTTGCAACGCGCTCATCCTGATCTATCTTTGGAACACTGTCTAGCTTGGCCCTTCCAACAAGGACCATGTCATCTTCCAGCCCAGGCATTTCGTCATCACCCATTTAAGCTCTATTTGCTTGCCTCGGGACTACTATCTCGGGAAGAGTGGGTGGAGGAATCGGGTTCACTTGGAAGGATTGAAATTGAGCTGTTACAAGCTGCATGGAAGCTGCTAATTATTTGAGTTGATCTTCCACGGAGGACATGCGATCACACATTTCAGCTTGATTGGCCATTCTAGCTCTTAATCGTGTAATAATGGATGAATGAGGCGGCTCCGTTGTCACCTAATTCGAAGAAATGAACAGAATAAGCACGAAGTGTAAATAGATAGCCAATCCATGACAATGGTTTGATTTTTTTTCATTTTTTTTTCATTTATTCATGAAAAGTTTGTATAAGAAGGGAATTTCCTAGACATGAATTGAAAACAAATTTTCCAAAACTTTCTTCTCTTTAAAAATAAAAAAAATGATTCATTGCATGGCAATTTCCTCATTTCATTTCTAATTGACAAAGGGATTAAATCAATGATTGACCCAGATTGTCATGGATCGACCCAAAAGTACGACGAAATAAATTACATGGTACAGGGATAGAAAACATACTTTACCAAAGAAAATCAACGGCAATCTCATAGACATGCACATGAAATGTGAGGCTCGATTTCTATCTAGACGGCTTAACAAAGTGAAGCTAAGAGGATGATCTGACTGTTGCAGTCTCGCATTAACGTGTCAGGTCCCCCTAACTCCGGCTCAGTCGAATGGAATGTCCAGTAGTCACGCAATCTCGCGGATATGGACAAACACATTTGACACCATGAAAAGACTTTCGGGGAAGAGAAGGTCAACCTCTACATAGCAGTCTCGCTTTGGAGGAAGTATCCTTCTCAACACCATCCTAGAAATCCTATCGCAGCCCAGGTTCAGCCACAGGTTGTGTGTACAATAGTGTAATGCTAAAGACAATAAAACATGCACAGCAATTTAAATGCAAACAACACTTCTAATCATGGAAGAATAAATCATTAATCCCACACTCCAACCTACAAGACAAATGTTAGCATAGACTACTCCCCTTATACCTCTCATATGCAAGAACATTTAACACCTTAGAAATGTTAGGGACGTACTTGGAATCTTCGCTGCCAAACAAAAACATTTTAAAGGAAAAGAAAAATTGGCCTAAGTCCACTAAGTGTTTTAACACAAATCCCCAGCGGAGTCGCCAAGCTGTCGCGACCTAATTTTCTGGTGCACCACCTAAAACTAGGTTAATGGACTGCTAAGTTTTTACACTTAGCTCAAGCTCTCCCAAGCCCATACCAAATCGCGACTTAAGTCTAAATTTTTAAACATGCAAGAGGTTATTATCTAAGAGTCGCCACTAATCAGTTCACGGTAGATTGATTAGACACCTAAGTAAAATAAATGGAGATTTATTTTACTCCTACGAACCAAAGACTAAGGGTACGGGGACTTGGTTACATTACAATTTTCTAATGTCATTTCGGTACCAATTCTTTTACTTTTCAAAATATTTTTACAGGCAGTTTGGATTTATTTTAACCTAAATTACTATTATGCAAATGTGGTGACCACACGGTGCCCATCCATTATTAAAACATTCAAATAAACAAATTGCATCACACAAAGCAAGCAATCAATTTTTTTTTTTTTTTTTGGGTATTCTTAAAAACTAGAATTCTTTATAAAAATGCATTTTTAAACTAAATGACTTAATCCTATTAATATGCAAATTCTAATTAAATGGGTCTATTATGCAAACTAGTTATTATGCACCTTATGACCTAACTTTACTAATAAATTCTAATTAAATGATCATAATATGCGAACTAATTAACATGCACCTAGATTTTTGTATTTTTTTTTGTATTTTTTATTGGAATTCAAAACTAATAAAAACCCTAATTAAGCTATCTAAAGTAATTTTCTAATCCATTTTTGGGATTAGTTTGACTTAAACCCTATCTTATCTTAGAAAAATATTTTTTTTTTAAATGAGATAATTAAAATGTGCGAACATTATCTACAACCCTAAAAAAAATTATTTAGGTCCAACCCTAACTTATATCTAAAAATGCAATCCTAAGAATGTAATCCTAAAAAATTTCTAATTTACTAAACCTAAATGTCTATTATATTAAACCCTAATGTCTTATATGCTCATGCAATTTTTTTGAATATTTTGATTTTTTGATTTTTTTGTTTTTTTTAAGCTGAATAATTGTTAAATTAGGGTTAAATCTAAAAAATTAATATAATCACTAAATAAAGGATCAAAATAATTGAAAAAATAACATATCGTCTCACAGGTTAAATTAACAATTACTCTAACCCTAATCATCACAACAACTCAAAATAATTAAAAAAATCTAGTCCGAAGTCTTACGGACCAAATTAAATAATTATTGTGATTTAACAATTGAGATTCTACCAAAAAGCCCAAAAATTAAAAATAATTAGAAAAATGATCCAATGTCTCTCAGATCAAATTAATAATTATATTAATTTCGGGCGAAATCCCTATAGATAATGCATACTAAATTCACAAATATTAACATCAAATATTACAACTTAAATAGATAAACTAAAATGAGATAAAATAGAACAAAATAAATAAAAGAAAAAGCTAAACCACCTAAAGAAAGAGGGCATGCTGCAGCATTGATGGGCGCCGGACGGGCGGTGGCTGGCGTCGGGACTCCAGCAGAAGCTGGCGGACGGTGACAGTGAGGGGCTCGAGCTTGGAGCAGCGGCGGAGGCGGAGGCGGAGCTGGACCGCGGGTCGCTGGGTGGCGACGTCAGCAACGATGCGGGCTCGGCTGGCGTCGGGGCGTCGCGGACTGCTGGGCAGCAACGGTGTCGAGCTCCAGCGCAGGGGTGCGTCGAATCGGGTGGCACTCTGGCGCGGTGACAAGCGAGTAAGAGGCAACGGCATTGGGTCGTCTGGCGGAGCACAGCAGCAGTGGGCTTCGGCGATGAGGCTGCACGTCGCGGGTGAGATCGGTGGAGCGACAATGGCGGGGGCGCGGTGTCAAGCGAGCAGGAGGCAACGGCGTTGGGTCGTCTGGCGGAGGACGGCAACAGCGGGCTTCGGCGATGAGGCTGCACGTCGCAGGCGAGATCGGCGGAGCGGCTTTGGCGGGGGCGTGGTGTAAGGTCAAGAGCGGCGAGCTTCGTCGAAGCTCCGGCGTCAGGCTAGGCAGGAGCAAGTCGCGGGTGCAGAGGTGCGGCGGCGGGCATCGGAGGCGCGTGGCAGCGGCATTGAAGGGTTGCTGCGTCGGCGGCAAGGCGCGGCGACGGTGCTCGCGATGGCGCAGCGGTGAGTAGGCTTCGGAGGGGGCGTCAATGAGCGAGATTGGCACGTCGAGCTTTGCAGGGAGGACGCAGGCGATGGGTGCGAGAGGAAGAAGATGCATAGTGATTCTATTTTTTCTTCTCTCCTCACATGTCTCTCACGTCACTTCTCTATCTCTTCTCTCAGCACTTTAAACTGACTTTTCCTTCTCTTTTCTTGGTCAGAGAAGGAAAAGAGAATTGTTTTCTCTGACCAAGACAGACGAAAGCTTTTTTTTTTTTTTTTTCTTGCATGAATTTCCTTCTCAAATTTTTCTCTCCATTTTTCGAGAATCCCCCCCCCTTCGCATCCGTACGGATCGACTTATTTTATAGTGATTTCTAGACGGCTGGTCTCCATGGCAACTTTCGAGTTTCCATCTTCCGTCACATTAAATTAAAGCTACAAATCGAGCATGATTTCGCAATCAGCTCAATCCTACTCAGATTTCTTCCATTTTGCAAAATTCTTGCCTCTTATTCACTTGATTTTTAAATTGTTTCTACATTTAACGAAATCCGAATGCTCATCAGAATTTCAAATTTCCATGCATAATCAATCAAATAAATTTCCCCCATTTTTTTTTTTTACTTTTTCCTTTTATTTGTTCCAATGCAATTTTTATTTTCCTTATTTTCCTAGATTTGCTAAAAATAGGTGTCAACACCTAGTTTGACTGCAGTGGACTTCTACAGAACAGCCGCGCCTGGAAGTTTGTCAGCCGCACAAAAGAAAGAGAAAGCGGACCCCTCTGACTTTGGTCGGGCCTAGAGCAGGAGGAACATATGGAAATATCTTGTGCGGTAAAAAATCCAACTCATAAAACTTAAATTAAAAAATGATATTGATGGATAAAAAAAATCACAAAATATAAAAAGTATATAAAACTTATTGTCAAGCAATATTAAGTAATATTCTAACATATCTTCTCACATGGATGGGAGCTCACACGGGATAGAGATGCAAATTTGCAAAAAGGATAACACTAGCTCTAATATCATATTAAAAAGTCAAATACAAAAGCTTAAATCGATAGGTAGATGAAGATCATATGAGCATAAAGATTACGTGAGACCCATTGTTAAGCGATATGAAATACTATTTTAACATTGTGCTAGAGAGTTTTCATTCATTTGAGGCATTTTTCCAAAACGTGAGCGTTTGTGGCTATGAGATAATACTCAATACTGTATTTATTGAGCAATTAAGAAAGGCTAGATACTGTGTGATTTGATGTGATCCACAATGTGTGAGTGCTACTCCCCGAATGAAATTCAAACGTCATAATATATATGGTTCGGCTTGGCGGAATCAATAGAAGAATTACAAAAAATATCATATACCTATTGCAATTATACCAACTTAGTCATAAATATTTTATATTTGTATCAATTTAGCCTATCAATCCAATTTTAATCAAAAATCACTATTCTTTTTTTTTTCTTCCCTTCTTCCTCTAGTCGGTCATTGGACCTTGTTCATCAGCCAAAGTCAAGGGCCCCTTGCTAGCCCGACAATGGCGAGTTTTGCTCAACGACGGTGAGGTCGGGCCTCGCCAAGAGCAGGCAAGGCTAGCCATCTCTAGTGGCCAACAAGGCCAACCTCACCAGCCCTCGCTTTTGGCTGGTTGCCGAGGTTTGATGATCTACTAGAGGAATAATGAAAGGAGAAAAAAAAAAGATAAAAATTAAAGAACATATAAAAATAATTTTAAAAAATTAAAATATTATTTAAATTATTTACGCCAACGCCAACCACGCTAGGTAAGACAGTTGTTATCCATGTGAATGATTTTCGATCAAAATCGATTGAATAAACTAAACTAATATAATTACAATAGGTTTGAAACCTTTCTGGTAATTCTTTTAGAACCAACGAACCGTCCTAGAGCTCATTGAGGTCATGATGCCCTTCCCCCGATCACACGTTTTCCTGTTATTAAATTAACAATATGATCATCATTGACTTCCAAGTTCCATCCATCTCGAAGTTCCTAATCCATATTTTATGGCGAACATAACAAAGATTACTATGATTTTATGGCATTACGAAGCGTAAGAACTGACGACTTTTAAGATATACAAATTGATAACCTTGTACACAAGTTGTCCCAACCGACACCTGTGACCCCCGTGCATTGGGCAAAATCACACTCTTATCATTTTCCACGTTCCAGCAATGCCTCCAATTGCTTTATTTTCTGCCTTCCACCATTTGGGCTCGTCTTCGTAATGAAACCCGCTTCATGGGTTCTTCAAGATTTCCTTAGCAATTGATTAAACTTAATCATCGAGAGTTGTCTCAATCGCCATCCTTCTCACATGAGAAAGAGGAAATAAGGAGTTCAATTCCTCACTAGGTTGGGATGGAGACACATGAGTAAGGAGGCAGATTTTGTAACCTCCGCACAGCATAGAACACACACAGTAAATTGTAAAATATATATAGGATCAAACCAAATAATAATGATGATGATGATGATGATGATGATGATACTAGACTCTCTTTATGACCCAAAAAAAAAAAAAAAAAAAAAAAAAACCAATACCTCCAAATAATCTATCTGTCTGCTGTAATACCAATTGGACAAAAAATTCAGTTGACTTTAAAATTCAGGGAAACTTCAATCATGAATCTCATGTTATTCATATTGCAAGGATTCGATTTTGAGTGAACGAATTGTTTGCAATTAAATCAGGTTGAAATAAATTAAGGATTTGTTTGCTTCACTATTTGTGTAATTCTTTTATCTGCACAAATTTATTCAATTACTCATTTGATCTGTAGGATGCAATGTATGCATTAGTTTTGGTGGCAACTATTACCCCCATGAACATTAACAATCTCAAGAATAAATGGCTTGCATAATCAAACCAATGCAATCAAGCAAGAGATGACAAGATTATGAATATTTTTTTTAAAATGCTAGATGATCATAAATTAACAATAACATAACGTGTCACCGGAGAATGATAGAATAATTAAATATTAAATCAGGCATTCATAAAACATTTGAAAGTGGTTCTATCAAAATCTCACATAATATCAAAGTATGAGATCCTAAGTTCATATTTTAGAGTAATAGAGCACGTGAAATTCACATGCACTTTTCAAAGCGCTAGATCAATTTTTGGGCACTTGGAAAGATTCCAGTTCCTTTGAAGGGGCAAATTGAGAACAAATTTATGTATATGGGTACTTTGAAAATGCCGTCCGAGTGCAGGGCTATTTTGAAAATTTCCCCAATTTCATGGATGGACTACATCTTTTCCATTTCCCCAGTTTCACTCTAGAGGGAAAACAATAAAGAGAACTTCTGCTGGAAAATCACAATCCTTACCCTTAATCCATCGTCCCCTCAATTAAGAAAGAAACATTCCCCAATCTCGCACACATTCTCCTGCACAATCCTCATCCCGATTCTAGCCGAAAATTTAAATCTCCAATTGATCCCTGAAAGCTCCGACCTGCGACGTTGGAAATGGGTTCATAACATTTCCTAATTAGACCCATTTATTTTAGGCTTTTTATTTTGTAACCTGAGTTAGATACCTCAAATTTGAGCAGACATTTTAATTGGCTGTGAATGGGTGTTAACTTTGTGATTTGGAATTTTCGCTCAGAATGATATCTGGCAAGAAGTGTGGAAAAGAGCGATCGATGAATATTTACGGTGGAGAGGCCATTTTAGATCGCACCAACGTTTCAAGCGTTTCGTCCATGAAATCATATGCCTAAGTCAAACTGCACTCAGCTGAAGTTTCCACTGCCGGTATCGGGGAACCGCCTAGAGCATCTAAAGGGGCTGCTGGCTCGAGTAGTTGAGAAAAGGCGGTAGTTACCGGAACCAAAGAGTCAAAACTAGAGATTCAAAGTAATTCTCGGAAAAAGAAATATGGGAAGGTCGTATCGCCAGCTGAGGCAGCCAAAGGTTCCGTTGTGCTCCAGCAGGGTAAGCCTTGTTTGTGCCAAGCCCGCAGACACAGGTTGGTGAGGAATTGCTCATCCTGTGGCAAGATTGGAGGGAGAGGGGCTGCGTAACTCCGGTGCACTTGTTTGAAGGAAGGAAGCTAGTATACCGGTCCTGACCAAACTGCAATGGTCCTAGAGGTGTTAAAATGACCCATTTTTGAACTCATATTTTATTTATATGGGTTATAAGTGGATCAAAGGCTTTTAAAAACCCAACTAAAAATGGGTCAAAAAAGCGACTCTGATTTAAATTGGTCAAAACTTGTGACCCATTTTTGACTCATTTAAAATATCAAGTGAGTTGGAACTTTAGAATCCATTTCTAAATTTCCAATCCAAGCCCCACTCAATCTTTCCCTCTTTAACTTTATAAAAATGTGTTTTTTATTAAAAAAAAATCAAAATTATAATTATTTTTCATATTTCAATTTTCTTTTCTTTTCTTTTCTTTTCTTTTCTTTTTCTTTCTTTTTCCTTCTTCCTAGCTAGTGGCCAGCAAAGCGACGGCCAGCGACATTCCAGGCTAGGCTCAAGCTCGCCAGCACGCAAGCCCGTGGTCACCGATGACTAGCGAGGCTCAAGCCACACCAAATTTGGCGAGACTCGAGCGAGGCCTCGACCTCGCCATATCAACAAGATCGAGCCCCACCCGACGCTAGCAAGCTCGAGTCTCGCCAGATCGGACGAGGCTCGACCTTGCCAACGACTGGTGAGGCTTGGCCTTGTCGACGATTGGCGAGGCTCGAGCTTTGCCGAATCTGGCAAGACTTAAACTCGCCGACGTCAGGCGAGGCCTCATCCTTGCTAGATCAACAAGATTGAGCCTCGTCCGATGCCGGTGGGGCCTTGGCCTCACCAAATCGGTAAGATCGAGCGTCGTCAATGACAGGCGAGCCTCGAGCCTCGAGTTCGCCGACATCAGCAAGCTCAATCTCGCCTATGGCCGGTCGCCAACCGTCTTCATGGCTAGCGGCCAGCTGAAGAAGAAGAGAAAAGAAAAGAGAAAAAGAAAATATAATAATTAAAAATTATTTTTAAAAATAAAATTTATATTTTAAAAATAAAATAATTAAAACTTCTATTTTTTAAAAAAGAATTATAAAAATTTTCCATTAAATTTGTATTGCATAAAAGTGTTTTATTAATACGTTTTTTTATAATAAAAAAATATCACAAAAATGAGCTTTATTAGGTTTGGTTAAAGATTTTTCATGTTACAATTTTTAGTTACTTAATAGTATGTTCACTTCAAACAAGAGAAGCATGTGCATGGTCTAATTCTTTATAAATATTTCAATTTATAGGCTTTTTTTTTTACTTTTTTATTTTATTTATTATTTTAATTTAATTCGAAGTTTTAATCTAATTAGCATATAATAGGTGTGGGTTTTCCTAGTATATTAGTAGGTTTTAGCAGATATGGGTCGATTCAAGTATGGGTTGAGTTTGGGTCGAATCAGGTATGAATAATTTGATTTACACTACATGAATATATGTCAAAACAGGTTAAATTAATCAAATATGGGTCAATTCATTTTCGACCCGACCCAACCCACCCATTTGACGGGTCTAACTGGTCCTTACAGAGGCTGAAGCTCTCAGAAGCTTACTGTTAAAATATAAATAGATGTGTGCGCTGCGGAAGCGAAAGCATGGTTTTAGTTATGGATGATAGTTTTTGATTTGTGATGTGTGCAAGTGTATATTTATATTTTAACATGGTATCAGAGCCAAGTTATCGGATGGTTATGGGCATTTGTCCTCACCATCCTCAACTAAAAAGGCCAGAGCCCGAGCGAGAGCCAACGAGCCGAGCCGGAGCGGAGCGGAACCAAAGCCGGAGCGGAGCGAGCCTACGAGAGCCAGAGCCCGAGCCCGAGCTAACAACTACAACTAAGAACAATTTGATGCCCCGAGAGTGTGAGGTCCATCTTGTGGGGAAAACCTTTACCTTGTGTGTGGTGGAAACCCTCCACCGTGAGAGGTCTTAGACCTACACCAATCTCCACAACACTTCATTCAACTAATGAAACTATTTTCCCCATGTCCTATATCCTTTAGTTATCCTATCTTGTCCCTTGTCCATCCTCTACAATCTACACCATACACTTGAATACGCCACCAACCAAAAACTATAACTAATTCTAAAACCATGCTTCCGCGCACATTTAAATTCTAACACTTACGCCAATAGACTCGTGGAATATGATCGAAACTCTGCAGCATGTGCAACGGTTATCGATGACCAAAGAGACCATTACGAAATTGAGGGCAACAGGTGGTTTTCGAAGGAGGTATATCACCTTTTGGAATCTTGATCAGTTGAGAGGTTTACTTCGTTATTGAGGCCTTGTATGAAGCGTTCTAATCCCTCACAGGAGAAGGAGCTCTCAAAAAAGAAGAAAGAGGAGATCAAGAAAGCTGAGCGGGCAAAACGAAGCGAAGTGGTCGTGATCCTTGACTTGGATGGTCGCAAGGTGAGTACATTCTCTTTAGGAATTCGTCAAACTGCACGTGACTTTGATCTTGCCGGCTTTCTGCAAAAAATGAAGAAAAACGAGTGAGCGTGTCTAATTTTGCTATGCATCCGCTACTCTTTTCCAGTTCCATAGCAGCCAAACATATTGTAAGAGTCTTCAGATCGTAGTACTCTGGTTTTTTTTTTTTTCAGATTTAGAACGACACATTAACAATTTTGTGGCTTTTTGTCTCGATGCTTTACACCTGGAAGTGGAATTGGTGAATGATGAGTTGTGGTGGCAAGGTTAGTAATGTGTCTCCAGGCCAAATTAGCTGCTCTTACACAAAGCAAAACCAATGGTCGCTTCTTTGCAATCAGAGGGAAAGCTTTCTACATGTTCTTTTAACAGCTAACAGTATCGCCCATGGATGTTCAATGAGTTCTTTTCTAATTCGTAATTTCGATTTGTTTTTGATAAGCTAGCATGATGTGGAATGGGTGCAGGTTTTCTTCGACGAAGATGGAGTTTCAGAAATGGAATCCCACCGGACAAAAGGGAAGTGACCTAGATAAAACCGAACCCAACCCTTAGAACTCGACCAATTTTTATAGATCCAAGCCCGATGAAGAAGCCGGACAAGTCTAAAGTGCCAAACAAGAGTCTCAAGTGCAGATTGTACTTGGAAATCGCCAGGAGGGTGCAGCAAGGGAGAATCAGCGTGGAAACACTTAATGGTTGATGACCATGTGAAAACGACCTCAAATGGAAAGTTTTGGAAACTCATCATTATTATACGATGGCATAGACGAGACCTGTACGACGGTTCGTTCGCTAGCTTTTTCTCATCGAGTCCATATTTCTTTTTTACAGTTGTGGAGCAGGAATTGCAAAACGTGTGTTTTCTGTTTTAAGCGGACTGGTGTAGTTAAGCATGTTTGTCTAGACAAATCATCATAATGCATAAAATAATACATCACCAGCAAAATGCTTGGAGAATTTGAGAAAGACATCTTGTTGGAAATAATGGTAGGCAAACACCAGCACATGACTAGAGAACCTTTAAGCAATTAAGGAACGGTAATGCCAAACGAAGAGAGAACCTGTAAGATTGTTCGGTTTTGGATTTACACTGATAAAAATCCACTAGTAAGAAACAGATAATGGAGGCAAAAGCAATGGCGAATTATCATCAAATAAAATCGCTTAACTACTTACTCTCATTGCCTCCTTTTCCACTGGAAAAGATGTAGGAGCCTTCGAGATTGTATGTCGAGGCATGACCCGAAATATTAAGTTAAAAGGACAAAGTCTAAGTAACAGCATTTGAGAGACTAATAGAAATACACATTTTTTTAAAGAAGTACAGCATAAACCAGTAACAGCATTTTAAGTAAAGGCTAGGAAAGACAACTCCAACAGATGCCCAACCGACGCCCGAATTTGGAGAAGCCACCAGAGTCTCTAGAATCTGAAAAAAAAAGAACATTGGAACAGAATCAAACTTTTTTATATCAACAGAATAAAGTAGACAAGATGATTACTGTCATTGTGAAAAAATGAATTTTAGCAATATTTTCTTCAACTTCCAGACTGAAAAATTCGTCGATCATGGAAAATATCTCTTCTTCGAACCGAAAAGTCCATGTCGCAAAATAAGAAAAACGACATCCTGTATCTGAAAAATGGAAATCAACACCGACAATCTTCTTTGTTTCGCCATCTCACGAATCACAGCGAGTCTCTTGACCCTAAAGGTGAACAAAGCCGATCTCAATGGACATGTTGCTGCTGCAAAAGCTCAGCCTCCTCAACAGAGCTCGTTTCTGATGGCGGAGATTCACACGCTGTCCAGCTGAGCCTATGCCTAGGGCATGGGCGTCAGCGTTAGGCTACGCCGCATATGTTTTTTCCTGTTTAAGCTCGGAGTCGAGCTAGGTCTCGGCTATAGACACCGAGCAACACCTCCAGATCTGGCGGCGGTGACTCGAACATTGCCAGCGGGACGTCTCTGAGCGGCAAAGATAGAAAAGGAAAGAATATAGGAGAGCGACATGAGGAAGAAGGCGCAGAAGCGACAGCAATTGGGGGCTGTGCATCCTAAGATGCGGCAGCGGCCGGTGCTGAGCGTGGCATCGGCAGCTTCGACGGTGGTGATGCCGACGTGCAGCGGGCGGGCATGGAGGCAGCTGAGGGCAGGATGAGGAAAAGAGAGAAAAGAGAGACAAGAGTATCCTCAGTAAATATGCCATTGGGGGGCCCTTGCTCTCCAGTACGAGGTTTTTTTTGGTCGGTCCAGTACGAGGTTCGAGAACCCGACATTGACTTTTGATGACGACTTCCCTAATTTGGGTGGTTCATCTTTTTATTTGTTTATTCCATTAGATGAGGTTAGTTTTGATCAATATCGCGTAAATAAGACTTAAAAATAAAATAGGGTGCCTGTTTTAACCACTAAGAAAATAATATGAAAGCTGAAGAAAAAATCATGCGAGAAAAAATAAAATTATTTATGGTCCGTAAATATATTTCTTTCATGGAACTTCAATTCGACAAAATATTTATTTAAAATTTGATGGTATGGCCGTTTAGATCTTGCATACCTATTTTAAAAAAATTAAAATAGGGTTTTTCCTTTTTTAAACAATGAAAATTAATTTTCAGCTCTCTTTTTCAAATCCCCGATTGTATTGTCATTTTAAAAGTTTCCTCAATAACTACCAATTTCGAGCTTTGACCGAAGTCCCATTACCAAAAGAGAGAGAGAGACGGGGTGATGATAATCAATGGCTCCTGTCTAAAAAGAAGCAGTTCAAGAAGAGCGTGGCCGTGGCGGAGCGGCACCCCCAGCTTAAGCATCGACAGCTTCTCATTTGTTTTATTTTGCGCATCAACTCCATTGGGGGAACAAACAACTGCCCTGATACCATGATAGTAACACAAAACTAAGCAGGAACTTATACTTACCAGAGTTGAGTGAAGATGTCGGCCGTGCAGCTCAGGGTGCCTCCGAGGATCATCCAATCGCTACCATGCTTGCCGTCAGTTGGAGCGGTGAAGGTCACGCCCATGCAGGAGGCGTACACATCGAACACGGGCACCCACCACAGACCTAAGCGTAGCCTCCGCCTGGCCTTCATCACCACGTCGATGGTCACCTCGCTGCCCTTCAACGACTTCACCAGGCCCTTCACACTCAAGTCATTGACAACCGCGATTATTGACAGGGCCTCGGCTCGGACAGTGGTCACATTGTGAGGGCCCTGAATGAAGGTAGGAATGAGGCAGGGACGAGAGAGATGGAGCTGGCCATTGAAAGTCAAGAGGAGCTTCATGTGAGTGTACTTGACGGAAATGAGTTTGCTGGGGTTTTTGATAGACAGAGCGATGTTCCATTGGGCGGTCACCTGGGAGGTGGAGCTGTTAAGGGATGAGAGGGAAGAGACTGGGTTGAGCCTGAATTCCGGGGGCATAAAGGCGGGTATTGCCAGGAAGACAACCATGACGAGTCCGAGAGTAGTGGGTATGGCATATGAGAGGCAGTGGAGGATGATCTGCTTGTACAGATCAGACTGCAGCGACCGCGGTGATGCTGGATTATTATTCGAGGGGGGTGGGGTGGCGGGGAGGTCCGTCATATGGGGGTTCTTTTTTCTCCCTGAAAACTTTGTGTGTGAAGTCTTTTAGGAGGGCGCAGAATTTATAAGGGGAATTGGGCACTGTTCAATGTGTTCATTATGTCTCGCTGTCACATGGTCTTGTGAGTACGGAGGATAGGTATTTTTTTGGGTATCGGAATTATAAGGGGAATTGGGCACTGTTCATCATGTCTTCCTTGAGAGTCTTCCCTTTTGATCGGACACAAAGACAAGCAGTGCAGAGGGAGAGGGAGAGAGACAGTCGTGAGTAAGGGTGTGCAACGGAAATCACTTGAACCGGGACTGTACTAGACCGGACCAAACCGCCACGGTCAACGGTCTGGTTCTCGGTTCCAAGGTGGGACCGACCGAACTAGACCAAATTTTGTTTATATATAATTTATATACATATAATAGATAAACACATATAATAAATTAATATTATATATGAAACTTGTTGCGATCGGAATTGCATTTGAGGTAATAACCTCTTATGTGACCAAGAGACCACTAAAGCTCTTAGAAAACTTATTTGTTAATTTTATCTTCTACTCGATGTGGGACAAGGCTCTAGAAGTTCCTCATGCTCACACTCTCTCTTTTGCTCCCCTCACTTGCAAACGACAAGGCACTTCAAGGCTTAAAGAGTTTGACTTCGACTAAACATTCAAAGCATAGAAGAAATATTGTCTATAAAACTTAAGCCAAGCATAGATTTTACTCAAATTGTTCATGGCTTTTATGCTTAAAATTAAGCGTGAAACACATAAACTATGATTAATATTCACACAAGTGAAGTTTGAATATTTTGTATGTGGAAACATGTGTGAGTAGTTTTATTATATCGCTCAAGAACCGAATTGGATTGATCGGTCCGGAACATAATTGTTATTTAGTGAATGGTCGTTCTTTAGTAAAAAAGAAAGTGCCGATTCTATTGGATTGGACCGGACCGTATCGGAACCGATGGTCCAATCTAGTTCCCGGTCCTAGGACCAAACGGTCCAATCCACGGCTCTCAAAATTGGGAGCTAGTTCTCCCGATCCGGTTCTCGGTTCCACCTTGAAACCGGACCAAACCGAAAACGAATCACCTAGAGATCCTTCATTTTAGCAGTCGCGAGAAAGGGGCGGGTAGTTGGCGTGTCCTTTCTTTTGCAATCGCGAAATCCTTGGTTTTTTGCAGTGAGAGAAATAGAGAGGAAGGCGCCCTTGTCATTTTTTGCAGTTGCGAAATCCTTGGTTTTTGGGCAGTCCAGAGAGAAGGGTTTCCTTTTTTTTTTTTTTTTTTTTTTTCTCGCCTCGCAGTCCAGAGAGAGAAGGTGGGGCTCTTGTTTATTTTCCAAAGAATGGGGAGGGGGGGTCCTTTTCATTATTTGCAGTCGCGAAATCCTTGGTTTTTTGCAGTGAGAGAGAAGAGAGCGAGAGGGGGGCGGTCCTTTTCATCATTTGCAGTCGCGAAAGGGGGCTTCCTTGTCCATCATTTGCAGTCGCGAAATCGTTGGTTTTTTACAGTGAGAAAGGGCGGGCGTCCTTTTCTTTTTTTTGTAGCCGCCAAATCATTGGTTTTTGGGCAGTCCAAAGAGAGAGAGAGAAGGGTGTCCATGTTTTTTTCTCGCAGTCCAGAGAGAGAGAAGGCGGCGCCCTGGTGTTTTTCTAAAGGCTCTCTGTTTTTTTCTAAAAGGTAGAGGCGGGGCTCTGGCGTTTTTCTATAGGCTCTCGGTTCTCTAAAAGCTAAAGGCGGGCTTTTTCTTCTTTTTTTTTTCCTGGCAGTCGTGGGAGAGAGAGGCCCAGGGGGGTTTTTTTTTTTTTTTTTTTGGTAGTCGCAAAAGAGAGAGAAGGGGGTGTTGTTTTTGAGAAAATATATTTTCTCTTCTTTGCAGTCGCATCGGAAGAGCGGGGATGCTCTTGTTTTTTTTTTTTTTTTTTTTTTTTGTAAGGAGCGGGGGTGTTCTTGTTTTCTGCAATCGCATCGCAAAAAAAAGAGGAGAAAATATTGGATGCCTCTAATATAGCCAGCACAACAAAAAAGAAGAGGCTTTCAATTAAGGATGCGTAAAAAAACCGGGAATCACCCAAACCATTCGGAGCTAGACCGGACCACTCGAGAAATGGAATTTCCCATGAGGACCTGTCATTTTTCTAGTTCCAATTTAGTAGAACCGATGAGAACCGGTTTAGTTTTCAGTCCTAAACATGGAATCACCCACCCACTCATCTAGACCAAATCAGTATGTGTGTGTATATATTTTAACGCAATTTTTTCCTCGGATGAATGGATCAATTCTCATAAATGGAGTCACTGTTAGAGAAATTTTTAGTAAAAAGCTAGAACTATAATGATCGAGGCAAATAAAACTATATAAATTAATCTAGAGTATGAAATAACCCAAAAAGATAAGAGCAAATTGTATTAATTCATCACGGAAAATGGTTTTTTTCTAAGGATGATTTGATTAGGATGAGATCTTTTCTTGTAACAAGTTATTCATACAGAAGTTTGACCAGACCCCCCTTCTTTAATTTACATGCGTGTGAATTGGGGTAAGTCTTTGAGAGGATGTGTGTACTTAGACTAATCATTGAAGAAAATATTGAGTACCACTGTTGTGCTAGTGTGTCAAATTACTAGTCTATTGAACTTGCAACATGTGTCACATGTGGACCCCACCGTTAAGAGGAAATTTCTCTCTCTTTTCGCACTTAGCCGCTCTTGACTCTGCTCCCTCTCTCTCCTTTCAATTCACAACCAAGTCTCCCTCTGATGAACCAACCACCATGCCAGCCCTTCGACTTCGACTCGTCCATTGTGGCTGAATTGTTGCCCCCTCCTGACTTTGCCAACTTTAGCCTCTCTCTCTCTCTCTCTCTCTCTCTCCAACTCATGACCAGGTCCTCGCCCAATGAACTGGTATGCTGCCTCTAGCTCCAGCACGTCCATTGCTCCGGCACGTCCATTGCTCCGCCACCATTGAATCACAATGAACCACTATGCTACCTTAAACTCATAACCAGTAAGATCAAACCCATCTTCGAAGGGTTTCAGACAACAAACGGACAAGGTGAAAAAATCGTATGATTTAGAGAAGGCGAAGGCAATAGATGAGCCAAAGCCAAAGGGGCGACGTGGTGGTTCGTTCATTTGACGAGGCCTCCATCGTGAGTTGGAGAGAGAGAGGATCTAGAATAGGAGAGAGGACACCCATGAGAGGAGTTCAAATTTCCTATGAAAGTAGGGCTACTTACAACACGTGTCCCAAGATCAATGGACTCGTAATTTAATGCGCTGGCACAACAATGGTAACCTAATATTTTCTCTTCATGGATCGCCAAATCCATGAGAAAAAAAAATAACAATCGGTGTTTTCAATGCTAAAATTGGACATGATTGTTTCCAATGCTAGAATTTCTACTAGTTATGTCACATAAGACGATCGGTATCACATTACTGATTTTTAGCTAAAATTGATTGTAAGGACTAAACTAGCCAATTGTCAAAAGATTTAAAACTAAATTAGCCAAGTTAAAAAATTTATAACTAAATTAATACAAATGTAATTGGTTTAGAACTTTTTTGATAATTTTCGCTTTGTGTGCAATCTTAATTTTAGGGTTTCACGTGTCTGATATGATTGTTTCCATGTCTACACATGGTTGTAAATGAACATATTACGGTGCTTACTTAGAGACAAGAATCATGATATCTTAATATCTCGGTATTTCTCGGGATATTTGCTTTTTCCTTCGCATCAAACCGTCGGCAAATCCACCTGCGTCCTTCAAAATCATGAGCTGAAAGCGTGTTTTGGGACAGCTTTGGTTTCATGATAGCATCTAGACAAACAACAGTGACTCCAAAAACTCTCTAATTTGTGTGATATAAGATTACATATCCTCCAATTTTCTCTGCCCGTCGCTTTCGAGAGAGCCTAGGGATTACTAATCTTTTTTTTTCCTTAGAACTCTTGAATTAAGTGATCTAGCCAGGATTAGGTTTCTTATAAATCGTGATATATTTGTTTTGTTCCCCATTTTCAAAATGAGGGGGACATGATCACACCGACATGTCAATTAAGTTTGACTCCGCAGTGGACTTCTACAGAACAGCCGCAGCTGGAAGTTTGTCAGCCGCACAAAAGAAAGAAAAAGCAGACCTCCCTGACTTTGGTCGGGCCCACAGCAGGGAGGAACATATGGTAATATCTTGTGCGGTAAAAAATCCAACTCATAAAACTTAAATTAAAAAATGATACTGATTGATAAAAAAAAATCACAAAATATAAAAAGTATACAAAACCTATTGTCAAGCAATATTAAGTAATATTCTAACATATCTTCTCACGTGAATGGGAGCTCACAAGGGATAGAGATGCAAATTTGCAAAAAGAATAACACTAGCTCTAATATCATATTAAAAAGTCCAACACTAAAGCTTAAATCGATAGGTAAATGAGGATCATATGAGCATAAAGAGTACGTGAAACTCATTGTTAAGCAATATGAAAAATTATTTTAACATTGTCCTAGAGAGTTTTTATTCATTTGAGGCATTTTTCCAAGACATGAACATTTGTGGCTATGAGATAATATTCAATACTTTATTTATTGAGCAATTAAGAAAGGCTAGATAGTGTGTGATTTGATGTGATCCACAATGTGTGAGTGATACTTCCTGAATGAAATTCAAACGTCATCATATATATGGTTTGGCTTGGCGGAATCAATAGAAGAATTACAAAAAATATCATATACCTATTGCAATTATACCAATTTAGTCATAAATATTTTATATTTATATCAATTCAACCTATCAATCCAATTTTAATCAAAAATCGCTATTGTTTTTTTTTTCTTCCCTTCTTCCTCTAGTTGGTCTTTGGACCTTGTTCATCAGCCAAAGGCAAGGGCCCCTTACTAGCCTGACAATGGCAAGTTTTGCTCAACGACGGTGAGGTTGAGCCTCACCAAGAGCAAGCAAGGCTAGCCATCTCTAGTGGCCAACAAGGCCAACCTCAACAGCCCTTGCTTTTGGCCGGTTGCCGAGGTTTGGTGATCTACCTTTGAATGTTATTCTTTTCTTAACAACTTAAAGGACAAGATTCTCTGACCAAAAAAAAAAAAGGATAGGAGTCACACACTTGAGTAGCATGATTGACGAGCCCTGGACAGTGTACTGTTCAAACTTGGTGGTCATTGTTTCGGCAATAGCCAGGGACACACCTATAGGTCCTCACGAGCTTTTGCCAGCAACGGTTTTCAGAGACCGAAAATAACACCAGGGCTAGCGGTGGTAGCACCTGAGGAAGCCGAGAATAATAGAGGGTACGATAAATTCTTAATAGCGGCCAATGATCAGCTTCGACCGGTCATTTGGTATCTAAAGATCGTGGCGGAATAATAGAGCCCTGGACGGCATGCTGCCAGACTGCGGCGGCAATGCCGGACCGTCATTTGGACAGGGTGGGCTGGGGCGGGCGGGTCTCATTTGGAATTCTCGTGTTGAGTCTTCTTGTTTCTATAGGTGTTTATGTGTGAAGTTTTAATTTGGAGGGGGGAGTTGGTGTTACGAGTCGGGCATGGCTCTCCTTTGTTGCTAGCAAGCGTGCGTGTGGCTAGGCGATTCTGAAAACAAACGTCAAAAGGATCGCATTTCTTTCAATGCCTAACCTTGTTGATTATTAAATTCTGGCCTGTCCTTGTTGCTGGCAGTCGTGTAATTGCTTGGTGTGTGTACATTTTCAAGGCCGGGCACGTCCCCCAACCTAAAGTTTCAATTTTTACAATTTATCCTGGCTCTTTGGGAATTGGTTGTAATGTATTCTATAGTGATGATGCCGACTAAATTTTTCTCACAAATCTGACCCTGGGACTGCACGTAATTAGGGAAGGCTCTATATCCACGAGAAAGAAATATAGCAACCGTTGGAAATTACGTTCCAAAACTCTATTCATCGTGCATTTGTGTAGATTATACTTAAATTATAGCCGGTACTTTAATCACATGCTCTCACATATAATATATTTTCCAATTGTTCTTTTACTTTTTTTTTTTCTTTATAGGTGCATACTTACACAATGAACTTGCTCTCCGTAATCAGTCAGGTGCTGCCGACGTAATAGGAATTCCCAGCAAAATTTGGTCATAGTCAATGCCGAGGGACGTGATGCAATCAATTCGTTGAAATTCAGGGTACAAGTTGCAAATATCGACACATCAACGCGTGACACGTTACAATCTTGGAGAAACCTGAAGGTTACATTGTCATTTTCCCCATTTTTCGTGCTTATCTCTTCTGCTGGATAAGGGGAAATGAATGGAGGGGCGAGTCACTGTCGAGCAATAAATAGGAAGGAGAGCCAACATGTGCGCGCTGCGCAGGGAGGCCAAAGCCAACGTGGGCGAGTGGAGGGTACGATAAAGTCTTAATAACGGAAGATGAAGAGTGAACATTCTCTTTTGGATGTTTGACTTTGCAAATCTTGGTGGGCCGCTCACTTGGAATTTAAACAGGGCAGGGGGCAGACTTGCAAAAACTGTTTTCCCTACAAGCCTTTTAGTGTGATTTTTGACTTTGCAAATTTTTTTCCCTAACAAGTTTTTTGGTGTGAGATCGCAGAATTTAAGGAGGGCAGGGGGGCAGACATTCAAAAAAAATTTCCCTATAATTTTTTCGGTGTGATATTTTGTGAGGACACGGAATTTAAAGGGGGCCAAGGGGCAGACCTGCAAAAAGAAATTTCCTTAAGTTTTTTGGTGTGATGTAATGTTTTGTAAGGGGGCGGACATGCAAAAAGAATTTCCCTATCAGTCTTTGGTTTTGATGTTTTATGAGGACGCGGAATTTAAAGGGGGCAGGGGGCATGAGTCAACATCCCCTGCTTTAGAGAATCCATCAATCATCACATAGCACGTGCAACTGGTTTTTTTATTCCTTCTTTGACACTCATCTCATTAGAAAGAAAATTCTGCCAGATTAATATATAGTTTCCCCAGAAAAGCATTAATCAAGGCAATGCATGTTGCTTTCGTAAGAGAAACCTTACTGCAGCTCCTCATGATCACAGAACCCTTTAACCACTGTGACAACTTAAAATATCCGGTGTAATTCTCCTTTACTTCCATCTCATCAAGCAAATTCAAAGCTTCCTTTACTTTGCGAAGCTTGCATAAGCTCTCAATGAGTATATGGTAGGTAATGATGTTAGGGATGCACCGTTTCCCAACCATGAAATGTTTCCATCACATTTTCAAACTTTGAAGCCTTGTTGCACAGGCCATTTGACAAAGAATTATATGTAGTCACACTGGAAAAAATGCCATAACGTGCTATGATAACTTATAAGCAAAGGAGGTAGTAAATTTCAGACCTATCTTGAACACAATGCTATGTGGACAAGAGATTTCTTATGAGCCCGATCATAACTTGATATGAATAGAGTGGTCCCTGAATCAACATGTCTCAACACAAATTGGCTTAAATGGCCGATAAGATCCAAATTCCTAAATGCGAATATAGGGACACAGTTTGAATGGTTTGCGGCCCCTAAAATTAAAAAGGTCGGTAACGTGCCAAATATTTATTAATTGAAGGCCCTTTTCTTTTGTCTGAAGAGTGATGAAAATTGGTAATTTACATCTTACCAAAAAAAAAATGGTAAATTACAAATTTTATTGGGGCAAATCGAACCACGGGCCGTGCAAATGGAAGGTGGGTAAGGTGGGGGAGACTTTGCCTGCCTTTTA
The DNA here is from genome assembly GCA_016097485.1 of Eucalyptus sideroxylon x Eucalyptus melliodora. Lineage (NCBI taxonomy): Eukaryota > Viridiplantae > Streptophyta > Magnoliopsida > Myrtales > Myrtaceae > Eucalyptus > Eucalyptus sideroxylon x Eucalyptus melliodora. The sequence continues at coordinate 7,290,207 of CM027825.1, forward strand.
GTACAAAAAAAAGGTGGGCGAGACTTTTTGCACGAGACGGAAAAACAAGGAAACAACGTTTTCAACTCAGAAAAGACATTGACATCTCTCTGAGGATCAAGGCACTTCAATTAAAGGTTCTTGAATGAGCAATGATGTGACAATGCTAGTTGCGATCACCAGGCCCCACAACCAAATCTTGATGCTCCGGATAGCTTCTGAGCAATAGGGAGAGGTTGAATGAGCAATAGTGTGAGAGTTTTGTGTTCTTGGGTGAAGGAAACAGATTCCTAAAAATGAACAAATCCATGAAGTATCGAATTCTAAAAAAAACTGCGGAAACAGGCCGAAGATATGCTTAACAACGATCTAAAAGGACATCAAGAAAATAGACATTCCTTATTTATCACAAATTAAATATTTATTATAGTCTCAAAGGGATCGATTGACACCTTGGAATTGAATTCTTGAGAAAGAATTCACTCCGGTCAAAAAGAGGAAAAATATACCTACTGTTCACTATTTGTTTAAAGTTTCCTTTTTTTTTTTTTTCTTTTTATACATCAATTATTTTTAAAATATAACTACTCTCTCTTATGGGTGGATGGTAGGCAGTGATAAGGGTAAACGATGATAATAGTTTTTATTTTTTACTTTTATTTTAGAATAGATTAGCTTCTGATTTTTGCTCCAAATTTATTTTTGGAACATACTTTTATTCTAGAAATAGAAAAATAAAATTATATTTTCAAATGAATTTATATTTTAAACTTATTCCCAAAAATAGAAGAATAAAGAAATAGAAAAATAAAAATTTTGACATGCCCGCTCTTAGAATTTCCATTATTTTAAACAAAAAGACACTTTCTGCCGTCAGTGAGCAGGGGATATGCACGAATCCCAAGATTATTTTGAGTGAAAAACACCATTATCTGAACACAGATTTTGTAAGAATTCCAATTGAGGCATTTAACTGCTCAATCAATTCTTGGAGATTGCCTCCTTTCCAGCTGAAAAAGCAATACGAACTATGGGGTTGCATACCAATGCAATGCATGATCGGTAACCAAGTTAAGAGGAAAACTTGCAAAACCTCACAAATTAAAGACACGTAAAGTACAAACTATTTCTTCCACACGGTAACTCGAAAATTCAAATATCCAGAGAATACAACTTTTAACAAAGAAATACACATAAACCCACAACAAAAATTAAAATATTTGCCAAAGTAATAGTCTAGGAAAGAAACGTCCAGTGGATGGCCGGATTTGTAGAAGCCGAGTCTTCTGAAAAAAATAATGCAAAAACACGATATCGTGAGAATTAAACCTTGTTTATATTAACAGAATAAACAGCCGAGATGATTTCTCGAAATGCAAAAGTGTTCGATAAAATCACATACAAATTACTTAAAATAAGTGTTTAATGCAACAGAAGCACTCACTATATAGCATAACCATAAATTGTTCGGACCACTTAATCATAAATCATGAGCTTGATTAAGGGAACTCGCGTGCTTGTAAGTTTTCTTACCAGAGTAGAGTGATGGTGTCGGGAATGCAGCTTACGGTGCCTCCAAGGATCATCCAATTGCCGCCACCCTCGCCGTCACACGGAGCCGTGAAGGTCACGCTCATGCACAAGATGTATACATTGAACACGGGCACCCACCATGGACCCAACTTCAGCCTCCGCTTGGCTTTCGCCACTATGTTGATGGTCACCTCTGGGCCCTTCAACGTGCTCACTAGGCCCTTTATGCCTAAGTCATTGACGATTGCCAAGGTTGATCGGGCCTTGGCTCGGACTATGGTCACGTTGCTGGGCCCCAGAGTGAAGGAGAGAACGAGGGAGAGACGAGAAAGAGCGAGTTGGCCTTGGAAACTCAAGAGGAGCTTCATGTGAGTGTACTGGATGGTGATGAGCTTAGTTGGGTTCTTGATAGAGGGAGCGATGTTTCAGGTGACGTGGGTGATATAGCTAGTATGAGAACCTAGAGGGGGGGTGAATAGGTTTATAAAAATTTCTTTGAGAATTACACAATATTTAAACAGTTAAGGGATTTGCAACAGTTAAAAATCAATCGCAAGACTGAGTAAGAGAAAGAGAGAATTGAACACGCGATTATAGTGGTTCGGCTTGATTCAAGCCTACGTCCACTCTTCTGCACTGACAGCCAATTGGCTGGATTCCACTATGATCAAAGAGCTGTTACAGTATTGATCTTCCTTGATTTCTAGGTGTAGATGATCTACCACACTCGCTCAAGGTGTCACCAAGTATGAACACTCTCTGTTTAAACAATTTAGCTCAAGCTGTATCGACTAACAATCAAGAATCTTCAGACTCTGGAATTTTTCTATCAATCACACACTTAAATTAACTAGAACATCTTCCTTTTATACTCCTTTATGCCATCATAGCCGTTGGCACTTACCAAAGGAATTCCTCCAATCTACCCGTTGGACGGAATCAATCAAGAAGATCATCCGAGCTATTTAAGGAATCTGACGATAGCCCATCAATCCTGTTCGCCCATACAATCAGGATCTTGGTTTCCAAGAATAGAACTTTCCAAGATTATTTCATCGATCATCGGATCTTCAATCGATCTTAGATAAGAATTAAAGAATCCGAAATGATTATCCAACCAAAGAATCTATTCCAGAGGATAGGATCGAATCCTCAACCATATACCTCGGCTTTGGATTTCCTTCGTCACTTGGATTAGAAAGACTGTCAGTGAGAATAGACTTAAGTCTTGAGTCTTGAGTCTTAAGTCTTGAGTCTTGAGTCTTGAGTCTTGAGTCTTGAGTCTTGAGAGAACAAAGTCTTCAGACTTTAAACTGACGGTCTCCGAACATCCAGACTTAGACTGAAAGAAACGTTTTGTCAACTTCAAAATATTCTGGAAAGATTTCTCCAACAATCTCCCCCTTTTTTATGGTGACAAAACTTTCTTGAAGATTTGAACAACTTTGACCCGCAAAACATTTCTCAAGCAATATGGCTAACTCATAAAGATTAATAAAACAACCAGACTCTCGCATCCACAGAAAATTGGTTAGTCTTACATGAGAAACACCATATAACAATACTTGAAATAAATGCAACCATTGCAACCAGTCAAGCATCACAATCCACTGATCAATTCAGTCAAATTCACACCCAAGTTCAAGTTCTCAAGTCATACTCAAAAATAAACATAACCACAAAAGTCAAAGTTTTAAAAGATAAGATGTTGGTTCAAATTGGTTCTCCCCCTTTTTGTCAGCATTAAAAAGGGTGAGAAAGGAGTCATGTCTGCTTGGGAATACGCACGATCCGGAAATCCCCAATGGATGGACTACTCCTTCGAGCTTCTTCAGGTCTTCTCTCAGATGAGCTACCTCTTCTCCCTTGGCATTGGCTTGAAGTTGCAGAGCAAGGTCTTTGAGTTTATCCTCCAGAGAGACTGAAGATGCTTGTCCAGCGCTCTTCAAAGCTTGGATTTCACGAGTCCGAACATATATCCGGCTACGCATTTCGAGGAAGAATATTCATGATGCTACGAAGATCGCAGAATCATCCGTACGTGTACCGGCATTGACTTTCTCAGATGATGTGTATGCAGACGATGGCACTTTTGAATGGTCTGGCAGATTTGGAATCGATGCATCACCTTCTTCAGGCAAGTGAGAGACCTGAACATCTTCTGGGTCTTCTGGAGATTGTCTTAGATCTTCACTAACAAAGAAAGCATGAGGTGTAGACTTCTCTTGCTCGCTAACTCCCCTGTTTCGAGGACATCGGAAGAGTGATGATCATGCTCTTGATCTTCCTTCTCTCCGCATTTGTCGCAGACTTTTCTTTTTCTCCTTCTTCTTCTTCTTCTTCTTCTTTCTCCTTCTCTCTCTCGATCTTCTTCTCCTCGTTCGCTTTTCTTCTTCTCTGCTTTCCGCTGAAGTTACGTCGGATGAGACACGAACGTCCGGTTCAGTCGAGCTTGGATAGAAGGATCTTCATCATCTTCATCTTCATCTTCATCCTCAAGGATGAGAGTTCTTTTCCTCTTTTTCGATGAGGCACCAATGACCTCTTTTCCTTTCCTTTTTGAAGCAGACTGGACTGGAGATTTCACTTTGAATTTCTCCATTGCCTTGGAGAGTTCTTGCAGACGCATCTTCATTAACATTTTCAACCCTACCACCATCTTATCACACGGTCGAACACAAAAGGTATGTGGCATATCAATGTTCAGATGTCTGAAGATCTTGGTCACCAGACCAGGATAAGGCAATTGTCCTTTGTCTTTTGACAATGCTCTGTACATATGGAAGAGGATAGTGTGCGGGAGGGAAAACTTCCGTCCTGAGTTGATCGCATACATCAACTTTGCTTCAGAAAGAGACACGAAGTCTTTGACGTAGACTTTGGTCCGAGACAGTTGATTACAATCTTATGAAGCACGATGTTGATAGCATTCATCCTCGAGTAGGTAATTTTCTTCTCTACATCCATATCTTTGACAAGATCCGAGTAGTACGAGCGGTGAGACTTTGATTGGGAGATAGCGTCCTGTTCAACTCCAACAATGTCCGCCAACATATTCACATCTACCACGTAGACTTGATCTCGAACACCGAATGAAATCCTATTCGCATCCAAAAAGCTAAGATTTGAATAGAAATAAGCGGTCGTTGAGCATACCCGTCTGTAGAGTCAGAGCAAAAAGTCTCAAGTTGAAGCAAATTCAACTTTTCTCTTAAGTTCACGTTGATGGAGTCCAGGAAGTCAAAATCGACACTTCGAGGGTTTATCACCCCTCTTTTCAACAGCCTGAAATACACTTTTTCCTGATCCTTAGATTTAAACAAATCCATCCGATTTCCTTTCACCTTTGCTGCCACACCCATTCGAGGTTTAAATTCAAGGAACATTTTGTCGTCATCGTTCCCGTCAATCAGATTTTGTCCTGGCAAACGAGGGTCTCTGGGAATGTTCGCAAGAGCCTCCTCTGCCCTTCCTTTCGGAGCAATTCCCAATTCTTCCATTTTCCGCAGAAAAAGATACTCATTTCCATAATTTTTGTCCTTAAGGAAGTCATCTATATATTTTAACGAAGAACCGGAGCTTTTCAACGCACGATAAAGCTTATAGATAAAAGAGGGTCTTTGGACTCTTACTGGGTCGGCATCCTCGATTATCTCTTCTTCCAGATGTTGACTTCCTCCTTGTGGGGTAGTAGGTGCTGAATGACGTGGAGGAGAGCGAATCGGACTTTGTCGCTGACTTGATAAGTCTTCTTCCTCTGTAAGATCGAAGTGAGTCGGTCCCTTCTCCATTCTTTGTGGTCCCCTGCTTGCTATTCTTGATGATTTCCTTGAAGACGACATCCTTCTTTGTCTATTGGAAGATTCCTTCACTTGCTTTTCCCAAGAAGAATGACCACTTTCTCGACGATGAACAAGAAGAAGAAACAATATCGGGAGGAGAGTGTCTTTTTTAGGGTTTTGAAGATTTGGGCGAAGAAAAAAAAACTGTATATATATATGTACCTCGGATTTGAAAAGAGAAGTTTAAATCGGTACAAGGAAGGTGTACGAACACATCTTTTCAAAATCAATAACTACCAAAATTAATTCCTTGAAAAATTTTCGAATTATATCTAAAAGAGAAATCGTACCTTTTCGAGATTAGATAACTAAACAAGAATTCGTACCTTTTAGATAAAATAGCAACTTACAGTCTTTAGCCATGAATGTTTGAGTCTCACGATTTAAAGTCAGAGTCTTAGAGTTGGTGAGTCTCTAGACTTTAACTTCTTCAAGCTTCAAAATGTTGAGTCTTGAGCGGATGAAGTCGAATTGATTTTTCTCCAAAGGCTTTGTGAATATATCCGCTAGTTGACTCTTTGAATCAACAAATTGAATCGAGATTTCTCCATTTTGAATATGATCTCTAATAAAATGATGTCGGATCTCAATATGCTTTGCTCTTGAATGAAGGATTGGATTTTTGGTGAGATTTATCGCGCTGGTGTTGTCACATCGATTTCCGTGCATGAGTCTTCAATGCCAAAGTCTTGTAGCTGTTGTTTTATCCATAGAATTTGCGAACAGCAGCTTCCAAGAGCTACATACTCGCTTACGTCGTTGAGAGAGCTACGTGCTTTGCTTCCTTGAGAACCAAGACACCGTCCCGTTTCCAAGCAGTTGACAAGTTCCGAAGTGCTCTTTCTATCGACTCGAACCGGCCAGATCTCGCATCCGAGTATCCTAGAAGATTAAAGTCTCCCCTCTTTGGATACCAAAGACCGATGCTTGAAGATGAAGCAACGTATTTGATAATACGTTTCACGGCAATGAGATGTGATTCTCTAGGATCGATTGAAACCTAGCACGAGATGCAAACACTCAACAAAATATCGGTCTAGAAGCGTAAGATAAAGAAGTGAACCGATCATGCTTCGTACAGCTTTTGATCTACTTTCTTCCCTTCTTCATCCTTGTCTATCTTCGAGAACATGACATTGGTATGTCGGTCTTTTTGCACTTTTCCAATCCAAACCTTTTGACAAGATCATTCGCATATTTTTCTTGATGGATAAAGGTTCCTTCCTTCATTTGGTTTACTTGGAGTCCAAGAAAGAATGTTAACTCTCCCATCATACTCATTTCAAACTCATCCTGCATAGACTTAGAAAATTTCTTACAAAGACTTTCATTAGAGGATCCGAAAATAATGTCATCAACATATATTTGAACGAGTAAGAAACTTTTGTTTTCCTTTTTGATGAACAGAGTAGTATCTACTTTACCTTTGACAAATCCGTTCGTAATAAAAACTTACTTAGTACGTCGTACCAAGCTCGAGGTGCTTGCTTTAGACCATACGAGCCTTTTTCGATCGAAGACCGAGTCGGCTTCTTTGGGTCTTCAAATCCAGGCGGTTGTTCCACATAAACTTCCTCTTGGATAAATCCATTTAGGAAAGCACTTTTGACGTCCATTTGGAATAACCTGAAATTTTTGTAACAAGCAAATGCAAGTAATAGACGAATAGCTTCTAACCTTGCCACAGGAGCGTAAGTCTCATCATAGTCTATTCCTTCTTCTTGCGTGTATCCCTTGGCCACGAGTCTTGCTTTATTTCGTACGACTTTTCCTTTTTCGTTCATCTTGTTTCGAACACCCATTTGGCTCCAATAACAGTTTTACCTTTTGGTTTAGATGTCAATTCCCGAGACATCATTAATGTTGAACTGTCTCGAGCTCTTCTTGCATAGCTTCGATCCAGCTTTCATCGATAAAGCTTCTTCTATGCTTTTTGGTTCAATTTCGAGATGAGAGCAACAGCACTAGATTCTTCACGCCTCTTTGATCTCGGTGCGGATTCCTTCATTGATTTCGCCAATAATGAGATCTTTAGGATGACTGGATTTGTGTTTCCAGTTACTGGTTGATTTGTTTGGTTGATGATCTCTTTCTTTATTTGTATCTTCATTAGCATCTTGATCTTGGACTTCCTGAGTCTGAGATGCTTTTTGAGTTGAAGACTTTGGAAGGTCTTGAGCGGAGTTCGAGACTCTTCATGCTTTGAATCGGCTGGATTCTTCTTGTGTGGAGTCTTGGAATTTGACATTCATTGATTCCTCCACAGACTGGCTTTTCTTGTTATAGACTCGTAGGCTTTGCTTGATGTAGAATATCCAAGGAAGATTCCTTCATCGATCTTTCTTCAAACTTACCAACTCGATCATTTGCATTTTTCAAAATAAAGCATTTGCAACCAAATACATGAAAGTATGAAACAATAGGCTTCTTACCTTTGAACAATTCATAGGGGGTTTTTTCAAGAATAGGTCTTAGGAAGACTCTATTTATGATATAGCATGCGGTTGAAACAGACTTCAGCCCAAAATCGTGAAGAAATTTTACTTTCAATTAAAAGTGTTCTAGCCATTTCTTGAAGAGATCTATTCTTTCTTTCCACAACTCCATTTTGCTCTGGAGTATACGGAGAGGAAAACATGTGATTAAAACCAGATTTATCACAGAATTTTGTAAAATCTTGATTTTCAAATTCACTTCCATGATCCGTTCTTATACTTGAAATAGCACATCCTTTTTCATTTTGAACCCTTTTTGCAAACTTCTCAAAGTACGAAAAAGTTTCTGACTTACTTGCAAGAAAGTATACCCAGGTAAAGCGAGAGTAATCGTCTATAATTACTAGACAATATTTCTTACCTCCAATGCTCTGGGTTCTTGTTGGTCCGAAGAGATCCATATGAAGCAACTGTAATACATGATTAGTAGATACATGATTCTTTTGCTTAAATGAATTTCTTACCTGTTTTCCCGAGAATGCATGGAGTGCATAGGTCGGACTTTTGATATGGCAATTTAGGTAGACCTCGAACAAGCTGCTTTGAAGAGATTTTGGCTAATTGCTTCTTATTGATATGGCCAAGTTTTCGTGCCATAGAACTGCTTCATCTTGAATTGAGATTAAGCATTGTTCTTCATTTGGCTTTACATCAAGGAGGTAGATGTTTCCATGCCTTCGACCCATGAAAGACTGTGTCGAATCTTTACTAATTCCAGAACATATGCCTTCTTGAAAGGAGATCTTGAAACCGGTATCACACAATTGGCTAATGCTGAGAAGATTATAATTGAGTCCTTCCACTAGAGAGACATTGCTTATTGTGAGATTTCTAATTTTCACAGTTCCAAATCCCACGATGTTTCCTTTGCTATTTCCTCCAAATGACACTTTTCCACCATTTACTTGAATAAGCTTTATGAAACAATTTGAGTCTCCTGTCATGTGTCTTGAGCATCCGCTGTCAAGATACCACTTTACCTTCATTTTGACAGAGACCTGCATTCAAAATAGAGTCTCAAGCTTTCTTTGGTACCCAAATTTTCTTGGGTCCTTTGGTGTTAGTAGGCTGAGCATTATTAGGCCATACTCTCTTAACAGGCTTCCAAACCATAGGACACTCTTTTTCAAAATGATCCGATTGTTACACTTTGAACACCTCAAGGCATTTCGACCTATAGACTTTACAAAAACTTTCTTGAAATGATTTTTGTAAGCCTCTCTCGAAGGTCTTTTCTTAATTCTTTCTTTTACTTTCGGAAAATCAATCAAAGGGATTGTCTCAGTTGTCATTCCTAGACCCGACTTATTGAAGTAAGGTCTTTGGACTGAAAGAACTTTTTCAAGTTTTTCCGACCCTATTGAAAATTTCTTTGAAATATTTGATAAATCAGTTTTTAAGAAAGCATTTTCTTTTGAAAGTTTTTCTTCATTCTCTTTAAGGGTAGAAACATTCAAGTTTAAACTTTCCACTTTTTCTTCCAAAATGTTTTCCTTTTGTTTTAAAACTGAGTTTTCCTTTTTAAGTTCGGAAATCTTTTTTGAGAGAAGTCTTAAGACCGAAGCATAATTCATCAATGTATTTAGAGACTTTGACAGGGATTTTATAATCACTTACTTCAAATTCACTGTCCGAGTCGATCCAGTCCGAGTCGATTGTGCCATCGACACGGGTTGGCATATTCCTCATCACTCTCTTCACACTCTGTATCGCTCCAAGTTTCGGCTTTAAGAGCTTTTCGAGACTTCTCAGCTTTTCTTCTTTTCTTTTTCAGAAGAGGACAGTTGGGTCTGATGTGTCCCTTCTTTTTACATTCGAAGCAAACTACATCTTTGTTTGGTTCCTCATCATCAACGAGACTTGGTCTCTGTGTCTCGAAAACTTTGTTTCTTTGGAATGAACCTTCTCGCCTTTTCTATTCAGTTTTCTGAATCTTCTTATCATGAGTGCGAGCTCCTCATCATCCATATCATCTTCAGAATCTGCATCATTAGAATCATCGTTAGATTTTAGTGCAATAGATTTCTTACCTCTTGGATCTTCGTCTTCATTAATTCGTTCCACTTCATAAGACTGAAGAGTTCCAATCAGCTCGTCTACAGATAATGGCATGATTCTTTGCGTCTCTCTTATTGAAGTCTTTATATGATTCCAATCCTTGGAGAGTCCACGCAGAAGCTTGTTCACCTTCATGGGATCAGAAATTTTTTGTCCTTGGTTCTCAAGACCATTGACAATATCTGTAAAACGACTAAACATGTCAGTTATAGATTCTCCTGGTTTCATTTTGAAGGCTTCATATTGACCAAGGAGAATGTTAATTCTGGTCTCCTTCACTCGGTCTCCGTCCCTTCATAAGTGATATGTAATCTATCCCGAGACTTCTTTTGCTGTAACACAAGAAGATATTCTGTTATATTCGGTAGGTGACAAGGCACAATATAAAGAATAAATTGCTTTAGCATCGAGTGCTTGTCTCTTGTTTATCTCTTCTTGAGACATTCCGCTGGCTTCAACAGTTTCTTTCCCTCTTTCAGATACTGATGCAGCAGTAGGAGTGATTCCTTTTTCCACCACAACCCATTCCAGAGGATCCTTTGATCGTAGAAAAGCTTTCATCTTATTTTTCCAGATGTTGTAATCTTTTCCATCAAAGTAGGGAGGTCTGGTATTGCTTTGCCCCTCCATCAGCCCTGGTGCTAGCATACTAGCCATGGATCTTCTACTCTGAAGTAAAACACTTCAAACAAAGTAAGAACACAGGCTCTGATACCAATTGATATAGCTAGTATGAGAACCTAGAGGGGGGGTGAATAGGTTTATAAAAATTTCTTTGAGAATTACACAATATTTAAACAGTTAAGGGATTTGCAACAGTTAAAAATCAATCGCAAGACCGAGTAAGAGAAAGAGAGAATTGAACACGCGATTATAGTGGTTCGGCTTGATTCAAGCCTACGTCCACTCTTCTGCACTGACAGCCAATTGGCTGGATTCCACTATGATCAAAGAGCTGTTACAGTATTGATCTTCCTTGATTTCTAGGTGTAGATGATCTACCACACTCGCTCAAGGTGTCACCAAGTATGAACACTCTCTGTTTAAACAATTTAGCTCAAGCTGTATCGACTAACAATCAAGGATCTTCAGACTCTGGAATTTTTCTATCAATCACACACTTAAATTAACTAGAACGTCTTCCTTTTATACTCCTTTATGCCATCATAGCCGTTGGCACTTACCAAAGGAATTCCTCCAATCTACCCGTTGGACGGAATCAATCAAGAAGATCATCCGAGCTATTTAAGGAATCTGACGATAGCCCATCAATCCTGTTCGCCCATACAATCAGGATCTTGGTTTCCAAGAATAGAACTTTCCAAGATTATTTCATCGATCATCGGATCTTCAATCGATCTTAGATAAGAATTAAAGAATCCGAAATGATTATCCAACCAAAGAATCTATTCCAGAGGATAGGATCGAATCCTCAACCATATACCTCGGCTTTGGATTTCCTTCGTCACTTGGATTACAAAGACTGTCAGTGAGAATAGACTTAAGTCTTGAGTCTTGAGTCTTAAGTCTTGAGTCTTGAGTCTTGAGTCTTGAGTCTTGAGTCTTGAGTCTTGAGTCTTGAGAGAACAAAGTCTTCAGACTTTAAACTGACGGTCTCCGAACATCCAGACTTAGACTGAAAGAAACGTTTTGTCAACTTCAAAATATTCTGGAAAGATTTCTCCAACAGTGGGAAGTGGAGATGTTGAGGGACAGAAGGGAAGAGCCCCGGTCAAGCTGGAACTACGGCGGTATTGTGGCAGGTATGGCAAGGAAGATGATCATGAGGGGGTCAAGAATAGTGGGTAAGGAAAATGCAAGATAGTGGCCAATGATTTGCTTGATTAGTCAGATTGCGGCAGCCTTGGTGATGGTGATGCTGGGTTATTCCTCGCATAAGTGGGGTGGCGTGGGGGGCTGTCATATCTGTTGCGAAAAAGGGCGAGCGATCGAACAATAATATAGACAGAAAAAGAAAATAAATCGGACACCAGATTTACGTGATTCAGTCATAAAGACCTATGTCTATGGGGAGAGCAGCAGCGAATTTCACTATAGATCAAACGATACAAAGAGATTACACACTCAAGTCACTCAAACACTCTCTCGGTGTTTCTCAAGCCTCAATTACACCCAACAACACACGCAATGTTTAGCCCTGAAATTCCTCAAGAAATAATCTCTCAATTTCACGAAGGAATTAAACGCAAATCTTATCACGAGATTTAAATTGGCTACAAAACACTAATCTTTCTTGGATGTAATTCACGAACAAGAATGACAAAGAAAATCCCTCCCAAGCACTCGACAACTAGACGACGCTTCAAGAACACTTCTTCATGATCAACGGCGGAACACCAAACACTCACGCAGTGCTTCAAGACAATTTGTGATCCACCTTTACCACCCATGGCCACAAGTCTATATATAAGTAAAATCCTTATTATTTTGCCAACTTCTCATAGGATTCTGTTTCTTATCTAAAACGATTTTATCTAAAACATATCTTTGTATGTTTTAAACAAAATCCAAATCCAACTCAAAGTTGAACTTTCCTATTTCAACGGCCAAATTCTCCAATGTAGATTCAAACTTTTGGAAGTTGATCTTTGGATCTTCTTTACTCAATTTCGAATGTCCGCAATAGATCCAACTCAGAATATTTGAAATTTCACATTGGACTCAAGCTCGAGACATACTTTAACAATCTTTACATTGGCTTGACGTTTGAGTCAAGTTGCAGTCATTTCGCAAAAATTAAAACTTTGCTACTACTTTCCGATAGCCCCCGATGGGCTCAATCGCTACAGATACTATCCAAGTCCAAGTCTCGCTTGAACTTTTCTATAACCAAGGACCTCATCAGAATACCAATTCCACATGCACCTTTAACTACTCTGCAAGGATTTTCCGACACAACCTCCTTAACTGCAAATAAAGCAAAACCATTGTTGCATCTATTATCTATTAGGAGATCGAATACGTACCTTGTTAATTTCAGCAGTTATAGCAACCATTGGCTCTATAGGCTCCACCTCGCTACAAACACCATCTATTTGATTACTTTGTTAGTACTCGTACTTGCTACCTCAGGAGTTTCTGGTCGCAACTCTACTTCAAGCTTAACACCATTTAGATTCGTTTGAACACTGTCACAAACACTCCTAGCCAAAAGAACCAGAGACTCATCAAGGGTAACTTCTCTGCCGTTAACATGTGAATTTATATCTAGGCACCACAATCGATTGCCCTGCTCACCTTGTGCATAATGGAATATGCACCTTGCCCTCCAATCAAGCTTACCATCACTCACTTGAAAATAACATGGGCAACCAAACATTCTAATAATAAAATAACCAGCAACATTACCTGACCACACTTCTTCAGGAGTCCGCCATTCAATAGTAGTTGATGAGGATCTATTCACTAGGCAGCTTACCGTACTAAGCACATCAGGTAAGATTCTCCTAGTAATACTAGCACTAGAGATAATTTTTCGGGCTGTCTCTAGTAATGTTATGCTCATCAATTCTACAAATTGTTGTGATTTACTGGCATTAGTATGGTGTTTCACTATGCCCTCTTTCATGCATAATTTATTTGACAGCTCTGAGCATAACTCTATGCTATTGTAAGTCCACACATGCTTGATCGACTTATCAGTTTCTATCTCGATCAAAGCTCTTAATCACGAGATCTTAAAACCAGCATCAAACTTGTGCATTGGCACAAACACCCAGATCTTCCTCGAGTAGTCAAAAGACTCTCAAACAGATGTATCCGACGTCTCCGTAGCGAAATTTGTCACTTTCTCACCTTGAAGTTTATATAGGCCTCCATGCTTAATTCCTTTCATTATCACCAAAGTACCTCGAATAACCTTCAGAACTCCACCTTTTGAAGAATACTTGCAACCAGCTAAATCTAGGGCACCCAAAAAAAATTAAGTTCTTTTTCAATTCTGAAACATGTCTTACTATAGTCAATGTCCTCACAATGCCATCATACATTCTGATTTTAACATCACCAACACCCACAACATCGCACTTAGCGTTGTTCCCTAACTGGACTTTACTACTACTCGTGCACTGATAAGTGATAAACCAGTTTCTATTTGGTGTAACATGAAAAGAACAACTAGAATCCATAATCAATCCATCAAACAATAAATCATTAGTGACAGACAAGACATAATCGGTACTATAAGCTACAGTTGCAACATTATCTGTAGAATCAACTAAAATTCCCTTACCATTCTCATTCTTCAATTTAAGGCAATTCCTTCTAAGATGCCCCCTCTTGCCACGGCTCCAACAGACGACATCACCGTCCTAGACTGACTACGCATGTTCATATTAGTACTACTATTACCTACACATGTTCTAAATCTTCCTCTATTTTCATCTACTAAAGCAGCAAATACAGGTTCGCCAAATTCTCTTCTACAAATATCCTCGCTCAGAATCAAATCTCGAACCCCATCAAACATCAAACTTGTTAACCTAGAGGAAATACTAACAGCAGTAACAATAGTATTCCAACTATCATGCAATGAGGATAACAGAATCAAAGCACGTACCTCATCTTCAAAGTCAATCTCAACTGAACTCAATTGACTAACATTCACATTGAATTCATTGATATGATCTGTAACTGACGCACCTTCGCTCATCTTCAAATTAAATAGACGTCGCATCAAATAGACCTTGTTGATTGCAGAGGGCTTCTCGTACATATCCGACAGGGCTTACATTAAATCAGCAGTGGTCTTCTCCTTCAAGATGTTAAATGCGATATTACAAGCCAACGTCAGCCGAGTAACACCCATAGTTTGTATATCCAGCAAATCCCAATCAGCTTGCTTCATCGTCTCTGGTTTCTCCCCAGATAAGCGCAAGTGTAATTTCATCTGGTAAAGATAATCTTCAATCTGTATTTTCTAGAAACTAAAATCCTCCCCATCATATCTATCAAGTCTCACTTTTACTTCTTCTGTCGCCATCGATTCGCTTCAACTTAGCCAAACCTAGCTCTGATACCACTTGTTGCAAAAAAGGGCGAGCGATTGAACAATAATATAGACAGAAGAAGAAAATAAATCGGACACTAAATTTACGTGGTTCAATCATAAAGACCTACGTCCACGAGGAGAGCAACGTCAAATTTCACTATAAATCAAGCGATATAAGGAGATTACACACTCAAGTCATTCAAACACTCTCTCGGTATTTCCCAAGCTCTAATTACACCCAACAACACACGCAATGTTTAGCCCCGAAATTCCTTAAGAAATAATCTCTTAATCTCACAAAGAAATTACACGCAAATCTTACCACGAGATTTAAATCAGCTACAAAATACTAATCTTTCTTGGATGTAATTCATGGACAAGAACGACAAAGAAAATCCCTCCCAAGCACTCGACGACTAGACAGCGCTTCAAGAACACTTCTTCATGATCAACAGCGAAACACCAAGCACTCATGCGGTGCTTCAAGACAATTTGTGATCCACCTCTACCACCTACGGCCACAAATCTATATATAAGTAAAACCCTTATTATTTTGCCAACTTATCATAGGATTCTGTTTCCTATTTAAAACAATTTTATCCAAAACATATCTCTATATGTTTTAAACAAAATCCAAATCCAAGTCAAAGTTGAACTTTCCTATTTCAGTAGCCAAATTCTCCAACGCAGATTCAAACTTTTGGAAGTTGATCTTTGGATCTTCTTTGCTCAATTTCGAACGTCCGCAACATATCCAATTCAGAATATTTGGAATTTTACATTGGACTCAAACTCAAGACATATTTTAACAATGTTGAATTGTCTTATTAAATTGTTCTTGTTGTGCGAAGTTTTATTGGGATACCGGGGAGAATTGCTACTCCAGCATTATATAGGCATGCAACCAAGAGGTTTACAGTTAATAAGTTTACTTATCCAAAAAGAATGGGAAGGCCAAAATGGGAGGCATTTGACACAAACCGACAGACGAGCATGATGCAAGACGTCAAAACAATAGGCCATGATCCATGCAAGAACAAGCCCACAATCCATACGAGAACCGATCCACCACTCTTGAGCTCCCATGCCAGACATGGGTAGGCGATCCTCCAGTTCCCTTTGACGCATGACCTTTGGGCTTCCCCAAGCCTAGGAGCCCTTGAGTATCTTATGGTACAATCTATGTAATGATTGTGGGATTCAAACCCCACCATTGGATCAAGTAAGAGATCACCAGTTAAGATTAGTCCTGCACTTGTATAAATAGGGGCCCTTCCCCTTTAATTGTACCGGTTTATTCGCATGTGAATATACATTCATGCTTCATTCTTCATACACTTCGTGAGTCAAGCGTGCTTGTATGTAAGGCTGACTTGGGAGAAATTCTAAAGCTGCATGGATTTGGGAATGTGAGATTGATCGACCTGTGACACAATGGCGTTGGAAAAAGTCTTTCTAGTTAGTTTTGTGTTCCCTTAAAAGTCATGCGGCACCAGCAAGAAAACATGGCCTTTGCACCTTTCTTTTTTCTTTTTACACACTGTCATGAACATCTGTAAATGCCATAGTAAATATTATACCAAGGATAGCTTTTAGATCATCAAAATTTTCCTTGAGATGTTTCTCCAACAGTGACAATGTAACAACGACATCTAGGTGGGAATGAATAGGTTCACAAGAGCCAAAGCATTGTACCCCACCCAAGCAAGATCTGCAAACCTTTGTGTCACTACCATCTTCATGCCCACATTCATTACCTAATATCCAAACTTATGCAAAACAATGCGAAGTCCTAGCCCACAACCTAAGCGGATCCATGAAGTCATCCATTCTTTAAAACAAGAATTTAAGGAGAAAACTAATAAGAATTTAAATTTGGATTGGATCCGATATAAATTAGGTATAAGTCAGGTCGAATATATGCTATTATAATTGTATTGTAAGAATATAGATCAATATTGGTCAAACTATTTTTTATTCAATCTGTTCATTCAGCCGCCCTACCGGTTGCAATTAAATCAGTAGGAGTACAATCGCTCACATGGCATTCAGCGTCCCATAATTGTGAGATGCATAGGTCACCGAGAAGTCACCTCAGAGCTAGAAACGACATCTAGGTGGGAATGAATAGGTTCACAAGAGCCAGAGCATTGTTCCCCACCCAAGCAAGATCCACAAACCTTTGTGTCGCTACCCTCTTCACGCCCACATCCATTACCTGATATCCGAACTTATGCAAAACAATGCGAAGTTCTAGCCCACAACCTAAGCGGATCCATGAAGTCATCCATTCTTTAAAACAAGAATTTAAGGAGAAAATTATTAAGAATTTGAATTTGGATTGGATCCGATATAAATTAGGTATAAATCACGTCAAATATAGGCTACTATAATTATATTATGGGGATATAGATCACTATTGGTCAAATTATTTTTTGTTCAATCTATTCATTCGGCGGCCCTACCGGTTGCAAATGAATCGGTAGGAGTACAATCGCTCACACAGCATTCAGCGTCCCATAATTGCGGGATGCATACCGAGAAGTCACCTCAGAGCTAGAAATGCCCAGGTCTTCGCAGGACAAATTCCTCCACTTTCTTTTGTACGGTCGAAAGAATGTCAAGGTGCGACGTGTTTTTTTTTTTTTTTTGGTCGAAAGGTGCGACGTGTTTGAAGGGTCCTGTTTGTGGCCAGACTTTTGGTAACTGATTGCTCCGAGCGGTCAAACTGAATAATTGATCTCTTGGGGTTATCACTTCATCAGATTGTGCTGTCCCCCTCGTGCATGGAGTTTTCATCCATCAAAATATTCTCCCTGCTTTTACAAGAACGAAAACCTAATTCTTGTCATGTCATTTGAAATTTCTCGGGAAGGATATTGCCGACATTCATATTAGTTGAGTCTAAGAAAACTGACAAAAAAAAAAAGGGGGGGCTATATGAGGTGTCTACATACGTTTTAGGTTTTAGGTGGTTAGAAATGAACGTCGGAATAAGACAATAACAAGGAGGAAAAAGAATTCCACGCAACATTTTCTTACCAGAGCGTTTGTCCAAAGTGGAATCAACATGACTCACGAGAGAGCCGTCGTCGTCTTGGCAAGCAAGTTATCATGACAATGAAGTATGCTTTCCCACGACTTGAAAAACATAGCGATTCACTCACTTCAGACGTGTCTGATTTGGCAGCAAATTACTTGATTGAGGTTCCGGGGGGATTAAAGTGGAGAAAATATTCACTGCGCTAGTACTACCCACTCAGAGTTTGACACGTGGCAAAATTATATAATTGAATAGAAGGCCCCGCAAAAGTTGGAGCTGCGGATCATAAAGGGATAGCAGCTCTTTTAAGAAATTTGCAATGAGTGCCCGGTTCCTCTTTACTCCTTCGACCGAGCTTTTCCTTTCTGACAAAGGAGAACAACCAAAAATTGTTCCTTGCTCGAACGCTCCTTTCCCAACTCCACCTTCTTTCCCTCGCTCTCGCCTCTCCATTCCTCTCCCCAACGCCTCGATCTTGCCAATACCTGGACTCGACCTGCCCAAGACCCAAGGTCTCACTGCTCGACCTGAATGACCCGTCCCCTTACTAGAGCAACCGCCCTCCCAAGGATGATCCTCCTCGAAATGGGACTTCGATTGGTTTCTCAATGAAAGGAAAGAAACAACCAATTTTGCAATCTATAATTCATCATTTATCTAAGAAAAGGAGGTTTTTCAGATGACATGACAAGCTACAGCCTAAGTCAATTCTTAAACAAACGCCAAATTGATCTCAGCAAAGATGATTTGGTAGTAAAATATCAAGAAAATTGTGATAAAACTAAGAGTTGCTGGTGTGAATAGCAATATTTAGGACTAATTGGATAAACTTTCATGCCTTTGTAATGCTTAAGAAGAACCTTCTTTTACTTAGATAAATCACGTATTATAGATTGGAGAATTGCTTGTTTCTTTTCTTTCATTGAGAAACCACTCGAACTCCCTTTTTGAGGAGGATCGTCTCCTTACAAGGGTGGCTGCTCCAGCTGGGTAATGGGTCCTTCAAGGGCGAGTAGCGAGATCTGGAGCCTTGAGCAGGTCGAGTCCGAGTCTTGACAAGGGCGAGGCATTGAGGAGAGGAACGGATATGCGAGAGTGAGAGGATGAAGGTGGAGTCGGGGAAGGAGCGTTCAAGCAAAGAGCAATTTTCGGTTGTTCTCCTTTGTCAAAAAGGAAAGAGTGGGTTGGAGGAGAGAGAAGAGATGGGCGTCAAGCCCTCACCGGCCCTTACCAGCGATTGGTGCTCGTTGGCCTTTCCCTAAGTCCGATGTTCTTGATCTGGGCAAGAAGAAGATGATGAACATGGCAACTAAAAATGAAAAAAAAAAAAAAAAAAAAAAAAAGACGAAAATATCCTAATCAGGCCACCAGAATATACATCAGAGATGCATCGATTCATCGGTCGACGATTGAGATCCTTCTTTGAGACTAAATGACTACTTTGGGTCATTCTTTGAGACAAACTACACTTCATGTCCTATTTTGAGAAAAGAATGGCACTTTGGGTCCTTATTTGAAAATTCCCCTTTTTTAATACAGCTGCTATGCATCTATGATCCCCCAACTCCAGCTTTTGCAGGGCCTTTTATTTAATTATATGACTCTGCAATGTGTCAAACCCAGAGTGGGTATGACTAGGTATAAGCACGCCACGTCCATGGCTAACAGGACCCTTTGATATTACTGTATATTTTCTCAATTTGTTATGAAAGTTTTCATGTCGCTAAGTGCTTCTTTCTAAATTAAAATATTAATTATGGGCAAAATAAAGTGCAAATGATTCATAGAATATAGCTGGGAGTTTCTTTAAACTTACCCACTAAGTACAATTGGAAAACACGTGATCACTCCTGCTTATGACAATGACGCACACGTAGCAATGTGAAAATTGCCGTAAGAAATCCCCAAAGAAGCGTTTTTCTTTTCACATGTGAAAATGAGAAAAAGACCCTCCACCTCAAAGGACTCAATTTTAAAGGATAATCAGGACGTCTAATGACGGATGGACATATCCTAAAATTTCATGCCGACATGTATAATTATGCTTTTCAAACTGAAAATCTATGTTTTTGAGAACATTTAGTTTCAAATATGAGATTCAACTCTTACACTTTACAAAAAAAAAAAATTATAAAAATCTAAGGGAAAGATGAAAGTTAGAGTAGGATTTAGCACGTAATTTCTATTTAACCAAATGAACATACCAAAACTTGAGGTATTGAAAAGTCAGGACATGAATGAAAAGCGGCCTCTTGGCCGTAGAGGGATTCAGGAAAGCGGTGTGCTTCCGATCGCCGTAAGTCATCGATAACCACAGCACCTGGAGAGAGGTGGTGAGTTCAAATACGATACTCGCCAATCCGTTGTTTTTTTTGTGAGAGGTGGTGGAAACTAAAAAAGCTGAAAAATGTTATTGTCTTTGAGAGAGAGAGAGAGAGAGAGAGAGAGAGAGAGAGAGAGAGAGAGAGAGAGAGAGAGAGCATTCCCTCGTTTCCCCCATCAAGAACAGAATCAACCCAAGCAGATAGCAAACAATAGAAATGTCAGATCTAGCCCCATTAAATGAGTGAGTCAGGTCGAACTTAATTTGAACCATAAACGGTCTCATCCAAATTGAGTCATTTAACACATTAATTTGCAATAGCAATATGTTAACGCATCTCCAACCCGTCTCAAGAATCTTCTTTAGCATTTTTCTCTTTATATTGTTCCCTTCAAAGAATGCATGGTTCCAAAGACCGGCATGTCGAGTAAGTGAGAGAGCTCAGGGTTGAATTATGGACGGGACGTGAAGGTGGTGATGAAAGTCTAGTCCAACCCATTCACAAATCATGAAACGTGTTTGGGCTTTGATTTTCATTTAAATATAATAGATATCTTAATATATTGGTTAATGTCCATTTAATAATACATTATTTGATGCAATGTTTGTTTGGTTTTAATTGCTGATTATGCAGTTCTAATACCCATACAAAAAAATAAAGCAAATGCAAAAAAGAAACAACCCAAGCCATATTGGGTTATTAAATAGATTTTGGACCCATTTTAACAGATCTAGTTAGATTTCACATTCGCTTCTAATCAAGCAGTTCATTAATAGCAAATGTGTAAACGAGGGAATGCTCTCTCTCTTTCAGACTCGACTTCACTTGACAAAAAATAGCAGAGGCCTTTGCAATTCGTTTGTTCCGAGGAAAGAGTTCGGTAATTTCGACTCAAATCACACGAAACTTCCCCATTCCAATACCTCACTCCTCTCCATTTAAATGGCCTGCGTGCTCACAAACTTAACACGGCTATAATTTTAGGGGGAAAAAGGAACGCACTTAACACGAAAATCCCAAATGAGAGCCCTCCATGCCAACCAACCCCATCCGGATAATGATCCGGAATCACCTCTCCCATCTCCAGAGTCGCTGCGGATCTGCAGGTACAAGCTTATTATCGGCCACTGTGTCGCATTTGCTGTATCCGCCATTCTTGCCCTAGCCATGGCGATCTTCCTGGCAATACCCGCCTTGATGCCACCAGAGTTCGGGCTCAACCTGGACTCTTCCATTTCGTCCCCCAACATCTGTCCAATGGAACATCTTTCTCTCCGTCAAGAACCCTCATCGCCGTCAAGTACACTCATGTGAAGCTCCTTTTGAGTTTTGGCCAACTCCCTCTCCCTCATCACTTGGTCATTCCCGCCTTCACTCAGGGCCCTAGCAATGTGACCACAGTCCCAGCCATGGCAACAGCGGCGAACATCAATGACTTGAGCGCGAAGGGCCTGGTGAGCACCTTGAAGGACCGCAGGAACGTGACCATCAACATAGAGGTGAAAGCCAAGCGGAGGCTGCACTTGGGTCCATGGTGGATGCCCATGTTTGATGCATACGCCTCATGCATGGACATGACCTTCGTGGCTCAGACCGACAGCCAGGGTGTTAGCGATTGGAGGATACTCGAAGGCACCCTGGGCTGCACGCTCGACATCCTTACTCAACTCTGGTAAAAAAAAATTACAAGTTCCTGCTTATTGCAACAGAAATAGGTTCGGAAAGATCATAGGGAGAGAGAGAGAGAGAGAGAGAGAGAGAGAGAGAGAGAGAGAGAGAGAGTTCTTTTAGGTTGCTCAAGTTCCCAACAGATGTGGACCATTGAGTCTACGAAACTATTGAGATTATTCCCATACAAAACGAGGCCAATGAGGGATCTGCCCGCTTCTCGAGCAACCGGACCAGAAACTTAATTTTCCAGGAGGCTAAGTACAATTAGCTTGGTCCTGTTTACTTTGCAAGTGGGAACTGAACCAGTGACCCCGTTCTTTCCAGCGTCTGGGCAATGAAATCCTCCCGAACTGAACTAGCGGCAGTTTGTTCGGCGATGAAGTTGATGATAGCTTTAGAGAGAGTGAGAGTAACAACAACGCCGACACCCCCCCCCCCCCCCCCCCCTTCTCACTTCCACCTAACCATCTTGATCTGGATATTCTATTAATAAAAACCTTAATTCTTCCGGCCACATGTTTTCGTGTTCTTTTTGCAGATTCTGGAGACTCTGGATTCCACACTTTTGGGCATCAAATGGAGGTTTCGTTACTGGCCTATTTGCTTTGGCAAATAATTCAAGTTTTGAGGACTGTTCGAGTTATTGCCCAAGATATAGTTTGTCACTTTATGTCTTTCCTCTTTCCAAGAATTTTATCAGCTGAGATGAAGCCGTGATGCTGTACCACTTTTCTTCTGTACCAAGTCAAGAACTTCAGCCAATCATTATTATGGACATCGCATTTGTCAAGCGTATTCATCCTAGGTGTGGTCGAATGAAGCATGCAATCGTTGAATCCTCCCTCAAAATCTACGTGAAAATCTTTTCTCCACCCGGAAAAACCCTAGCAAGTATCTAGTAGCCATACAAAGGTCCCTTCCATATTATCCCATAATATCACAGAACCAAAAAGTGTTGATTGGAAATGGTTATTTACACCTGCAAATGGAGCAAAATGTCAAACAGCATTAGAAATAAGAGCTTTGAATATTGCCTTAGCTTATGCTTCTTTTGGGAATCTTGATGCGGTCAGAAACTAATTTAATTTTTTGTTTAGAAAAATGGAACATTTCGAAACCGTCAACTATTTCAAAATATTACGAAGGAGAATGGTGGCAAGAAGAGCTCACATAACTCAATAAAATTATAAAGATCAAAACGTTATGGCAGCGTTACATAATTTAAAACCTAGCACGTAAAAAGCTAGAACTATAATAATGAAGGCAAATAAAATTATATAAATTTATCGAGAGTATGAGATAACCCAAAAAGATAGGGGCAAAATGTATTAATTCATCATGGAAAATTGTTTTTTTTCTAAGAATGATTCAATTACGATGAGATCTTATCTTGTGACAAGGTATTCATAGAGAAGCTTGACCTAACCTCCCTTCTTTAATGGACATGCATATGAATTGGGGTAAGTCTTTGAGAATAACGTGTGTACTTAGACCCATCATCGACGAGAAAATAATGGATACCACTGTTGTGCCAATGCATCAAATTACAAGTCTACTGAGCTTGCGAAACGTATAACAAGT
The DNA here is from genome assembly GCA_016097485.1 of Eucalyptus sideroxylon x Eucalyptus melliodora. Taxonomy (NCBI): domain Eukaryota; kingdom Viridiplantae; phylum Streptophyta; class Magnoliopsida; order Myrtales; family Myrtaceae; genus Eucalyptus; species Eucalyptus sideroxylon x Eucalyptus melliodora. The sequence goes on from CM027825.1 coordinate 7,313,744, forward strand.
GGACCCCACTATTGGAGTCTCTCTCCCCACGCTCAACCCCTCCTGGCTCTACCCCCTCTCTCTCCCTCCAACTTACGACCGACCCCTCCTCCGATGAACCAACCACCATGCCACCCCTGTGGCTCATCCGTTGCCTCCGCCATTGCTAAATTGCAACTCCCTCCCTACTCTACCCTCTCTCTCTCCCTCCAACTCACGACCAGGCCGTCGTCCAACGAACCGGTGTTCCGTCTCTAGCTCCAACAAGTCCGTTAATCTACCATTGCTAAATCGCAATGAACCACTGTGCTGCCATCAACTCCTGACCAGTAAGATCAAACCCATCTCCAAAGGGTTTTGGACAATCAACAGACAAGGTGAAAAAATTCAACGATTTGGTGAAGGCGGAGGCAACGGACAAGCGAGAGCGGGAGGGGCGTCACAGTGGTTAGTTCAATGGACAAGGGCTCAGTTGTGATTTAGAGAGAGAGAGAGAGAGAGAGAGCCTGAGTAGACACAAGAGAGTGGGAGGGGCGTCACAGTGGTTAGTTCCAAGGGCCCAGTTGTGATTTAGAGGGAGGGAGAGAGAGAGGGAGAGAGAGAGAGAGAGAGCCTGAGTAGATCTAGAATAGGAGAGAGGACTACCAAAGAGGGTTCAAATTTTTTTTTGATAGTGGGGCTCACTTGTGACACATGTCACAAGCTCAATAGACTCGTAATTTGATGCATTAGGACAACAGTAGTAACCTAATATTTTCTCATTGCGGATTCTTAAAGTGATGAGAAATATGCATTAAGAAAAAAAGATAACTGCCATATTTCCCAAATGAAATCAATCAATCAAATGATTTAGATGGAAATAAACACGAAGGATTATGTAAAAATTTCATAGTAAGGTTAGGCCTCACCAAGTGTAAGCAAGGTTTGTCATCTCTAGTGGCTAGTGAGGTCGACCTTACTAGTCCTTGCCTTTGGCTAGTCACCGAGGTTTGGTGATCGGCTAGAGAAAGAATGAAAAAAGAAAAAAAGAAAGAGAAAATTAAATAAATAAATAAAAATAACTCAAAAATATTAAATTATCATTTAAAATTGTCTACATTAGTATCGGTCATGTCACGAAAAACATTTAGTATTCATCCCCCGATCACACTTTTTCCCATTAATAAATTAACAATATAATCGTCATTGACTTTCTAGTTTCATTCATATCGAAGTTATTAATCCATATTTTATGGCGAACATAACAAAGATTACTTTTTTGTAGTGATGAAGTGGGCCCCGTTTTTAGAGACCAACCTGATTTTATTGCATTAGAAGCATAAGAACCGATGACTTTGAAAATATACAAATTGACAACCTTGTACGCAAATTGTCCCAGCCGACACTTGTGACCCTCGTGCATCGGGCAAAATCGCAATCTTGTCATCGGGCAAAAGTTCTAGTCATTTTCCAAACCTAACAGATCTCTGGTAGCCATACAAAGGTCCCTTCCAGATCATCCCATAACAGCACAGAACCAAAAAGTGTTGTTTGGAAATGGTCTTTTACACCTACATATGGAGCAAAAAGTTGAACAGCACTTGGGGATCGTCATTTTGAAATAAGAGCTTTGAATATTGCCTTGGCTTATGCATCTTTTGGAAATCTTGATGCGGGCAGAAACTAATTTAATTTTTTGTTTAGAATAATGGAGCATTTCGAAACCCTTCAACTATTTCAAAATATTACGAAGGCGAATGGTGGCAAGAAGAGCTCACATAACTCAATAAAATTATAAAGATCAAAAATTTACGGCAGCAACATCACATAATTTAAAATCTAGAACGTAAAAGCTAGAACTATAATGATCGAGGCAAATAAAACCATATAAATTAATTAAGAGTATAAGATAACCCGAAAAGATAAGAGAAAATGTATTAATTCATCACGGAAAATGGTCTTTTTTTTTTCTAAGGATAATTTGATTATGATGGGATCTTATCTTGTAACAAGGTATTCATAGAGAAGTTTGACCTGACCTCCCTTTTTTAATTTACATGCGTATGAATTGGAGTAAGTCTTTGAGAAGAATGTGTGTTCTTAAACCAATCATCGAAGAAAATATTGGATACCGCTGTTGTGTCAATGTTTCAAATTGCTAGTCTATTGAACTTGCAACATGTGTCACAAGTGGACCCCACTGTTAGGGAAATTCCTCTCTCTCTCTCTCTCTCTCTCTCTCTCTCTTCAATTCACAACCGAGCCCTCCTCTGATGAACCAACCTGTGACATCCTGAATTTTAAGTTCTGATTTCGATTGAATAAATTGGATATTTCGTTAACGTGACTATAGTACTTTTCTCTGAGATAGCCACTCATGAAATAAATGGCATATCCGGTGAAGCCATTAAAGGATTTTTATGCAATAAACTTGAGAACTCAACACCACCGCCCGCGGTGGAAGCGTTGGTTAGGGCTTGGTACCCCAAACGCAGGGGGAAGGGTTCGAACCTCCGTGGAAGCGATGCTTCAATGCATAACGCGCGTCTTACCTGCGCTTGGGGGTCAGCGGTGGGGGCCCCGGCGCTCCAGGGTTTACTCTCCCCGCGAAGCGGCGTTCGGAGGTTCCCTGGGTCATCAAAAAAAAAAAAAAAAAACTTGAGAACTCAACCATGAATTGACTGCTTGACCATGCTAGTCTGCACAGATCATTACGGCACAATTAAAAATTGATCGGACACCAAAGATAGGTCGATTCAACTGAGATATGTGATCAAAGTGTGGATGATTCCACCTAATTTCCAAATTCTCGTCGATCGGCACTAGACCAATTTTCTTTCATTTTGGGTACCCTATGTCCATATTTGAAACCTTGAGATTTTCATGACCACTAAAAGTCGCCAATGTGTCGAAGAAGTACGTGTGGCTCGAAGAAAATCGACAGGGTCAATTGCACCAAAAATTTCTAAAAGCTACCCAACAGGCTAAGTCACGCTAAAACCGCGTATGATTGAAAGTAACCACGAATTTGAATTCGATTTTAGAAATTGAAAGTTCTATCATGTCATGAGTCATTCTAGAAACGTTGACTTACCTTTTGAGGAATTTCCAGCGAGTTCGGGATTTTTATAGGAAAATCGATTCAGATGATTCGGAAAACGAACGGAAACTCAAATTGGCCAATTGAAGGGATTTTTAGCATCTAGTGTGAGTGAAATGGTAAAAGGAAATTTTGTGGGCTTTTCCGCAACAAATCGGACCTCAATTGGAGAAATTTGTTCAGAGATCGGATTCCGAGAAAAATGAAGTAAAATTCGGAATTGAAAGGAGCGGTTGTTTTTGCTACCCGAGACTTATTATTTTGGGAGAATTATAGTGCAAGGAAGCAAGTGAAGACCAAACTTTTTACATGAAAATTTGTAGGACCAAATTTGGATTTAAATGGGATATTTTCTTTTCAATTTTTCCTTTTTCCCCTTCGGCCGACGTTTCCCCCCATCTCACGCACGTTTTTTCTCTTTTCTCTCTCCCTCTTGGCCGACCAAGCACTGGTCTCCTCTTCACTTTTTCTCTTTGACTGGTAAAAACCATCCTTATCCTCTCTCATTATTTCTCTCTCTCTCTCTCTCTCTCTCTCCTTCTTTTATTCTTTTTCCCCTGCATGTTTTCTTTTTCCCTTTGCTGGTTTGTTGTCCCCACCAAGACCGATGGACTCTTCTCCTTTTGTTCTTTTCGCTGTCCATTTGGCTCGCATATTTTGTCCCACCAATGCCCCACCTGCATCCATTTCTTCTTTGCCAACACCACCGAAGCACCATCCCACATGTGGTTTGCTCACCACTTTTCCATCGAGCCCACCAATTCGGCCCTTTTCTTCCAGCAAGTCGACAATAATGGCCGCAGCTTCATCCTGGCCTTTTTGTTCGGGTAGAAGCCCAATCAGCAACTCCATTTCAGCAAGCTTAGTCGCCTCAACTCGGCCCGGTTCATGGCCATTTCGGTCACGGCCCTTACCACCACCCGCGGCCGGCGAACCTAGCCTTGAACCGTGCCCAAACCAGCCACCATTACAACTCCTTGGGCCCAAATCTAAAGTTGTTCCAGCAAGGGTTATGGGCTTTGCGAGGCCATTTTCGGGCCCGTCTCGGCTACGTTGGCGGTCCCGCTTTGGAAGTTGTCGTTCCTCGCCATGACCCCGTCATTTTGATTCGAGCGGATTGTTAATCAGGTGAGTTTAACTCACTAATTCTCGCTTAGTAGATTAATGACGTTTAAGAGTTGTTTAGTTTAGACTAAGCCAGGATTAGGGGGTTAGTTAAACTTGATTAGTGAATGTAACTAATTACTGATGCATGTTAGGTGGATAGTTAATGCAATTAGGGCCTAGACAAGCTCTACTATTTATCTAGAGTATTTTGGAAATTTTTCGAGCTCGTCTCAGCTTCCAATTAGGCTTTTTCAAGCCAAAGTCACATTTTTGGCATTTATTTAATTAATTTATGTATTTATTTATTTATTTATTTTCCGGAAATTAGACCGGGATAGTCGGTGACCAGAATTTTGTGCTGATTGTAGTGGTGCATTCCGTTTATTTAATTGATTGCTATTTTGTGCAAATTGGCGATGTTTTGTGAAATTGGGTATTTATTCCGAATTTTAATAATTTTGGTAATCGATTGGAAAATTACCGGGCGTCGGTCTACAGCGCCAAAAATCTATTTTGGGACTGCTAAAACTGGTGGGAAGTTCAAAATTGAAAATATTGTATTTTGGCTATGACCGACCGTATACCCACACACGTGTACTTTTATCAAGAATGATAAAGAGGTTGAATTGGTTGTACGATTGAGATGGTATCTATATCAGCCTATGGGCGATATGTCAGCTTAATAGAGAGCAGGTCCTCTCAGATCTTTCGATGTCCCCTCTATAGTGCTTAAGGCCGCTTGAGACAAGGATCTAGTTGATCCTCTGGATGGCGCAGTGGAGGACCCGTTGTCTCGCCCTAGCCCTATGGACTCTGCCGAATCAACGAATGAGTCGAACTAGCTGATCATAGAACAACTTGTTTTGAGAATTGACCTTTTTGTAGACTTTGTAAATATCAGCTAGTAATGTGTATGAATTAGTCTAATATGTATAAAGGTGTAGTTTGGTTTCTAATAATTGGTGGTCCTGCTTTTCTATCTCATCTTGTTGTTGTATGGGGATTTATTTAATTGCTTCCACATGTAAATTAAAAAGAATGGATTGGCGACTCGTCCTGGGATGTCGCTAGTAATCAACCAAAAAAGGATGGGCACGCACTCGGAAGATCGGGGCGTGACATCCCCATTTAATGGTATTAGAGCAAATTAGTGTTTAGAGTGATAAGGTGTAATGAGTCATGGGATAGTTAGTAGGAATGACCTTTATTTTATACTGGTGCATGTCTCTGATAGCTTATTGGTAGAATTCTTTGCTGGGTGTGGATCACTCAAATTCTAATATGGTATTGGAATTAGAAAATAGGTTTCCATAAAGATCCTGTAGTATGAGTGATAAGGAGCCGATGGCTCCTAGTAAGAGGGCAGTAGCCTTGGTAACTCAAGGTAAAATACCGATAGAGGTCAGTACCCGAGGTGGTTATGGCGAAGTGTCGACTCAAGCCAGCTCGAGTGTAAGAGTACCACTGCAGGTCGGCACTAGTGTAGTATTACCGAGCGATCCTAGGTTCGACGGGATCGTTTAGGTGCTAGTGTTCCTTAGGAACTCGTCGAGCCAGTAAGCTCCAGATCGAGTCATCGTTGTCACTATCGCCACTAGTGCCATCACCGTTGTTGTTGCCGCATCTGCTGAGGTCCAACATGGAGATGTGATCTGGGAGCAAGCTGTTACATTTGAGTCGAGGTTCAGATTTAGTAGAAATAGAAACTAATTTGGGAAGGAGCCTATGATCAAAGAGAAGTGCTCTATTCCGCCCAACAGGAAGGGTGAGAATAGACAAGTCAGTATCGAATCAAAATGTCACATGTCATTTCTATGGGAAACGTTATGGATTGGCCCCGTGCCACTTTAGGACAGTGCTTGTTCTGAGTGTGACCAATAAGGTCACTTGGCAAGAAACTGTTTCAGAAGGTCGATGAGACCACAATAGTAGTTGTCGTCACCACTTATGAGATCACAAGTGTCACAATCGTGATAGGATAGATCAGCGGGAGTGCGCCGTAGAACCCACCATAGGGTTTTCAAAACAGACCTCCGGTGCAATCAAGGGTGCATGCCGTCACCTGATAGGAGACAGAGGACTCATTAGTTGCAGGCTGAAAGAACAGAGCATGGATAAATCCAATGTCCGGATATGACTAGAACATGCTTTGATTATGACTAGCACAGCCATCAAATGAGGGACTATCAATATGAATCCAAGAGAACACCAACATTGCTACCACAGATAGAACGCCACTATGATGGCGAAATGGACAAGAATGGAACCAATCACGCGCTGATCAAAGGAAGAATGTTTTTTAAGAGAGTTTATCAGAGTAGCATAGCAGAGTTTTGGTTAAGTTCGGGGAACTTCAGTTGGTTGAAATAAAGTTGAAGAAGGGAGAATCATTGGCTATAGTGATGCTCGGCTAGTTGTTATGGTATAACTTTGACGTTACATAGGAATAGAGTTGGCTCAAGGAGCCTCCCGTAGTGGTGGATGGTTGACGTGAAATAATCCAATTTAATCCGTTGCTGTTGACGTGTGAAAGTGTTGAGTTTATTAAGAGCCGAGAAGGACCTTCAATTTCATTAATCTCGCCATTTAAAGGCAACCCGTTTGCTAGACAAGGGTTGCCAAGATCACTTGACGGTTGTGATAGATATGACAGATTGAAGAACTGAAGATTGAGGATATCTCAGTAGTCCAAGAATTTCTAGCTATATTTCCACAAGAATTGTCAAGCTGATTGTCAGAGAAAGAGATAGAATTCGTGATCAAGTTAGCACCCGGGACAGAATTACTCTCTAAGGCTTCTTACCAAATGTTGTTGTCTAAGTTGAAAGAGTTGATGATGCGGATGCGAGAATTGTTGAATAAGCGATTCATGTATACCAGTGCCTTACTTTGGGGAGCACCAATTTTGTTTGTGAAAAAGAAAAATGGTTCGTTGCGCCTGTGTAACGACTATCATCAACTCGATCAAGTAACGATCAAGAACAAGCGTTCATTGCCGAAGATCGATGAATTGTGTGACAGTTACAAAGAGTGTCAATATTTTCAAAGGTCGACTTGGGATCGGGGCATCATCAATTGAGAATCAGAAAGGAGGTTCTACAAAAGACATCGTTTCGTACTCGATATGCCTTTTATGAGAGTATTGTAATGCCATTTGGTCTGATGAACGCTCCAGCTGCTGTCATGGATTTAGTAAACCAAGTGTTTAGGGAATATCTAGTTCAATTCGTGGTCGTGTCTATCAATGATATTCTGGCGTATTCGAAGAGTGCTGAGGAGTACGAGAGACATTTGAGGATGGTACTTCAAACCTTGAAGACTCATGGATGATGTGCTAAGTTTAGCAAATGCGAGTTTTGACTGACTTGTATAGCTTTTCTAGGTCACTCGATTTCAAGTGAAGGAATCTCTGTGGACCCAATCAAGATCAAAATAGTTATCAGTGGATCAAGATCGACAACAATATTAGAGATCAGAAGCCGCTTGGGTTGGACAGGTTATTAAAGAAGGTTTGTGGAAGGATTTTCAACATTAGTGTCACAGTTGACTCGACTCCTGAAGAAAGAAGAAAAGTTCGTGTGGATAGACGAATGCAAACGTAGTTTTGCAAAGCTTAAGCAAAAGTTGACTACCACACATGTACTAAGCATTCCATCTGATCCTGGAGGACACAAGATCTAAAGTGATGCGTTGTTTAGGGGACGGGATTGTGTAGCGATACAACATGGTAGGATTGTTGCATACACGTTCCGTTAGTTATGATCTTGTGAATCGAATTACCTAGTGCATAACTTGGAACTCACAGCAATAACCTACACTATGAAAATTTGGAGATATCATTTGTGTGGAGAAAGACTTCAGACCTTTGCTGACCATTAAAGTCTATAATATTCATTCTCTTAGAAGGAGTTGAGTACGAGACAGTGCTGTGAGTTAGAATTTTGGAAGAACTAGGATTGTGATGTCCTGCATCACCTTGGAAAGACAAATTAAGTCACCGATGCACTAAGATGGAAGTCTTCAGTTGCACAAATGGTGATCAAAGAATGGAATGTACTCGAGAGTGAGCTCGGGATTCGGTTTTCAAGTTTGAGGTAGGCCTTTCAAATCTTATGGCCACCCTCAGAATTGAATCGAAAGTCCAGTTTAGGATCCAGATATTTCAGTTGATGGACCCAGATGTTCAAGAAATCCTGCAAGAGGATACCGATAGGGGAAAGGTTAACTTTCAGATTTCGGAAGATGGAATACCAAAGTATCGTGGGTGATGGTAGGTGTTAAACTGTATGGAACTTAAGGAGGAGACCTGGTCAAAAATTCATTATGGCTGTTGCAATATTCAACCAGACAATACAAGTAGGTCAGAATTGGTGTCAGCTTGGTTGGTAGACCAATATAAAGATAGATATCACCGAACAGGTTGCAAGTGTCTGATGTGTCAGTAAGTGGGAGTTCAGTAAGGCAAACTGGGAGAACTTTTACAATCACTCGAGAGTCTTGAGTGGGAATGGAAGTATATCACAATGGAACGTTGTAACAAGCTTACCAAGGAGTCAGAGGAGTAATGATTCCATTTGGGTAGTGGTCGACAAACTGACAAAGTCGACTTACTTCATTGCTGTATAAAAGAATCTTGATTTGAATAGACACGCAGAAGTATAAGCGAGTTAGATAATTTGTCTACATGGAGTGCCAGTGGTAGATCTATATCAGGTTTAGAACCGAGGATCCACGGTTTCAGCAAAGCAATCAGATGGTTCTCTTTCGAAGCATTGCATGGCAAAAAGTACAGAACTTCAGTTTGTTGAGATGAGGTTAGAAAATGAAAGATCACAGGCCCAAAGTCAGTGATTGCAATTGTCGTGATCAGAGACAGATTAAAGACCGCTTAGAGCCGCAAGAAAAGTTGTTTCATCAATCATCGAAGGCCTTTAGAGTTCCAAATTGGTGAATACATCTTCCTAAAGGTGTCACCAATGAGGGATGCCTTGCGCTTCAACAAGAAGGGTAAACTGAAACCGAGGTACATAGGTCCCTTAGAGATTCTAAAAGGAATCGGGATCCTAGCGTATCATCTTACATTACCACAAAGTAGGCACGAGTGCATGTCTTTCACGTGTTGATGTTGAGGACATATGAGCCTAACACGATCCACGTGCTAAACTTTGAAAAGTTAGACGTGGACGACAGAGTGTCGTACGTAGAAGGCCTAGTTCATATTGTGGTTCAGAAATATCAAACTCTACATACCAAGATGGTCCCCTTGGTCATAGTGGTCTGACAACATCATGGGACCGAAGAAGCAACCGAGGAAAGTCAGACTTAATGAGACGACGACACCCTCACCTTTTTTTATCAAGGATTGGTAAAGTGTTAAATTTCGAGGACGAAATTTTTATAAGAGGGGAAGAGTTGTGACATCCTGAATTTCAGGTTCTGATTTTAATTGAATAAGTTGGGTCTTTCATCAACGCAACTATAGTGCTTTTCTCTTAGATAGCCACTCATGAAATAACTGGCCTATCGGTGAAACCATTAAGGGATTTTAATGCAATAAACTTATGAACTTAACAAGAAATCGACTACTCGACCATGCTAGTTTGCAAGGGTCATTACGGCACAATTAAAATCAATCGGAGACCAGAGATAGATCGATTCGACTGAAATGTGTGATCAAAGTGTGGGTGATTCTACCTGATTTCAAAATTCTCGTTGATCGGCACTAGACCAATTTTCTTTCGTTTTAAGTACCCTATGTCCATATTTGAAACCTTGAGATTTTCACAACCATTGAGAGTTGCTAATGTGTCGAAGAGGTACGTATGGCTCAAAGAAAATCGATCACGGGTCAATTGCACCAAAAATTTCTAAAAGCTACTCGGCAGGTTAGATCACGCTAAAATTGCGTCTGATTGAAAGTAACCACGAATTTGAATTCGATTTTAGAAATTGAAAGTTCTATCATGTCATGAGTCATTCTAGAAATGTTGACTCACCTTTTAAGGAATTTTCAGCGAGTTCGGGATTTTTACGGAAAATCAATTTGGACGATTCGGAAAACGAACAAAAATTCAAATTGGCCAATTGAAGGGATTTTTGGCATTTTGGTGTGAGTGAATTGGTGAAAGGAAATTTTGTGGGCTTTTCCACAACAAATCAGACCTCAATTTGAGAAATTTGCTTAGAGATTGGATTCCAAGAAAAATGAAGTAAAATTCGGAATTGAAAGGGGTGGCCGTTTTTGCTACCCGAGACTTGTTATTTTGGGAGAATTATAGTGCAAGGAAGCAAGTGAAGACCAAAATTTTTACATGGAAATTTGTAGGACCAAATTTGGATTTAAATAGGATATTTTTTTTTTCATTTTTTCCTTTTTCCCCTTCAGCCGATGTTTCCCCCCATCTCACGCACGTTTTTTCTCTTTTCTCCCTCCCTCTTGGCCGACCAAGCACTAGTCTCCTCTTCACTTTTTCTCTTTGACTGGTAAAACCATCCTTATCCTCTCTCATTATTTCTCTCTCTCATTTTATTCAATTCCCCTGCATGTTTTCTTTTTCCCTTTCTTGGTTCATTGTCCACACCAAGACCGACGGACTCTTCTCCTTTGTTCTTTTCACTGTCCATTTCCCTCGCATATTCTGTCCCACCGATGCCCCCACCTGCATCCATTTCTTCTTCACGAACACCATCGAAGCACCATCCCACATGCAGTTCGCTCACCACTTTTCCAACGAGCCCACCAATCCGGCCCTTTTCTTCCAGCAAGTCAATGTCAACGGCCGCAGCTTCATCCTAGCCTTTTTGTTTGGGTAGAAGCCCAGTCAGCAGCTCCATTTCAGCAAGCTCAATCGCCTCAACTTAGCCCGATTCATGGCCGTTTCAATCACGGCCCTTACCACCACCTGCGGCCGCCGAACCTAACCTCAAACCATGCCCGAACCAGCCACCGTTGCAACTCCTTGAGCCCAAATCTGAAGTTGATCCAGCAAGGGTTGTGGGCTTTGCGAGGCCATTTTCAGGCTCGTCTCGGCCCCGCTTGGCAGTCCCGCTTTGGAAGTTGTCGTTCCTTGCCGCCCTCTGGTCGTTTTGATCCGAGCGAATCGTTAATCAGGTGAGTTTAACTCACTAATCCTTGCTTAGTAGGTTAATGACGCTTAAAGGTTGTTTAGTTTAGACTAAGCTAGGATTAGGTGATTAGTTAGATTTGATTAGTGAATTTAATTAATTACCGATACATGTTAAGTGGATAGTTAGTGCAATTAGGGCCTAGACAAGCTCTAGTATTTATCTAAAGTAGTTTGGAAATTTTTCAAGCTTGTCTCAACTTCTAATTAGGCTTTTTCGGGCTTAAGTCGCATTTTTTGCATTTATTTAATTAATTTTCGTAATTAATTAATTATTTATTTATTTATTTTTTGGAAATTAGATCAAAATAGCCGGTGATCAAAATTTCGTGCTAATTGCAGTGATGCATTCCGTTTATTTAATTGATTGCTATTTTGTGCAAATTGGCCGTGTTTTGTGAAATTGGGTATTTATCCCAAATTTTAATAATTTTGGTAATTGATTGGAAAATTACCGAGTGTCGGTCTACAGCGCCAAAAATCTATTTTGGGACTGTCGAAACTGATGGGAGGTTTAAAATTAAAAATATTGTATTTTGGCTATGACCAATTATGTACTCACACACGTGTACTTTTATCAAGAATGATAAAAAGGTTGAATTGGTTGTACGATTGGGATGGTATACTATGTCAACCTACAAACGATATATCAGCTTAGCAGAGAGCAATATACCTTATTAGTTTAAATTGAGCAATGTCGGTATACAATATTAGTCTACGGGCGATATGGCAGTTTAGATAAAGAGCAGTATACCCAATCATCTCATAAGCAAGCTATACTATCTATTTATCAGCTTAGCAATGAGCAACCTTGATATGATTGGACTTATAGATAGTATGAAATGAGCTAACTAAGAAATGGTCGTGATGACATGTAATCGACTGAGTCGATCCAAATTGATTGAATTGATTGGATGATATGATAGCGAGTTTATGAATTAAACTGATTTGCAGGAAGAGGTGGATGCCCAGGTAAGTTCTACACCTCGTGATTGTGCTTAGGAACCCTTAGGGCATACTTTCTTCCTAATCGGGACTTAAGGGGTAGAACTCGTTGAGACGTCGTCACACCCTGTTATGAGATAACCTTTCAGGTCCTTGGATAGAGGTTCCCCCCGAATTGCATGGTCGTCCGTGAGGATTACAGAGCAAATTTCAAATTTTCCCGATCTCAAAGGTTTTTGGGTGTACAACCTAATTGTAACCACGGTCTGGATCAAAGAGGTTCCATATCAGGAAATACCCAACCGATTCAACGCATGGTTCCGTACCAATCCCTTTGGTATTAAACTAAGTCCTCTCAAATCTTTTGATGTCCCCTCTGTAGTACTTGTGGCCGCTTGAGACGAGGATCCGGTTGATACTCCGGATGGCGCAGTAAAGGACCCGTCGTCTTGCCATGGCCCTGTGGACTCTGCCGAATCAACGAACAAATTGGACGAGCCGATCGTAGAACAGCTTGTTTTGAGAATCAGCCTTTTTGTAGACTTTGTAAATATCAGCTAATGATGTATATGAATTAGTCTGATATGTATAATGGTGTACTTTGGTTTCTAATAATTGGTGATCCTGCTTTTCCATCACATCTTGTTGTTGTTTAGGGATTTATTTAATTGCTTTCGCATGTGCATTAAAAAGAATGGGTCGGCGATGCGTTATGGGACATCGCTAGTACATTGATCAAGAAGAGATGGGCACGTGCTCGGAGGATCATGGCGTGACACAACCACCATGCCACCCCTCCGACTTCGACTCATCCGTCGTCATTGAATTGCTGCCCCCTCCCAACTCTACCCTCTCTCTCTCTCTCTCCCCCTCTGACTCATGACCAAGCCCTCGCCCACTGAACTAGTGTGCCACCTTTTGCTCCAGCACGTTCGTTGCTTCACCATCGCTAAATCATAATGAACCATCGCGTCGCCTTTAACTCCCAACCAGCAAGATCAAACCTAACTTCGAAGGGTTTGGAACAACGAATGGACAAGGTGAAAAAATCGTATGATTCAAAAAAGGCAGAGGCAATAGGCAAGCTAGAACCAGAGGGGCGACAGGTCGTTGGTTCATTGGACGAGGGCTCAATCGTGAGTTGGGGAGAGAGAGAGAGAGAGAGAGAGAGAGAGAGAGAGAGAGGGGGGAGAGAGAGAGAGAGAGAGAGAGAGAGAGAGAGAGAGAGAAGATCTAGAATAGGAGAGAGGACACCCATGAGAGGAGTTCAAATTTCCTCTGATAGTAGGGCTACTTACAACACATTTCTCGCAAGCTCAATGGACTCGTAATTTAATGTGTTGACACAACAATAGTAACCCAATATTTTGTCTTTGTGGATTGCCAAATCCATGAAAGAAAAAAATATAGCAATCGGTGTTTCCAACGCTAAAATTGGACATGATTGTTTCCAATGCTAAAAGTCATGCCACATATGACGATCAGTATCCATATCAGTGATTTTCAGCCAAAATTAATCACAAGAACTCAATTAGTAAATTGTTAAAAGGTTTAAATTAGCCAAGTTAAAATATTTATAACTGAATTGGTACAAATGTAATCAATTCATAACGTTTTTAATAATTTTCGCTTTGTGTGGCCTTAATTTTAGGGTTTCACGTGTCTGGTATGATTGTTTCCATGTCTACACATGGTTACAAATGAACATATTATGGTGCCTAGTTAGAGACAAGAATCAAGATATCTTAATATCTCAATATTTTTTGAGACATTTGCTCTTTCCTTTGTGTCAAACCGTGGGCAAATGCACCTACTTCCTTCAAAATCGTGAGCTGAAAGCGTGTGTTTTGGGACAACTTTGGTTTCATGCTAGCATCTAGACAAACAACAATGACTCCAAAAACTCACTTTAATACTAATTCGTGCGATATAAGAATAGCATATCCTCCAATTTTCTCTGCCCGTCGCTTTTGAGAGAGCCTAGGGATTACCAATGTGTTTTTTTTTTCCTTAGAACTCTTGAATTAAGTGATCTAGCCAGGATTAGGTTTCTTGTAAAAGCAATGAGAAAATTTCAATTGGGTAGAATTGGAAATTGAGGAGAAAAAGCTTGTGATATATTTGTTTTGCTCCCCATTTTCAAAATGAGGAGGACATGATCACACCTACATGTCAATTAGCCTAGTTTGACTCCGCAATGGACTTCTACAGAACAGCCGCACCTGGAAGTTTGTTAGCCACACAAAAGAAAGAAAAAGTGGAGCTCCCTAACTTTGATCGGGCCCAGAGCAGGAGGGACACATGGCAATATCATGTGCGGTAAAAAATCCAACCCAAAAAACTTAAATTAATAAATGATATTGATGGATAAAAAAAATATCACCAAAAAAAAAAAACATGTAAGATCTATTGTCAAGCAATAATAATGAATATTCTAACATGACTTCTCACGCAAATGCAAGCTCATGAGGGATAGAGATGCAAATTTGCAAAAGGGATAACACTAGTCTAACACAAAAGCTTAAATCAATAGGTAGATGAAGATCATATGAACATAAAGAGTATGTGAGACCTATTGTCAAGTGATATGAAATAATATTTTAACATTGTCCTAGAGAGTTTTCATTCATTCGAGGCATTTTTCCAAGACATGAGCGTTTGTGGCTATGAGATATGTGCGATACTTTATTTATTGAGCAATTAAGAGAGGCTAGATACTATGTGATTTGATGTGATCCAGAATGTGTGAGTGATACCTCCTCGAATGAAATTGAAACATCATAATATATATGGTTCAGCCCGGCAGAATCAACGGGAAAATTACAAAAAAAAAAAAAAAAAAACCTATACCTATTGCAATTATATCAATTTAGTCATAAACATTTTATATTTATATCAATTCAGCCTATCAATTCAATTTTGATCAAAAATCGGTATTCTTTTTTTTTCTTCCCTTTTTCCTCTAGTTGGTCATTGGACCTTGGCAATCGACCAAAGGCAAGGGCCCCTCGCCAGCCCAATGATGATGAGTCTCGCCTAATGAAGGTGAGGTCAGGCCTCACCAAGGGCAAGCAAAGCTTGTCATATGTAGTGGCCAACAAGCCCGACCTTACCAGCCCTTGCTTCTGGCTAGTCGCCAAGATTTGATGATTGGCAAGAGAAAGAATGGAAGGAGAAAAATAAAAGAATATATCAAAAATAATTATCAAATATTAAAATATTATTTCAAATTATCTAAGTTAACACTAGTCACGCCATGTAGGACAAATCCATGTGAACGATTTTGACTAAACATACTAAATACATATAATTACAATAGGTTTGAAACCTTTATGGTAATTCTTTTGAAACCAACCAACCCCTCTAGAGCTCATCGAGGTCATGACGCCCTTCCCCCGATCACACATTTTCCTGTTATTAAATTAACAATATGTTGACACCTAAATTTTACAATTTTATTTAGGACTTAATCATGTACAAAATTAGGAATTAGTCACTAAAAAAAAAAAAAAAAACATGGAAAGGGCCGAGCCTGGCCGGATCTCACCTTGGCCCGGCCCATGCCACCGTCTCCCTCCTCCATCTTCGCCCGTGAAACCTTAGAGAGAAGCAGGTGTAGAAAAAAAAAAAGCAAAGCAAGACGAAGGGAAGGGGAACGAGAACACACAGAGAGAGAGAGACAGAGAGAGAAGGGAAGCGGAGAGAGAGCAGAGGAGACTCAGAGGGAAAAAGAAACATAGAGAGAAGGAAAAAGCTTGCGGAACCAAGAGAGAAACAGAGGATTCGTGGAGGAGGGTGGCAGCTAGAGGAGAGAGGAGGCATCGCTGACGCTACCCAACGCCGTTCGAGCCGCCACTGCCCGCCATCTCGACGCGCTGCCTATTGATTCTCATCGAGCTGTGCCGAGCACCCCTACCACGAGCTCCGTTGTCCTAAGCTCGCCACCTGCAACCGCGAGCACTGCCGTGCCAATAGCCAAACCTCCACCCATCCTTGCCGACGCTTTGTCAAATTACTTGCCGCCATGTCCGCCGTCATTGCTGGGCCCAACGGTTTTGCTCGCCTTCACCGCCGTCACTTCTAGCCCCTCTCAAAATCCTAGCCACCACCGTCTGCCGCATTGTCGCTAACGCTACCCAACACCAGTCCCCGCCTCCGAGCACCACCGCCACAATGCCCAATCGCTTCCGTCACTGATCACTCATTACCACAGAATGCCGATGCCTGCTACCGCCATGACCAACGCCTCTGTCCCTGCACGTCTGCCCGAGCACCAGATCCCGAGTCCCCGCGACGCTGCCTTTGCTCCTGCTTGTTGATCCTCGCCAAGCCATCGCCCTCCTGCCTGACGCCGTCTGAGCTGCCGTCGTCGTTCCTGCCACAGCTACCGTCATTCGCCGCCCACCATGCCACCACCGTCGAGTCACCGGCGTCTCGAACTTCTTCCTTCGACGCCATGAAGAAGCCTTGGAGAAGAGGGCACAAAAACGGGTCAGGTGCAGGTCGCGAAACGGGTAGGGTTTTTAGCAATTTGGGCCAGATTTAGGCTATTTTTGCATGTGGGCTTGTGGTTTGTTGGCTTATAGGCTTATGGGCTTCCTTTTTTAAAAGAATTAGATCGGACTGGGCCTACACATCAGGTCCAGCCTGGCCAGGTTTCCACTTGGCCCTTTTCATCGAACCGGGTCGTTTTTTATTATAATATTTTAATATTTTAATAATATTTTAATAAAATAAAAATTAAAAAATTAAAAAATTTAAAAATTTAAAAATTTAAAAAAATTAAAAACTTTCGAAATTTATAAAATGTAGGATTTGGTTAAGAATTGCTATATATTGCTTTGTTTGTTTTTTTTAGTGTAATTATGTCTTTATTGATTATATAGCATGTTTAATTTGCATATTTAATTATGTTTGTGGATGTTCAATTGCACATGTTCAATTTTACTACAATGAGGATCTTGGTGGCTATGATCATTACTTTAATTATTGTGCACCCGCATGATCACCTCACATGTTAGTGGATAAGTATAAAATCAATTCAAACTACCTGCCAAAAATCATTTTGTTAAAATGAACAAGATTAGGTACCGAAATAGCACTAATTGGTTAATTAGTGTAATCAAGTCCCCGACCCTAGATTCTCTGGTTGCATAGAAAGTGGGGTATACTCCCATACCTCACTTAGTTTCTAGCCGACCCCAATAAGTTAATGGCGACTCATTTTGTGCAAAATTTCTTAAGAATGTTGTAATGTCACGTGAGGTATGGGCTTGGGAGAGCCTGCGTTTAATCATGGGCCTTAGGCCCATCTTTTAGGAAATACCCTTAAACCCGGTCCCTCCCCCCGAGAATAGGTCGCGACAACTTGGCGACTCCGTTAGGGAGTTGGTTTTAAACCTTAGAGTACTTAGACCAAAATTAATCTTGTTCAAAAATATTTTTGTTAAGCAACGAGGATTCTAAGTACGCCCCTAACATGAAAGGTGTTAAATGTTTTTTGCAGAATTAGAGGTATAAAGGGAAGTGTTTACTCACCTTTGTCTTGCAAGGATGTGTAGATGTATGGTTTATTTTTTATGTATGAAGTGTTGCTTACCTATAAATTGTCATACCTCCATTTCCTGCATTGCACTACACCATAACACACATTACCTGCTATCGGACTTGGACCGCATAGGATCACTTAGGATGGTGTTGAAGTGGATACCACTCTGACTACAAGCATGTAGTACGAGTTGCCGATCTCAACCCTAAAATTTCTTTCTTATTGTCAGAAGTCTCCACCCTGGTCTGCGCGCATGCGACATGAGTCGGTTCTTTGACGAAGCCGGAGTCATGGGTAACACGACCTAGCCGCAAGCTTATTGGTTCAGTCATATGATCCCATGGCTCCATTTTGAGTCGGATATAATAGAAATAGAACCACATCCCATGTGCATGTCTATGTAATTGAAAAAAAAAATAGAGACAAAGGTCGACACCCATTGTAAGTATCATTTTCCTTTTTATTTGCTCATTTTGTATTGAACTTCCATCTTGAAATTTGCGAACATCAATCGATTGCCCTCAGTGCCGTAGGCTTATAATTGAAAATACTGGCAATCCCTTTTCATAAGTAAACATTGAATGCAAGTTCTAATCACTTTGATTTGGCCTTGTTGAGCATATGGTTTTGTTTAAATTTCTAGTTATGGGCTCAAAATCATTTAAAACAAAAAAACCAAAACAAACTTTCAAGTTGTGATTTTATATTGGGGTACAAAAATTGAAATTGCATTTTTTTTTATCAAATTCTCTCATCCTCACATTTTGGGACTAAAATGCAAATCATTTTGTGTACAAATTTCTCAAAATAGAAGTCACTTCATTTTTCTAGGAGTAAAATCACAAATCAATCTTTCAAAAATCAATGACCCTTTTGCATACAAAACTTTTGGAATAAAAGTGAACATTCGATTGATGACTGTGGATTGATCGTTCTAATGATGTCTTCTCTTATGATAAAATCTTGGCGAAATACTAAAACCCTGTGATAAGGACTATGGGGGCATGTACCATCGCCTCGAATTTATTGTAAAAAGCGACCTCATTGAGATATCATTTTCTCTCATTCGCATACTAACATTGTCGTCTTTTTGTAGGTTATGCACGATGCTTCTTGACATTCTCATGGTGACCACACAAAAATTGAATTCTAGAGCTAGGACAAGAGTTGATTTTTACTTTCATCTGTGCAAGAGTTTCTTATATTTTATCATTGTCTTTTTTCTTGTTAAGAACCATGTTTTCCATTTTGGGTTTTGATTGATGCTTTTGTAAATCATGCGACTCACCTTTTTTAATTCATAAAAATCATCCTTTTAAAAACAAATTCAAAAGTGTAGACTCATGGAACTCGAGGAACAGGCATGCATCAAGGCTTCATCAGCACCAATCTTCCAATAGAGGCGGAACCAAGTTGAATTCTGTTTTAGGAAGTTTCTTTATTTGGAAATTGGGCATAGCCATCACCAGATTGTTTTTTTTTACGAGTTTTATCAAGAGCCGCATCATATGTTACTAAAAGGCTAGCATTAGGGCTCTTGCACATTTTGGGAATTAAAGCATTTAAACATTTCGCTGCAAGAACTTTCTGCAATCAACATTAGAGATCCGTGTCACAAAATGCTACTTTGTCATATGCTTTATCGCGAGGAAATGACGCAAATGCCTTAGGTGCCAAAATAGCCCATCGATCTTATTCACTTTGCATGATGAGACAAATGAAGGGAGTTGCCAAGCATCCAAAAAGACGAATTCAAAGGAAGAGTAAACTGTATCGATTCCAGTTATTCATTTCTGATATCGTTTTTGACATGACTTTCTTTTTATTATCAATGAGACACCAAGAGTGCCAAGTTTTGTAACGTTCCCAACAAACGTGATGGAGCATTTTTAAGTCCTTTTCATCTTAAACAAAAAAGATTCAAATGAAACAAAGGGGCAATATTAACCATTCCTCCATTAGAGATACCTTTGGATGTTAATCGCTCGACTTTGAAAAAGATGTATCTCGTTCTTAAACTTGATTCTCTTCAGCATAAAAAATGACATGTCCCTTTCTTTGATACAAGATGGATTCGAACAGAACAAATGTTTATCAAATATAGAGTGGGAGATCAACATTTGATTTAGAAAAAATCTCCCATCTCCCCACCAATGAAGTGTGCTGGAACAACATTGTCAAATTCATCAAGAATGATGTATCGTTCCTCAATTGAACCTAACTAAGAATAGAGATAACTCATTTCATCTCCCCTTCTTACAAGGTGATAAATGAAAAAAAGAAGTTGCACCTTGATCATAGAAGCGGCGCCTTCTACCAAGGAATCAGGAAAACATCAAACACTTAAAGGCAAATGCACCTTGACATATCCATGAAGGTGAATCCAAGAAATGTCAGCGCCCAAAGGATGAAAGCAAATGAAGGGTAATAATGTATCGTTTCCAACATCTCAATCCCTAAAGCTTTTTGCACTAACATATTCTTTCACATTCTTTACAGGGTTACCAAGTCACCATGCCACAAGTAAGTATCATTCTTCTATAAAAAAAAATGGAGAATTTCCATTACAAAAAGAACCTTTGGTGCTTTCCTAGAGACAAGTGCACAAATGAATAATTGAGGAAAAAATTTCTACAAACTTTTTTAGCATCATTTTTATCTCAAAATTGTTTTCTCGTTTTGTGGGTTATTCATTTTGAATCAAATTTTGCTATAGAGATTGATCTACTCATATGATCTCAACAGAGTGAAATGGAGACGTTAACCATGCCAAACAAAAAATGCTTAGGATAAAGAAAGATAAGAAATTTCCAAACACGTCCTTCAAATATTTTTTAGAGTCGAGTGAAAAGCAACATTCTCTTAGGACGAATGATTCATTCACATTGAGCACAAAATCAAAATGATAAAGGTGTTTCCTTCATCAATCCAAAGCATTGTACTAATCTCTTGCTACCTCTTTGGGCTATAAAAAAAAAGAAGATGATTCTTCAAAGTACCCTTGTCGAGAACGACCCTACATTGGGGTAGCATAAGGGGTTACGATCATGTTGTAGAGTGAAAGATTGATAAAGATTCTATTACTTTCACTTGCATCAATATTCTAGTGATAGCTTCAGAGGAATTCTCATTAAAGCTTGACTCATCCCAAGGTAAAGAAGAGCATTTCCTTCTCTACCCAAACACTGATACCCATTGCTTTAACCGAGTTGGGCCTAATTATTCATTTCTAAACCCCGAGCGGTGATCATCTCCCTTCACTAGGGCAAGGTATAAGGACGGACCACATATAATTGGCATTTACGAGAAAACATGAAAAGCATCTCGAAAGTCATAAGAGCTCCAAAAGTTCAAAGAGTGAAAAGTTCGACAAATTATGGGGCATGAAAAAGCAGTGTGCTTGGTAAGGCCAATGCCTGTCAAGAAAAAGAGCCAAAAAGCTGCATCTTATGTGAAAAAAAAAAAAAAAAAATTTATCAAAGTCCAGGTGCTTACATAAAAAAATCATCGCAAGTGCAAAGGAAATTAGAAAAAGGAGCAAAGCTCTCATGCAAAAATGATTAGTCAAGGGCCTTTCGAGATGTGCCGTGTTTCAAAAGCTAAATGATTAAGATCGAGTGACCTGGTCATGATGCCATGATGATTACCGACTCTTAAAAACCCTCTTGGAAGTTTTAAGCTTTCAAGCCTCTCCCAAGCCAACATTACAACCCTCTTCCGAAGTCTCTTCTAATTGGGATGGTTTGAGTGAAAATGAGAATACCACAAAGAAGCTACTGCTTGAAGGAGTGGAGGTAATTTTATCTTATCTTATCTTCCATGTTTTCGACTCGTAAACTCGATGAAGATAGCGACAAATGTTCATTTATTGGCCTCAAAGTAATCATTCCTTTGTGTAAGCCTTAACCGAGCCTATATTGCAGTCCTTTTTGATCGATCAGATTGTGCTCATTGCGAATGTTTCTAGAAGCCTTTGACATAGGTTATGTGAGATATCCTCAGCAACCAATTATCTCCCACATGAATGGATGAGATCAAGCAGCCATTTTATCGAGAGTGTGTGAGAGACCATTTCTGACTAAGAAACTCTAGTTTGGCATGCTCAATGAGCCTTCTTCATGAGTTGTAGCCGTTCTGGTAAGAACTTGACTCCTAGAGAATTTGATGATTAATGATATATTCTCGAGCAAGATGACAATTTTGCGTCACATGATGCTAATTGACATCGAATGTTTTTTTCTTTTTTCAAAGCAGTCAAACTTAGCTTAATTAGCTTGTTCAGTTTATACTGTAATATTGCCAATACATCTCTTGATGTCGTCCCTAATGACATTTGCTCAAATTGAGTTTGACAGGATTCCTCAGTGAAGCCATGCAATTTCAAGGAGTTAGCGGGTGCTTCCCTGAAAACCAAAGGTTCATGGTTAGCCTTAAACCATGTCATCTACAAAGGTTCGTGGGTCTATCCTTAAACCACATAATTCGTGGGTCTATCCTTAAACCACACGGTTTGTAGGTCAATCCTTAAACACACCAGGTTCGTGAGTCTATCCTTAAACCACACGATTCGTTAGTCTATCCTTAAACCACATGGCTCGTGGGTCTATCCTTAAACCAAATAGTTCGTGGGTCTATCCTTAAACCACAAGGTTCATGGGTCTATCATTAAACCACAATGATTCGTAGGTCTATCCTTAAACCACAAGGTTCATGGGTCTATCCTTAAACCACAAGTTTTGTGGGTCTATCCTTAAACTACAAAGGTTCGTGGGTCTATCCTTAAACTACAAAGGTTTGTGGATTTATCCTTAAACAACACGGTTCGTGGGTCTATCTTTAAACCACGCTTTTAAAATGTTCATGAGTCTATCTTTAAACTACGATTTTTCATAAGGTTCATGGTCAACCTTAAACCACGTCATCTACAAAGGTTCATGGGTTTTCCTCAAACCATGTATTTTCAACCCAGTCAAAACCCGTTGTTACATGGTGAGACTTCATCTCTCTTTCTTCTTATGACACGGAGTGCTTCTGTAGCCCGAAGCCCTTCTTATGACACGGAGAGCTTTATAGCCTAGAGAGCTTTTGTAGCCCGGAGTGCTTTGTAGCCCAAAGTCCTTCTTCCTATGACACGGAGAGCTTCTATAGCCTGGAGTCCTTCTTCTTATGACACAGAGAGCTTTGTAGCCCGAAGTGCTTTGTAGCCCGGAGTCCTTCTTCTTATGACACAGAGCTTTGTAACCCGAAGAGCTTTTGTAACCCGGAGTCCTTCCTATGACATGGAGAGCTTCTATAGCCCGGAGTCCTTCTTATTATGACACGGAGAGCTTTGTAGCCCGGAAAGCTTTTATAGCCCAGAGTGCTTTGTAACTTAAAGTCCTTCTTATAACACGGAGAGCTTTGTAGCCTGGAAAGCTTTTATAGCTCGGAGTGCTTTGTAGCCCGAAGTCCTTCCTATGACAGGAAGAGCTTCCGTAGCCTAGGGTCTCTTCTTATTCTTATG
This sequence comes from Eucalyptus sideroxylon x Eucalyptus melliodora, assembly GCA_016097485.1. Classification (NCBI taxonomy): domain Eukaryota; kingdom Viridiplantae; phylum Streptophyta; class Magnoliopsida; order Myrtales; family Myrtaceae; genus Eucalyptus; species Eucalyptus sideroxylon x Eucalyptus melliodora. The sequence goes on from CM027825.1 coordinate 7,337,029, forward strand.
ACACGACGTGCTTCTATAGCCCGGGATCTCTCATTTTTCTTATGACACGGCGTGCTTCTGTAGCATGGGGTCTCTCTTATTCTTTTGATGACATGACGTGCTTCGTAGCCCGGGATCTTTCCTTCTTCTTATGACACGGCATACTGTAGCCGAGGTCTTTCTTCCTCTTATTGACAAGACTTGCTTCCATAGTTATGAGTCATTTCCATCGACCTGACGCGTGACATGCACCCAAGGTCTCTCTACCGCCGAAATAATTTAGGTGTCTTTTGTTATTGAATAGAACCTCTTCGAGCTCCCATTCAAAGAGGGGCAACTGTTGACACATAAATTTTACAATTTTATTTAGGACTTAATCGTGTACAAAGTTAGGAATTAGTCACCAAAAAAAAAATAACAAAACAAAAAAAAATAAAAAAATAAAAACGTGACAAGGGCCGAGCTGGATCTCGCCTTGGCCCAACCCAAGCCACCTTCTCCCTCCTCCATCTTCACCGGTGAAACCTTAGAGAGAAGCAGGTGCAAAACAAAAAAAAAAAAAAGCATAGCAACAGTAAAGCAAGACGGAGGGAAGGGGAACGAGAACAGAGAGAGAGAGAGAGAGAGACAGAGAGAGAAGGGAAGCGGAGAGAGAGCAGAGGAGACTCAGAGGGAAATAGAAGCACTAGAGAGAAGGAAAGAGCTCAAGGAACCGAGAGAGAAACAGAGGATTCGGGGAGGAGGGCGGCTGTTGGAGGAGAGAGGAGGCGTTGCCGACGCTACCCAACGCCATTTGAGCCACAGCTACCCTCTGTCTCGACACGTCGCTTGCTGATCCTCACCAAGTCATGCCGAGCACCCCCTGCCACGAGGTCTGCTGTCCTGAGCTCACCGCCCATAACCGCAAGCACCGCCGCACCAACAGCCGAAGCTCCGCCCATCCTCCCCAACGTCGTGTCGAGTTACCACCGTCGTCGCTAGGCCTAACAATTATGCTCACCTCCACCACTGTCGCTTCCAGCCCCTCTCAAAATCCTAGCCACCACTGTCTATCGTGTCATCATCGACGCTGCCCAACACTAGTCCCCACCTCCGAGCACCACCACCGCGATGCCCGATCTCTTCCATCACTGACCGCTCGCCACCTTAGAATGCTGACACTTGCTGCTGCCACGACCTAGCGCCTCCGTCCCTACGCGTATGCCCGAGCACCAAATCCCAAGTCCCCGCGACGCTGCCTCTACTCCTACTTGCTGATCCTCGCCGAGCCACCACCCTCCTACCCGAAGCCGTCCCAGCCACCATCATCGTTCCTACCACTGCTGCCATCGTCCGCCGCCCACCGCGCCACCATGGCCGAGTCGCCAGGGTCCCGAACATCCTCCTTCGTCGCCACGAAGAAGCCCTGGAGGAGAGGGCACAAAAACGAGTCTGGTGCGGGTCGTGAAACGGGTAGGATTTTTAGCAATTTGGACTAGATTTTGGCTACTTTTGCATGTGGGCTTATGGGTTTATGGGCTTCCTTTAAAAAAAAAAAAAATTAGACCGGACTGGGCCTGCACATCAGGCCCAACCTGGTTAGGTTTCCGCTTGGCCCTTTTCACCAAACTGAGTTGGAACCAACCCGGGATCTAACTCGGGTCATTTTTTATTATAATATTATAATAATATTTTTAAAAAATAAAAATATATATTTTATAAATATTTTTGAAAAATTTATAAAAAAATTAAAAATTTTCAAAAATTAAAAAATGTAGGATTTGGTTAAGAATTGCTATGTATTACCTTTTTTTTTTTTTTTTTAGTGTAATTAAGCCTTTATTTGCTCGTATATTGATTATATAGCATGTTTAATTTGCATATTTAATTATGTTTGTGGACGTTCAATTGCACGTGTTCAATTTTACTATAATTAGAATCTTGGTGACTATGATCATTACTTTAATGATTGCGCACCCGCATAATCACCTCATATGTTAATGGATAAGTATAAAATCAATCAAAACTGCCTGCCAAAAATCATTTTGTTAAAATGAACAAGATTAGGTACCGAAATGGCACTAATTGGTTAATTAGTGTAATCAAGTCCCCAACCCTGAATTCTCTGGTTGCGTAGGAAGTAGGGTATACTCCCATACCTCACTTGGTTTCTAGCTGACCCCAATAGGCTAATGGCGACTCCTTTTTTACAAAATTTCTTAAGAATATCCCAATATCACCGGGGTATGGGCTTGGGAGAGCCTGCGCCTAAGCATGGGCTTTAGGCCCGTCCTTTAGGCAATACCCCTAAACCTAGTCTCTCCCCCCGAGGGTAGGTCGCAACACAATATGATCGTCATTGACTTACAAGTTCCATCCATGTCGAAGTTCCTAATTCATATTTCATGGCAAACATAACAAAGATTACTCTGATTTTATGGCATTACGAAGCGTAAGAACCAATGACTCATGACAAATTGACAACCTTGTACGCAAGTTGTCCCAACCGACACTCGTGACCCTCGTGCATCGGGCAAAATCGCACTCTTATCATTTTCCCCAATCTTAGACTTAGAAAGGTTAGCATTCCCATGTTTCAACAATGCCTCCAATTGCTTTATTTTCCACCTTTTGGGCTCATCTTCGTAATGAAACCCGCTTCACAGGTTCTTCAACCTTTCCTTAGCAATTGATTAAACTTAACCATTGGGAGTTGTCTTAGTCGCCATCCTTCTCACTTGAGAAAGAGAAAGTAAGGAGTTCAATTCCTCACTAGGTTGAGATGGAGACACATGAGTAAGAAGGCAGGATTTTGCAACCTCCACACAGCATAGAACACACACAGTAAATTGTAAAATATATATAGGATCAAACCCAAAAAACAAAAGATTAGACTCTCTTTATGACCCAAAAAAAAAAAAAAACCCAATACCTCCAAATAATCCATTTGTCTGCAGAAATACCAATTGGACAAAAAATTCAGTTGTGACTTTAAAATTCAAGGACACTTCAATCATGAATCTCATGTTTTCATATTGCATGACAATGACATATGTTGCATTATCTGGTATCATGTGGAAATTGGATACTTTTGCTAGGTATAACCAATCCCAACGCAAGGATTCAATTTTGAGTGAACAAATTGTTTGCAATTAAATCAGGTCAAAATAAACTAAGAATTTGTTTGCTTCACTATTTGTGTAATTCTTTCATCTGCACAACTCATTTCATCTATCGGATGCAATGTATGCATTAGTTTTGGTGGTAACGATTACCCCATGAACATTAACAATCTCAACAATAAATATGAAGAATGGCTTGCATAATCAAACCATTGCAATATATGAACATCCATATGTCACTTTGAGACAATGTATTGAGCAAGAGATGACAAGATTATGAATATTATTAAAATGCTAGATGATCATAAATTGGCAATAGCATAACGTGTCATGGGAGAGTGACAGAATAATTAAATATTAAATCATACATTCATAAAATATTTAAAAGCGGTCCTACCAAAATCTCACATGATATCAAAATATGAGGTCCTAAGTTCATATTTTAGAGTAATAGAGCACGTGAAAATCACATGCACCTTTCAAAGCGCTAGATCAATTTTTGGGCACTTGGAAAGATTTTAGTTCCTTTGAAGGGCAAATTGAGAACAAATTTATGTATATGGATACTTTGAAAATGCCGTCCGAGTGCAGGGCTATTTTGGAAAATTTCCCAGCTTTCATGGATGGACATCATTTTCCATTTCCCCAGTTTCGCTCTAGAGGGAAAACAATAAAGAGAACTTCTGCTGGAGAATCACAATCCCGACCCCCAATCCATCGTCCCCTCAATTAAGAAAGAAACCTTCCCCAATCTCGCACACATCCTCCTGCACAATCCTTGTCCCGATTCTAGCTGAAAATTCAAATCTCCAATCGATCCCTGAAAGCTCCGACCGGCGACGTTGGAAATGGGTTCATAACATTTCCTAACTAGACCCATTTATTCTAGGCTTTTTATTTTGTAACCCGAGTTAGACACCTCAAATTTGAGCAGACATTTTAATTGGCTGTGAATGGGTGCTAACTTTGTGATTTGGAATTTTCGCTCAGAACGATATTTGGCAAGAAGTAGGAAAAAGCGTGATCGATGAATATTTACGGTGGAGAGGCCATTTCTGATCGCACCAGTGTTTCAAGCATTTCGTCTGCGAAATTATATGCCTTTGTCAAACTACACTTAGCTGAAGTTTCCACTGCCGGTATCGGGGAACCGCCTAGAGCATCTAAAGGGGCTGTTGGCTTGAGTAGTTGAGAAAAGGTAGCAATTACCGGAACCAAATCAAAACCGGAGAGTCAAAGTAATTCTCGGAAAAAGAAATCTGGGATGGTCGTATCACCAGCTGAGGCAGCCAAAGGTTCCGTTGTGCTCCAACAGGGTAAGCCTTGTTCGTGCCAAGCACGCAGGCACAGGTTGGTGAGGAATTGCTCATCCTGTGGCAAGATTGGAGGGAGAGGGGCCACGTAACTCCGATGCACTTGTTTGAAGGAAGGAAGCCAGTATACCGGTCCTGACCAAACTGCACTGGTCCTACAGGTGTTAAAATGACCCATTTCTGAACTCATTTTTTATTTATATAGATTATATATGGATCGAAGGCTTTTAAAAACTCAACTAAAAATGGGGCAAAAAAGCAAGTCTAATTTAAATGGGTCAAAAGTGAATCAAAACTTATGACCCATTTTCGACTCATTTAAAATATCAAGTGGGTTGAAACTTTAGAACCCATTTATAAATTTCCAATCCAAGCCCCACACAATCTTTCCCTCTTTAACTTTATAAAAATGTTTTTTTATATAAAAAATCAAAATTATAATTATTTTTCATAATTCAATTTTATTATTTTTTCTTTTTTTCTTTTTTTTTCCTCCTTCCTAGCCGGTGGCCGACAGAGCGACAACCGACGATAGGCCAGGCTAGGCTCGAGCTTGCCAGCACGCAAGCCCATGGTCGCCAAAAACTAGCGAGGCTCAAGCCACGCCGAATCTGATGAGACTCGAGCTCGCCGGTGTCAGGCAAGGCCTCAGCCTTACCATATCAACAAGATCAAGCCCCGCCTGACGCTAGCGAGCTCAAATCTCACCAGATCCGACGAGACTCGGCCTCCCTAGATTAGGAAGCTTGAGTCTCGCCAAATCGGCAAGGCTTGAGCCTCGCTAGTCGTCGGTGAGGCTGAGCCTCAAGCTTGCCGGTGTTGGCGAGCTCAACCTCGTTTGTGGCTGGTCGCCGGTCATCTTCGTGGCCGGCGGTGGGCCAAAGAAGAAAAGAAAAGAAAAGAAAAGAGAAAAAGAAAAAATAATGATTAATTACATCCAGAAAGCCGTATGCTTTGGAGAAGCTTGTACAGTTTGGGAAGGGATCCCTCAGACCGCCCGGATCCCACAAGTGAATAGAAATTTATAGAAAAGAATTATAAAAAAATTTCATTAAATTTGTATTGCATAAAAGTGTTTTAGCAATATTTTATTTTTATAAAAAAATCATAAAAATGAGCTTTCTTAGATTTAATTAAAGATTTTTCATGTTACAGTTTTTAGTTACTCAATAGTATGTTCACTTCAAACAAGAGAAGCATATGCATGGTCTAATTCTTTATAAATATTTCAATTTTTATAGGTTTTTTTAACTTTTTTATTTTATTTACCATTTTTAATTTAATTCAAATTTTTAATTTAATTAGCATATAATAGGTGTGGGTTTTCCTAGAATATTAATAGGTTTTACCAAATACGGGTCGGTTTAGGTATGGGTTGAATATGGATTGGGTTGGGTACGGGTCATTTGATTTACACTACATGAATATGGGTAAAAAATGGTCAAATGGATCATATAAGGGTCGACCCATTTTCGACCCGATTCAAACCTGACTGAACCCACCCATTTGACGGATCTAACTGGTCCTTACAGAGGCTGAAGCTTACGCCAAGAGACGCGTGGAATATGATCGAAACTCTGCAGCATGGGCAACGGTTATCGATGACCAAAGAGACCATTACGCAATTGAGGACAACACGTGGTTTTCGAAGGAGGTATATCACCTTTTGGAATCTTGATCAGTTGAGAGATTTACTTCGTTACTTGAGGCCTTGTATGAAGCGTTCTAATCCCTCACAGGAGAAGGAGCTCTCAAAAAAGAAGAAAGAGGAGATCAAGAAAGCTGAGCGGGCAAAACGAAGCGAAGTGGTCGTGATCCTTGACTTGGATGGTCGCAAGGTGAGTACATTCTCTTTAGGAATTCGTCAAACTCCACATGACTTTAATCTTGCCGGCTTTCTGCAAAAAATGAAGAAAAACGAGTGAGCGTGTCTAATTTTGCTATGCATCCGCTACTCTTTTCCAGTTCCATAGCAGCCAAACATATTGTAAGAGTCTTCAGATTGTAGTACTCTGGTTTTTTTTTTCAGATTTAACACGACACATCAACAATTTTGTGGCTTTTTGTCTCGATGCTTTACACCTGGAAGTGGAATTGGTGAATGATGAGTTGTGGTGGCAAGGTTAGTAATGTGTCTCCAGGCCAAATTAGCTGCTCTTACACAAAGCAAAACCAACGGTCGCTTCTTTGCAATCAGAGGGAAAGCTTTCTACATGTTCTTTTAACAGCTAACAGTATCGTCCATGGATGTTCAATGAGTTCTTTTCTAATTCGTAATTTCGATTTGTTTTTGATAAGCTAGCATGATGTGGAATGGGTGCAGGTTTTCATCGATGAAGATAGAGTTTCAGAAATGGAATCCCACCGGACAAAAGGGAAGTGACCCGGATAAAACCGAACCAACCCTTAGAACTTGACCAATTTTTATAGATCTAAGCCCGATGAAGAAGCCGGATAAGTCTAAAGTGCCAAACAAGAGTCTCAAGTGCAGATTATACTTGGAAATTGCCAGGAGGGTGCTGCAAGAGAGAATCAGCGTGGAAACACTCTATGGTTGATGACCATGTGAAAACAACCTCAAATGGAAAGTTTTGGAAACTCATCATTATTATACTGTGGCATAGACAAGACCCGTACGGTGGTTCTTTCGCCAGCTTTTTCTCATCGAGTCTGTATTTCCTTTTTACAGTTGTGGAGCAGAAATTGCAAAACTTGTGTTTTCTGTTTTAAGCGGACTGGTGTAGTTAAGCATGTTTATCTAGACAAATAGTCAGAATGCATAAAATAACACTTCACCGGCAAAATTCTTGGAGAATTTGAGAAAGACATCTTGTTGGAAATAATGGTAGACAAACACCAGCACATGACTAGAGAACCTTTAAGCAATTAAGAAACGGTAATGCCAAACGAAGAGAGAACCTATAAGATTGTTCGGCACCGTGAGATTTTTGGATTTACACTGATAAAAATCCACTAGTAAGAAACAGATAATGGAGGCAAAAGCGATGGCGAATTGTCATCAAATAAAATCGCTTAACTACTTACTCTCATTGCCTTCTTTTCCACTGGAAAAGATGGAGGAGCTTTCGAGATTGTATGCCGAGGCATGACCCGAAATATCAAGTTAAAAGGACGGAGTCCTAAGTAACAGCATTTGAGAGACTAAGAGAAATACACATTTTTGAAAGAAATACAACATAAACTACTAACAGCATTTTAAGTAAAAAGGCTAGGAAAGACAACTCCAACAGATGCCCAACCGACGCCCGAATTTGGAGAAGCCACCAGAGTCTAGAATCTGAAAAAAAAAAAAAGAACATCGGAACAGAATCAAACTTTTTTATATCAACATAATAAAGTAAACAAGATGATTACTGTTAGTGTGAAAAAATGAATTTTGGCAATATTTTCTTCGTCAACTTCCGGACTGAAAAATTCGTCAATCATGGAAAACATTTCTTTGAACCGGAAAGTTCATGTCGCAAACTAAGAAAAACGACGTCCTGTATCTGAAAAATGGAAATCAACACCGACAATCTTCTTTGCTTCGCCATCTCACGAATCATGGCGAGTCTCTTAACCCTAAAAGTGAACAAAGCCGATCTTGATGGACATGTTGCTGCTGCAGAATCTCAGCCTCCTCGACAGAGCTCGTTTCCGATGGCGGCTCGTTTCCGATGGTGGAGATTCACGCACCGTCCAGTTGAGCCTATGCCTAGGGCATGGGCGTCAGCGTTAGGCTACGCCGCATATGTTTTTCCTGTTTAATCTCGGAGTTGAGCTAGGTCTCAGCTATAGACGCCAAGCAACACCTCCAGATCTGGCGGCGGCGACTCGAACATTGCTGGCGGGATGTCTCTGAGCGGCAAAGATAGAAAAGGAAAGAATATAGGAGGGCGACATGAGGAAGAAGGTGGAGCAGCGACAGCAATTGGGGGCTGCGCATCCTAAGATGCGGCAGCGGCCGGTGCTGAGCGTGGCGTCGGCGGCTTCAACGGTGGTGATGCCGACATGCAGCGGGCGGGCATGGAGGCGGCTGAGGGCAGGATGAGAAAAAGAGAGACAAGGGTATCCTCAGTAAATATGCCATTGGGGGGGCCCTCCTTGCTCTCCAGTACGAGGTTTTTTTTTGGTCGGTCCAGTATTAGGTTCGAGAACCCGACATTGACTTTTGATGACGACTTTCCTAATTTTGGTGGTTCATCTTTTTATTTGTTTATTCCATTAGATGCGGTTAGTTTTGGTCAATATCGCGTAAATAAGACCTAAAAATAAAATAGGGTACCTGTTTTAACCACTAAGAAAATAATATGAAAGTCGACAAAAAAATCAGGCGAAAAAAAATAAGTTATTTATGATCTGTAAATATATTTATTTCATGGAATTTCAATTCAATAAAATATTCATTTAAAATTTGATGGTATGGCCGTTTAGATCTCATATCATGAATAGTGCATACCTATTTAAAGAAAATTAAAATAGGAATTTTCTTTTCAAACAATGAAAATTAATTTTCAGCTCTCTTTTTCAAATCCCCGATTATTGTCATTTTCAATATTTCCTCAATGCCTACCAATTTCGAGCTTTGACCGAAGTCCCATTACCGAAGAGAGAGAGAGAGAGAGACGGGGTGGTGGTGATAATCGATGGCTCCCGTGTAAAAAGAAGCAGTTCAAGAAGAGCGTGGCCGTGGCGGAGCGGCACCCCCAGCTTAAGCATCGACAGCTTCTCATTTTTTTATTTTGCGCATCAACTCCATTGGGGGAACAAACGACTGCCCTGATACGATGATAGTAACACAAAACTAAGCAGGAACTTATACTTACCAGAGTTGAGTGAAGATGTCGGCCGTGCAGCTTAGGGTGCCTCCTAGGATCATCCAATCGCTACCATGCTTGCCGTCAGTTGGAGCGGTGAAGGTCACGCCCATGCACGAGGCGTACACATCGAACACGGGCACCCACCACAGACCTAAGCGTAGCCTCCGCCTGGCCTTCATCACCACGTCGATGGTCACCTTGCTGCCCTTCAACGAGTTCACCAGGCCCTTCACACCCAAGTCATTGACAACCGCAATTATTGACAGGGCCTCGGCTCGGACAGTGGTCACATTGTGGGGGCCCTGAATGAAGGTAGGAATGAGGCGGGGACGAGAGAGAGGGAGCTGGCCATTGAAACACAAGAGGAGCTTCATGCGAGTGTACTTGACGGCAATGAGTTTGCTGGGGTTCTTGACAGACAGAGCGATGTTCCATTGGGCAGTCACGTGGGAGGTGGAGCTGTTGAGGGATGAGAGGGAAGAGACTGGGTTGAGCTTGAATTCCGGGGGCATAAGGGCAGGTATCGCCAGGAAGACAACCATGATGAGTCCGAGAGTAGTGGGTATGGCATATGAGAGGCAGTGGAGTATGATCTGCTTGTACCGATCAGACTGCAGAGACCGCGGTGATGCTGGATTATTATCCGGGTGGGGTGGGGTGGCGGGGAGGTCCGTCATATGGGGGTTCTTTTTCTCCCTGAAAACTTTGTTTCTGAAGTTCTTGAGGAGGGCGCAGAATTTAAAAGGGAAATTGGGAAATCCTTGGTTTTTGGGCAGTCCAGAGAGAGAGAAGGCGGGGCTCCTGTTTTTTTCTAAAGGGGGCATCCTTTTTCATTATTTGCAGTCGCGAAATCCTTGGTTTTTTGCAGTGAGATTTTCTCGAGAGGGAGGGGGGAGGGGGGCGGTGGTTTTCATCATTTGCTGTCGCGAAAGGGAGCTTCCTTGTCATCATTTGCAGTCGCGAAATCCTTGGTTTTTTGCAGTGAGAAAGGGGGTGTGTCCTTTTCTTTTTTTGCAGCCGCCAAATCCTTTTGTTTTTGGCCAGTCCAGAGAGAGAGAGACGGGCGTCCTTGTTTCTTTCTCGCAGTCCAGAGAGAGAGAAGGCGGGGCCCTGGTGTTTTTATAAAGGCTCTCGGTTTTTTTCTAAAAGCTAAAGGCCGGGCTCTGGTGTTTTTCTAAAGGCTCTCGGTTTCCTAGAAGCTAAAGGCGGGGCTCTTTTTCTTTTTCTCTCGCAGTCGTGAGAGAGGGAGTCCCACGGGGGGTTATTTTTTTTTTTTTTTTGGTAGTCGTAAAAGAAAGAGAAGGGGGTGTTGTTTTTGATAAAATATATTTTCTCTTCTTTGCAATCGCTTCGAGAGAGTGGGGGTGTTCTTGTTTTTCTACAATCGCATCCAAAAAAAAAAAAAGATGAAAAAATATTGGATGCTTCTAATATAACCAGCACAACAAAACAGAAGAGACTTTTAATTAAGGATGTGTAAAAAAATTGAGAACCACCTGAATTGTTCAGAGTTAGACCAAACTGCTCGAGAACTGGCGGTTCCATGAGGACTGGTCCTGTTTCTAGTTCCAATTTAGTGGAACCAATGAGTACCGATCTAGTTAAAATTGACTTTCTTTACCCTTGCCTCGAGGGTGAGGCTACCTTACCTAGATCTAGCCAAAGCTAGCCTCACCAAGGTCTCACTAGCCGTGAGGAAAGGTGGAGACCTTGCTAGCGGCTGGTGGGGCCACTCTCACTAGTGCTTGATGACTAGCCAAAGCATGAAGATGATGGGAATGGGAAAAACAAAAACAAAAACAAAAATATATAAATATATAATTTAAAAATTATTAAAATAATATTGAAAATTTTCATGTCAGTGTTAGTCATGTCACGTAGGATAATCATAGTCCTTCTCACCATTGGCTAACTAAAATTAACCGAATAAACTAAATTAATACAAATGTAAAAGGTTGAAGACTCAATTGGCAAAAAAAAAAGTTATCATAATTATAATAGATTTATGACTTTTTTGGTAACTCTTCCAATAAATTAAATTCTCTTTATGACAAAAAAAAATATAATACCTCCAAATAATTTATTTGTCTATAGAAATACCCATTGCACAATTAAATTCACTTATGACTTTAAAATTCATGAACACTTCAATCATGAATCTCATGTTATTCATTTCGTCATCCGGGAATATGTGAAGATCGGAAACTTCTTCCAAGTATGACCAATCCCAATGCAAGAATTCAATTCGATTGACGTCCACTTCAGTAATATCTAATTAAAATTAGTCGAAAAAATTGAATTGACACAAACTTAAAAAAATTATAACTAAATTGACATTAAATCAAAAATATTTAGGACTAAATTGATAATAATATCTTAGATTTAGGACTTCCTATTTTAAACTCTTTTCGTTCTGCAAGGGTGATTGCGGATGCCCACGGCGGTTTTCTACTTTCCAGGTGCTTTCTTCGTCGTTTTAAAGCGTGACAAAAGTGACTTAAAAAATACATATTACTACTTCAAAATCATCGTCGAGTACGGCGTGCTCGATCGCCCACGTAATATTACATCACCCTGAAATTACTAAAATGAATGTTGGAATTACAAAAGCGAAACTGAAGATATCCAATTTTATTTATCTCTTGTTGCTTTTGGAAATGGCAGGTGCGTGATGGGTAGTGGTGGTGGCGGGGGCTCGCCTGGTAGAAATAGTTGAATTCGAGGGTTAGAAGTTCTTTGGCTAGTATTCAAGTTATAGCCTCCGAATGGTATTGACATGTTAAAAGGCTGAGTGAAGTACAAACAAAGGGTTTGCATTGGGAGTGACTCATCCCGTGGCCAGATATATCGGAGGCGCCCAGATTCTGATGGCCTACGTTCTTCTCAAAACGTCGTAATGCATTTGTTAGCGATGCCATTGCCATAGCCAAGTTCCATCGCCTGCATCGCTATTCCGATGCTGTTGGTTATGCCAGGACAATGATGGACAAAAGAGGTGTCGTTAGGGATGTTTGGGACGAAGAATCACATCGTCGATCATTTGCAGGGTTTAAGCAATTGGGAAGCTTTTTTCATGTTAGAGATGCAATTAAAAGATTTCTATATATTTTTCTTGGTGGTCCCTTTTGATTGTAATTGATATTTTATTATCTTAAATATTCATCCTATGAAAAGGCTATGAATGGACTTATGCAACACTCCATTTGATTATATATTAAAGATCATATTTCCCTCTCTTTCATTAGAATTCTCGACTTGTTCTCGAATTGTTTCTCTACCAATTCGTAGCTTTCCAAGCTATCCAACATTCTTTCACTGCTCATTTTGGAAAATGAGTACCATCACCGGACTTGTTACCTTCAGACAATTGGATTTCGAAATTTCGTTGCGAACGACTGTTAAATATTTTGAAAACTTGGTCAGTGCTTGGGAATAAGCTTGAATTGGTAGTTGATTTTTTTTTTTTAAATGAAAACTTCAGCTTGTGCACTTTAAATCAAAGGGTTAATACCCTAAAAAACCCCAAACTGGTACACTTTGTGACAAATTTACCCCAAACTATTTTTTTGACCACCAAAAACCCCAAACTGGTACATACGTGACAGATCTACCCTCCGTTAGCTTCCGTTCGATTTTTCCGTTAATTTTGCGACGTGGTTGCTGACGTGGCAAACCATGTGGAAATTCATAAGTTTAATACCATTAAAAACCCCAAACTGGTATATTTATGACAAATTTACCCCAAACTGGTATATTTATGACAAATTTACCCCAAGCTGATATATTTACGACAAATTTACTCTAATTAATTTTTTTGATCATAAAAAACCTAAATTGGTACACGTGCGGCACATTTACCATCTTTCAATTTTCCCAAATTTGACAGAGTTGTGATGTCCAATAAATTTTATTTTCTGGATTACTCTAACGTTGCATCCATATCATTAATACTTAATTTTTTTCTTTTTATTGGAATCATTATTAGAAAATATTCAAAGACTACCAAATGTGCACTTCATTCTTGTGCCGAGAGGATGCCCATTAACTAAAAGATGGACAGATTGCTTGCGCACATATACAAAAGAAGTGCACATATTGTGATTGCTTCACTCGTTTTTGGTTTGTGACAAACTTGGCTTTATGTTTCTATGTCTCAGCCCCACATGGTTTACTACTTGTCCGCAATCTGTTTGTACGCTTACATATCACTCTTACTTTGCTAGTCCTTATTAGCGTTACGTAGTCTTTTCTACCTTGAATTGTAAGTGTCAAAAATTTAACATGGAACTTGCATGTGAATGGTATGAGTGACTCGTACATCACATGCTCGTTGAAATGCCGGAACCAAAATCACTTATGTTTATCGCTAATTTCAAGTGTGCTTTGAGTGTGATTCTTTTGTATATGTGCGCAAGCGATCTATCCATCTTTTAGTTAATGGACATCTTCCCGGCACAAGAATGAAGTGCACATTTGGTAGCCTTTGAATAGTTTTCTAATAATGATTCCAATAAAAAAAATCAAGTATTAATGATATGAAGGCAATGTTAGAGTAATCTAGAAAATAAAATTAATTGGACATCGCAACTTAGTCAAATTTGGGAAAATTGAAAGATGGTAAATGTGCCGCATGTGTACCAATTTAGGTTTTTTATGATCAAAAAAATTAATTTAGAGTAAATTTGTCGTAAATATATCGGCTTGGGGTAAATTTGTCATAAATATACCGGTTTGGGGTAAATTTGTCATAAATATACCAGTTTGGGGTTTTTAACGGTATTAAACTTATGAATTTCCACATGATTTGCCACGTCAGCAAAATTAACGGAAAAATCGAACGGAGTTAAGCTAACGGAGGGTAGATGCGTCACATATGTACCAGGTTTGGGGTTTTTAGTGGTCAAAAAAATAGTTTGGGGTAAATTTGTCATTTGGTGTCAGGTTTGGGGTTTTTAAGGTATTAACCCTAAATCAAATCAAGTCTAACAAAATCAATTTCAATACAATTTATGCATTTTCGAGAGAATTTCAGGGAAAAAAAAATTGAGCGAAGTTGAGGAAGCCACGGCCCACGGGTTCTTTTCCTTCGCTTAGCATAGAAAAACTAGGGTCTGAATGGATTTCAGAATGACGCGGTGAAGTCTCCAACAAGATAATTGAGGAATCCAGGTGTACTTTTTCCCATCCCGATGATGTTTCCTAGGCGCCCTTTGGCGCGTGGTCCGCAACTCCCTCCGCGAGCAACTTGTAAAGAGCACTTAGTTATGCGGTGGATTTAGCCACTTCTTAGGGGCGCGTGAGTGAGCCAACCCGCAATCTTGGACCAGCATGGGCCCCACCGCGTGAAGATTGACCGTGAGTCCGCCTTTGGAAAGTTAAGAGGAGCTTCACGTGAGGGAGTACTTGACCGCGATGATACTGTCTGCGGTTCTTGATGGAAAGAAAGATATTCCATTGGACAGCGACATGGAAATTTTGTGTTCTTTTTTGGTCGGTGGAAATTTTGCGTTCTCATTCTTCGTTTTATGGGTTGAGAGTGAAAATTTATGCTGGATTAGTGGGGAAGAGTTCAATCTTCATTAAGAGGATTATAATAACCATCCATCAAACGTGAAGGAAAATCCTCAAGGAGCAAATAATCTTCTTAATTTAGGAATCGGTGCTGAATTATTGTTATGGGAAAAAAATCACCAAAAAATCCAAATTATGGTCATTATGAAACTCTAAATCATGTACCCTCCCTTAGACTCCAGTTCAAAATCACCGTTTAAAAACTGATGGATCCGACATGACAGTTCTAGGTGCAAATGACTCTGATGTCCACATGGAAAAAAGAAACAGAAAAAATCACCCCCAAAAAAAAAAAAAAAGTTTGCACTGTTCATCGTCTTCTCCGCAAGGAAGAACAGTACTTTCTTGTCCAGAAAACGAAGCTTCAAGAAGGTCGAGCTTGAGGTGCCGCCATGGCGTCTCCAGCTCGAAGCTTGGCTTGTCTGACCTCGACCTTTGAAGCTCGCGGGTGGTAGCAAGCCGCCATGGCCGCTCTTCGCTCGAAGCTTGGTCGAGGGTCTGACCTCGACCTTCGAAGCTCGCGAGTAGTCGTAAGCCGCCAAGGCCAAGCTTCGAAGCAGATTGAAGGTCGAGCTTCGATAGTCGCAGGTGGTCGCAAGCCGCCATGGCCAAGCTTCGAAGCTCACAGTCGCCATGACTGCTCTAGCTTGAAGCTCGACCTCGACCTTCGAAGCTCGCGGGTAGTCGCAAGCAACCAAGGCCAAGCTTCGAAGCAGCTCGAAGGTCGAGCTTCGCAGCTCGCGGGTGGTCACAAGCCTCCATGGCCAAGCTCCAAAGCTTGTGGCCACCATGACCGCTCTATCCCGAAGCTTGTCTTGAGGTTCTGACCTCGACCTTCGAAGCTCGCGGGTGGTCGCAAGTGGCCAATGCCAAGCTTCAAAGTTCGCGGCCGCCATGGCCGCTCGAGCTCGAAGCTTGGCTTGGTCTGGGGAGGACGATGAACAGTATTTTATTATTTTTTTCTTTTTTATTTTGGCCTTTTCTTTTGCTTCGAGTTTGCGGTCGCCATGGCCGCTCGAGCTCGAAGCTTGGCTTGGTCTGGAGAAGACAATGCTTCGAAGCCACTCGAGCTTGAAGCTTGATTAGAGAAGCGATGAATAGTAATTTTTTAAATTTTGGCTATTTCTTTTTTCTTTTTTTAATGTGGCACTTGCATTAAGGGTGAGCATAGTTCTAGGAAAAAATCCATAACTAATAATTGAATCAATGAGAATCCATAGGTTTGAGATTCCATGATATGTAGGGTAGGTTCAAGATTAACCTATTTCGACGGGTATAGTTTTTCATTGGATTCTTAGTTAAATTAACTTGTAACATATAACTTAGAACCTAGAATAAATTTTAATATTTTTCTTAGTCCATGATCCAGTAATGTTCCATGATATTCAATGGTAAGTGTATAATTTCAAAAGCACTAGTTTGAGTTTCTATTTTATTATTAAAACTTTTACTTTATTAATGTTTATGCTTTTTGTGTATCTAAATATAAACTATGGTCAATTAATTACAGCAAAGCGTGGTAGTCATTAAATGTTTTAATTTACTATGATTGTTCAATTAATTATATAGATAGAACTTGGGTGGGTCAACCTTGAAACCTGTAAACCTTATGTAAGATAAGTTTCAAATTTCTGAGATTCCAAGTTACAGGTAGAACTTATATGAAACCTGCAACCATTCACCTTTAGCTTGCATGGTGCCACATTAGAGTCATTTATTCCTAAAAGTGTCACATCAGATTCACTTCTTTGTCGTGGTAGTTGTTTGTGTTCAACAATGAAGTTGAAGAGAAGCTGTCGATGCATAGCATAACCAACTTCTTGGAGCCGTCACCACTTGCTCGCGGGGGGTCGAGTCGTGCTGGTCAAGGACGAGGCGGCCCCGGCTTGGTGTGCAGCAGGGGGCGCAGCCATGTCGTACTTGAGCCTCCGCAGAATTCCCCGGCTTGGCTGGTCTGGTGCAGCGGTGCTCGCCCTGCTGGATCAAGAGCGCGTGCTTGGCCCGTTTGCCGCAGCACGTGGCCTGTTTTGATTCAGCACCTGCCTGATCCCGAGCGAGTGCTTGGGCTTGTTTGCCTCAGCGCGTGGCTTGTTCCATTCGGCACCTGCTTGGCCAGATTGCCTCAGCGCGCGCCTGGGGGTTTGATCCAGAGCGCGTGGTTGGTTGGCACTTTTTGGGCATGCATGTTTGTGTTTTTTTTTGTTATTCATGAATAGATTTTTTTTTTTTTTTTCGAAAAAAAAAACAGAAATACGTTTATTTATGTTTTTGTTTAAATTTTTTTTCCAGGAACAAAGTTAGAAAAGAAACAAAAAAAAATTATTTTTTTGTTCTAAAAACACTTTTTAAAAAATTGAAAGAATAAAAAATTGTTTTTTTCTTATTCTTTTCTTTTTTTTTTTTCTTTGGCCGATCGCCAACTTCAGCCATGGCCGGCAGTCGAGGGCCGGCGACCTAGCCGAAGGGTCGCGGCCCTCGGTGAGGCCAAGCGTTAATGGCCCCTGGCGAGGCTCGGCGAGCTCGGCCTCGCCCAACCACGGCGAGGCTCGGTCTCGTTGGGGGCCGGCAAGCCTTGTTGTGGCTGGGTGAGGCCGCCATCCAAAAAAAAGAAAAAAAGAAAAATAAATGAAAAATAAAATTAAAAATTAAAAAAATTAAAAGAAACAAAAAAATACAAATTTATTAAACGTGTTTCTATTAATTTTTTATTCTCATAACAAGTTTATCAAACGCGTCTTTATGATAAAAAATTATTTTCCGAAACAAAAATGGTTTTTTCTATTTTTGTTTTCTAGAACACTTTTTAAACAAAAAAACAAACAAACGCACTCTTATTGTATTGTATTGATATTATCAAACAATGTTTGATTCTTACGGTCGTGTGTTGTCTCGTTTAATTTTGTCAGATTCAGGTGGAGACTGTGGCTTCCATCCATGCATCTGGGGCATCACTTGGGAGGTTTCTTTTTCTGGGCTATTACTTTGGCAAATACTTCATATGCTGAGCACTCTCGTCTGAATTGTTGTTGTTGGTTTATGTAATACTTCTTTCGAAATTGTGTACTCTCTGAACATTGAAATAGTTCGCACTCTACATGTCAGTCGAGTTTTTACAAACTCCTCCGGCGCTCTTGCTTCGGTGCCTACTGCTACCTGGACCTCCGGCGGCGCTCGCTGGCGCTTACCCGACCATCCACGAGCTTCGGAGATCGAGGTCCGACCTAGCCAAGCTTCGAGCTCGAGCGGCCATGGCAGCCGCGAACTTCGAAGCTTGGCATTGGCCGCTTGCGACCACCCACGAGCTTCGAAGGTGGAGGTTAGAACCTCGAGACAAGCTTTGAGATAGAGCGGTCATGGCGGCCGCGAGCTTCGGAGCTCGACCTTCAAGCTGCTTCGAAGCTTGGCCTTGGCGGCTTGCTACTACTCGCGAGCTTCGAAGGTCGAGGTCAGACCCTTGACCAAGCTTCGAGCGAAGAGCGGCCATGGCGGCCGCGAGTATCAAAGCTTGGCTATGGCGGCTTGCTACCACCCGCGAGCTTCGAAGGTTGAGGTCAGACAAGCCAAGCCTCGAGCTGGAGAGGCCATGGCGGCAGCTCAAGCTCGACCTCCTTGAAGCTTCGTTTTCTGGAGAAGAAAGTACCGTTCTTCCTCGCGGAGAAGACGATGAACAGTGCAAACCTTTTTCTTTTTTCAATGTGGACATCAGAGCCCTTTGTACCTAGAATTTGGACAGAATGCTAACGTACGATAAATTTGTCACCATAGACATAATTTAAGATTCTAACTAATTTCAACGAACTCGATCGAGAAGGCCATTGGGGTCGAGAAATTAGAGGTAAGCCAATTACTTCCCAGCCACTAAAATCTCGTTCACATGCTACCTGCACTGATTGTTTGATCCCACCCACCCTCTCTTTTCCTAAATAGGAACAGGTTTAAATCCGGCCTCTCCAATCCTAAATAGGAATAGGTTTAAATCGAGGATAACTTTATTTATCATCATTGGATAAGTGTATAAATGGGAAATTTGTAGCATGGATTTTGAAAAGTCTTTCCGAGGTAACGTAATCTATTTGATGGGAGCCATCCGGGCAGTGCTGCTCTTTCCTTTCCTCTTTTGGTTAAACGGGTAAAGAATATGTTGGGCTGGGTTCACTTCCATATAGAGAAAGCCCAATAAGTTATATACCCAAAAGTTTGAGTTCATATAATAATCCATATGAAGAAATAGAATTTCTCCCTATTTTTAAATGATAGCCACAAAGAACATTTGCAAAGATGCAGTAGCAAGAGAGAAGAACAAAGTAGAAAATCTAGGAAAGAAGGTGTCATCCAGTCTTTTTCAAGTTGACAATCAGAGGTTGATTCATGCTCCCTACATCAAGTTTTTGGTGGGTTGAACCAAACCTGCATTTTAGTATATTTATTATTGATTTCTTGTGAAATTAAAATGTATTGCCAAACAATCTTCTTGATATAATTATTGTAATGTACCTCTAGTATAAATAGGGGAAGAACTTTAACTATCCAATTTTGTTGACAATGACGATTTTGGACAGACTTCGACCCATGTTTTTTTTCTCCTCACATTGGCGAGATTTTCCACATAAAAACTGCCTTGTCTTGTGGATGCTTGGTGTTTATATTTTGGCAGATATATTGCTCTATTGTATCGTTACCTTTTAGGTTTGCACAAGAAAAAAGATCATTTTATTCTGCTGTGTTAATTCGATATTGTTCAGATTGTCATTATTTTCCCATTAGAATCATGACTCTCCGGGCGGAAAAAATACTGTAGACATAAAAGAATATTTGGTCTTTTGACGAGTTTTTCTGGAGTGACATTACATAGTCTATAATGGCCTCCTAAAAAGCTGGTTGACAATGTAACTCATTGTTGACAATGACGTTGATTTGCTATATAAAGATATAACCTCATAGATTTGTTAAACAGACATTCAGCATTTGTGGTGTCCACAATGAAAAGGGTCTCTCTCCTACTGTCTCTGATAAAACACAAATTCACGTCTTGTGTAAAGTTTTGTGCAACTCAGGGAGGAGCTCTAGACTCCGACAGCTGTATGAAAAGGAAAAGGCTATCAGTAGATGCAAAGTTATACAAATTTATAAGGATCTCGAGGAAATATACTCGAATAGTGCTTAACCGAATATGACATATGATGACTATCCATTATATTCTTCTCAGGCATGTAAATAGTTCTGTCCACCACATCTTACAGTTCTCATGAAACACCTTTCTCTTCCAGATGACCACCTGCACAAAGTTCTCATTCTTATGCTTCACAGAGCTGCGAATGACTAGTCAGCATAGTTGAGGTCACATTCATCTTAATATGACTAGTCCTCGCTGGGTCATCCTTCTCCATTGCCCCATCCTCTTATTAGTAAACTTGTATAATCATCCATTGCGATTCCTTTTATATCTAAGCCAACCTCAAAACACACTGCAACCTCATCAATCTGGAATGTAAGCAGATGAGTCTTACAATGTCAGTTCGAATTTGTCTAGCTCTGTATGGAAATGCCAATGCAAGTAGTGAAAGCAAAATTACTGCATCACTCGTGTCAAATCGCTTGAGTCCAATCAAGAATCATAGCCGTAAGCTTCACAGGTACTCGTCCAAGGAAAGATATAAAACTATATAAGGAGAGGGCCATTGCCATCTTTCTCTAAGCAACATTGAAGGAGTTTAACACTGTTTGAGAAAATTATCTGGGAATAGATGTGGTTGATTCTTAGACAATAAAAAGAAATTATACGTCAAACGGAGTGAGCAAAACACGCACCAGCATTAAAATATCTTACATTGAAAATGTGCCACATTTTCTTTTACAAAGAGAAATGAGGATGTAAATAACAGAAACTTAGCATAGTGCCTTACCCGAATTCGAGTGCACAAATGAGTTGAATCTATATATCATGTAAACTCAGCCTGAAGATTCCTTATGGACGGGATTCCCTGTAGCGGAGGTTTCTTTTATATGGGGAACTCTGACCCAGAGAGGAGGGGATATAGAGTAACACAATAATATGGAGAACTAAGATACCTAAAACAAAATGTCCTTTTTTCCACTAGAAATGAGAACGTAAATTACCAAGAGGTAGTTAAATGCTCCATGACACGAGGAGTTGATCCTCAATAGTCTAGTGAAGATGAACTGGGCCTTAAGGAAGCAATATACACAGGACTCTCAGTGGAGGTGCTTGCTGACATGTTGGGAGTTCTGTCTTCAAAGAAAAGAGCAGCCTATGACAGAGTGATGGTTCTATGCATGAATGCACATATAGTTCAACATAATATTACGTTGTCACCACATCCTCGTACAATCCTGTTGAATTTCTTCTTTGTCAATATGCCAGTAGAGCTTTTCTTACATGGCAATAGCAATTGAAGCTTCACGAGGTTTGGAATTTAAAATCATGCAAAAATGTACAACTGTTACGTTCTTTTAAAATATTGATGTATGAACATACAAGGACATCTTTTTCTGATCACGTGAGCATCTTCTTTAGCATCTTTTTATCCTGAACACTCTCATGGAGGAGTTCATAAACATAACAAG
Organism: Eucalyptus sideroxylon x Eucalyptus melliodora; assembly: GCA_016097485.1. Lineage (NCBI taxonomy): Eukaryota > Viridiplantae > Streptophyta > Magnoliopsida > Myrtales > Myrtaceae > Eucalyptus > Eucalyptus sideroxylon x Eucalyptus melliodora. The sequence goes on from CM027825.1 coordinate 7,358,398, forward strand.
TTATACCAATTCTCTTAAACAAGTCTTCCTGAACAATCTTAGGTGCCGTTACTCCCTTTTTGTCAGCCAGAAAACAGTCTTCACTACCTTTGGAACAATACCTTTTGAACCATAAGGGGAATGATCACAGAGCCTCATGAACCCTATGTTTCACAGAAAGGCAATTTCTTACTCGTCCAAATGAAGCAAACGTTGGAAGAAACCGTTCTTTATATTTCCGAGTAGCAGGTTACATCCAAAGTCAGCATCCCCTGCTTTAGAGCATCCATCAATCATCACACAGCACGTGTACCTGTTGGGCAGGTGATCTTTGACACTCATTTAAAAAGAGATGCTGCCAGATTAATATATAGTTCCCCCAGAAAGGTATTGTATGTTGCTTTCGTATGAGAAACCTTACTGCAGCTCCCCATGATCACAAAGCCCATTAACCAGTGTGACAACTCATAATATCTGGTGTAATTCCCCTTTACTTCCATCTTATCAAGCAAATTCATAGCTTCCTTTACTTTGCTAGCCTTGCATAAGCTCTCAAAGGGTATGTAGTGAGTAATGATAGGGATGCACTATTTCCTGACCATCCCGTCGAATATTTTCATCACATTTTCAGACTTTGAAGCCTTGGTGCACAGGCCATTCGACATAGAATTATATGTGGTCACATCAGGAAAAATGCGATAACTGCACATTCTCTCTAATTGCACTATCCAACTTCAGTTGCTTACAATAGCCATCCGAAAATGTATAGAAAGTAAAAAAAAAAAAAATGGTCCGGAATGTATCCTCTGGTTATAGCATCATAAGCATCAGATACAGATCCCATCTCGCAAAGTCCATCAATAACTAAATTGTATGTCTATATGTCAGGGGAACAACCATTTTCAAACATCTCAGTCATTAATTCCATGACTTCTATCATAAGCCCCTTCTGGAACAGGCCTCTGATCACTGTATTGTAGAGAACGGCATTAGATTTCACCCCTCCTCTTGAAACCTCATTAAACAAAGTCAGAGCCTGGCTGCCATCACCATCTTGGCAGAACCCACTGATGAGAGAACAATGTGTGAACTGATCCGGCACAAGTCGCTTGAAAACTGCATCATTGAGAATTTTATTTGCAATTCTGTCAGACCAACTTTGCAGGATCCATTGATTATGGGGTTGTATCTATAGTCGTCTAGCTCAAGCCCACAATTCACCATTTTACTCATGAAGCTTTTAGCTTCCACAGCCCTAGAATTCTTACACAAGCCACCAATTAAAGTCTTATACATGACAACATGTGGAGTCAAACCCCCTGCTGTTACACTTTCCAACAACTTCACTGCATCAACAAAAGCACCTTTCCTGCAAATTCCCTGAATGAAAATATTGAACATGAACAAATTTGGACTTGATTCTGTCTTCTGTACTTTAGAAAGAAGCTTTTCGCTCTCCTGGATGTCCCCATTCTTGCACAGTATAAGTTTATCGAATATTGTAATATCAGGATTGTTAAAATATTTAAATAATAAATCACGTCTTCGTCTTTTTTTTTGGTCGAAAATGCAAGATCTATTCATTTACTTAGGTAAGTTTAGAGCAATTACATCAAAAACATCGGCACATAGTAAATTGACTAAGGCAGTCGGGGGGTTGGTTACCTAGTTTTGAGGGAGGTATTTCTCTCATTGTGCTATTGTTGTCCGGTCTGTGGGCCTATTGGACTCCCTGCTGCAGTGGGCTAAAGTCAGGCCCAAAAAGTGTTTTATCTTTTGTCAGATCCGGTCCACCAGTCCTGCCACTTCCCAGCTTGGTTTAGACTCTTCGTGAACTACTTGCACGAGCAACAAGCAGTCATAATGTACTTGGAGGGTTATGTGTGCTTCGGGGAGAGAAAATCTAGGGTTTCCAAGAGAGCCAGGGCTTCAACGTGTTCAGCCGAGGAGACATCAACAAGCTTGGAGAATCCGGCAACCAGGCGACCCCGAGAATCACGGCAGATACAGGCGATGGCGCCCCTGTTCGCGACCTCTCCTCTAGCATCCCTGTTTGCGGCCTCTCCTTTGAGTTCCCCCCAATGTGAAGTTATTCTGTCGGATGTGGTTTCCGCATCTCTGATCTCCGCCGTTTCTTGCGCATAGCCTTCAGTCCGGATAGTAGAGATGTCAATGGCCCCCTTGTTCTCGGCCTCTACTCTTCGCCCCTGTTCGCAGCCTCTCCTCTCTGTTCCCCGTGATGTGAAGTTGTTCTCTTAGATCTAGTTGCCGCTTCTCTGTTCTCCTCCATATCTTGCGCAGATCCTTCATTCCCGACACCAAAGACATCGGCTGCTCCCTTGTTTTCCTCCAAATCTGGTATGGATCTATTTTCGGCCGCTTCTCTGTTCCCCTCCTAATCTGGTTATGTGCCTTCTTCCTGGACGAAGGACGCGTTGATGTTAATGCTTAGGGCATCCTTGTTCAGTGGTTGCCATCGTTGCGTGTTTGAGCTTCACTTCTGTGGCTTTTTTGTTGCATGATGTGTAGTTTTCATATAGGGCTATTGCTTTGGACAGGGTCTGGTGCGAATGCAGGGGGTGATGCTAAAAAATGAACCAGTTCAGTCTTTCCAAATACACCACATAGTAGTGGCGATTAGGTCGAACTTTTGGGCATTATTTGGATTTTCTTTTTGCGAATATAGCCATTCATCGAGTCGTGTTAACCCGAGTCTCAAAATGTGAATGTGCAGGGGGTTATCTCGCCATATCTTGACTGTCCAAGGGCAGAGCAATAAGGCATGTTCAATGGTCTCAGCTTCATTTTTGCAAATTGGGCATAGCGGATTTTCGTGACCTCTTTTTTTTTTTTTTTTTTTTTTCGGTGCCTGATCAGGGCAGGCGCCTTGCAGAGGCTAATGGTTTAGCTATGTCTATTTTAGCTTGGACTCTCCCAAGTCCACCAATTCACTACTTCAATAGTCCAAGTTTTTAACCTGTAAGTTAATTTTAAAACGGAGTTGCCACTAATCAATTTGAGGTGGGTCGATTAGAAACCCAAGCGAAGTATTGGGAGAAATATTTGTTCCTGCGCAACCAAAAAAATTAGGATCGGAGACTTGATTACACTAATTAATCACTAATGCCCTTTCGGTACCTAATCTTGTTTAAACCTTGAAACTTTTGGATTTTTGAGGGGTTTTCCATGCATTCGTGGAAGAAAAACATTTCTTGGGTCCTTTTCTCATTTTTTGGACATAAAAAGAATATTTTTTTGTCTTCTTTTTCTGAAAATATAAATCATTTTTTGGTCTTTTTTCTAAAAATATAAATCATTTTTGGCTTTTTCTGACAATTTTCGGGAAATATAAATCTTTTTTTTGGCTTTTTCTGAATTTTTTTTCCTTTTTTGGGAAATAAGAAATATTTTTTTTATTTTCTGGAAAATAAATTATTTTTTGATTTTTTGATTTTTTGATTTTTAAAATATTATTTTTTATTATAATAATATTTAAAAATGAACCGGGTCGGATCCTCGAGTTGGGTCTGACCTGGGCCATTCGCCCAGAATGCGGACGAGCCTGCAACGCAAGCCCGACTCTTTTTTTTTTTAATCACGACCTAGCAGCCCGTTGTTTGAAAATGACCCAGCTCGACTCGACGAGCCGATCCTAGCGAAACCCTACCCGACCCGACGACCTGGCTTCATTTGAGGAAACCCTAGGGTACCGGGTCACACTTCCGACCCGGTTCCACCCTGCTTCGCGCACCTCCTCCCTCTTTCTATTAGCGTCGAAGGAGGGGTTGGGGTGACGGCTCGCATCAATGACAGTAACGATGTAAAGGACGGCGGTAGTTAGGTTTTGAGAGGGGAAGCAGTGACGGGGATGGCATGAGTAGGGTTCGTCGTCACCTGTCCTCAGCATCGACACCACGCGGCGACGCAGCTTGAAGAGACGGCGTTTGGGTTTGGTCAAGGCGATAGTGGCGGCATAGCTTGAGGTGTCGTCGTCTGGGCTCGATTGAGGTGACGGCGTTGGGGCTGCGGTGGAGCTGGGGTGGACGGCGAGCAATAGCGATCGAATGGCGATGGTGTGGGGGCAGACGACGATGGCGACGGGAGCTGATCTCATAGACGTTTCCCCCTTTCCAAATCTGGCACCCAGATGATCCTTCCTCTTCTCCGGCTTCCTCTCCTCCAGATTTGGGACTCCCTAGGAACCAGACCCTCCCTGCTCGACCAGATCTCTCCCCCTCAGGCTCACTTGCCGCTGGCCTCCCTCAAAGTCTCTCGAAGGGAGGTCTGTTGAGCTCGCGACTCGATTTCTCTCGCACGCTCGCTCTTTGATCTCCCCTGAAGTCTCTCAAGGGAAATCTCCGAGTTCTCCGTGTCATTTGCCATCGTCGGGAGAAACCTATTTATAGGCGAGGGGGCGGCTGGTCGATAGAGCTTCGACCGCTGGTCTTCGCACGCCAAACGGCCTCCGTCGGCCGAACCGGCGTCCCATCCGCTCAGGTGGCTCTAGCTAGGCCGCCTTGCATTGAAGATGCATCCACTTCATTGTATGCTACCATCTCCCTCTCCATTCCAGCGTCGTGCGCGTCCTCGTCTCCGGCACGTGCTGCTTATCCGGTTGGGGAAGAAGACCAAGGAGGAAGAAGACAAGGGAGAAGGGGCTGGGCTGAGTCACGCGGGCTGAGCTGGTGGGGGCCTACGCAAGAGAAAATGAGGGGCTAGGCTCGAAGGCCCAATCCGACAGGCTGCATTTGTTTTTTCTTGTTTTCTTTTTGTTTTTATTAAATTTTTTTGTTGTTTTTGTTATTTATTATTTATTATATGAAAAAGGAAAAGTAAAAGAGATTAAGGCCTAATTAATAACCTAATCAAAATCTAGTTGTCAGCAGCTGCCTCTCTTTGAAGGTGAGTTCGCAGAGGTTGTATTCAAAGACAAACCTGATACCTAAATTTTGTTTATACATATGCAATAGATTATATCTTATTTAGGACCTAGTGTCCTATGCAGAAAATGAGCAATATAATATTACACATACTAAGATAAGAAGATACCTATAGTTACTTACTGGGAGTGAGTGAGATAGGGTGTGAACCCCGAGTTTGGCAAATATCAAGGCGTCATCTTACCTGGTGATATGATGAGGTTGCTTCTCCAAGACCTGAACCATTCTTCGATCATCTATTAGAGCAATAAGTGGTTTGTCTAGGATCCGAACCTTTTTTCGGTCGCCTTGACGAGGAATTGCCTTCCCAGGACCCGAACCTTTCTTCGTCGCCTGTTAGAGCAATAAATGGTTTGTCTATGACCCGAACCTTTCTTCGGTTGCCTGTTAGAGCAATAAGTGGTTTGTCTAGGACCTGAACCTTTCTTCGGTTGCCTTGACGGGGAATTGCCTTCCCAGGACCCGAACCTTTCTTCGGTCGCCTTGATGGGAGATGTGCCGACCTTTCTCATGGCATCTGTTTGCTGGGAGATAGTACTTGGATGATCACAAGTATCGAATGGGTACTTGGATGATCACAAGTATAAACTCTTAGAGGATACCTGGATGATCACAAGTATCGAAGGGGTACTTGGATGATCACAAGTATAAACTCTTAGAGAATACCTGGATGATCACAAGTATCGAAGGGGTACTTGGATGATCACAAGTATAAACAAGTATCGAAGGGGTACTTGGATGATCACAAGTATAAACTCTTAGAGGATACCTAGATGATCACAAGTATCGAAGGGGTACTTGGATGATCACAAGTATAAACTCTTAGAGGATACCTAGATGATCACAAGTATCGAAGGGGTACTTGGATGATTACAAGTACAAACTCTAAATGAAGAATTAAGGACGTACCCGAGATATTCGTGAAGGTCTCTCACCTTCTGGTATGTGGAAATATCAAGGATGGGTCTCGTATATTCGTGAAGGTCTCTCACCTCCTGGTAGTTAGAATATTGAGGACGTACCTTGGATATTCATGAAGGTCTCTCACCTCCTGGTATGAGGAATATCGAGGACGTGCCCCGCATATTCATGAAGGTCTCTCACCTCCTTGTAATTGGGAATATCGAAGACGTACTTTGGATATTCATGAAGATCCCTCACCTCCTAGTAATTGGGAATATCGAAGACGTACCTTAGATATTCATGAAGGTCTCTCACCTCCTGGTATGGGGAATATTGAGGACGTACCCGGGATATTCGTGAAGGTCTCTTACCTCCTAGTAATTGGGAATATCGAGGGCATACCTTGGATATTCGTGAAGGTCTCCTACCTCCTGGCAATTGGGAATATTGAGAGCGTGCCTCGCATATTCATGAAGGTCTCTCACCTCTTGGTAATTGGAATATCAAGGACGTACCTTGGATATTCGTGAAGGTCTCTCACCTCCTGGTAAATGGGAATATCGAGGACGTACTTTGGATATTCGTGAAGGTCTCTCACCTCCTGGTAATTGGGAATATCGAGGACGTGCCCCACATATTCATGAAGGTCTCTCACCTCCTGGTATGGGGAATATCGAGGACGTAATTAGGATATTCGTGAAGGTCTCTCACCTCCTGGTAGTTGGGAATATTGAGGGTGTACCTTGGATATCCGTGAAGGTCTCCCACCTCCTGGCAATTGGGAATATTGAGGGCATGCCTCGCATATTCATGAAGGTCTCTCATCTCCTGGTAATTGGAATATCGAGGATGTACCTTGGATATTCGTGAATGTCTCTCACCTCCTAGTAAATGGGAATATCGATGATGTACTTAAGATGTTCGTGAAAGTCTCTTACCTCCTAGTAAAAGGAATATCGAAGACATACCTATGATATTCATAAAGGTCTTTCACCTCCTAGTATGGGGAATATCGAGGACATACCTGGAATATTCGTGAAGGTCCCTCACCTCATGGTAGTTGGAATATTGATAACGTACCTTGGATATTCATGAAGGTCTCACCTCCTGGTAATTAGGAATATCGAGGGTGTGCCTCGCATATTCGTGAAGGTCTCTCACCTCCTGGTAATTGAGAATTCAAATGTAACACGAGCCTTACCTGGATGGTCGTAGGCACTCAAAAGGGCTGGAACACCTGGGTAACCACATGTGTATAAAGTACTGGAATACTAGGATGAACACCAGTATTTAATGATACGATCTGGGACCACTTAGACAGGACCAAGTGTTATGATGATAAGAGAGCATACATGGGTAATTGCAGGTGCATAACGCAATGGAATACTTAAACAACTACTAGTATTCAAAGATATAATTTTGAGGACAACTCGAACGGTTACATAGTGCCACCCAGGTTTGAAACCCACTCTTTAGAAGTTTAAATGCACGCATGCATGTGTCATCACCTCATTGGTCGGAGGTCCAAGAGGTCCAACAAAAAAAATCTTCTTCTTTTTTTACATTTAGATTATTAGTTATTATTAGAATAAAGAAAGAGTAGAAAGAAAGGGTACACTCTCTAGAAGATTTGCTCGGGGCTGTTCACTTTCACTTGGTGGCCTGGTATCTTGAAACTTCTTTGCTTGCGAGGGCAGGAGTGGAAACGTCTGAGAGAGCGCTTCGCGAAAGAATCGTGTGGCGCAATGAAAGTTTTCCCGTTGGGCTTTCCGGCCCTCCTGGTCTTCACCTAATTGTGGAAGAGGGGGGGTGAGTGGATACTCAACTCTCTCTCGTGTGCCTTTCTTCAGCTTGTTCCTCTTCGTCTATTCGGGACGGGGTAGGCAACCCACATACATGAAGAGAAGAAGAGAGGGGGGAGTTCCTTGATATTAAGGTGTCAAGGCGGTCGAAGAAGGTCACAAGTGGAAGCAAGCGATGCTTTGGTCATTCGGTTGACTCCTTGCTTTGCCCGATTCGTGCTTTGTCATCTTTCGGCAAAAGCAGGGGTTTCGGCCGGTTTACCTACTATTGGATTTGAACCAATGACTCTCGCCGTATGAAAGCGATACTCTAACCGCGAGTCAAGTAGGTCAAGCTGAGTCAAGTCGAGAGAAAATAGACCCCTATAAGAGAAAGCCGCGCAACCGAGTTTCCCAACCTATACAAGGGGGGGCAGAGCACTACGAAAGAGAAAGTGTTCTCACTATACGAAATGAAGCGGTGACTAGCACGCTAAGATCAACCCGGGAGAACGTGGAGCCTTTCTTTCTCGGCCGTCTGTCTTAATAGTTGTGGATTCCGATTCATGCGGTCGTTCTCGCTGCATTGGTGTTTTCACTCCCCACTCTCCACCATAACAAAATGTTTCCACTCTATCTCGGGAGTAGTCAAAGGAAGGGTCGAGTAGGAAAAAATGCACTAAGAATAAGAAGTAGGGCATAATGGATCAATTCATTCAACAAGATCCGTTCGATCGGACCGAGAATGAATGGGATTGGTCGACCTCTCGCTCGGATGGTTGACTCCCGCCGCCGACAGATGTCCCATGCCACGTTTCGTGAACAGCTATGCCCGAGAATGAATGAATTGTGATATAGCGCCGAATAAGCCACTGCTCTATTCCGGACTCGAAATCCATAAAGGACTTTAAGGGAGAGAAAAAAAGGGCCTTATACCATACATCCTGCTGCCTCGGGATGACTGCACGTTACATCATAGCAGCACGACCAAATGAAGTCGAAAAGCCCTTGTATAGGTTGGGCGACCCTGCGCACCCGGCATCTTGCAAGAAAAGGCCCCTGACTATAGATAGGGCGTTAGCGCCCCAACTTGAAAACTCAAGGAAAGCCTTTATTGATATGATATAAAACAAACAAGCAATCTATCAACCTAATAATGAGGGCCCTCTCGTTGTAAAGCTACAGCTCGAAAGCTTTCTTTACTTTGAGAAAGAAGGGCCAACTCTTATTATATAATATTATTAAAGGCCCCTTAGATAGATAGGCTAAGGGGCCTTTTCTTGCTCGTTAGCGCTAACCTTTGATTGCAGTTTAGGCTTGACTAAGAACATAAAAAGGGCTTTTTCAGCTTACTTTGCTACAGCGGACCGTTAGTAGGGTGCCGCGCTTTGTGGGCTTGAAGGACTTAGCACTGTGACAAGTGGTATCAGAGCCAAAGGCTAGGCCAAGCCATGGCTAGGGGGAAGAACCCGTAAGCTAGTGCCGTCGAAGAGGCTCGACGGGAGCGGACTCCTTATCGTGTGGATCGCCTTGTTACACAACTGGAGGGAGAGATTTCGAGCGGTTGCTTCTCTGGAGAAAGATGGGCTGGTTATGCGGACCATGATGGAAGGCCAAGAGCAAGGGCCTAAAGTTTCGTCTCTCAAAAGCAAGGACTCGAAGAAGAAGCCTTAGGCCAATAACTGCGAGCTCAAGATCAGGAGCCAAAGCTGACCGAGAAGAAAGAAGGAAGGCTTCATCTACTCCAAGCCCCTAAAGAAGTCAAGGTTTGGAACCCCCAAAAAAGGATGGTAAATGGAAAGAGTTCGTTTCTTCCTCAAATTGGATTAATGGATCGTCCGTCCAACTGGAAATGATAACGGAATGCATATGTCATTAAAAGGAATTCCAATAAGGGGATAAATATAGTATACCACCAACCTTATTTCCTATATGAGGGAGGAAGCAAATTGAAGAACCCGCGGATACGGGAAAAACTCAAATTTCTTGTTAGCCAAGGAAAATGACTCGTGGTAAAGACAGATAGACTTTGACCAGACGTGCTCGGAATCTTTTTTTTTTTTTTTTTTTTTTTTTCGATCCGAGCGAAGTTGTTATCACTCCTTCACCTCGTAAACTCGGTAAAGTGGCTTTGCTCCTCGCTTTTGTTCAATTATTAAAAAGAATCACTTTGATGGAGATTTATAGCATCATTCAAGTAAATACAGATTGAGATCGTAGAAACATGAGCTTGTGATATAGCTACACCTAATTCCGGACCGGTTAATGCAAGAACTATAAATAAAGGACCAAGATCCCCTATGAAATAGAAAAGATCATTCATACATAGCATAGTCCAAGCGGACCCACTTAAAATCTTTACTGAACTATGACTGACCATCATATTAGCAAATAAACGTATTCCTGAGCTTAATGCGCGAAAACAATGAGGGATTAGCTCAAGGAGTACTAAAAAAGGTGCTAACGGCGGTGGGACTCCTGCGGGTAATAAGAAGCTTAAAAAATGAAGCCCATTTCTTTGAAATCCCACTATAGTAATGCCTATAAAAATAGAAAATGAGAGACCCAAAGTAATGAGAAAATGACTTGTAACTGTGAAGCTATAAGGTATCATACCCTGGGGATTACGAAATAACGAAAAAGTAAAAGTGACCAAGATGCAAGGGAAAAACTTTTGTTTCACATTTCCGGAAAGACCACTTATTTGTTCGTTTACCAGGTTTAGCACGAAATCATAAATAAGCTCTACCAAGGATTGCCAAGCATTTGGTACTGAGTTTCCTCCTCCCTTTTTAGTAACAAAATAAAGCAGAAGTAGGACCAAACTGAGAGTTAGCAGCATAAACAAAGATGGATTTGTGAATGAGAAATACAAGTCTCCTATCTTCATAGGAAAAAATGGGATGATTTCAAATTGTTCAAGTGGGCTGGGGACCATCTTCACTAGTGCTGCCAGCGCATCTTTATAGGACTCACTTTCTACTCTGTTTGTGTTCAAATCATTCAAAATGAACTCCATAAAAGGGATATTGTCGCTTTCCCCATGTAAAGCTTCGGCCGCAACCATAGCCGCGTCGAGACTCTTGTTAATCAGAAGCTCCTCCAATTTCTCGCGTATATCAGATTGAAGCTCTACTATACGTTCACTGGAAGGGTTAAGACCTGGATGATCCTAAAAAATACCATCATAAGAACCTTGAGTATCGGACGATTGAAGACTATAATCGGTAATAGTCGTCGTGGATTGACTCGGAGTTCTAGAAGATGTAGCACTTGAATTCAGACTATTTTCATCAAATAAAAAGAGGCATGGAAATTTTTCAAACATATTGATGGATTGAGAGAAAATGATTCCCTACAGACAGAAAGAGATTCCTTCCTGTACAAGTCGTGAAGAATTAGATAGAGCTTTGGTTGGTTGTTGACCAACGGAAAGCATGGGAGTTTTGGGCATATGAAGAAAAGTCACTTTTTCTTCTCTTACGATATTTCGAGTTGGATGAACAGATCGATCCTAAATAGAGACGTTCTCAACTCTACGAGAAAGCAACTGAAAGCAAATCATCGAATAAAGAGAGAGAAAGACCTTAATGAAAATGAGAAGTGTGAGTAAAAAATGCAGGACTTCCTTACCCTTTCTCAGCGAAATGATCAATCGTACACCAGGGGAGTATATTGAAGATTTGCTGGTAAGAAAGGTGGTCGTACAATCCGTTTTCAGATCGATCAATAGACATCATAGCCGGATATTCTTTCCCTTCTTCGGACACAACTCTTAGGACTCGGAAGACCAGTCCCTGGCTTTGGAAAACTAATGGACAGCATTCTCCTTACCACAATAAGAAAGCACTACGGCAATGGCACTAAACCTGCACTCTCATTCATCTCCTGCTTCGTACAAAGACAAAGCAGTTTATCATCTCCTGCCTTCTAGGAAGTAAGGGCAGCTATCTCCTATGAATGAATAGGCTCTTTTCGCTCTCTACAATCGGGTTTCAACCCGGCTACGAACCGGCTTATAGAAGGAATTCTGTCAGACCAACTTTGCAGGATCCATTGATTATGGGGTTGTATCTATAGTCGTCTAGCTCAAGCCCACAATTCACCATTTTACTCATAAAGCTTTTAACTTCGGCAGCCCTAGAATTCTTACACAAGCCACCAATTAAAGTCTTATACATGACAACACGTGGAGTCAAACCCCCTGCTGTTACACTTTTCAACAACTTCACTGCATCAACAAAAGCACCTTTCCTGCAAATTCCCTGAATGAAAATATTGAACATGAACAAATTTGGACTTGATTCTGTCTTTTGTACTTTGGAAAGAAGCTTTTCACTCTCCTGGATGTCTCCATTCTTGCAAAGTATAAGTTTATCGAATATTGTAATATCAAGATTGTTAAAATATTTAAATAATAAATCACGTCATCATCTAACGGTTTAAATTTTTAGATAAGTTAACAATGGTATCACCAAATCTCACATAGTATCAGAGTTAAAAGTTCTGAATTCAAATCTTTCCAGATTCTATTTGCCTTCCCAATTAAATAGTACTAGATAAAAGACCACATACTAAGCATGAGGGGGAATGTTATAATATTTAAATAATAAACCGCATCTTTATTTAACAGTTTAAACTTTTAGAAAAATTGATAATAGTCTCATTAAATCTCACAAGGATAAATATCTTCACTAAGCATCTCAAGAAACAAAGTTGTATGCTTCACATGGATAATTCTGTTCATAGAACCCGCCAATGATAGTACAATATGCAACAGCATTGTGATATGACCCTGAGAAGTCATATTTCGGAGAAGTTTTAGAGCAGCATAAGGCCTACCAGTCTGGAAAAAGGACTTTATCCGGATAGTGTAGGTGTACACATCTGGAGCAATCCCTTTATCCCTCATCTACAGAAACACTTTATGAGCTAAATTAATCACTCTACATCGGTACACTCAAAGATCACATTGCAAGATTGGACCGACGGCTTGCAATTGTAGAAATCCATTCTCTTAAACACATTGACGGCTTAATGAATCTGGCCACTCCTTCCATGACTTCTCATGGCCCCAATATAGATTCCTTTCAGTAAGCCGCATTGATGTGGGTTCTAATCTCTGCCAGCAAATACTCTTTAGCCTCAAACTCCCCATGAAACCCGAGCTTTTTTATCATGCATTTGTAAGTCGACAACATGTGCTTGAAGCCGTGTTCTTTTTTAACTAAATTGAACAACTCGAACGCTCTGAGGGCATCCTTTTTTGGTACCTAACAACTGCAGCCACATGTTTCGGAAGTGTAGCACAACGCATTCCAAGATCGAGTGTCTAACAACCAGACCGCTCAAAATCCATCGACCATTGACCGCGAACTGTATCTCTGCTCCATTTCACATATATCCCTGTGATCTCCTGAAACAAAGAGGACACAAAAGTCGCGAGTTCAACCAATTCCGTGGATCAAGTAAAGGGAGCAGCAAAAAGGATGAAACGGGAAAAAGAATGCCTTGAAAAATCGACATACCCAACTGATCATTCTCATGAATCAAGCACAAAGTTTGGAACTTTTCCTCACAATTAATAGAATGGCAACAGCGGGTGCATAGATCTTTCTCTCGTTTCCCTCTCTTTCCAGTTCATCTTTCATCAGTGAAGGAAGAATTTTCCACAAACTAGACTTCCTTTCTTGGTGAAACAAGAAAACAAAATCGAGAGAGAGAAATTTGCAGGAGAATTGGGGATATTGCAAGGAAGGAAATGCAACCCAACTCGAGATAATCTCTGAGGGTTGCAAAAAAGTTGGGACTAGTAGATGATAGTCGCGTCACATGGAAGGTGCTATTGCTAGGACATGCTATTTAGTATTTAATATGGAGGGAAGACCGGTAAATAACAATGCCATGTCCCTAGAAATAGAGTGACGTTGAAGAGAGCACACATAGTTTTTACAGAGCAGCAAAGCTCGACTTCATGTTTGCAAAGGCTTCGAGAGAGAGATTTCCGCCTTCCACATGCACCGTGTACCCAAAAAAAAAAAAAAAAACAAAAAATCTAATCGGAAGCAAGAAACTCCAATAAAATGAGTTCATTTAAGTATATAAAAAAAAAATGCAGGAGCTAACGGATATTACAATTCAAATCTGACGCGAGAAGAAGAAATTACTCAAGCAATTGACTAGGAACGATGAAAAAAATATATACGAGAGATTTATGCAATTTGATCGAGTATTAGCAAATACCTACTCCATGGGGAGAATCAACTGCAAAAAATCTACTGATCAATTATGTTGTTGTAAAGTTACAATCACTCAACTGTTTAAGCATTATCTAATATTAAATTACATCATAACCCACTGACTGCATTTGGCAATCAAGATAAAATTCATGATATAATAAAATTTTAAATTATCCTACGTTTGGTACTTGTTCAAGATATGATAAAGTCGAATATAAGAGGGATATAGTCGGAATAAAATTATCTCATGGAGGAGATGGGATAAAGGTGGGAGAAAGTTGGATAGGATTTCTAACATTTATAATAGTAAAGTCATTTTTTTTTAAATAACGAAAATTTTAAATTAATAGAATCAAAAATATATTTCAATATAAGTAATATTTTAATTATATTACAAGAAATTCAAAATAACAAAAATACCAGTTTAGTTATTTTAATTTATCTTATGTTGATTTATATATTCTAATTCAACTCTATTTTCTAATACAATATCAAAATTTAAATATAAATATATATTTATATTTATTACATATTTTGGGCATTTTAGTATTTAAGGTATATCAATATTATTTGCTATTTAATGAAATTTTATTAGAGAATGATAGAAGGGTAAGAAAGAAATAAAAAAGAAATTGATTAAAAAAAGAGAGGAAAATAAATTTAAAAAATCAAATAAAAATAAAGTAGGCAAAAGTGGTGCGAGAGATTTTACTATATCCGTTTGTAAATTTTTTTGTTCATTTATACTGATATGTTGTTTATTCCAAACAATGTATATAATATGATATGAATATATCTCACTATATCACTATAATCACAAAACAATTGATACGATATAGCAAAATCACTGGATTTCATATATTATCCTATCTAGTCATATCCTAATTAGAAATCCAAACAACCAAATGCAGCCACGGTGTGTTGCCTTAAGCCTTTTAGTAAGACAAACGATTTCAATTGGATACATTGCATAAATCACAGAGTGTAATCCACCAAGAAGAATCTTCAAAAATTCGAATGGCATGTGGACTTCTTTTGTGCAGCTATAGAAACTGAAAAACAAAAACCACCTGTCAAAGTCTATATATGCGCCATGAACCAGCAATTACACTAACCTCACCAACCTGGCAAAATAGGTGGCTTGGGTTGGATTGAAAATGGTCAAACCCAAATTATTAGCCCATATAACTTGTTTATATGCAATGCAAAATTAGCGATCCATACCCGACCCAACCTGATCTAGGATCCATTTTAATCAATTTTGCCTATTAAATTGTTGCATTTGAATAATGAGTAGCTTCATGGACCGGCTCGTCAAGTTAGTGAGGCAAGTTGGGGTTTTGGTTATGAGAAGGTGCGTGCAAGTGGTGGCAAAAGTCTGGCCCAGGTCATCCATAGATTATGAAGTAGGTTCCAACTTTGATTTTGGATTAAATACAGATGGCTTCTGGGCCATTCATAAATTATGAAACTGGTTTCAAGTTATTCAAGTGCAAAATGTCGTGTGCAGAGCGCGCGAAATTCACGTGTACATTTTGAAGTGCCAGATCTATTTTTGGGCAGTTCGAAAGATTCCAGTTCCTTCGAAAGGGCAAATTGAGAACAAATTTATGTATATGGGAACTTTGAAAATGCCGTCCGACTGCAGGGCTACTTTGAAAATTCCCCCAACTTTCATGGGCGCACTACATCACTTTCCATTTTCATAGGCTCACTCTGGAGGGGCAACGATAAAGAAAACTTCTTCTGGAGAATCACGATCACGACCCCAAATCCATCGTACCCTCAATTAACAAACCTTCCCCAATCTCACACACATCCTGCTGCACAATCCTCCTCGCGGTTCTAGCTGGAAATTCAAATCTCCAACCGCTTCGATTGGCAATGTCGGCGGCACAGAAGCAGCCGTAATCGTCGTCGTCGTCTCTGTTCACCCTCGCCCTCCTGACCCTCGTCTACTTCGCCCTCGTCTCCCTCAAGACCCTCCACTCCATTGCAACCCCCGTGAAGCTGAGCTCGCCTTTCATCCAATAAAAGCTGTCAAGCGACGTCATAGGGAGAGAGAGCAGAGAGTTTGATAGCGGAGAACAACGGCGGGTGTCCATTAAGAGTGAGTTAGTGGCTCGATTTCATGGGTTGGAAAAGGGTTCACAACGTTACCTATTTAGTAAGGGTAAGCATGATTCCAAGGTAGAACCGGGAACCTACCAGTCCAATTTCAAGTTTTTAGATATGCATGATAAGTTTCAAATTTAAAAAATTGGGGAAACTATTTTGAAAGGTGGGTTTTAGGTTTCAGGTGAAGTTGGAAACTTGAAACATAGAACTTGGAACGAGTCTTTGTATTTTTCTTATCTATATCTTCACACGATCTTGCAGTATTCTATGGTGTGCAATAATAAGTATGTAATATGAAACCACTAATTTGAACTTTATTTTCGGTAACGTCCATGACTGAGACTTTGATTTTGTTAATGGTTTATAACCCCTGTGTATCTAAATATAATTTGTGATCAATGAATTATCAAATGGTGATTACTAGAGGTAATAATTCACTACAATTATTCAATTTAGAGTACAAATGAAATTTGGGTAAACTCTAGAATCTATAACAATGTCCTGATTGTTGGGTATGTATGGTAAGTTCCAGATTCCAAAAATTATTGAACATATTTTTACCGATATTTGGAACCTAAAACCGCTCACTTTGTCATTTAGACCCATTAATTTTGAGCTTTTTAATTTCTAACCCATTATGACTAGACACCTTAAATTTGAGGTGACCTATTTATGACGCTTTTCAATAACTTTGGGTTAATAAATGGGTTTGAGACCCATTTCAACAAGTCTAAGTAACTGGAATTCAAAGCAAAATTTGGTTGGAGTTGACGCCAATGGAAGCAACGCGATCAATTAGTTGAATATCAGGGGACAAGTTGCAATTATAGACACTCAAGCTCGTGATGCGAAGGGGACAACACGTGCGAGTTGCGAGCCAAAAATAATAAGATGGGAATACGTACAAGTGGCCACACCAACAAAAAGTGACAAATAGAAATACGCGCGAGGCGCCTCGCTTACATGTCAAAGAAGGTTTCTCTCCATGCTAGACATGCAAAACTGTCCGATTTAATCAAATTTTCTTATCTTTCTTGTGTTTTCTGCGTCTTTTTTAAGTTATTTGCGATTGTGCGATGTTATTGTCCGATTTAATTCCACTGACTTTAATCTCTCCGGCAATCCCCAAAAAATGAAGGAAAACGAGTGAGCATGTCTAATTTTGCTATGCATCCGATATTCTTTTCCGGTTCCATGGCAGCCAAACATATTGTAAGAGTCCTCAGATTGTAGTACTCTTGTTTTTTTAAGATTAAGAACAACACTGTCACAATTTTGTGGCTTTTCATCTCGATGGTGAAACCCTGGAAGTGTAATTGGTGAATGATGAGTTGTGATGGCAAGGTTAGAAATGTGTCTTCAGGCCAAATTAGCTGTTCTTACAGAGAGCAAAACCAATGGTCGCTCCTTCGCAATCAGAGGGAAAGCTTCTTACCTGTTCTTTTAACAGCTAACAGTATTATTCTAATTCGTAATTTCAGTTTGTTTTGATAGGCTAGTGTTACGCCCAAAAGGTTTCTATAGCTAAAGGGCTGTGCCTTCTCGAGGAGGACCTCCTGCAATCACTAGGATTCCCAACAAAAGCTCTTCCAGAATGTTCCAAGGGCGGGCGATACGGTAATTGAGCCAAAGTCTAGAACTTTCCTACCATTAGTGTCGGTAGTTGGTAGGTTGGGCGGTACGATCTCGTCTGCCGAATGAATTCTCGATCAATGATTGTAATCCAAGTGCCTCAAGTATAAAAAGGGATCCTCCCCTCATTTGTATTCCATCCAACCATTTCAGTAATCAAAGGCTCATTTCTCTTCCAAAGCTTCTCTCTCTAGAAACTTTCTCTCTTTACAATCCGGATGAGCAAGCGAGTGATCAAGCGATCCGAGCAAGGCTTGGCTTAGGCGTCCCAATGATCCGAGTAGATCCAAAAGAGCCTAAGTCGCCGCACGGTCACAATCCTAATCGATCAGCCCATGACACTAGCATAATATGGAACGGGTGTAGGTCCTCTTCGATGAAGATGGCGTTTCAAAAATGGAGTCTCACGAGACGAAAGGGAAGTGACCCAGATAAAAACGAACCCAACCCTTAGAACTCAACCAAATTTTATAGATCCAAGCCCGATGAAGAAGCTGGACAAGTCTAAAGTGCTGAACAAGAGTCTAGAATGTGGATTATGCTTGGAAATTGCTGGGAGGGTGCAGGACGAGAGAAACAGAGTGGAAACACTTCATGGGTTGATGACCATGTAGAAAAGACCTCAAATGGAAAGTCTTGGAAACTCATCATTATTACAATTGTGAAGTAGCTTTTTCTCATCGAGTCTATATTTCTTTTGTTACAATTGTGAAGCAGGAATTGCAAAATGAGTATTTTCTATTTTAAGCAGACTAATTTAGTTAAGCATGTGTGTAGACAAATGGTCAGAATGCATATAGTGATACATCATCGGCAAAATGCTTGGAGAATTTGAGAAAGATATCTTATTGGAAATAATAGTAGGCAAAGACCAGCCCATGACTAGAGAACCTTTAATCAATTAAGGAACGGGAATCCCAAACGAAGAGAAAACACCGATAAAAATTACACCAGTTACATCGATAATTTACACCAGTAACACCGATAACAAATTATTGGTGTAATTTTTCCTACGCCGGTCATTCCCTAAATCCATAGAGAATTAAAGTGGATCTAGCTTCGACAAGACTACACCGATAAAAATTCACTAAAGTAAGAAACAGATAATGGAGGAGAAAGCAATGGCCAATTGTCATCAAATGAAGTCGCTTAACTACTGACTCTCATTGCCTCCTTTTCCACTGGAAAAGGTGTATGAGCTTCAAGATTGTATGGCAATGCATGATTCAAAATTTTAAGTTAAAAAGACAGAGTCCTAAGTAATAGGAGTGTGCAATCGGATCGGGTATACTCGGTTTCTGGATTGGCCCACCTGGAAAATAGGGTCGGGAACCGGTTCCCGTTGAAACCAATTCGGGAACCGATTCCCAAAATTCGGAACCGGTTTAAATCAGTCCGGGAACAGGTTCCGAGTGATTACCCACTCGGAAACCACTTCCTGGACCAGTTTTGGAACCGGTTCCCAGCCCGGTTTTGTAAGTTGAGGTCCAAAACCATTTCCCCCTATTTCTTATTCTTACTCCCGTAATCACACGATGTTTTTTCTCTTGGCTCTTTCAAACATGCATGGCACTCCTTCCTTTGTCATTTCTCTTCCTCACTTGCTTCCCTCTCTCACGGCTCCCTCTCACACCGTCTGATGGACGAACGGTGTTTGTTGCCGCCAAATTCTTGTGTATCACATGAATTGGCTCGCCTAATTTCTCTTTTGTAGGAGGAGTTATGCTTGCATAAATGAGTAGCTTCATGTAGTAGTTGTGAGAATAAAACTAATATTAGACTCATGTTTGTTGCTAATTCTTTGTCTTATGATTTTATTTATTATAATTAGGCTTGTGGATCCTTAATTTCTCGTTTAGTCAAAAAGTTGATGTATTTATTTATTATAAGTGCTTAATGTTTCGATACAAATTAAGAGGATTATATTATTTTCTCATGTATTAATATAAAATTCGAAGTCATATAAGATATCGGGAGATTGCAAAACAGGTTTTAGTAGAAACAGGATTGACCTTGGAACCGGATGTGAAAAATAGGGTGAGTCGAGTACAAGGTCCAACACAAACATGATCGGGTATAGGGTCCAGAAAAGAGGATCCGGTTATAACATGAACGGGTACAGGGTCTAGGTCTAGACCCAATCACCCCTACTAAGTAACAACATTTGAGACTAAGAGAAATACACATTTTTGAAAGGAGTACAACATAAACCAGTAACAACATTTAAAGTAAAAAGGCTAGAAAAGACAACTCCAACCGACGCCCAACCGATGTGCAGATTTGGAGAAGCCACCAGAGTCTCTACAATTTGAAAAAAAAAAAAAAAAAAAAGAAAGAGAACATCATAACAAAATCAAACCTTGTTTATATCAACAGAATAAAGTAGACGACATGATTACAGTGTGAAAAAATGAATTTTAGGAATATTTTCTTAATCGATTTCCGATATTTGGGACTGAAAAATTTGTCGATCATGGAAGATATCTCTTTTTCGAACCGAAAAGTCCATATCGGAAAATAAGAAAAACGACGTCCTCTGAAAAATGGAAATCAACACCAACAATCTTCTCTGCTTCGCCATCTCATGAATCACAGTGAGTCTCTTGATCCTGAAGGTGGACAGAGCCAAACTCGATGGACATGTTGTTGCTGCTGAAACTCAGCCTCCTCGACAGAGTGCATTTCCGATGGCTGAGCTTCACGTGCCATCGAGCTGAGCCTATGCCTCAGGCATGGGCGTTGGCGTTGGGCTACGCTGCCAATGTCTTTTTGTACAATGAGAAGAAAAACTAAGCAGGAACTTATACTTACCAGAATGAAAAGAAGTTGAAGACCGAGCAACAGGGTGACTCCGAGGCTCATCCAATCTCTACTGCCCTCACCGTCTGTTGGAGGGGTGAAGTTCACGTCTGTGCACAAGGCGTGCAAGTCGAACACGGCCACCCCGCACAAACCCAAGTGCAGCCTCCGCTTGGCTTCCACGACCACTTGGATGGTCACCTCCTCACCTTTCAAGGAGCGCACCAGGTGCCTGACGAAGGAGAATGGTGGCAAGAAGAGCTCACATAACTCAATAAAATTATAAAGATCAAAACGTTATGGCAGCAACGTTACATAATTTAAAACTTAGCACGTGAAAAGCTAAAACTATAATAATCAAGGCAAATAAAATTATATAAATTTATCGAGAGAATGAGATAACCCAAAAAGATTGGGGCAAAATGTATTAATTCATCGTGGAAAATGGTTTTTTTCTAAGAATGATTTGATTATGATGAGATATTATCTTGTGACAAGGTATTCATAGAGAAGCTTGACCTAACCTCCCTTCTTTAATGGACTTGCATATGAATTGGGGTAAGTCTTTGAGAATTAAGTGTGTACTTAGACCAATCATTGACGAGAAAATATTGGATAATGCATCAAATTACAAGTCTATTGCCCTTGCGACACATATCACAAGTGGACCCCACCATGGGAGGAAATTCCTCTCTCTCTCTCTTTCCATGCTCAACCCCTCCTGACTCTGCCCCTCTCTCTCCCTCCAACTCACGACCGACCCCTCCTCCAATGAACCAACCACCATGCCGCCCCTCCGGCTCATCCGTTGCCTCCGCTATTGCTAAATTGCAACCCCTCCCAACTCTACCCTCTCTCTCTCCCCCACCCCCCCAACTCACAACCAAGCCGTCGTCCAACGAACTGGTGTTCCGTCTCTACCTCCAACAAGTCCGTTACTCTACCATTGTTGAATCGTAATGAACCACCGTGTCGCCATCAACTCCTGACTAGCAAGATCAAACCCATCTCCAAAGGGTTTTGGACAATGTACAGACAAGGTGAAAAAATTCGACGATTCGATGAAGGCGGAGGCGACGAATAAGCCAAAGCCAAAGGGGCCTAACAGTGGTTGGTTCATTGGACAAGGGCTCGATTGTGATTTGGAGAGAGAGAGACACAATTTGGAGGGAGAGAGAGAGAGAGAGAGAGAGAGAGAGAGAGAGAGAACCTGAGTAGATCTAGAATAGGAGAGAGGACTTCTACAAAGGAGTTCAAATTTCCTTTGATAGTGGGGCTCACTTGCTACACCTGTCGCGAGCTCAGTAGACTTGTAATTTGATGCGCTAGGACAACAGTAGTAACCTAATATTTTCTCATTTCGGATCACCAAAGCGATGAGAAAAAAAGATAACAATTGTATTTCCCAATTGAGATCAATCAATCAAATGATTTAGTTGGAAATAAACACAAAGGATTATGTAAAAACTTCACAATGAGGCCAAGCCTCACCAAGTGTAAGTAAGACTTGCCATCTCTAGTGGCTAGTGAGGTCGAGCTTACTAGTCCTCGCCTCTAGCTGGTCACCGAGGTTTGGTGATTGGCTAGAGAAAGAATAAAAGAAGAAAAAAAGAGAAAAATTTAAAAAATAACTCAAAAATATTAAATTATCATTTAAAATTGTCTACATTAGTGCTAGTCATGGCACGAAAGATAGTTAGCAATCATCTCCCGATCACACTTTTTCCCATTAATAAATTAACAATATAATCATCATTGACTTCCAAGTTTCATTCATATCGAAGTTATTAATCCATATTTTATGGCGAACACAACAAAGATTACTTTTTTGTAGGGATGAAGTGGGCCCCGTTTTTAGAGACCAACCTGATTTTTTTGCATTATGAAGCTTAAGAACCGACGAATTCTAAAATATACAAATTGACAACCTTGTAGGCAAATTGTCCCAACCGACACTCGTGACCCTCGTGCATCGGGCAAAATCGCAATCTTATCATCGGGCAAAAATTCTAGCAGGTCATTTTCCAAACCCTAGCGGGTATCTGGTAGCCATACAAAGGTCCCTTCCAGATCATCCCATAACAGCACAGAACCAAAAAGTGTTGATTGGAAATGGTCATTTACACCTACGAATGGAGCAAAAAGTTGAACAGCAGTTGTGGATCGTCATTTTGAAATAAGAGCTTTGAATATTGCCTTAGTTTATGCATCTTTTGGAAATCTTGATGCGGGCAGAAACTAATTTAATTTTTTGTTTAGAATAATGGAGCATTTCAGAACCCTTCAACTATTTCAAAATATTACGAAGGCGAATGGTGGCAAGAAGAGCTTACATAACTCAATAAAATTAAAAAGATTAAAACTTACCGCAGCAAACATCACATAATTTAAAATCTAGCACGTAAAAAGCTAGAACTATAATGATCGAGGAAAATAAAACTATATAAATTAATCTAGAGTATGAGATAACCCAAAAAGATAAGAGCAAAATGTATTAATTCATCACGGAAAATGGTTTTTTTCTAATGATGATTTGATTATGATGAGATCTTATCTTGTAATAAGGTATTCATAGAGAAGTTTGACCCGACCTCCCTTCTTCAATTTACATGCGTATGAATTGGGGTAAGTCTTTGAGGAGAATGTGTGTACTTAGACTAATCATCGGAGAATATATTAGGTAGCACTGTTGTGCCAGTTTGTCAAATTACCAGTCTATTGAACTTGCAACATGTGTCACATGTGGACCCCACTGTTAGGGGAAATATCTCTCTCTCTCTCTCTCTCTCTCTCTCTCTCTCGGCGCTTAGCCACTCCTAACTCTGCCCCCTCTCTCTCCTTTCAATTCACAACCGAGCCTCCCTCCGATGAACTAACCACCACGCCACCCCTCCGACTTTGACTCGTCCGTCGTGGCTGAATTGCTGCCCCCTCCCGACTCTGCCAACTTTACCCTCTCTCTCTCCCTCCGACTCATGACCGAGCCCTCGCCCAACGAACTGGTGTGCTGCCTCTGGCTCTGGCACGTCCATTGCTCCACCATCGCTGAATCACAATGAACTACCGTGCTGCCTTCAACTCCTTACCAGCAAGATCAAATCCATCTTCGAAGGGTTTTGGACAACAAACGGACAAGGTGAAAAAATTGTATGATTTAGAGAAGGCGAAGGCAATAGACGAGCCAGAGCTAAAGGGGTGACCTGGTGGTTGGTTCATTGGACGAGGGCTCGATCGTGAGTTGGAGAGAGAGAGAGAGAGAGAGAGAGAGAGAGAGAGAGAGAAGATCTAGAATAGGAGAGAGGACACCCATGAGAGGAGTTCAAATTTCCTATGACAGTAGGGCTACTTATGACATGTGTCGCAAGCTCAATGGACTCGTAATTTAATGTGCTAGCACAACAATGGTAACCCAATATTTTCTCTTCGTGGATCACCAAATCCATGAGCAAAAAATATAACAATCGGTGTTTCCAATGCTAAAATTGGATATGATTGTTTCCAACGCTAGAATTTCTACTAGTCATGCCACGTAAGACGATTGGTATCCACATTAGTGATTTTCAGCCAAAATTGATTGTAAAGACTAAACTAGCCAATTGTCAAAAGGTTTAAAACTAAATTAGCCAAGTTAAAATATTTATAATTGAATTAGTACAAATGTAATCGGTTTAGAACTTTTTTGATAATTTTTGCTTTGTGTGTAGTCTTAATTTTAGGGTTTCACGTGTATGATATGATTGTTTCCATGTCTACACATGGTTACAAATCAACATATTACGGTGCCCAGTTAGAGACAAGAATCATGATATCTTAATATCTCAGTATTTCTTAGGACATTTGCTTTTTCCTTCGCGTCAAACCGTGGGCAAATTCATCTGCGTCCTTCAAAAAACGTGAGCGGAAAGTGTGTTTTGGGACACCTTTGGTTTCATGATAGCATCTAGACAAACAACAATGACTCCAAAAACTCACTTAAATGCTAATTTGTGTGATATAAGATTAGCATATCCTCCAATTTTCTCTGCCCGTCGCTTTCGAGAGAGCTTAGGGATTACAGATCTGTTTTTTTTTTCCTTAGAACTCTTGAATTAAGTGATCTAGCCAGGATTAGGTTTCTTGTAAAAGCAATGAGAAAATTTCGATTGGGTAGAATTGTAAATCGAGGAGAAAAACCTTGTGATATATTTGTTTTGTTCCCCATTTTCAAAATGAGGAGGACATGATCACACCTACATGTCAATTAGCCTAGTTTGACTCCGCAGTGGACTTCTACAGAACAGCCGCACCCGGAAGTTTCAGCCGCACAAAAGAAAGAAAAAGCGGACCTCCCTGACTTTGTTCGGGCCCAGAGCAGGAGGAACATATGGTAATATCTTGTGCGGTAAAAAATCCAACTCGTAAAACTTAAATTAATAAATGATACTCATAGATAAAAAAAAGATCACAAAATATAAAAAAAAATTATAAGACCTATTGTCAAGCAATATGAAGTAATATTCTAACATATCTTCTCACATGAATGCGAGCTCACGAGGGATAGAGATGCAAATTTACAAAAATGATAACACTAGATCTAATATCATATTGAAAAGTCCAACATAAAAGCTTAAATCGATAGGTAGATGAAAATCATATGAGCATAAAGAGTACATGAGACTCGTTGTTATGCGATATGAAATAATATTTTAACATTGTCCTAGAGAGCTTTCATTCATTTGAGGCATTTTTCAAAGACATGAGCGTTTGCGGCTATGAGATAATATTCAATACTTTATTTATTAAGCAATTAAGGAAGGCTACGTACTGTGTGATTTGATGTGATCCACAATGTGTGAGTGATACTCCCCCAATGAAATTCAAACGGCATAATATATATGGTTCGGCCTAGCGGAATCAATAAAAAAAATTACAAAAAATATCCTATGCCTATTGCAATTATACCAATTTAGTCATAAATATTTTATATTTGTATCAATTGAGTCTATCAATCCAATTTTGATCAAAAATTGCTATTCTTTTCTTTTGCTTCCCTTCTTTCTCTAGTCAATCATTGGACCTTGGTCATCGGCCAAAGGCAAGGGCCCTCGCTAGCTCGACAATGGTGAGTCTCGCTCAACGACAGTGAGGTCGCGCCTCGCCAAGGGTAGGCAAGGCTCGCCATCTCTAGTGACCGACAAGGCCAACCTCACCAGTCCTCGCTTTTGGCTGGTCACCGAGGTTTGGTGATCTACTAGAGGAAGAATGAAAGGAGAAAAAAAGAAAGAGAAAAATAAAAGAACATATAAAAAAATCATTTTAAAAAATTAAAATATTATTTAAAATTATCTATGTCAACGCTGACCACGCCATGTAGGACAGTCGATATCCATGTGAATGATTTTCGATCAAAATCGATTGAATAGACTAAATTGATATAATTACAATAAGTTTGAAACCTTTATGGTAATTCTTTTGGAACCAACCAACCCTTCTAGAGCTCATTGAGGTCATGATGCCCTTTCCCTGATCGCACGTTTTCCCGTTATTAAATTAACAATATGATCGTCATCGACTTCCAAGTTCCATCCATCTCGAAGTTCCTAATCCATATTTTATGGCGAACATAACAAAGATTACTCTGATTTTATGGCATTACGAAGCATAAGAACCAACAACTTTTATGATATACAAATTGGCAACCTTGAACGCAAATTGTCCCAACCGACACTTGTGACCCCCGTGCATCGGGCAAAATCGCACTCTTATCATTTTTCCACATTTCAGCAATGCCTCCAATTGCTTTATTTTCCGCCTTCCGCCCTTTGGGCTCGTCTTCGTAATGAAACCTACTTCACGGGTTATTCAAGATTTCCTTAGCAATTGATTAAACTTAACCATTGAGAGTTGTCTCAATCGCCATCCTTCTCACATGAGAAAGAGGAAATAAGGAGTTCGATTCCTCGCTAGGTTGGGATGGAGACACATGAGTAAGGAGGCAGATTTTGTAACCTCCGCACAGGATAGAATACACACAGTAAATTGTAAAATATATATAGGATCAAACCAAATAATAATAATAATAATAATAATAATAATAATAATAATAGACTCTCTTTATGACCCAAAAAAAAAAAAAAACCCAATACCTCCAAATAATCTATTTGTTTGCTATAATACCAATTGGACAAAAAATTCAGTTGTGACTTTAAAATTCAGGGACACTTCAATCATGAATCTCATGTTATTCATATTGCATGACGATGACATATGTTACATTATCTGGTATCATGTGGAAATTGGATACTTCTGCTAGGTGTAACCAATCCCAACGCAAGGATTCGATTTTGAGTGAACGAATTGTTTGCAATTAAATCAGGTTGAAATAAATTAAGGATTTGTTTGCTTCACTATTTGTGTAATTCTTTTATCTGCACAAATTTGTTCAATTACTCATTTGATCTGTAGGATGCAATGTATGCATTAGTTTTGGTGGCAACGATTACCCCATGAACATTAACAATCTCAAGAATAAATATGAAGAATGGCTTGCATAATCAAACCAATGCAATCAAGCAAGAGATGACAAGATTATGAATATTTTTTTAAAATGCTAGATGATCATAAATTGACAATAACATAACGTGTCACGGGAGATGACAGAATAATTAGATATTAAATCATACATTTATAAAACATTTGAAAGTGGTTTTATCAAAATCTCACATAATATCAAAGTATGAGATCCTAAGTTCATATTTTAGAGTAATAGAGCACGTGAAATTCACATGCACTTTTCAAAGCGCCATATCAATTTTTGGGCACTTGGAAAGATTTCAGTTCTTTTGAAGGGGCAAATTGAGAACAAATTTATGTATATGGGTAATCACAATCCCGACCCTTAATCCATCGTCCCCTCAATTAAGAAAGAAACCTTCCCCAATCTTGCACACATCCTCCTGCACAATCCTCATCCCGATTCTAGCCGAAAATTTAAATCTCCAATCGATCCCTGAAAGCTCCGACCGGCGACGTTGGAAATGGGTTCATAACATTTCCTAATTAGACCCATTTATTTTAGGCTTTTTATTTTGTAACCCGAGTTAGATACCTCAAATTTGAGCAGACATTTTAATTGGCTGTGAATGGGTGTTAACTTCGTGATTTGGAATATTCGCTCAGAACGATATCTGGCAAGAAGTAGGGAAAAGCGTGATCGATGAATATCTGCGGTGGAGAGGCCATTTCAGATCGCACCAGCATTTCCAGTGTTTCGTCCTCGAAATTATATGCCTATGTCAAACTGCTCTCAGCTGAAGTTTCCACTGCCGGTATCCGGGAACCGCCTAGAGCATCTAAAGAGGCTGCTGGCTCGAGTAGTTGAGAAAAGGCGGCAGTGACCGAAACCAGTGAGTCAAAACCTGAGAATCAAAGTAATTCCCGGAAAAAGAAATCTGGGAAGGTCGTGTCGATAGCTGAGGCAGCCGAAGGTTCCGTTGTGTTCCAGCAGAGCAAGCCCTGTTCGTGCCAAGCCCGCAGGCACAGGTTGGTCAGCAATTGCTTATCCTGTGGCAAGATTGTTTGCGAGCAGGAGGGAAAGGAGCCGTGTAACTTTTGCAGTGCCCCTTGTCCTGAAGGAAGGAAGCCAGTTTGCCGGTCTCAACCAAACTGCGCTGGTCCTCATTGAGGCCGAATCAGCCGCAGAAGCTTAAGTTAAGAGGACTTGTCGAATATTATCAGAACCCTGCAGCGCGTACTACGGTTATCGATGACCGAAGCGGCCATGCAAAATTGAGGTCAACAGCTTTTTATCAAAGGAGTTATGTTCGTCTTTAGTAATCTTCATGAGTTGACAGATTTACTTCGTTACTGGAGGCCTTGTTTGAAATGTTCTCCTCGTCACAGGAGGAGGAGCTCTTGAAAGAGAAGAAAGAGGTGATCGAGGAAACTGAGCAGGCCAAACAAAGCAAGGTGGTCGTGATCTTTGACTTGGATGGTCTCAAGGTGAGTGCATTCTTTCTTGGAAGTCTAATGAATATTTCTAATTCCACGTGACTTTAATGTCGCTGGCTTTTTGTCAAAAAATGAAAAGAACAAGTGAGCATGTCTGATTTTGAGATGCATCCGCCATTCTTTTCCCGTTCCATTGCAGCCAAACATATTTTAAGAGTCCTTCAGATTGTAGTACTCTTGTTTTTAGAGATTTAGAATGACACAGTCACAATTTTTGTGGCCTTTCGTATATATGTTTTAACACCCAGAATTGGTGGATGAGGAGTTCTGGTAGCAAGGTTAGGAATGTGTCTCGAGTCCTCTGAAAATTAGCCATTCATACCGCAAGCAAAACCAGCGGTCGCCACTTTGCAATAATCAGAGTGAAAGCTTCCTACATGTTCCATTTTTTGCAGTGATCAAAGTGAAAGCTTCATAAGGCAGCTGGTGATTTTTTTTTTCTTTTCCTCTCGATTTCTCTTTCATTTTTTCTTTCTCCTTTCCTTTCTTCTTCCTCTAGTCAATCCCCGGTCAGCAATTGGCCTGAAGCGAGGTTTGGTGAGGTCGACTCAACCTCGACGACCTCTGGCAAGTCTCACCATGGTTGTATGAGGCCCAACCTTGCCAAATCCGACAAGGTCGTGGCTCACCAAGCCCTTGGCAAGGCTCGAACTCTCGCCAGAGGCCGCAAGGGCAGCCTCATTTTGGGCTTGCGAGGGTTGAGCCTCATCAGTCGCTAGGTCGAAGGTCGCGACCTCCTAGCCTTTAGCAAGAGCCCGAGTCTCCCTAGCCAAATGTGAGGCTGCCTCACCAAAGCATAAATAAATAAGTAATTTAGAAAATATTAAAAAAATTATTAAAAGTTATCAACATCATACAACGTAAGTCAATTGACATCTAGTTCAATAATATATAATCAAAATTAATTGGAAATATTGAATTGACGCTAAGTCAAAAAGATTTATAGCCTAACTAATACTAGGTCAAAAAGGTTTATAATTAAATTAATATAAATATAATAAATTTAAGATTTTTTTGACACTTTTTCTTATACACGGGTGAATGCATACACTTCCCATGTGCCGTCCTCGTCGTTTTAAAGCGTGCCAAAGTGACTTTAAAATATCATTTAACTACTTTTACAAGAATTACGACAAAATAAGGGGCTCAAAGTCAATGTTGAATGCGGCGTGCTCGATCGGACGTGGGGGTGGGCGACACGCGCCCACGTGGTAATCGAGCACCTCGAGTGATCAGTACGCGCTGTGGGTGCGGAGGTTCTAGTTTCGTCCCCGACCGTACCGCCGACTTTGCAACATCCGTTCTCGCAAGCTTGTTAGCGACGCCATCGCCGTAGCCGAGCTCCATCGCTTTTGCTGCTATTGCGATGCCGTTGATCTTGCCGGGACAGTGACGGGAGAGGTGCCATTGGGGATGTTCGGGACGAAGAATCGCATCGTCAACCATCTGCAGGGTTTAAGCAATCGACCTAGATGGGTAGCTTTCTTCGCATTGGAGGTGCAATTAAAAGATTTCTGTATATTTTTCTTGGTGGTCCGTTTGATTGTAATTGATACTTTGTTATCTTAAATATTCATCTTTTGAAAAGCCTATGAATAAATTTATATAACACTCCATTCAATCACATACTAAATATCATATTTTTCTCTTTTTCATCATATTTCTCGACTTGTTATCGGATTGTTTCTTCATCACTCCATAGCTTTCTGAGCTATCAGACATTCTTCTGTTGCTCATTTCAAAAAACGAACACAATCATGACTCTTCACCTTCAAATGAATTGAATTTAGAAATTCCGTTGCAAATGGCCATTGGATATGATGGAAAGTTGGTTAGCATTTAGGAATAAGCTTGAATCAATAGTTGAATTTTTCTTTTCTTTTTTTACGAAAAAATCAGCTTGTGCACACTTTAAATAAAATCAAGTCTTAACAAAATCAATTTCAATACAATTTAGGTTTTTCCTTCGCTTGGCACGGAAAAACTAAGGTCAAATGGATTTGAGAATGACACGGTTTCGTCCACTACGAAATAATTAAGGAATCCACGTGTACTCTTTCTAGAAGCCCTTTAGCTAAGGGCACGTGGGAAGTGGAGATTGGCAGCAACTCCTCACAACAACGTGGCAAGAGCAGCTCAAGGGGGAAGATGCCTGAAGAATTATGGGTTTTGAGTGGCCCCCAGTGTGATCGTCATCGCAATCGTCACCGCAATCGTCATCATCTCCAAAAATTTCTGCCGTATAGGGTACTATAATAACCATTCACCGAATGGGTGCATGGGGTCGGATTGAGTACAAATAAAAGCCCAGAAAAAAAGAAAAAAAAAACTAAGATTTATGTGGATTTGAGATTGACACTATTTCGCTCGTAAGATAATTGAGGAATCCTTGTTTACCGCGATCCCTGTATTTCCAAAGTCTCAAAAATATGCCATTTTCGCAAATATTGAATTTCTAATCATTCCTGGCAATAATATTTTTGGACTCCCCAATCTTTCTTCTTAAATGCGAGGGAAATTCCTTAAGGAGCAAATAATATAATAATAGTCACTTAATTATTTTTTTCAATCCCCCGACAAATATCCTCGTATGAGCATAAAAGGTCACGTCCATGTATATATGAGCAAATAGGCTTCATCAAAGGGCGGTGTGACATGAATCCCAACATTTCTTTGAGTGGAAAAAAATGGTAATCTAAACGCATGATTCGGAAGCATTCGAATCAAGTTGCATAATTACTCGGTTAATTATTTGAGGCCAACTCTGTTGTCTCATTTGCAACCGAAAAAGTTAAATGAGTTTCAAGATCGTACGCCAATGCATGATCTGAAGTAAGGTTAAAGAGACAAAACTTGCATAACCTCGAATTTTTAATGACATGTGAAATATTTTAATATTTAGAGAGTACACGACGGGTGAGACAGCAACGGGTGAGACAGAAACCCCTCAGCATATGGAGTATTTGCCAAGGTAATATGCTAACAAAAGAAACCTCCCAAAGTGATGCCCCGGATGCATGGATAGAGGCCACGGTCACCACCCTGAATCTGAGAAAATTGAACAAGACGACGGACGACCGTGAGAAGCAAACATTGTTTAATAATGTCAATACAACAGAAAGTGCCAAGCCAGGCCGCAGAATTCTGCGGAGGCTCAAGTACCACATGGCTGCCCCCAATGGTACACACTGTTGGAGGTAATAGGTTTGAGAGAGAAGAAGTAATTGCTTGAAGTATTACACCAAGAAACGTCAAGTTTGGAACGCTCAACAGTGTTACCTCCAGCGTAGGGAAACTCTAGAGTTTTTATATGCACATTATTGGGCTTCGGCCCATATGGACACAAATAACCATGCTTTTACCTATTGGGCTTGTATGTGAACATATTATTTTGGACTATATTAATAATATATCCAACAATCTCCTCCTATGTTCACCATACAAAGACAATCCAATAAGTTGGTCAGTGTAATGTTCAAACAAACATGAATCATCCACATTCAGTCCAAGACAATCAACTCGGATCGGTCAAAGAGTATTCCAGCAATAAAGTATTAAACTAAATCATCATGTGCAAACTAAATAAGTGAATCATTCTTATCATGAATCTGTTTCGAGATTAAAAATCCAAATCCCAAAATAAATCTCAGATTCGGTTTCACAACCAATATATGCATATTAATCAAGTATAAGTAGGCCAGTCAAAATAGTCTAAGGCCTTACAAATATAAGAAACAAGCATAATAATGTCCACAAAATAGAAATAGCAAAATGCAAGTCTCGAGTAATATATTCATTCATCAAGTAGGTCATCCTGGTCAGGATCCCACTCATTAAGCTCTCATCCATTTCTGCCATCCCTTGTAGAATGTCAAATATGAATTTCATTTTATCATGAATTCAATCAATTGAATAAAAACTTAGCACCATTCCATTAGGCGGAGAAGAACATATATTGATGTCATAAAGCACCATAATATCATATCATAAGTATCAAGCCAGTTTCATAAATTATGAACAAGACCTAAACAATGTGATTTACAAAGAGCCATCAACTTAAGTTTATTTGTAGGAGAATAACTATTGTCTAGTTTCAAAGAACAAGACCAATAGTCAAGTCACTTACAACAACCTAGTCATGTAATATCAAGTTTCAATTAAGAACAAGACAAATAGGCTTCTTATGTAAACAATTGTTTCTATGTTTCAATTTGGAATGTCACAATTACTGATTCCTTAAAGTCAAATAATCTAGCATCAAGTTTGGAATGAGATCATTTAACCAAAAAGGAGAGTCCAATCTAGTTGAATTGTATCATCAAGTTTGGAATGACACAATTTTTCCAGATAGAACATTTGAATTAGGTTAAAGTCATCTTCATCAAATTTGGAATGAGACAACTCACCCTCTTCAATTAGTCAGCAAGTGTGAACGTCAATGAAACATATAAACTGTGCTTATCATTGTAGCCAATAAAGAAAGATTTGATAATTCAAAATATAGGTAAGTAAATGGTAGTTAAGACTTGCCTATATAGTCTTTAACCCCAGTTCCCCCACTGTTTTGAATAATCGATCTTTAGGCATACCTTTGGTGAGAGTATCGGCTATGTTATCCTTCAATCTCACATCGATCAAGGTGATAACCCCTTGTTCTCTCAGATAATTCAACAACGCATGTCTCAGTCTCACATGTCTTCTCTTTGAATTAAAGAGAGTATTCTTGACGACTTGGACAGCTGCTCGATTATCACAAAATAGGCTTAAAGAATTAATCTTTAGCCGAGTCAAAGGAATATCCATAATCATATTCTTTATCCACTCTGCCTCTTCACCGGCCTGAGGCTAAAGCAAAAAGTTCCGATTCCATAGACGACAATGCAATACAAGTCTGTCGTTTGGATTTCCAAGTAATAGCAGCTCCACCCAAAGTGAACACATACCCACTAGTGGACTTACTATTTCCAATATCTGAGCACCATGAGGCATCAAAATATCCATCCACAATTGGAGGATAACCAGAATAATAAAGAGCATAATCTTTAGTACCTTTAAGGTATCTCATTAGCCTATTGAGGGCATCCCAATGCTCTTTACTAGGATTACTAGTAAAACGACTCAGCATGCCAACTGTAAAGGCTATGCCGGGTCTAGTGCAACTCATAGCATACATGAGACTACCAATCAGTTTCGAGTACTTTAACTGATCTACGCTGGTCCCTTCATTAGGACTCAGTCTATTATTATAATCACATGGTGTCTCACTCGGTTTACACTTATCGTATCCCAAAGTAGAAAGTAGCTGCTCAATATAATGAGTCTGGCTAAGGGAGATGACTTGCCGTTCAAAGCTTACTTTCATACCAAGAATGGTATTAGCAATACCAAGATCTTTCATGTCAAATTCTTTAGCTAAAGTAGCTTTCACGTCACTCACTACAAAATGATCGGAACCAAGAATTAACATGTCATCAACATACAAGTAAATGATGACTATCTTATTTGACATAGAACGATGGTAAATGCATTTATCTGAATAACTAGACTGAAAGCCATAACTCTTTACCACTTCATCAAATTTAAGATGCCACATCTTAGGTGCTTGTTTAAGACCATATAGAGATTTATTTAATTTACAAACTTTGTCCTCAAGACCTTTCATAACATATCCTTCCGGTTGTTCCATGTAAATTTCTTCATTTAAATTCCCATTTAAGAAAGCTGTTTTTACATCCATTTGATGCACTACAAAGTGTTCAATAGATGCCAAAGCAAGAAGAATTCTTATAGTTAATAGATGACACACAGGTGAATAGACATCAAAATAGTCTATTCCACTTTGTTGTTTATAGCCTTTAGCTACTAAGCGTGCTTTGTATTTGGCTATTGATCCATCACTATTCAGTTTCTTCTTTAACACCCATTTACAGCCTATAGCTTTAGCCCCTTTTGGCAAATTTACTAGCTGCCAAGTGTGATTCTGCAGCAGAGAGCTCATTTCATCATCTATGGCTTCTGCCAACAGTAGAGATTCCCTAGATCTCATTGCTTCCTGATAGGAGAATAGATCATCCTCAATATGGTAAGCAACAAAGTCTTCACCAAAACTTTTGGGAATTCTCTCTCTTGTAGATACTCTAACTGGAATTGGTTCAATAGCCAACTGTGTGGAATTAGTGTCGAAGGGCCTGCTTCGATTCTACGGGAGATTCTAAAATCATATCGTAGATCCGAAACATTCAAGCCTTGATCTACGATAAACTTGTTTTCAAAGAACACCGCATCTCTAGATTCTATCATTTGTGTTAGTAGATAGATCTAAAAACCTATTTGCAGCGCTATCTTCTGCACTACCTAGATATACACAAGTAATAGTTCTAGATCCCACTTTAGGTTTTTTAGGATCTGGTATACTTACATAAGCAATACAGCCTCAAGTCTTAAGAGTATCATATCTACAAGGGCGCTTATGCCATATCTCATAAGGTGTCATGGACAACTTAGAGTGCGGCAACCTGTTCAAGATGTGATTAGCAGTTAGAACTGCTTCTCCCCAATAGGAGGAAGGCATGCCAGTTGTAAGTAACATAGAGTTTAACATTTCAGTTAATGTTCTATTCTTACGCTCTGCAACACCATTTGATTGGGGTGAATAAGGAGCAGTGGTTTCAAGTATTATACCTTCTGAAGCACAAAATTCCTTGAACCTTGACATAGTATATTCTCCTCTTCTATCACTCCTAAACCTCTTAATTTTCAAGTTGAGTTGATTTTCTACTCTAGATTTGAAAATCTTAAATTTTTCAAAAGCCTCATCTTTCGATTTCAACAAATAGATATGACAATATCTAGAAAAATCGTCTATGAATGTTATTAGATACTTCCGACCACCTTTAGTAATGTAATTTCTAAAATCATAAATGTCAGAATGTATTAGCTCAAGAAGTTGTGTGTTTTTAGAAATCAATTTAAAGGGTTTTCTAATAATTTTAGCTTGTGCACACACTTCACACTTATCAAATCGAATAGAAGTATCTAATGGAATGTTATGAGTTTTAGCTAAATGTTGCATTTTCCTGTAATTCACATGTCCAAGTCTATTGTGTAGCAACTTTGGATCAATCAAAGTACAATTCACATGGTTTATGCTATCAGCATTTAAACTCAACCTATATATACCATTAACCATGAATGCACAACCAAAATAATATGAGTTAACAGATAAAGTTACTCCACCATTCATAGTTGAAAAAGACATACCAGCTTTATCAAGTAAACTCATAGATTAAATTCTTCTTAAGTAAAGGTACTACTCTAACATGTTTCAGAGTTAGTAATTTACCTGAAGAAAGCACCAAATTTGCAGTTCCAGCATGAGTCACCTTTGCCTCACCACCATTGCAATTTTCCACAGTGTCTTTCACTTTTGTGACCTCAGTGAGTAAATTCTTGTCATTTGTAGCATGACAAGTAGCGCCACTGTCCACCCACCACTCAGAAGAGATGCTGGCCTTTCCATTCTTCATCATTCCAATAAAGGCTCGAGGCTCAGATCCTCTAATTAGCATATTGGCCTCATTATGTGGTGTGTCGTTATTTGGCTTCCTTGGCAACTTACACTCGCTGCCCGGTGACCCCACTTTCCACGGTTATGGCACTTGCCCTTCTTCTTCTTTTTGAAGATAGTCTTTTTGGCCTCTAACTGTAAAGAGGATTAACTTTTTGGTGACTTGGACTTTTTCTGAGGTTTATTAGAGTGTGAAACTAAGTTGGCAACTGACTTTTGTTGTCCCACTTGTTCTAAACTCTTCCTAGTGATATTTTGATCCTCAATGTGAATATACCTCTTTAATTCATCCAGTTCCATCTGTACCTTCAGTCTATGCATTTCAGTCTTGAAAGAAGACCATTCAGTTGGCAGTTTGCTCAACACAAGACCAACAAAGAGATTATCGGACATATCAGAATTATCATCTTTTAACTTGTTCCTCATGTTCTCAAATTCAACTAACTGAGAGGTGATGCTTGAATTCATAGTGAATTTAAAGTCAAAGAATTTCTCCGCTATGAGGGTTTTAGATAACACCTCTTGTTTTTGGAACTGAGCGTTCAAGTGATCCCATGTCTCTTTCGCCGTCTTATACTCACTATAAGTCATAGCCAAATTAGGATTTAGAGAGTTCAACAAGTAATCTCTACAAAAATCCTCATCTTTATTCCATTGATATTCATTCACATCTTCAGTAGTAGATGTAAAATCGCTCAATACAGTATAGAATATGTCACGTTCTTTCATGCCAAATTGAACATGTAATTTCCAGTCATGAAATTCAGTAACATCAAAAGATTGCAACTTTATAATATCATAGGAACTACGCTTTGCCATTTTAATCAAAGCAAAGTGTTAGAAAGAGTGCACCTTGAAGTCCTCAGAGCAACAAAATTAAATAACTCCCCTAACCTTGATCAAACCGCTCTGTAGAGATGGAATTTGCCAAAACAAACCCCAAAAACGGATCTGGAGCGCCCAAAAACCTTAAGATGGACTACCCTTGTTGTTGAAACTCGCTGAAAAATTTCGCCCCCCGAAATTCGCTAGAAATTTCGTCCCCAAAATTCGCTAGAAATTCAGATGGAAACTTCTGGGTGCCATAACTTCTCCGTCCGACCTCTGATTGACGCGAGTGACCACTCAAAATGTTCGTAGCGACGAGTAGATCAAAGCCCAAGTGGTTTCACCCTCTTAAATTGGCTATAATTTTTGGGTTTTTGAATCAAAGATTTCGGTCACCCGAATCTTCAAACTCAGATCCCGACCAATATCACCGTCGAAATCGAAAGTAAATTACAGCCGCAAGTTCGTCTTGACGAAATCTTCAAGAACACAATTTACTCGCTCAAATCCAACACACGAACCTAATACTTCAAGATTGTTGGAGGTAATAGGTTTGAGAGAGAAGAAGTAGTTGCTTGAAGTATTACACCAAGAGACGTCAAGTTTGGAACGCTCAACAGTGTTACCTCCAGCGTAGGGAAACCCTAGAGTTTTTATATGCACGTTATTGGGCTTCGGCCCATATGGACACAAATAACCATGCTTTTACCTATTGGGCTTGTATGTGAACATATTATTTTGGACTATATTAATAATATATCCAACACACACCACGCCGGGGCCGCCTTGTTCTTGACCAGCATGACTCAACCAGTCATCGCCACCGCAACCAGGTGGTGACGGCTCCAAGAAGTTGGTTAGACTAAGGATCGACAGCTTCTCATCAACTTCATTGGTGAACATAAACCGCTGCCACGATAATAGAAATACGAAACTAAGCAGGAACTTGTAACTTTTCTTACCAGAATTGAGGGATGATGTCGAGCGAGCAGCTCAGGGTGCCTTCGAGGATCATCCGATCGCCGCTGCCCTCGCTGTTGGACTGACCTGCGAAGGTCAAGTACGTGCACGAGACGTCCACGTCGAGCAAGGCCACCCACCACAGACCCAAGCGCAGCCTCCGCTTAGCTTTCGCCGCCACTTCGATGGTCACCTCCATGCCATTCACGCCCAAGTCAGTGATGATCGACAGCGTTGTCTGGGCCTTGGCTCGGAGTGAGGTCCTGCAGCCGGGCGCCTGAGTGGAGTTGCACATGAGGGGGGGACGAGAGAGAGCAAGTTGGCCATCAAAACTCAAGAGGAGCTTCATTTGAGCGTACTCGACCATGATGAGATTACTGTAGGAGATGGAGATGTTGAGGGACCAAAGGGACGAGCCCGGGTTGAGCCCAAGCTCCAGCGGCGTTTCGGCGTGTATTGCCAGGAAGATGAGCATGAAGAGGCCGAGAATAGTGGGCCCGGCAAATGCGATACAGCGGATGATGATCAGCTTGTACCAGTCAGACCGCGGCAGCATTGCTGAGGGTGATGCCGGATCGTCATTCGCACGGGGTGGGATGGGGTGGGCGGATATCACCAAGTATGGACACTTTCTGTGCATACAATTTCGCTCAGAATGAATCGACTAATAATCAAGGTGCTTTAGAATCTGGAATTTCTCTATCGATCACACCCTCAAACAACTAGAATGTCTTCCTTTTTATACTCCTTTATGCCATCATACCCGTTGGCACTTTTCAAAGAAATTCCTCCAATCTACCCGTTGGACGGAATCAATCAAGAAGATCATTCGAGCTATTAAAGGAACCTGACGATAGCCCATCAATCCTGTTCACCCATACAATCAGGATCTTGGTTTCCAAGAATAGAACATTCCAAGAATATTTCGTCGACCATCGGATCTTCAATTGATCTAGATACGAACAAAAGAATCCGTTATATTTATCCAGCCAAAAAGATCTTCTCCAGAGAATAGGATTAAATCCTCAACCATATACTTCGGCTCTGGATTTCCTTCGTCACTGGATCAGAAAGACTGTCAATGAGAATAGTCTTGAGTCTTGAGTCTTGAGTCTTGAGTCTGGTAATCAGAAAGTCTTCAGACCTTAAACTCGACGATCTGCAGATATCCAGACTAGACTGATAGAAACGTTTTGTTAGCTTCAAAATATTCTAGAAAGATTTCTCCAACAATTTCCCCTTTTTTGATGGTGACAAAACTTTCCTGTAGATTTGAACCACTTTGACCTGCAAAAACATTTCTCAAGCAATATGGCTATCTCATAAAGATTTAACAAAACAACCAGACTCTGCATCCACAGAAAATTGGTTAGTCTTTCATGAGTAATACCATATAACAACACTTGATATAAATGCAAACAGTCAAGCATCTAAATCCACAGCCAATTCAGTTAAATTCAAGTTTACACCCAAGTTCACTCAAGTCATACTCAAAAACAAACATATTCAACCACAAAAATAAATTTAAAGTCAAAGAAAGTTGGTTGGTTCAAATTGCTTCTCCCCCTTTTTGTCATCGTTAAAAAAGGTGAGAAAGGAGTCAGGTCTGCTTGGGAATGCGCACGATCTGGAAATCTCCCATGGACTGGACTACGCCTTCTAGCCTCTTCAAGTCTTCCCTTAGTTGAGCTACCTCTTCTCTATTGGCATTGGCTTGAAGTTGTAGAGCGAGGTCTTTCATTTTGTCCTCCAGGGTAACTGAAGATGCTTGTCCAGCATTCTTTATGGCTTGAATCTCACAGTCCAGAGCATAGATTTGGCCACGCATTTCCAGAAGAACATCCATAATATGACGAAAATCTGCAGAATTGTCCGTCTGTGTACTTGCATTTGCTTTCTCATATGGAGTGAATGCAGACGATGGCGCTTCTGTATAGTCTTGCAGATTTGGTGTTGACGTATCGTGTCCTTCTTCAGGCAATTGAGAAGCCCGAAACTCTTCTGGGTCTGCTGGAGATTGTCTTAGACCTTCACTATTGGCAGCATGAGGTGTGGACCTTTGCTCGCCAACTCCCCCTGTCTCTAAGACATCAAAAGGGGAAGAGTGATGATCATGCTCTTCTGTATCTTGATTCCCCTTCTCTCCAGATTCAGCTGCAGACTTTTCTTGCTCTTCTTCTCCTTCTTCTTCAGCTTCTTTCTCCCTCTCTCGCTGCTCTTCTTCTTCTCTGTTCTTGGCTTGCTCCTCTTCTTCTCTATGTTTCTTCTGATGTTCTGTCGATTGGGGAACAGAACATCTGGTCCTTATCAAGGCGGTGATTGTAAGATCTTCCTCCTCATCTTCATCCTCCAAGATGAGAGTTCTCTTCTTTTTGGATGGGGCACCAATGGCCTCCTTCCCCTTTCTCTTTGAAGCAGACGGAACTGGAGTTTTCACTCTGAATTTCTCCATTGCCTTGGAAAGTTCTTGCAGACGCATCTTCGTTAACATCTTCAAACCTACCACCATCTTATCGCACGGTCGAACACAAAGAGTGTGTGGCCGTTCAATATTCATGTGTCT
Source organism: Eucalyptus sideroxylon x Eucalyptus melliodora (assembly GCA_016097485.1). Taxonomy (NCBI): domain Eukaryota; kingdom Viridiplantae; phylum Streptophyta; class Magnoliopsida; order Myrtales; family Myrtaceae; genus Eucalyptus; species Eucalyptus sideroxylon x Eucalyptus melliodora. The sequence goes on from CM027825.1 coordinate 7,398,696, forward strand.
GAAGATCTTGGTCACCAGACCTGGGTAAGGCAATTGTCCCTTGTTCTTCGACATTGCTTTGTACATGTGAAAGAGAATAGTGTGAGGAAGAGAGAACTTCATCCCTGAGTTGATTGCGTACATCAATTTTGCCTCTGAATTAGACACATCAGTCTTTGATGTAGACTTGGGCCTGATGCAATTGATCACAATTTTGTGCAGCACAATATTGATGGCACGCATCCTTGAATAGATGATTTTTCCTTATGCATCTCTATCTTTGACAAGTTCCAATGAGGCACGAGCAACTGAGACTTTGATTGGTTGATAACGTCCTCGTTCAACTCCAATTATGTCCGCCAACATGTCCACGTCTAACACATAATCCTAGTCTCGAACACTGAATGATATTCTATTCGCATCTATAAAGCTGAGATTCGAATAGAAATACGCAGTCAGTTGTGCATAACCATCGTGGTATCGGTGCAAAAACGTTCCGGTTGAAGCGGCATGAACTTCTCCCTTAAGTTCACATTAACAGCATCCAAGAAATCGAAATCAACACTCCTAGGGTTTATCACCCCTCGTTTCAGCAGTCTGAAAAATAAATTCTCCTGTTCCTTTGATTTGAATAACTCCATACTCTTTCCCTTCACTATTGCAGCAATACCCATTCTAGGTTGAAAATCACTGAACATTTTATCATCGTCGTTCCCATCAGTTAGATTCGGCCCTGACATGCGAGGGTCACTGGGAATATTCGCAAGTGCTTCCTTTGCTTTACCCTTGGGAGCAATTCCTAAATCCTCCATTTTTTTCAGAAAGATATACTCATTCCCATAATGCTTATCTTTGAGAAAATCATTCACGTATTTCAACGGAGTCCCAGTACTTTTCAACGCACAGTAAAGTTTGTAAATAAACGAGGGTTTTTGGACTCTTACTGGGTCTGCGTCCTCGATTATCTCTTCCTCTAGTTGTTGACCCGCATCATGTGGGGTAGATGGCGTTGAGTGACGTGGTGGAGAATGAGTCGGGTTCTGTTGCTGACTCGATAATTCTTCCTCTTCTGTGATATCGAAATGGGTAGGTCCCTCCTTCATCCTCCGTGGTCCCCTGTTCGCGATTATTGAAGACTTCCTCGAAGAAGACATCCTTCTTTGTCGCTGAAAGATTCCTTTACTTGCTTTCCCAAGAAAAGATGACAACTTTCTCGAAGATGAATACGAAGTAGAAACCGGATTGGGAGGAGAATGCTTTTTAGGGTTTTGAAGATTGAAAATGAAAACTGTATATATATAACTCAGTTTTGAAAAGGGAAGTTCAATCGGCACAAGGAAAGTGTACGAATACCTCTTTTCGAAATCAATAACTGCCAAAATTAATCCTTTTGAAAAGACAAGTTTTCGTTTTTCACAGTGACTACAAAATAACTTAACGAAAGATCATACCTTTTCGAGTTTAGATAAAATAACAACTTACAGTCTATAGTCATCAATATCTGAGTCTGAGAGATTTAGAGTCTGATGATCATCAACTTTCTGAGTCTGAAGGTTGGAGAGTCTCTAGACTTTAACTTCTTCGAGCTTCAAAATGTTGAGTATGGAACGGATAAAATCGAATTGATTTTTCTCCAAAGGCTTTGTGAATATATCTGCTAGTTGACTTTTTGAATCAACAAATTGAATCGAGATTTCTCCATTTTGAATATGATCTCTAATGAAGTGATGTCGAATCTCTATATGCTTTGCTCTTGAATGAAGAATTGGATTTTTGGTGAGATTGATTGCGCTGGTGTTGTCACATTTGATTTCGTGCATGAGTCTTCAATCCCAAAGTCTTGTAGCTGTTGTTTTATCCATAGAATTTGTGAACAGCAGCTTCCAAGGGCTACATACTCTGCTTCTGTTGTTGAGAGAGCTACAGTACTTTGTTTCCTTGAAAACCAAGACACTGTCCTGCTTCCAAGCAACTGGCAAGTTCCTGAAGTACTCTTTCTATCGACTCTACAGCTGGCCAGATCTGCGTCTGAATATCCCAAAAGATTAAAGTCTCCCTTCTTAGGATACCAAAGACCAATGCTTGAAGATGAAGCAACGTATTTAATAATACGTTTTGCAGTACTGAGATGGGATTCTCTAGGATATGATTGAAACCTAGCACAGATGCAAACACTCAACAAAATGTCAGGTCTAGAAGCAGTAAGATAAAGAAGTGAACCGATGATGCTCCTGTACAGCTTTTGATCAACTTTCTTCCCTTCTTCATCTTTGTCTATCTTCAAAGAGCTTGACATTGGTATGTCAGTCTTCTTGCAATTTTCCAATCCAAACCTTTTGACAAGATCATTAGCATATTTTTCTTGGTAAATGAAAGTTCATTCTTTCAATTGCTTTATTTGAAGACCAAGAAAGAATGTTAATTCTCCCATCATACTCATTTCAAACTCATCCTACATAGACTTAGAAAATTTCTTGCATAGACTTTCATTAGAAAATTTCTTGCATAGACTTTCATTAGAGGATCCAAAAATAATATCATCCACATATATTTAAACAAGTAAAAAGCTTTTGTTTTCCTTTTTGATAAATAAAGTAGTATCTACTTTACCTTTGACAAAACCATTACGTAATAAGAACTTACTCGATCTGTCGTACCAAGCTCGAGGTGCTTGCTTTAAACCATACAAAGCCTTTTTTAGTCGAAGACCGAGTCTCGGCTTCTTTGGGTCTTCAAACCCGTGCGGTAGTTCCACATAAACTTCCTCTTGGATGAATCCATTTAGGAAAGCACTTTTGACGTCCATTTGGAATAACCTGAAATTTTTGTAACAAGCAAACGCAAGTAATAGACGAATAGCTTCTAACCTTGATACAAAGAGCGTAAGTCTCATCATAGTCTATTCCTTCTTCTTGCGTGTATCCTTTGGCCACGAGTCTTGCTTTATTTCGTACGACTTTTCCTTTTTCATTCATCTTGTTTCTGAACACCCATTTGGCTCCAATAACAATTTTACCTTTTGGTTTAGATGTCAATTCCCAGACATCATTAATGTTGAACTGTCTGAGCTCTTCTTGCATAGCTTCGATCTAGCTTTCATCAGATAAAGCTTCTTCTATGCTTTTTGGTTCAATTTCAGAAATGAGAGCCACAGCACTAGACTCTTCACGACTTTTGGATCTGGTTCGAATTCCTTCATTAATTTCGCCGATAATGAGATCTTTGGGATGATTGGACTTATGCTTCCGATTCTTGGTTGATTTGTCTCGGATGATAATCTCTTTCTTTATTTGAATCTTCATGAGCATCTTGATTTGGTCTTTCAGTCCGAGACATTTCTTGAGTTGTGAGCTTTGGAAGGTGCGGAGCGGATTCGACTCTTCATCGAGTCGATGGATTCATCTTGCGTAGAGTCTTGAAATTTGACATTCATTGACTCTTCCACCGTCGGCTCTTCTTGTTATAGACTCGTAGGCTTTGCTTGATGTAGAATATCCAAGGAAGATGCCTTCATCTCGATCTTTCTTCAAACTTACCAACTTGATCCTTTGCATTTTTCAATATAAAGCATTTGCAACCGAACACATGAAAGTATGAAACAATGGGCTTCTTACCTTTGAATAATGCATAAGGGGTTTTCTCAAGAATAGGTCTTAGGAAGACTCTATTGATGATATAGCATGCTGTTGAAACAGCTTCGGCCCAAAATCGTGAATAAATTTTACTTTCAATTAAAAGAGTTCTAGCCATTTCTTGAAGAGATCTATTCTTCCTTTCCACAACTCCATTTTGCTGAGGAGTGTATGGAGAGGAGAACACATGCTTAAATCCAGATTCATCACACAATTTTGTAAAATCTTGATTTTCAAATTCTCTTCCATGATCTGTTCTTATACTTGAGATAACACATCCTTTTTCATTTTGAACCTTTTTAGCAAATTTTTCAAAATACGAAAAGGTTTCTGACTTACTTGCAAGGAAATATACCCAAGTAAAGCGGGAGTAATCGTCCACAATTACTAGGCAATATTTCTTACCTCCAATACTCTGGGTTCTGGTTGGTCCGAAGAGATCCATATGCAGCAACTGTAGTACATGATTAGTAGAGACATGATTTATTGGCTTAAATGAATTTCTTACCTGCTTTCCCAGAATACATGGTGTGCATGGATCGGACTTTTGATATGGTAATTTGGGTAGATCTCGAACAAGCTGCTTTGATGAGATTTTGGCTAATTGCTTCATATTGACATGACCAAGCTTTATGTGCCATAAGCTCGCTTCATCTTGAATTGAGATTAGGCATTGTGATTCATTTAATTTCATGTCTAAGAGGTAGATATTTCCATGTCTTCGACCCATGAAAGACTGAGTAGAGTCTTTACTGATTCCATAGCAAATTCCTTCTTGAAAGGAGATCTTGAAACTAGTATCACACAATTGGCTAATGCTGAGAAGGTTATAGTTGAGTCCTTCCACTAGAGAAACATTGCTTATTGTGAGATTTCCAATTTTCACAGTTCCAAATCCCATAATGGTTCCTTTGCCGTTTCCTCCAAATGAAACATTTCCACCGTTTACTTGAACAAGCTTTATGAAGCACTTTGAGTCTCCTGTCATGTGTCTTGAACATCCGCTGTCAAGATACCACTTTACCTTTTTCTTGACGGAGACCTACATTTAAAATAGAGTCTCAAGCTTTCTTTGATACCCAAATTTTCTTGGGTCCTTTGGTGTTAGTAGGATAAACATTATTAGGCCATACTTTCTTAACAGGCTTCCAAACCATAGGACACTCTTTTTCAAAGTGATCCTTCTTGTTACACTTTGAACACCTTAGAGCATTTCGACCTACGAGACTTTACAAAAACTTTCTTGAAATGATTTTTGTAAGCCTCTCTCGACGGTCTTTTCTTAATTCTTTCTTTTACTTTAGGAAAATCAATCAAGGGAATTGTTTCTGCTGTCATGCCTAGACCAGACTTATTGAAGTAAGGTCTTTGAACTGAAAGAACTTTTTCAAGCTTTTCGGATCCTATCGAAAATTTCTTTGAAATATTTGATAAGTCCGTTTTTAAGAAAACATTTTCTTTCAAAAGATTATCTTCTTTTTCTTTAAGAGTAGAAACATTCAAGTCTAAACTTTTAACTCTTTCTTCTAAAATGGTTTCCTTTTGTTTTAGAGCTGAGTTTTCCTTTTTAAGTTCGGAAATCCTTTTGAGAGAAGTCTTAAGACTTAAACACAGTTCATCAATGTATTTAGAAACTTTGACAGGAATTTTAAAATCACTTACCTCAAATTCACTGTCTGAGTCGATCCAGAATCGAGTTTGAGTCCGAATGTGCCATCGAGACATATGTTGGCATATTCATTATCACTTTCTTCACATTCTCGTATCACTCCGGGTTTCGGCTTTGAGAGCTTTTCGAAACTTCTCAGCTTTTCCTCTTTTCTTCTTCGAAGAGGACAGTTGGGTCTCGATGTGTCCTTTTTTCTTACATTCGAAGCGAGACTACATCTTTGTTTGGTTCCTCATCATCAACGAGACTTGGTCTGCTGCCTCTGGAAACTTTGTTTCTTTGAGTTGAACCTTCTACCTTTTCTATTCAGTTTTCTGAATCTTCTTATCATGAGAGCAAGCTCCTCGTCGTCCATATCATCTCCTGAATCTGTATCATCAGAATCATCATTTGATTTTAATGCAATGAATTTCTTACCTCTTGGATCTTCGTCCTCATTAATTCGTTCCACTTCATAAGACTGAAGAGTTCCAATCAGCTCGTCGACAAATAGAGGCATAATTCTTTGTGTCTCTCTTATTGAAGTCTTTATATGATTCCAATCCTTGGAGAGTCCACGCAGTAGCTTGTTCACCTTCATGGGATCAGAAATTTTTTGTCCTTGGTTCTCAAGACCATTGACAATATCTGTAAAACGACTAAACATGTCAGTTATAGATTCTCCTGGTTTCATTTTGAAGGCTTCATATTGACCGAGGAGAATGTTGATTCTGGTCTCCTTCACTCGATCTGTTCCTTCATAGGTGATATGTAATCTGTCCCATACTTCTTTTGCTGTAACACAAGAAGATATTCTGTTATATTCAGTTGGAGATAAGGCACAATATAAAGAGTAAATTGCTTTTGCATCGAGTGCTTGTCTCTTGTTTATCTCTTCTTGAGTCATTCCACTGGTATCAACAGTTTCTTTCCCTCTTTCAGAGACTGATGCAGCAGTATGAGTGATTCCTCTTTCCACAACGTCCCATTCCAGAGGATCCTTTGATCGTAGGAAAGCTTTCATCTTGTTCTTCCAGATGTTGTAATCCTTTCCATCAAAGTAGGGTGGTCTGGTATTGCTTTGCCCTTCCACCAGCCCTGGTGCTAGCATACTAGCCATGGATCTTTTACTCTGAAGTAAAACACTTCAAATAAAGTAAGAACACGAGCTCTGATACCAATTGATATAGCTAATACGAGTACCTAGAGGGGGGTGAATAGGTATATAAAAGATTTTTCTTGATAATTTCTTGATAATTGCGCAATACTTAGACAGTTGAAGAATTTGCGATAAGTAATAATCAACGTAAGATTAAGTAAAGAAAAGAGAGAATTGAACACGCGGTTTATAGTGGTTCGGCTTGATTCAAGCCTAACTCCACTCTTCTGCACTGACAGCCAATTGGCTGGATTCCACTATGAACAAAGAGATGTTACAGTGTTGATCTTCCTTGATTTCTAGGTGTAGATGATCTACCACACTCGCTCAAGGTATCACCAAGTATGGACACTCTCTGTGTATACAATTTCGCTCAGAATGAATCGACTAATAATCAAGGTGCTTCAGACTCTGGAATTTCTCTATCGATCACACCCTCAAACAAGTAGAACGTCTTCCTTTTTATACTCCTTTATGCCATCATACCCGTTGGCACTTTCCAAAGGAATTCCTCCAATCTACCCGTTGGACGGAATCAATCAAGAAGATCATTCGAGCTATTAAAGGAACCTGACGATAGCCCATCAATCCTATTCGCCCATACAATCAGGATCTTGGTTTCCAAGAATAGAACATTCTAAGAATATTTCGTCGACCATCGGATCTTCAATTGATCTAGATACGAACAAAAGAATCCGTTATATTTATCCAGCCAAAAAGATCTTCTCCAGAGAATAGGATTAAATCCTCAACCATATACTTCGGCTCTGGATTTCCTTCGTCACTGGATCAGAAAGACTGTCAATGAGAATAGTCTTGAGTCTTGAGTCTTGAGTCTTGAGTCTTGGATCTTGAGTCTGGTAATCAGAAAGTCTTCAGACTTTAAACTCGACGATCTGCAGATATCCAGACTAGACTGATAGAAACGTTTTGTCAGCTTCAAAATATTCTGGAAAGATTTCTCCAACACATGGGACTGCACGTAATTAGGGAAGGCTCTATATCCATGAGAAAGAAATATAGCAACCGTTGGAAATTACGTTCCAAAACTCTATTCATCGTGCATTTGTGTAGATTCTACTTAAATAATAGCCGGTACTTTAATCACATACTCTCACATATAATATATTTTCCAATTGTTCTTCTACTTATTTTTTTTTCTTTATAGGTGCACACTTACACAATGAACTTGCTCTCCGTAATCAGTCAGGTGCTGCCGGCGTAATAGGAATTCCCAGCAAAATTTGGTCATAGTCGATGCCAAGGAACGTGATGCAATCAATTCGTTGAAATTCAGGGTACAAGTTGCAAATATCGACACATCAACGCGTGACACGATACAATCTTGGAGAAAACCTGAGGGTTCCAATGTCATTTTCCCCATTTTTCGTGCTTATCTCCTCTGCTGGAAAGGGAAAATGAATGGAGAGGCGAGTCACTTTCGAGCAATGAATAGGAAGGAGAGACAACATGTGCGTACTGCGCAGGGAGGCCAAAGCCAACATGGGCGAGTAGAGGGTACGATAAATTCTTAATAACGGAAGATTAAGAGTGAATATCCTCTTTTGGATGTTTGACTTGGCAAATCTTGGTGTACCGCTCACTTGGAATTTAAACAGGGCAGGGGGTAGACTTGCAAAAACGTTTTTCCCTACAAGCCTTTTAGTGTGAATTTTGACTTTGCAAATTTTTTTCCCTAACAAGTTTTTTGGTGTGAGATCGCAGAATTTAAGGAGGGCAGGGCAGACATGCAAAATAATTTTCCCTATAATTTTTTCGGTGTGATATTTTGTGACGACACGGAATTTAAAGTGGGCAAGGGGCAGACCTGCAAAAACAAAAATTCCTTACAATTTTTTCGGTGTGATGTAATGTTTTGTAAGGGGGCGGACATGCAAAAACATTTCTTTGGTTATGATGTTTTATGAGGACGCGGAATTTGAAGGGGGCAGGGGGCAGGGGGCATGAGTCGACATCCCCTGCTTTAGAGAATCCATCAATCATCACATAGCACGTGTAACTGGTTTTTTTTATTCCTCCTTTGACACTCATCTCATTAGAAAGAAAATGCTGCCAGGTTAATATATAGTTTCCCCAGAAAAGCATTAATCAAGGTATTGCATGTTGCTTTCGTAAGAGAAACCTTACTGCAGCTCCTCATGATCACAGAGCCCATTAACCACTGTGACAACTCAAAATATCTGGTGTAATTCCCCTTTACTTCCATCTCATCGAGCAAATTCAAAGCTTCCTTTACTTTGCGAGCCTTGCACATGAGTATATAGTAAGTAATGATGTTAGGGATGCACCGTGTCCCAACCGTGAAATGTTTCCATCACATTTTCAAATTTTGAAGCCTTGTTGCACAGGCCATTCAACAAAGAATTATATGTGGTCACACCGTGAAAACGCCATAACTGCACATTCTCGCTAATTGCACTATCCAACTTCAGTTGCTTACAATAGCCATCAGCCAATGTGTAGAAAGTAAAAATTGTCGGGAATGTACCCTCTGGTTATAGCATCATAAGCATCAGATACAGACCCCATCTTGCAAAATCCATTAATAACTAAATTGTATGTTCATATGCATGGGTAACAACCATTTTTGGACATCTCAGTCATTAATTCCAATACTTCTATTATAAGTCCCTTCTGCGACAAGCCTCTGATCACTGTATTGTAGAGAACGACATTAGATTTCACTCCTCTTCTTGAAACCTCATTAATCAAAGTCATAGCCTGGCTGCCGTCACCATCCTGGCAGAACCCACAGATGAGAGAACAATATGCGAACTGATCCGAGACTAGTCGCTTGAAAACTGCATCATTGAGAATCTTATTTGCAATTTCTATCGGACCAACTTTGCAGGATCCATGGATCATGGGGTTCTGTCTATATCCGTCTAGATCGCCCGCAATTCACGACCAATCAAAGTGTTATACATGACGACATGTGGAGTTAGACCCCCTGCAGTTACACTTTCCAACAACTTCACTGCCTCAACAAGAGCGGCTTTCCTGCAAATTCCTTGAATGAAAATATTAAACATCAACAAATTTGGACTTGACGGTGTGAAAAAAATCACTACCAACTATTTTAAAAGTTTAAGTTATTAGACAAAAATGTGATTTAATATTTAATTACTTTAATAACCTGCTTATTTAACAAGCCACCGTTCTGTTTGTGTCATATAGGCTCATGAAAAAATGGCTCTAGCCTGGAACTAAAACCATCAAACACAAAAGAGAGCATACATGTTTGCAAAGGCTTCAAGAGAGAGATTTCCACTTTCTAAACGCACCGCGTAGTCCAAAAAAAGAAATCTAATTGAAAGCAAGAAAACTCCAACGAAATGAGTTCATTTATTGGAAACTGAGTTAACTTAAAGAGGAAAAACAATGGTTTAAAAGCATGTTAAAATCGAAACCAACGAGAAAATGGAGACATGATGGCAAGTGGACTTGAGGGGGATCAGTCGAGGATGACAGAATACGGAGAGGATCTGGTGTTTAGATGGAGAGGCTGGATCTTCGAGCTGTATATGCACGACTTCAGCTGAAAATGTCGATCAGGGAGGTAGAAAAACGGTGATAGGAGAAGAGCCGCTCCGCCCAGTTGGGTCAGCCATCGCCCTCCATTTTCGGCCTCTTCGTACAGAGCCACCTAACTCCATGCTGTGTCTGGATCTCGCTTCATAGGAGCAGAGAAAGAGTTTTCTTAATCTAAGCATTGTCACTTTATCGATAAAATATTTAAATATTACACCACACGTTATTATGAAAATTTAAACTTTTACATCTTACTATATCTCACATGATATCAGACTGCATGAAATTCGAATTTTTCAAATCTTATTTGTCTTCCTGTATTGTCACTATTGATTCCTCCCTCCCTCCCTCCCTCCTTTGGTCAGATAGGGCTCCCTCTCCCGCACGCAACATGTTTTTCTCATATCTGCTCCGCTATGGTAACTTACAAGCAAAGGAGGTAGTAAATTTCAGACCTATGTCGAATACGATGCCATGTGGACAAGAGATCTCTTATGAGCCAAATCATGACACGCTATGAATAGGGTGACCCCTGAATTGACACGCCTCAACACAAAATGGCATAAATGGCCGATGAGATCCAAATTCCTAAATGTGAATATAGGGACACGGTTTGAATGGTCTACGGCCCCTAAAATTAAAAAGACCGGTAAAATACCAAATATATATATTAATTGAAGGTCCTTTATCGGGGCAAAACAAACCACGGGTCGTGCAAATGAAAGGTGGGTAAGGTGGGGGAGACTTTTTGCACGAGACAGAAAAACAAGGAAACAACGTTTTCCACTCAGGAAAAACATCGACATCTGTGTGGGGATCAAGGCACTTCAATTATAGTTAAAGGTTCTTGAATGAGCAATGATGTGATTAAGCTAGTTGCGATCAACAGGCTCCACAACCAAATCTTGATGCTCCGGATAGTTTCTAAGCAATAGGGAGAGGTTGAATGAGCAATAGTGTGAGAGTTTTGTGTTCCTGGGCGAAGGAAACGGATTCCTAAAAACAAATCGAATTCTCAAAACAAACGTGGAAATGGGCTCGAAAATACATGCAACACCAATTGAAAGGGACATCAGGAAAACGGACGTATTTTATTTGTCATAGATTAAATACTTGTTGTAGTCTAAGAGGGATTGATTGAAGCATTCAAGTTGTGTTCTTGAAAAAGAATTCACTTTCGTAAAAAAAGGAAGAACATACATATTGTTCACTATTTGTTTAAAGTTCCCTTTTTTTCTTTTTATACAATAGTTATTTTTACTCAAAAAATAGCTGCTCTCTCTTATGGGTGAGCGGCAAGTGGTGACGAAAGTAAGGGCGCGCATGACAACCATTCTATTCCAGAAATAGATTTTTCTATTTCTATTTCTAAAAGAGTTTCTAAGCAAAAATAACCGTTTGATAACGACACAAAATTTCTACACTAAAAATAGAAATTCTTTTGATAACGACACAAAATTTCTTCCTTTCAGACGACGACGGATCGGCGGTTAGTGGTGACAGACAGCGGCGGCCGGCAACCGGTGACCTGCGGTGGCGGCAGTGAGGGCCGGCGGGCAGTGGGCGACCGATGGACGGTGGTCGGCGGCAACGGATGAAGGACCGGTTGACAAACGATGAAATTTTTTTTTTAATTTCTTATTTTTGTTCCAGAAATAGAGAAGTAAAAAAATTTAGCTTTTGATTTCTATTTCAAACATATTTTTGAAATATTAATTTATTTCAAAAATAAAAAAAGGGAATAAGTTTATCAAACAGATTTCTATTCCAGAAACAGGTCTGGAACAGAAAAATTGTTTCTGGAATAGAAATTCTGATTTGTCATGCACCTCTAAATGATGATAAAAGTTTTTATTTCTTACTTTTATTCCAAAAATATATTAACTTCTAATTTTTACTTTAAATCTATTTTTAAAATAGAAATATGTTCTACAAATAAAAAAATGAAATTGCGTTTTCAAATGAATTTAAGTTATAAATTTGTTTGGAGAATAGACTAATAAAGAAATAAAAAATATATAAATTTTGCCATATGCCCCTTATAAGTTCCCATTATTTTAAACAAAAAGACAAACTTTCTGCCGTCCTATTGAGTCCGACGGGCCCTTTCCTCGCCCTTCCGAGAAAGAACCAAGAGAAAAGGAAGCTCCTTTTTGACCCAAAAAAGAAAAAGAAAAGGAAGCTACTTTTACCTTTCATGAAGTCCAGCTTTGATTGTCTTTGAAATTGCAGAGCGATGGAATGCGTGGGCAGTGGCTGCCGGCTGGTGAACGGTGTTTCTGGAGCTCTGCAGCGGAGCAGAGTCGGGTCTGGACTTGGACAAAGGACGCAATCTCGGGGTCTCAAGACGTAATCCGGTCTGTCTCCTGTTGCGACCTCGCTCGGCCCTCCGACGCCAAAGGGTACCTCGACGTAAATCTCTCATCTTTCTTGTGTTTTTTGCGCCTTTTTTCAGTCACTCGCGATCGTATGGTGTAATTGTCAATTGGGATTCTCGCTTTTTGATTTCTAAAATGGAATATCATATGGAGCATCTACGCATATGCATTTGTTTTATTTGTAGGAAGAGGTTTGATATCCACGGCGAGTTGGACGTGAATGATTTGTTCTTCGAAATAGCAGGCAACAGCTGGTTATCGAAGGAGGTATTTTCGTCTTAAGGGATCTCGACGAGCTGACAGATTTACTTCGTTACTCGAGAGGCCTTGTCTGAAATGTTCTCGTCCTCACGGGAGAAGGAGATCTGGGAAAAGAAGAAAGAGGAGATCGAGGAAGCTGAGCGGATCAAACGAAGCAAAGCGGTCACGATCTTTGACTTGGTTCGTCGCAAGTTAAGTACATTCTTTTCAGGAAGTTTAATGAATCTGTCTAATTACACATGACTTTAATCTCACCGACTTCCTCGTCTAGAAAAGCAAAAGAAAAACTAGTGGGCATGTCTGTCTGATTTTGCAATGCATACCAGCAGCACAAACATAGAGTGAGAGCCCTTCGGATTGTTGTGCTCTGTTTGCATGACACTCAGCATTTTTGTGGATTTACATCTCAATGGCTGGCAGCTGGTATTGGTGAATGATGAGTTCTGATGGCAAGTTTAGTTATGCGTTTCGTGTGCACTGAAAATTAATGATCACTACTATTCAGTGATCAGAGGGAAAGCTTCCTACATGTTCTTTTAACTGCTTATAGTATCATTCACGGATGTTCAATTCTTGTCACATCCGCAGTTTCAGGTTAGCATGACGTGGAATGTGTGCAGGTCCTCTTCAATGAAGATCAAGTTTCAGAAATGGAACCGAGGAGTAGTGTATAAAGCCTTCGGACGAGAGGGAAGTGAAACAGAGTAAAACCGGACCCAGCCCTTAGAATCCAACTAACTTTTATAGATCTAGGCCCCACGAAGGATAAGGCTAGAGTGCCGAACAAGAGTCTCAAGAGCGGATTATGCTTGGAAATCCCCGGGAGGATGCAGCAAGAGAGAAACGAGTCGAAACGCTTCATGGTTGATGACCATTTTGGAATGACCTCAAATGGGAAGTCTTAGCACGGGACATCAGTGAGCAGGGGATATGCACGAATCCCAATATTATTTTGAGTGAAAAACACCATTATCTGAACATGGATTTTGTAAGAATTCCAATTGAGGCATTTAACTGCTCAATCAATTTTTGGAGACCGACTCTGTTGCCTCCTTTCCAGCTGAAAAAGCAATACGAACCATGGGTTGCATACCAATGCAATGCATGATCGGTAACCAAGTTAAGAGGAAAACTTGCAAAACCTCACAAATTAAAGACATGTAAAGTACAAACTATTTCTTCCACACGGTAACTCGAAAATTCAAATATCCAGAGAATACAACTTTTAACAAAGAAATACACATAAACCCACAACGAAAATTAAAGTATTTGCCAAAGTAATAGTCTAGGAAAGAAACGTCCAGTGGATGGCCGGATTTGTAGAAGCCAGAGTCTTCTGAAAAAAAATAATGCAAAAACACGATATCGTGAGAATTAAACCTTGTTTATATTAACAGAATAAACAGCCGGGATGATTTCTGGAAATGCAAAAGTGTTCGATAAAACCACATAAAAATTACTTAAAATAAGTGTTTAATGCAACAGAAGCACTCACTATATAGCATAACCATAAATTGTTCGGACCACTTAATCATAAATCATGAGCTTGATTAAGGGAACTCACGTGCTTGTAAGTTTTCTTACCAGAGTTGAGTGATGGTGTTGGGAATGCAGCTCAGGATGCCTCCAAGGATCATCCAATTGCCGCCACCCTCGCCGTCACATGGAGCCGTGAAGGTCATGCTCATGCACAAGATGTATACATTGAACACAGGCACCCACCATGGACCCAACTACAGCCTCCGCTTGGCTTTCGCCACTATGTTGATGGTCACCTCTCGGCCCTTCAACGTGCTCACTAGGCCCTTTATGCCCAAGTCATTGACGATTGCCAAGGTCGATCGGGCCTTGGCTCGGAATGTGGTCATGTTGCCGGGGCCCAGAGTGAAGGAGAGAACGAGGGAGGGACGAGAAAGAGCGAGTTGGCCTTGGAAACTCAAGAGGAGCTTCATGTGAGTGTACTGGATGACGATGAGCTTAGTTGGGTTCTTGATAGAAGGAGCGATGTTTCATCCAGCGGTGACATGGGAAGTGGAGATGTTGAGGGACGAAAGGGAAGAGCCCCGGTCAAGCTAGAACTACAGCGGCATTGTGGCGAGTATGGCAAGGAAGATGATCATGAGGGGGCCAAGAATAGTGGGTAAGGAAAATGTGATATAGTGGCCGATGATTTGCTTGATCAGCCAGATTGCGGCAGCCTTGATGATGGTGATGCCAGGTTATTCCTCGCATAGGTGGGGTGGCGTTGGGGGCTGTCATATCTGTTGCGAAAAAGGGCAAGCGATCGAATAATAATATAGACAGAATAAGAAAATAAATTGGACACCAGATTTACGTGGTTCAGTCGTAAAGACCTACGTTCACGGGGAGAGCAGCAGCGAATTTCACTATAGATCAAGCGATACAAGGAGATTACACACTCAAATCACTCAAACACTCTCTCGGTGTTTCCTAAGCTCCAATTATACCAAACAACGGACTCAGTGTTTAGCCCCGAAATTCCTCAAGAAATAATCTCTCAATCTCATGAAGGAATTACACGCAAATTTTATCACGAGATTTAAATAGGCTACAAAACACTAATCTTTCTTGGAAGTAATTCACGAACAAGAACGACAAAGAAAATCCCTCCCAAGCACTCAACGACTAAACGGCGCTTCAAGAACACTTCTTCATGATCAACAACGGAACACCAAGCACACATGCGACGCTTCAAGACAATTTGTGATCCACCTCTACCACCCACGACCACAAGTCTATATATAAGTAAAACCCTTATTATTTTGCCAATTTCTCATAGGATTCTATTTCCTATCTAAAACGATTTTATTCAAAATATATCTCTGTATGTTTTAAACAAAATCCAAATCCAAGTCAAAGTTGAACTTTTCTATTTTAGCGGCCAAATTCTCCAACACAGATTCAAACTTTTGGAAGTTGATCTTTGGATCTTCTTTGCTCAATTTCGAACGTCCGCAACATATCCAATTCATAATATTTGGAATTTCACATTGGACTCAAACTCGAGACATATTTTAACAATCTCCACCTTGGCTCAACATTTGAGTCAAGTTGCAGTCACTTCGCAAAAAATCAAATTCTGTTGCTACTTTCCCACAGCCCTCGATGGGCTCAACCGCAACAGATATTATCCAAGTCCAAGTCTCACTTGAGCTTCGCTATAACTGAGGACCTCATCAGAATACCAATTCCACATGCACCTTTAATTGTTCCGCAAGTATTTTCCGACGCAACCTCCTTAAACACAAATAAAGAAAAACCATTGTTGCATCCATATATGTTAGGAGATCGAATACGTATCATGTTAATTTCAGTAGTTATAGCAACCATTGGCTCTATAGGCTCCACCTCACTACAAGCACCATCTATGTCGATTACTTTGCTAGTACTCGTACTTGCTACCTCAGGAGTTTCTGGTCGCAACTCCACTTCAAGCTGAACACCGTTCAGATCCGTTTGAACACTGTCACAAACACTCTTAGCCAGAAGAACCGGAGACTCATCAAGGGTAACTTCTCCGCTGTTAACAGGTGAATTTATATATGGGCACCACAACCGATTGCCCCGCTCACTTTGTGCATAGCCATGGAATATGCACATTGCCTTCCAATCGAGCTTACCATCACTCACTCGAAAATAACACGAGCAACCAAACATTCTAATAATAGAATAACCAGTAATGTTACCTAACCACACTTCTTCAGGAGTCCGTCATTCAATAGCAGTTAATGAGGATCTATTCACCAGACAACTTACTGTACTAAGCACATCAGCTAAGATTCTCCTAGTAATACAAACACTAGAGATAATTTTTCAGACCGTTTCTAGTAATGTTCTACTCATCAATTCTGCAAATTGTTGTAATTTACTGGCACTAGTGTAGTGTTTTACTATACCCTCTTTCATGCAGAATTTATTTGCCAACTCGAGCAGAACTCCATGCTATTGTCAGTCCACACATGTTTGATTGACTTACCAGTCTTTGTCTCGATCAAAGCTCTCAACCATGAGATCTTGACACCAGCATCAAACTTGTGCATTGGCACAAACACCCAATTCTTCATTGAGTAGTCAAAAGACTCTCGAACAGATGCATCCGACGTCTTCGCAGCAAAATTTGTCACTGTCTCACCTTGAAGTTTATACAGGCCTCTATGCTTGATTTCTTCCATTATCACCAGGGCACCTCAAACAACCTTCAGAACTCCACCTTTTGAAAAATACTTGCAACTAGCTAAATCTAGGGCACCCAACAAAATTAAGTTCTTTTTTCAATTCCGGAACATGTCTTACTCTAGTCAATGTCCTCACAATGCCATTATGCATTCTGATTTTAACATCACCAACATCCACAACATCGCACTAAGCGTTGTTCCCTAACTGGACTTTACCACTACTTGTGCACTGATAAGTGATAAACCAGTTTCTATTTGGTGTGATATGAAAAGAATAGCCAAAATCCATAATCCATCCATCAAACGATGAATCATTAGTGACAGACAAGACATAATTAGTACTATCGGCTACAGCTACAACATTATCTGCAGAATCAACTATAATTCGCTTACCCTTCTCATTCTTCAATTTAAGGCAATTCCTTCTGAGATGCCCCCTCTTGCCACAGCTTCAACAGACGACATCACCAGTCCTAGATTGACTACACCTGTTCATATTAATACCACTATTACCTACACGTGTTCTAGATCTTCCTTTATTTTCACCTACCAAAGCAGCAGATACAGGTTCGCCAGATTATTTTCTACGAATATCATCGCTCAGAATCAAATCTCAAACCCCATCAAACGTCAAACTTATTAACCTAGAGGAATTACTAACAATAGTAACAGTAGTATTCCAACTATCATGTAATAAGGGTAACAGAATCAAAGCATGTACCTCATCTTCAAAATCAATCTCAGCTGAACTCAATTGACTAACAATCACATTAAATTCATTGATATGATCTGCAACTAATGCACCTTCGCTCATCTTCAAATTAAACAGACGTCGCATCAAATAGACCTTGTTGATAGTATAGGGCTTCTCATACATATCCGACAAGGCTTGCATCAAATCAGCAGTGGTCTTCTCCTTCAAGATGTTAAATGTGACGTTACGAGCCAATGTTAGCCAAATAACACCCACAGCTCGTCTATCCAGCAAATCTCAATAAGCTTGCTTCATCTTCTCTGGTTTCTCCCCAAACAAGGGTACGTGCAGTTTCATCTGGTAAAGATAATCTTCAATCTGCATCTTCCAGAAACTAAAATCATTCACATCAAATCTGTCAATTCTCACTTTTACTTCTTCTGTTGCCATCGATTCGCTTCAACCGATACCACTTGTTGCGAAAAAAGGTGAGCGATTGAACAATAATATAGACAGAAGAAGAAAATAAATCAGATACCAGACTTACGTAGTTCAGTCATAAAGACCTACGTCCACGGGGAGAGCAGCAGCGAATTTCACTATAGATCAAGCGATACAAGGAGATTACACACTCAAGTCACTCAAACACTCTCTCGGTGTTTCCCAAGCCCTAATTACACCTAATAATGCACACAGTGTTTATCTCCGAAATTCCTTAAGAAATAATCTCTCAATCTCACGAAGGAATTACATGCAAATCTTACCACAAGATTTACATCGGCTACAAAACACTAATCTTTCTTGGATGTAATTCACGGACAAGAATGACAAAGAAAATCCCTCCCAAGCACTCGACGACTAGACGGCGCTTCAAGAACACTTCTTCATGATCAACGGCGGAACACCAAGCACTCACGCGACGCTTCAAGACAATTTGTGATCCACCTCTACCACCCACGGCCACAAGTTTATATATAAGTAAAACCCTTATTATTTTGCCAACTTCTCATAAAATTCTATTTCATATCTAAAACGATTTTATCCAAAACATATCTCTATATGTTTTAAACAAAATCCAAATCTAAGTCAAAGTTGAACTTTCCTATTTCAGCGGCCAAATTCTCCAACGCAAATTCAAACTTTTGGAAGTTGATCTTTGGATATTCTTTGCTCAATTTCGAACATCCGCAACATATCCAATTCAGAATATTTGGAATTTCACATTGGACTCAAACTCGAAACATATTTTAACAATATCGAATTGTCTTATTAAATTGTTCTTGTTGTGCGAAGTTTTATTGGGATACCAGGGAGAATTGCTACTCCAGCATTATATAGGCATGCAACCGAGAGGTTTACAGTTAATACGTTTACTTATCCAAAAAGAATGGGAAGGCCAAAATGGGAGGCATTTGACACAGACCGACAGACGAGCATGATGCAAGACATCAAAACAACAGGCCATGATCCATGCAAGAACAAGCCCACGATCCATACGAGAACCAGTCCACCACTCTTGAGCTCCCATGCCAGACATGGGTAGGCGATCCTCCAGTTCCCTCTGACACATGACCTTTGGGCTTCCCCAAGCCTAGGAGCCCTTGAGTATCTTATGGTACAGTCTATGTAATGATTGTGGGATTCAAACCCCACCATTGGATCAAGTAAGAGATCAACAGTTAAGATTAGTCCTGCACTTGTATAAATAGGGGCCCTTCCCCTTTAATTGTACCGGTTTATTTACAAGTGAATATACATTCATGCTTCATTCTTCATACACTTCGTGAGTCAAGCGTGCTTGTATGTAACGCTGACTTGGGAGAAATTCTAAAGCTACACGGATTTGGGAATGTGAGATTGATCGACCTGTGACACAATGGCGTTGGAAAAAGTCTTCCTTGGTTAGTTTTGTGTTCCCTTAAAAGTCATGCATCACCAGCAAGAAAACAAGGCCTTTGCACCTTTCCTTTTTTCTATTTACACACGATCATGAACATCTGTAAATGTCATAGTAAATATTATACTAAGGATAGCTTTTAGATCATCAAAATTTTCCTTGAGATGTTTCTCCAATAGTGACAACATAACAACGACATCTAGGTGGGAATGAATAGGTTCACAAGAGCCAAAGCATTGTTCCCCACCCAAGCAAGATCCGCAGACCTTTGTGTCACTACCATCTTCATGCCCACATCCATTACCTGATATCCAAACTTATGCAAAACAATGCGAAGTCCTAGCCCACAACCTGAGCGGATCCATGAAGTCATCCATTCTTTAAAACAAGAATTTAAGGAGAAAATTAATAAGAATTTAAATTTGGATTGGATCCAATATAAATTAGGTATAAGTCAAGTCGAATATAGGCTACTATAATTGTATTATAGGAATATAGATCAATATTGGTCAAACTATTTTTGATTCGATTTATTCATTCAGCGGCCCTACCGGTTGCAATTAAATCAGTAGGAGTACAATCGCTCACACAACATTCAGCGTCCCATAATTGCGGGATGCATAGATCACCGAGAAGTCACCTCAGAGCTAGAAACGACATCTAGGTGGGAATGAATAGGTTCACAAGAGCCAGAGCATTGTTCCCCACCCAAGCAAGATGCGCAAACCTTTGTGTCACTACCCTCTTCATGCCCACATCCATTACCTGATATCCGAACTTATGCAAAACAATGCGAAGTCCTAGCCCACAACGTGAGCGGATTCGTGAAGTCATCCATTCTTTAAAATAAGAATTTAAGGAGAAAATTAATAAGAATTTGAATTTGGATTGGATCCGATATAAATTAGGTATAAGTCACATCGAATATAAGCTACTATAATTATATTATAGGGAAATAGATCAATATTGGTCAAACTATTTTTTGTTCGAACTATTCATTCGGCGGCCCTACCGGTTGCAAATAAATCGGTAGGAGGACAATCGCTCACACGGTATTCAGCGTCCATAATTGCAGGATGCATACCGAGA
This sequence comes from Eucalyptus sideroxylon x Eucalyptus melliodora, assembly GCA_016097485.1. Taxonomy (NCBI): domain Eukaryota; kingdom Viridiplantae; phylum Streptophyta; class Magnoliopsida; order Myrtales; family Myrtaceae; genus Eucalyptus; species Eucalyptus sideroxylon x Eucalyptus melliodora. Next base: position 7,419,181 of record CM027825.1, read on the forward strand.
AGTCACCTCAGAGCTCGAAACGCCCAGGTCTTCGCAGGACAAATTCCTCCACTTTCTTTTGTACGGTCGAAAGAATGTCAAGGTGCGACGTGTTTTTTCTTTTTTTTTGGGTCGAAAGGTGCGACGTGTTTGAAGGGTCCTGTTTGTGGCCAGACTTTGGGTAATTGATTGCTCCGAACGGTCAAACTGAATAATTAATATCTTGCGGCTATCACTTCATCAGATTGTGCTGTCCTCCTCGTGCATGGAGTTTTCATCCATCGAAATATTCTCCCTGCTTTTACAAGAACGAAAACCTAAGTCTTGCCATATCATTTGGGATTTCTCGGGAAGGATATTGCCGACATTCATATTATTCGAGTCTAAGAAAACTGAAAAGAAAAAAAAAAAGGGCTATCTGAGGTGTTTACATACGTTTTAGGTTTTAGGTGGTTAGAAATGAACGTCGGAATAAGACAATAACAAGGAGGAAAAAGAATTCCACGCAACATTTTCTTACCAGAGCGTTTGTCCAAGGTGGAATCAACATGACTCACGAGAGAGCCGTCGTCGTCTTGGCAAGCAAGTTGTCATGACAATGAAGTATGCTTTCCACGACTTGAAAAACATAGCGATTCACTCACTTCGGACGTGTCTGATTTGGCAGTAAATTACTTGATTGAGGTCCCGGGGGGATTAAAGTGGAGAAAATATTCAGTGCGCTAGTCCTACCCACTCAGAGTTTGACACGTGGCAAAATCATATAATTGAATAGAAGGCCCCGCAAAAGTTGGCGCTGCGGATCATAAAGGGATAGCAGCTCTTTTAAGAAATTTGTAATGAGTGCCCGGTTCCTCTTTCCTCCTTCGACCGACCTTTTCCTTTCTGACAAAGGAGAACAACCAAAAATTGTTCCTTGCTCGAACGCTCCTTTCCCAACTCCACCTTCTTTCCCTCGCTCTCGCCTCTCCATTCCTCTCCCCAACGCCTCGACCTTGCCAATACCCGGACTCGACCTGCCCAAGACCCAAGGTCTCACTGCTCGACCTGAATGACCCGTCGCCTTACTAGAGCAACCGCCCTCCCAAGGATGATCCTCCTCGAAAAGGGACTTCGATTGGTTTCTCAATGAAAGGAAAGAATCAACCAATTTTCCAATCTATAATTCATCATTTATCTAAGAAAAGGAGGTTTTTCAGATGACAAGACAAGCTACAGCCTAAGTCAATTCTTAAACAAACGCCAAATTGATCCTCAGCAAAGATGATTTGGTAGTAAAATATCATGAAAATTGTGATAAAACTAAGAGTTGCTGGTGTGAATAGCAATATTTAGGAGTAATTAGATAAACTTTCATGCCTTTGTAATGCTTAAGAAGAACCTTCTTTTACTTAGATAAAGCACGTATTATAGATTGGAGAATTGCTTGTTTCTTTTCTTTCATTGAGAAACCACTCGAACTCCCTTTTTGAGGAGGATCGTCTCCTTACAAGGGTGGTTGCTCCAGTTGGGCAATGGGTCCTTCAAGGGCGAGTAGCGAGACCTGGAGCCTTGGGCAGGTCGAGTCCTAGTCTTGACAAGGGCGAGGCATTGAGGAGAGGAACGGATATGCGAGTGTGAGAGGATGAAGGTGGAGTTGGGGAAGGAGCGTTCAAGCAAAGAGCAATTTTCGGTTGTTCTCCTTTGTCAAAAAGGAAAGAGTGGGTTGGAGGGGAGAGAAGAGCTGGGCGGCCATTACAATTTTTTTAATACAGCTGCTATGCATCTATGATCCCCCAACTCCAGCTTTTGCAGGGCCTTTTATTTAATTATATGACTCTGCAATGTGTCAAACCCTAAGTGGGTATGACTAGGTATAAGCACGCCACGTCCATGGCTAACATGACCTAAGAAGCATTGACACTCTCTGAAAGCCTTCATGTCGTATTCGACACGCAGTCAATGAGCGTTGAGAAATCTGACACGTGATTAACTCTTCCCAACACGCTCTAACACGAGAGTTTGAAATTCCGACACGCGATTCCAACACGCACGGGATCAATTTTAAAAATTTTAAATACTTGAGGGGTCAAAATATAAATATATTAAAAAAATAATGAAAATAACAAAAATAAAGGGGAAAGAAGAAAATTCTCACTCTCAAGTTTCTCATTTATAAGTTTTGACATTCCCATGAGGGACGATGGAACGCCCCTCTTCTTGCAGGTGTCGCTCTGCCGCCCTCACAGACTTAAAGTTGTGATTTTTTTTTTTTTTTTGCTTCTTTCCACCTTTCGCAGGCGTTGCCTATGAGTTATCTCTTTTGGTTTATGTCATTAGCCTGTGAGTTATCTCTTACATTTTTCATGGAGAATTTAGTTATTTCCTTTTCTTTTGGTTGTACTTCAAGAGTTCTTGTCCTAGATTTTCATTTTTCTTAAACCTTGTTTTGTAGAGGAGCTCCAAGCCAGTCTATATCATGAACTCCAAACTCTGTCTAGGACTATAAGAAATCTCACTAATTTCCGACAAGTGTAAAAAAACATGACATGTTCCTTCAAATTTACTCTTTTGTGTTTGCAATTGTTAAATTTCTTATTCAATCTCTGTCAAATTAAAACAATGACTGATATTAACAAATGTTGAATTAATATTTTTAGTATAAATTAATTCTATGCTCTTATTATTTTTATTTTATTTTTATTTTATTTTATTTTATTTTTGATGACCCGAGAATCCCCGTACAGCCGGTAGCCGGCGAGGTAAACCCGGGGTGACGCTAGCGGAGGACCTACCACCCCGACATCACACTTAAGACACCAAGCACCTCCACTGGGTTTTGAACCCCTCACCTTTGGAGAAAGATCAACGGAGCCCTTATCCAGCAGAGCCACCACAGCTGGTGGTCTCTTTTTATTATTATTATTTTTGTATTTATATATAACGTGTCGGAACATGTTGGAATTCTCTATTTTTTGAGAAATAACGTGTCGGCATGTTGTGTTATGTCGTGTCGCGTGTTGCGTGTCCGTGTCGATACTACATAGAACATGACCCTTTGATATTACTGTATATTTTGTTGATTTGTTATGAAAGTTTTCATGTCGCTGAGTGCCTCTTTCTAAATTAAAATATTAATTATGGGCAAAATAAAGTGCAAATGATTCATAGAATATAGCTGGGAGTTTCTTTAAACTTACCCACTAAGTACAATTGGAAAACACGTGATCACTCCTGCTTATGACAATGAAGCACACGTAGCAATGTGAAAATTGCCGTAAGAAATCCCCAAAGAAGCTCTTTTCACATGTGAAAGTGAGAAAAAGACCCTCCACCTCAAAGGACTCAATTTTAAAGGATAATCAGGACGTCTAGTGACGGATGGACATATCCTAAAATTTCTTGCCGACATGTATAATTATGCTTTTAAAACTGAAAATCTATGTCTTTGAGAATGTTTAGTTTCAAATATGAGATTCAACTCTTACACTTTACAAAAAAAATTATAAAAATCTAAGGGAATGATGAAAGTTAGAGTAGGATTTAGCACGTAATTTCTATTTAACCAAATGAACATACCAAAACTTTTAGTGTCAGAGAGAGAGAGAGAGAGCATTCCCTCGTTTCCCCATCAAGAACCAAATCAACCCAAGGGGATAGCAAACAATAGAAATGGCAGATCTAGCCCCATTAAATGAGTGAGTCGGGTCGAACTCGACTTGAACCATAAATGGTCCTACCCAAATTGACCCATTTAACACATTAATTTGCAATAGAAATATGTTAACACATATCCAATCCATCTCAAGAATCTTCTTTAGCATTTTTCTCTTTATATTGTTCCCTTCGACGAATGCATGGTTCCAAGGACTGGCGTGTCGAGTAAGTGAGAGAGCTCAAGGTTGGGTTATGGACGGGACGTGAAGGTGGCGATGAAAGTCTAGTCTAACCCATTCACAAATCATGAAATGTGTTCAGGCTTTGATTTTCATTTAAATATAATAGATATCTTAATATATCGGTTAATGTCCATTTAATAATACATTATTTGATGAAATGTTTTTTTGGTTTTAATTGCTGATTATGCAGTTCTAATACCCATACAAAAAAATAAAGCAAATGCAAAAAAAGAAACAACCCAAGCCATATTGGGTTATTAATTAGATTTTGGACCCATTTTAACAGATCTAGTTATATTTCACATCGCTACTAATCAAACAGTTGATTAATAGCAAATGTGTAAACGAGGGAATGCTCTCTCTCTTTCAGACTCGACTTCACTTGACAAAAATTAGCAGAGGCCTTTGCAATTCGTTTGTTCCGAGGAAAGAGTTCAGTAATTTCGACTCAAATCACACGAAACTTCCCCATTCCAATACCTCACTCCTCTCCATTTAAATGGCCAGCGTGCTCACAAAACTTCACACGGCTATAATTTTAGGGGGAAAAAAGAACGCACTTAACACGAAAATCCCAAATGAGAGCCCTCAATGCCAACCATCTCCATCCGGATAATGATCCGGAATCACCTCTCCCATCTCCAGAGTCGCTGCGGATCTGCAGGTACAAGCTTATTATCGGCCACTGTGTCGCATTTGCTGTACCCGCCATTCTTGCCCTAGCCATGGTGATCTTCCTGGCAATACCCGCCTTGATGCCACCAGAGTTCGGGCTTGACCTGGACTCTTCCATTTCGTCCTCCAACATCTTCACTGTCCAATGGAACATTTTTCTCTCCGTCAAGAACCCTAGTAAGCTCATTGCCGTCAAGTACACTCACGTGAAGCTCCTTTTGAGTTTTGGCCAACTCCCTCTCCCTCATCACTTGGTCATTCCCTCCTTCACTCAGGGCCCTAGCAATGTGACCACAGTCCCAGCCATGGCAACAGTGGCGAACATCAATGACTTGAGTGCGAAGGGCCTGGTGAGCGCCTTGAAGGACCGCAGGGACGTGACCATCGACATAGAGGTGAAAGCCAAGCGAAGGCTGCACTTGGGTCCATGGTGGGTGCCCATGTTTGACGCATACGCCTCATGCATGGACGTGACCTTCATGGCTTCTACCGACAGCAAGGGTGTTGGCCATTGGAGGATCCTCGAAGGGACCCTGGGCTGCACGCTCGACATCCTCACTCTACTCTGGTAAAAAAAAAAAAAAATTACAAGTTCCTGCTTATTGCAACAGAAATAGGTTCGGAAAGATAATTAGTGGGGGGAGAGAGAGAGAAAGAGAGAGAGTTCCTTTAGGTTGCTTAAGTTCCCAATAGATGTGGACCATTGAGTCTACGAAACTATTGAGATTATTCCCACACAAAACGAGGCCAATGAGGGATCTCCCCACTTCTCGAGCAACCGGACCAGAAACTTAATTTTCCAGGAGGCTAAGTACAATTAGCTTGGTCCTGTTTACTTTGCAAGTGGGAACTGAACCAGTGACCCCGTTCATTCTGGGCAATGAAATCCTCCCGAACTGAACCAGCGGCAGTTTGGTCGGCGATGAAGTTGATGATAGCATAGAAAGAGTGAGAGTAACTACACGCCGCCCCCCCCCCCCCCCCCCTTCTCTCTCTCTCTCTCTCAGTAATCTCACTTCCACCTAACTATTATGATCTGGATATTCTATTAATAAAAACAAACCTTAATTCTTCCGGTCGTGTTTTCGTGTTCTTTTTGCAGATTTTGGAGACTCTGGATTCCACACTTTCGGGCATCAAATGGAGGTTTCTTTACTGGCCTATTTGCTTTGGCAAATAATTCAAGTTTTGAGGACTGTTCGAGTTATTGCCCAAGATATAGTTTGTCACTTTATGTCTTTCCTCTTTCCAAGAATTTTATCAGCCGTGATACTGTATCACTTTTCTTCTGTACCAAGTCAAGAAATTCAGCCAATCATTATTACGGACATCGCATTTGTCAAGCGTGTTCATCCTAGGTGTGGTTGAATGATGCATGCAATCATTGAATCCTCCCTCAAAATCTACGTTAAAATCTTTTCTCCATTTTCCACTCGCATAAGTGGTGAACGAACGCGACCCGGAAAAACCCTTGCAAGTATCTAGCTAATGGAGCTAAAGGTCAAACAGCATTTGAAATAAGAGCTTTGAATATTGCCTTAGCTTATGCTTCTTTTGGGAATCTTGATGCGGGCAGAAACAAATTTAATTTTTTGTCTAGAAAAATGGAACATTTCAAAACCGTCAACCATTTCAAAATATTACGAAGGACAATGGTGGCAAGAAGAGCTCACATAACTCAATAAAATTATAAAGATCAAAACGTTATGGCAGCGACGTTACATAATTTAAAACCTAGCAAAATGTATTAATTCATCAAGAGTATGAGATAACCCAAAAAGATAAGGGCAAAATGTATTAATTCATCGTGGAAAATGGTTTTTTTTCTAAGAATGATTTGATTACGATGAGATCTTATCTTTTGACAAGGTATTCATAGAGAAGTTTGACCTAACCTCCCTTCTTTAATATACATGCATATGAATTGGGGTAAGTCTTTGAGAATAACGTGTGTACTTAGACCGATCATCGACGAGAAAATATTGGAAACCACTGTTGTGCCAATGCATCAAATTACAAGTCTACTGAGCTTGTGACACGTATCACAAGTGGAACCCACTATCGGAGGAATTTCCTCTCTCTCTCTCTCTTCCCATGCTCAACTCCTCCTGGCTCTGCCCCCTCTCTGTCCCTCCAACTCACAACCGACCCCACCTCCGATGAACCAACCACCATGCCGCCCCCTCCCGACTCTACCCTCTCTCTCTCCGTCCAACTCACGACCAGGCCATGGTCCAACGAACCAGTGTTCCTTCTTTAGCTCTAGCAAGTCCGTTACTCTACCATTGCTGAATCACAATGAACCACTGTGCCGCCATCGACTCTTGACCAGCAAGATCAAACCTATCTCCAAAGGGTTTTGGACAATGAACAGACAAGGTGAAAAAATTCGACGATTCGGTGAAGGTGGAGGCAACGGACAAGCGAGAGCGGGAGGGGCGTCACAGTGGTTAGTTCATTGGAGAAGGGCTTAGTTGTGATTTGGAGAGAGAGAGAGAGAGAAAGAGAGAGAGAGAGAGAGAGAGAGCCTTAGTAGATCTAGAATAGGAGAGAGGATTTCCAAAGAGGAGTTCAAATTTTCTTTGATAGTGGGGCTCACTTGCGACACATGTCGTGAGCTCAATAGACTCGTAATTTGATGCGCTAGGACAACAGTAGTAACCTAATATATTCTCATTGCGGATCGCCAAAGCGATGAGAAAAAATGATAAGAGTTGTATTTACCAAATGAAATCAATCAATCAATCAAATGATTTAGTTGGAAATAAACACGAAGAATTATGTAAAAACTTCCCGATGAGGTCAAGCCTTACCAAGTGTAAGCAAGGCTTGCCATCTCTAGTGGCTAGCGAGGTCAACCTTACTGGTCCTCACCTTTGGTTGGTCACCAAGGTTTGGTGATCGGCTAGAGAAAGATGAAAGAAGAAAAAAAGAAAGAGAAAAATAAATAAATAAAAATAACTCAAAATATTAAATTATCATTTAAAATGATTTACATCAGTGTCGGTCATGTCACGAAGGACGGTTAGTATTCATCCCCCGATCACACTTTTTCCCATTAATAAATTAACAATATAATCGTCATTGACTTCCAAGTTTCATTCATATCCAAGTTATTAATCCATATTTTATGGCAAACATAACAAAGATTACTTTTTTGTAGGGATGAAGTGGGCCCCGTTTTTAGAGACCAACCTGATTTTATTGCATTACGAAGCATAAGAACCGACGACTTTTAAAATATACAAATTGACAATCTTGTACGCAAATTGTCCCAGCCGACACTCGTGACCCTCGTGCATCGGGCAAAATCGCAATCTTTCCAAACCTAGCAGGTCTCTGGTAGCCATACAAAGGTCCCTTCCAGATCATCCCATAACAGCGCAGAACCAAAAAGTTTTGATTGGAAATGGTCATTTACACCTACATATGGAGCAAAAAGTTGAACGGCACTTGTGGATCGTCATTTTGAAATAAGAGCTTTGAATATTGCCTTGGCTTATTCATCTTTTGGAAATCTTGATGCGGGCAGAAACTAATTTAATTTTTTGTTTAGAATAATGGAGCATCTCAAAACCCTTCAACTATTTCAAAATATTATGAAGGCGAACGGTGGCAAGTAGAGCTTACATAACTCAATAAAATTATAAAGATCAAAACTTTACGGCAGCAACGTCACATAATTTAAAATTTAGCACGTAAAAAGCTAGAACTATAATTATCGAGGCAAATAAAACTATATAAATTAATCTAGAGTATGAGATAACCCAAAAAAATAAGAGCAAAATGTATTAATTCATCACAGAAAATGGTTTTTTTCGAGGGATGATTTGATTATGATGAGATCTTATCTTGTAACAAGGTATTCATAGAGAAGTTTGACTTGACCTCCCTTTTTTAATTTACATGTGTATGAAATGGGGTAAGTCTTTGAGAAGAATGTGTGTACTTAGACTAAACATCGAAGAAAATATTGGGTACCATTGTTGTGCTAGCGTGTCAAATTACTAGTCTATTGAACTTGCAACATGTGTCACATGTGGACCCCACTGTTAGGGCAAATTTCTCTCTCTCTCTCTCTCTCTCTCTTCGCGCTTAGCCGCTCTTGACTTTGCCCCCTCTCTCTCCTTTCAATTCACAACCGAGCCTCCCTCCAATGAACCAACCACCACGCCACCCCTCCGACTTTGACTCGTCCGCCATGGCTGAATTGCTGCCCCCTCCCGACTCTGCCGACTTTATCTCTCTCTCTCTCTCTCTCTCTCCCTCCGACTCATGACTAAGCCCTCGCCCAACAAACTGGTGTGTTGCCTCTGGCTCCAGCACGTCTATTGCTTGGCCATCGCTGAATCACAATGAACCACTATGGTGCCTTCAACTCCCGACCAGCAAGATCAAACCCATCTTCGAAGGGTTTCGGACAACAAATGGACAAGGTGAAAAAATCATATGATTTAGAGAAGGCGAAAGCAATAGACAAGCCAGAGCCAAAAGGGGGACGTGATGGTTGGTTCATTGGACGAGGGCCCAATCGTTAGTTGGAGAGAGAGAGAGAGAGAGAGAGAGAGAGAGAGGACACCCATGAGAGGAGTTAAAATTTCCTATGACAGTAGGGCTACTTACCGTCATAGGAATTTAATGCGCTGGCACAACAATGGTAATCCAATATTTTCTCTTCGTGGATCGCCAAATCCATGAGAAAAAAAAATATAACAATCAGTGTTTCTGACGCTAAAATTGGACATGATTGTTTCCAACACTAGAATTTTTACTAGTCACACCACGTAAGACGATTAGTATCCATATTAATGATTTTCAGCCAAAATTGATTGCAAGGACTTAACAAGCCAATTGTTAAAAAGTTTAAAACTAAATTAGTCAAGTTAAAAGATTTATAATGAATTAGTACAAATGTAATCAGTTCATAACTTTTTTGATAATTTTTGCTTTGTGTGTGGTCTTAATTTTAGGGTTTCACGTGCCTGATATGATTGTTTCCATGTCTACACATGGTTACAAATGAACATATTACGGTGCCCAGTTAGAGACAAGAATCATGATATCTTAATATCTCAGTATTTTTCGGGACATTTGCTTTTTCCTTCGCGTCAAACCGTGGGCAAATCCACCTGCGTCCTTCAAAATCGTGAGCTGAAAGCGTGTTTTGGGACAGCTTTGGTTTCTTGATAGCATCTAGATAAAACAACAGTGACTCCAAAAACTCACTTAAATGCTAATTTGCGTGATATAAGATTAGCATATCCTCCAATTTTCTCTGCCCGTCGCTTTCAAGAGAGCCTAGGGATTACTGATCTATTTTTCTTCCTTAGAACTCTTGAATTAAGTGATCTAGCCAGGATTAGGTTTCTTGTAAAAGCAATGAGAAAATTTCGATTGGGTAGAATTGTAAATTGAGGAGAAAAACCTTGTGATATATTTGTTTTGTTCCCCACTTTCAAAATGAGGAGGACATCATCACACCGACATGTCAATTAGCCTAGTTTGACTGCAGTGGACTTCTACAGAACAGCCGCGCCTGGAAGTTTGTCAGCCGCACAAAAGAAAGAGAAAGCGGACCCCCCTGACTTTGGTCGGGCCCAGAGCAGGAGGAACATATGGTAATATCTTGTGCGGTAAAAAATCCAACTCATAAAACTTAAATTAAAAAATGATACTGATGGATAAAAAAAATCACAAAATATAAAAAGTATATAAAACTTATTGTCAAGCAATATTAAGTAATATTCTAACATATCCTCTCACGTGGATGGGAGGTCACGAGGGATAGAGATGCAAATTTGCAAAAAGGATAACACTAGCTCTAATATCATATTAAAAAGTCAAATACAAAAGCTTAAATCGATAGATAGATGAAGATCATATGAGCATAAAGAGTACGTGAGACCCATTGTTAAGCGATATGAAATACTATTTTAACATTGTCCTAGAGAGTTTTCATTCATTTGAGGCATTTTTCCAAAACGTGAGCATTTGTGGCTATGAGATAATATTCAATACTATATTTATTGAGCAATTAAGAAAGGCTAGATACTGTGTGATTTGATGTGATCCCCAATGTGTGAGTGATACTCCCCGAATGAAATTCAAACGTCATAATATATATGGTTCGGCTTGGCGGAATCAATAGAAGAATTACAAAAAATATCATATACCTATTGCAATTATACCAATTTAGTCATAAATATTTTATATTTGTATCAATTTAGCCTATCAATCCAATTTTAATCAAAAATCACTATTCTTTTTTTTTTTCTTCCCTTCTTCCTCTAGTCGGTCATTGGACCTTGTTCATCAGCCAAAGGCAAGGGCCCCTTGCTAGCCTGACAATGGCAAGTTTTGCTCAACGACGGTGAGGTCGGGCCTCACCAAGAGCAAGCAAGGCTAGCCATCTCTAGTGGCCAACAAGGCCAACCTCACTAGCCCTCACTTTTGGCTGGTTGCCAAGGTTTGATGATCTACTAGAGGAATAATGAAAGGAGAAAAAAAGAAAGATAAAAATTAAAGAACATATAAAAAAAATTTAAAAAAATTAAAATGTTATTTAAATTATTTACGCCAATGCCAACCACGCTAGGTAAGACAGTTGATATCCATGTGAATGATTTTCGATCAAAATCGATTGAATAAACTAAACTAATATAATTACAATAGGTTTGAAACCTTTATGGTAATTCTTTTAGAACCAACGAACCGTCCTAGAGCTCATTGAGGTCATGATGCCCTTCCCCCGATCACACGTTTTCCCGTTATTAAATTAACAATATGATCATCATTGACTTCCAAGTTCCATCCATCTCGAAGTTCCTAATCCATATTTTATGGCGAACATAACAAAGATTACTATGATTTTATGGCATTACAAAGCGTAAGAACTGACGACTTTTAAGATATACAAATTGATAACCTTGTACACAAGTTGTCCCAACCGACACCTGTGACCCCCGTGCATTGGGCAAAATCGCACTCTTATCATTTTCCACGTTCCAGCAATGCCTCCAATTGCTTTATTTTCTGCCTTCCACCATTTGGGCTCGTCTTCGTAATGAAACCCGCTTCATGGGTTCTTCAAGATTTCCTTAGCAATTGATTAAACTTAACCATTGAGAGTTGTCTCAATCGCCATCCTTCTCACATGAGAAAGAGGAAATAAGGAGTCCGATTCCTCATTAGGTTGGGGTGAAAACATATGAGTAAGGAGGCAGATTTTGTAACCTCCGCACAGCATAGAACACACACAATAAATTGTAAAATATATATAGGATCAAACCAAATAATAATAATAATAATAATAATAATAATAATAATAATAATAATAATAATAATAATAATAATAATAATAATAATAATAATAATAATAATAATAATAATAATAATAATAATAATAATAATAATAATAATAATAATAATAATAATAATAATAATAATAATAATAATAATAATAATAATAATAATAATAATAATAATAATAATAATAATAATAATAATAATAATAATAATAATAATAATAATAATAATAATAATAATAATAATAATAATAATAATAATAATAATAATAATAATAATAATAATAATAATAATAATAATAATAATAATAATAATAATAATAATAATAATAATAATAATAATAATAATACTACTACTACTACTACTACTACTAGACTCTCTTTATGACCAAAAAAAAAACCAATACCTCCAAATAATCTATCTGTCTGCTGTAATACCAATTGGACAAAAAATTCAGTTGACTTTAAAATTCAGGGACACTTCAATCATGAATCTCATGTTATTCATATTGCATGACGACAACATATGTTACATTATATGGTATCATGTGGAAATTGGATACTTCTGCCAGGTATAACCAATCCCAACGCAAGGATTCGATTTTGAGTGAACGAATTGTTTGCAATTAAATCAGGTTGAAATAAATTAAGGATTTGTTTGCTTCACTATTTGTGTAATTCTTTTATCTGCACAAATTTGTTCAATTACTCATTTGATCTGTAGGATGCAATGTATGCATTAGTTTTGGTGGCAACTATTACCCCCATGAACATTAACAATCTCAAGAATAAATATGAAGAATGGCTTGCATAATCAAACCAATGCAATCAAGCAAGAGATGACAAGATTATGAATATTTTTTTTAAAATGCTAGATGATCATAAATTAACAATAACATAACGTGTCACCGGAGAATGATAGAATAATTAAATATTAAATCATGCATTCATAAAACATTTGAAAGTGGTTCTATCAAAATCTCACATAATATCAAAGTATGAGATCCTAAGTTCATATTTTAGAGTAATAGAGCACGTGAAATTTACATGCACTTTTCAAAGCGCCAGATCAATTTTTGGGCACTTGGAAAGATTCCAGTTCCTTTGAAGGGGCAAATTGAGAACAAATTTATGTATATGGGTACTTTGAAAATGCCGTCCGAGTGCAGGGCTATTTTGAAAATTTCCCCAATTTCATGGATGGACTACATCATTTTCCATTTCCCCAGTTTTACTCTAGAGGGAAAACAATAAAGAGAACTTCTGCTGAAGAATCACAATCCTTACCCTTAATCCATCGTCCCCTCAATTAAGAAAGAAACCTTCCCCAATCTCGCACACATTCTCCTGCACAATCCTCATCCCGATTCTAGCTGAAAATTTAAATCTCCAATTGATCCCTGAAAGCTCCGACCTGCGACGTTGGAAATGGGTTCATAACATTTCCTAATTAGACCCATTTATTTTAGGCTTTTTATTTTGTAACCCGAGTTAGATACCTCAAATTTGAGCAGACATTTTAATTGGCTGTGAATGGGTGTTAACTTTGTGATTTGGAATTTTCGCTCAGAACGATATCTGGCAAGAAGTGGGGAAAAGCGCGATCGATGAATATTTACGGTGGAGAGGCCATTTCAGATCGCACCAGCGTTTCAAGCGTTTCGTCCGTGAAATTATATGCCTATGTCAAACTGCACTCAGCTGAAGTTTCCACTGCCGATATCGGGGAACCGCCTAGAGCATCTAAAGGGGCTGCTGGCTCGAGTAGTTGAGAAAAGGCGGCAGTTACCGGAACCAAAGAGTCAAAACCGGAGATTCAAAGTAATTCTCGGAAAAAGAAATCTGGGAAGGTCGTATCGCCAGCTGAGGCAGCCAAAGGTTCGGTTGTGCTCCAGCAGGGTAAGCCTTGTTTGTGCCAAGCCCGCAGACATAGGTTGGTGAGGAATTGCTCATCCTGTGGCAAGATTGGAGGGAGAGGGGCCGCGTAACTCCGGTGCACTTGTTTGAAGGAAGGAAGCTAGTATATCGGTCCTGACCAAACTGCAATGGTCCTAGAGGTGTTAAAATGACCCATTTTTGAACTCATATTTTATTTATATGGGTTATATGTGGATCAAAGGCTTTTAAAAACCCAACTAAAAATGGGTCAAAAAAGCGACTCTGATTTAAATTGGTCAAAACTTGTGACCCATTTTCGACTCATTTAAAATATCAAGTGAGTTGGAACTTTAGAATCCATTTCTAAATTTCCAATCCAAGCCCCACTCAATCTTTCCCTCTTTAACTTTATAAAAATGTTTTTTTATTAAAAAAATCAAAATTATAATTATTTTTCATATTTTAATTTTCTTTTCTTTTCTTTTCTTTTCTTTTTCTTTCTTTTTCCTTCTTCCTAGCTAGTGGCCAGCAAAGCGACGGCCAGCGACATGCCAGGCTAGGCTCAAGCTCGCCAGCACGCAAGCCCGTGGTCACCGATGACTGGCGAGGCTCAAGCCACACCAAATTTGGCGAGACTCGAGCTCGCCGGCATCGAGCGAGGCCTCGGCCTCGCCATATCAACGAGATCGAGCCCCACCCGACGACTGGCGAGCTTGAGTCTCACCAAATTGGACGAGGCTCAGCCTTGCCGACGACTGGTGAGGCTTGGCCTCGTCGACGATTGGCGAGGCTCGAGCCTTGCCGAATCTAGCAAGACTTAAGCTCGCCGACGTCAGGCGAGGCCTCATCCTTGCTAGATCAACGAGATTGAGCCTCGTCCGACGCTAGTGGGGCCTCGGCCTCACCAGATCGGCAAGATCGAGCATCGTCAATGACAGGCGAGCCTCGAGCCTCGAGTTCGCCGACATCGCAAGCTCAATCTCACCTATGGCTGGTCGCCAGCCGTCTTCGTGGCTAGCGGCCAGCTGAAGAAGAAGAGAAAAGAAAAGAGAAAAAGAAAATATAATAATTAAAAATTATTTTTAAAAAATAAAATTTATTTTTTAAAAATAAAAATAATTAAAAATTCTATTTTTTAAAAAAGAATTATAAAAATTTTCCATTAAATTTGTATTGCATAAAAGTGTTTTAGCAATACTTTTTTTTTTATAAAAAAAATCATAAAAATGAGCTTTCTTAGATTTAATTAAAGATTTTTCATGTTACAATTTTTAGTTACTTAATAGTATGTTCACTTCAAACAAGAGAAGCATGTGCATGGTCTAATTCTTTATAAATATTTCAATTTATAGGCTTTTTTTTTTTTACTTTTTTTATTTTATTTATTATTTTTAATTTAATTCGAAGTTTTAATCTAATTAGCATATAATAGGTGTGGGTTTTCCTAGTATATTAGTAGGTTTTAGCAGATATGGGTCGATTCAGGTATGGGTTGGGTATGGGTCGAATCAGGTATGAATAATTTGATTTACACTACATGAATATATGTCAAAAACGGGTTAAATGGATCAAATATGGGTCAATCCATTTTCGACCCGACCCAACCCACCCATTTGACGGGTCTAACTGGTCCTTACAGAGGCTGAAGCTCCTGCAGAAGCTTACGCCAATAGACTCGTGGAATATGATCGAAACTCTGCAGCATGTGCAACGGTTATCGATGACCAAAGAGACCATTACGAAATTGAGGGCAACAGGTGGTTTTCGAAGGAGGTATATCACCTTTTGGAATCTTGATCAGTTGAGAGTTTACTTCGTTACTTGAGGCCTTGTATGAAGCGTTCTAATCCCTCACAGGAGAAGGAGCTCTCAAAAAAGAAGAAAGAGGAGATCAAGAAAGCTGAGCGGGCAAAACGAAACGAAGTGGTCGTGATCCTTGACTTGGATGGTCGCAAGGTGAGTACATTCTCTTTAGGAATTCGTCAAACTCCACATGACTTTAATCTTGCCGGCTTTCTGCAAAAAATGAAGAAAAACGAGTGGGCGTGTCTAATTTTGCTATGCATCCGCGACTCTTCCAGTTCCATAGCAGCCAAACATATTGTAAGTCTTCAGATTGTAGTACTATGGTTTTTTTCAGATTTAGAACGACACATTAACAATTTTGTGGCTTTTTGTCTCGATGCTTTACACCTGGAAGTGGAATTGGTGAATGATGAGTTGTGGTGGCAAGGTTAGTAATGTGTCTCCAGGCCAAATTAGCTGCTCTTACACAAAGCAAAACCAATGGTCGCTTCTTTGCAATCAGAGGGAAAGCTTTCTACATGTTCTTTTAACAGCTAACAGTATCGTCCATGGATGTTCAATGAGTTCTTTTCTAATTCGTAATTTCGATTTGTTTTTGATAAGCTAGCATGATGTGGAATGGGTGCAGGTTTTCTTCAACGAAGATGGAGTTTCAGAAATGGAATCCCACCGCACAAAAGGGTAGTGACCCGGATAAAACCGAACCCAACCCTTAGAACTCGACCAATTTTTATAGATCCAAGCCCGATGAAGAAGCCGGACAAGTCTAAAGTGCCAAACAAGAGTCTCAAGTGCAGATTATACTTGGAAATCGCCAGGAGGGTGCAGCAAGAGAGAATCAGCGTGGAAACACTCGATGGTTGATGACCATGTGAAAACGACCTCAAATGGAAAGTTTTGGAAACTCATCATTATTATACGATGGCATAGACAAGACCTGTACGGCGGTTCGTTCGCCGGCTTTTTCTCATCGAGTCAGTATTTCTTTTTTTAGGTTGTGGAGCAGGAATTGCAAAATGTGTGTTTTCTGTTTTTAAGTGGATTTGGTGTAGTTAAGCATGTTTGTCTCGACAAATAATCAGAATGCATAAAATAATACATCACTGACAAAATGCTTGGAGAATTTGAGAAAGACATCTTGTTGGAAATAATGGTAGGCAAACACCAGCACATGACTAGAGAACCTGTAAGCAATTAAAATTAAGGAACGGTAATGCCAAACGAAGAGAGAAACTGTAAGATTGTTCGGCACCGTGAGATTTTTTTATTTACACTGATAAAAATCCACTAAAGTAAGAAACAGATAATGGAGGCAAAAGCAATGGCGAATTGTCATCAAATAAAATCCCTTAACTACTTACTCTCATTGTCTCCTTTTCCACTAGAAAAGATGTAGGAGAGATCGTATGCCGGGGCATGACCCAAAATATTAAGTTAAAAGGACAGAGTCCTAAGTAGCAGCATTTGAGAGACTAAGAGAAATACACATTTTTGAAAGAAGTACAGCATAAACCAGTAACAGTATTTTAAGTAAAAAGGCTAGGAAACTCCAACATATGCCCAACCCACGCCGGAATTTGGAGAAGCCACCAGAGTCTCTAGAATCTGAAAAAAAGAACATCGGAACAAAATCAAACTTTGTTTATATCAACATAATAAAGTAAACAAGATGATTATAGTCAGTGTGAAAAAATGAATTTTGGGAATATTTTCTTCATCAACTTCTAGACTGAAACATTCGTCGATCATGGAAGATATCTCTTCTTGGAACCGGAAAGTCCATGTCACAAAATAAGAAAAACGACGTCCTGTGTCTGAAAAACGGAAATCAACACCGATAATCTTCTTTGCTTCGCCATCTCACGAATCACGGCGAGTCTCTTGACCCTGAAGGTGGACAAAGCCGATCTCGATTGACATATTGCTGCTGCAGAAGCTCAGCCTCCTCGACAGAGCTCGTTTCCGATAGCGGAGATTCACGCGCTGTCCAGCTGAGCCCGAGGCAGTCGGCGTTAGGCTACGCCGCATATGTTTTTTCCTGTTTAAGCTTGGAGTCGAGCCAGGTCTTGGCTATAGACGCCGAGCAACACCTCCAGATCTGGTGGCGGCGACTCAAACATTGCCGGGGGACGTCTCTGAGCGGCAAAGATAGAAAAGGAAAGAATATAGGAGGGCGACATGAGGAAGAAGGCGGAGCAGCGACAGCGATTGGGGGCCTGCGCATCCTAAGATGCGGCAGCGGCCGGTGCTGAGCGTGGTGTCGGTGGCTTCGACGGTGGCGATGCCGACGTGCAGCGGGTGGGCATGGAGGCGGCTGCGGGCAGGATGAGAAAAAGAGAGAAGAGAGAGACAAGGGTATCCTCAGTAAATATGCCATTGGGGGGCCCTTCTTGCTCTCCAGTACGAGGTCTTTTTTGGTCGGTCCAGTACGAGGTTCGAGAACCCGACATTGACTTTTGATGACGCCTTCCCCAATTTTGGTGGTTCATCTTTTTATTTGTTTATTCCATTAGATGAGGTTAGTTTTGGTCAATATCGCGTAAATAAGACTTAAAAATAAATTAGGATGCCTGTTTTAACCACTAAGAAAATAATATGAAAGCCGACAAAAAAATCAGGTGAGAAAAAAATAAGTTATTTACGGTCTGTAAATATATTTCTTTCATGCAACTTCAATTCGACAAAATATTTATTTAAAATTTGATGATATTGCACGTTTAAGTCCCGTTTGATTCAGTTTTCTCAAAGGGCTTTAGACCCCTAAAGCTTTTTAGGGAAAATATTTTGTGTTTTGCAACTATTTTTGAAAGCTCATTGACCAAATATCAGCATTCTCAATACTGAAAGGTTAATGTAAGTCCGAACTAGCTTTGACTATTAGGCATTTGAGAAATGCAAGTTCACTGTTCATCACCATTATTGTTCATCTTCTTCCTCGGTCATCTTTGTCTTCCCTGCCGCTTGAGAGTTTAGCTTCTCCGGCAGTCACCACCGCCGCGTAGGGCTCGCGCGTCCCCGGTGGCCACTGCCCAGGGTGGCACGACTTGTTACCTAGGCGGCATCACCTAGCACATGTGAGCCAGGCGATGCCGCTTGGGTCCGCGCATCGCCTGGCTCACATGCAACCTTAGGCGGCGTCACCTAGTTCGCACAACCAAGCGACGCTGCTTGAGGTTGCGACCTTAGCGGCCAATTTGACCGTCAAGAGGCCAGACCTGGCTGTCCGGCAGTTGGCCGACGATTAGCCAGCCGCCGGATTTTATTTTCAGACTAAAAAAAAAAAAAAATAGCAAAAACCAATTACAGATTTGAGTTTTACCAAATGGTGTAGGATTTCAGTAAACCTCTTTAGTTCAAAGATATTTGCATTTTTTCAAAATTATTTCCACAAAATTGAACCAAACGAGCACTTAGATCTCATACCGTGAATAGTGCATACCTATTTAAAAAATTCAAAATAGGATTTTTCTTTTCAAACAATGAAAATTAATTTTCAGCTCTTTCTTTCAAATCCCCGATTGTACTGTCATTTTCAATGTTTCCTTAATGCTCACCAATTTCGAGCTTACCGAAAGAGAGAGAGAGAGAGGGAGAGAGAGAGAGACGGGGTGGTGATAATCGATGGCTCCTGTGTAACAAGAAGCAGTTCAAGAAGAGCGTGGCCTTTGATCATTAAAAAAAAAAAAAAAAAAAAGAGCGTGGCCGTGGCCGAGCGGCACCCCCAGCTTAAGCATCAACAGCTTCTCATTTGTTTTATTTTGCGCATCAACTTCACTGGGGAACAAACAACTGCCCCGATACGACGATAGTAACACAAAACTAAGGAGGAACTTTTACTTACCAGAGTTGAGTGAAGATGTCGGCCGTGCAGCTCAGGGTGCCTCCGAGGATCATCCAACCGCTACCACGCTCGCCGTCAGTTGGAGCGGTGAAGGTCACGCCCATGCACGAGGCATACACATCAAACACGGGCACCCACCACAGACCTAAGCGTAGCCTCCGCTTGGCCTTCGCCACCACGTTGATGGTCACCTCGCCGCCCTTCAACGAGTTCACCAGGCCCTTCACACCCAAGTCATTGACAACCGCGATCATTGACAGGGCTTTGGCTCGGACAGTGGTCACATTGTGGGGGTCCTGAATGAAGGTAGGAATGAGGGAGGGACGAGAGAGAGGGAGATGGCCATTGAAACTCAAGAGGAGCTTCATACGAGTGTACTTGACGGCAATGAGTTTGCTAGGGTTCTTGACAGACAGAGCGATGTTCCATTGGGCAGTCACGTGGGAGGTGGAGATGTTGAGGGATGAGAGGGAAGAGACTGGGTTGAGCCTGAATTCCGGGGACATAAAAGCGGGTATTGCTAGGAAGACAATCATGCCGAGGCCGAGAGGAGCGGGTATGGCATATGAGAGGCAGTGGAGGATGATCCACTTGTACCGATCGGACTGCAGTGGCCGCGGTGATGCTGGATTATTATGCGGGGGGGTTGGGGTGGCGCGGAGGTCCGTCATATTGGGGTTCTTTTTTCTCCCTGAAAACTTTGTGTGTGAAGTTTTTGAGGAGGGCGCAGAATTTATAAGGGGAATTGGGAAATCCTTGGTTTTTGGGCAGTCCAGAGAGAGAGAAGGCGGGGCTCCTGTTTTTTTCTAAAGGGGGCATCCTTTTCATTATTTGCAGTCGCGAAATCCTTGGTTTTTTGCAGTGAGATTTTCTCGAGAGGGAGGGGGAGGAGGGCGGTGTTTTCATCATTTGCTGTCGCGAAAGGGAGCTTCCTTGTCATCATTTGCAGTCGCGAAATCCTTGGTTTTTTGCAGTGAGAAAGGGAGGGTGTCCTTTTCTTTTTTTGCAGCCGCCAAATCCTTGGTTTTTGGCCAGTCCAGAGAGAGAGAGACGGGTGTCCTTGTTTCTTTCTCGCAGTCCAGAGAGAGAGAAGGCGGGGCCCTGGTGTTTTTCTAAAGGCTCTCGGTTTTTTTCTAAAGGCTAAAGGCCGGGCTCTGGTGTTTTTCTAAAGGCTCTCGGTTTTCTAGAAGCTAAAGGCGGGGCTCTTTTTTTTTTTTTTTCTCGCAGTCGTGAGAGAGGGAGGCCCACGGGGGGTTATTTTTTTCTTTTTTTGGTAGTCGTAAAAGAAAGAGAAGGGGGTGTTGTTTTTGATAAAAATATATTTTCTCTTCTTTGCTGATGGTTTTAATTTATGAGATGGGCTTAAGGCCCGTCCGCCCATGCTGGGCCCAAAAGGCCCGGCCCACGGGAATAGGGCCCGTGGGAAGGGAGAGGTATAAAAGGGAGGAGAGAGAGAGAAAAGACAACGTTTTAATAATTCAACGTACGTCTTTTCTCTTCTCACGCTCTCTCTCCCAAAAAGAAAGAACAGTAACGCATACGGCTTGTTCTTCCTCCCCTTCAAGGCTTCATCGGATCGAATTGCTCAGTTTCTCTTCCTCCATCAACGTCGGTGTTTAATCTGTGGCTAAAAGGTACGCTCGAATCCGTGGTGTCTTTAGGATCGGTGATGCGTGTTGTTTTCCGGCTTCGTCTTCCGCATTGATTTAGGGGTTCGATTCGGTGTCGAATCCGTTTTTCGGGGATCCGTTATTCCCAACATTGGTATCAGAGCCCTAGTTCACGTTTTTCCCGATCAATTTGACGATTTTTGATTGATTTTTCGCAAAAGAACTTCGGCCGTACGGATCGGGGCAAAATTCCCGACACCCGAGCGCTTTTTGGCCATTTTTCCGAGTTTTCGTAAGTCGAAATCAAATTGTAATGGCATAGGAAGAAAGGCGACATCGAGACGAGTCCAACGGTATGTCGAGCACCGCCGGCGACGCCGCACGTGCCCACATGAGTATATAGTAAGTAATGATGTTAGGGATGCACCGTGTCCCAACCGTGAAATGTTTCCATCACATTTTCAAACTTTGAAGCCTTGTTGCACAGGCCATTCGACAAAGAATTATATGTGGTCACACCGAGAAAACGCCATAACTGCACATTCTCGCTAATTGCACTATCCAACTTCAGTTGCTTACAATAGCCATCAGCCAATGTGTAGAAAGTAAAAATTGTCGGGAATGTACCCTTTGGTTATATCATCATAAGCATCAGATACAGACGCCATCTTGCAAAATCCATTAAACTAAATTGTATGTTCATATGCATGGGTAACAACCATTTTTGGACATCTCAGTCATTAATTCCAATACTTCTATTATAAGTCCCTTCTGCGACAAGCCTCTGATCACTGTATTGTAGAGAACGACATTAGATTTCACTCCTCTTCTTGAAACCTCATTAATCAAAGTCATAGCCTGGTTGCCGTCACCATCCTAGCAGAACCCACAGATGAGAGAACAATATGCGAACTGATCCGAGACTAGTCGCTTGAAAATTGCATCATTGAGAATCTTAGGGCGTGCATGGAAACGTTTTTTAGAAACGTTTCCGGAACACTTCTGTACGGAAAGTGTTAACAAAAAGTTTAACAAAAAACGCGTTTGGTTGTGTTTTTGTTCTTTTTTTTTTTTTTGTTTCTGGAACGAAATAAGAACAGAAAAAAGAAACATAAAAAAGTTGTTTCTTTTGAAAAGAAACACTTCTTGGAAGGCACAAAAGAACAATAACGAAAAGAACAAAAAAACAAAATCGGAACAAAGGAAGAACACCAGCTGAAGCTCTTCTCCTTCGTGCGTGCTCGTGGCTCTCGTCGGCTGAAGCTTCGTTCTCCCTTTTCCGGCGTCTCTCCCATCTCTCCGGCGGCTCCCACTCGGCTCACTCTCCGGCGACTCCTCACTCCGGCGACTCCAGGTACGTTTCCGGTGCTCCTCCTTCTCCGGTAAGCATTGCTCCCCCTTCGGCGCTCCTCCTCCGGTCAGCGTTGCTCCCCCTTCGGCGCGACAGATCTGGGACGGCTCGCTCGAGCCTCGAGCGAGCATTGCTCGCCCAGATCTGCCGAGCCGAAGGGGGAGCAATGCTCGCTCGAGAGCGAGCTCGAGCTGCAGCTCGATCTGCAGCTGCTCGAGCTCCCCCTTCGCTCGAGCAGCAGCTCCAGTGATGCGGCGACGCAGCTCGGAGACGGACCGAGGCGGTGGCGCGGGATCGAGGGAGGAAGTGGGAGCGGCGGGAGTGATGCGGCGGAAGGCGGAAACTTGGGCGCCGAAAAGCCGGCGCGGTCCGGTGTGGAAGAGGAGGAGGTGCTCCTAAGCGGCGACGGCGGCAATGTCGGCGTCGCGTTGAGGAGCGAAGAGGAATCGGAGAGTAAATTGAGGGCGAGGGGTGGGCGACAGGTGATGAGGCGATCGAGCATGGTGGCGAAGCAAGTGATCAGCATCGAATCTGCTCTTGGCTTGGGGTTCGTCTCTCAGCTCTGGGTGGATACCCTCTCGGTAAGTGACGGAATTCTTCATCTTGGTTCGTGTAGCAAAACCTCGCGTGCCTGCAGAAGATTGTCCATCGAAAAATTTAGGTGGGTTGTGCTATAGCAAGTGACTTTGAACGGTAATGAAGGCTTAAAAGTGTTGTCCTTATAACAACTCCTGGAGTTTACTAGTATTCGTCTTGGTTCTTGTAGTTTTCTGTTGTCTGTTGTGGGAAGCAAAATCTCTGTGCCTGCAGAAGATTATCCAATGAAAAATCTAGACGGGTTGTGCTACAGTCGGTGACTATGAATGTTAATGAAGGCTTAAAAGTGTTGTCTTTATATACCAACTCCTAGAGTTTACTAGTATTCATCTTGGTTCTTGTAGTTTTTCTGTTATCTGTTGTGGGAAGCAAAATCTCTCGTGCCTGCAGAAGATTATCCATTGGAAAATCTAGGTGGTTTGTGCTTTAGCATGTGACTGTGAATTGTAAGGAGGCTTAAAAGTGTGGTCTTTATAAACCAACTACTGGAGTTTACTGGTATTCAATTTGAGTCAATCAGAGCGAACCACTTCAACAAAAAGCTAACAAGACAGATAATAGTAAATGTCATGTTTTTTTTGGTAAAGATAGTAAATGTCATGTTGGTCTGTGCATTTTTTTTTTTTTTTTTTTTTTTTTTTTTGCATTTGGTATCTTATTTGTAGTTATCTAAATTTATTCGATAGTTGGAGGAAGATAGAGATGTACATAAGTGAACGCATTTGCTTTCGCACTTGATTGTACTACTTAATCAGCCTTCAAGTCAAGTTTGCCTTGTGAATCACTTAATAATGCAGTATCCATTGGAAAACCAGTGATTAAGGGAAGAATCAGGTCCATTTGCAGTCTTGATTATTCTCATGTGCTATAAGGACACATTGCATTGCTTATGGGAATTGGAGATTGTCATCTTTAATATGAGATTTTTCTTTGGACTAGTGGAACGTTGTGATTGTGGAAGTGAGGCCGAATTTGCTTTATGGTGATTCAGAGAGATTTCTTCTTGAAGATGTCTGCCAAGTGCTTTTTTGTTTTTCACTTTTTCTTTACTGAGTAACCTTGCATTTCCCTTTTGTCTGCAAATCATTATGGTGGATGCATTTACTCTGTGAAATAGTGAGATGTTCGTTGTTGTTTGTTGTGATGTATATCATTCACAAATTTAAGGTTCCACCACTTTGCTTAGCAGTTATCCAGAGTCGTTGCTTGGTAGTTATTTGGAGTAAATTTGACTATGAACATACTTGATATATTGGTCAGTGAGTCTGAGCGTTCGATATATTATGGCCCTCAAGTTCTCGCTTGAGTAGTTTTTTTGATGGTTAATATCGCCCAAATTTTTGTGGCAGGTAGGTGATGTTGTGCTTGTTGAGAATGAGAGGGTAATGGAGAATGAGTTGAAAATGGTGGGGCTGGAGACATTGGTATGTTTCTGTACACTAGAGTTTCTTTTTCTCTTGATTTTCAAATTATTTATCTGCATAAGTAGTGTTCAACTTGTTATGGAACTTGTCTAAGGAAGGTTTGAATGAGGTTTGACGACGTGTTGGGTTAAATTCTCCTCGTAAAATTGACATGTTCCGGAGAAACGTGCACAAAACATAGTCGATCAACTCATCATATGCACATATAAAAAGGATGGTGGAGTTTTGGTTGGCTATTGACAAGCGTGCAATATTAAGGGAACATGAATTCTGTACCTGAAAACTGTTATTTTTCTGCATCAGTTGCTTGCTTGTTTCAGGAGCTTATGCATAAGTTTGCTATTAAGAGCTTTCTATTTCTGTTAGGTAGGGTATTGGCAAGGTATAATGATAATTTGCACTATTTATATCTTTTTTATAGCTATGTTTGCAGGAGCTACAGCATGTCATCATAAGTGTTATCTTTCTTAAGTAACTTCCTTTTGGTATTTGCTAGGTCAGAGGTTACACATTTAATGTTAATTCAGGGGCTCTCGAGTCCCTCGAGCTTGATTCATTCGGTATCTCAATCATTCCATCAAGTTTGGTATGTGAAGCATTCCTTTTGATCTTGCAAACTGAGTGTTCTACGTGTGCCTGGGCCCCTGTGCGTGCATGCGTGCGCGTGGGGTCTTGATGTGTATTTTTACGGAATATGTGTCAACTTCAACATTCATGTTTGTATATGCTTGTTGTTGTTTCAGGTGAGTACTTATGCTTTGTTTGTTGAGGATGTGCTAGAAGTTGCATCGGATAAAGTGTCGTGCATGAAGCTGCAGCAACACGCTTACAGAGGCTAACAAAGGTACGTCAGAGTGACAAAAACCAATCTTCATGGTCTCTAGAGCATCTCTGACATCAACCTTTCAACTTGCTTTTTGGTCCATTTCGCCTTTGTTTCAATCTTATGCACATTCCCCCTACTTAGCAACTTTCATCTCATGTGCCAGGTGCCAGGGTTGGTGGGGTGCCCAGAACGTTGGGAAATCCTTCAACGAAGTGGAAGAATATTATGATCTTGAAGAAGATAGATTAGCTAATGATCGCCGCACGAGAAGAGAATTCCGGCGCAGGAGATCCCGTCCTAAATCGAGGGAAAATCAGGACGACTTGGACCTTCCAATGGACTTTTTATAATCCCTGGGCATACGCACTATCCCGGCATTTAGCGTACAACCATTACTCTGTGGAGGACCTTCCAGTCGAAGTCCATAAAAGGGCTCTTTGGTGATGCTCGTTACCCGTCGATCAGCTCAAAAGTGCACACAAGAGTCTTTTCGGTCAAGTACTATAGTGATTTCGACGGAGCATTCGACAGATCTCGAGGAACGACAGCTGCAATTGGATGCAGGTTTGGATGAGCAAAAGGAGGCCAAAAGAGTAGGCAATTAAAGATTGACTTGGTAGCTTTTTCCAATCTTTGCTCCAATGCGTTAAGGATTCTTAATGATTTGAGCCATGTATAAAGCCTTGTATTGCGCCAATACCATGAGGTCTGATGGGCCCTGCACTATGGCATTCCGTGGAGCACTGTGAATAATTCCATATTGTTGCTAATTGCTGTCGCAACAGCCACATTGCGCATCTCGCGAAGCAACTCAAGGCGGCGTATGTTTCAAGAACAATTTCATGATTAAAGAAAATAATTTTTTTCGAAATAATTTTTCAAGAAAATGTCCATTTTCAAGTTAGAAAATTTATTTTTTTAACTTTGAGTATACATGTATCTTTGACCATAATCATTTTTAGCCAACTAAACAAATGAAATTTCAGAAAACTAGTTGGTAGCGAATATTTTTACTTGAGTAAAAGCAAAAAAGAACAATTATTCGATTGGTTGCGTTGCCTAGAAAAATAAAAAAAGGTAACTAGTTCATGTTGAGATGTATGAAATTTTCGTTTAAGGGCGTACATATGAGCATGTTGAAAATATTTTTCATTTCACACCCCATTTTTAAAAAATTAAATTTATAAGCATTTAATGAGAATGAGAAATCAATATCAAGTTTTTTTTTTTTGGTAAAAGAAATCAATATCAAGTTTATATGCTTTAAAACTAAAAAAAAAAAAAAAAAATGTACTTGAAAAAATTTGATACAAACTTTAATTACAACATTTTCTACGAAATATGCCATATGATCATTCTAAAAATGTTTGTCTTCACTAACCATGAACAAAATAAAATTAATGAGCATTTCATAAGAATGAGAATTCAATATCAATTTTCAACTTTATTTAAAAAAAAAATTAAAAATAATAAAATAATAAAAAAAACAGAAATTTTTTTGTCGTTTACCAAACGTGTTTCTGTTTTTTTTTTTTTATTCTAGGAACAGAAATTGACTGCAGTTACCAAACATGTTTTCGTTCTTTTTTTATTTCAAGAACAGTTTTTTTTTTACATTTACCAAACGCGTTCTTTTGTTCGAAGCGTTAGGAACGTAAACACTTTTTTGTTTTCGTTAAAGGAAAAAAAAGAAACAGTGTTTCCATGTGCACCCTTATTTGCAATTTCTATCGGACCAACTTTGCAGGATCCATGGATTATGGGGTTCTGTCTATATCCGTCTAGATCAAGCCCGCAATTCACGACCAATCAAAGTGTTATACATGACGACATGTGGAGTTAGACCCCTGCAGTTACACTTTCCAACAACTTCACTGCCTCAACAAGAGCGGCTTTCCTGCAAATTCCTTGAATGAAAATATTAAACATCAACAAATTTGGACTTGATGTGCAAAAAAAATCACTACCAACTATTTTAAAAGTTTAAGTTATTAGACAAAAATTTGATTTAATATTTAATTACTTTAATAACCTGCTTATTTAACAAGCCACCGTTCTGTTTGTGTCATAGAGGCTCATGAAAAAATGGCTCTAGCCTGGAACTAAAACCATCAAACACCAAAAGAGAGCACACATGTTTGCAAAGGCTTCAAGAGAGAGATTTCCACTTTCTAAACGCACCGCGTAGCCCAAAAAAAGAAATCTAATTGAAAGCAAGAAAACTCCAACGAAATGAGTTCATTTATTGGAAACTGAGTCAACTTAAAGAGGAAAAAAAAAATGGTTTAAAAGCATGTTAAAATCGAAACCAACGAGAAAATGGAGACATGATGGCAAGTGGACTTGAGGGGGATCAGTCGAGGATGACAGAATACGGAGAGGATCTGGTGTTTAGATGGAGAGGCTGGATCTTCGAGCTGTATATGCACGACTTCAGATGAAAATGTCGATCAGGAAGGTAGAAAAACGGTGATAGGAGAAGAGCCGCTCCGCCCAGTTGGGTCAGCCATCGCCCTCCATTTTCGGTCTCTTCGTACAGAGCCACCGAACTCTATGCTGTGTCTGGATCTCGCTTCATAGGAGCAGAGAAAGAGTTTTCTTAATCTAAGCATTGTCACTTTATCGATAAAATATTTAAATATTACACCACACATTATTATAAAAATTTAAACTTTTAATAGTGATCTCACTATATCTCACATGATATCGACTGCACGAAATTCGAATTTTTCAAATCTTATTTATCTTCCTGTATTGTGACTATTACTCCCTCCCTCCCCCCTCCCTCCTTTGGTCAAATAGGGCTCCCTCTCCCGCACGCATGTTTTTCTCATATCTGCTCCGCTGTGGTAACTTACAAGCGAAGGAGGTAGTAAATTTCAGACCTATGTCGAACACGATGCTATGTGGACAAGAGATCTCTTACGAGCCTAATCATGACACGCTATGAATATGGTGGTCCTGAATTGACACGCCTCAACACAAAATGGCATAAATGGTCAATGAGATTCATATTCCTAAATGTGAATACAGGGACACGGTTTGAATGGTCTGCGGCCCTAAAATTAAAAAGACCGGTAAAATACCAAATATATATTAATTGAAGGTCCTTTATCGGGGCAAAACAAACCACGGGCCGTGCAAATGAAAGGTGGGTAAGGTGGGGGAGACTTTTTGCACGAGACAGAAAAACAAGGAAACAACGTTTTCCACTCAGGAAAGACATTGACATCTTTGAGGGGATCAAGGCACTTCAATTATAGTTAAAGGTTCTTGAATGAGCAATGATGTGACTAAGCTAGTTGCGATCAACAGGCTCCACAACCAAATCTTGATGCTCCGGATAGTTTCTAAGCAATAGGGAGAGGTTGAATGAGCAATAGTGTGAGAGTTTTGTGTTCCTGGGCGAAGGAAACGGATTCCTAAAAACGAACAAAAACATGAAATATCGAATTCTAAAAACAAACGTGAAAACGGGCTCAAAAATACATGCAACACCAATTGAAAGGGACATCAGGAAAACGGACGTATTTTATTTTTCATAGATTAAATACTTGTTGTAGTCTTAGAGGGATTGATTGAAGCCTTGGAGTTGTGTTCTTGAAAAAGAATTCACTTTTGTTAAAAAAGGAAGAACATACATATTGTTCACTGTTTGTTTGAAGTTCTCTTTTTTTCTTTTCTTTTTATACAACAGTTATTTTTACTTAAAAAAGAGCTGCTCTCTCTCTTATGGGTGAGCCGCAGGTGGTGACTATGTAAGACCGACAATTTAATATGACACGACAACACGACACGACACGACACGATCGCCGACACGTCATTTCTTAGAAATAGAGAATTTTGACACGTTCCGACACGTTATATATTAAATATATTTTTATATAAATAATAATAATAATAATAATAATAATAATAATAATAATAATAATAATAATAATAATAATAATAATAATAATAATAATAATAGCCTAGAATTAATTTACACGAAAAATATTAAATAATATCATTCATTATTTTAATTTGTTACAATAATACACAAAACTTAGAGGAAAAAACATTGTTTAAAGAAAAATGCTGAAATGATATTTTTAAATTTATTTATTTATCATATATAGCATTTTTTATTACTTCTTTCATAGTAAAAGACTTTTTTTAAAAAAAAACTGAAAAAAATGACCCGTGCGTGTATATTTATAGCAATTTTATTACTTCTTTTATTACTTCTTTTGTGTATATTTATATTTTGACCCCTCAAATATTAGAAATTTTTAAAATTGACCCGTGCGTGTCGGGATCATGTGTTGGAGTTTCGGACTCGCGTGTCGGGAAGAGTTGACCACGTGTCGGATTTTTCGACACTCGTTGACCGCGTGACGGGACGTGTTGGACACGTGTCGAAGTGTCGGACACTTACACGAAAACTTCCGGAGAGTGTCCGTCTTGCTACATAGGGTGGTGACGAAAGTAAATGATGATAAAAGTTTTCATTTTTTACTTTTATTCCAAAAATATATTAGCTTCTGATTTTTACTTTAAATTTATTTTTAAAATAGAAATATGTTCCACAAATAAAAAAAATGAAATTGCGTTTTCAAATTCATTTATGTTATAAATTTGTTTTGGAGAATAGATTAATAAAGAAATAAAAAAATATAAATTTCGCCATATGCCCCTTATAAGTTCCCATTATTTTAAACAAAAAGACAAACTTTCTGCCGTCCTATTGAGTCCGACGGGCCCTTTCCTCGCCCTTCCCTCGCCCTTCCAAGAAAGAACCAAGTGAAAAGGAAGCTCCTTTTTTGACCCAAAAAAGAAAAAGAAAAGGAAGCTACTTTTACCTTTCATGAAGTCCAGCTTTGATTGTCTTTGAAATTGCAGAGCGATGGAATCGCGTGGGCAGTGGCTGCCGGCTGGTGAACGGTGTTTCTGGAGCTCTGCAGCGGAGCAGAGTCGGGTCTGGACTTGGACAAAGGACGCAATCTCGGGGTCTCAAGACGTAATCCGGTCTGTCTCCTGTTGCGACCTCGCTCGGCCCTCCGGCGCCAAAGGGTACCTCGACGTAAATCTCTCATCTTTCTTGTGTTCTTTGCGCCTTTTTTCAGTCACTCGCGATCGTACGGTGTAATTGTCAATTGGGATTCTCGCTTTTTGATTTCTAAAATCGAATATCATATGGAGCATCTACGCATGTGCACTTGTTTTATTTGTAGGAAGAGGTTGGATATCCACGGTGAGTTGGACAATTAGTTTATGAATGATTTGTTCTTCGAAATAGCAGGCAACAGCTGGTTATCGATGGAGGTATTTTCGTCTTAAGAGATCTCGACGAGCTGATAGATTTACTTCGTTACTCGAGAGGCCTTGTCTGAAATGTTCTCGTCCTCACAGGAGGAGCAGCTCTGGTAAAAGAAGAAAGAGGAGATCGAGGAAGCTGAGCCGACCAAACGAAGCAAAGCGGTCACGATCTTTGACTTGGTTCGTCGCAAGTTAAGTACATTCTTTTCAGGAAGTTTAATGAATCTGTCTAATTACACATGGCTTTAATCTCACCGACTTCCTCGTCTAGAAAAACAAAAGAAAAACGAGTGGGCAAGTCTGATTTTGCTATGCATACCAGCAGCACAAACATATAGTGAGAGCCCTTCAGATTGTTGTGCTCTGTTTGCATGACACTCAGCATTTTTGTGGATTTACATCTCAATGGCTGGCAGCTGGTATTGGTGAATGATGAGTTCTGATGGCAAGTTTAGTTATGCGTTTCGTGTGCGCTGAAAATTAGCTGCGAAGCAAAATTAATGATCACTCTTATGCTGTGATCAGAGGGAAAGCTTCCTATGTTCTTTTAACTGCTTATAATATTGATGTTCAATTCTTTTCACATCAGCAGTTTCAGGCTAGTATGATGTGGAATGTGTGCGGGTCCTCTTCAGTGAAGATGAAGTTTCAGAAATGGAACCGAGGAGTAGCGGATTAAAGCCTTCAGACGAAAGGGAAGTGAAACAGAGTAAAACCGGACCCAGTCCTTAGAATTCAACCAATTTTTATAGATCTAGGCCCCACGAAGGATAAGGCTAGAGTGCTGAACAAGAGTCTCAAGAGCAGATTATGCTTAGAAATCCCCGGGAGGATGCAGCAAGAGAGAAACGAGTTGAAACGCTTCATGGTTGATGACCATTTTGGAATGACCTCAAATGGGAAGTCTTAGCACGGGACGTCAGTGAGCAGGGGATATGCACGAATCCCAAGATTATTTTGAGTGAAAAACACCATTATCTGAACACGGATTTTGTAAGAATTCCAATTGAGGCATTTAACTGCTCAATCAATTCTTGGAGATCGGCTCTGTTGCCTCCTTTCCAGCTGAAAAAGCAATACGAACTATGGGGTTGCATACCAATGCAATGCATGATCGGTAACCAAGTTAAGAGGAAAACTTGCAAAACCTCACAAATTAAAGACAAGTAAAGTACAAACTATTTCTTCCACACGGTAAATATCCAGAGAATACAACTTTTAACAAAGAAATACACATAAACCTACAACAAAAATTAAAGTATTTGCCAAAGTAATAGTCTAGGAAAGAACCGTCCAGTGGATGGCCGGATTTGTAGAAGCCAGAGTCTTCAGAATCTGAAAAAAAAAAAAAAAATAACGCAAAAACACGATATCACGAGAATTAGACCTTGTTTATATTAATAGAATAAACAGCCGAGATGATTTCTGGTAATGCAAAATGGTTCGATAAAACCAAATACAAATTACTTTAAATGAGTGTTTAATGCAACAAAAGCACTCACTATATATCATGACCATAAGTTTTCTTACCAGAGTAGAGTGATGGTGTCAGGAATGCAGCTTGGGATGCCTCCAAGGATCATCCAATCGCCGCCACCCTCGCCGTCGCATGGAGCCGTGAAGGTCACGCTCATGCACAAGACGTATACATTGAACACGGGCACCCACCATGGACCCAAATGCAGCCTCCGCTTGGCTTTCGCCACTATGTTGATGGTCACCTCTGGGCCCTTCAACGTGCTCACAAGGCCCTTCATGCCCAAGTCATTAACGATTGCCAAGGACGATTGGGCCTCGGCTTGGACTATGGTCACGTTGCTAGGCCCAAAGTGAAGGAGAGAACAAGGGAGGGACGAGAAAGAGCGAGTTGGCCTTGGAAACTCAAGAGGAGCTTCATGTGAGTGTACTGCGGCATTGTGGTGGGTATTGCAAGGAAGATGACCATGAGGGGGAACGAGAATAGCGGGTAAGGAAAATGCGATATAGTGGCCGATGATCTGCTTGTATCAGTCAGATCACGGCAGCCCTGGTGATGGTGATGCCGGGTTATTCCTCGCATAGGTGGGGTGACGTGGGGGGCTTTCATATCGAATTGTCTTATTAAATTGTTCTTGTTGTGTGAAGTTTTATTGGGATACCAAGGAGAATTGCCACTCCAGCATTATATAGGCATGCAACCAAGAGGTTTACAGTTAATAAGTTTACTTATCCAAAAAGAATGGGAAGGCCAAAATTGGAGGCATTTGACACACAGACCAACAGACGAGCATGATGCAAGACGTCAAAACAACAGGCCATGATCCATGCAAGGACAAGCCCACGATCTATACGAGAACCAGTCCACCACTCTTGAGCTCCCGTGCCAGACATGGGTAGGCGATCCTCCAGTTCCCTCTGACGCATGACCTTTGGGCTTCCCCAAGCCTAGGAGCCCTTGAGTATCTTATGGTACAGTCTATGTAATGATTGTGGGATTCAAACCCCACTGTTAGATCAAGTAAAAGATCAACGGTTAAGATTAATCCTGCACTTGTATAAATAGGGGCCCTTCCCCTTTAATTGTACTGGTTTATTCACAAGTGAATATACATTCATGCTTCATTCTTCATACACTTCGTGAGTCAAGCGTGCTTGTATGTAAGGCTGACTTGGTAGAAATTCTAAAGCTGCACGGGTTCGGGAATGTGAGATTGATCGACCCGTAACATATTGGCATCGGAAAAAGTCTTCCCTGGTTAGTTTTGTGTTCCCTTAAAAGTCATGCAGCACCAGCAAGAAAACATGGCCTTTGCACCTTTCTTTTTCTTTTTTAAATGTCTAACTCCCTAAAGAGAAGCATTATGAAAACCGATGTCGAATAGCGTAAACATGAGGCGTTTTCTCAGGCCAGCCATGGAGTCACATATCAATGTGCATTTGGCGTTGGCTCCAGCTAAATTCTTGGCCGAACTTCAATCACATCTTCTCTTACACCTAATGTATTTTTAATCTCTTTTTCTAAATAGGACTTTGTTTTTTTGTAATCTTTTGTTTCGAACTGGAATATCCCTAGTCGAACTTGACTGAGTTCTTAGAGTTAACTGCGTGCTTTCTGACCCTCCCATAGTACGAGGAATTCGCCAAGTGAGTAAATTCCACAAATCCACTCTAATCCTTGCCGTGACAAAGTTCCAGTAAACCACAGTGTATAATCCCATAAATCCCGGAATTAGGTTGTAAGATTGAAAGATTGTTTCGTGATGGATCAAGTGAGTTGTTGGATGTAATAGGGACAGGTAAATATTGAGAATATTTATAGTAATTTCCATGGCATCATCGAATCCTATGCTATTCTTTTCCCCTCTGTTTCCCGGTTCATCTTTCGTCTATGAAAGAAAACTTTTCCAAGAAACTCAACAGACTTCCTTTCGTGGCGAAACAAGAAAACAAAATAGAGAGAGAGAGAGAGAGAGAGAGAGAGAGAGAGAGAGAGAGAAATTTGCTAGAGAATTGACTGTACTGCGAGGAAGGAAACGCCGCCTGACTCAAGATAATTGCTGAGGGCTGCAAGAACGTCGAGTCGAGCGGATGATAGTTGGATCGCCATGGGAGCTAATGTTGCTAATGTTTGCTGTTGATCATGGAGGGAAGACCTGCAGAAGACGATGCTGTGTTTCCTGAAATTGAATGAGCAACCAGGAAATCATTTTGTTGGAAAACCATCAAGCACAGAAGAGAGACCACAAACTTATTAGAGAGCAGCCAAACTTGACTTCCAAGTTTGCCAAGGCTTTTCTAGAGAGAGACCGCCATTTTCTACACACGTCGTGTCCGACGTCGTCTCCCATTCACACTGGTAAAATACAATATTGTTTTGATTCATTATTAAATAGCGTGACATAGTTCTCAGATACAATATTTTTTTCTTATAAATAATTATAATTGAAATAGTTAAATTTATTGTGTGCAATCTATTTTAATACAATTCAAGTAAATTTTTGTCGACATCATCTATAGATTTTATCTTAACAATGTCGAATTTGTTTTTCACGCACTCTTTAGTAGAATGATGGCATATGCCTATCTAATATTATATAATCTCCATCCCGTTTTCTATGACAAAGCTTGTTAAGCGGCTAATTAAAATGTAATACTTTTTCGATGTACTAATGCCATATTATACTCTAGCACATATAATGTTTTCTTCCCGATCCAACAAGTGGGACTCTCCAATTAATTGAGATATTCATACCTTATGCTTTTCTTTTCTCTTTTCCAGAAAAAAAGTATTTCTACTGATTTTTTTTCTTTCTAGATAAAAAATCATGTTGTTCGAAAGTTGAAGATTTTTATGAGCAATGTATTGCTCAATTCATCTGAAAGTTAACTCTTATGTTACCCAAAGCGAAATATAATAACAGCAAAAATGATACAAGGAATCATGATATCACAGGCTACTTATAATTTTAGCGAAGAAATTATTTTCCTATCAATTTATCGAGTATAAATTTAAATTATGATGCATTAATCAAGGCGATATTATATAATTAGTTGTTAGTGTTCTGGCATCACGTGACGAATCAAAAACCATTTTCTAGAACTGAAGGGCACGACAGTATATCTCTTCTTTTAAACGCCAACTATAAAGTATAGTTAATTTTAGTTCGATAAATTGAGATATACCAATGAATTGCAATGTCGATGTGAAAACGTCATTTAGTGGCCGGTTGAGGAAGGGGCAGATGGGTGCTGGAAGAAATTTGGCATTGGATTTTTGACCGTATCACATAATTTTGGATCTTTCTTGAAACAATTGCGTGAGAACAGAACTCATGCATTGTCATATTCCCTTTATTTTTTCTAATCTTCCTTTTGCAGATGGAAATCTACATGGTCGAAGTGGTCCCAGTTCTCACCCCCGGTGGTTTCTGTGTGCTTTCTGGTTCCTCCCATGGCACGAAGGATTCGCGGGCGTGAAAATCCCACGAATCCACTCTGAAACATCGTTTTGTGAGTAATTATGAAGGCTAAAAATCGTGTGCATAATTGGATGTAATTAAGGTCAAGAAACATTTTGAGTATTTAGTGTAGTATTCATTGCATCATGGGATCTGTGCCATGGTCGAAGTGGTCCCAGTTCTCACCCCCGGTGGTTTCTGTGTGCTTTCTGGTCCCTCCCATGGCACGAAGGATTCGCGGGCGTGAAAATCCCACGAATCCACTCTGAAACATTGTTTTGCGAGTAATTATGAAGGCTAAAGATTGTGTGCGTAATTGAATGTAATTAAGGTCAAGAAACATTTTGAGCATTTAGTGCAGTATTCATTGCAACATGGGATCTGTGCCGTTCTCTCCAAGGAGTTGGTTACATCGATCGAGCCAAGTAAATCCGGCATTGTCAAGTTTATTCTATTGTCCGATCATTTGTTTTATGCAATTAAAAGGATGAAACAAGAAAGTGAATGCCATGGAAAATCGACATACTCAACTGATCACTCTCGTGACTCAAGCACAGCATTTGGGACTTCTCCACACAATGAAAAGAATGGCAGCAGCGGGTGCATAGATCTTTCCTTCGTTTCCCCTCTGTTTCCAGTTCTTCTTTCGTCAACGTAGGAACGATTTTCCAAGAAACTGAGCATAGACTTCCTTTCTTGGCAAAACAAGAAAACAAACACGAGAGAGAATTGCCCGTTTCGCCGGGAAAGAAATTGCCCGACTTGAGATAATCTCTGTCGGATGCAAAAAAGTTGAGCCGAGCGGATGATAGTTGCATCGCCATGGGAGGTGGGTGGCATTGCTAAAGTTTGCAGTTGATTATGGAAGGGAAGACCTGTGAAAAAAGATGCTGTGTTCCCAGAAAACCCAAGTAAAACCACCAGAAACCATCAAACACAGGAGAGAGCACGCAAACTTTTAAGAAAGCGGCCAAACTTGACTTTGTGTCTGCGAAGGCTTTTCTAGAGAGAGACCACCACTTTCCACACGCATCTTGGACGACATCATATCCCATTCACACAAGCAAAATAAAATATTATTTTGATTCATCATTAAATGGCATGACCTAGTTCTCAGATACAATATTTTTTATAAAATAATGTAATTAAAATAGTTTGATTTTTAAAAGTGCCAAACAAGAGTTTCAAGAGCGGATTATGCTTGGAAATCACTGGAAGGGTGCAGCACGAGGGAAACGAATTGATACACTTTCACGGTCGATGACCATCTGGAAACGGCCTCAAATGTAAAGTGTTGGCACGGGCCATTAGTGAGCAGGGGATTGCATTTAGAAGACGGGGCCGAACGTTCTCTAGAATGTCTCTAGCATGATAGCATCAATTGGGTAGTTACTGCTAGCGTCGTTGGTAAGAAAGCCTTAAAACTCGTCATTCCTATACGAAGGAATATGCTGCATTCTTATCCGAACATGAAAAGCGAGAAAGGAAAAAATAGAACAGGAAATTCAGTCCGTTGGGGTCTAAATCTTGGGATTTCTTATTCCATCGATTCTGGATCTTTCCTCCTCCTCCTCCTCGCCCTTCTACGATCTCCGTTTTAAGCTCTCTCGGTACGGCATTACATCAATCAATCAATAAGCTTTGACGAATGTCGACAATCTCCTGCCGTGATCAAAGTTCTGGGCATAGCCGATTGAATACAGGTTTGGGGGAGGACGACGAGGTAATCTTGGACTGGCCGAGGGCCATGGTCTCCTCCTCGCTCATCTTGGGAGAGAGTAATGGAGAGGGCAGACAACAAATTGGAGAGGTGACGGTGGCGGAGGCAGTGGTTGGGAGCTAAGAGAGAGAAGAGAGGAAGTTATTCGACAAGTAAGACCTACAATGTCATATGTCGATCATTAATGAAGTGACCTATCGCTGATGGAAACACGCCTACTCAATATTTTCTCGACTTTTTTCTCATCAAGTCCTCATAAGCCGGAATGACAAAAGACAAGTGTTTTGTTTTAAGTGGGTTTGTTTAGGTCCGGAATAGCCACGCCTTTGGAAGCGAAGTATGTTTAAAAGGTGGGTAATGACGAGCAAAGAGCTAGGAGAAGCACTTAACTCCAAGCTCAGTCCGGGTCTAGCTTCAAAGGAACGGACAGTCTCCTTAATTTAAGCATCATCGCTTCATTGAACATATTTTTGCTGAACTAATCCCCACGAATTAACATAAAAACTCATGTCCATGGATTTCGCACAAGGGTTCTACTTCTCCATAGGGTGATGTTCACGAATCCCAACATTACTTTGAGTGGAAAACGGGGTAATCTAAACACATGATTTGCAAGCAATCAAATCAAAGCACTTAATTACTCGGTTAATTATTTGAGGCTGAGTCTATTACCTCCTTTGCAACCAAAAGTTAAAAGTACAAAACTTGCAAAACCTTGATCTTTAATGACATATAAAAAAACATGCTTCTTGGGCATGACTCGAAGATTTAAAATATTCTGAGAATACATATTTCAAAACAAGTATTACATAAACCAACAACAACAACAATTCAGACGGAGAGTCCTGAGCATATGAAGTATGTGCCAAAGTAATAGCCTAGAAAAAGAAAGCTCCCAAGCGATGCCCCAGATACATGCATAGAAGCCACAGTCTCCACCTGAATCTGACAAATTGAACAAGAGAACACACGACAAGAATCAAACATTGTTTGAGTACAATAAAATAAAAGTGCCAACCAACCACGCGCAGTGGATCAAACCACCAGCCGCGCGCTGAGGCAAACTGGCCAAGCAGGTGCCGAATGGAACAAGCCACGAGCTGAGGCAAACAACAAAAAGCACGCAATCGGGATCAGGCAGGTGCTGAATAAAAACAGGCCACGTGCCGACGCAAACAGGCCAAGCATGCGCTCTTGATCGAGCAAGGTGAGCACCGCTGCACCAG
The DNA here is from genome assembly GCA_016097485.1 of Eucalyptus sideroxylon x Eucalyptus melliodora. NCBI lineage: Eukaryota > Viridiplantae > Streptophyta > Magnoliopsida > Myrtales > Myrtaceae > Eucalyptus > Eucalyptus sideroxylon x Eucalyptus melliodora. Next base: position 7,457,531 of record CM027825.1, read on the forward strand.
ACCAGATGGCTGCGCCCCGTGCTGCACATCAAGCCGGGGCCGCCTCGTTCTTGACCATCACGACTCGACCAGTCATCGGCACCGCCACCAAGTGGTGACGGCTCCAAAAAGTTGGTTATGCTAAGCTTCGACAACTTCTCATCAACACAAACTGCCACGATAAGAGATACGAAACTAAGCGGGAGCTAACTTTTCTTACCAAAGTTGAGGGATGATGTCCAGCGAGCAGCTGAGGGTGCATTCGAGGATCATCCGACTGCCACCGCCCTCACTGTCGGAGTGAGCTGCGAAGTTCAAGTACGGACACAAGACGTCCATGTCGAGCACGGCCGCCCACCACGGGCGCAAGCGCAGCCTCCTCTTGGCTTTCGCCGCCATTTCAATGGTCACCTCTGCACCATTCACGCCCGAGTCAATGACGATCTACAGTGTTTTCTGGGCCTTGGCTCGGACTGAGGCCCCGCAACAGCGCGCCTGAGTGGAGCTGGGCACGAGGGAGGGACAGGAGAGAGCGAATTGGCCATCAAAACTCGAAAGGAGCTTCACGTCAGCGTATTCGGCCGCGATGAGATTACTGTAGGAGATGGACATGTTGAGGGACCAAAGGGAGGAGCCTGGGTTGAGCCCGACCTCCAGCGGCGTCTCGGTGGGTATTGCCCTGAAGATGAGCAGGAGGAGGCCGAGAATAGTGGCCCCGGCAAATGCCATACAGCGGCTGATGGTCAGCTTGTACCGGTCAGACCGTGGTGGCGCTGCTGGCGGCGATGCCGGATTGCCATTCGCATGGGGTGGGATGGGGCGGGCGGGTCTCATTTAGAATTCTCGTGTCGAGTGTTCTTGTTTCAGTATTTCTGTAAGTGTTTCTGAGTCGAGCGGGGCTCTCCTTTATAGCTAGCAATCGTATGCATGGCCACTCGATTTCTAACACACTCGAATCCGAACAGGAGGAATCGCATTTCTTAGGACAGAAGAAACCACAAATATGATACATTTGCCCTCTTCCTCTCGGGTCTCTCTTTGATGTGGGGTGTGTGTATATTTTTTTTTTGGCTGAGTTATTGATGACGTGATAAATTTTCATAAAACATACACACACCCAACATCAAAGAGAGACCCGAGACCCCCCCCCCCCAAAAAAAAAAAAAGAGAGAGAGAGAAGAAAAATGGATCGTCCAAGTCTCCTCTCCTCGCTTCTTTCTCACCTTTACCAAACTGTTGCAAAGTGGTGCTTAGTTAAATGAACTTGGAACGTGAAACTTATAACTTAGAATATATAACAAATTTTAATATTTTTCTTAGTCTATGTCTTTATGCGATCTTGCGATATTCCATGTTATTTGATGATGAGTGTATAATCTACTTTATGATTAAGACTTTTACTTTATTAATGTTTATATTTTTCGTATGTCTAAATATAAACCATAGTCAGTGAATTACAGGAAAGTGTGGCAATCAATCATTTAGTTAATTATATAATATAGGTTTTAGGTTCTATGATATATAAGATGCGTTCAGGTTCTATAGGTTTCAAATTTTAGATGGAACATGTATGAAACCTATAACCACTTATTCCTAGCTTGTGTGGCCCTACATTTTCTAAAAGTGTCACGTCGGATCCATATAAGCTTTTTAACAATAATTTTCGACAAGAGGACCGTGTAGAGGGTAAATGTATCATATCTTGTGTAGTCCGGCCTCCCTAGCATCTTCGAATTTACTTTGTTTGGATGCCCCAATGGGTCTTTTGTTTAAGAACTCTTAAGTATTAATATTATCGTCTTGTTTTCGACCCAAAAAAAAAGGGAAAATGTCACAAATAGTCCCTATACTTTTGCCTAATGTGCAATTTCGTCCTTGAACTTTCGATTGGCTCAATTTGGTCCATGAACTATTGATAAATGTCCAATTTAGTCCCTGAACTTTTGATCGGCTCAATTTGGTCCTTGAACTATTCATAAATGTCCGATTTAGTCCTTCGTTACTGTTTTTCCTTTTTTTAAAATTTTTTAATGTTTTTTAAAATTTTTTAATGTTTTTTAATTTTTTTGGCTTTTTCTCCCTTCCCTCCGCCGGAGCCGGCGGAGGGAAGCCGGCGTCCGGCGAGGGTCGCCCTCGCCGGCGTCGGGCAAGGGCGATCCTCGCGGACGCAGCGAGGGCGACCCTCGCCGGTGTCGGCGAGGGCGATCCTCGCCGGACGCGCGAGGGCGACCCTCGCCGGTGTCGGGCGAGGGCTCCCTCGCAGATCCGGCGAGGGAGCTCCCTCGCCGGCGTCGGGCGAGGGCCCGACGCCGGGTGCTCCCTCGCCGACGCCGGCGAGGGGAGCCCGCCGGATCTCGCAAGGAGCCCCTCGCCGGCGTCGGGCGAGGGCCGCCCTCGCCCGCGTCTCCGGGCGAGGACGGCCCTCGCCCGACGCCGGGCGGGGAGCACCCGGCGTCGGGCGAGGGTGCTCCTCGCCGGATCTGCGGGGAGCCCCCTCGCCCGACGCCGGGTGCTCCTCGCCGGCGTCGAGCGAGCCGAGACCGGCGAGGGCCGCCCTCGCTGCGTCCGGCGAGGGGCTCCCTCGCAGATCCGGCAAGGGCTCCCCCCTCGCCGGCGTCGGGGCGGGAGCTCCTCGCCGGATCTGCGAGGGAGCCCTCGCCGGCGTCGGGCGAGGGCCTCCTCGCCGGATCCGCGAGGAGCCCCTCCCCGACACCGGCGAGGGTTGCCCTCGCGCGTCCGGCGAGGACGGCCCTCGCCTGACGCCGGCGAGGGGCTCCCTCGCAGATCGGGGCGAGGAGCTCCCTCGCCCGACGCCGGCGAGGGGAGCCCTTGCCGATCTGCGAGGAGCCCTCGCCGGACGCAGCGAGGGCGGCCCTCGCGGTCTCGGCTCCTCGCCCGGCGTCGGGCGAGGGCCGTCCTCGCCGAGACGCGGGCGAGGGCGGCCCTCGCCCGACGCCGGCGAGGGGCTCCCTTGCAGATCCGCGAGGGCTCCCCTCGCCGGCGTCGGGCGAGGGAGCACCCGGCGTCGGGCCCTCGCCCGACGCCGGCGAGGGAGCTCCTCGCCCCGGATCGCGAGGGAGCCCCTCGCCGACACCGGCGAGGGTCGCCCTCGCTGCGTCCGGCGAGGATCGCCCTCGCCCGACACCGGCGAGGGTCGCCCTCGCTGCGTCCGGCGAGGATCGCTCGCCCGACGCCGGCGAGGGCGACCCTCGCCGGACGCGGCTTCCCTCCCCGCCGGCTCCGGCGGAGGGAAGGGAGAAAAAGCAAAAAAAATTAAAAAACATTAAAAAATTTTAAAAACATTAAAAAATTTTAAAAAAGGAAAAACAGTAACGAAGGACTAAATCGGACATTTATGAATAGTTCAAGGACCAAATTGAGCCGATCAAAAGTTCAGGGACTAAATTGGACATTTATCAATAGTTCAGGGACCAAATTGAGCCAATCGAAAGTTCAAGGACGAAATTGCACATTAGGCAAAAGTATAGGGACTATTTGTGACATTTTCCCTTTTTTTTTTGGGTCGAAAACAAGACGATAATATTAATACTTAAGAGTTCTTAAACAAAAGACCCATTGGGGCATCCAAACAAAGTAAATTCCGAAGATGCTAGGGAGGCCGGACTACACAAGATATGATACATTTACCCTCTACACGGTCCTCTTGTCGAAAATTATTGTTAAAAAGCTTATATGGATCCGACGTGACACTTTTAGAAAATGTAGGGCCACACAAGCTAGGAATAAGTGGTTATAGGTTTCATACATATTCCATCTAAAATTTGAAACCTACAAAACCTGAACGCATCTTATATATCATAGAACCTAAAACCTATACTATATAATTAACTAAATGATTGACTACCACACTTTCCTATAATTCATTGACCATGGTTTATATTTAGACACACAAAAAATATAAACATTAATAAAGTAAAAGTCTTAATCATAAAGTAGATTATACACTCATCATCAAATAACATGGAATATCGCAAGATCGCATAAAGACATAGACTAAGAAAAATATTAAAATTTGTTATATATTCTAAGTTATAAGTTTCACATTCCAAGTTCATTTAACTAAGCAGCACTTTGCAACAGTTTGGTAAAGGTGAGAAAGAAGCGAGGAGAGGAGACTTGGACGATCCATTTTTTTCTTCTCTCTCTTCTTTTTTTTTTGAGGGGGGTCTCGGGTCTCTCTTTGATGTTGGGTGTGTGTATGTTTTATGAAAATTTATCACGTCATCAATAACTCAGCCAAAAAAAAAAAATATACACACACTCCACATCAAAGAGAGACCCGAGAGGAAGAGGGTGAATGTATCATATTTGTGGTTTCTTCTGTCCTAAGAAATGCGATTCCTCCTGTTCGGATTCGAGTGTGTTAGGAATCGAGTGGCCATGCATACGATTGCTAGCTATAAAGGAGAGCCCCGCTCGACTCGAAACACTTACGTAAATACCGAAACAAGAACACTCGACACGAGAATTCCAAATGAGACCCGCCCGCCCCATCCCACCCCATGCGAATGGCAATCCGGCATCGCCGCGCCAGCAGCCGCCACCGCGGTCCGACCGGTACAAGCCGACCATCAGCCGCTGTATGGCATTTGCCGGGCCACTATTCTCGGCCTCCTCCCCGCTCATCTTCGTGGCAATACCCACCGAGACGCCGCCGGAGGTCGGGCTCAACCCAGTGCTCCTCCCTTTGGTCCCTCAACATGTCCATCTCCTACGTAATCTCATCACGGCCGAATACGCCGACGTGAAGCTCCTTTCGAGTTTTGATGGCCAATTCGCTCTCTCCCCGTCCCTCCCTCGTGCCCGGCTCCACTCAGCGCGCGTCAGTGGGGCCTCGGCCCGAGCCAAGGCCCGTAAAACACCGTAGATCGTCATTGACTCGGGCGTGAATGGTGCAGAGGTGACCATTGAAATGGCGGCGAAAGCCAAGAGGAGGCTGCGCTTGCGCCCGTGGTGGGCGGCCGTGCTCGACGTGGACGTCTTGTGTCCGTACTCGACCTTCGCAGCTCACTCCGACAGCGAGGGCGGTGGCAGTCGGATGATCCTCGAAGGCAACCTCAGCTGCTCGCTGGACATCATCCCTCAACTTTGGTAAGAAAAGTTAGTTCCCCCTTAGTTTCGTATTTCTCTTATGTGGCAGTTTGTGTTGATGAGAAGCTGTCGAAGCTTAGCATAACCAACTTTTTGGAGCCGTCACCACTTGGTGGCGGTGCCGATGACTGGTCGAGTCGTGATGGTCAAGAACGAGGCGGCCCCCGCTTGATGTGCGGCACGGGCGCAGCCATCCGGTCCGGGTGCGGCGGTGCTCACCCGCTTTCGATCAAGAGCGCATGCTTGGCTTTGTTTGCGTCGGCACGTGGCCTGTTTTTATTCAGCACCCGCCCGATCCCGATCGCGTGCTTGGGGTTGTTTGCCTCGGCTCGTGGCTTGTTCCATTCGGCACCCGCTGGGCCGGCTTTGCCTCGGCGGGTGGTGGTTTGATCCACCGCGCGTGGTTGGTTGGCACTTTTATTGTATTGTACTCAAACAATGTTTGATTCTTGTCGTGTGTTCTCTTGTTCAATTTGCCAGATTCAGGTGGAGACTGTGGCTTCTATGCATGTGTCACGGCTCGAAAGTTAGCATGTCCAAGAGATTTCCATGAGTCGGGCGTGACACCTTCTGATCCTCGCCTTATGTTACCGAGACATAGAGTATTCTCCTAGAGGCGGGCGATACGGTATTTGTACGCATACATTATAAATGAGAGTAGCTGGTAATTGGCTATAAATGCCGGTAGTTGGTAGATGGGAAGGTGCAATCTCCACCGTTAGATCTAAGGGAGATCTACGGATAAGGTTTGCCCTATATTTGTATATAAAGGAGTCTCCTCCCTCATTGTAATTCATTCACAAGTTATATGAAAAGCAGAGCTTCTCTCTCTAAGAAGTTTTTCTCTACAAAGTCCCTTGTGAGTCGAGTGTTGAAAGGCTACTTAGGGGTAAAACTTTAAGGCCGCACGGGTAAGCCAAGGAGAGATCGAGAGCAAATCGATCAGCCCGTGACAAGTGATATCAGAGTTGATTTGTGATCCAAGCACAAGTGCAATAGCTGATCCACGATCTGATGAGGCGCTGGCCATGGGTGGTGACTACGCTGATCGTGGGTGGAACGCCGAGAAAGGTGGTGCCAAGGGGAAGAAGAACCGTGGTGGTTCGAGTTCTAGGGATCTAATGGGGGATCTTGCATAACGGATGGCGAAACTAGAGTTGTTCGTCACCGATGTCCAAGGATCGGTCGATGACCTGACCCAGACCGTGGACGGAGTCGACGCCAAAAGGGATGAGCTAGTTGCGGATGTGCAAGAGCTCAAGACTGGCATAGGAGAGCTCCGCCATGAGTTGTTGGGAACCCTGCAGGAGGAACTGACACAACGGTACGAACCCTTGGAGGCCATGATGGCGGCCATGCGTGCGGAGATAGCGGAACTTACGGGTAAGCTCGCTGAAGCACAAGCTACACGCGTGAATGGTAAGATCACGGTGCAAGGTCCACGAGTGGATACGCTAAAGCCAAAGGAATTCCGGGGCTCGCGGGTGGCCAAGGATGTGGACAACTTTCTATGGTATATGGAGCAGTACTTCCAGGTCATGGGAATCAACGACGACCAAACACGAGTAAACACTGCATCTATGTACTTAGCGGATAGTGCTTTGTTGTGGTGGCGCCGTCAGTCGGATGATAGGTGCGGGAATCCTATCGCGACCTGGAGTGGTTTCATCGAGGAGTTTCGACGGAATTACTTTCCCGCTTATGTGGAGGAGGAAGCTCATGATGAGTTGAAGCGTCTCAAGCAGAAGGGTGGTGTGCGCGACTACATCAAGTGGTTCTCGGAGTTGCTACTCCAAATCCCCTCGATGAATGAAGTCGAAGCGTTTCACCAGTTCATGGGCGGTCTCAAGCCATGGATAAAGCAAAAGTTAAAGCGGTACAACGTGGGAGATCTCACTACGGCCATGACTGTAGCCGAATCGCTCGTGCAGTACAAGGCGTCGCCTTCCACATCCCGACCAGACACCCATCCAAGAGACAAAGGCACTGGTGGGGGAGATCGGGGTAGATTCAACAATCGCCCGACTGGAGCTAGACCACCGAATGGTCCTCATCCTCACCGGGCTAATGCGGGGCCAAATGGAGGTGGGCAAAGGAAGGTACGCTCGTATAGCTGTTTCTTTTGCAACGGTCCACACATGGCGTGGGATTGCCCGAACAAGGCCAAGCTGGCCACTCTTTGCAAAGAAGCCGAGCCTAGGGAGGAAACGCGGTTGGGATCGCTGCGACTCCTTAGCACGATCAAAGCCAAGAAGGCGAAGGAGCCTAAAGGCTTGATGTTCGCAGATGTGAAGATCGGAGTGACCACAGTGAGTGCGCTCGTGGACACGGGAGCATCCGACATCTTCATCTCAGAGGAAGCCATGAAGAAACTTAACCTACGGGTTGAGAAGGGAGTCGGTTGGCTCAAGACCGTGAACTCAAAGGAAGTCCTTGTGATCGGGGTTGCAAGGGACGTGGAGCTACAACTCAGATTGTGGAAAGGTAAATAAACTCTAGAGGTAATTCCACTCGATGATTATGACATTGTCATTGGAATCAAATTCCTAGATAGAATCCATGCGGTTGTAGTTCCCTTTGCCGAATGCATATGCGTGTTGGACAAGAATAGTCAATGCGTGATTCCGGTTCATCGTGAGTCGGATCGTGATCGAAAGATGATCTCGGTCATATGACTCACCAAAGGAACAAGGAAGGGTGAAGTGACCTTTCTAGCGGCTTCGAATATCGAGGAAGAGAAGGGTGAAGGGAAGGAAGTCCTGACAGAGGTAGCCCAAGTCCTCGGCTCGTTCAAAGACGTGATGCCTTCGGAGCTACCGAAGAAGCTACCACCCAAGAGAGAGGTGGATCATCGGATCGAGCTTGTGCTTGACGCTCGACCGCCTACCATGGCACCTTACCGCATGGCACCCCTAGAGTTGGAAGAATTGAGGAGACAACTCAAGGGGTTGCTCGATGTAGGCTACATACGGCCGTCCAAAGCTCCGTTTGTTGCACCGGTCCTGTTCCAAAAGAAGCACAATGGGTCACTCCGAATGTGCATCGACTACCGGGTGTTGAACAAGTTGACCGTGAAGAACAAGTACCTGATCGCGCTCATCACGGATCTCTTCGATCAACTTGGTGGAGCTCAATGGTTTACCAAGCTGGATCTCCGATCGGGCTACTACCAAGTTCGGATCGCTGAAGGGGACGAGCCAAAGACAACCTGCGTGACGTGGTATGGATCCCACGAGTTCCTCGTGATGCCGTTCGGCCTGACCAACGCTCCGGCCACTTTCTGCATAATGATGAACAAGGTACTCCACCCTTTCCTAGATCAGTTTGTAGTAGTTTACCTAGATGATATTGTGGTTTATAGTTGGACGTTGGAAGAACATATCAAACAGCAAGTCTTCCAAGTCTTGCGTGAGAACGAGCTGTACGACAAGTGCGAGAAGTGTGCCTTCGCCCAATAGGAAGTTCCATTCCTGAGGCATATCATTGGGGGTGGACGAGTGCGCATGGACAAAACCAAAATCCAATCAATTGTCGAATGGGAGCCACCAACAAAGGTGCCAGGGTTGAGGTCGTTCTTGGGCCTCACCAACTACTACCGGCGGTTCATTCAGAGCTATTCAAGCATCACCGTGCCCCTCACGGACCTACTAAAGAAGGAGAAGACGTGGGAGTGGATGGATCGATACCAAAGAGCATTCGACCGATTGAAGCAAGCTATGACTGAGGAGCCAGTATTGGCGCTGCCCGACCACACCAAGCCCTATAAGGTAGAGACTGACGCTTCGGATTTTGCCATTGGTGGAGTGCTCATGCAGGATGGCCATCCGGTGGCATACGAGTCTCGCAAGCTGAACGATACCGAGCAACGATATACCGTTCAAGAAAAAGAGATGACCGTCTTAGTCCATTGCTTCCGGACGTGGAGGCACTATCTCCTAGGGTCGAAGTTCGTTGTCAAGACGGACAACGTGGCCACGAGCTACTTCCAGACTCAAAATAAGCTAAGTCTGAAGCAAGCTCGGTGGCAAGACTTCCTAGCGAAGTTCGACTACATGTTGGAGTACAAGCTGGGGAAGGCCAACTCCGTGGCGGATGCGTTGAGTAGGAAGATGGAGCTGATGAGCCACACGGCGAGTCGACCGAGTTGTCCTTAGGTCGACCGCATCAAAGAAGGGCTGGAGCATGACCCAAGAGCCCAAGCTCTCATCGGGTACGCCAAGGAGGGCAAGACCCGACAATTTTTGTGGGAGGACGAGCTCCTCTACACTAAGGGAAGGCGGCTATATGTGCCTTTCCATGGGAAGCTGAGGAGGGAGATCTTGTGCGAGTGCCATGACTCGAAGTGGGCGGGTCATACAGGGATCCGCCGCACGTTGGCCCTCGTTGAAGATCGGTATTACTGGCCTCAAATGCGGGACGACGTTAAAGCCTATGTGAAGACTTGTCTGGTATGCCAACAAGACAAGCTGGAACAACGGTCGTCGCCGGGGTTGTTCGAGCCACTTCACGTTCTAACTTGTCCATGGGAAAGCATTTCCATGGACTTCATTGTTAACCTGCCGAAATCCGAAGGATGTCGGACTCTCATGGTAGTGGTTGACCGATTCTCAAAATATGCAACCTTTGTGCCTACGACAAAGGATTGTACGGCCGAGGAGGCGGCCAAGCTGTTTATGAAGCATGTGGTGAAGTATTGGGGAGTACCACAAACGATCGTGAGCGATCGGGATCCCCGCTTCACAGGACATTTCTAGTATGAGTTGTTCAAGCTGCTGGGGTCGAAGCTAAATATGTCAATGAGTTTGCATCCCCAAACCAATGGTCAGACGAAGCGGATCAATGCTCTCTTGGAGATCTACCTCCAGCACTATGTGAGCACGACACAAGTGAATTGGGTGAAGCTAATCGACATAGCCCAATTCTCCTACAACTTGCAGCGAAGCGAGTCGACCGGTCAGAGTCCATTCGAGGTTGCGACTGGGCAGCAACCGAACACCCCAAGCACTATCGCTTCGAGTTACCAGGGGAGTAGTCCGCTGGCATACAAGTTCATCAAAAATATGCAAGAATAGGCGGACTTGGCACGGGTGCGTCTACACAAAGCCTCCTAACGCATGAAGAAATGGGTGGACAAGAAGCGACGGCACGTGGAGTCCAAGTGGGAGACCAAGTGTTCACCAAGCTACACGCGGTCCTTCGCTACAAGGCCGTGCACAAGGGGTTGATCCGTCGCTACGAAGGGTCATTTCGTGTGCTGCAACAGGTCGGGAAGGTCGCATATAAGCTAGAGTTACCACCAAAACTTAAGGTACATCCGGTGTTCCATGTAAGTATGCTCAAACCTTTCCAAGTTGATGAGAAAGATCCGGATCGTGGGGAGTCTCACCGGGCGCCACTCGGGGCAAAAACCTCGTATGATCGAGAGGTCAAGAGCATCTTGGCGGATTGAGTCATACAGAAGTGGTATTGCGTGCCCAAGCGAGAGTATCTGATCCAATGGAGGGGTCTTCCGGAGAGTGAAGCCAGTTGGGAGCCCGAGAAGAGTCTTTGGCAGTTTAAGAAAGAAATCGAAGCCTTTCATGCTGAAGACGCGACGAGGGCGTCGCCTGATTAGGTGGGGGAGAATGTCACGACCCGAAAGTTAGCATATCCAAGAGGTTTCCATGAGTCAGGTGTGACACCTTCTAACCCTCGCCTTATGTTCCCAAGACATAGAGTATTCTCCAAGGGCGGGTGATACAGTATTTGTACGCATACATTATAAATGCGAGTAACTAGTAGTTGGCTATAAATGCCGGTAGTTGGTAAATGAGGAGGTGCAATTTCCACTATTAGATCTAAAGGAGATCTACGGATAAGGTTTGCCCTATACTTGTATATAAAGGGGTCTTTTCCCTCATTGTAATTTATTCACAAGTTATATGAAAAGCGGAGCTTCTCTCTCCAAGAAGTTTCTCTCTCTACAAAGTCCCTTGTGAGTCGAGTGTTGAAAGGCTGCTTAGGGGTAAAACTTTAAGGCCGCATGGGTAAGCCAAGGAGTGATCAAAAGCGAATCGATCGGCCCGTGACACATGCATCTGGGGCATCACTTGGGAGCTTTCTTTTTCTAGGCTATTACTTTGGCACATACTTCATATGCTCAGGACTCTCCGTCTGAATTGTTGTTGTTGTTGGTTTATGTAATACTACTTCTGAAATTGTGTACTCTCTAAACATTGAAATGGTTCGCACTTTACGTGTCATTAAAAGTCGAGATTTTACAAACTCCTTTGGCGCTCTTGCTTCGCTGTCTCCCGCTACCTAGACCTCTCACGGCGCTCACCGGCGCTTGCCCGACCATCCACGAGCTTCGGAGATCGAGGTTTGACCAAGCCAAGCTTCGAGCTCGAGTGGCCATGGCCCATGGCGGCCTCGAACTTCGAAGCTTGGCATTGGCCGCTTGCGACCACCCATGAGCTTCGAAGGTCGAGGTTAGAACCTCGAGACAAGCTTTGAGATAGAGCGATCATGGCGGCCGTGAGCTTTGGAGGCCATGGGGGCTTGTGACCACCCGCGAGCTTTGGAGCTCGACCTTCAGGCTGCTTCGAAGCTTGGCCTTGGCGGCTTGCAACTACTCGCGAGCTTCGAAGGTCGAGGTCAGACCCTCGACCAAGCTTCGAGCGAAGAGCGGCCATGGCGGCTGCGAGTATCAAAGCTTGGCTATGGCGGCTTGCTACCACCCGTGAGCTTCGAAGGTCAAGGTCAAACAAGCCAAGCCTCGAGCTGAAGAGGCCATGGCGGCAGCTCAAGCTCGACCTCCTCGAAGCTTCGTTTTCTGGAGAAGAAAGTACCGTTCTTCCTCGTGGAGAAGATGATGAACAGTGCAAACTTTTTTCTTTTCTTTTTTCAATGTGGACATCAGGGCCATTTGTACCTGGAATTTGGACGGAATGCTAATGTACAAAAAATTTGTCACGATAGATATAATTTGAGATTCTAACTAATTTCAACCAACTCGATCGAGAAGGCCATTGGGGTCGAGAAATCAGAGGTAAGCCAATTACTTCCCAGCCACTAAAATCTCGTTCACATGCTACCTGCACTGATTGTTTGATCCCACCCGCCCTCTCTGTTCCTAAATAGGAACAGGTTTAAATCCGGCCTCTCCGTTCCTAAATAGGAACAGGTTTAAATCGAGGATAACTTTATTTATCATCATTGGATTAGTGTATAAATGGGAAATTTGTAGCATGGATTTTGAGAAGTCTTTCCGAGGTAACGTAGTCTATTTGATGGGAACCATCCGGACAATGCCGCTCTTTCCTTTCCTCTTTTGGTTAAACGGGTAAAGAATATGTTGGGTTGGGTTACTTCCATTACAGAGAAAGCCCAATAAAACCCAAAAGTTTGAGTTCATATAATAATCCATATGAAGAAATAGAATTTCTCCCTATTTTTATATGGTAGCCACAAAGAACATTTGCAAAGATGCAGTAGCAAGAGAGAAGAACAAAGTAGAAAATCTAGGAAAGAAGGTGTCATCCAGTCTTTTTCAAGTTGACAATCAGAGGTTGATTCATGCTCCCTACATCAAGTTTTTTGTGGGTTGAACCGAACCCGCATTTTAGTATATTTATCATTGATCTCTTGCGAAATTAATATATATTGCCAATTTTGTTGACAATGACGATTTTGGATGGACTTCGACTCATGGTTTTTTTTTCTCCTCACATTGACGAGATTTTCCACGTAAGAACTACCTTGTGTTTGTGGATGCTTGGTGTTTATATTTTGGCAGATATATTGCTCTATTGTATTGTTACCTTTTAGGTTTGCACAAGAAAAGAAATTGTTTTGTTCTGCTGTGTTAATTCAATATTATTCGGGTTGTCATTATTTTCCCATTAGAATAATGACTCTTCGGGCGGAAAAAACATTGTAGACATAAAAGAATATTTGGTCTTTTGACGAGTTTTTTTGGAGTGACATCACATAGTCTATAATGGACTCCTAAAAAGCTGGTTGACAATGTAACTCGTCATTGACAATGACGTTGATTTGCTATATAAAGATATAACCTCACAGATTTGTTAAATAGACATCCAGCATTCGTGGTGTCCACAATGAAAAGAGTCTCTCTCCTACTGTCTCTGATAAAACACAAATTCACGTCTTGTGTAAACTTTTGTGCGACTCAAGGAGGAGCTCCATCATTGTCCTGTACCCAGCCTAGTATGCTAGGAGAAGGGCATCGCAGGACTCAGGAGGGGTTCCCACTCTGTAAGGAGTTGGCCGAGAGAGCCCTTGGGGACCTTATCCCTTATTCCTACCCCCTCACTTGCCTTTAAATGGCTTGTGGGGGGAGTCTCCCAAGGATGTCCTATTTAGGGAGAGCAGTTTTAGGACCTGCTCAGGTCCGCTATATAAAGATATAACCTCACAGATTTGTTAAACAAACATCCAGCATTCGTGGTGTCCACAATGAAAATGGTCTCTCTCCTACTGTCTCTGATAAAACACAAATTCACGTCTTATTTAAACTTTTGTGCGACTTAGGGAGGAGCTCTAGACTTGGACGGTAAATTAATTCCACATTCCTCGTCACTGTTAAAATAAGATGGAATGGATAGCTGTATGAAAAGGAAAAGACGATCAGTAAATGCAAAGTTATACAAGTTTGTTGAAACCTAATTTTGGAAAAATAAAATTGCATTTTGAACAAATAACAGGAAAACAAATGAAATTTGAGGAAATTGATTTGATTGAATTATGCAAGGAAATATGGGATTATGATGGATTTCCGGATTTTATTAAATGCAGTAACAATTTTGAAATCAAGTAAATAAGGGATAAGAATTTTACAGAATGGAAAAAATCTAATTAAGATCGAACTAATTACGAAATCACACTCTAATTTGCAGATTTAATTTAATGTAGCAAGAGATGAAAACTTGGAAAATGTCATAAAAATGCAAACGTCTCAAATCACTATAAAAGAACGTTGCATTTTTCAAGAAAAGGGGGAGTTGAAAAAAAATCGTGAAAAGAATTCGTGAAAAAAAGGTGCAGAGAAAAGTGTGAGAGGGAGCGAATGTGAAAAGAATTATAAAAAAATTCAGAGGAGAGATTGAGAGAAAATTCGTACGAGGAAAAGCAACTTTCGTCCATTTTGTTTCAAGGAGAAAACCCTTAATATTTTCTTTCTCTGACAGAAAGGGAAAAGTCAACAGTGAGAACAGGGAGCTTCAGTGAGGGAAACGTGCGAATGGACAGGTGAGAGAGGTAGAAAATAAAAAAGAGAAAACAGAAAAAAAAAAAAAAAAAAAAACGCTACTATTCTTCTTCTCCGTGGCTTTCCTTTGCCGCGTGACCAACCCCTGCACCTCTGGACTCCGAGCTGCTTGCGTTGCTTTCGCCGCATCTCCGCCACTGCCGTCTTGCTGGACTCACCCTTGACGTGTAGCCACATCCCCGCTGCGCCCGCGCCTCCGCTTGAGCCCCACTCCGAACGCGCCTCTGTTGACGCCATCGCCGCTCCAGTCTGCAACCCAACGACGCCGCTACCACGATTCGCAGTAGCCCGCGAAACCCCCGCACCGAGCCCCTGCCGTGTCTCCGCTCACCACCGCCTCAACATCCCGCCCACACCGGACCGCAATCACCCTCGCCCGCCATTGCAGATCGCGACTCCAATACCACCGGAGCCCGAGCGCCGCCTCGCCGCCGACGACCAGCAGTCCCGGCACTGTTCAGCCCTCGCCGGAGTCAAAACTCACGCCGACCGACCACCTTCCTCCCCCCCGGCGTCAACCCCACTGTCTTCGTTACTCACCTTAGGTAGCTTTTCATTATTATTATTATTATTATTATTATTATTATTATTATTATTATTTTATTTTTACCTTTTACTTTTACTTTTTTTTTTTATAAGTTAGTTTATTTTATTCTGTTCATTTGTTATATCATTTTTTTGGTTTATTTTATAGCATTTTTAGTTTAGGTATTTAATTTGTAATGTTGGATGTTAATATTTGTGAATCTAGTATGCATAACCGTAGGGATTTTGTCCGAAATTAATATAATTATTAATCTAATCCGAGAGACATTGGATCATTTTTCTAATTATTTTTAATTTTTGGGCTTTTGGTAGAATCTCAATTGTTAAATCATAATAATTATTTAATTTGATCCGATAAGACTTCGGACCAGATTTTTTAATTATTTTAAGTTATTGTGATGATTAGGATTAGAATAATTGTTAATTTAACCTGTGAGACGTCAGGTTATTTTTTCAATTATTTTGATCATTTATTTAGTGATTATATTAATTGTTTAGATTTAACCCTTATTTAACAATTATTCAACTTAAAAAAAAAAACTAAAAAGAAACTAAAAAATCAAAAAAATCAAAATATTTCAAAAAATTTGCATGAGCATATAGGACATTAAGGTTTAATATAATACACACGTATGTTTAATTAATCAAATTTTTAGGATTATATTTCTAGGATTGCATTTTTAGATAATATTTTTAGGACTGCATTTTTAGATTTTAAAAAAATAATAATAAGTTAGGATTAGACTTAAATAGCCTTTTTAGAGTCTTAGATATAATTGGCACATTTTCATATTCTCATCCTCTTTTTAAAATAAAAAAAAATAAGAATTATTTTTCAAAGACATAATAGGGTTTAACTCAAATTAATCCCAAAAATGGATTAGAAAACTATTTTTTAGATAGCTTAATAGGGTTTTTATTAGTTTTGAATTTCAATAAAAAAAATAGAAAAATACTAGGTGCATATTAAGTAATTTGCATAATAGGATCATTCAATTAGAATTTGCTTGTTAGTAAAATTAGGTCATATAGTTAGAAATGCATTTTATTAAAAATATAAGAAAACCCAAAAAATTGTTAGCCTCATGTGATGCAATTTATTTCATTTGTTGAATTTCTAATAATGGTTGAGCACTTGTGTGATCGCCTCTTCGCATGATAGTAATTTAGGTTAAAATAAATCAATTGCTTGCAAAAAACATTTTTGAAAATTAAAAAAGAAATGGTACCAAAATGGCATTAAAAAAGTCTAATGTAACCAAGTCCCCGTACCCATAGTCTTTGGTTCGTATGAGTAAAATAAACCTCCCTTTATTTTACTTAGGTGTCTAATCGACCTATCATAAATTGATTAGTGGCGACTCTTAGATAATAATCTTTTGCGTGTTAAAAAACTTAAACTTAAGTCGCGATTTGATATGGGTTTCGAGCTAAGTGTAAAAACTTAGCAGTCCATTAACCTAGTTTTAGGTGGTGCACCCGAAATATAGATCGCGACAAAGTTCATAAGGATCTCAAGGAAATATACCTGAATAGTGCTTAACCAAATATGACAATCGATGACTATCCATTATCTTCTTCTCAGGCATGTAAATAGTTATGTCCACCACATCTTACAGTTCTCATGAAACACATTTCTCTTCCAGATGACCACCTGCACAAAGTTCTCATTCTTATGCTTCATAGAGCTGCGAATGACTAGTCAGCATAGTTGAGGTCACATTCTCATCTTAATATAACTAGTCCTCGCTGGGTCATCCTTCTCCATTGCCCCGCCCTCTTATTAGTGAACTTGTACAATCATCCATTGTGATTCATTTCCCATCTAAACCGACCTCAAAACACGCTGCAACCTCATCAATCTGGAATGTAAACAGATGAGTGTTATGATGTCAGTTCGAATTTGTCTAGCTCTGTATGGAAATGCCAATGCAAGTAGTGAAAGCAAAATTACTGCATCACTCGTGTCAAATCGCTTGAGTCCAATCAAGAATCATAGCCGTAAGCTTCACAGGTACTCATCCAAGAAAAGATATAAAACTATAAAAAGGAGAGGGTCATTGCCATCTTTCCCTAAGCAACATTGAAGAAGTTTAACACTGTTTGACAAAATTATCTGGGCAAAGATGTGGTTGATTCTTAGACAAAAAAAAGAATTTATACGTCAAATGGAGTGAGCAAAACACGCACCAGCATTAAAATATCTTACATTGAAAATTTGCCACATTTTCTTTTTACAAAGAGAAATGAGGATGTAAATTACAGAAACTTAGCATAGTGCTTACCCAAGTTCGAGTGCACAAATGAGTTGAATCTATATATCATGTAAACTCAGCCTGAAGAATCCTTATGGACGAGATTCCCTGTAGCGGAGGTTTCTTTTATATGGGGAACTCTGACGTAGAGAGGAGGGGGCAAAGAGGAGGGGATATAGAGTAACACAATAAACAGATAGAGCATTATATGGAGAACAAAGATACCTAAAACAAAATGTCCTATTTTCCACTAGAAATGAGAATGTAAATTACCAAGAGGTAGTTAAATGCCTTACCCTATCTTCCATGACATGAAGAGTTGATCCTCTATAGTCTAGTGAAGATGAATTGGGCGTTAAGGAAGCAATATACATAGGACTCTCAGTGGAGGTGCTTGCTGACATGTTGGGAGTTCTGTTGTTGACACCTAAATTTTTGCCCAAAAATCATTTCCAAAAAAATAGGAACTTCTTTTTTCACAAAAATATTTCAAGTTAAATTCTTGCATATAGATTATCTAGGCATTTAATATAGTGTTTTAAATGGAAGATGTTTTTACTTTGAAAAAAAAAATTAAAAATTAAAAAAAAAAAAGAAAGAAAAAAAAAAGTTGGGGCCAATGATCTAAATGTGACTAGCCAAGCCCAAGAGGTCAGATTGGAATTCAAATGGCAAGTTAAGGCCAAAATGCAATTTCCAAAAGTTGATGGATCAATTCGCAAATTTTGCAAAATTTGCGCCCAAGCTCGTAAATCATCATCTTGGTCGCCAATTAAGTTGAAATTGGATTTAGGCCAAGTTGAATCAATCAAATCGGGCCAAAAAGACTAAATTTGTATTAAATTTGGTATTTTTGGATAAAAAAATTGCCAACTTTAAGGGACTTTCTTGCAAAATTGGGTGTGCACAATTGTGAAATTTGGTCGAGATCTTAAACTACTAGACATGTACTCGCTAATTGATCAAAAATCACAGCAAAATTGATGGATTAAAGCACTCAAATTAGCAGCCAAAACTTAGTGCATGAGTTGGTCTCAATTCGGAGTTGCTGAGTAAGCAATTTGGTGGCCGCACCATATCCTCCTCAGATGCCCAACCAGTTCGATCTCTGCACGTGATGGAAGAGCATTATTGGTACTGAAAGTGGACAAACATTGGTTAGAGATAAGCTGTTGAAGGCACAGGAAAATCGCACCAAATCTGGACACTCAACATCTGCAGAAATAGAAAATCTGGCTAAGTCAGAAAGTTGTTAAAGTAGCCCTCTTGATAGGCTTGAAAGGTGGACAAAAGACTGACAAAAAATCCATTAATTCAGGAGATAAAATCACTGAAGCAAGGTCTTTCAAGGGACGAAAGATAAGAGACGAGAGAGAAGAGGGAGAGCTCACGGTCGTTCTCTAAAGAGGCTCTCAGAAGCAACTCTAGAAAGGAGAAACCCAGAAATTCTAGATGGACCTGGAGAGAGAAACGTGAGATTTTCACGCACCTGTGTCCAAAATTAGCCAAAACCTTCAACTAGAGAGTTAAATTTCACTCAAAGATCTTTCTATCCATAGGTCACACGTCCAAAATGGAGTTCGGGAAGGTCTCTTAAAGCCCCCCGAAAACTACCCTCCTGGCGGGTCAAGAAAGTCTGAAAATTTTTCTAGGTGTTGAATACGGTTGGTCACAGATGAGGGAAAGTGAGTTCTGTTGAGAAAATTGAAAGACAAATGAGGGAAACCATGAGTTGAAACCCAAACTATAATACATATAGTTTTCTTTGGTGTTCATATTTCCAACAAAAGTCATGGAGTCTAATTTTGGAGGTGAACTAAAACCTTCGTTGTCAATTCTTTTTTCTGCAGATCTCATTTCCAGTTGAAAAAGCCAACTTCCACGTGCCCCCCGAGGATAATTTCTTGGTTTCCTCGGCCAAGAAACACTTGAAAAATAAACTATGAAGTAATGTAAGTATCCTAGATGTATTTTTGTTTGAGTTCAAACATGTTTTGATTATGAAAAATCAAGAGAAAGACTAGTCCAAAAAACTGATTTTGAGGCTGGAATTTTTCAAAGTATTGAAATCTCTTCAAGAGGTTTTGCATGTATACTTCTTGGAGATGTCGTTTTGATGTGTTCAGTTGGTCATTCTCTATGATGTTTGTTACATTTAAAAGCCCATGTTACCTACTTTCACTCGGATCAAGTAATGTTTCATTTAGATCTCATATGTGATGAGTATTAGGGCTTGAATATGAGCATGAAACCTATTTGCTTGACTTGGGTTCAAACCCAGATTTCAAAATTAGCTCAACGCATATTTGAGACCGATTTCAACTTGGTTATTTTATGTTTTAAGCTGTGATTTATATCTAATCTTGCTCCTTGCATGTGGTAGTATAATTTTGATACTTTAGTTCCGTGTGAGATTGCTTATGGGTTGAGATAGAAGGCCGTAAACATAGCCCGAGGAAGTTGGTTTGGGGTGATTTAATGTACGCCAAGTGTTCGACGAAATGTGCAAACCAAATTTCAATCTTGAAACGGTCAATTTGAGCTTGATTATTGTGATATTCATGTGCTGTGCTATTCCATGTTAGCATAGATCGGTCTAAAGAATTATTATTAATATTTTTTTTTTAAAAATCTGAAAATTTCAAAAATATATATAAAAAAAATGTTAGATAGTATCAAATTAGGGCATGAATGACATGTATGAGATTTTCCTAATTTTATAAAGTCATTGTTAACTTGATGCTATTTTGATATTCTATAATCATTTTTGTAAATAATCTATTTTGCATAGATTAAGATTATCTGGAGTAATTTCATGCATTTAGAGTAATTTCATGCATATTTAAGTTCCTATTTTGCTCACGGGGGTCCTGTCCTTAGGTGTGATAACAAGGCCATGTAATATTATTTGCCTGACTTGTATCGGGTTTTTCTTTTCCTGCATTACTTTCAAGTCCTTTCAATTTCTCGGATGTTTATTTACCGCACCACTTTTCAATAATTTGAGTGTAAATTTTTTTTTCTAGATTATGTTAGGATTAGTCTAGACATTAAAAAAAAAAAAAAACCTACAAAAACATTTGCATGGACGCTTAGTGGTTTTATAAGGATTATAATTGGTAATCAAGATTGTGTGGCCATTTAGATAAACAATATTCAAAGTTAGTGGTACTGCAAGGGTGCTAATAGAAACATTGGCATAAACAAAGTCCCCGATCCTAAAAATCTCTAGTTGTGTAGGAATTGAGACAACACTCCCACGTCTTGATTGGTTTCTAGCCAATCCCAATAAGCTAGTGGCGACTCTTAGAAACAGATAGGTTCTTAAGAATAAAAATACATAATCCAATGTCGCGTGAGGTATAGGCTTGGGAGAGCCTACGCCTAATCTAGGGCCATTGGTCCACCTCTTTAGGCGAATACCCCTAAACATTTCTTTCTTTTCCCCCAGACAGAAAATGAGAGGCCGCGACATCTGTCTTCAAAGAAAAGAGCAGCCTACGACAGAGTGATGGTTCTATGCATGTGTGCACATGTAGTTCAACATAATATTATGTTGTCACCACACCCTCGTACAATCCTGTTGAATGTCTTCTTTGTCAATATGCCAGTAGAGCTTTTCTTACATGGCAATAGCAATTGAAGCTTCACGAGGTTTGGAATTCATGCAAAAATGTACGGCTATTACATTCTTTTAAAATATTGATGTATGAACAGACAAGGACATCTTCTTCTGAACACGTGAGCATCTTCTTTAGCATCTTTTTGTCCTGAACACTCTCATGGAGGAGTTCATAAACATAACAAGTTATACTAGTTCTCTTCAACAAGTCTTCCTGAACAATCTTAGGTGCCGTTACTCCCTTTTTGTCAGCCAGAAAACAATCTTCACTACCTTTGGAACAATACCATTTGAACCATAAGGTGAATGACCACAAAGCCTCATGAGCCCTATGTTTCACAGAAAGGCAATTTCTTAGGCTGTGCATGACAATACTTCTGTTCTAGGGAAGAGTTTTTTTTTTTTTCCAGAAATAGTTTTTTTCTATTTCTGTTTCAAGGAACAATTTCTAGGTAAAAGAACATGTTTGGTAACTACACAAAATTTCTACTATTGAAATAAAAAAAGAATAAAAATGTGTTTGATAACGTAATAATTTCTTTTTTGTATTTATTCATTTTTTATTATTGCTTACGAATTGCCGCCGCCGCCGGCACGCTGGCCACTGCCGTTGCACGACCATTGGCCACTGACCGTCACCGCTGCATGACCACCGACCACCGACTGTCACCGTTGACCGTCGCCGAAAGCCCATCGGCCGCCGACGACCGCCAACCGCTAGCCACGGGAGGGGGCAACCGATGGGCTTCTAATGGTGGTCAGTGGTGATGGTCGGTGGTAGTGGCGGCGGTTGGCGTATCGACGGCAACAAGCAACTGGTGGCGGAGGCAGCAACAGCGGCTGGCAACAGGTGGCGGCGGCAACGACCGGCCAGCGGCAACCGGCAATGGCCAACAGTGGGCGATGGCTCTAGGCAGTTAATGGTGGCCGTGGCAAGAAAAAGAAATAATAAAAAAAATTAGCTTATTTCTAGAAATTATTCTCGGGAACAAATGTTTTACCAAACAGATTTCTGTTTTTTTTTTTTGTTCTGGGGAACAAAATAACAGAAATTGAGAGAAACACGAGTGTTACCATGCGCTACCTTACTCGTTCAAATGAAGTAAACGTTGGAAGAAACTGTTCTCTCTTTTTCCAAGTAGCAGGTTACATCCAAAGTCAACATCCCCTACTTAGAGCATCCATCAATCATCACACAGCACGTGTAACTGTTGGGCAGGTGACCTTTGACACTCATTTAAAAAGATATGCTACCAGATTAATATATAGTTCCCCAGAAAGTATTGTACGTTGCTTTCGTATGAGAAACCTTACTGCAGTTCCCCATGATCACAAAGCCCATTAACCAGTGTGACAACTCATAATATCTGGTGTAATTCCCCTTTACTTCCATCTTATCAAGCAAATTCAAAGCTTCCTTTACTTTGCGAACTCTCAATGGGTATGTAGTGAGTAATGATAGGGATGCACTATTTCCCGACCATCGCATCAAATGTTTTCATCACATTTTTAGACTTTGAAGCCTTGTTTCACAGGCCATTCGACATAGAATTATATGTGGTCACATCAGGAAAAATGCGATAACTGCACATTCTCTCTAATTGCACTATCCAACTTCAGTTGCTTACAATAGCCAATGTATAGAAAGTTAAAAAAAAAAATGTCGGGAATGTACCCTCTGGTTATAGCATCATAAGCATCAGATACAGATCCCATCTCGCAGAGTCCATTAATAACTAAATTGTATGTCTATATGTCAGGGGAACAACCATTTTCAAACATCTCAGTCATTAATTCCATGACTTCTATTATAAGCCCCTTCTGGGACGAGCCTCTTATCACTGTATTGTAGAGAATGGCATTAAATTTCACCCCTCTTCTTGAAACCTCAATAAACAAAGTCAGAGCCTGGTTGCCATCACCATCTTGGCAGAACCCATTGATGAGAGCACAATGTGTGAACTGATCTGGCACAAGTCACTTAAAAACTGCATCATTGAGAATTTTATTTGCAATTCTGTCAGACCAACTTTGTATCTATAGTCGTCTAGCTCAAGCCCACAATTCACCATTTTACTCATGAAGCTTTTTAGCTTCCACAGCCCTAGAATTCTTACACGAGCCACCAATTAAAGTCATATACATGACAACATGTGGAGTCAAACCCCCTGCTGTTGCACTTTCCAACAACTTCACTGCATCAACAAAAGCACCTTTCCTGCAAATTCCCTGAATGAAAATATTGAACATGAACAAATTTGGACTTGATTCTGTCTTCTGTACTTTGGAAAGAAGCTTTTCACTCCCCTGGATGTCCTCATTCTTGCAAAGTATAAGTTTATTGAATTTTGTAATGTCAGGATTGTCAAAATATTTAAATAATAAATCATGTCTTTATCTAACGATTTAAACTTTTTGACAAATTAACAAAGGTTGTCGCGATCTAAATTTCGGGTGCACCACCTAGGTTTAGGCTAATAGACTACTAAGTCTTTAAACTTAGCTCGGGTTCTCCCAAGCTCATACCAATTCGTGACTTAGGTTCAAATATTTAGCATGCAAATGAATTTTATTTAGGAGTCGCCACTAATCGGTTTATGATAGGTCGATTAGACACCTAAGTAAAATAATGAGAGAATTATTTTACTTCTATGAACCAAAGACTAAGGGTATGAGAATTTGGTTACACTAGATTTCTCCAACGCCCTTTCAATACCATTTTTTTTTAATTTTCAAAAATATTTTTGCAGGTAGCTTGGATTTATTTTAACCTAAATTACTATTATGCAATGTGGTGATCACATAGATGCTCAATCATTGTTAAACATTCAAATAAAAATAAATAAATAAATAAATTGCATCACACAAAGCAAACAATTATTTTTTTTTAAGTTTTCTTGAAATTAGAATTTTTTTTTTTATAAAACATGCATTTTAACAAAATGACCTAATTTTACTAATAAAAAAATTCTAATTAAATGATCCTATTATCCAAACTAGTTAACATGCACCTAGTATTTTTTATATTTTTTTTATTGAAATTCAGAATTAATAAAAACCTTAACTAAACTATCTAAAAAAAGAATAATTTTCTAATTTATTTTAGGGGTTAATTTGACTAAACTCTATCCTATCTTAAAAAACTAATTTTTTTAGAAAAAATGAGATTATCAAAATGTGCAAACATTATTTAAGAGTCTGTTTATAAAGAAAATTCAATCCTAATCTATTCCAAGAAAATTATCTAAAAATGCAATCCTAAAAAAAATAATCTTAAAAGAATTTCTAATTTACTAATCCTGCATGTCTTATTTACTAAACTTACATGCTTTGATGCAAGATTTTGATTTTGCTTTAAAAAAAAAAAATTGTGCTTTTTCAAGACAAGCAATTATCAAATAAACATTATATCTAAACTAATCAAGACATTCATCAACTAAAGGATTAAAATAATCGAAAAAATAATTTATTATCTCAGGGGTTAAATTAACGATTAGTTTAACCCTAAATATCACAACATATAAGAAAGTTCAAAACAATTAAAAATCTGATATGAAGTTTTACTGATCAAGTTAATAATTATAATGATTTAACAATTAAAATGTTATCAAAAAGCCCAAAAATTAATATAATTAAAAAAATGATCCGATATTTTATGGACCAAGTTAATAATTACAATAATTTTAGACAAAACCCTAGCGGTTAATGCCTACAAGATTCATAAATTGAACATTGGGATCCCATGTCCCAACTTAAATAACTAAACTAAAAAAAAAAAACTACCTAGCTAAACTTGAGAAGGGCAGCAACGAAGGGTGAAGCACGTCTGAGGGGGCGCCGGTGCTCGGGCAGCGGCGGTGGTGCGGGTTGAGATAGAAGGCCGTTGAGATTGAACATTGGGATCGTCAGTGGCGGGCGGAGGGGCGGATCACCGAAGGAGGAACGACGGGCTAAGGTGAGCGCCGGGCGGAGGGCTGCAGTCCGGTTCGGGCTACTGGGCGTCGAAGCAGAGACGGCGGCGTCGGGACCGGTGCAGGCGCGGAGCGGCGAGGCGGAGCGGCGGGCGTCGGCGCTGGGTCGTGGCCGCTGGCGTCGGGCGCTGGGCTGAGCAAGAGGATGCGTCGCGGCTGGAGACAGAGGCGGAGCAGGGGCTGTGCGGACGTCGGGCAGGCTGATGGTGAGCTGCTGACGCGATCGTCGGGCAGAGGCGTCGCGACGGCGGGTCGTCGGGCGAGTGGGGGTGAACCACCGGCGAAGGCAAGGGCGGCGTTGGTTGCAGAGACGGACCGCCGGGTTGCTGGGCGCGAGTGATGCAGCAACGGTGAGCACGGCGACGACGGCTCTCTGGCGTTCAGCGCTGCTGGTGCGGGCACAGAGACGCCGAGGTCGTTGGGTTGCAGAAACTGAGGCGCGGCAGGTGAAGCGGACGGGAGCAGATGGAGGCAAGGTACCAGTGGTAGCGATCGGGGCGACGGGCAGCAGCAGAATCAGTGATGCGGGTTGCTGGCGTCGCTCGAAGGAGGAAAGCGGCGCGCGGGCTGCTGCGCGGCAAAGGCGCGGAGGCGCGCGGAGGGCGGATGGCGCTCGGCGACGGAGGAGAGAGACACTGGCGAGCGGCGGCAGAAGCAGGGGGTGCGGCGACGGCAGGGGCGCGGATGATCGCTGGTGCTGGGCGCTGGGCAGAAACCAAGGAAGAAGACAACTCTTTTTTTTTTTTAATTCTTTTTTTTTTTGGTCTTTTCCCCTCTCTCTGCTCACTCTCCTCTTTACCGCCGCCGCTGGTTTCTTTCTTCTCTGCAAATGGTCAGAGAAAAGAAAGGAAATGACTCCACCCTTTTGACTTTGTACGGTAGAGAGGGGGTGTCTCTTTTCTTTCTTCTTTCTTTTTACTCTGTCTCTTGCACGAATTCTTTCTTACGAATTTTTTCGGTCTCCCTCGCACGAATTTTCTCTTGCATGAATTCTTTTTTTTGCACCCCGGGTCACGAAAATTGTGGCTCTTTTCATAGTGATTTCCAAATAGTCGCTTTCCAGGGCAACCTTCGAGTTTCCATCTTTTTTTTGCATTAAATTATAGCTACAAATCGAAGTATGAATCAACTCGATTTTGCTTTGATTTCTTTCATTTTGTAAAAATTCTTGCTATTTTATTCACTTAATTTTTAATTGTTTATGCATTTATCAAAATCTGAATATTCATCATAATTTCAAACTTCCACCCATAATCAATCAAATCAATTTTCTTTTCTTTTTTTCATTTTATTTGTTATGATGCATTTTTTATTTTTGTAAAAGGTAAGAATTATGATGCATTTTTTAAAATAAGAATTATGATGCATTTTTTAAAATTAATCCTTAATTTTTATGGAAAAAATCAATGACCGAGTCGCTAAAATTTAGATGTTAACAAATGTCTTATCAAATCTCTATAGTATTAAAGTTGAAAGTTCTGAATTCAAATATTTCCAGGTTCTATTTGCCTTCTCAATCAAATAATACTAGATAAAAAAAACTACATATTAAGCATGAGGGGGAATAATAATAAATTGCGTCATTATTAAATAGTTTAATTTTTTAGAAAAATTGATAATAGTCTCATCAAATCTCACAAGGATAAATATCTTCACAAAGCATCTCAAGAAACAAAGTTGTATGCTTCACAATGATAATTCTGTTCATAGAACCCGCCAATGACAGTACGATACGCAACAGCATTGCGACATGACCCTGAGAAGTCATATTTCGGAGAAGTTTTAGAGCAGCATTAGGCCTACCAGTCTAGAAAAAGGACTTTATCCGGATTGTGTAGGTGTACACATCTGGAGCAATCCCTTTATCCCTCATCTACAGATACACTTTATGAGCTAAATTAATCTCTCTACATCGGTACACTCAAAGATCACATTGCAAGATTGGACCGACGGCTTGCAATTGTAGAAATCCATTCTCTTAAACACATTGACGGCTTAATGAATCTGGCCACTCCTTCCACGACTTCTCATGGCCCCAATATAGACTCCTTCCAGTAAACCGCATTGATGTTTGTTCTAATCTCTGCCAGCAAATACTCTTTAGCCTCAAACTCCCCATGAAACCCGAGCTTTTTTATCATGCATTTGTAAGTCGGCGACATGTGCTTGAAGCCGTGTTCTTTTTTTAACTGAATTGAATAACTCCAACACTCTGAGGGCATCCCTTTTTGGTACCTAACAACTGCAGCCCCATGTTTCGGAAGTGTAGCAAAACGCATTCCAAGATCGAATGTCTAACAACCAGACCGCTCAAAATCCATCGACCATTGACCGCGAACTGTATCTCTTCTCCATTTCACATATATCCCTGTGATCCCCTGAAACAAAGAGGACACAAAAGTCGCGAGTTCAACCAATTCCATGGATCAAGTAAAGGGAGCAGCAAAAAGGATGAAACGGGAAAAAGAATGCCTTGAAAAATCGACATACCCAACTGATCATTCTCATGAATAAAGCACAAACTTTGGAACTTTTCCTCACAATCAAAAGAATGGCAACAGCGGGTGCATAGATCTTTCTCTCATTTCCCTCTCTTTCCAGTTCATCTTTCATCAGTGAAGGAAGAATTTTCCACGAACTGGACTTCCTTTCTTGGTGAAACAAGAAAACAAAATCGAG
Source organism: Eucalyptus sideroxylon x Eucalyptus melliodora (assembly GCA_016097485.1). NCBI lineage: Eukaryota > Viridiplantae > Streptophyta > Magnoliopsida > Myrtales > Myrtaceae > Eucalyptus > Eucalyptus sideroxylon x Eucalyptus melliodora. The sequence continues at coordinate 7,484,966 of CM027825.1, forward strand.
AGAGAGAAATTTGCAGGAGAATTGGGAATATTGCAAGGAAGGAAATGCAACCCAACTCGAGATAATCTCTGAGGGTTGCAAAAAAGTTGGGACTAGTAGATGATAGTCGCGTCACAATGGAAGGTGCTATTGCTAGGACATGCTATTTAGTATTTAATATGGAGGGAAGACCGGTAAATGACAATGCCATGTCCTTAGAAATAGAGTGACGTTGAAGAGAGCACACATAGTTTTTACAGAGCAGCAAAGCTCGACTTCATGTTTGCAAAGGCTTCGAGAGAGAGATTTCCGCCTTCCACATGCACCGTGTACCCAAAAAAAACAAAAAACGAAAAAAACAAAAAAATCTAATCGAAAGCAAGAAACTCCAATGAAATGAGTTCATTTAAGTATATAAGAAAAAAACGCAGGAGCTAACGGATATTACAATTCAAATCTGACATGATAAGAAGAAATTACTTAAGCAATTGACTAGGAAGGAACGATGAAAAAAATATAGGGTTAATGCCTTAAAAAACCCCAAATTTGTACATCTATAACAAATTTACCCAAAACTATATTTTTAACCACTAAAAACTCTAAACTGGTATACTTTCGGCAAATTTACCCAAAATTGGTACACTTGTAACAAATTTACTCTATGTTAATTTTCATTAAATTTTACTGTCAAATTATTAAGTTAAATGACACATGGCAGTTTATTGGTATACTAATTTGGGATTTTACGCTCCGTTTGTTACGGTTAACAATTTTTGTGATTTTTTTGTGGTATTAATTTAATTTAGTGGATGGTATATTTATCACAAATTTACCAATTTTGGGTTTTTTTTTCCATCAAATAAATTAATTTTTGGTAAATTTGTCATAAATGTATTAGTTTTTGATTTTTTATGGTAAGTTGGGGTAAATTTGTCACAGGTGTATCAATTTTAGGTTTTTCATGGTCAAAAAATTAGTTTTAGGTAAATTTGTCACAGCTGTCCTAGTTTGGGATTTTTCATGGTATCAAGCCAAAAATATATACGAGAGATGCTTTCGCATTCCCGATGCTCTCAATTCGGATTCCCGAGTTACTGTTCAGCCATCTGATGTGTTGCTGATTCCCGGGGCTGTGGGTGTCGGAATGCGCTGATTTTCGGAGGGAAGCTTCAACTCTGTCCCCTCTACATTTCCACCGAACGGTTTCGCGAAAGATGGCCTAGATGCAGAGAAATCGTCTGCCCTAGGTTACGAATTTCTGCCCAGTTTTCTCCTCTGGTTTCCCGGCTGTTCTTTTGTTCGTTGGAAGAGCTACGATGGGTGTCTTCGGCTGATTTTCAGAGGGAAGCTTCAGCTCAGGCCCCTCTACGTTCCCACCGAACGGTTTCGCAAAAGATGGCCTGTGTGCAAAGAAATCGTCTGGCTTAGGTTACGAATTTCTGCCCAGTTTTTCTCGCTGGTTTTTTGTTGTTCTTTTGTTCGTTTGAGGAGTTACGATGGGTGGTTTCGACTGATTTTCGGAAGGAAGCTTCAGCTCAGGCCCCTCTACGTTCCCATTGAACGGTTTCGCAAAAGATGGCCTGTGTGCAAAGAAATCGTCTGGCTTAGATTACGAATTTCTGCCCAGTTTTTCTCTCTGGTCTCTTGCTGTTCTTTTGTTCGTTTGAGGAGTTACGATGGGTGGTTTTGGCTGATTTTCAGAAGGAAGATTCAGCTCAGTCCCCTCTACATTTCCACCGAACGGTTTCGCAAAAGAAGGCCTGCATGCAGAGAAATCGTCTGGCCTAGGTTACGAATTTCTGCAGTTTTTCTCCTCTGGGTTCCGGCTGTTTTTCTGTGCGTTTGGGGAGATCCAATGGGCGTTTTTGGCTGATTTTCGGAAGAGAGTCTCGCCTCACGTAGCCCTTCGCACCCTCCGAATATCTCTGGTTGGGTTGAGCTGGTTGAGGAATTCCGTCCGAACAAGTGCTGCGCGCGACTGTACGTGGGAGCTGCTGTCCGCTCCTCAGTTGCGGGTTGAAGGGAAGCAGCTGGGGATTCGATTCTGCCAGGGGATTCTCCTACATCTCCGGATGTTGTTTCCCAGGTCAGTTGATCTTCCTTTCATATAGTTGTTTGTCTCTGCTGAATAGTCTTGCTCGGATCTGTGCTGGTGTGATTTCGTTGTTGGTGTGATTGCTTTGCGTTTTACGGAGTTTCTTTGGCTCCTCCGGTATGGGGGCGTTTGAAGTATAGGTAGATTAGCACCTTGGTTCTTGATGGTATTTTATTCGGTTGAGTGGGGGATGCGGTCCAGCTACTAGTGAAAATGCCTATAGATCCTGTTCCGGTTGGAATCGCGCCTTCTGGCCGATCTTCGGCTGTCAGCCCATTGGGGCAGCCGACTTATCCTATTGGGGATGCTCAGCCTTCGACTCAGCTTGGTATTGGTGGGGCGTCCTCCTCGGGTCATCCTCTCCCGAACAGGATGAAAGGACGGCAGAATTGATCAAGGCCACGCCAATCAAGAGGAAGAAGTCGCAGATGCTCGGCCTCTAAACGACATCTTCAACCTCCGGTCGGTCACCATGATGCCCCGGCGCGTTCTTGGGCAAATGTGGCTAGGTTGGCAGTCAAAGGATCGGAATTAACCTATGTTCCACCCACTTTTGTGGATGGAGAAGCGGTTATGAACCTTCCGGACGAGGCTCTCGATGCCATGGACCCGAAGTGGAATGATTGCTTGGTCGGTTATCTGGTGGGGGGAAAGAAATTCCCGTTCGGCTTGATGGAGCATTCGTTGAGAAAGGTGTGGGGCTCCAGAATTGGGGAGATCTTCGCCGACGATCAAGGTTTTGTATTCCTCCAAATCCCGGATCCCGGGTTTAGGAGGAAAATCCTTGAAGATGGGCCGGTGACAGTTGCAAGGGTGCCACTAATACTTCGGCAATGGAAGCCTCTTATGGACCTCAAGAAAGAAGACCAATCCGCCATTCCCGTTTGGATTCAGTTGAGGAATTTGCCGTTCAAGTGTTGGACGGTACCGACGATGGGCGCGATAGCAAGTGTGGTGGGGAAGCCGCTATATGTTGATCATCGCACTGATCAAATGCAGATGGTATCTTTCGCGAGAATTTGTGTCGAGATCACGCCTGATAAGCCAAGAGTAAAGATGGCCAAGGTCACTTTGAAAGGAGTCTCGCGACTTGTTAACATTGAATATGAATGGCTCCCGGCGGCGTGTTTGGATTGCAAAGCTTTCGGCCATAATTGCTGTGCTCCTCCTCAGGAACAGAGAGCCTCCGGGCGCAATCCGAACCCAAGACAGGCTACTCGTCGTCCGACCAAACAGCCTTCGATCGCACCCACTCCACCAGCCGTTCCATCCCCTCCGGTTGTGGTTCCGGTGGGTCCTCAGAGGGCATCCTCTCCTCCCCCAGTTGTTGTGGTGTCGGAACAGATTGTGCAAAGGTCAGAAACTCCTGCTGGTCCACCTCGAGCTGTAGGAGGCGTCCGCATTCCACCTTACTCGGAGGTGGACCCTGGTCGTATTCAGCCCGTCCCGGTCTCACTGCAGACCGCTCCAGTGGAGGACAGGGATCCTCCTCAAGTGAATCCAGCTCCTCAGCCCGCTCAGAATCAACCGGGGAAAAAGGCTAAGAAAAAGAAAAAGAAGAAGAAGGGATCCATGACAGGAGAATCCTCCTCCTCCTCTTCGGTAGTCGCTGACCAGCATTCTAGGGGCAATCCGCGTGCTGCGGTTTCTCCTCCTCCCGCCCCTGCCGTCTGCAGTTCTCTCGGGACAAACCGCCTGCTGCGGCTCCTCCTCACCCCGCCCTAGCCCACAAGGGTGTTAGGGGCTCGAGTGCTCCCCCCAAAATCGTCCTATCTCTCACGGCGGGATCCCGACCGCCCCCTCCTCTCCCCTTGCGGGCTGATCAGGACGTGGATACGGACGAATCGGATGAATCGGATCTGGAGGAGCCCGGTGGAGCGGATGTGGAGGCCCCCATTGGATCGGATGTGGAGGCTCCCGATGACTCTTCGGATGAGGAGGACATCTCCTACCCCGAGTCGCCGTTTCATCCTCCGCCCTTGGCCGTGACAAGTGTAGAGACCATTTAGGACAGGTTGCTTGCTCTAGCCCCTGATCCTGAGCCGGAGAAGATCGTTGGAGCGTCGGGAGCGTCTCGCCGCAAGTTTCACAAACAGAGGTAGGCCTGCCTCCTTTGTCTTTCTTTGTGTAGAGTTTAGTAGCTTGTACATAGTTATATATGTATTTTGGATTCTGGAATATTAGAGGTATTATGGATCCTTTGAGGAGAGCCGAGGTTCGTAAATTGGCTCAGTCTAACGGCCTCTGTGTGGTCGGTTTATTGGAAACTAAAGTCCCGGAGTATCTCTTTGGCCCCCTGTCGTCGGGGCTGTTGTCTGGGTGGTCTTGGATTGCCAATTATGATTCTATTCCGGGAGGCAGGATATGGGTTGGATGGGACCCCTCGCTGGTTAATTTTGAGGTGATTTCATCCACTGATCAGGCCATCCATGGTAGAGTCAAGCATATTTCCTCGAGTCTCTATTGCTACATCTCGGTTGTTTATGGCCAGCACTCTTTTGTTTCTCGGAGGCCTCTATGGGCGGACTTGGTCAAAATGAGTTCTTGCATCTACGACCTTCCGTGGATGGTGGCGGGAGATTTCAACGCCATAAGGGACCCATCCGATAGGTTTGGCGGTTCCAACGCCTGGCCTCCTTCTTTTGATGAGTTTAATCAGTGTTTGCATCAGGCGGAACTTGAGGATTTGAGATATGTGGGGCTTCGGTTTACTTGGTCGACGTCTTCCGAGGCTAATTGGAAAATGAGGAAGATTGATCGGGTGTTAGTGAACAATTTATGGAGCTTGCATTTCTCTTATTCGGAAGCGAATTTTCTGACTTCTGGTATTTCCGACCACTCCCCTATGGTAGTCAAGGTTATCCAACCAGTTCTGCGATGGAAGCCCTTCAAATTTTTTGACTTTTGGATGGAGCATCCTTCCTTTCAAGCCATTGTTAATCAGGTGTGGGAGGCCCCGGGAGAAGGAGTCCCCATTTATAGACTGGTTACCAAGTTGAAAGCTCTTAAGGGTCGTCTTAAGCAGTTGAATAGAGATTCCTTCTCTAGCATATCCGAGAGGGTTGCTTAATCCAGGAATGCCTTCAGGTTTGCACAAGTGGACCTTCATCAGGATCCGACCAACATCCTCTTGACGGAGCTTCAGAAGAATCATCGCAGGACCTTCGTAGAATTGAAAAGTCAGGAGGAGGCTTTCTTTAGACAGAAATCCAGAATTCATTGGCTTGAGAATGGTGACAGAAACACTAAATACTTTCATCATTCGGTGACTATAAGGCAGATGAGGAATAGGATTATCTCGGTTCTTGATAGAGATGGGAATCTTGTCACTGAGCCGATCCAAGTCCAAGACACATTTGTCACTCACTTTAAGGAGTTGTTTGCGCCGCGTACCCTCCCTCTTAGGCCGGAGTTGGGAGACTTGCAGCAAGTTATTCGATGTCCGCTCACGGAAGATCAGATCACTTCTCTCGTTCGCCCATTCTCAGAAATGGAAATTAAGGATACCATGTTCTCTCTAGCCCGTGGCAAGGCCCCGGGGCCGGATGGGTTTGGTGTCGAATTCTTCAAGAGCAATTGGGATCTTATTAGACCGTTGGTCATTGAAGCAGCAAAGGATTTCTTTGTTATGGAGAGACTTCTAAGGGAGATTAATTCTACCATCTTGGTGTTAATTCCAAAGGTGCCTAATGCTACCTCGGTAAATGATTATAGGCCCATTGCTTGTTGCAACACGATCTATAAATGTATTACCAAGGTTTTAGCCAACCGGGTAGCCGCAGTGCTTCGGGACACCATCAGCCCTTCTCAGAATGCATTCGTCAAGGGTCGGCGGATTAGGGATAATATTCTCCTTGCTCAGGAGTTATTTGCCGGGTTCCATCTTCAGCCATTCTTTCCCAAATGTGCTGTCAAGGTGGACTTTCAGAAAGCATACAATACGGTAGACTGGGACTTCCTGGAACTGGTTCTGCGTGCCTTTCGTTTCCCAAACCATCTTATTCGTCTTATCATGGTTTGTGTGTGCACACCTATGTTTTCTATTTCATTGAATGGAGAGCTCCATGGATTCTTTCCGAGTGGCCGAGGCCTTCGACAAGGTGACCCTATGTCTCCTTATCTGTTCACCTTGGTTATGGAAATCTTCTCTGGGATCCTCACTTCTCGTGCGGAACAGCCGAGTTTCAAATACTCTTGGAGGTGCAAGGCCACTAGATTATCACACATTTTCTTTGCAAATGATGTCTTTCTCTTTTGCCGTACGGATATGGCTTCCACCTTGCTCCTAAAGGATGGCCTGGACACATTCGCCGCTTGGAGTGGATTGAAGCCGAACAATAGCAAAAGTGAGGTGTTTCTTGCAGGGGACTCGGATAACTTGAAGTGTCAGATCAAGGACACCTTTGGTTTTGTGGAAGGGAAGTTGCCAGTGCGTTACCTAGGAGCTCCAATTATTTCCTCAAGGCTTGGCAAGGCGGACTGTGTGTCCTTAGTGGATTGTATTACAGCGAGAGTGCAATCCTAGACTCATCGCTTTCTTTCCTTTGCTGGGAGAGTTCAACTTATAAGGTCAGTGCTCCATGCTATTCAAGCTTATTGGGCCAATGTCTTTGTTATTCCTATGGCGGTTTTAAACCGTATTGAGCAGATCCTTAGACAATTCCTTTGAAAGGGTCCTACCCTTGGGAAGGGAGGAGCTAAAGTGTCATGGGAGGATGTATGCCTTCCAAGGGAGGAAGGAGGTCTTGGAATCCGCAGTCTGCAAGAGTACAACAAGGCCGCGATGCTTAAACACATCTGGACCCTCTTCACGGATAAGGAGTCCTTATGGTGCAAGTGGATACACTCTACCTTTCTGAAAAGAGGGATGAATTTCTGGGTGGTGAAGGCTCCGACGCATTGCTCATGGGCATGGAAGAAAATCCTCCAACTGAGATCCGAATTTCGCCTCAATTTCTGCTGGAGAATTGGAGATGGGCGAAGGGTTTCCCTTTGGTTTGACCACTGGCATCAGAGAGGTCCGCTGGAGATTATTTGTTCAGAGCAAACTATATTGGATTCGGGGCTTCCTAGGTGTGCATCTGTTGCAGACCTATACTCTCCCGCAGGTCAAGTCTTCAGGACAGCATTAGACTCTTGGAACCAGCCCCTCCTGCTCCTTTCTGAGGGCCCGGATAGATTTATTTGGAGGGACAATCCGTCCAGTCTCTTTTCAATCGTCTCAACGTGGCATATTTTCAGGAGAATGAAAGCAAGGGTGGATTGGTCTTCCTTTATTTGGAATAAGGCCATCACTCCGAGATACCAATTCAATCTCTGGCTGATCATAAAGAATCGTCTCCCTACACAAGCTTTTCTTATGTCTTATGGGAGAATTGGGAGAGAAGTTTGTGCCTTTTGCAAGCTCACGCCAGATTCTATTGACCACCTCTTCTTCGGTTGCTGCATCACGGCTAGTATGGCTTACTTTTGGGCGTCCAAGAGTAACCTCCCGTGGAGGAACAGGACGTGGGTGGAAAATCTGCAGTGGGCTATGAAATTCCTCTCAGGTAAAAACTTCTATCATTCCATTGGTCGGTTCTCTTTCGGTGCTCTCTGCCATCTCATTTGGAAGTATAGAAACGACATTCTCTTTAGAGAGCATCCGATCGTAGTTGCGGTAGTCAAGAAACATCTCATCAAATTTTCCAAGGATAAAGCCTTATCTTTCAAGAATGTGGAAGATTGTCCGAGAAACAGGAGGTTACAACGGAGCTGGGGCCTTGACCCCCGCTATTTTCGGTTCTCCTATGCCGACCGCCTAATCCTTCTTATTCTAGCATTGCGGGTGCCCTCTCCTGCCTTCGCCGATTCTCCTAGCTCGCCTTTGCACTAAGGGGGCATGCGGTATCGTCGGTGCCTCGCCCTCTCGGCGTCTTTTGGTTTTGTTGTTCGTTTGGTGTCAAGCCCTGCGTGGCATTTGGGTAGGTTTTCTGTTTTGTCTTGGTGGTTGTCCCGGCCCTGCATGGCTGTCTCTTGGGCTGGTTGTTTGCCGTCCTTGCTTTGACCGCTTTGCGGTGCGCTTTTGAGTCCGGCGCCCTTCCACTCGATTAGACATTATGTCTTCTTGAGTGCAAGTTTTGTGGTGCCTGGTCTTGTAAATTGGTTGGTTAAAGCTCAATATATTATTACCCTTTACCAAAAAAATATATATATATATATATATATATATATATATATATATATATATATATATATACGAGAGATTTACATGATTCGATCAAGTACTAGCAAATACCTACTTGTCGTGACCAAATTTTCGAGTGTGCTACCTGGGGTTTGGCTAATGGATTGTTAAGCCTAGATTTAACGCGGGCTTTCCCAAGCCCATACCAATTCGCGACTTAGGTTTGAATTCTTAACATGCAAATGATTTTCAATCAGGAGTCGCCACTAATATATTTTTTGGTGAGTCGATTAGAAACCCAAGTAAAGTAACGGGAGATTTACCTTACTCCTACGAACTAGATATTGTGAATTCGGGGACTTGATTACACTAGATTTCTCTAACGCCCTTTCGATACCTTTTTCTTTATTTAAAAAAATGTTTGGCATGCAGCTTAAATTGATTTTAAATATATTTCCCTAACATGTGAGGCGATCATGCGGTGTGCAAACCACCAATTTAACACCTAAGTAAAGCAATAAATAAATTGCATGACTTACCTCAAAGCAACGAAAGCATCTGCATTATTACATTAGAATTCACATAAGCAATCCTAAATATGATTTCTAATTAACACACAATTTCATTTTGTTTTCACTTATTTAATGAGAGTCATGCAATATGCAATGCATGCTACTAATCTAACATGGTGATAGGACTTAAATTACATGACATAAATAAAATGCAATCTATCCTAAAGAATGAAATTGATTTATTCTAAGACAATTTTTTGTATTTTCCATGAAATTCGAAATTAGAAAAATATGAAAACTATCTAGCTAAATTAAGATTTTATCCAACTTATATTAAGGATTAGGTCAGACTAAACCCTAATTTGAACCAGGATATTATCTTAACCTAATAATTTCTAACCTAAGATGCAGTCTATCTAAAAAGATTAATTTAAACCCTTAATTTTACATGATATATGCATGATGATTTTTTTATTTTTTTTATTAATTTCGAAAAAAAATTGCCACATGCAACTTAAATTAAAGAAAAAAAACCATCCTAAAAGAATGCATTTTTTTTTTTGGATTTTTCATTTTTTCAAAAAATCGAAATAAATAAATTTCCTATTCAAAACATGCAGATAACCCTAAAAGAAGTAATATTCTAACATGAACCTAATCTAACTCAAATATATATTTTTGGGTTTTTCTTTTACGGGAGCAATCAAATAGAGGCATCAAGAAAGAACGGCACCAAATCAAGCAAGATATCATCCATGTCCATTTAATTTTGGGAAATAAATTGACGAATTGTATCTCGCATATGAGATCGGATTGGCCAATTTTAAAATAAAATCACGAATCGTATCTCAAGCGTGAAATCGGATTGGTGATTTTTTCCGTACGATTGCGGGTCGTATTTTAAGCGTGAAATCGGACCGTCAATCATATATACGTTGCGAAATTAGGAAGATTTCCCAATTTAAAAGGCTAATCGATATTTTGTGGATATGATGGTATCATTCAAATATTCATACGAGATAATCCCATAAATTAGGCAATAAGGATATATGAAAATCGAATTAAAAGAGATTCTTACCTAATTTTGGTGCATTGTCGAGTTCAGACGAACGACGGATGGCGGTAGCCTGCGTATGCTCGGCTCGATGGCTGCTGCTGTATTGATCAGCACGATGGGGCTCGCGATTGCAATTCGAATCATGCGCAACAAAGGTTCTAGCTCCGTGAGTAGTCACAGTTGTGGTTGGTTCAACAACCTACACGTAAACTTCGAGAGGCGACCTACAAAACAATAACTTTCGTCGTGGTGGTGGCCTGAGGCAATACAGGGATCATCGGATCAGTAGACGTGCTGGTGAAGTTCGCCTGGAATATTCAATGACGCACTTGGATTTTTACAAGGACATGGTGCTGATGTGGGAGGAACGTCCAGGGGCTGCCACTTGCTCCGAATTCACCAAAAGTCCTGCTGAAAAACTCTACAAGTGATAGAATGGCCAAGTGGCTCCAAATTTATATAAAATAAGTTTGCGAAATCCTCCCCCTTTCAATGTATACGTCCTCCTTTGCTCAAAGAACGTGTGCCCTTCTCTTGCGCAGATTTTTGTGACTCGGATGTTTGCTGAATTTTGACCGAGCTCAACGGAACGGCAGCTTGTCTTGGCATCAAGCCAAAGGACGGCGTCAGAGCAGCTCACGTCGGATTTTCACGGCTCAGCGGTTCGTGCCAATGAACCTACAAAACAGAAACTTTGCAGGGAATAGGAACAGCTCGACGACAGCTCAGGCTCAGCGTCAAGTCAACGGGCGGCTCTCGTTGGGACAGCAGCTTGTCGAGGCGGTGCGGCAGGGCTCGGAGGAACTCGCTTGGCGCGGCAATATTGCGAAAGACCAGCACGGCAACTGATGAAGGCGTCACTGGAAACTTGGCAATAAGCTTGAATCACTCTAAACAGTGAGATTTGCTATTTGTTCCCTGATCACTCGCCGTAAAGCCTCTTAGGATTGTCAATAATCAGAATGCGAGGGTCTCTCCTTAGCGTTTTCTATAATGTGGAAGATGTAGGCATAACCCTTAAAAAAAATAGGAAAAGAACGATAGTGGGATGCAAATATATGATACTGATGATGGATCGGCCTCCCCTTTCGTCTTCTCCCTCTCGGCTTCTTTGCTCTCAGTGTATGTTGCCAACCTCCCTCTTTTCATGTGGGCGTGTATTCTTCATTGTGGCCTCTGAAACCCTACGCAAAAAAAACCTTTTTATAGGCTGAAGATTAGGGTTTTAATTTCCTTTTCAAATCAACATCGGCGAAGATTTCTTTTTCGAACGTAATATCACTTTTTTTATTTTCCACATCTCCTGATTTTATCGCTTGATTTTAACGCCTAAAGATAAGATCGCAACCCAATTTTCTTAAATTCCAAAAATCCACCGTAATATCATTTTAAATCTCCATTTAAGTAATTTTTATCATTAAAAGAAAACGGGCTCAGGCCAATTTACTTGCTTCGTGGACTTAGTCCGACCTGCCAAATTAAAGCTTAGAACCACTAAATCAAACCCATTTATCACCGACCCAATGTAAATGCAAATTAAAAAAAAAAATGCACCTAAAACTATATGATATGCAATTGACTATTTTTTTAGGGATAAAATTAACCCTTAATTTTTTAATGCAATAAATGATTAAACGGGTTGCCAAAATTTAGGTGTCAACACTACTCCATGAGGAGAATCAATTGCAAAAAATGTAATAAATCTAATAATCAATTAGGTTGTTATAAAGTTACAATCCCTCAACTGTTTAAGTGTTTTCTAATATTAAATTACATCAAAACCCACTAACTGCATTTAACAGTCAAGATGAAATTCATGAAATAATAAATTTTATCCTATCCTACGTTTGGTACCTACTCAAGACAAGATAAAGTCGGATATAAGGGGGATATAGATTGGATAAAATTATCTCACCGATGGAGTGGGGTAAAAGTGGGAGAAAGCTAGATAGGATGTTACTTTCTAACATTCATAATAGGAAAGTCATTTTTTTTTTAGAATAACGAACTTTTTAAACTAATAGAATTACAATTATATTTTAATATAAGTAATATTTTAATTATATTATAAGAAATTCAAAATAACAAAAATACCAGTTTAGTTATTTTAATTTATCTTATGTTGATTTATAAAATATATATTTATATTTATTACATATTATGGGCATTTTAGTATTTAAGGTATATCAATATTATTTACTATTTAATAAAATTTTATTAGAGAATGATGGAAGGGGAAGAAAGAAATAAAAACAGAAATTTATTAAAAAAAGAGAGGAAAATAAATAAAAAATCAAATAAAAATAAAGTATGCAAAAGTGGCACAAGAGATTTTACCATATCCGTTTGTAAATTTTTTAGTTCATTTATACTAATATGTTGTTTATTTCAAACAATGTATATGATATGATATAAATATATCTCACTTTATCACTACAATCACAAAAAAAAATGATAGGATATAGCAAATTCCTTGGATTTCATATACTATCCTATCTAGTCCTATCCTAGTTAGAAATCCAGACGATCAAACGCAGCCATGGTGTGTTGCCTTAAGCCTTTCAGTAAGAAACGATTTCAATTGGATACATTGCATAAATCACAGAGTGTAATCCACCAAGAAGAATCTTCAAAAATTCAAATGGCATGTGGACTTCTTTTGTGCAGCTATAGAAACTGAAAAACAAAAACCACCCGTCAAAGTATATATATGCGCCATGAACCATCAATTACACTAACTTCACCAAGATATAGACCTGGCAAAATAGGTGGCTCGGGTTGGATTGAAAATAGTCAAACCCAAATTATTAGCCCATTTAACTTGTTTATATGCAATTCAAAATTAGCGATCCATACCCAATCCGACCTGACCCGACCCGACCCAACTCGACTCGACCCGACCCGACCCGACCCATGATCCATTTTAATCAATTTTGCATATTAAATTATTGCATTTGAATAATGAGCAGCTTCATGGTCCGGCTTGTCAAGTTAGTGAGGCAAGTCAGGGTTTTGGTTAAAAGGTGCGTGCAAGCGGTGGCAAAAGTCTGGCCCGGGTCATCCATAAATTATGAAGTAGGTTCCAACTTTGATTTTGGATTAAATATAGATGGCTTCCGGGCCATTCATAAATTATGAAACTGGTTTCAAGTTATTAAAGTGCAAAATGTCGTGTGCAGAGCGCGCGAAATTCACGTGTACATTTTGAAGTGCCAGATCAATTTTTGGGCAGTTCGAAAGATTTCAGTTCCTTTGAAAGGGCAAATTGAGAACAAATTTATGTATATGGGAACTTTGAAAATGCCGTCCGACTGCAGGGCTACTTTGAAAATTCCCCCAACTTTCATGGGCGCACTACGTCACTTTCCATTTTCGTAGGCTCACTCTTGGGGGGGAACGATAAAGAGAACTTCTGCTGGAGAATCACAATCACGACCCCAAATCCATCGTCCCCTCAATTAACAAACCTTCCCCAATCTCACACACATCCTGCTGCACAATCCTCCCCGCGGTTCTAGCTGGAAATTCAAATCTCCAATCGCTTCGATTGGCAATGTCGGCGGCGCAGAAGCAGCCGTAATCGTCGTCATCGTCTCTGTTCACCCTTGCCCTCCTGACCCTCGTCTACTTCACCCTTGTCTCCCTCAAGACCCTCCACTCCATTGCAACCCCCGTGAAGCTGAGCTCGCCCTTCATCCAATAGAAGCTGTCAAGCGACGTCATAGGGAGAGAGAGAAGAGAGTTTGATAGCGAAGAAGAACGTTGGGTGTCCATTAAGAGTGAGTTAGTGGCCTGATTTCGTGGGTTGGAAAAGGGTTCATAACATTACCTATATAGTAAGGGTAAGCATGATTCCAAGGTAGAGCAAAGAACCTACTAGTCCAATTTCAAGTTTTAAGATATGCATGATAGGTTTCAAATTTAAAAAATCGGGGAAACTATTCCGAAAGGTGGGTTTTAGGTTTTAGGTGAAGTTGGAAACTTGAAACATAGAACTTGGAACAAGTCTTTGTATTCTTCTTATTCTATATTTTCACACGATCCTGCAGTATTCTATGGCGTGCAATAATGGATATGTAATATGAAACCACTAATCTTAACTTTCATTTTCGGTAACATCTATCATTGAGACTTTGATTTTGTTAATGGTTTATAATCCCTATGTCTAAATATTAATTGTGATCAATGAATTAACAATTGATGGTTACTAGAGGTAATGATTCACTACAATTGTTCAATTTAGAATACAAATAAAATTTGGGCAAACTCCAAAATCTATAACGAGGTTCTTGAGTGTTGGGTATGTAGGGTACGTTCCAAATTCCAAAATTATTGAACATATTTTGCCCGATATTTGGAACCTAAAACCGCTCACTTTTGTCATTTAGACCCATTAATTTTGAGCTTTTTAATTTCTAACCTATTATGACTAGGCACCTTAAATTTGAGGTGACCTATTTATGACCCTTTTCAATAACTTTGGGTTAATAAATGGGTTTGAGATCCATTTCAACAAGTCTAAGTAACTGGAATTCCAAGCAAAATTTGGTTGGAGTTGACGCCAATGGAAGCAATGCGATCAATTAGTTGAATATCAGGGGACAAGTTGCAATTATAGACACTCAAGCTCGTGATGCGAAGGGGACCTGAACACGTGCGAGTTGCGAGCCAAAAATAATAAGATAGGAATACGTACGAGTGGCCACACCAAGCAAAAGTGACAAATAGAAAGACGCGCGAGGCGCCTGGCTTACATGTCAAAGAAGGTTTTTTCTCCATGCTAGACATGCCCTCTCCATGCTAGACATGCAAAACTGTCCGATTTAATCAAATTTTCTTATCTTTCTCGTGTTTTGTGCGTCTTTTTTAAGTTATTTGCGATTGTGTGGTGTTATTGTCCGATTTGATTCCACATGACTTTAATCTCGCCGGCAATCCCCAAAAAATGAAGAAAAACGAGTGAGCATGTCTAATTTTGCTATGCATCCGATATTCTTTTCCGGTTCCATGGCAGCCAAACATATTGTAAGAGTCCTTCAGATTGTAGTACTCTTGTTTTTTTAAGATTAAGAACGACACTGTCACAATTTTGTGGCTTTTCATCTCGATGATGAAACCCTGGAAGTGGAATTGGTGAATGATGAGTTGTGATGGCAAGGTTAGAAATGTGTATTCAGTCCAAATTAGCTGTTCTTACAGAGAGCAAAACCAATGGTCGCTCCTTTGCAATCAGAGGGAAAGCTTCCTACATGTTCTTTTAACAGCTAACAGTATTATTCTAATTCGTAATTTCAGTTCATTTCTAATAAGCTAGTGTCACGGCCAAGAGGTTTTTGTAGCTAAAGGGATGTACCTTCTCGAGGAGGACCTCCTGCGATTGCTATGATTCCTAACAAGAGCTCTTCCGGAACGTTCCAAGGGCGGACGATACGGTAATTGAGCCAAAGTCTAGAACTCTCTTGCCATTAGTGTCAATAATTGGTAGATTGGGTGGTATGATCTCGTCCGTTGAATGTATTTTCGATCAATGGTTGTAATCCGAGGGCCTCAAGTATAAAAAGAGGTGCCCTCCTCTTATTTGTAACCATCCAACTATAAAAAAGTAGTGCCCTCCCCTCATTTGTAATCAAAAAGAGGTAATGAATTCTCGATCAATGGTAATAATGCATATAATGATACATCATTGGCAAAATGCTTGGAAAATTTGAGAAAGATATCTTGTTGGAAATAATAGTAGGCAAAGACCAGCACATGACTAAAGAACCTTTAATCAATTAAGGAACGGGAATCCCAAACGAAGAGAGAACTTGAAAAACTGTTTGTCATCACGAGATCTATAGATGTAGGGAATGGTCTGTGTAGGAAAATCCTAGCTCCGGCAAGATTACACCGATAAAAATTCACTAAAGTAATAGAGGAGAAAGCAATGGCCAATTGTCATCAAATGAAGTTGCTTAACTACTGACTCTCACTGCCTCCTTTTCCATTGGAAAAGGTGTGCGAGCTTCAATCGATGCCCAACCCAGATTTGGAGAAGCCACAGAGTCTCTAGAATCTGAAAAAAAAAAAAAAAAAAAAAAAAAAAAAAAAAAAGAAAGAGAACATCATAACAGAATCAAACTTTGTTTATATCAACAGAATAAAGTAGACGACATGATTACTATCAATGTAAAAAAATGAATTTCAGGAATATTTTCTTCTATCAATTTCTGATATTTGGAACTGAAAAATTCGTCGATCATGGAAGATATCTCTTCTTCAAATCGGAAAGTCCATATCGGAAAATAAGAAAAACGACGTCCTATCTCTGAAAAATGGAAATCAACACCAACGATCTTCTCTGCTTCGCCATCTCATGAATCACGAGTCTCTTGACCCTGAAGGTGGATAGAGCCAAGCTCTTGGACATGTTGCCGCGGTTGAAGCTCAGCCTCCTTGACAGAGCTCATTTCCGATGGTAGAGCTTCACGTGCCATCGAGCTGAGCTTATGCCTCAAGCATGGGCGTCAGCGTTGGGCTATGCTACTTATGTTTTTGTGTGCAACAAGAAGCAAAACTAAGCAAGAGCTTATACTTACCAGAATGGAAAGAAGTTGAAGACTAAGCAACTTAGGATGCCTCCGAGGCTCATCCAATCTCTGCTGCCCTTGCCGTCGGTTGGAGAGGTGAAGTTCACATCTGAGCACGAGGTGTGTAGGTCGAACACAGGCACCCAGCACAGACCCAAGTGCAGCCTCCGCTTGGCTTCCACGACTGCTTGGATGGTCACCTCCTCGCCCTTCAAGGAGCACACCAGGTCCCTCACGTACAAGTCATTGATGATCGGGATCTTCGACAGAGCCTCGGCTCGGACAGTGGTCACGTTGTCGGGGCCCTGGATGAAGGCAGGAATGAGGGAGGGACGAGAGAGGGGGAGGTGGCCATTGAAATTCAAGAGAAGCTTCATGCGAGCGTACTGGACCGCAATGAGAGGGGGAGGTGGTCATTGAAATTCAAGAGGAGCTTCATGCGAGCGTACTGGACGGCAATGAGCTTGCTGGGGTTCTTGATGGAGAGAGTGATGTTCCATTGGTCGGTGACGTAGGAGGTGGAGATGTTGAGGGACGAGAGGGAAGAGATGGGGCTGAGCTCAACCTCTGGGGGCATAGAAGTAGGTATTAGCAAGAAGATCACCATGCCAAACATAGCAAATATGGCATATAAGATACATTGGTGTATGATCCGCTTGTGCCAGTCGTGGAGGTCTGTCATTTTGAATTACTCTTTTTTTTTTTTTTTCTTTTTTTCCTTCTCTCTGAATTTTGGTGGGTGAGTTCTATGAGGAGGGCGGAAAATTTATAATGTTTAGAAAAAGTTATGTAAACTGTTCTTACATAACTTTTTTCTAAACATAAACTAAACTGTTCATTTAGTTCCTAAACAGTTTACATGACTTCTCTAAACAAAAAGTTCTAAACAGTTTTGAGAATGTTCCAAACTCAACGTTTAGGAAAAAAAAAACAGTTTATTTCCTAAACAGTTTACATAACTTTTTCTAAGCATAAAAGTTAGTGATGAATGTTCATTATCAATAACAACTTATATCTAAATATCTTCATGGGCAATAAAAATATTTTTCATTTATTAAAAAGAATATTTAACGGAGCAAATTTAATTTTTAATAAATAGAGCTCCGCGGACGTTCATGCTCATGATTAATAGGAATGGTGTGTGGGATTCACCTGCTTTTCACCTCACCTAAAAACACTAGTACTGCTCCAAAGAATAAAATAAAATTGAATGGTGAAGAGATCACCATAATTTAGTAATAAAGTAATGTGCTCTCTGGGGAATTTTCACACGATTCTTAATCTATTTTCGAAACTCACACGTTTTAATCCTATTATTGCCAAACCTAAAGTTACTTTATTTAAAAAGAAGAGAAAAAAAAAAAGCGCTCGAGAGAATAAAAGAATGATGTGGTCTCTTGACCAATTTTAATCAAGGTTTGTTTTTAACCAATTTTGCATTAATTATTAAGGTGATAAACTCTTTAACAAGGTGTTTGGAAAATAGAAGCAAGAAAATTCTTGATAGTACTTAAACCTAATGAAAGCAAAAAAAAAGAAGACTTTCTCGCATTATCATCTCACTACTTAACTTTGTTCGGCCAAATTAATCAACAAGTGATAATTTTGATTGATGTGAGTATATATATCCCACGAGGTGATTGTATCCTAGGATATCTAATTCCTTTTCCCCATCCAACAACTAAAACTCTTGAATTTATTGAGATATCTATACCTTACGTTTTTCTTTCTTTATTTTTTTAGAAAAAAAAAATTCATATTTTTTACCTTATATGACATTCTCGTGAAGACTACCACTCTCGCGAGACATCTAATAAAGAATCATGCTATTGCAAAGTTGGATATTATTTGTGAGAAACGTATTGCCAATTCATGGGAAAGTCATTTCCCATATTACCCAAGTTAAAATACAGTAACAACAAAAATGAGCGAAGGAATTGTGATATCGTAGGTTACCTAAAGTATATGCCAATATTTTTTTTCTTTTAACTTAATCGAGTACATATCAAAATTATGATGTGTAAATAAGGGACATATTATATGATTGACACATGGATATTTATAAAACGAGATTTCTCCTAGTTGAGCCCATGAGCGTGTGTGCTTGAGTGCATGTTCGTGTGTCGTCGAATCCGTGTTTTTAACCACCTGTCACTACCTTCCTTTCTCCGTTGGGGAAAGAGGATAGGTTCAAAGATATTGCTCAAAAAGCCCATTATTTTTTAGTCCTTAATAACTTAATATTTCAGAGAGTCACTACAAGCCATCTAGGGTCGGCCAGAAATCACACATATCGTTTCCTACACAATCAGAGATCTTAGTTTGGGGATTTGATTACGCTAATGTCTATTAGCGCCTTCTCGGTATCACTAACTTGAAAGGTTGTTATCTAAATGGTTATGCAATCTCGATTATCAATTATGATCCTAAATGTATCAAAATCACTAAGTGATCACGCAAATGTTCTTGAGGAGTTTATTATGATTCTAAACTAGACCTTGCCATTTAAAAAAAAAAAGAAATTAACAAACAATCTATCAAAATGACGAGAATTAAACACCCAAGTATTTAAAAGCTCAAAGTGTAAGTACAAAAATGAAAATCCGATACACATCGCGTAAATATATACATGATCATGTTATAAGCCCTAAGGCATGATCCCCCATGAGCTAAATTCAAATCAAGTTCAAATTCTTACCTAAAAGATTAATCTATTAACACTAAACTTGTAAAATGTATCAACTAGAATATGTAAACTATAAGTATACTAACTAAATGAAACTAAACTAACCCCAACTACTAAATTCTAACAACCTAATCAAGGCATTTTTCTAAATTATTTTCTAAATTGGGTCAATTTAGTTATGAACTTTTTCACATTAGTATCAATTTAGTCCATTCAGTCAATTTAGGTTAGAAATCGCTAATATAGACACCAATCGTAGTACAGTCGGCACTGATGTAGATATTTTTAATTATATTTTAATAATTGTTAGAATCCTTTGCCTTTTTTTTTTTTTTTGTGTTTTTATTCTTTCTCTTTTCCTTTTGTCGATGGCCAAGAGGGCTGGCCTCACTTGGACAAGGGCAAGTGCCAACGAGATTGATCCTCACCAGCCTTGGCCTTTGCTCAGTCGTTGATCACTAGCAACTGGCGAAATGAAAAGGGAAAGATGAAAAGAAAGATTATAAAGAATATCCACGTCAACACTATCCCTGTTATGTAAGATGATCGACATTCACGTTAACAATTTCTGACCTAAATTGGCCGAATAGATTGAATTTGTATCAATACGAAAAAAAATTAAAAATTAATTCAATTGAAAACTTTTGAACTATATTAATATCAATACAATAGATTTATGTTTTTTTTTTTTGTACTTTTTCAAATTTTTTGCATGACTCACGGGCAGAAATTCTTTCTTGAAAACAATTATACACTGCTTGAAAGAGGGATTTAGACTCCCATAGAGAAATACACCCTCATCTTTATATACTTTTTTCAAAAAGACGCAGAGGGGGCAGAGAAAAATCTCAGCTGAAGGACACACGTTTCGGAGCCTTCCCACGCATTAACTCCGTCCAATTTGACTAACAAAAAATGCTAGCATGGCTTTTCTTTTATATTTTCTCTCTCCTATGTAGTGTTGACGTAACTAAAACTAAGGGTGAGCATAGTTCTAAGGTAGAATATTGAACTTGAGAACCGGACCACTAGGAATCTATGAGTTTCAAATTCTAAGGTATGTAGGGTAAATTTCAGATTTAAAAAAAATAAAGAATCTGTTTCAACAGGTAAGTTCTAGGTTTTTAGTTAGAAGAACCTGGAATCTAAAACCTGTAACCTAGAACTTGGAATAAGTTTTAATATTTTTCTTAATTCATGCCTTCGTGCGATTTTGCAATATTCTATACTGGTTAATGATAAAGCGTATAATTTGGAAGCACTAGTTTGAATTTTTATTTTATGATTGAGACTTTTACTTTATTAATGTTCATATTTTCCGTGTGTCTTTATGGCCGATGAATTGAAGTAGTAAGTAGTAGTTATTAAATGTTTTAATTCACTACAATCGTTCAATTAATAATATATATAAAACCTAGGTAGACCTTGGAACTAATCCGTGATCCATGACGGGGTAGGTTCCAGATTCTAAAGTATATAGAGTAGGTTCTAAGTTTCAAAAAATAAGAAATCCATTTCAATGGGTATGTCTCAGGTGAAACCTAAACAGAACTTGAAACCACTCACCCCTAACTAAAACATGAAGGATGAGGGCAATACAATTGGTCCAAATGCAACTTTTTTTTTGATTAAATATTATTAAAATTGGACTTAAAAACTAAAATTTAAAAGAAGCATAAAGAAGATGTAGAATAGCGAGGGCCAAACATGTTGGAATTGTCTCATTTCGAGAGCTTGTCGAGGCTGATCTCGCCCTTCACCTATGTCCTATTTGATAGAGGAGAGTATATTTTCAGGGTAGAACTTGAAATTGAAGAACCAGACCAATAAAAATATGTTTAATTTTAGATTCTAAGGTATGTATGGTAGGTTTCAAAAACTGGGAAACCTGTTTCTAGATAGGTGGAACCTAAAGTTTAGAATAACTTTTTTGTGCTTTTCTTTATTTATGTCTTCCCATGATCTTGTGGTAATTTGGAATTACTAATGTAAGCTTCCATTTTATAATTAAGACTTTTATTTTGTAAATATTTCATATTCTCCGTGTGACTACATATAAATTGTGGCTAATGGTGGTCATTAAATGTGATAATCAACCGCAATCGTTCAATCAATAATATAGGTGGAACTTGGATAGATCATAAAATTGACTTTAGAACCAATAACAGAGTAGGTTTCAAGTTTCAGGTGAAATCCGAACCACTCACTCATACCATCAGCAACAAGTTTGCAAGAGTAGAGATGCTCACAGTAGTGCACAATTTGTTGACAAGGTACGAGTATTTGCCTAAATAGCAATTGACACCAAGACGCGACATCACACAACATGTTAACACGTCTTTTTTTTTTTTTTTTAAATAAAGAATTTCAACATATTGGGACACATTGTATATTTAATGTATTTTTTTATATATATACATAGTAAATTATCATTTTTATGATTATTTTAATCAAATTAATTTGATTCAAATTCACAAATGTAATAATAATAATAATAATAATAATAATAATAATAATAATAATAATAATAATAATAATAATAATAATAATAATAATAATAATAATAATAATAGCATAGAATGAATTTACACCAAAAACATTAATCCACTATTTGTTAATATTATTTATTGTTTCAATTAGGCAAATTCAATTCCATTTTAATAATCTATAAAATTTGGAGGAAAAAAAATAAACAATCCATATTCTGGACTCGCATGTCAAAGTATGTCAGAAGAGAAGAAAAAAAAACTTAGGGGATAAATTGTGTATGTCAGAAAAGAGAATGCTAGGTTTTTGTTCTTTTCCTTTTTATTATTTTTATTATTTTACATATTTAAATTTCGACCCCTCATTTATTGAAAATTTTTAAAATTGAAATCACTTTTTGGAATTCCGAACTCGCATGTTAGAGAATATCGGGAGAATTGACCAGGTATCGGATTTTTTTATATCTATTGACCAAGTATCGGATAATGTTGGAGTGTCTAATATGACACAAAGATTTTAGGAAAGTGTTAATGCTTTCTAGATGGCTGCAATAGGAGTTGCAATAGGAGTCGAATGAGACCCTCACTCGCCAAACAAAGCCTTATTCTCCATGGGCCTGCCTATCAAAATCAGGCCCAAAAAGTGCTCATAAGTGCATTGTTGCTAAGCTATGTTGATAAAGCATAAAAATGCACGTAGATTTAATATATTAAGTCTCTTATATCTATATTTATCTTATCTATTATTGCCGATCAAATGGAAGATTTCATGTGTAGTTTAAGTAATAATCTTTTTCGACCCCTACTTAGAATTATTAAGGATCGTTTCATCTTTTTATTGATTATGAGCATAAATTATACACTTCATTTCATTTTGACATAGTGCAGCTAGGCCGATCAACATATGATTGCCTCTACTTTTTTGCCTTGGTGATTCTTGTTAGGATGTACGTATGAATTATATTAGAGAAGTCCCACATCGGAAAATTGATGTAATGTAAAGTAGTTAATATATTCAAGTTAACTCATAACTCATTAACTTAGGTTTTTAAGTGAAGATGGATCCAATTGGATATGTTGACGGGCTTGAACTTGGGCTTCTTTTTGGCAATCTTCTTAAAAGAAAAAAGAAAAAAAGAAAAAATATCAGACTTTTATCGCATACTCTTTATTATCAAAGCCCATGGTTGCGATTTTTGGGCAAATGGACGTTGTGGTATAGCAACGATGGCCTATAAGGTTCAAATGAGTGGGCATTGCGGTGTAGTAAGGCATGCCCATACAGACGAAATTGGGCCAAAAAGATACTTAAATGAAGGATAAGCAAACCTAACACTAGAGCTCACACATGATAGAAAGATTATTAAGATGCACGTGTGAATTGTGTTAGAAAAGTCTCAAATCGGAGAATTGATGTAGTTTAGAGTGTTGACACCTAATTTTCATTTTTATTTTCAAGCACACAAAAAAAAATTGATACAAAAAAAAGGGCCGCGGGGGTCGGGTCGGGCCCAATCTGGCCTCAGTCCGGCCTGTCCCTTTTCCTCTTCTTTCCCCCCCACGTGGGCCTTAGGCCCAACTCCTCCCTTTTTCTTTTTTCTTTTTCCCTTTTGAGCGGCCCAATCCGCGCTCGTTTGTCTTCTCCTCTAGCCGTTTCTTGCGCGGGAAAGCAGCGAAGGAGAAAGCAGCTACCAGAGCAAAAGGGAGGGCAGGCAGGGGACAGCAGATCCACGTAGGGGGTAGCACGATCCATAGGCAGGCAGGCCAGCAGAGAGCGGGTTGGTCGAGCGAAGTCACATGAGCGAGCTGGGCGGAAAGGAGAAAAGAAAAGGGCAGAACAAGGGGAGGAAAAGGAGGAATCGAAAGAGAGAACATGGAGGGAGAAAAAAAAAACAAAAAACAGAGAGCGAACGAGAGGGAGGAAGGGGAACTGGGGGGAGCAGTGAATCGTCGCCAGAGTCTTGTCTGCCCGCCTATGTCCGCCACAGCTCTTCCCTCCGAACTAGAACAAAAGGAAGAACAGAGGGCAGAGAAAGGGGCGAAACAGGGAGAAAATGAGAGGAGGAGAAGGAAAAAGCGGTCGAAGGAGGAAGTCGAGAGAGAAGAAACTCATTGAGGTGCTCTACCGTCACGGGCGAGCCGCTTGATCGATGCCGACCGCCATCGTCACCCCCAAAATGCAGGTAGGCATTTCGTCGAACATCTTGTGTGCATTATTTCGATTCAAGCTGACCGGAGCTCCTCTCGACCGGTGTGGGCGAGCTCCGGCCACCGCCCGTCCCCCTATTGTGTTTCCTGTTGTCCCGGCTTGTTTCTTTAGATCTTAGACTCGCGTGTGAGCCTCGGCCGAACTCGAGGTTTCTGAATCTGCGGCGCACGGTGCCTATTCGATGAAATGTCCCAATGAAGGCCGCCCCTGTTTTCTCGTTGTTTAGGGCCCTTTTGCGTCTCTCTCTCTCTCTCCACCTCGCACCCCTTTCCTTTCTACGATGTTTAGATCGGGTTACTGGAAGCAACATCGCCAAAGCCGAGGGAATTCGAGGCCGAACCAGTCCGCGTAGGTGTCCTCGG
Source organism: Eucalyptus sideroxylon x Eucalyptus melliodora (assembly GCA_016097485.1). NCBI lineage: Eukaryota > Viridiplantae > Streptophyta > Magnoliopsida > Myrtales > Myrtaceae > Eucalyptus > Eucalyptus sideroxylon x Eucalyptus melliodora. The sequence continues at coordinate 7,509,087 of CM027825.1, forward strand.
TTCGGTTTTCATTAAAAACCGAAATTTTTCGGTTTGGTTCGGTTTTTATCGGTTAACTGAACCGAACCGAAAAATAGAACCATTTACCAAACCGGCAAACGGCAACCCTATTTCTCTCCCGTCTCCTCTCGTTTTGAAGGTGCGACGGCGACGACGACAGCGACTGTGACTGCGACGACGACGACGGCAGGGACGGCGACGACAACGGCGACAAGGACGGCAACTGATTGAGGGACGCCGTGGCCTCCAGGCCTTCCATTTCGAAGCCCCGCCTCCTGTTCCGCCACGCCCTTTTCTCTTCTTCTTCTCCTTCTTCGTTGGCAGCGGCGACTCGTGGAGCCGTGTGCTGTGCTGGGTCGAGCAACGGCACTTCGGAGACCGACCCTTTTGTCCTCACGACGCTACTCTACTACGTTAATGCCCCTCCTCACATGAGCAGCGCCTACACCACCATTGCTGCCGATGCCATCGCTCGCTTTCAGGTTTGTCTTCAGACATTGTTCGTCTTTCATTGCCAACGTTCCTTTTTGTTTTTTCGTTGTTTTTTGGTTGTCTGCGAGTTATGGGCGTCAGTAAAGGCAAAACCCATGTTTCTTGATCCCCTTTTTGGTGTCATTAAGAGTAGAGATCAGTGTCAATAGTCAGTTGTTTCTTTTATCAGAGTAGATACGAATAAAGAGTACGGTTTATTGCGGTTGAACTTTTGCCTTGATGCAAATTAATGAGTCTACCTGTAGCTGGTGGGGATGAGTTTTGTTCCTCAGACAAAGCTATTGTTTCGTAATTCGTTCTCTAGCATTGGTTGTTCGTGGTAAACTAATGCACTTTATTCATCAAGATTTGTTTTTTCTTTTGTTTAAGCTGGGGTTGGATTGGAAAATTGGCTCTAGGAATCACTTCTACATAAACAATAACTTGGCTCTAACTTATGTTACTTCATATTAAAAGGCTTACAATTATAATTCTTTTTTTTTTCTTTTTCGTGGGCTATAATCCATTTCGAGCGTGAATTTATTTTCCTCGGGTGCTCCGCAGGAATCCTTCTTGTTTATGCGCTTGAACAACTTCATGGGTTTTGGTTTCGGTTACTAGATCCGGAGTCACTTCTGACGTTTTGTTTCTTTGACTTGAGTCGACCCGCAAATCTGAGTTGTCCAACACGAAGATAGGCTTTCCGATGTTGATAAAGTTTGTCCGAATTACGCTGATCTCTGAGCTGAGAATGGAGAGAGCTGCACTTGCGATTTTTGAGCCATTCTGTTTTGGTGAGCTTGTTCATTAGGTAGGTAAGAACCATAGTTTAATTGCTTGGGGTTTTGGCTTAAGACCGATGGCCAAGGTAAAAAACTGAGTACTTCGTTAATTAATGCAGAGAAGGCTATGGAGGAAATAGATCCTTTTGGGTTTTGGTACATTGACAGAGGCAGTTTCTTATTTGATTCATCCAGGCATGATGGGCTCTGCTGTTATAAGTGTTGGCGAAAATGAATAGCTAGCGCATTCTCCATAGGAAGATTGTTCATCTCCTTGTTATTAGGGCAGGCAGTTTTTAGTTTCGAGAAATAATTTACGGAAATTCAAGTGGCATCCAATTATCGGGTATCTTTGAATGAGTGTGTTCTAGATGGCAAGTGACGTGTTGTTTCCATTAACTTACATATTCTGATGCATGTCCCGATTTAGATACAGGGAATAGCATAAATGGTTCTGGTTAGGCTCATCCTTTCTATGACCTCACGTCTACCACTAGAGAATTACTAAACTAGAAATCCATCTTTTAGGTTTCATTTGCATGGAGAATAGTGTTGTGATGAAGATCAAGTTACCTCATTCTTTCTGCACACAAGTTCTATATTACCATGTTCTTTTGCTTCGTCGCGTATTAGTTCAAGAGTTCGTTTTTTAATTGGACACTTTCAGACTGACCGTACAGAATGGTTGATAGGAGTCTTGGCTATAAATATGGAATTTGAAGATGTGAAGTTAGATCTATATGCCTTGAGAAAGTTATATGAACAAAGTAAGAACCTTTGTTTCAGTTGGAGTGCATGATGTTAAAGGCTTTTTTGACATTGTTTGCAACCAAAAAAAAATAAAAATTGTCTTCACTAATATCAAGCCTTTTCAGATTGATCTTGTTCTTAACTTTTGCATATCAAGACTCATGTCATATTTTACAGTATGTGGTGTGTGTATTTTGAATTGGTTGAGTTCAGGAAGCCCTTCCCTGGCATGAGTTGCATCTGTTAATGCTTGAAGCCCATAGGTTTTGTGCATTTAGGGCGAGGTTTGAGTGAGAACATTGGAGGTCTTCATTTGTGTGATTTCTAATCATAATGGATTTCGCTTTGTATAATGTTACTGTATGGAGAGTTTGCTTGCCAAATTTAATTTGTAGAAAAGTATTGACTCAAGCCCTGCTTTAAACTGTGCTGTCTTTCTTATATGTGTATCTGTCATTGTATGTATGCAATAAGAAGAGGTTTTGCTGACAGAGTTCAAAAATCTTCCTCCGCTATTTGAGGAAACACCCAATGTTGTCCATGAATTGACTCTTGCAAGTAAAATCAAGTTTACTCTTTATTGTATTTGATTCTTTCTCCTTGTGGTGGGCCTAGAATGATGCTTTAGTGGTATGCAAATCCGACCATAGATTCTTTGGTTGCATAGGAAGTGTGGCAAGCTTCCGTGCTTCACTTCGTTTCTAGCCAATCCCAATAGGCTAGTGGTAACTTCTTTTGTGCAAAATTCCTAAAAACTATCCTAATGTCACGTGGGGTAGGGGCTTGGGAGAGCCCATGCCTAATAATGGGCCTTAGGCCCGTCCTTTAAGCAATACCCCTAAACCTGTTCCCTCCCCGAGAGAAGGTTGTGACATAGACCAATTAATATATTCAAGTGGACTCATAATTCATTGACTTAAGTTTTTAAGTGAAAGTGAGTCCAATTGGATATATTAACGGACTTGAACTTGGGCTCCCTTTCGACAATGTCTCCAAATGAAGGTTTCAAACTTATATTGTGCACTCCCAACAATTTAAAGGCCAAGGCTCTTTAGAGCTTCAAATCGACACTTGACAACAAATGATGTCGGCAAACATTTCGACCATACTAAATCAAGACCTCCCAACCCTTGCCTTTGTTAGTCTGCACCAAGACAACCAATCCAAAAAGGCCACAAATTTGCTTAGTTATGAGTAGTCAAAAGCACAACAGTTGAGAGTTGAAACTGTTGAGGTTGTCAGATTCTTAAAAATCAGATTCGACACTAAATTGAACCCTTAAACTTGTGCGGAAGACAAGCCCGAGAAAAAACATGTATCACAAATCCTAAAGTACACCACGGAATCGAGCGTACCTTGTTAACCACAGATTAAACACCAACGCCAATATGAGGAAGAGAAAACCGATCCCGTTCGATCCGATGACGTCAATTGGCCTTGAAGGGAAGAAAGCGTCGCCTTTTTGTGTTTGTTTTTCTTTTGGAGGGAGAGAGGGAGGAGAAACGTACGTTATATTCCAAAATGTGCGTTCCTCCCTCTTTATCTCCCTTTATATACGTCCTCTCCAAAAAGAAACATGCCCCTTCATCATATCCCTCCATCCATAGGCCATAATCTTGTGGGTCGGGCTTTTAGGCTCAACATGGGCGGACGGGCCAATTTAGGCCCATCACTTTAATAAAACCATCATCTCCCACTCGCATATGGTGGGCCGAACATGATTCTCTTTACCTCTCTTCAGCATTCATACCGGTGAATAAAACCATACGTATTTTAAGCTTGAACTCTCGATTATCACCTAAATAATAAGCTTAAAAATAGTCTAATCTCTATTTATCACACAGTAAATAGAGGTGATTACCCGTGTGAGTGAACTAATCTTATATCTATCCGACATACTTTCTCAACTTAAAGTAATGCACTGAGCATTAAGATGCATAAAGATCAAACAAAGATTCATAGGCATTAACAATGAAAAAACACAAGTTCATTGATGTGAACAACTCAGGGAAATTACAATATCCAGTACATCAGACTCTACGCAATCCTAGAGATTTTACATAACTACAAAACACATCTCTAGGCATTGGCTTTGTTATAAGATCTGCTACCATTCTATGCATAGATATGTACTATAAGTTCACATCCTTTCGTGTAACTATATATTTGACAAAGTTATACTTGGTATCTATATGTTTGGTCTTGCCATGATATTTTGGATATTTGGTATACGTTATAGCTGCTTGGCTATCACAGTTAACCAATAATGGATTTGCAGCTTTCTCAATAACACATAAATGATCCAAAAATCTCTTAAGCCAAACTCCTTCTTGTACCGCTACTGATAATGCCACGAACTCAGCTTCCATCGTGAACAAGGCTATACATGTTTGCTTTTTACTGCTCCATGATATGGCGCCATTGTTCAGTAAGAAATCAAATCCAAAGGTAGATTTTCTTTCATCTAAATCTCCTCCCCAATCAACATCTGAATAGCCTTCAAGTCGCAGATCCTTTTCTTGGTAATTCAACTTGTAATCAGCAGTTCCCTTTAGATATCTCAATATTCTCTTAACGGCCTTCCAATGTGCTTGACATGGGTTGGATTGGTATCTACTCACCATTCCAACTGCAAAACATATGTCAGGTCTTGTACACATCATAGTGTACATCAAGCTCCCAACAACACTAGTATAAGGAACATGTTTCATTTGTTCCTTCTCTTGAAGAGTCCTTGGACACAGTTTATGGCTCAATCTTTCACATTTTGCAATAGGAGTGTTTATGGGTTTGCAATCTTGCATACGAAATCATTCAAAAGCCTTATTTATATATGTTTCTTGCGAAAGAGATAACGATCTCTTCAAACGATCTATTGAAATCTTAACTCCAAGAATGTATGCAGCCTCACCTATATCCTTCATCTCAAAGTTGGAAGACAACCAACTCTTGACAGTATTAATAAACTCTATATTACTTCCGACAATTAGTATATCATCAACATATAATGATATGATCACAAATTGATCTTTGGATCTTTTGATATATACACAATGATCCTCATCAATCATTGTAAAATCATATGCCATTATGGTTTATGAAAACGTATATACCATTGTCTTGACGACTGCTTAAAGCCATATATCGATCTCAAAAGTCGACATACCTTTTCTTCTTGGCATTCTTTAATGAAACCAGCAGGTTGTTCCATATATATTTCTTCATCTAATTCTCCATTGAAGAAAGCAGTCTTTATATCCATTTGATATAACTCAAGATCCATATTAGCCACTATTGCTAGAATAATGCGAATTGAGGTAAATCTTACTATAGGAGAAAATGCTTCTTCATAATCAATTTATTCATGTTGGTTATACCCCTTCGCCACAAGGCGAACATTATGTCTTTCTATCGAGCCATCAGTTTTTCGCTTTATTTTGAGAACCCACTTGTTCCCAATAGTTTTGCGTCCCTTTGAAAGATCAACTAGTTCCCAAACTTTGTTTGACTTCATTGACTCAATCTCTCATTTCATTGCATGAATCTATTTTTCCTTACTAGGGCAACTTAGAGCCTCATGTATATTTCTTGGCTCATCCTCATCTTGTGGAGTAATCATAAAAGTTTCCCCTTCAATGTCAAAACGTCGACAGGGAACACTTTGGCAACTTGTTCGCCGTATGGGAGATTGTACACTTTGCACATCATTCCCTATTATGCTCCCACAAGATTAGATAATGATAATGTGGTCTTATCATGTGGTTACAATTGAGAATGAGTTGAATTCAATTCATCACTTCTCATATTACTCCCACTTGGACGAACTCCACTAATATTAGTATCTTGATCCAAGGTTTCAAATAGGGAGTAATCTTCCCTTATTTCGTCATTCTTAGGAAATTCATCCTCTAAAAATGTGAAATCCCATGATTCAAATTCAAATTCAGTTATACTCCCACTTTCCTACTCACCTATGAACACATACCCTTTCGAGTATTCGGAGTATCTTATGAAAATACTCTTATTTCCTCTGGGACCCAATTTCCCAAACTTGTAAGAGGACTCATGAGTATAGGCAGCACAACCACATGGCTTAAGAAAACTTAAGTCCAATTTTCTCCCTATCTATAACTCATATGGAGTGAAAGTAACTGATTTGGAAGACACCCGGTTAAGTATATAGACAGCAGTTAACAACGCATTACTCCAAAAAGTGATAGGTAAGTTAGCTTGCGCTATCATAAATCTAACCATTTGTAGTAGAGTTCTGTTTCTTCTTTCTGCAACACCATTTTGTTGAGGAGTATATGAAATAGACAACTGTCTTTCTATTCCTTTTTCATCACATAATTTTCTGAACTCATTAGATAAATATTCTTGATCTCAATCGGATCTAAATACTTTTATTTTCTTGTCTAATTGATTTTCTACCAAGTTCATAAACCTTTTGAAACAACTCAATGCTTCAGATTTATGAGAAATCAAATAGACATATCCAAATCGAGTATAATCATCTATAAAAGTGGTGAAATAAACAGCCCCATGCCTTCCTCTCACATTCATTGGACCATAGATGTCAAAATGAATTAAATGCAGAGGAAATTAAGCTCTTTTACATTTTCTAAATGGTTTCCTTGTCGTTTTCCCTACTAGGCAATGTTCACATATGGGCAAATCGACTTTTTCAATGTTACCCAACAAGCTCTCTTTGACTAGTCTATTCATATGTTGTTGGACAATATGACCAAGTCTAGCATGCTACACATTCACATCATTATCATATGAATTAAGAGACGTGAGAAGGAAATAACAAATATTTGCATTAACATAATTAATATCTAATACAATGAAACAATCTAGAAAATAACCACAACCATAGTAATTTGTATCCAAAAAACAAATTCACACCTCTATTATGGAAATTCATATTAAAACCAAGCTTAACCAACACCAAAACAGATACTAAATTTCGACGAATCTCCGAAGCATATAGAACATCATGTAGGAACAAGGTGCATCAACCACGCATGTTCAATTGGCAGGTGTCAATCCCTTTAACTTCAGCTCTTGAGTTATTTCTCACATAGATACACTTAGTTCCAATTGGTACTCGTCGGAATTCCACGAAGGATTCTTTATCATTCGCTACATGGTCTGTCACTCATGAATCTACAGTTCACAAAGAATTAGATTCAGCCAATAATACAGAACTTGACACATAAACAAAGTTCTCAAATATACAAGAGGTGTTTACATTTTTCGGCTCACAACAGTTGCAAGCATAGTGACATTTCTTGTCACAATTGTAACACCTCATCCTTGACATTTTTTTTTTCACTTGAGAACATTTTCCTCTTTTGTGTTGGTTAACTCTTGATTTCTTGCAATAAAGACTTGATCATTTGTATTCTCACATATTGGACGAATTAATACGCTTGCACTTAGAGCTCAAAGCCCTTTCTGAGCTAGAACCAGCATTGCAAATGTCTATTTTCGATTCAAATGCCGTTAGGCGGTCCTCTACTAGCTCAAGGTGGCGCACGGCATTCTCAAGATCTTCCATAGCATGGTCAAGAGCTTCTAGTGCTTCTTGCTTTTCCAGCACATATTGAATCTTCATATTCAATATTTCACAATTGTTGCCGTTTATATCAGCAATTACGTTCTTAATTGCTAAAACCATCGATCTGAACACATCAAACATATATGAACAAATAATTAATGCCTATCATTTATGCATCCACTTTGTACAGACTCATCATATCAATGAACAATTTCAAGTAAGGTTTCAGAATCAAAATGTCACTATGTTTCCAATCATCCTCCAAAAATCCTAACTTAAAACTATTATTAATATAATTGTCTTATGCAAAATAAATTTTATGAAGTTGCAAAAACTTCTATAAACTACCAACATCAGTCAACTATAACAGAAATCAAATAATATTTGACATCTAATAGAATAATAATACTTTCACATAATACAACTATTAACTACATTAAGTAATATATACAGAGAAAAATATCAACATAGAAAGAGATATTTACACAAAAAACATCTCAAACTAATCTAAGAAATAAATAGGAAATGTCCATTATAATCTATCAGTCAAAATATCTAAGAAATCTGAAGGCACATTTATCAATCATGAAAAAACTTTTAAAGAGCTTTCATGTCACCTCCAATGCGCATTTAATCTGCGCCATGTGGCGCTTATTCTGAGAGTTGAAGTTTTGGTTAACTCAATCATATAGTACTCTCTCACAAAATCTACTACTAGCTTCCTATAACTCGGGACCACGTTGACCTCCTATAGGCGATCTAACATTGCTTGCTATTCAGGTGAAAAAGTGTTCATCAAGGCCGGCATCTTCTCAAAATCCGACATAAGATAACCATTCCAGATGATTTCCTGTATCATCTGATTAATCCTGACCACATATGATACTAAATCACCGTCATGCCACAGATAATTAAGGGTGCGCATGATAAAATTTCTGTTTCTCGATTTCTCTGTTTCTCTGTTCCCCGGAACAGGTTTGGAAAGCAATCCGTTTGGTAACGCAATCTGATTTCTCTATTTCGAAACAGATTTCTATTCCGAGAAATAGAGAAATCGAAGAAATCGAAGCTGAAATTTTTAGCTTCTCGGTTTCAAACGAAATAGAAATTTTTTTTTTCTCAACTTTTCAAATTAGTCCAAAATATTTTAGATCACTAATATTGAAATAGAAATAGAAATAGAAATAGTTAATTTAGTCCAAAATATTTTAATAATTTTTTAATATAATCATTTCAATCAATATTGATTGAAAATCTTAACCATTGGGCCAATGGTGGGAATTGAATGGACAAGGCTTCATTTGTTGCACGCAAGAGATTTCACGCATGGTAATAGTCAACTTGCCACATTCATATCTAACGAGTCTTTCTTCACCTACTCTTTCGTAGTACGCCAGACAACGGCTCTATCTAGCTAACTATTTTTGTATTCATAAACTTCATATTAAGACGGTAAAAAGGGGTCAAATCATTAGGGTTTCATCCGATTTTTCTTTTATAAGGAAAAGAGATCTAATAAGGAATTTGTTGTTCTTGTAAGAGTGTTGATGAAAATACAGATTTTGATAATAAATTTTTAAATAATCCTAGTGTTGATAATTTTGAAAAAAAATTAGTGACGATTTTTGAACATGGTGAGGATTTTTTTAACAAAATTTGGAAAGAAATTGGAATTAGACTTGAAGTTAGGACTTTTTTAGGAGATTAGACTATTATAATCATGGCTATCATTAGACTTATTTGATTAATGTGAAATCAATTTTGGCATAAACATAACGACATATTCACTACAATTGAATTTCAATTGATTTTTTTTTTGCCACGTCGTTTATTTTTCGAAAGAAAATATTACGTAATATCTGAAACGTAAACACATGTAATAGGAAATTCCATGAAATTGTATTTTCAACTTTTGTAATGTATTAGTATTATTTCGACTATTATTTTGTATTTGAGGATTTCCTATGTTGTCATCTAATCAATTTCTATTCCTAGAAATTAAAATTTTATTCTGTTATCAAACGGATTTCTGTTTCAGAAATAGAAATTTTGAGTCGTTATCAAACGGGTTTCTTTGCTCGAAACTTGTCCGGGGAATAGAAATTGAGAAATTGATTTACGGCCAGAAATCAATTTCTGTTTCAGAAATTTTACCATGCGTGCCCTAACTAACTCTGTCATCAGCCTTTTAAGTATTGCACTTCTTTCGTCCGTTCTCGTGAATGCAGGTATCCGTGCATAATGCATCATAGTTCCTGCAACAAATGCAGAACTAAAAATGGATCACTTACAATCAATAATGAACGTAAGGGAAAATACATAATATTCCATGATTCATGCAATAAAGGCAGAATTAAAAAAAAATGGATTACTTATAACTCACAGACATAATTGAAAAGAAATAGATTCCTTTTTTTTTTTTTGGTCAATAGTCAAAGTCAACGATCAACGGGTCAATGGATCGGGTCGGTCAAGCCAAGTCGGATCGGTCGGGCCGGTCGGACCGTTCGGCCCGGTTGGATAAGCCGACCGGCATGTGCCACGCGCGTGCTTGGATGACGTCATGATGACGTCATCCGGCGCGTGTGCGGCATGTGCTAGTACCGCACGCGTGCGTGCGATGCACGTGCCTGCCCCCGCAAATCAGCACGTGCTCATTCCGGTTGCGCGTGGGGGCACATCCGGCGGCCGTTGGCGGCGTTCCACCACTCGCCGCGCTCGTCTCGACAAGTCCTTCCATCCAATGCCATTAGAAATCGATTTTGACTTACAGAAACTTGAAAAAATGGATGAATAGTGATCGAGTGTTGGGATTTTCGCCCCGATCGGTGTCGGCCGATTATTTTCACAAAAAAATCAATAAGAAATCATCCATAAACATGAAAAGGGTCGGGAAAAACATGAAAAATGATCGGGAAACAAGAACTACGGCTGTGATACCAATGTTGGGGTTGTCGGATTCCCAAAAACCGGATTTGACACTAAATCGAACCCCTAAACTTGTGCGGAAGACGAGCCCGGGAAAAAACATGTATCATCGATCCTAAAGCACACCACGGAATCGAGCGTACCTTGTTAGCCACAGACTAAACACCAAAACCGATATTAAGAAGAGAAAACCGATCCCGTTCGGTCCGATGACGTCAATTGGCCTTGAAGGGAAGAAAACATCGCCTTTTTGCGTTTGTTTTTCTTTTGGAGGGAGAGAGGGAGGAGGAACATACGTTATATTCCAAAAGGTACGTTCCTCCTTCTTTATCTCCCCTTATATACGTCCCCTCCAAAAAGAAACGTGCCCCTTCATCATATCCCTCCATCCATGGGCCATAATCTTGTGGGCCGGGCTTTTAGGCCCAACATGGGTAGACGAGCCAACTTAGGCCCATCACTTTAATAAAACCATCATAAACTAAGACACACTCATTAGGGGTGTGCAATAGAATCAGGAATCACCTGAATCGCCTAGAACATGACTGGATCAGACCAAACCGGAACTAGCGGTTTCCATGAAAGCTAGTCTAGTTCCCCATTCCAATTTAGTGGAACCGGTGAATACTGATCCAGTTCCCGATTCTAGGCATAGAACCACCCACCCACCCACTTGGACTCGTGTGTGTGTGTGTGTGTGTGTGTGTGTGTGTGTAAAACATAAATTCCACATCAATTACTTAATTATTTTATAGTTTTTCAACCAAATATATATAATTATTGGACATTATTGACTAATTTTTTCTGTTCGTTATGTAATACGACTAACCCCCTACTTTTTTTTTTCGTTCTAATAATCTATTTACTTGCTTTATCAACCAAAACAAAATAAACGAATCTAGAAGAAGGAGAGAATCGATTGGAGATATCCATAAGAGCCGATGGCTCTTTTTAAGAATATAATTAGATCTCTTCTTAGCAATTCCTATGATTAAATTAGGTTGATGTTGGAAAAAAATGAAACGATCAATATTTTCACTTCTATGGAGGCTAAGACTTTTAATGTGGAGTCCAATTTTTCACATGTTTCCAATGGCGGGAAACCTTAAAAGGGCCACACCATGGCTTTCGAAGAAATTTAGTTTTTAGCTAACGAATATTGTCTATACATTTTACCTTATAGTTTTCAATCCTTAATCAAATTCAATGACTCATAATTTAACTCAAATATAAGGTCGAACAAGCTTTGTAGGGATTAGGGACCGATTCTATGGATCCACTAAACTGGATCGGCAGTTCGATTTCCGGATGGATCTATGGAACCAACAAACGGATTTCGGTTCTAATTTTTCGGAATTGGTGCTTAGTGGGCAATTCCCGATTCCAAAGCAGGAACTGCTCACTCGGATCATTCTCACCCCTAACACTCACAGTTCGCAAGATTGTTTGCATGGAAACCGGTTTGTGTACGAGCCAGGAATGAGCTCTCTTCACTGGAGCCCGACCCATTCTTTTTCTTATTTTTCCAGGAAAATGACCATGATTTTGTTTTTCTCTCACCTTCTTCCTCCTCCTCTCTCTCCTTCCCTGCTCCCACTTGGACTTCAATCGCCGGTTCTCCTTGCTCAATCCTCTCACATCTCTCGGTGGATGCTCGAGTTCCTCATCCGCTAGTTCCTCCTCCCTCTCCTACAAGATATGATTTTTATAAAGCCTTAATTTGATTTTTCTAAAGCCTTAATTTTTACTCACTCGACTCACTGAGTAATAGGCAATTTATGACACGCATTGATTCTCATATGCAATCTATATGAAAATCCTTATGACATTTTTTTGTTATTTGATTCTTATTTGATGAAAATTATGAATTATCCTAACATGCATTGTCCCAAACATGAAAATTGTAAATCATGAATTATAAATGCTTCCTAAGTTCTAAACATACGTTATGTAATAATATAGACACGACAATCGATAAATCTAAAATCGTAGGATGCATCGAAATATATGTCCCACTCGAGATTCTTCAATATTATTCATAATATATTATTTCAACACTACCAAATTCATTTAACCAACCGTGTATAACAAATTATATAACGTATGAGATTAGATGATATGAAGGATCCGACCACCTTTAGGGTCAAAAGGTCCGACGCCTTAATATGCCTTGATTAATACAAGGGATAACTAAAATAAGAGATGAAACATTTGGTCTAAGGTTGAATCATCTAAAAAATGCAATTAGACCATGTAATCAAATTACCCATTTAAATTACCAACTTTCCCTCACATTGAATTAGGTCTTATTTTACTTCCAATTCGGTCCCGATTATTTACGTTCTCTATTTTCCCAGGAAAACGACCACTGTTCCGTATTTTCTCTCCACTTTCTTATTCCTCTTCCATGGAGATCGACCCTGGCATCTCCCGGTGGATCCTCGAGTTCCTCCTCCGGCAGCCCCGCCTCGACGACGGCGCCGTCAAGCTCGCCCTCGCCGTCCTCCCCCTCCCCGACTCCGACCTCCGCCTCAAGAAGTCCGTCCTCCTCCGCTCCATTCAGTCCGAGGTCGACGCCGCCTCCGTCTCCGAGGAGACCCTCGACGCCCTCGAGGCCATCGAGGAGGTGGACAGGACGACGGCCGCCGGCGGCGGCGGCGGACCCCCGCCCGCCGTCTCCGACGCCATGCGGGAGGCGTACCGCGCCGTCGCCGTGGAGTGCGCCGCCAGGTTCCTGCACGGGCGGGTGGACGAGGGGGGCGAGTATTCCCGCGCCGTGGAGAGGATATGGCGGGGGAGGGTCCGGCGGATGGAGGAGTCGGCGGTCAAGAGCGGGCTCCTCTCGCCGGAGCTGCTCCGGTGGGGGCGCCGCGTCGAGGCGGCGATGCGCGATGGGGGGGAGCGCGAGAGCGTGCTGGCGATGAACACGAGGGGCGATGCTTTCAGGTCGGTTAGGGCGTATTTGGGCGAGGCGTGGGAGAGGATGGGCCCTTCTTTCCTCGAGGTGGCGGCGAGCCGGATGGCGGAGGATAATCCGTGTAGAGAACTGGTTGTCGCGAACGGTCGAGCGGAATCCCGTGCGTGCGAGCGCGATGATTTGCCTGACGTTAGAGCGAGTGCCGGTCCGAATAGCGAAAGGCCGGCTGTGAGGATAGAAGATGATGGGGAAATGCCTGGTTTGTTCTATTGGATTTAGTTGCTCTGCTACATTTCAATTGTTCTTTTTTGGCATGCCCTTTTGTGATGATCTTATTCTGTTCTGGCTGATTGTTATTGGAGCATTGGAAACAAGTTGGTGAATTGGGTTTTTTGGTAATGTATCAAGTTGTTTTCCTTAGAAACATCGAAGCCGGATGAGGGATTGATCAAAAGAAAGAAGCTTGCTCGCCATAGGCGATCCAAAGTGGGAGTTAAGATCATTGATGATAATGGGGAAACTGGAAGAGATGTTGCATCGCATACCAGATTTGATACGGTCCCTTCACCCGATGTTAATAGAGTTCAAGAGGCACTCAAATCTAGTTCTATGGAGCTGCGAGCGGCAGTCGCGGACCCACTTCCTGATGCAATACGGTTGGCTGACTCCCTTGTGCGAAATGCTGCTGGATCGTCTACGAATTTTGAGTGTGCAGAAGCACAGATTAGGGAAGATGTTAATGCATCCGATGCCTCCGCCAAGCAGAATGTTGGGCCTGTTCCAGGCGGTGAAGAAAATCATGTCAACCAGTCAACCAGCCATCAGAATAAGCAGTGTAAACCTAGTTTGTTTGAGAGGAACACCTCTGCTCGTACCTATGAGGTATCTAACTAATGGTTGCATTTTGTTTCACCTCTTCATACTTTTTTCATTATTATGTGTATGTGCGAACGTGTGCTTTTCTATCCATGTCTGTGTCTACTTCACAAGAGTTATGGCTCGAAGCATATAACAATTGTGCAACTTAATTTGTTCTTGAAACTTGGTGTTGGTGTCAGCATTTGTCTGTCAAAATAAATAACTCTTCCCTTGTGTAAGATACTTTGCCAGCATTTATGCAACGACAGGATGCCCTGCATACATACATTAATGCTTCATTTTGTTATTAGCTAGAAGAATGGGCGGATGCTTTTATTTGTGAGAAGAAGAAAATGTTTGCTTCCAGATTTTGAAGATAATTAGTAAAGCTTGAAGAACAAAGGTCTTTTAATCTTTTGTAACTTTTTTCTTTGGTGTAGAGACTCAAAAGCTTCTTCAGATTCAGGAAATATACATCTACATGTCATAAGAGTCATAAGAATGTTTTTAGACTATGCGAACATACTTGCTGCATAAGACTCTGGATTGTCCTCGCTCATCATCTCTGTGATAGGTAAAAATGAAGTGCTATCAAGCACAGAGGATGCTGAACCGCCCCTTTCCTCTTTCTACTCACTTTTGACAGGGGACATATTAGCTAGTAATGTTGATTCTGTGAGGTGTGCCAAATCCAGTACATGTGTAATCGGTGGTATCATGTCTTGCTCTTTCTCTCTTCACATTATTTCTTAATCTTTTTGGAGATTTTGCTTAGCTTTTGTAGGATTTCTTCATCTTACATTGATGAAGACAAAGTTAATGATGGCTTTGATCTGCTGAAAGTTTAATCCTCTATGGATTAATTTAGAACTATATTTGTAAGTTGGCTGGCATAAAAATGAGGCCATCATGGAGCCGTGTCAATCTAAAAGTATAGCTAATCATTTAACTGATTCATGAAGCAATGAAGTATAGCCTTAAAAATGGAAAGTAAGTACTCTTAATGCTGATCAACTCTTGCAGATGCAGAATTGTACTGATGCCTAATGCCTCTTCTTTATTTGGGTCTTTTGACGATATGATAGTAATAGCCGTATTATGTTTGAAAATGATAATTTTTTCAGTGGGACGATTCAATAGAAGGCTCCCCTGAAGAACCTTCGGGCTCAGATAGGGTTCAATTACCCAGCCCAAGAAGAAGTGCTGTTTCTCCATTGAGGAAGCCATTGACTCGGAGTTTGAAAGTTTCTGGACGGAGAAAAGTAAAGAGATGGAGTTTGGAGGAAGAAGAAACTTTGAGGAATGGTGTCCAGAGGTACAGTATTAATTTTTGCAGTATCTATTAACAGCATAAGGGTCTCATTGTTGATATTTGTTGTCCATAGACTTTTGGGTGCTTTTGTGTTCAAGTGGTGTCGTGTGCTTTGATTCCCAAGTTGGTCAAAAAACATCGCATTATCTCATTGTTATATTATTTTTGCAATCCAGGTTCGGCAAAGGAAATTGGAAGCTCATCCTACACTGCTACCGCCACATTTTTGAGGAGAGAACTGAGGTAATGCTCAAATCTCATCACACCATAGATTGACTGCATTATGAACTGGAGCTTTTCTGTTCAGGTGGACCTGAAGGACAAATGGAGGAACATGAACCGATATTGAAGTGCAAGTAGTTGGTGTTTCAATCAGTGCTGGAGAGGCTTGCCGGCCTTGCTGGTGCAGAAGTCTCTGTCTAACATAGTTGTTTAACAATTCATAGTGGTGTCTATGTCCATTTCGATTGTCAAAAACCTTCCTCAAAGCTAGTTTGTGCGCATGAGGTACGTCAAGTGTACATTGGTAAAATAGGATGTACGCAGGTGTAGTTACTCTTGAGGGCCTTGAAGAACCTAATATAATGAGAAAAAGGTTGCTTCCTCATGAAGTGTAAATGGATATCCAGCCAATCATTTAGACATGAACGTACTGACGATTCAGGTGCATTTGCACGGTCGGGACAGTTTTATCCCAGTGCTCGGCCCTCTAGAAACTAAATCAGGGAAACTTAAGCGAAAGTCGGACAATTTATATAAGCAAAATCAGGACATTGTAGCTCAACTAACAAGGTGAATAACAGCAGAAGTATTCTGACTACTGGAAAAAGTATCTAGAGGCCTCTTGTCAAATCCAAACTCGATGGTAAGCACAGTAAAATAAATCATTCTAACAAATCAGTTTTGAGCAACATGATCCATTGAACTTCGGCACATTAATAGCGACAATCAACTTCATCTTCTTACCCTCTCTTTGATTTTGTTTCGGCATCGCCATCGGGCCAAAGTCGCCCGAGCAGTGAGTGCAGTAAGTACAGTCGACGTCAGCAGCCTCTTTCTCCCGCTCGGACAAATAATCTCTATCCTTTAACTTGAAGAATTCTTGTACTATGCCGTGGTGTCCTCTCTTGGCTGCAAAAAAATCTCTCCCTTGAGTTCGGCTAGATGAAGTTTTCATACCTTGATGGACTTATCCTTGCAAAGGATGACATTCCATGGTCCATCTTTAACATTGAATGTAGCTAATCATCCCTTCAAGTCCACACGATACAAGATGCTTTCTGCATAGATACTTACCATGTTGAGTTGAAATCTGGATTTCCATGGGTGAAACAGTGTGAGGTCCAATTTTGGTCAACCTTACAATGAATGTGTTGTTTATGATTCGATTCTTGAGAGGGTGTATAGGCATGCTCATGATGAAGACGGTGCAATTCAAGGATGTGGGAGTTGCGGTGAATGTCCCGACGCTTATAAGCCAATTACACTAAGGAGGTTGATTCGATCTCGGATTATCAAGTTGGAGAGGAAGATGGACCTCTTGACGAGAGCAAGAGCCATCCATCCTTGGAGGTGAGGACACTCGAGCTTGGGGATTTGCACCATGCCAAGGCAGCCCATGACAAGGTTGAAAAAACCACGCCTCGTTTCACTGAGAACGTTTCCATATAGAGCAAGACGCGAGTTCTTTTTAACGAGGCCATGGTAAGAAGTTTTAGAATATGTGATGTGGGTGAGAATTAGATACACATATATGAAGGCCAATTTGCAAAAATATTTCCTAATTCAACAAGGAATTTTATAGTTTTAAAATATGTGATTTGATTTTGATAATTATCACCCAAATTACATGATACGTTCCATAAAACCTTTCCTAATTCAAGACGTGTTTGGATAGGTTTGGGATTTGTGATTTGGGTGAGAATTAAATAAAGATCTAATTTCCCATCCAAAATCAAATATCAAGTTTTGCATGATCAGGAAATTTTCATTGAGAAAAGAAATCCTAAAAAAAATCTTCAATTCATTGAAAATTAATTTTTTCACTTCGGTTGGTAACTTTTCATGTTCGGAAAGTACACGCATGTAGGAACTTCTATACATAATTAGTATCTTCCTCTGCATTCTTCTTCCCCCGTTTCCACTCTCTCTCTCTCTCTCTCTCTCTGGACTTCACAGCAACCGGCCATCATCAACTGAAGCTGGTAAACAATGGAATATTCATGAGGGATGGAATTGCTGTTTGCCGACGCAGACACTGTGTCGAAGCTTTTTGTTCAGATGTTTCGGCTTCGTGAGCTTGATCTTTTCCTGTTGTTGGTTCCGATGTTTCTTATAAGTTTTGTATCGTTTTGTATCTTTATCTTGGCTTTGTATTTTTGGGTCGAACTTCGGCAATTTGTTGAAACCTTCCTCTTAAGCACGTCAAGGCTCAAGCGGTGTAGTTACTCTGGAGGGTTATGAAGAGCATGGAATGTTGAGAAGATTTTATGAGAAAAAGTGATGTATATTCATATGATTTAAACGTAGGGATATTCTTACGGCATTCAATTGAATTTCATAATTTCTTTTTCAGTAATTTAAGTCAAAAATAGATTAAAAATCATTCACTTCAATGTCTATTCCAACAATTCATCCTACAAGGCCTTTTAAATCAAAATTTGATTTCAATGATATTTTTAAAACAAAAGTCCAATGTGGAAAATTGTTATTCCGACGTGGCATAAATATCTCTCACTCTCTCTTCAACTTCTTCAATCATCGACGATGGTGGTGTGGTCGCATCCATTAGTGCCCTCAAATCAAATTTCAGCTTTTGCAACACCAGATAGAATTAGACCAAAAAAAAAACACCAGATAGAAACAAAGGCTCATGCTGCTCCACTCAGACTTTGTTTTCGCATTCTTCACTGTCCGTTCTCGAAACTTATCTCGAGTAAATAAAGATCTAATAAGGTGATGATGCTTAGATTAAGAAGACTGTTCCTCTTAAGCTAGACCTAGACCAAGTATGGAGCTCGGTAACTTCGTCAAAATAGGCCAATGGCTGAATCAATCGGTCGGAGACTCTTCTCCAAGCGCTACAGCCGTCTCGAGTGAGACAGCCTCCATCTTTATGCAAAAGGTAACCAAACAGACCAAGCCCGTATCACTTCCCATGTTTGGCAATAACAAGCATAAGACTACCAACGCATAATAGCCGACTTCTAAATGTACTTCACTTCCAAAGGAGCGGCTATTCCAGACTTACACCAATCCACTTAAAACAGAAAACACTCATTTTGCCATTCCGGCCTCACATAGGTAGTGACAAAATGTGGATTCAATGAGAAAAAGCCAGTGAACAATTTGCAGTACCTACATAATGTTAGATGCCACTGTATAAGAATGATGAGTTTAAGGGTTTCTCACCAACACAAGACCTGGCAGACCCCTATTCCCTTGTTGCTACCCGCTAGTTACATTCTAAAGAACATTTGACTCCATCTTCTATATGCGATCCCCTACTCACTGATGGCCCGTGCCAAGGTCGTTTCCAGATGGTTGTCAACAATGAAGTGTTTCAACTCGTTTCTCTCATGTTGCACCCTCCCAGTGATCTCCAAGCATAATCCGCTTTTGAGACTCTTGTTCGGCACTTTACCCTTATCCGGCTTCTTCATCCGGCCTGGATCTATAAAAATGGGTTGGATTTGAAGGGTTGGGTTTGGTTTTATTCTGTTCACTTCCCTTTCATCCGTAGGCTTTAATATACTGCTCCTTGATTCCATTTCCGAAACTTCATCTTCATTGAAGAGGACCTGCACCCATTCCACATCATGCTAGCTTAATAAAAACATCTGAAACTACGAATTAGAAAATAACACATTGAACATCCGTGAATGATAATATTAGCAGTTTAATAAAACATGTGGGAAGCTTTCACTCTGATCATTGCAAAGTAAAGATCATTGGTTTCCCTTTCAATAAGAGCAGCTAATTTTCAGTGGACTTGAGATACATTACTAACCTTACCATCAGAACTCATCATTCACCAATTCCAGGTGTTTTCCATCAAGATGAAAAGCCACAAAAATGTGACAGTGTCATTCTAAATCCTAAAAAAAGAGTATGATAATCTGAAGGGCTCTTACAATATGTTTGTGCTGCTATGGAACTGGAACACAATAATGTATGCACAGCACAGTCGGACATTTTCACTAGTTTTGTTTTAGGGAAAGTCAGTAAAATTAAAGTCGTGTGGAATTAGACAAATTCATCAAAATTCCTTCAGAGAAATGTGCTCACCTTGCGACCAACCAAGTCAAAGGTCATGACCACTTTGCCTCGTTTGGCCCGCTCAGCTTCCTCAATCTCCTCTTTCTTCTTTATCAAGAGCTCCTTCTCCTGTAAGGATGAAAAAATTTAAAAAATGGCCTCAACTAGGGAAGTCAATCTCTCATCTCATCAAGATTCCTAAAGATGAAAATACCTCCTTCGATAACCAGCTGTTGCCCTCGATTTCGTAATAGTCACTTTGGTCATCGATAACCGTTGTACGCGCTGCAGAGTTCCGATCGTAATCCACAAGTCTCTTGGCATAAGCTTCTGCAGCAACTTCAGCTTCTGTGAGGACCGGCACAGTTTGTTCAAGACCAGCATACCGGCTTCCTTCCTTCAAAACAAGGGCACCGCAAAATTGACACGGCCCTTCTCCCTCCTGCTCGCAAACAATCTTGCCACAGGACAAGCAATTGCTGACCAACTTGTGCCTGCGGGCTTGGCATGAACAGGGCTTACCCTGCTGGAACACAATGGAACCTTTGGCTGCCTCAGCCAGCGACACGACCTTCCCAGATTTCTTTCTCCGAGAACTACTTTGATTCGCAGGTTTCGGCTCATTGGTTCTGGTCACCACCGACTTCTCTTGACTAGTCAAGCCAGCTGCCTCTTTAGATACTCTAGGGGGTTTCTTGGTACCGGGGACGGAAACTTCAGCTGAGGGCGGTTTGACATAGGCGTGTAATTTTGAGGACGAAACATCAGAAATGCCGCTGCTGCCGCCACTACCGCCACTAAGATCTGAATAGCCTCTTTGCCGCAGATATTCATCGATCACGCCTTTCCCCACTTCTCGCCCGATAATGTTCTGAGCAAAAATTTCAAAACACAAAGTTGAAACCAATTTACAGCCAATTATACCATTTGCTCGAGGAACAAATCCTTCATAAACCAATCGTCAATCCACCGTAACATAATCTCTTCCTACGAATAAAACAAAAGGCCCAAGACTTCTGAAGCGGTTTTTAGATTAAAAACTGAGATTTTTCAGGACGATGCTCCATCTTCTCTGCTCTACCCATATAAAATTCGATCGAGAAATCAAAAAAAGCGAGCAACCCAATTCGCGAAACCATCCAACCATCGCGGGCGACCGAAAAAAGACGCAGGAAACGCGAGAAAGGTGAGAGATTTTCTTACGTCGAGGTACTCCTTGGCGTCGGAGGGCTGAGCGAGGTCGCAGTAGGAGACGAGGCCCGAGATCACGTCCTTGTCCAAGTCCAGACCCGACTCCGCCCGCTTGCAGAGATCCAGCAGCGCCTTCTCCAGCCATTGCCCCGGCGACTCCATTTGCTCCGCAGCTCCAAAGACGATCGGAGTCGGCTTTGCAGAAGGTGGAAGGAGCTTCCTTTTGGTTTTCACTTGGTTCTCGGAAGGCCGAGGGAGGGCTGCTCGGTACGACGTCGTTGGATGAAATTTTATGAAGTTTTATCGTGAAATTTTAGTCAAGTTTGCAAGAGATTGATGTCCATGAAAGTTTTTATTATAAAAGAGGTGTCCATAAAAGAAAACATCACTCTTTCTATAAGGTTGATTATAGATAGCACGAGATTAGTGGATCGGAAAAAAATGTTATATTTTAGCTAATTGCTTTACAAGTTGTGTTAGTGATACAAGATGAATATAATGCAATACCTAGGAGTGAGGATTAGGAATTGAAGAACTTGAATGATGGGAATCAGTCCGGCTCCAAATTTTAGAGGAATTTGATTCGAATCCTGATTTCTTTTTCTTTTTTTTTTTTGTTGGAATTTAAAATGTACAATTTGAATAAAAATTGAACTGAACCAAACAAAAAACCGAACCACCTATTGTACTGGTAAGGGTCGTGAGGTAGAGACCAAACAAATATGTTTCTATAAGTTTGCTTTGCTCTCTAATTATTGGTATCGACTTTTTGTGGTCTCATTCGATGAAGTGCGATGCAGGAAATTGGTGAGCCTCTGTGCTTTATTATATGCCATCTTGCATGCTTTTTATTATTTGTTTATGATAGCCACCTCCAGGATATTGTATATTATTGGATTTGCTAAACTAAAAATGAAACAAAAGAAAAAATTGGCCAATTCTCAGGTAAATCTTATAACTCGTGACACATAGTTTTAAGTTCATGAAACGTATAGTAGGTTTCAAGTTTTTTAAAAAAAAAGTACATATATATTATTATTTCTTTTAAAAGCGTGTGAAAAAAATTGACATGATCTAAAATGATGTTATCAAAAAAATTTATCTTAATTGTTTTAAAAACGAGAAAAACATGCTTACAAACAAGGGTTAATACTTTGAAAAAACCAAAAACTGGTACATTTGTGACAAAAACTATTTTTTTGACCATGAAAAACCCCAAATTGGTAAACTTGTGACAAATTTACCCCAACGATTATAAAAAAACCCTAAACTGGTACATTTATGACAAATTTACCCCAAATTAATTTATTCGACTGCAAAAAATTATAAACTGATAAATTTGTGACAAATATACCCTATGCTAAATTAGATTAATACCACAAAAAAATCATAAAAATTGTAAACTATGACAAACATAACGTAAAATCCTAAATTAGTATACTTGTTAACTGTCATATGTCATTTAAAATAATAATTTGAGAATAAAATTTAATGAAAACTAACATAGGGTAAATTTGTCACAAGTGTAGGTTTGGGATAAATTTGTCAAAAGTATCCAAAGGTTTGAAGTTTTTGGTGGTCAAAAAAATAGTTTTGGGTAAATTTGTCATAAAGTGTACTGAGTTTAGGGTTTTTTAGGATATTATGCTTACAAATAATATATATATATCGTTAGATAGAGTCACTCTATCTAACGATACATAAAAATAATATGACATTTCATTCGTGCGAATGTGATATGATATGGTCTTATTTTTGGTATATAAATAACTACCTTCGCTTCTTTTTGTCTCATCCTCACCACCTTCCTTCCTCCTTGGTCACCTTCACCATTCTCGTTTGATCCCTCAAAGGCTACCTTCCATCATTTCTCCATTTACGCGTTGATTTCGATATCGTCGGTTGGATTGCTCAACTGGGTAAGAGTCCTACGTGATCGGTTTATCCCTTCTTTTACGATATGCGACTTCCTCGCGTTTGTCAGAGTTTTACCATGCAAAAGTACTCGTGCTTGTTATGTGTTCGATGGAATTCCTAGGTGAAATCGTGAGCTTCATGGGCAGTACAGTGAATGTTGCAGTCGATCTTCTATGAACATGAATTTCAAACGCAGTTTATGTGGGAACATCGTTTAGCATGGGTGAGGAGAGCAAGCTAGCGTTCAGCAACGGGATACAGAGGAACTGTGCATGCCCATAACCCGTTTGACGAAATTCCGGTGTGAAATGTTGAGTTTGCACGTGCGATTGTGGAGCAGATTCGATGAAATCATTGTTGGATTAGTGGATGTTGAAGGGGAAAACAAAATTTGTTTTCTGTTAACATGACTTTTAATCCTTTTTTCATTACAAAGACTCAGTTTCCAACAAATGTACTCATTTTATTGTAGTTTTCTTGCTTTCAGTTACTTATTTTGAGTGTACGTGGTGCGTGTGGTGGTCTCTATCTTGAATCCTTCACCACTCTCTAATAAGTTTGTGTGCTCTGTGTGGTTGATGGTTTTCTGGTGGTTTTAGTTGGGTTTCAACAAAATGAGTTTGGAATGGTGAAATACAACACTCTTCAATGTCACTCTATTTCTGAAAACACGGCGTCCTCTTTTACCGGTCTTCCCTCCATGCTCAATAGCAAACCCTTGCAATGCCCCTCCCATGCTGATGCAAACTATCATCCACTAGACTCAACTTTTTTGCAGTACACGCAATTCTCTTCAAATTTCTATGTCTCGATTCGCTTTCTTGTTTTGCCAAGAAAGGAAGTCTATGCTTAGTTTCTTGGAAAGATTTTCCTTCATTAATAAATGATGATCTGGAAACTGAGGTGAAACAAAGAAAAGATCTATTCACCCGCTGTTGCAATTCTTTTAATCATGTGGAAAAGTTCCGAACTTTGTACGTGATTCAAGAGAATGATCAGTTGGGTGCCGATTTTTCAAGGCATCACTTTCTGGTTTCATCCTTTTTGCTGCTCTCTTTCCTTGATCTAGGAATTGGTTGAACTCATGACTTATGTGTCTTTCTGTCTGTTTCAGGGGATCACAGGGATGTATGTGAATGGAGCAGATAAAATGTTCACATGGTTGATGGATTTCAAGCTGTCTTGTTGTTAGACAGCCGGTCTTGGAATGCGTCGTGCTATACTTCCAAAGCATGTGGCTGCAGTTGTTAGGTACCAAAAAGATCCTCTCAGAGCATTGGAGATGTTCAATTCAGTCAGAAAAGAAGATGACTTCAAGCACACGTTGTCGACTTACAAATGCATGATTGAAAAGCTTGGGTTTCATGGGGAGTTTGAGGCTATGGAGAATTTGCTCACAGAGGCGAGATCAAACATCGATAGCGGTTTACTCGAAGGAGTCTATATTGGGGCCATGAGAAGTTATGGAAGGAAACGCAAGATTCAGGAAGCTGTCAATGTGTTTGAGAGGATGGATTTCTATAGTTGCGAGCCGTCTGTCCAATCTTACAATGCAATCATGAATATACTTATTGAGAATGGTTACTTTAATCAGGGCCATAAAGTTTATCTGAGGATGAGGGATAAAGGGATTGCCCCAGATGTGTACACTTTCACAATCAGGATAAAGTCCTTTTGTCGGACAGGTAGGCCTCATGCTGCTCTAAGACTTCTCCGAAATATGACTTCTCAGGGTTGTGAGCACAATGCTGTTGCATATTGTACTGTCGTTGGTGGGTTCTATGTAGAGAATTACCGATGTGAGGCATATGAATTGTTTCTTGAGATGCTTAGTTTAGATATTTATCCTGATATCACAATATTCAATAAGCTTATTCATATACTTTGCAAGAATGGGGACATCCAGGAGAGCGAAAAGCTTTTTGCCAGTGTCCTGAAGAGGGGATCAAGTCCAAATTTGTTCACATTCAATATTTTCATTCAAGGACTTTGCAGGAAAGGAGCTCTTGTTGAGGCTGTGAAGTTGTTGGAAAATGTAACTAGAGAGGGATTAACTCCAGATGTTGTCACGTATAACACTTTAATTGGTGGCTTGTGTAAGAATTCTAGGGCTGTGGAAGCTGAAAGCTATTTGCGTAAAATGGTGAATTTTGGGCTTGAGGCGGACGACTATACATACAATACTATAATCAATGGATACTGCAAAGTTGGTCTGACAGAAAATGCAAATAAAATTCTTAATGAGGCCGTTTTCAAGGGATTTGTGCCTGATCAGTTCACATATTGTTCTCTTATCGGTGGATTCTGCCAAGATGGTGATGTCAGGCGTGCTATGGCTTTATTTAATGAGGTATCGAGAAGAGGAGTGAAATCTAATGTTATTCTCTACAATACAGTGATCAGAGGCTTGTCCCAGAATGGGCTTATAATGGAAGCCTTGGAATTAATGACTGAGATGTCAGAAAATGGTTGTTCCCCCGACATATGGACATACAATCTTGTTATTAATGGACTTTGCAAGATGGGCTGTGTATCTGATGCTTATGGCCTGATGGATGATGCTATAGCCAGAGGGTACATTCCTGACATTTTTACTTTCAATACGTTGGTTGATGGCTTTTGCAAGCAATTGAAGTTGAATAGTGCAATTGAGATTATAGAGAGAATGTGCAGTCATGGTGTTTTTCCCGATGTGATCACATATAACTCATTGTTGAATGGCCTATGCAAGGCTTCAAAATATGAACATGTGATGGAAATATTTGACACAATGATAGTGAAACAGTGCATCCCCAACATCATTACTTACAATATACTCATTGAGAGCTTGTGCAAGGCTCGTAAAGTAAAGGAAGCTTTGGATTTGCTCATTAAGATTGAAATAAAGGGGATTGCACCAGATATTGTAAGTTTTGGCACACTGATTAATGGTCTTTGTGATCAAGGGGAGCTTGATGAAGCCTACAACTTTTTCAGGAAAGTGGAGGAGCACTATAAGGTTTCTCATACGACAGCAACATATAATATAATGATCAATGCTTTTCTGGGAAAACTAAAAATTGATCTGGCAGCAAAGCTTTTTAATGAGATGAGTGTCAAAGGTTGCATGCCCAACAGTTACACATATCGTGTGATGATTGATGGATTCTGTAGAGCAGGGGATGTTGACTCTGGGTATAAGCTTCTACTAAAAAAAATTGAGAAGGGTTTTATTCCAACGCTTGCTTCATTTGGACGAGTAATAAATTGCCTTTGTGTGAAGCATAGGGTTCGTGAGGCTGTTGGGATCATTCACCTTATGGTTCACAAAGGTATTGTTCCTGAGGTAGTGAACACTATTTTTGAGGCTGACAAAAAGGAGGTGGCTGCGCCTAAGATTCTTGTGGAAGACTTGTTGAAGAAAAGCCATATAACTTATTATACTTATGAACTTCTCCATGAGGGTGTTCGGGATAAAAAGATGCTAAAGAATATGCTTCCAAGTAGATTCTTACGTGATCCAAAGAAGATGTCCTCTTCTGTTAATACATCGATATCTTGAATGCATGGAACAGTCATACATTTTGCATGATATTAGTTGCAAACCTTGTGAAGCTTCAATTTCTATTGCCATGTAAGAAAAGGTCTACTGGCATATCAACAAAGAAGACATTCAACAGGATTTTACAAGGATGTGGAGACATCCTAATAATATGTCAAACTACATGAGCACTCATGTATAGAATCATATTTCTGTCATAGGCTGCTCTTTCCTTTGTTGACAGAATTCCAACATGTCAGCAAGCTCCTCCACTGATAGTCCTGGGTATGTAGCTTCACTTGGGCCGAGATCATCTTCATTCAACTATTGAGGCTCCAATCTCTGTTGCCATGGAAGCTAGGTAAGGCATTTAGCTACCTCTTGGTGATTAAAATTCTCATTCCTGGTGAAATAAAGACTTCTTTTTTCCTGATATGGTAGTGCTCCATATAATGCTTACTCTTCCCTCCTCTCCACTTCAGAATTCCCCATGTCTCAGAAATCTGCGCTACAAGGAATCCTGCCCATCTGGCCTCTTCAGGCTGAGTTCACCAGATATTGAGATTGAACACATTTGTGCGCTCAAACTCTGGTAACTTGCAAGGCACTATGCTAAGTCTCGGTAATGTACATCCTCATTTCTCTTGGTAAAAAGAAATAGTGGGACATTTTCATTTTTACTTATCTTAGTGCTGTGTATTTCATTCACTCCGTTTAACCTGTAGATTCTTTTTATTCTCTAAGAATCAACCATATATATGTCAGATAATCTTGTCAAATATTGTAAACTTCTACCAAATTGCTTAGAGAAATATGGCAATGTCCCTTGCCTTTGACAGTTTTAAATTTTTTCTGAACGAGAACCTATGAAGTTGATAGCTCTGATTGTTGATTGGGCTTGAGTGATTTGAACTAGTGATGCCATTAATTTTTACATACAGAGCTAGACAAACTCAAACTCACATCTTCAGATTCATCCACTTCATTCTAGATTGATGAGGTTGCAGCATATTTCAAGATTGGTTTACATGGAAAATGAATTGCAACGGATGCCTGTTCAAATTTACTAATATGCAGGCCAGTCAATGGAGAAGGATGAACCAGTGAGGACAGGCTTATAAAAATGAGAACGTGACCTCAACTCTGCTGACTAGTCATTCAAGGCTAGGTGCAGCATAAGAACGAGAGCTTTGTGCTGGTGAGCATCTGGAAGTGAAATCTGTTTCATAAGTACTGTGATATGATGGGCGGAATTATTTACAAGCCTGCGAAGAGAATGGAAGATAGTCATCATATGTCATATTTGGTTCAGCACTATACATATTTATTTCCTGGAGGTACTTGTAATCGTGTATGCTTTGCATTTACCAATCACCTTTTCCTTTTCAAACAACCGTTCGTCCTATCTTATTTTAGCAATGACAAGGAACGTAATATTAGCTTCCATTCTAAGTTTTGGAGTCCTCCCTGTGTTGCACAAAACTTTTCAAGACGTCAATTTGTCTTGTATCACATACAAGTGGAAAGAAAACCTTTTCATTGTGGATACCATGAATGCTAAATGTCTCTTTTAACAGATCTGTACCGTTCTATCCTTACAAAGCAAATGAACATGATATGCCACATGTAAGAAGAATATTCCCATTTCTGATCTTAGTTGTCGCTTTATGACCTGGTCAGCCACTACCATCTTCTCCTTTATGAAGCAATCCATTTCGGAACAAAGAGAAGCTTTTCTGAAATCGAGAACGGTTCCGTGTAATGGTAGTTGATTCACACCCAAAACTTAAAAGGCCAATAATTACTATGTAGGCTGATAGATAAAGGGCTGAATGCTTTGGATCATCTGCAAACACGTGGTTAACAAATCTACTTTCCTACTTTGGCATATGTGATTTCTCCGTTGGATACTCTGAAACCTGTATCCAGTTGATTTAGTCCAATTCACAATCATTTGGTCTATCATCACTGTATTTGCCCATGGCCCAAACCTGCCAAAGATGGAGCTAGGTCAGTCTTTAGACTTATTTCATTGTTTCTCCAGTTCTGACCATTTATGCGAGAGATACAGAGAGAAAATGAGAGAGCTCACTTGATTTTGCGTGGAAGAACATCCAGTGTGATCATGTCGGTAAGTTTGACATCCTGCTGCAATCAAAGACGCGGGCAGGATCTTCTGTGAAAATATACTAAGATCATAACATGAACAGCTATGGAAACGATGGAAAAATTATCACCGGGAAGAACAAATTTATTCTTTACCTTTTCACTTTCAATGCTTCTTTCAGGAAAGCAACACGCCGCACTGTTCTAAGGTTTGCAGGCGACACCATGATTTGATAATGCCTGAATCGAGCATCTAAAATCCAGCATCATTGCATGGTTCCATTACACCACTGTGATAATACAAACAAAAATGCATGGTCAAGAGGAGCATCACGCAGAAGAGCAAACAATCAATAAGCTATCGAGTATTGAAGGAAACCCAGCCTTCGCAAAGCCAGCAAAGAGGGAGCTGGCAAAAATGAAGTGATGGTTCATATAAAGAAGATGCTTGGGAACTCCAAGCACTACTTCCTACTATAAGAAGTCAATATTAGAGACTATGGTTGAATACAAGAGAGCGATTGAGGAACATGGTTCCTTTGGTCATGTTAACCGCACCACCTAATTCCCCTTGCATAAACTACTCTGTTAATCTAAAGGAATGGTTAAACATGCTCAAAATGCAGTGCTGGTAAGCTCAACTTAAGTACTTAAGACAATGGGATGCTGACTCACAAGCTTATAACATTAAGTAGGGAACAACGAAGTTATCATAGAAGATATTGTTTAACTGACATCTGTCTGTTGTCAGGATTGCCAGCCTGAGAAGGTTCAAGGAATGGGCTATGACATGTAGCATCCAGAATCCGGATCCTCTTCTTGACGCATGTATACACAATGGAAGCAAACATATATTTGACTAGTTTGCTTCCTCAAATATATTTTATCAGGTAAAATCCTCGATCACTGCATGAAAGTGGCACAAAAAGTTGCACAAGATCTGGACATCCACCCAATTGAAGTCTCAAAGTATTTTTATTCAAACAATACTCCAACCAGGTTCCTTCTTTACTTTAGCTCCTTTCATTGAGCTTCTAATGTTCATGACTTCTCCCCACTGGCCCATGTCAGCGTAGATGTTTGACAAAGAAATATAAGCTCCAGCATCAGATGGCTCGCAGGCAGTGATCTTTTTTGCTGCTAGTTTTCCGAGCTCAATGTCACCATGTAATTTACAAGCAGCAAGCAGTGTCTCCCAAACCAGAGCATTAGGTTTGATTGGCATGTTGCTGATGAACCTTTCAGCCTCTTTAAGTCTCCCTGAGCGACCAAGAAGATCGACCATACAGGCATAGTGGCGGTAGTTAGGCTCAATGCCGTAATCCTTAACCATTGAATCAAAATGGAAATAACCTTCTTCAACCAAACCACTGTGGCTACAAGCCGAGAGAACCCCAACAAAAGTCACTGGATCAGGTCTCATCTTCTTTCTCTTCATAAGCTCGAAGAGCTTCAAGGCCTCCTCACCTATTCCATGTCTGGCATAACTCATGATCATTGTCGTCCAACCTATTAAATCAGGCGCATCAATCTGATCATATGCTTTAACACATTCATTGATGCCCCCAAATTTGGAGTACATTGCCACTAGTGAACTACCAACAGCCGCATTGGAGTCCAATCCTACTTTCATTGCATAAGACTGCAGCTGTGTTCCTATGTCTAATCTGTTTGTGAGAGTAACAGCCTGAACAACAGATGATATACTGAAGGAGTCAACGGCAAAATTAGCCTTGAGCATCTTGCGAAACATCAACAATGCCTCCTCAATGTACCCATTCTGGGCATACCCTGAAATCATTGACGAACATGCAACATCATCCCACAAGGGTAGTAAGTCAAGTAGCCTTCTTGCCAATTTCAAATATCCGCATCTGGAGTACATCATAACAAGAGCACCGCCAACTGTGATCTCTTCACCAAACCCTAATCGAATAACTTTGGCATGAACTTCCTTGCCTTTGTGTACTAACTTTAGTGAACAGATTGCGGTTAAAATTGCAATAAAGGTCGATTGATCAGGACTATTCCCCTCAAGCAACATATTTCTGAATAGTCGAACTGCTTCATCTGGAAGATTATTTTTAGCAAAACCAGCAATCATAGATGTCCAGGAGACATTGTCTTTTTCACAAATTTGCCCAAAAATTTCATATGATTCTTCCAAACTATCACATTTAGAATACATTGTAAAAAGCGAACTAGCAACCGAGACATCGAAGACCAAGCCACTTTTAATAACATGAGAGTGGACCTGTCTCCCCAAGCTTAATCCATTTACAACACTTAAGAGACTGGAAGTACAGTACTTATCTGGTCTCACACCTTCCCGTAACATGCTCACGAACAATTCTACAGCCCTTTCAGCATCATTAGCCTGTGCATGCAGAGATATCATAACTGCATGATTATTGGGATTTCTCATCCTTTCCATTTCGTCAAGTATTAATTCGGATGAATCAACAGCTCCAACTTTGCAATACATATTGAATAATGAAGCCCCCACCGCAGGGTCCAGGTCAAATCCACATTTAATGATCAACGCATGGAATTGTGTGGCAGTTTTAGTCAATCCTCGTCTGCCACTAGCACTAAGTAAACTAGTAATAGTAAAGGTGTTTATTTCCTCCCCCAAACTTCTCATTTCTTTGAACAGTAGGACCGCAGAAATATAATCATCCAGCTGCACAAAACCTGAAATCATGGCAGTCCAAGAAACAACACTGCGGAAACGCATCCGAGTAAATATCTTCATAGCTCCTTCCATATCTTTGCATTTGGCATATAAATCAGAAAGCGAAGTATTTACGTACACGTCATAATTTCCACACTTGATTATCCACCCTTGGACCATCTTTCCAGTCTCAAGGTCTTCAAGCATAGCACAGGCCGTCAGGACACAAGGGAAAGTGAAACTATTGGGCAGAAAAGTGCCATGACGACACAATTGCCGGAAAAGATCCAAAGCAATCTGATTCTCTCCATTCCTAACTGCCCCTGCAATTATAGCATTCCAACAAACCACATTCTCACACGACACATCACGAAACACCCTCAGAGCATCATCAAACCTATGGTTCTTCGCCAGCAAATCAATCATCCCAGCTCGAACATAACCATTCGCACGAAAACCTTTCCTCAATGCCAGAGAATAGACTTGCATACCATTCCAGGAAGCTCGCAATGCAGTACAAGCCGAGATAACACTTCCATAAGTTATCTCGTCAGCATCGAAACCCAACTTATGCATCCTGCAAAAGTGTTTCCACGACTCCAAGAATAATGATTTCTTATTGAAACCTGAAATGAGAATGTTCCAAGAAAAAACACTCCATTGAGGAGCCGTATCAAACAGATTGAGTGCATATCCTGTGGCACCACATTTACAGTAGCAATCCATCAAAGAATCCGCAATGCCCACTTGGGTTTGTAAAAGACGCGTTTTGAGAAACTGGGCATGCAAAATTTTCGTGTTTGGCGCAGTGCACTGCCTAGACTTGATATAATCATCGAAGATGACAAGAAGAGGATCGACCGGAGCGACAGCTGGTTCGGGTTCTCCATCGATGAGCGATGGAGGGTCGATGACGGCCAAGGAATGCTTGAGCTTTACAGCGGATGATGACGAAACTTTCTCGCGGATGTTGCGAAGGAGGAGAGATTTCATTTGGGTTCGGAGAGGAGAGTACAACGAAAATTGAGGTTTTGAAGATGAGCGGGGAGATAATGTATATGTAGATTCTGTCGGAACAAGGTGACACAGAACGTCAAGATGGCCGAGTTGGTCTAAGGCGCCAGTTTCAGGTACTGGTCCGAAAGGGCATGGGTTCGAATCCCATTCTTGACAATCTTTATTTTCCTTTTTTTTTTTTTTTTTGTTTTCTAAATTGAAACAAACTTTTAATTTTTCTGTGAATTGAGAATTTAATGTTCTGATGACATAAGAAATTGATATATCCATCGCACGGTTATTCACGTTTGATTCGGGCAATATATGACTAGTTTGTTTGGCATTGTGGTTATTTCAGAATCCCATTCTGGAAAATACATTTTTTTTTCCTCAAACGGAACTTTAATTTTTCTGTGAATTAAGAATTTAATATTCTGATGACACAAGAAATTGATATATTCATCGCACAATTATTTACGTTTGATTCGAACAATACGTGACTAGTTTGTTTGGCATGGTTATTTCAGATTTATTTTCTAGTAAATTTATTTAGTGTAGAAGAAGAAAATATAATACATAAAATTTGTTCTATTTCTATTCATTCTACTGCAGTTTCTTTAGATTTGTCATTGTAAATTAATCGATAGCTAATTAGCCTAGGCATATGATATGATGAGGAAGGAATTCAATTCTTAACGATCTCTCTTTTGCAATTTTTTTTTCTAAATTGAAACAAACTTTTAATTTTCCAACGAATTGAGAATCTAATGTTCCAATAACACAAGAAATTGGTAAATTCATTGCACAGTTATTTACGTTTGTATCAAAAAATATATGACTAGTTTGTTTGGCATGGTGGTTATTTCAGATTTATTTCCAAGTAAATAAAAGAAGAAAATGAATTACATAAAATTCGTACTAGTTCTTTTCATTGTAAATTAATCGATAGCTGTTTAGCCTAGACATATGATACGACAAGGAAGGAATCATATTTAAAAATCTCCACAACGAGACCAGAGAAGGTGTGTAGTACCCAAAAAAAAAAAAAAAAAGTTATGCTGAAAAGTCACATTTGCACATGCTTCCACAAATTTCACATTCGTGCTGAAAATTGGAGGACACTTAGAAGCAAGATAAAAACGACACAAGCTATATACGAAGCAGCAAATCGATAAAGTTGAGGACCAAAATGTAATTTTCCTTTTCTTATTTTGGGCAAATGACCCCTAAATTTCGATCAAATATACAACGTGACTCCTGAATTTTTAATATATTTAATATGATTCCTAAAATTTGCTCAAAGTTTAAAGTGATCCCTAAATAAGGATTATATTAAATAAATTAAAATTTTATGAATATTTTCATATAATTAAGAGATTATATTAAATATTTATTAATAATTAGGGACCACATTAAATAAATTAAAAAATTAAGGACGATATTATTTATTAGACTAAAGTTTAGAAACTATTTCGGAGGGAACATTATATGTTGGATCAAAAGTTTATGAATAACTTGTACTGTTAGCCTTTTCATTTTCAAACCATGCTTGCAGTGGAGACAAGGTTTGGTGGTTCCGAGAAACAAGAACGACCCTGGTCAACGAGGAAGCCCGATCTCATCTTCTAAAAATTTCTTTCCTTTTTCTATTCCGTTTTTAAATGGAAAGGTGATCCTTGTACAGCAAAGTCAATGTCGGAAATCCGGAGCAGATAATTTTCTTTAGCTACATTTAGTTGTCCAGATTTCTAATCGGGATAAAACTGGATATAAAATCCTATGATTTTTTTATATATTGTCAATTGTTTGGTGAATCACAGTATTAAAATCGGATATATTCACACCATATCATGTACATTTTTTTGATATAAATGGCATGTCATTATAATTAAACCTAAATATTCATAAACGGAGATAGTAAAAATCTCTCATAATATTATTCCTTAATTTATTTTTATTTTATTTTTCCTCTTTTTTATATTATTTTCTTTATTATTTCTTTTTTCCCCTTCATCATTCTTTAATAAAATTTTATCAAATAGTAAATTGTACTAACATACCTAAAATACAAAAATACCTAAAATATATAATGAATATAAATATTGAATTTATAAATTGAATGTTTATTATAAGATAGAATTAAAGTTTAATATATAAATTAAAATAAAATTAATTAAAAATAAATTAAAAATAAATTTCTATTTTTTATTTCTTATTTCTTAAATTAGAATTCCTGCCCATATCCCCATTATATCTGACTTTATCCTATCTTGAGCAAGTACCAAATGTAATATATGATAAATTATTATTCGAGAATCAATGATAAGGATAGAAAAACATATC
This sequence comes from Eucalyptus sideroxylon x Eucalyptus melliodora, assembly GCA_016097485.1. Lineage (NCBI taxonomy): Eukaryota > Viridiplantae > Streptophyta > Magnoliopsida > Myrtales > Myrtaceae > Eucalyptus > Eucalyptus sideroxylon x Eucalyptus melliodora. The sequence continues at coordinate 7,543,672 of CM027825.1, forward strand.
AAGTGAAGTGCATTCATTGTGGGTCCGTGCTTAAGTATCGTGTTACTAATGGTACTTCTACAATGAGGAAACACTTGACCACATGCAAGAGGTTTTCACGTAATGTAGATAAGAGGTAGAAATTTTTTGCACCATGTAATGTCGACATGGCTAGCAAGGCAGGAGGAGATTCTAGTATGGATAGCGTTTTATTGACATGGTCGTTTAATCAGGAAGTAGGCAAATGCTTGCTCTATTCATCATCCTTGATGAGCAACATTTTTCCTTGGTTGAACGTGAATTTGTTACTAAATTACAACCTCTTTTCAAATAATTATCACGTTTCACAATGGCAAAAGATTGCATGGAGTTGTATTTATGTGAAAAAAAAATTTTGAAAAATTATTTTAAAAAAATTAATTCTAGGATCACATTCACGACTGATACATGGAGTTCCAATCAAAATCTGAATTATTTGTGTCTCATTGCACATTTTATTAATGAAAATTGGAAGTTGCATAAAAAAATCATCAACTTTGTAGTGATGTATAGTCACAAGGGTAGGAAGATTGGGAAAATTATGGAGAAATGCATTCAGGAGTAGGGAATAGAAAAAAATGTGTTCACAATTAACGTGGATAATGCTAGCTTGAATGATATTGCAATTGGCTATTTGAGGGAAAAACTTTCGAAAGAAAAGTCGTTGATATTATATAGTAGTGTTTTACATATGAGGTGTACAACTCATATATTAAATTTGATTGTGAGAGATGGCTTGATTACGGTACATGACTCTATTGCACGTATCCGAAATGTGGTTAGGTATGTAAGGAGTTCTCCCACAATAGTCAAATGATTTCAATCTTGCATTGAGAGAGAACGAATCACTTATAATGGTTCGGTAGTTCTTGACGTTGCCACTAAATGGAACTTCACTTACCTCATGTTAGATACTGTCATAAAGTTCAAAAAAGTTTTCGAAAAAATGGAAGAAGACAATTCATTTTTTGTAAGTGAGCTTAATCATGAAACTCCTAATGATAATGATCGGGAAAATGATATTATTCTTTCGGAATTTCTAAATTTTTTTTATGATGCCACCAAATAGATGTTTAGGAGTTCATATGTTACTTCAAATGATTATTTTGAAATGATAGCTCTTTTGTATAGATATTTGAAAGATACAGTTGATGCTTTAGATCCTAAGCTTTAAGCTATGAGTGTGAAAATGAAAGAAAAATTTGACAAATATTATGGAAGTTTGGATAAAGTGAATATGATGGTGTTAATTACGGTTGTGTTAGATCTTAGAGTCAAGTTAAATTATGTAAGTTTCTTGTATGGACAAATTCATGATGATGAATCGAAAATTAAAGAGATGCATTACAAGGTAAATGATACATTGGAGCGTTTGTATGAATTTTATGAGCAACATTCTCTTATTTCAAGTGATTAAAATTTTGGTAGCCATAATTTGTGTGCAAGTAGTAGTGGTTCCAATGTCAATACGAGTGGTAATGAAGGAATAAAGAAGTATGACGGCCAAACTTAGAAGAAAATGTTTTTATACTCAAATGAACAAGAGTGTGGTAACAAGAAGTCTAAGCTTGATGAGTATCTTCAAGAAAAAAATAAAAAGGATCTTGATCTTGACCTTTTGATTTGGTGAAAGACTAATAACTCAAAATATAAGATCATTTCTTTGATGACTCAAAATATTTTGTCTATCCTTGTAACTACCATTGCTTCAGAGTCAACTTTTAGTATATTGGGTCATGTGCTTAATAGCTTTCAAAATTCTTTAACTCCCAAAGTAGTGGAAGTTTTGATTTGTACTCAAGATTAGTTGAGAGCCATTCGTGTACCGCTTGATGTTGAAGAGTGCATCAAGAACGCAAAAAAATTTGAGTTGGGTAAGTAATGTTTTTTTTTTGTAAAGGTTGGGTAAGTAATGTTTATATCTTTATATATTGTAATTATTTTTGTATATCTAATAAGTGAATATTTTATTTAATTTCATTTTTTTTCCAGATATGGATGGTCTTAATGCGAAGATTATCGTCGATAAATAGAGTTGGTGGTGTCATATCTGCAATGGGTCCAGCGGTTGAGAAGTCAAGCAAATATATTTTTTTTTTGGCTTTGTGCTGCTTTAACTGTGCAGAAGTTGATTAATGAGCAACTTTGTTTGTCGTAATGTGAATGCAGACTCCTCTTATGTACATTGAATTTTTAAACTATGTTGTCAAAAAGTTTAAGAGCCTTTAGATGGGCAAAATGGCATGCTTCATGGAGTATTATCGATATTGAATTTTTTTTTTCTATGTCTTTACTTAAGATTTTGACTAATTTTCATTCATGTCTTTGCAGGGTTTTGCTGTGCCAAAGGAATCACAGGGAAATGTTACAGAGCTCACACTATGGAGTAAATGAAAATTTGAGATTTTGTTGGCACTTCTGGTTTTTCATCTCCTTAGTATATTTTGCTTCATCATTTTCATTTGACTCAGCTAAAAAGGCATATGGCATATGACAAATGTGACGATTTAAGCTTTAGTGCACATATATAATTATAATTAATCAAGCATCTCATTTCCTCTTTGGAAACTTCTTATTAATTTTGATTATGTATGTCCATATTCTTGACAATTGGCATTGGTATGTTTGCAAAGATATGGGAAGTTACCGTAAAGTATGCGCGTACATTATAATTCAAATCTTACAAAAAAAAAAAAAAACTGTTGGAATCTGGAACCGACCCTAGAATTTGTAACAGGGTAGGTTCCAGGTTCTTGGTTCTACGAGTAAGTTCCAAGTTCAAAAAAATGAGAAACCTATATCCGGGAGTAAATTCCAGGTTCCAGATGGAACCAAACCGAAATCTGGAACCGCTCACTCCTACTTGCAGTGGAGACGAGGTTTGCTGCTTTCTTGAGAAACAATAACGATCTTGGTCAACGAGGAAGCCCGATCTCATCCTCCGGATTTTTTTTTTCCTTTTTCTATTCCGTTTTTAAATGGAAAGGCGATCCTCGTACAACGAAGACAATGTCGGAAATCCGGAGCAGATAATTTTCTTTAATATGTAATCGGTGCATTTCCTGCAAAGAATGCCTCCTACTTGCTCATTAAGCCGCAGTAATGGCCCTGATTCTTGTTTGACAATTGCTTTCGATCCGACGGCGAGTTGACCAACGCGTTGTATATTAAAGTACTGTACCATGAATCCTCCACGTCCAGATCTGAAATCAGAGAGAGAGATGGCAGGAGAAGAAAACAGAGTTGTTCTTCACGGAAATTTGGCTAGTCTGCACAGCGCGAGGGTGAAGCTAGCTCTGAAAGTGAAAGGGATCGAGTATGAGTTCGTGGAAGAAGATTTGACGAACAAGAGCGAGGCACTCTTGTGGTACAATCCTGTTTACAAGAAAGTCCCTGTTCTTGTTCACAATGGCAAGCCCATCATCGAGTCGATCGTCATTATCGAGTACATCGACGAGACCTGGAAGGAGGGTCCTCGCCTCTTGCCCCAAGATCCCTACGAAAGAGCCAAAGTTCGCTTCTGGACCGGCTTCATCCAACAGCCGGTCAGTGCCAATTTTCCTGCAAAATGTTTGATGAGATTTCTCGACGGCTACACGATCATTTCCTGCATTACTGCATCGTCACAAGACAAACGGATTAAACCTTTCGTTTACAGCATTACACGATTTACCATCTTGTCTATTAATCAGTGCGTGCCCTTGTTCGTAGTAATGATCTTAACTTGCAAGTTTATTGAGTGTACAAGGGAGTAGTAATTAATATACATGGAATAGGAAATGAGGACAAGTTTTCCTTCTTTCCCAATTAAATCTCGATAACGTGTGTCCGCACTGCCAAGAGAACTTTATATTACAGCGACGGTAAGGATGACACCGACAACAGTTGCATCAACCTGCTGTTGTCTTTAATTGCGATTACCTTGAGATAGGTAGCTGCTGCCTACTTGTCATCCATCGAGCACGAGAAATAGAAAGATTTTCTCTTTGCAACGTAGACTGATCAAACTAGAGTTCAAGCAAGTTTAAGATTGGGAGTTGTTGACTGCAGTTGTATGAGGCCACTGCCTCTGTGATCAAAACTGATGGAGAAGCGCAAGAGAGAGCTGTCGAGAAAGTGCACGAGAAACTGAAGGTGTTGGAAGAGGGTATCGAGGGCAGATATCCGGGGGGATTTCCATTTATCAACGGCGACAACATGGGACTCCTAGACATTGTTGTCTTTTTGATTTTGGGACATCTTGAAGTTCTGGAAGCAGTCCTCGGCGTAAAATTTCTGGATTCGGAGAAGTATCCAAGGGTGACCTCTTGGGTGAAAGCTCTAAAGGAGTTGCCGGTGGTGAAGGAGGCACTATGAGAAGCTGCTTCAGTTTTTCAGGGATGGGCTCTTAAATCTGCAGCAGCTTGATGCTTATAAGGGTCTCCTTAATCATAAATCTATGTCACTCAAATTATATATTTGATGGCACTTTTATGTAATCCAAATGCATTTGCGGAATAAGCTATTGTCCATTAAAGTTCAATTCAAATGTTCCACTACATCTCAATCTCTCTACCAATTCTTTTATTGCGATGACACTAAACTAGCCGTTCTTTTCATCCTACTATGTTATATTATGTTGCTATCAACTATTGATATTAGGAAAAATTTCACATAATGACCTAAAGTGTATCCTAAAAAAAAAACCTCATAATGAACATTATTTTAAATAAGAGTATATTATGTTGCTATCGACCATTGATATTAGGAAAAATTTCACATATTGACCTAAAGTGTGATCCTCAAAAAAAGGTTTATGGTGAATATTATTTTAAATAAGAGTTTAAAGTGATTAACACAATTTCAAATAAGGGATTAAGTGGGCACATACTCACGTGCACTTTTCAGGTTATGGTTAAGGGCATTTTTGTCTAAAGCTATTTTTTTCTTTCTTTCTCTGTTCTTCTTTCTTCCTCCTACGGCTGAGCTGACTCTCCAGTTCACCTTCTTTCTTTTCTCTCCTTCTCGTCTTCCTTAGCGCGCTCAACGAAACCCCTTCACTTCAAACAAAAGCAAAATGCATAAGCAACGTCTAGGCTGGTTCACATCGACAAGTAAGGGGACAAATGATAATCAAATTGTTATTAGAAACAATTTTGGCCAAAAATAAATTTTTCTATTTCTATTCCATAAACTTATTTCAAAATATTTGACCACATTTGATAATGACACAAAGTTTCCAGAATAAAAATTTATTTGATAACTGTTGTACTTTAGCTGGTACGTCCATGATGGGGTGCGAACGGAACGCACCGTTTCGTCTTGATGCGTTACAATGGAAAGTCACTAATGGAGGGGTACGAAGGAAGACATATAAAAGCCTCCCGAACACAACCGTTGGACTGGTTGGAAAACATTCGCACCAAATTTTCTCTTTATTTCCATCAAAGAAGAGAAAGGAATTCCATTTCACTTTTGCAAGAACGATCGGCATTTACACTGTGGAAATCGGGTGCTTTCCTTGTGATTGCATCCAGACTAACGTGAGGAAGTGTTGTTCGTGATTTATTCGCAATTCAATGTTCGTTCCGAGGCTATTTGTTGTTTGCGCATCGGAATCAGGTAAGTTGTCTTCCGCCGACTTGAATTCCAACAATAACAATACAAAATTTCCAACCCCCTCCTCCCTGATCTCGCCACTACTCTTTGCCAAACCTGCTCACTCCCAAAGCACATTGTTCTCGTTAGCCTCGTTGCATAGCTAGGTGATCCCGAAGTGACAGATATTGGCTTTGAACAATGGCTCTGTCACCATGATGCCGCTGTTTTTGATGTGGTTGTGGACGAGGATCATGTTGAGGCCAATGTTGTTGTGGATGTAATCAAGGTCATGTGCGACGTTGGTGGCAATCTGCATCCTTAACGAGGACCGTGAAATTGGGCATTTTAGGGTTTCGTAGGCAAATGGAGAGACTAGCACCACCAACGAATTCGTAGACGAAGAAGGTGTTGTCGTCGGAGATAAAGGCGCCAAGCAGCTTCACAATACTGATCAGATGGCTCGGATCGATCACCCTGAGAAGGTCCTTGAGGTGGCCCATGTTGATCTTGCGCTTGAACTTGCGTCGGAACATGACAACGTCCTTGCCACGGAGGGAGCAACGAATTATATATGTATATTTGTTGCAAAAAGGTGGTTACTCCGGTTTTATTCCCAGGTAAATTTATTTAGCAAAAATGAAGAAAATGAATTACACGAAATTTGTGCTAGTTCTGTTCATTCTAGATTCTTCATAGTAGATCAATTGATAATTGTTTATAAATGCGGAGGAAATCAAGTCGAATGTTTAAAATATCCATAACTATGCCACAAAAGATGTGGATAAGTACAAATTATTAATATATGGATAAGTACTGCAGAAATTCTAAAACTTATTATGAAAATGCAATTAAGTAATAAAACTTATAAAAAGTGTAATGAAGTCTTAAAACTTGTCAAATTATTTCAGTCGAGTCCTAAAATTAATACCGTTAGCCCTTTTAACAAAAAATGTTAACGTGGCCTTTAAAATAATTTTTCTTTTTTCAAATGGTTTTTTAATTATTTTTATTCAATTTTTTTAAAATAGATTTAAAAACTAAAAAGAAAAGAATTTTTTTTTTTAAATTGTTAAAAAAAGAGGAAAGAAGATAAAGCAGCTCCTCCCTTCTTTGTCGCCGCCGCCGCTGCCGATCGTCGGAGGGGCCGGCGACGTCGCTTGCCCTAGGTGCGGGTGGTTGGCAACCCTTGCTAAGCTCAAGTGAGGGTACCTAGATCTAGGTACGCCGGCCCTCGCGGGGGTTGGCGGTCGTCACTCGGCTTGGGCAAGGCGTTGCCGACACTCACGGGGGTGGCGACCATTGCCGACCCCGGGCGACGCCTTGCTAAGATCTAGCGAGCCTCGTCGGCCTTGAGCGAGGGCCAATGAGGCATCGCCCAAGGCCGGCAACAATTCGCCCAAGCTAGGCGACGGCCACCAGCCACCCACGCCTAGTGCCGACGATCGTTGCCGGCCCCTCCGACGAGGCTGCCATTTTTTTATGTTTTCTTTTTTTAATTGTTTTCTTTTTTAAATAAATTTTTACTTTTCTTTTTTAAAATTTTTTTAAATCTAATTTAAATAAAAAAAATTAAAAAGCCACATGGAAAATAAAAAAATTAATTTTAAATGCCACATCAGCATTTTTCGTTAAAAAAGTCGACGGCGTTAATTTTAGGACTCAATTGAAATAATTTGATAAGTTTTAGGACTCAATTACACTTTTTACAAGCTTTACGACTCAATTGCATTTTCATGACAAGTTTTAAGATTTCTGTAGCATTTATCCCTTATTTTAAAATCACTCGCCTTGTGCCTACTTTACGATTTGGGATATATTGACGCAAGCTGCACAAAATACATAGGTGAAGTGAAAATAAATTTACTGACAAAGGAGCAAATTGATAAGCTCGAAGACCAAAGTGGAATTCTCCTTTTTGTCATTTCCAGACCCTGCTTCCCGCTCAAGACAAGGTTTCGCTGTTTCTTGAGAAACGAGAACGATCTTGGTCAAAGGGGAAGAACAAGGATCTCTTCTTCTGAAAAATTTTCTCCTTTTTTCTCTCCATTTTTAAAAGGGAAGGCGATACTCGTGCAGTGTACCCATTACCTCAAATCCAAAGCAGATAATTTTCGTCAATATCTATTCCCTCCATTTCTTGCAGAGAACGCCTTCGACTTGCCCGTGTCAGAAAGCTGTAATAACGGCCATGGTTCTTGTCAAACAAGCCAAAGATGCCGTCGACTCAGTGTTGAGTCGAACAACACGTTGTATATAAAGCACTAAACCCATGAAGCCCCCACGTCCAAACTGAAATTCAGAGATAGACACCCAGAGAGAGAGAGAGAGATGGCAGGAGAAGAAAACAGAGTGGTTCTTCATGGAACGTGGGCTAGTCTGTACAGCAAGAGGGTGCAGCTAGCTCTGAAAGTGAAAGGGATTGAGTATGAGTTCGTGGAAGAAGATTTGACGAACAAGAGTGAAGCCCTCTTGCGGTACAATCCTGTTCACAAGAAAGTCCTGTTCTTGTTCACAACGGCAAGCCCATCGCCGAGTCGCTGGTCATCATTGAGTACATCGACGAGACTTGGAAGGAGGGTCCTCGTCTCTTGCCCCAAGATCCCTACGAAAGAGCCAAAGTTCGCTTCTGGGCTGGCTTTCTCCACCAGCAGGTCAGTGCAAATTTCCTGCAAAATGTTTGATGAAATTTCCCAACGTGTACGTGATCATTTCTTGCATTATTCCACGGTCACAGTACAAGCTAATTAAGCCTTTTTGGTTCACAGCTTGACATGATTTACCATCTTGTTTATCAATCAGTCTGCGCAAGTGTTCATAGTGATGATCTCGACTTGCAAATTTATTGAGTATACATTGGATTAATGTGAAGTAGGAAAAGAGGACAGTTCTGTTTTTTCTATTTAAAATCTCAAGAACGGGTGTCGGCACAGCTAAGGGAGCTGTATATTAGCGACAATAACCATAACACAGACAACAGCTGTATCGAGCTGCTGTTGTCTTTAGTTGCTATCACCTTGAGATAGGTGGGCTGCTGCCTGATTGTTATTCATCGAGCATGAGAAATAGAAAGATGTTTCTTTTGCAAAATTGACCGATAAAAAAAAGGTAAGATTGAACTAGAGTTCAAGCAAGTTGATCATTGGAAGTCGTTAACTGCAGTTGTTTGAGGCCATGGCCTCTGTGATCAAAACTGATGGAGGAGCGCAAGAGAGAGCTGTCAAGGAAGTGCATGAGAAACTGAGGGTGTTGGAAGAGGGAATCAACGGAAGTTATCCTAGGGGATCACCATTTATCAATGGCGATGGCATGGGACTCCTAGACATTGTTGTCTGCTCAATATTGGGTGCTCATAAAGTTCAGGAAGAAGTCCTTGGTGTAAACTTTCTGGATCCAGAGAAGTATCCGACGGTAACCTCTTGGGTGAAAGCTCTAATTGAGTTGCCATTGGTGAAAGAGGCAATGCCTCCTCATGAGAAGCTGGTGGGTGTTTTTCAATTCTTCAGGGCTAGGGCTCTTGAATCTGCAGCAGCTTGATGCTTAGAATGGTCTCCTTCATAATAAAGATTGGAACCTCGTTTGTTACACCTACATGTTATATTTGATTGCGCTTCTATGTAATCCATATGTTTTTGCAGAATAAGATATAGCCCAATAAAGTTTACTTCATATGTTCCGCTACATCCTGGTCCCTCTATTGATTCTATCGTGGCGATGACACTGAACTAGCCATCCATTTCATCCTACCATGATATGTTGTGTTGCTACAGATAATTGATACTACTAGCTCCATGAAAAAACCGACTCTGTGCAACTTGCTACTTCAGTGAACACAACGAAAGGATCTAATGTTGCAAGAGGATTATCACATGCTTTTGCCGATAACCTCCTCTTGAAATGTATCCCTACATTTCTGATAACCATATTCCAATGTCAACTCCAACAAAAGAATTACTATTTTTCCCTCTTTGCACAATACAGTCCATAGTTGTGAACATATTTCTGCTTGAAGCCAGGTGAACCAGACTGATTGAAGTCAATTTAGGTCACGTACTATTGGATGGCTGATCTTTGCATTGTCAAGGATACTTTCAGTGTGAATTGCCCAGGGACTTTCTTTCTAGTCCGGTGGAAGTGCTCTGGGGACGAGACATATTCTTAGGATAGCAAGATTTGTTCTCACAGGAAAAGGAATGAAATTTATAATTTGAATGCCATGAATGATAATCATGGGCTCTCCATTTGGTCTTTGACAATAAATATTCCATGTTGTTTCCGAGAAATGATAAAATCATGCATTTACATTGTAATATCGTCGGTTCAACCATTATGATACATCAGCACATTGATATGTTTGATATATAGACCTCACTTATGTCACATGTCATGACCGAGTATGATTGTAATTGTGTAAGATAATGACCGTGTAATGATGCTTTGCCTTAATGGAGCCTTGCTAACGTCCGTGATGTGTTCCAATATGCCATTTTGTTTGACTGCATCCACGATTGGCGCTTGAGATAGATGCATATGAATGATCCTCCATTGGATAAGTACAGATTATTAATTCCGTCAAAAAGTTCTACTTGAGGACCAAAGTGTAATTCTCCTTTTAAATTTCATACCATGCTTACGCTCGAGATGAGGTTTCGCAGTTTCTTGATAAACAAGAACGATCTGGGTCAAGGGGGAAGAAGGATCTCATCTTCTGACGTTTTTCCTCCTTTTTGGTCTTTTCCACTTTTAAATGGGAAGGTGATGAGTACATTGAGTTGAATCCAGAGGTGATAAGTTTCTTTTATATGTATTCTGTCTATATCTTGCATAGAATACCTGCCACTTGCTCTCGTCAGAAAGCTTTAATAATGGCGATGGTTCTTGTCAAACAAGCCGAAGATGCTTTTAACTCCACGCTTCATTGAACAACGCTTTTTATATAGAGCACTAAACCCATGGATCCTCCACGTCCAAACTGAAATTCAGAGATAGACACCCAGATAGAGAAAGAGAGAGAGAGATGGCAGGAGAAGAAAACAGAGTGGTTCTTCATGGAACGTGGGTTAGTCTGTACAGCAAGAGGGTGGAGCTAGCTCTGAAAGTGAAAGGGATTGAGTATGAGTTCGTGGAAGAAGATTTGACGAACAAGAGTGAAGCCCTCTTGCGGTACAATCCTGTTCACAAGAAAGTCCCTGTTCTTGTTCACAACGGCAAGCCCATCGCCGAGTCGCTGGTCATCATGGAGTACATCGACGAGACTTGGATGGAGGGTCCTCGCCTCTTGCCCCAAGATCCCTACGAAAGAGCCAAAGTTCGCTTCTGGGCTGGCTTTCTCCACCAGCAGGTCAGTGCAAATTTCCTGCAAAATGTTTGATGAAATTTCCCAGCGTGTACGTGATCATTTCTTGCATTATTACACGGAACAGTACAAGCTGATTAAGCCTTTTGGTTCACAGCTTTACATGATTTACCATCTCGTTTATCAATCGGGGTGCGCAAGTGTTCATAGTGATGATCTTGACTTGCAAATTTATTGAGTATACATTGGATTAATGTGAAGTAGGAAATGAGGACAGTTCTGTTTTTTCTATATAAAATCTCAAGAACGGGTGTCGGCACGGCTGAGGGAGCTGTATATTAGCGACAATAACCATAACACTGAACAGCTGTATCAAGCTGCTGTTGTCTTTAGTTGCTATCACCTTGAGATAGGTGGGCTGCTGCCTGATTGTTATTCTTTGAGCATGAGAAATAGAAAGATGTTTCTTTTGCAAAATTGACCGATCGAAAAAAAGTAAGATCGATCTAGAATTCAAGAAAATTGATCATTGGAAGTCGTTAACTGCAGTTTTTTGAGGCCATGGCCTCTGTGATCAAAACTGATGGAGGAGCGCAAGAGAGAGCTGTCAAGGAAGTGCATGAGACAATGAGGGTGTTGGAAGAGGGAATCAATGGAAGTTATCCTGGGGGATCACCATTTATCAATGGCGATGGCATGGGACTCCTAGACATTGTTGTCTGGTCAATATTTTTTGCTCATAAAGTTCAGGAAGAAGTCCTCGGTGTAAACTTTCTGGATCCAGAGAAGTATCCAACGGTAACCTCTTGGGTGAAAGCTCTAATTGAGTTGCCATTGGTGAAAGAGGCAATGCCTCCTCATGAGAAGCTGGTGGGTGTTCTTCAATTCTTCAGGGCTAGGGCTCTCGAATCTGCAGCAACTTGATGCTTAGAATGGTCTCCTTCATAATAAAGATTGGAACCTCGTTTGTTACACCCACATGTTATATTTGATTGCGCTTCTATGTAATCCATATGTTTTTGCAGAATAAGATATAGCCCAATAAAGTTTACTTCATATGTTCCGCTACATCCTGGTCTCTCTATCGATTCTATTGTGGCGATGACACTGAACTAGCCATCCATTTCATCCTACCATGATATGTTGTGTTGCTACAGATAATTGATACTACTAGCTCCATGAAAAAACCGACTCTGTGCAACTTGCTACTTCAGTGAACACAACGAAAGGATCTAATGTTGCAAGACGATTATCACATGCTTTTGCCGATAACCTCCTCCTGCAGTGTATCCCTACATTTCTGATAACCATATTCCAATGTCAACTCCAACAAAAGAATTACTATTTTTCCCTCTTTGCACAATACAGTCCATAGTTGTGAACATATTTCTGCTTGAAGTCAGGTGAACCAGACTGATTGAAGTCAATTTAGGTCACGTACTATTGGATGGCTGATCTTTGCATTGTCAAGGATACTTTCAGTGTGAATTCCCCAGGAACTTTCTTTCTAGTCCGATGGAAATGCTCTGGGGACTAGACATATTCTTAGAATAGCAAGATTTGTTCTCACAGGAAAAAGAATGAAATTTATAATTTGAATGCCATGAATGATAATCATGGGCTCTCCATTTGGTCTTTGACAATAAATATTCCATGTTGTTTCCTAGAAATGATAAAATCATGCATTTACATTGTAATATCGTCGGTTCAACCATTACGATACATCATGAACATTGATATGTTTGATATATAGACCTCACTTATGTCACATGTCATGACCAAGTATGATTGTAATTGTGTAAGATAATGACCGTGTAATGATGCTTTGCCTTAATGGAGCCTTGCTAACGTCCATGATGTGTTCCAATATGCCATTTTGTTTGACTGCATCCACTATTGACGCTTGAGATAGATGCTTTTGCATATGAATGATCCTCCATTGGATAAGCACAGATTATTAATTCCGTCAAAAAGTTCTACTTGAGGACCAAAGTGTAATTCTCCTTTTAAATTTCATACCATGCTTATGCTCGAGATGAGGTTTCGCGGTTTCTTGATAAACAAGAACGATCTGGGTCAAGGGGGAAGAAGGATCTCATCTTCTGACATTTTTCCTCCTTTTTGGTCTTTTCCACTTTTAAATGGGAAGGTGATGAGTACATTGAGTTGAATCCAGGGGTGATAATTTTCTTTTATATGTATTCTGTCTATATCTTGCATAGAATACCTGCCACTTGCTCTCGTCAGAAAGCTTTAATAATGGCGATGGTTCTTGTCAAACAAGCCGAAGATGTTTTTGACTCCACGCTTCATTGAACAACGCTTTTTATATAAAGCACTAAACCCATGGATCCTCCACGTCCACTCTGAAACTTAGAGATAAAGACGCCCAGAAAGAGAGAGAGAGAGAGAGAGAGAGAGAGAGAGATGACCGGCAGGGTAGTTCTTCGTGGAATGTGGGCTAGTCCGTACAGCAAGAGGGTGGAGCTAGCTCTGAAAGTAAAAGGGATCGAGTATGAGTTCGTGGAAGAAGACTTGACGAACAAGAGTGAAGCCCTCTTGCGGTACAGTCCTGTTCACAAGAAAGTCCCTGTTCTTGTTCACAATGGCAAGCCCATTGCCGAGTCGCTGGTCATTATTGAGTACATCGACGAGACTTGGAAGGAGGGTCCGCGCCTCTTGCCCCAAGATCCCTATGAAAGAGCCAAAGTTCGCTTCTGGGCTGGCTTTCTCCACCAGCAGGTCAGTGCAAAGTTTCCTGCAAAATGTTTGATCATTTCTTGCATTACTCCATCGTCACCGGAAAAATGGACTATGCCTTTCGGTTCACAGCTTTTCATGATTTGCCATCTTGTTTATTGAACAGTATGTGCACTTGTTCGTAGTGATGATCTTGACTTGCAAATATATTGAGCATGCATGTGAGTAATTAAGAGACATGGAGACGACCATTTTTCTTTTTCCCCAATAAAATCTCCTTAACCTATGTCCGCACGACCAAGAGAACCATATTCCAGCGATGATAACATGATACTGACGACAGTCGCATCAACCTGCTGTCGTGTTTAATTGCTATTAACTTGAGATGGGTAGCTGCTGCCTAATTGAGGTAGAGAACTAGAAAGATTTTCTCTTGGAAGAATAGAACGATCAAACAAAAGTAAGATCAATCTAGAGTTCAAGCAAGTTTATGATTGGAAGTTGTGAACTGCAGTTGTTTGAGGCCATGGGCTCAGTGCTCAGAACTGATGGAGAAGCGCAAGAGAGAGCTGTCAAGGAAATGCATGAGAAACTGAAGGTGTTGGAAGAGGGAATCAAGGACAGTTATCCTGGGGGTCCTCATTTTTCAACGGCGACAACATGGGACTCCTAGACGTTGTTGTCTGTTCGATATTAGGTAATCATAAAGTTCGGGAAGAGGTCCTCGGTGTAAAATTTCTTGACCCGGATAAGTATCCAACGGTGACCTCTTGGGTGAAAGCTCTAACCGAGTTGCCGTTGGTGAAAGAGGCAATGCCTCCCCATGAGAAGCTGGTGGCCATTTATCGGCTTTATAGGGCTAGGCTTCTTGAATCTGCAGCAGCTTAATGCTTGTAAGGGTCTTGGGAACTTCGTCTATCAAAGTCACATGTTAAATGTGATTGCACTTCTATGTAATCCGACTGTGTTTGCAGAATAAGCTACATAGCCCAATAAAGTATACTTCAAATGTTCAACTACATCTCGGTCTCTCTTATCAATTGTTTTACCACAGTAACACTGAATTAGCCATTCATTTCATCCTACTGTGCTATATATTGTCGCTATTGATTATTGATACAACTAGTTATATATCAAACTGCCTTCCTGCAATTTGCAACTTCGCTGAACACAAAAAAGGATAATAATTCTGCCAAAAGATCATCACATCCTTTTGCCGATAACCTCCTTTTGTGGTGTAAAATGCCAACTTTTGTGTCACGTGTTCGGATGTTTTCTTCTTCCTTTGAACAATGCAGTCCATCCTGCGGGTAAAAGATCTCTGCTTGAATGCCAGTTAAATGGGACTGATTAAGGTCAATTTAGATCATGTACTATTGGGTGGCTGATCTTTGCGTTACCAGGGATATTTTCATTGTGAATGGCCCAGTATCTTCTTTCCAAGCTAGTTGTGTTCAGATGTGTTCTTCGTGTATGTGTGATTATGCTCTTGTGCCTGGATTTGCTCCTAGGATGAGACATTTTCTTAGGCTAAGCTAGATTGGTTCTCATAGGAAAAAGAACAATTTCTATAAATTCAAGACCTTGAATATTAATCCATAGGCTTTCCATTTGGTCAATTTGATTGCAAATCTATCATGTTGTTTCCTATATATAATCAAATCACGCATTTACATTCTTAGGACAGGACATCTTTCTTAATATAACGAGATGTGTTCTCATTGGAAAAAGAACGAAATCTATAATTTGAATACCATGAAAGATAAGCATGGGCTCTCCCATAAGTCAGCCTTGTTCTTAGGAATTGTAGATCATGTACTATTGATGTGTTAAATATACAGCTCTCAGTTATATCCCATGTCATGACCCAAATAATGCTGTAACCATGCAAGATCATGACCATGGGCCTAATGCTTTAGCTAAATGGAGTTTTGTCTGACTGCATCCAATATGGACACTTGAGATAATTAATTCTGTAGCTTAATTCTCTGCCATTGGAAGGTTCAACACATAAATGAAGTTAATGAGAGGAAGTGACTTTGTTATTATGAACTAGAGATATTCAGAGAAAGACAGAAGAGACTCAAAGTGATTTTATGTTCATCAACCTAGAAATCGATGAATCAGTCTGCGAGCGCATTCAAAGGAGGAGGAAGTGATGCTCTCTAGATTTCTGGTTTGAGTTGTACAAAACATTTGTATTTGAACATCAATCTGAAAGGGGAAGGCAAGTTTGCTAGAAAAGAAGAAGAAAACAAGGAAGACTACCATACTCGCGCAAAGCATGTCTATTTTCTTTGCGTCAAGAATAAACGCTTCTATTAATTAATGAACACAACTAAAACATGACATCGGAGTTTCTGAACTAAAAATATTCCATAGGGGCTGAGGAGATAAAGTTAACCAACTTGGAGGAAGGGTCTTTCTATGGTGGGCTTCGGCGACCCAATATGCAAGTTGATTGAATTCCCGGGGACAATGGACAACTTCGATCTTTTTCAGATGGACCAAGTACTGCTGACAGTTCTTCGATAACGCTAGGCAAGGCCCATGGGCTTTCAGTGTTGCCAGTGATAAACTATACGACTGACAAAGTTATCAGTTTGAATTTCGTGGGCTAATTCCATAAAAAAACATCAATTTTAGGTTGATGGACAAATCTGGCCAAAACTTTTTTTTGTCTCATTAAAATGTACAAACTTTAGGTCGATGGACAAATCTGGCTTGAACTTTTTTTTGTCTCATAAAAAAGCACCAACTCTAGGTTAAGTGACAATTCGGTCCCAATTTTTTTTTTTTTTTTTTTTTTTTTGTCTCATAAAAAATCACAAACTTTCGCTCCTATCCAAAATCTAACCCCTACTATTAACTTTCTATTTGAAGTTAACCTTATTTCAAGATAAAATGTTATAGCTATGAGATTAGTGGATCTCATCTCGTGATATATCATGTTAATAGTCAACTGAATCGTACTTTGGTTATTGCAAAAAATAACGGAGGCTTCTTTTTATTTCACACCAAGTTCTATAACCAAATGCTTCAACCAAAAAACTTCTTTTATTGCTTCCACTGCTACCATGTATTCTGCTTTGGTGGTAGACAAAGCAATTGTGTCCCGCAAAGTTGCTCTCCAACTAACTGTAGAACCACCAAACATAAAAACATAGCCCGTCAAAGATCTCCTTTTGTTGAGATCGCCTGTATAGTCAGAATCAACGAAGCCAATAATCGAATGTCCTTAATCACAACCTCTATTAAAGACCAAACCCACATCTGAGGTACCCCGAATGTACCGAAAAATCCATTTCACTACTTGCCAATGAGTTTTACCCGGACGTGCCATATACCTACTCACAACACTAATGGCCTGTAAAATATCCGGATGAGTGCAAACCATATCATACATGAGACTATACATAACACTAGAATTTGGAACTCGAGACATCTCATCTTTCTCTTCTTTAGTTTTAGGCAACAAAGAGGTCAAAAGCCTAAAATGAGATGCCAAAGAAGTACTTACCGGTGTAGCATTCTTCATGCCAAAGCGCTCAAGCATTTTCTCAATATACTTCTTATGCGCAAGGTATAACTTTCCAACCTGTCTATCTCTATGAATTTCCACACCCAAAATTTTCTTGGCGGATCCAAGATCTTTCATCTCAAATTCCCTGCCTCTTCAAATTTTGTATTTTTAATATGTTCTTTGCTACAATAACCATGTCATCCACATATAATAGTAAATGAATAAAAGAACAATCATGCAATCTCTTATAGTATTCACAACCGTCATGAGCATTTCGCGAGTAGCCATGACTCAATATAAAACTATCAAACCTATTGTACCATTGTCATGAAGATTGCTTGAGACCACATAAAGAACGTTTCAACCTATGAACATCATCTTCTTTACCCTCAATAATGAATCCCTCAATTTGAGACATATAAATTGTCTTCTCAAGCTCACTATACAGAAAAGCAATCTGGACATCAAGTTGCTCAAATTCTAGATCTTAAATGACTACTAACACAAGCAACACATGAATGGAACTATGTTTCACAACTAGAGAGAACACTTCATTGAAGTTGATCCCTTCCTTCTGACTAACCCCTTTGTTACCAAACGTGCCTTAAATCTTTCATCTTCAACCCTCAAAATTCCTTCTTTTCTTTTGAAGACCCACTTGCACCTAACAGTTCTTTTTCATTCATCTCAGCAAGCCACTTCTTAGATTTAGAACAAATAGTAGCTTCATGGAATGTAAAAGGTTCTTCAATACCAAGTTTTTCAGCAACTGTAAGAGCATATGCTATCAAATCAACAAAATCATACCTTTAGGGAGGTTTAATTTGTCATTTAGCTCTCCATGCAGCCAAACTTTGAGGTTGCTCAATTTCTTCTACTTCTTCTTTGGTAGAATCTAAATTTTGTTGCTCATTATCACTTTTTGGCTTAATAGGAATATCTTCGATTATTTTACATGGAGTGCTCTACATAAAGCTCCACCTCTTTCCGAACATACTCCTCATGAATGCTTGTGGACTCAATAACAACACTCCACTTTCCAAGTATAGAATTTTCATCAAAAGTAACATCCTTACTTATTATACACTTTGATGATTGAGGGTCAGACACCATAACCTATATCCTTTAACCCCATCTACATAACCAACGAAAATATACTTCTTGACCCTAGGTTCAAGGTTTGCTTGACCATACCTTAATTGTGGTTGAAAAAGAACGATTCACTAAATAACATGCTATGTTCACAGCTACAACCCAAAAGTCTTTCCCACGTCTAGCATTAGAGAGCATACATCTAGCTCTCTCTCTAAGAGTGTCCAATTTATGTGCTCTGCCGCCTCATTCTGTTGAGGTGTGTGCTTGATTGTTTGATGTTGAACAATCCTCGAATATTTACAGTACTTGTTGAAATCACCTCCACAAAACTGAAGACCATTGTCTATTCTAAGACGCTTTATCTCCTTCTAGTTTGATTTTCTCTTAACATCTTCCACTTATTGAACATATAAAAAAACGTCACTTTTACGCATCAAGAAATAAATCTATACTTTCCAAGAAAAATCAGCAATAAATGTTAGGAGATAAACTACACTACACTTAGATGTTACCTATATTAGTCCCACAAATCGGAGTGAATATAGTCAACCGCGCTCTTCATCGAGTGCATCCCAGTATTGAAACTAATTCTGTGCTACTTTCCGAAAACACAAAGTTCTAAAAGTCAAATAAGACTGTATGATCCCCACAAAGTAAATCATGTTTACTCAAGATAGTCATTCCTCTTTCGCTCATGTGGCCCAACCGCATACGCCATAACATTAATTTTTCAAAATCTAAAGAGAATGCTATATATAAAGAACCCACAACGGTATTTCCCTATAGAATGTAAAGATTTTTATTTATGTTACCTCTTATTGCAATCAATGAGCCTTTTAAAATTTTCAAAACTGCACCTCCACTTGTGTACATGTATCCAATGGGATCTAAAGTGCTCAATGAAATAAGGTTTTTCTTCAAATCTGAGATGTGCCTAATGTTTGTCAAAATTCTTATTACATTATCATGACATTTAATCCGCATTGTACTAATACCTATAATCTTGCAAACCGCATTGTTACCCATCAAAATTGAACCATCATTGATTTTCTCATATGTGTGGAACCAATTTCTATGTGGACACGTGATATAAACATGTTGAATCCAAAATCCATTAATCATCGACATGATAATCTAAAGACAAAATATTAAGAACATCGTCTACATTAGAGAACTTGTTATTTTTCACCAAATTAGCTGAATCAAAATTCTCCATCAACTTCTTCTCACCAACTTTGACCGATGGACACTCACTTTTGTAATGTCCAAATTTGTGACAATAATAACACTCCACTATACTCTTATCTCTATCTAATCTAGATTTCAAATGCCCTTTACTATTAATATGTCTATCACGATAATTTTACCTTTCGCTAACAACTAAGCTATCAGTTTTATCACCACTACTACTCGCATTCAATTTTGTACGCATTTTCATGGAATTCAATGAGGCTTTAACATCCTCAAGAGTTATGGATTCCCTTCCATACAATATAGAATTCATAAAATTCTCGTAAGTAGTGAACATAATATGATTAGGGCTTGATCTTCATCATCTAAATTTGCAAGTGAACATAATTGAGTTATACTCAATAAATTTGCAAGTCAAGATCATCACTATGAACACTTGTGCACACTGATTGATAAACAAGATGGTAAATCATGTAAAGCTATGAACCAAAAGTTTTAATCAGCTTGTACTGTGACCATGGAATAATGCAAGAAATGATCACGTACACGTTGGGAAATTTCATCAAATATTTTGCAGGAAATTTGCACTGACCTGCTGGTGGAGAAAGCCAGCCCAGAAGCGAACTTTGGCTCTTTCGTAGGGATCTTGGGGCAAGAGGCAAGGAAGCCTCCTTCCAAGTCTCGTCGATGTACTCGATGATGACCAGTGACTCGGCGATGGGCTTGCCGTTGTGAACATGTTGGAGAAAGAATTTATTTTGATCCTTGATTGATTCCTAATTGCGATTCTGATCTCGTAGATGATATAGCAAATCAGGGGCATGGAATATTTCAAGGAAGACAATATTACGTGTATTCTTTCCTTCTTTTATTTCTTGTATTATATATACAGCATTAGGCTTGTACAATGAACGGATTAATGAAAATACAAAACACATTACTCCACATTTCGTGTCATGGTATCAGAGCCAAAATGGTTCTAACCCAGCTTCTGCAAAAAGTCTTCTGAGTTGCCCCCGATCGTCTTCTAGTTTGTTGTTGCAAATTATATCCTGTAAAACATATTAGCACCTCGGGTTGGAATTTGTTTTTTATTCAATATGCAGAATCCAATCAACAAAGGTAGCCAAGATCCAAGCATACCTGCAGGGGAGGAGTCGTCCAACTAGACATCTAAACTGATCGATCAAGCATATGAAGAGAGAGAGTCTACTCCAACTCCTGCTCCAATCACGGCGTATCTCCCTTCGCCTGCTCAATGGCAATTCATGCCATGGATTCCAGTCCAGGGCCCATGGGCTGACAGTCTCAATCAGCAATGGGCAGGTTACGGCCCACCTAGACAGGAGACTAATGCGAGGCTCCACCCAAATAGAGATCCAGACCCAACTTCACCGGGTCACAAACCCGAATAAGACCCAAGAGGAACGAATCCCTACCCGGGTCCTCAACCCGACTTTGCACCATTTGTCTTTTCGGCCATCGGCAACCGACCAGAACCGGGAGACCCTCTTTACACATCGCCAGCAGATGGGCCGGAGCTGTGGCTGATTTCGCTTCAACTCATCGGACCCGAACACTATTCTTCTTGGACAAGAGACTTTCGGCGAGCCCTCATAACCAAGGATAAGGATGGGTTCATTGATGGAACCATCCCTTTCCCGGCCGATGACCGAATGCAACGACATTGGCGCAAATGCAACCAACTTGTTCGCACTTGGATTGGAAATTGCGTGGCCCCCGAGGTTGCAGCCAGACTTCCACCGACCGAAGACTCCAAGGTCATATGGGAAAAAATTTGGGAAATGTATGGGAAGCTCGATCAAGTTAAAGAAATTTCCCTCACCCAAGCCCTCTCAGAAACAAAACAAGGGAACCTCTCGGTTACTGCTTGTTTTAATCGTCTCTCAGCACTATGGAATGAACTTGAAGCCACCGAAGAACAACTCAAAGGGCCGGAGGTGACCCTTCAACAGTACCAAAAAATCAAGGAGAGGGAGAAGATAACTCGATTTCTTCTAACCCTAAACGAAAGTTACATACCTTTTCGCTCGCAAATTCTTGCTATGGATCCCATACCTACGCTCGGACGAATTTTCCAATTAGCTATCCAGGAAGACAACCAGCGGCTTGCGACCATGGGATATGAGAAAGGAGGAGAGGGCGTGGCTTTGGCTACACCGATGAGACTCTCAAACCGATCCCGTGGTGGTTTCCAACCATCACAGCAGGGACAAAGCTTTGGGGGACCTCCTGCTGTGAATCCTCTTCGCTGGGAAGAAGAAGGTCACGTAAACCCTAAAGGAATGCTATTCAATGGCCCAGATCAGAGCCATGGATCGGATGGCTCTTTTCTCTCCCGCACCGACGATGGAGATCAAAGACGCAAGCGTGGATCAGACGGCCAACACTTATCCCGATTTGACGGCTCAAATCTTAAGCAAGGGCACGGATTGAACGGCTCTTACGGGACCGGATCAAATGGTTTTGACAAAAAAGAGGGGCACAAAATTCTAAATTTAAGGGTAAGTATTGTGAATATACAACATACCATTGAAACATGCTGAAAATTACATGGAAAGCCTACTGACAAAGAGAAAAAAGAAAAAGAAATTTTTGTTTATCAGGTATCAGGAATTGATAGAGCTCATAAGCCAATCACTCAAGATCAGTATCGGCATATCATGAAGGCACTGAGTCAATTAAAGACAATCGATAAATCAGCAAATTTCTCAAGTACTTCATTATGCGAGCCCAAAAATATTTCAGTTGATGCATGGATTATTGATTTCGGCGCCAATGACCACATAATTTGCGATGAGTGCTTATTTTCTGACATTCATAAAAAATCTCATTCTCCTGTATCGGTTCGTCTCCCAAATGGGAATATCACCGATGTCACAAAAGTTGGTACTATCCACTTAAGCCCACATATTACTCTTAATAATGTTCTTTATATCCCTGAATTTGAATTCAATCTCATATCAGTTTCCAAAGTTTGTCAAGATAATTCCTATCATGCCAATTTCAATTCCAAAGATTGTTTCTTTCATAACCTTTCGACTGGGAAACTAATGGGCTTTGGTAGTATGACAGAAGGGCTATATTTTTGGATCAACTTTCCAAGAAATTTTAATTTTTTGCATGCAAGCATTTCATGTAATGCCACTGCTAGTAATAAAATTTCACTTTCTCATAAATGTTTGGGACATAGTGCCCGTTTCCCTTGTCCTAATAGCAAAATATGTCCTTTGGCAAAACAATCACGAGCACCATTTCCAACTAGTGTTACTCGGGCCACTGATATGTTTTCCTTAGTTCATATGGATATCTGGGGTCCTTATCACATTCCACATCACGATGGATCTCGATTCTTCCTCACCATCATGGATGATTATTCTCACGCTACTTGGGTGTTTCTCATCCAATCTAAGAGCCAAACTTTTTCTTATCTATCAAAATTCTTCTCCATGATTAAAACTCAATTTGATAAACCTGTCCAAAGAATTCACACGGATAATAGACGCGAATTTTTCTTTGCTGAGTGTCAATCTTTTCTGTCTTCACATGGAGTACTTCATGAAAGTTCTTGTACATACACTGCCCAACAAAATGGGATTGTAGAACGCAAGCATCAACACCTTCTTGAAGGAGCCCAAGCACGAAAATGTCAAGCTTCCATTCCTGATTTTTTTTGGGGAGATTGTGTGGTCATAGCATCCTATTTAATCAATTGCATGCCAACTAGAATTCTTAAGGGGCGCACGCCATTTGTGTCACGCCCCGAAACGTCGAGCGCGCCAACATCCCGCCATGGTCATGTAAATGCGACATTCCCAGGTAGTGTCGCCGACCCCAAAATTAATTATTAATGCGCAAGCGGAACGTACTAAGAAGCACCTTACAAAAACATATGGGATAGGACAACAGGAAGATCAATTCAAAATCAAACATCATAATTTCATACATCATTGATAATCCAGGGCTTACATACGCCAACAGGATCCGGAGATTATATGCACCAAAAATGTGTTAGAGTTTATGTGCATCAACAAAAAGGGGTTAGCCTACATAACATAGATCAGCCCACCAAAAAGAGGAACAGTCTTATAACTACTAATCGGACTCGTCCGTCGATCCCACGTCCTCCACATCAGACAACACTGGGTCCACAGGCAATGGGTCATCCACCCTACCATCAGGCAGGTCAGCTACACTCTCACCCAGGATAGCATCCATCACGGCCAGTGGGATATCAAAACTGTCAAGTGGACCAATCCTAAAGCCATTGGCCCCAAAACGGAACCAAGCCCTATACCTATGGGGTGCCCTAACATCTTCAGTCTCCTGGATCCATACAGTAGTCTTGATCAACTCGTAGACCCAATGGCTCTCAGGATCAGGGAAGTTGTGCACCTGCTCGATAATCTGCACTGGGATGCCATTCTTCTCTGGGGGTCCCGTCATCTACGGTCCTATAATATTTTTCCCCAAACTGGGATGAGACTTTGTCTCAGCAAGTTCACCCCTCCTAAACCCCTATTAGAAAGAAAATACGCCCCATAGTGGTCTAGCCATGCAGTACAGAAGACTTACCTCGCCTTCTAGCCTTCCTGCAGATTAGTACAATTCATAGCACTCAAGTACAAATTATAATAAGCACGTGGACTATCGGAACACAATCCAATTCATTTAATTTCAAATTCACAGCAAGCATTTCAAATCATCATTCATTGGCGCCACACAAGGGCATAGCCTACTCGCAGTTCGGCTATCTACTGACATAAAGCTAGGCATCGCCTCCCCCCTTGGAGCGCGGCTTCGTCAGTACATCGACGGCGTTCCCGAAGGAGCATGGGCCCAGAATCAACTGCGACCCGCATCCACCGCGTGGGCATCCCATATAGGGGCAATTCCCACTTAATAATTCAAAACAATTTCTCACAATTATCATAACACCACTCGTAATCAATTTAAAGCACTTCACACGTCATTCACATATTTCAATTGCAACATTAATCTTTAAGAACTCAATTTCGATATCAAACCCGACATTTGAGATTTTCTAATTAAAATCCATATTTTCCTCAATCAACACTCAATTTGCATTAACCATTCATCAATTTCAAATTCTAAATATACAACGACGATCGGCACAAAATTCTGAGCAATTAGGGCCAAAAATAATTTTTCGAGTTTTTTTTTAATAATATTTTAATGATTTTCGGAATATGATTTATTATTAAATAATCCAACAATTTCGAACCATTTGTTTATATTTTAAATAAACCTACTTAACCCTTAAACTAAACATGCTTTACTTTAATTAAACCACCTAATCTAATCCATATTTAAATGAACTAATAAAACAACCTAAACTAAACGCACTTAAGACATGATTAACCCGCTAATCGGGGTTTAGTGAGTTAAACTCACCGGAATCGCTTTTCGACGAGTCTCCGGTGAAGAGCACGACGACGTCGACGACAAACTTACACGGATCAACACCAAATGAGGACTAATAGGGGGCCAAAACGAGCTTGGAAAGAGCTGGTTCTTGTTGGTTTTTCCAGCACTAACCGAGCTTCGAAGGGCGGCGGACGGCGGCTGAACGGGCGGAGGGACGGTAGAGAAAGACCGGAGGAGGAAGCTAGGGTTCGGGACTGTAGCTTACGGCGACGGACGGCGGTGACGGAGCTTCGGCGATGACGAACAGCAAGCGGCTTGGAGCGGTGACGGTCGGGACTCATGGCGGAGACGGAGGCAAGGCGGCTCGGCGCGAAACGGGACGGCGAGCGGTCACGCACGGGCGAGCGGCGACGGCGGACTCCGGCGGCGGGCGACGAACGGCGACGATCGAGCGGGCGATGGACGGACGAATGCTCAGCAGTTCCGCTGGTTTTTCCTCCTCCTTTCTCTCTCTCTCTCCTCCAAGTTCAAAAGGAAGAAGATGATGGGGACAAGGGGGAAGTGACATCCCACCTTTCCAAGGCCTCATCTCCACCTTCCACTTGTCACAACCCTAGCCCATCTTGCCTCATTCATGACATCACAGGTGAGGTCATCATCCACTAACTCCAAACCCTCCACAACTTTAGTCCAATAGGTTCAATCTCATTTTCCGCCGGGGTCCAAATTCTTGCACATTCCCTTACTTCAATTTCCATCAATCCTCCTCCAATTGAGTCCAAATTAAAGTCCATAAATTAGTCCAATGATCCTACTAAGCTTTGTGACGCACCATGACTTCCAATTTCAGAATTCGATTACAATTTCACGGTTAATTTCACTTTGGCACAATACTAGTGCATTCTAATCTACCGAGTAGCGTTTACAAATTTTTGTGCATTTGACTTGCGGTTGATCATTTCAAGCCACAACTTTCGGTTGTCGGGGGAAATCTCAAGGTTTCAAATACGGGCACAGGGTACCCAATCGTTAGAAAAGTCGGCCCAGTGTCGGTCAGTAAGAATTGTGCGATCCGGTGGAATCACCCACACCTGGTCACATGCCTCTGTCGAGCCAACCTATTTCCGATCTCTAATCGATTTTTATTTGTGTCGTATTCTAATGCATAAGACTCGAGAATTTGATTAATAAGCGACCTTTCGATCGAGATAATCTGCAAGGGTCATTACGGCACAAATAAAAATCGATCTCGGTCGAAAGGTCGCTTATTAATCAAATTCTCGAGTCTTATGCATTAGAATTTCTTAACGGTTTCACCAGATAGACTAGATTTCACATGAGTGGCCGACTCAAGGAAATGGACTATATGCGTGCCAACAAAATGCCCGTCTAAATTTATTGAAATTAAAATTGGAAAATCGGGCTCTCACAATTTGAAATGCTTTTTGGGAAACAACCAAATATTGATCATCTTTGAGTTTTTGGTTGTCTCTGCTATGTGACAAATGTGGGCCATAAAGATAAATTGGATCCTAGAGCTCTTCGATGTGTTTGTATGGGATATCCTACTCTACATAAGGGTTACCAGGTTATGGAGATATCTACAGGTCGTTTTTTTGTTAGCCGAGATGTTATCTTCCATGAGGATATATTCCCCTTCTAGGAAACGAGGTCTTCACATGAGCCATCAACATCTACATCAGATCATCGGCAATTCTTATTAGTAGAGGATATTTCCATGACACCGCAATATTCTCTAATTGCACCTGGGAGATTGTCGTCTGAGCAACCATTGCCCACCTTATCTCCTACATCGCCAAATCCTAGATCTTCTGTCACTTTGGCTGAATCTCCTGTCTCTTCCTGTGATATGAACAATTCATCGTCACAGCCATGCGTTAGTGGGTCCTCATCGCCAACTATCGAATTGATGCCTATTGACAACCCTAGACGATCAGGACGACAAATTCGTCCCTCGACATGGACAAAAGATTATATTTGTCCTACCTTGGATACTCCAGGTACACAATATCTTGTATCTTCATATGTTTCTTTTAGTCAACTATCATCACAACATAATTGTTGCATTAGTCAAATTTCTGAAGAACAGGAACCCACCTCTTATGAGGACGCAGCACGTGATAGACGTTGGCAAAGGGCTATGGCAAATGAATTATTTGCTCTTATAGAAAATAATACTTAGGATATTGTTCCTTTGCCTACTCATAGAAAGCCCATTGGCTGCAAATGGGTTTATAAAATCAAGTACAAGGCAGATGGTTCTGTGGAGCGTTACAAGGCATGCCTTGTCGCTAAGGGATTCACACAGCGTGAAAGCTTTGATTATCATGAAACGTTTTCTCTTGTTGCTAAGGAAGTTACTATTCGATCTTTCTTGCCTATGGCTACCTTCCGTAATTGGAAACTGCATCAAATGGATGTCAACAACGCCTTCCGTCATGGTGACCTTGACAAAGAAATATACATGGAACTTCCACAGGGTTTACGCAGACAGGGAGAGTCTCGAGTATGTCGTCCTCATAAATCCCTATATGGACTCAAACAAGCCTCTCGACAAAGTGGTATGCAAAATTCACTGCTTCTCTCACAAGTGCAGGCTTCCATCATTCCAAGCATGATTATGCTTTATTCACATGGACCAAAGGTACTTCATCAATCTATCTGCTGATTTATGTGGATGATATACTAATAATGAGAAATGATGACGTCGCAATTCAACATTTTAAGAAATATTTGCATTCGAATTTCCATATTAAAGATTTGGGACCTCCAAAATATTTTCTTGGTATTAAGATAGCTCGATCCGAAAAAGGAATTTCCCTTAGTCAGTGAAAGTTTGTCCTAGAAAGTATATCAAAAGCAACATTGTCAAGATGCAAACCAGCTGCGATACCTATTGAGCAAAATGTTAAATTGATGACATTCGAGTATGATGCGGATTCTCCATCAGCCAATGAAGATCCACTGCTCAAGGATCCGTCAGGATATCAACGACTTGTTGGAAAATTAATCTATCTCACCATGACTAGGCCTGATATATGTTATGCAGTACAAATACTTAGTCAACTCATACACAACCCGAAGCAATCTCATATTAAACGTGGCATTGAAGGTTGTAAAGTATTTAAAAGGATGTCTAGGACTTGGAATTCTTTTATCCCATGGCTGCAACATGAAGATGACGGCCTATTGTGAGACGGATTATGCTACATGTCTGATGATGAGGAGGTCCATTATTGGTTTTTGCATCAAATTGGGAAAATCCTTGATTTTGTGGAAGACAAAGAAACAGTCAATAGTTTCATTGTCATCAGCAGAATCAGAATATCGAGCAATGGCAAAAATTGTTTGTGAAATAGTTTGGATACGAGGATTGCTACTAGATCTTGGTGTGCAAGTTGATGGTGCGAGTGAATTGTTTTGCGACAATGATGCTGCACTTAAATTAGCAGCCAATCCAGTTTTTCACGAAAGAACGAAGCACATAAAAGTTGATTGCCATTTTACTCGAGAAAAAATATTCAAGTGGGGATTATTATGACTAGAGGAATCGGAACAGTGGAGCAGCCTGCAGACATTTTTACTAAAATGTTATGTCAAAGACAACACACATACTTATTAAGCAAGCTATGTGTCTTTGACATATATAAGCCGCCAGCTTGAGAGGGAGTGTTGGAGAAAGAATTTATTTTGATCCTTGATTGATTCCTAATTGCGATTCTGATCTCTAATTTTCAGAGTGGACGTGGAGGATTCATGGGTTTAGTGCTTTATATAAAAAGCGTTGTTCAATGAAGCGTGGAGTCAAAAGCATCTCCGGCTTGTTTGACAAGAACCATCGCCATTATTAAAGCTTTCTGACGAGGGCAAGTGGCAGGTCTTCTATGCAAGATATAGACAGAATACATATAAAAGAAAATTATCAGCTCTGGATTCAACTCAATGTCCTCATCACCTTCCCATTTAAAAGTGGAAAAGAAAAAAAAAAGGAGGAAAAATGTCAGAAGATAAGATCCTTCTTCCCCCTTGACCCAGATCGTTCTTGTTTATCAAGAAACCGCGAAACCTCGTCTCGAGCGTAAGCATGGTATGAAATTTAAAAGGAGAATTACACTTTGGTCCTCAAGTTTATCAATTCGCTCCTTGTATAGCTTGTGTCAAGATTCCAAATCGTAATTGTTATCTAATTTTTAGCTTGGTTTTAAAAATTCTTGTAAGTACACACACAAGGCGAGTAATTTTAAGTAGAACTTTTCGACGGAATTAATAATCTGTACTTATCCAATGAAGGATCATTCATATGCAAAAGCATCTATCTCAAGCGTCAATAGTGGATGCAGTCAAACAAAATGGCATATTGGAACACATCATGGACGTTAGCAAGGCTCCATTAAGGCAAAAAATCATGCTTAAGCTCGACGGGAGTTTCGCGGTGCTCAAGAAACGATCTGGGTCAACGAGGAGGAAGAAGGATCTCATCTTCTGACATTTATTCTCCTTTTCTTTTCCATTTTTTAATGGAAAGGTTCCGCGTCAGATAATTTTCTCTCGGTTGTGTACCGTCCAAGAAACTCTCAATTCAATAGTTCATCTCCATTTCTTGCAGAGGAAGCCTCTCTCTGTCGTCAGAAAGCTTTAATAATGGGGTAGTTCTTGGAAAACAAGCCAGAAATGCTTTCGGCTCCACGTATATTAAAGCACTGAACCCATGAGACCTCCACATCCAATCTGAAATTCAGAGAGAGACGCCTATAGAGAGAGTGAAAGAGATATGGCGGGCAAAGTAGTTCTTCACGGAATGTGGGCTAGTCCGTACAGCAAGAGGGTGGAGCTAGCTCTGAAAGTGAAAGGGATCGAGTATGAGTTCGTGGAAGAAGACTTGACAAGCAAGAGTGAAGCACTTTTGAGGTACAATCCTGTTCACAAGAAAATCCCTGTTCTTGTTCACGATGGCAAGCCCATCGCCGAGTCACTGGTCATTATCGAGTACATCGATGAGACTTGGACGGAGGGTCCTCGCCTCTTGCCCCAAGATCCCTTCGAGAGAGCGAAAGTTCGCTTCTGGGCTGATTTTTTCCAGCAGCAGGTCAGTGCAAATTTTTTAGCAAAATGTTTGAGGAAGTTCCTCAACGTGCACATAATCATTTCTTGCATTAATCCACCATCATAGCACAAACAGATTATGTCTTGTTCGCATCTCTACATGATTTACCATGTTGTTTATCAATTAGTTTGTGCACTTGTCCGTAGTGATAATCCATTAAATGACATGGAGTAGGAATTGAGGACAAGTTTTCTTTTTTCCCAGTAAAATCTGGCCATGACCGAGGGAGATTTCTGTGACTATGATCATAAGATGACGCTGATACAATAGTTGTATCCACATGCTGTTGTCTTTAATTGTCATTACCTTGGTAGGCTGCTGCCTAATTATCATTCATGGAGCATGAAAATATTTCAAAATTATGTCACGACGAAATAATTTCACTTTGCAAAATCAACCGATAAAACAAAAGTAAGATGAAACCAGAGTTCAAGCAAGTTTTAAGTTTGGAAGTTGTTAACTGCAGGTGTTTGAGGCCATGTTATCTGTGGTCAAAACTGATGGAGAAGCGCAAGAGAGAGCTGTCAAGGAAATGCACGAGAAACTGAAGGTGTTGGAAGAGGGAATCAAGGGCAATTACCCCGAGGGATCCCCATTTGTCAACGGCAACAGCGTGGGACTCCTAGACATTGTTGTCTGCTCATTATTGGGTTCTCATAAGGTTCAAGAAGAAGTCCTTGGTATAAAATTTCTGGACCCGGAGAAGTATCCAAGGGTGACCTCCTGGGTGACAGCTCTAACTGAGTTGCCGTTGGTGAAGGAGGCAACGCCTCCTCATGAGAAGATGGTTGGCCTTCTTCAGTTCTTAAGGGCTAGGGCTCTCAAATCTGCGGCAGCTTAATGCTTATAAGGGTCTCCTTGATAATAAGGGTGGGAACTTTGTCAGTCAATCTTACATATCATGTTTGATTGCACTTCTATGTCTTCTGAATGTATCTGAGAAATAAGCTAATGCCCACTAAAGTTTACTTTAAATGTTTCACTACATCTCCGTCTCTTTTTCAATTCTCTTACTGTGATAACACTGAACTAGCTATTTGATCCATCCTACTGTGCTACATTATGTAGCTATTATACTACTAGCTGCATAAAAATCTGGCTACCTACAACTTGCAACTTCACCGAACACAACGAAGAATCTAGCTTTGATCAATAAAGTTCATCGCTAGGAAAAGATTTCTGTCTGAAGTCAGATGAACTGGGCCAATTGAAGTCAATTTAGATCATACCTATTGGATAGCTGATCTTCATATGACGAGATGTTTTCAATGTGAATTGCCTAAAAAACATTCTTTCCATTTTCCAAGTTAGTCTTGTCAGATGAGTTCTTGCGTGCTCATATAGATATGTTCTTGTGCCTAGAGGTGAGTATTGGTTCAGGGTTAACCCTAGACTAACCATAAACTGGCCCAATCCAACTAGTCTCGGTCTAATTCCCAACCTGATTGGGTCGATCCTTGGTACTAGGACCCCTAGACCCTACACTATGTAGATTAGTTCTCGGTCTTGAGACTTTAAAATTGGTCCAATCCAAACCAATCATATATATATATATTATATATTTTTTCAACTCTAAACCCTTGCGCCTCCACCTTTTTTCATTCTTGTGTGGTTTTGTCATGTAAATTAGAAGGTAGAAATCTAGTGCATATTCAAATGAAAGAAATAGAAACCCTATTCACTTGCCTTACTCACCACTTGTCTCTCTTCCCTCAGCTTACTCACCGCTCGCCTCTCTTCTCTTGCCTCTAGCCTCTGGCCTCTCCTCATGAGTGCAACTCAGCTAGTGAAATGGCTCACCTCTCTTGGTCTGCCTCACGAATGCAACTCAACAATCACAAATGGAGATTTCTATTGTTACATAATCTTAGATTTATGTTTAATATGTACCGGTGTTCAGAGTTTGATTATTCAAAGTCACATTATTAATGAATATTTAGTTTAAAAGAATATATATGTCATTTCAAGGAATACAAAAAATGAATAAAAAATAATTGGTTGGTCCTGACTGACCCGTAGGCTCAGTCTGATCCTTAGTCCCAAGCCCAACAGGATTGGTCTCTAATCCCAAAAATTGAGAACCAACATTTTGCGTGTTGGTCGAGTGGCTCAACCCAAACTATGCTTACCTTTACCTGTGCCCCGGTGGAATTGCTCTAAGGACAAGACATCGTCTTAGGTTAGCCAAATTTGTTCTTATTCGAAAGAGAATGAAATCTGTAATTTGAAGACCTTGAATGATAATCCATGGGCTCTCCATCAGGTGGATTTGACTAGTAAATCTGCCATGCTGTTTCTATTCCATCACTCATTTACATTGCAATATATTAAGTCAATCATCATGGTACATCTTAACATCGATATATTTGATAAACAACTCTTAGTTATTCCACATGTGATGACTCAAACTTTTGATTGTAATGGCCTTGTGCCCGATACTTTAGCTAAATAGAGCCTCGCTAATGTCTATGATGTGTTCCAAAGTGCCATTTCGTTTGACTGCATCCAAACCGGATACTTGAGATAAATGCTTTTGGAGCTTAATGATTCCCCGTTGGGAGGTTCAACAAAGGAAAAAGAAAATGAAAGAGAGGCACTTTGTCGTTATAATCAAAGAAGAAATTTCGTGAAGGATCTAGCTCATCAACCAAGAAATCGATGAATCAGTCTCTGTACGCATTCAAGGTGATAAAATTCTTTATTATGTATACGGTCAATTTTGTGCAGAGAATACCTACTAGCTTTCGTGAAAAAGCTATTATAAAGTCCATGGTTCTTGTCAAACAAGCCAAAGATGCTTTCAATTCAACGCTGAATAGAACAATGTATTGTCTATTAAAGTACTAAAAACCCATGAGACCTCCGCGTCCATTCTAAATCTCATAGATAGAGACGCCCACAGAGAGAGAGAGAGAGAGAGAGAGATGGCACAAGAAGAAAACAAAGTGGCTCTTCATGGAATGTGGGCTAGTCTGTTCACCGAGAGGGTAGAACTAGCTCTGAAAGTGAAAGGGATTGAGTATGAATTCATGGAAGAAGATTTGACAAACAAGAGTGAAGCGCTCTTGCGGTACAATCCTGTTCACAAGAAAGCCCCTGTTCTTGTTCACAACGGCAAGCCCATCACCGAGTCGTTGGTCATTATCGAGTACATCGATGAGACTTGGAAGGAGGGTCCGCGCCTCTTGCCCCACGATCCCCATGAAAGAGCGAAAGTTCGCTTCTGGGCCAGCTTTCTCCACCAGCAGGTTAGTGTAGATTTTCCAGCAATATGTTCGATGAAAATTCTCAGCGTGTAAATGATCATTTCTTGCGTTACTCCATCGTCACGGGAAAAACAGAGTACGCCTTTTCGTTCGCAGCATTACATGATTTATCAATGAGTGAGTGCACTTGTTCGTAGTGATAATCTTTGACTTGTAAAATTATGCAGCAAATACATGTAGATAATTATAAGACATGGGGGAGGAAATGAGGATAAAGTTTTCATTATTCCCAATAAAATATCGAGAACGTGTCCACGTGACCGAGGGAGCTTTATACGACAGCGGTGATAACAATGACACGATAGTTGTATCAACCTGCTGTATTTTTATCAATTGCTATTACCTTGAGATAGGTAGGCTACTGCCTAATGTGTTGTTACTCATCGTGGACGAGAAATTCTCAAAATTTTAAGAGGAGCATTTGTCACGACGAAAGATTTCCTCTTTGCAAAATAGACAGGTTAAAACAAAGTTGAGATCAAACTAGAGATCAGGCAAGTTTATGATTAGAAGTTGTCAACTGCAGTTGTTTGAGGCCATATTCTCTGTGCTCAAAACTGATGGAGAAACGCAAGAGAGAGCTGTCAAGGAAGTGCACGAGAAACTGAAGGTGCTAGAAGAGGGAATCAATGGCAATTATGCCGGGGGATCGCCATTTATCGACGGTGACAACGTCGGTCTCCTGGACATTGTTGTCTGTTCAATATTGGGTGCTCATAAAACTCAGGAAGAAGTCCTCGGTGTAAAATTTCTGGACCATGAGAAGTATCCAAGGGTGACCTCCTGGGTGAAAGCTCTAACCGAATTGCCATTGGTGAAAGAGGCAATGCGTCCTCATGAGAAGCTGGCGGGCGTTCTTCAATTGAAAAGGGCCAGGGCTCTTAAATCTGCAACAGCTTGATGCTTATGAGGATCTCCTTGATGATAAGACAGTAACTTCGTCCGTCATTCTCACATGTTATATTTGATTGCACTTCTATGTAATCTGCATATGCTTGCGGAGTAAGCCACAGCCCAATAAATTTCACTTCAAATGTTCCACAATATATCAGTCTTCTCTGTCAATTCTTTTACTATGATAGCACTAAACTAGTCAATCGTTCCGTCCTTCCATGCTATATTATGTAGGTATTGATCATCGATTTCACTAGTTGTGTAAAAAAACCGATTGCTTGCAACTTGGAACTTCGCTGAGCATGACCAAGGATCTAGCTACGCAAGAAGATCATCAAATGCTTTTGTCAATCTTGCAATGTAAATACCCAACATTTCTGACAATCATGTTTGGCCGTCAATTCCAACGTTACAATTTCTTTTTCCCTCTTTGAACAATATAGCCCATTGCTGGGGAAAAAAATTTGCTTCAAATCAGCTGAATTGGACTACTAGAAGTCAATTTAGATCATGTATTGTTGGATGGCTGATCTTCACTATTAGGGATATTTTAATGTGAGTTTCCGAGTAACTTTCTTTCCAAGCTAGTCCTTATTTTTAGAACAAAAAATAAAAAAGAAAAGCTAGCCCTTTTTAGATTGATTCCTCATATCTTGTGCCAACATCTTCTTAGGCTAGCCAAATTTGTTCTCTTAGGAAAAAGATTGAAATCAAATAATTTGAAGACCATGATTGATAATCCTTGGGCTCTACATTAGGTCAATTTGACAACATGTCTATCATGTCGTTTTCTAAAATTTAGGAAATCATGCATTTTCATTATTTTGAGAGACCATCAGACTCTCAGCCACATATAAATTACTAACTCAATCATCATAGTACATTAGAATATCAATATATTTGGCATATAGCTCTCGGTTATTTAACATATCATGAACCGAATATGATTGTAACTGTGTAAGATCAATTCTTTAGATAAATGGAGCCTCACTAATATCTATGATGTGTTCCAAAATGCCATTTCATTTGACTGAATTCAACAGGGATGCTTGAGATGGATGATTTTGCATATTTATAGCCCTCCATCGGAAGGTTCAACAAAGAAAGAAAGAAAAATTAAAGGAGATGACTTTGTTATCATTGTTGGGGTTTCATGAATCATATATAGACAAAATTAACATAAACACAACGGAAACAAAGATGATATTTCTAAACATGATTCTCCGGAGGCATTGTTCATGCGTTTTAATCAAAAATATGAATATAAAATGGAGTTAAACGAATTATCTCGTGCTTTAAATGAATTGGTTTGAATGTACTTCAGTTCAAGCCCCACAAACGCCAGACCTCTAGTTCAGACACAACACTAATGGACGTCGAATGGAAGAGAGAACTTTCAGATAATCACCACTATAATTGTGCTTGCAATCTCGTGGAGATAATCCTCTGTATCCTTGATGTTTTAAGCACAGCCCAAATGAGAGAGAATCTCTTTTCTTTCTCACGTACCAACACACAAAACACACACGCTTCTCTCTTTTTAGCAACTGTTGATTATGCCCTCCTTTTATGCGGCATTTGAAAATTCCCTACAATCAGCAACGGTTACTGATAATGACAATCAGGCTCTACATGGTAACATTTCTGTTTCTTAGGATTTATGTTCTTTTGTTCCCAGAACAAAAAAACAACAGAAATCCGTTTGATAAAACTTTTGTTCTTGAGAACAATTTTTTCTATTTTTTTATTCCTGGAAATAGATTTGGAGCAAAAACGAGAAACAAAAAAAAGTTGCTTCCTGTTCCTGGAACAATTTATAGAAATAAACCAATTTTCTTTTTTATTTTTCTTTTGTTCCTCTCTTTTGCCACGGCCACCTCCAACCACCCGGAGCCACCGCCGACCGCCACTGCCAACCGTCGGCCGTCGGTCATCGCCGTCGACCGTCGTTTCCGCCGCCGCCCTTCGCCGCCGCCGATCGCTCGCCACCCGCTAGAGGTCGTGCAACGGTGGCAACGGGCGGCGATAAAGCGATTGCATTGCACTTGCGGCCTACGGTCAAAAGGCGGCAACGCGCAGCCTACGGCCTACGGTCGGCGGTCGGCGATTCGTGAACAAGAATAAAAAACGAATAAATGTAAAATAAAAAAAATAAAAAACCGTTTCGTACCAAACACATTTCTATTATTTTTCTATTTCAAAAATAGAAATTTTGTATAGTTATCAAACACCTTATTTTACTCAGAAATTGTTTCCCAAAGTAGAAATAGAAAAGAACTATTTCTGAAAAGAAACTATTCTCCAGCCAAGAAACGTTACCATGCGCACCCTCAGTAACCGTTGCTACGTGTGGGAAACCATTCCACAATCAACAACGAATGTTGATCATGGGATGATCAGCAACCGTTGCTAATGGTTCATGCACAATGCTTCATGCATGATGATCAGCAACAGTTGCTGACCATCATGCCATGCACACCCCTATTTTTTTTAATAATTATTATTATTAAAAACATGCACATGTGATGTGTGTTGCACATGGTCAGCAACAATTGCTAACCGTGTACACATTGATTAAATAAATAATTAAATAAATAATCATTTTTTATATATAAAAAATCAACAATAAAAAAAGGCATAATCTTTATATGTGCATTTGGAATATTTTAAAATATATTCATTTTGGGCATGCGTGTGCGTCATATGCACATAGCCTCATGACTATAATACAAATTAAATTAAATCTCATTTAATTTAATTTCAAGTCGACTCATTTCGATTACAATAATTGCAAACACATTTACAACATTATTTCTCCATTGTTCCACATTATCCTAATTGTTTATGGTATGTGACATCCCTAAGTTCATCACTAAGTTGGTAGTAAGACCTGTACTAACACATTAGTACTCCCAAAAGAATTAATTGTCTCGATTAAGAACATAATGAACCTATCAACTTTGGCTATAGTGTAATTCAAACCTTCTATCTTACTATGTCTCGATCGAACAAAAATCGTGGAATATTTGTCAAGTCACCAATTCAATCATATGCACAAATCTAATTGACATGTATTTTATTCGAGACATAAACAATTTATTCTCAGTTACAACTCCGGCCGATGATTTCAATGTAGTGTCATAATTAGATCGCATAGGATATCATTATTATACCTCATATAGATTCCATATTACGTATACGTGCAATTTCGTATATGAACAAACTATGACCATCAGATATAAAGACGGATCAACAACCCGACATTACGTACACCTGTGAACCAAATTAACAATGTGCCTCAAGTCTAAAAATTATTTACACAAGACTAAAGTATGAACAATTAGACATTGACCACGCTAAAAGCTTCAATGTCGCTAATCATTCCATATGTGTTACGTTCAGTGAATTGGTCTAATACAAACACTTGTATTTTAACTTAGGCATAACAATACCCAATTACTTACGACTCATCATTCTCTTAAGTATCCAATACTGAATGGTGAAGTTAAAAACACAACGGTCTCAATAGGATTATTAATATTTATTCAATAATCCATTGACCGGGAATGATTTAAATATTCAATCTAATTATGAACGTATCACATATATTCTTAACCTCTCAAGAATAAGTCTATTTACAACGGATCTTATGAAATCATTTTTTTTTTTTTGTGACCTAAGAAACTCCGTGCGCCGCTTCACAGCGGAGTAAACCCTGAGGAGGAATAGAATCACCACCACCCTTACTCCCCATATAAATTAGCACGATGCAACTGGGATTCGAACACTGGACCTTTTGCAAGAGGAACAAATGCTTGAGCCAACTGCACCGCAGCGCTGGGTGGTCTTATGAAATCATTCGTAAATATAAACTAATTGAACAAATAAATGAATACATCATTGCTATTAATTAAATAATAATGATAGTATAATTAAAATTCCTAATATGTAACTATTACATGATAGCTTTAAAATATACATCCAACAATCATAACATAGAAGAAATTCAGAGAAAAATCTGATTTTATGGATGAATCGGTCGGTCTGGGTGCACATTCAATGAAGGAGAAGCTGATACAATGCAAATTTCTTTTTCGAGTTGTACGAAACGAAAACTCTCCTTTGAACAGCAAATCTGAAAAGCAAAGGCAGGCTGGCTGGAAAGAAGCATAAGACAAGAAAGCCTAACATACTCGCGTACGGACATGTCTAGTAAATCAGCTTTGTAAGTTGAACAGGAACCTCTGTGTGAATCCTATGAAAGAGACTAAAGTAGCACGAACGTTAGATTGACGACACCGTGCTCCTATACGAGCCACTATTTATAACATTAAATATTTCTTTAATCCGTCTACGGTAGATGGTCGAAGAAAATCGTGCCAAAATTTCGGATCACCGTTAAAGAATCGAGATCCACCGTTCACCCAAAAGAGGAAAACGAGGGGGGAAAGTGATATTTTGTCACGAACGTCCTGAAAGATCTTGGTTTTGGCTGACTTCTTGGGTGTGGTTCGCTGTTCGGACGGCTCCAGTTCATCCGATTTGTCATCTTTCTTCCTCAAATCCCAGTTCTTTCCTTAACCCGCCTCTGAAGATCCTCTCTTTGTTGCGCCCGCAAGATAAATGGCTTCTTCTTGCGCAGCATTTTGCGTTTCTCATGCGCTCGCTCACTGGAAGGCCCGTAAAGCACTTTGCTCTGTGCGAAGACCCATGTCGATTAAGGCCCTTTCGGCTTCCGTGGATTACTCCAGCGCCTCGGTTGCTGACAAGCCCGCGAGCTCATCAAGGGTACGTGCCGCTTGTACTAGTCCTGCAATTTACCTTAATTCACCTTGTCTGTTGGGTGGTTGAATTTGACTGAGCTAATTGGGTGGGGGGCGGTTGAAACAATTGATGGGTCGTGATGGGTTTTTTGATTCGAGTGTTATTTAACCCATGAATGATTTGCTGGTTAGCGATGGGTTTTTCAATTCAAGTGTTGTTTACCCATGAAATGTTTGCTCTCTCTTGTGGAAGAATTGTCCTCGAGGATAAATTCTGCCCTTCGTAAAGTGGAGAAGGTATGTTGCAGCAATCCGCCAAGATACAACAGACCGTCTAATTTGCGTGCACTTGGCTATTGAGGCAATACAGGAAGAGCATGATTATTTTGATACAACAAGTCCTTTTCTCTCTCTATTGCTCTCCCTATCTAAACACTTGTACTCACATTTGAAACCTTGCGACCTTGTGCTTTTCTTAAACGCACTCTGTTTCTGAGAGAAGTACATCAAACACATTAACATATATCTATGGGACCGAGTATAGATTGCCTCTCATTGGTTCAAGTTGCTGCCAAAGACCATTTCATTGCATTTGATGCAAGCTGGCTTCTGAAGTCAACATGGTTCTTGGACTCGGCTACCTCTTGCTTACTTGTGTAGAAATTTCCAGCTTGCTCATGTACTTGCCACTGCCTCAAATTCACTTCGTGAAGAAGCGAATATTCTGGACTTTGTTCATGGTCCATTTGCTCGACTTCCACCACCAAAGGCTCTTCACCGAAGTTCTATTTTCAATGTTGCTTTAAACTCAATAGAATTTAGTAAAAGTGAGAATATAAGTCTTTTGGAATGCCTACTTTATACAACAGTAGGTTTAGTGCAATTCTCCTTGATAATTGGTGTTTGGCAGTTTGCCAATGATCTAAGTTTCGCAAATGTAAACTTGTCTCCCTCTTGAATAGAGATTTTTATCACACTCATGTTTTAGCTGCTTTGCTTGCGTTGGCTTGTACTATGGAATTAAATGTAAAATGTGAAGTGGCATTTTATCAGTGATTTTTGGTGGTTGCGCAGCAGACTGGCTGATATTAACCAAATTTGTCTGATGCAGAGGCAAGTAGACTGACTGATATTGACTGACCAAATTTGCCTGACAAAGAGGCAAGCAGACCGGCTGATCTTGACTTAGATTATAGGGTTAGATGGTCCTGCATTTGCAAAGCAATTATTAAACAGTGGCCAACTTGTCATGCAAAATTTGGGCGTTACATGATTTTGTTGTTACATAAAGCAGTACATGATTGTGACTACAAATAGGTGGACATCAGCTATTTATGGTTTGCAATTTGATTTCAGTCCAACAATTGGCTGTGGAAGTTCAAGGACAATGATATCAACATCCACTACGAAAAGCATGAAAGCAAAAGCCCTGATGCTTCTAAAGATATCCTCATGGTGCCGACAATATCTGATGTGAGTACTGTAGAGGAATGGAGACTAGTGGCCAAAGATATAGTCGAACAAGTTGGTAAAGTTAATTGGCATGCTACTATTGTGGATTGGCCTGGTCTGGGCTACTCTGATCGGTTAAAGATGGACTATGACGCGGATGTCATGGAGAAATTCCTGGTTGATTTTATAAATGCGCCTGATAGCCCTCTTAGTCACTCAGGTAGTGTGTTCCAAGTAAAATACATGTAAATGATTACATTTACTTCATTGAAGCCTCCATTTGAAACTTTTTCAACTACATACACCATAGTGTGCTGGTGTGTTGGTGATAAAACCTTTTTAACAGTTGAAATCCTACAATGCTTTTAACAAGGTATCATGTTCTTGTACAATCAAGCAAACAAGGTGATTGACATATGGATACATGTGCTACAGAAGTGTCCATGATTTTCTCTGAGGGTCAGAGAATTCTAAAGGTGTTGGACAGACAAAATTTTAATTATTCTGATAGATTTCTTTTCAATATAGTAAAAGAGGTTAGTATCTGCAGCCATGAGGCTGCTCCATGATCTAACCTTTAGTCTGGCTTGCTTTGTACAAGGACAAGCAATTTGAGCTCAATAGTTTCAACCTTGCTCACAGCTATCTTAAAATTCCAGTCGTCTTTAATTACTTACTGGTTTATTTTGTCTGCTGCTCTGTTTAAAGCTTTTATCTTCTAATAGGCTTGTTTGTCTCTCAAGTTGTATGGATGATACTGTCACTAACTCTCTTGTGTTATTACCAGCAAATGATTTGGTGGTTTTTGGAGGAGGCCATGCTGCCACAATTGTAGCTCGTGCTGCAAAAAAGGGTTTGGTGAAGCCTAGAGCCATTGCCGCGGTTGCTCCGACATGGGCTGGGCCTCTCCCTATTGTGTTTGGCCGAGACTCCAACATGGAAACAAGGTAATTTTGGGTTTCTTTTGTTTCTTTTTATAATTTCACTTTCCAGGTAGGAGTTGTTATCTAATTACGGGTGATCGGTTGCGAGTTGAGTAGGTTCTAGATTTGGAACTTCTACCCCGGTAGAACCGATTTCCAGTTTTTGAAATCTGGAACGTTCTCTGTTTATCTTGGGACCAACCCTAGAACCCACCCTGTTTGTCTGATCTGATTCCAGCTTCTATCCGGTAACCGGTTTCTTTTTTCTTTTTCCCTTTTTCTTTTTGCTTCATTTGAAAAAAAGAAAAAAAAAAAAAAAAAAAAGACAAATAGCAATTACAACAAAATAGTATGAGCAACAAAATGGCTCAAAGTAAAACATCGATACAAACC
The DNA here is from genome assembly GCA_016097485.1 of Eucalyptus sideroxylon x Eucalyptus melliodora. Lineage (NCBI taxonomy): Eukaryota > Viridiplantae > Streptophyta > Magnoliopsida > Myrtales > Myrtaceae > Eucalyptus > Eucalyptus sideroxylon x Eucalyptus melliodora. The sequence goes on from CM027825.1 coordinate 7,585,297, forward strand.
AACCAGAAATATAAAGCAATAGAGAACTTAATCTCATTTAAGAATAATAAATCATCTTTGTCCAACTTATTAAAAAAAAAAAAAATTCTTGCCGGTTTCCTGGGTGGGTGGGTAAGTTCAACACCCAAAACTGGAACCTACCCGCACAATACCGGTTCCAAAAATTTGGGACCGGAAATCAGACCTGTTTCTATGGGCGATCCAGTCCAATTCCAAGGTAGAACCGGACCAGTTGCACAGCCCTATATCTAACAGTTTGAAAAGGGGGAGGCTAAGTGCATACTTGTTTACTTGGAGGTGTAGTGTGGCAAGTTAGTGATAAAGCCAACCGCTTGAAGGTAAAAGAAGAGAAAAATGGAGGAGAAAAAGAAGCCAATTACTTTAGTCTTGGCCCATGTGATTCATTGTGCTAATCCACACCCATGCTTATTGTTGCGTTATCCGCTAAAAGATTTGAGTGCAGATTTAGTATCTGTCCTGGAAACAATATGGACTTGGTTTCTTGTTCCTCAAAGCATTTAGATCACCAAGGCACTTTTCATGTTGAAAAATGAGATATGCTTTCGCATTCTCAGCTAGTTTATATTTAAATGTCACTATGTACTAAATCTATGGCTCATCCTTGCCACCGTCATTCTGGGTAGCCTTTCAAAAAGATTGTCCCCCTTGATCCCTGTAAGTAGCGCCATTCCCTGAGTTCAGAAGTAGTTTACTCTGTCATGCTCGATTTTCTATCAGGTACGGTTTGCTTAGAGGCACTCTACGAGCCCCTGCTCTGGGCTGGATGGTGTACAACGCACTGGTCAGCAACGAGAAGGCAATCCAATCCCAGTATAAATCTCATGTATATGCAAACCCTGACAATGTGACACCAGAAATTGTCGACAGCAGGTATGGGCTAACAAAACGACCAGGCGCCCGATATGTGCCTGCCGCTTTCTTGACAGGTCTACTTGACCCCGTGAAATCACGAGAGGAATTTCTTGAGCTATTCGCCAGTTTGGAGGGAAAGATGCCAGTCCTAGTCATGTCAACCGAAGGCTCTCCTAGGAGGTCAAAAGCAGAGATGGAAGCCCTTCGAGGAGCCAAAGGGGTTGCCAAATTCGTGGAGGTTCCAGGCGCGCTCTTGCCACAGGAGGAGTACCCATCTATCGTTGCAGAGGAGCTGTACCGCTTTCTGCAGGAGATTTTTGAATCTTGAAAGCTTCTCAATTTGATATCTCCATGTTTGCAGCTTTAGTATCTCAATATGTTACATACAGTGATTAGTTCGACTCTTTGCCACCAGAGATTTCATAATGCGCATAAACATATACTCTGGAAGCTACGGCAAGATTTTACGTCAGTAGCTTTAGAGTTTAAAGGGATCGAATGTGTCTAAATTCGTACTGTAAAAACTTGTCCATGGATCTGCAACAAACACAAAGCTTTATTGCCGAATCCTACTTTCCTGTTGTACTTCTGTCGAATCGATTTCCCCACGTTCTAAGATATATCCGCTTAGTGTTCATGCAGCAGAGGCTTTTCGCCTCGAAATATTAAAGATATTCTCTGGTATAGAGGGGCTGCAATGTTGGTGATGTTTTTGTATATATCTATGCAGAACAGAGGCCATGATCCCTTCCCCCTTGGATAGGATCCTCCTTGATGACTCTTTCTTGTTAGCGCTACATGACAGATCCCCCAGCATATCCACTTTCCACTTTTACACGCCTGTATAAATTCCCAGTGTACGGTTGGGAAAAGTAACTCGCGGTTAATATCGGCTCTATGTCACATGGACCCCGACTCGAAAAGATTAGTTAACCCGACCCCGCTTTCCGGCTCACCAAGTATTCTACCAACCTCATCGCACATAGGCCACAAAACCCATGTCAGCGGACCTGATGCCCTGGCCGCATGATTTTTGACCCTACCTAGTCAGCAAATCTGTTCTCAGCTCCCGTCACGCATGCTCTGCCGAGGAGCAGGAAATGCTTGAATCCACATTGCAAGAACCGGCATCCCGGCATCTCAGATCCCTCGAGATAGTCGCCTCCGGCTCCATCACGGCCACAACCTCGAGAGGTTGCTGCACCGGTGGCCCCGAGCAAACGGACCGTTGGAGCACGTTCAACTTTTTCCATTTAAGACAGGGCGGCACCAAACCTTAAATGGGGTGGGAGCGTCAATCCTAGACTTTGAGATCAAGCAACGTCAATTCCATTCCCCTGCCAGAAGTGGGCCTCGGGCCCAAACGAGCGTCCGCCACTCAAACGGACCAGACCTCATCAACCCCAAGATCATCTCTTTCCCCGCCTTCATTAAATCCAACGGCGACAGGTGTCGCGACCAGCCCGCATGTGCCGACAAAGGCTTCCCCCGCTCCACCGTTCTCCTCCAGCGGGATCGCGACAAGTCAGCGCGGGCCCCCCACCCCCTCTTATGGGCCCCCCTCCGCGGGTCCCCCTGCGGAGGGGTTGGTTAGGGCGTGGGCTACAATCCGCACCTACCAGAAAGCCCAATCAATTCCTCGCCTGGGGTCCACCCCCCGATCTGTCCCCCCCCCTCCTCCCCTTACCCCGTTCGTCCGTCCGTCCGTCCTCCCTTTCCCACTACGTTCGATACTACGTTGTATCTCTAGGGACCACACACGTGTCTCGGGCACGGCAACGTGGAGTCCGCGGGGGCCCCGCCGCCCAGCTCCACATTGGCGCCGGGCCGCCATGGCCGCCGCAGAACCGGGAAGGGTCGAGAACGGGGAGGAGATGGACGGAATTTCGACGTCGGGTGGGTACGGGTCGATGTGGGTCAATGTTTCTGTGAGGGTGAGGGATGAGGGACAGGGCGGCCAATTATCTACGGAGGGAGGGAAAGATAGGAGTTCAAATGAGATGGGGAAGCCACGTGGGGATGATCTAGTACAGTGACGAACCCAAGAGTTAGGGAGTGATTAATTGTCGCATTATTTCATTGTACGACATGAAATTGATGGCAATCTAACTATTGAACTAATCTCGGGATTTTATCGGCTGATAAAAAAGATAACCCACGTCGCTGTCTAATCACATCTATCACTTTATACGAAGTGAAACAAGTCTCGATACAATCATACACAAATAGTTTGGTGACCGGTAATCAAATTCCAAAAGAAAGGAAAGGAAAGGCGCCTGGGGTGGTGGGCTTCCCATACTCGTGCAAACCATAAGTAATCCGTCTTTCTCATTGATCACCTTTAAAACATCGCAATCCCTCGCCGGACCGGGTCATTTTTTTTTTTAGGTACAGAAAAAAGGGAAATTTCTGGAAAGGCAAAACACTGCAAATTCCTACTCCTTGCTCTCTCCATTCATCATATGCATGGTGAATCGGAAGGAGGGGGGATTGAGAAATCCGAGCTCGCCATTCTTGGACTCGTGTCATTAGGTGGGAACATGGCCGAGAATGCTGGCGTGAGGCATGGCCGTGGTAGTGGGCCTGACGGTGTACAACGGGGTGCCGTCCACATCAACGCCCGCCCAATGAATGAATCGGACTCTTGTATTTATGGTCACGACGAGATGAATAAGTAAAATGAAGTGGAGGAATTATGGGAAGGAAGGGTCAAAGAGAGAGTGTGTCGATTTAAGAAGAGTCCGGCACGAACTCTCCCATCTTCGCACCTGTCTCCGTCTCTGCATTGCGTTCTTGAAGTACTAGAACGGAGAAATTACTCCATCTTAAGTACTAGAAGGGAGAAATTACTCCACCCACCCCGAAGAAGAAGGTAAAAAAAAAAAAAAATCTCGTGCCAATTCAAACATGCAACCTTCCATTCATGTTGATTTGATCCCAAGGTTTTTTGACAATTTGCCAATTGAATCGTAAATCTTTTAGATCGTGTCAATTCAATCCTGAGCATTTTACCAATTCGGCCTAAAACCTTTAGACGATTTGATGATTTACCAATTTCATCCTTCCGACCAATTTTGCCGGGAAAATGCTGACATGGCCGCCAACTATCCTGTGTAACAAACTTAGCGTTGACATGGATAATTTTTTTACATTTTTTTATTATTTTCCTCTCTTTTTTTCCAACTCTTGCTTGTCGACCAGTAAGGGTGGCAATGGCCTCACTTGATCTAGGTGAGGGCTGTGATGCTTTCACCGAGACCCAGCAGGGGCCTCGACACCCTTGCTCAAGCCAAGCAAAGGTCACTAGCCATCATCTATGGCCGATGACCTCCACATGGCCGATGACCTCCACGTCGTCGTTGGCTAAGAGTTGGAAAAAAAAAAGGGGGGAAAGAAAAAAGAAAATAAAAAAAATGGAATAAATTTAAAAAATGCAAAAAACATCGTTTGCATCAACATTTTAAAGATGCATATGGTAACGTTTCTATTCCCGGAAACAGTTTTTTTTTTAAAAAAATACTTTTTTTCTATTTATATTCTTGATAACAGTTTCTGAGCATTTTAAGGTATTTGGTAATTATAAAAAAAAAAAATTGTTCCGGAAACAACAATACGCTTGGTACAACTCCAAATATTTTTGTAATTTAGAATTTCTTCTAATATATTAATAATTTTATTACATTTTTCTTTTTTCTTTCTTTTTTTTTTTCCTCCCCTTCCTCTTAGTCGGTCACCGGACTTGGCCATGGCCGATTGATGATTAGCCAAACGAGAGGTTAGCAAGGTCGCTGGCCACTAACAAGGTCCCCCACAGCAAGGCTCGGCCTCGCCCTAGCTAAGCGAGGCGACCTCGCCCCGATCTGGCAAGGTCGAGCCTCGCCCGACCATCAGCAAGGCTTGACCTCACCAGCTACCGCAAGGTCGGCCTCAAGGTCAAGCCTCACCGTGGCCGAGTGAGGCTCGGCCTCGCTGTGGCTAGGTGAGGCCCCCCCGAGCCTCACCCAGCCACCGCAAGGCCAGGCGACATCGACCCATGTGACGCCGACCTCACAGTGGCTAGGTAAGGCTTAACCTTACCAAATCTGGGCTAAGTCGAGCCTCACCCAGCCACGGTCTCACTAGGGGTTGACAAGGTCACCAAGCCTCGTCTGGCCGGCGACTAGCTAGGGAAGAAGAGAGCAAGAGAAAAGGAAAGAAAAAAAAAAAAAAGCTTGCTTCTTGAGTTGTTCTTGGGAATAATAAACGACTTTTTTTTATTTCTTATTTTTGTTCTAAATCTATTCTCAAAAATAAAAAAAATTACCAAACCCGTTTTTGTTCTATTTTTGTTTTAGGGAATAAAAGAATAGAAATTTGTGTTCTTTGGAACGTTACTAAACATCACCTAAATCGGTAGATCATAAAAGGATTTAAGACTAAATGAACAAATGGTTAAAATGTTAATAATTAAATTAGTACAATTTAAAGGTTTAGAGTGAAATGACAAATTTCAAAAATTTAGGACTAAATTATTCGAATTAAGAAGTTAATGATTGAATTGATATAAATATATTAGATTTTTAAAAAAAAAATTGATAATTTTGCGTACTAAAGGCTTCGAAGGGCCATCATTCCTCGGAGGGGACAACTGTCCTAACATCGAGACAATTGTATTGTCATAATCGACGGACTGATGTAGACAAGTGCTTCCATCTTCAATGGTGTCCCTTATATTCATCATATCTTTTTATTTCTTTTGTATTTTTGCTGAACACGAACTTGAATAAAGACATACGCAATGTTCCTAGTGCAGCATTCAACTTCTTGTTTCTCCCACTTTTTGAATTTATTTGGCAGTATACAAAGGATTTGAACGAGTCGTGGTTTGGGGTAACTTAGTATGTGAATTCCTCCGTACAAAGATACAATAATGTCTTGTTCATCTATAACGGGGTACTCAAGTGTTGTCCTCCCAGTTGATATGGTACGATATTTTGTTTACATCTGATCTTTTACGATATAACTCAATCATAATTCAATTTGCAACAACCAACAATATAGAGAGGCACGTGAAAAATGCATGTACTATCTCTGTTAGAAGCGCATTGTAAAAGTCTGATACTTTTTTTTAAGGGAAATCACCAAAAGAGAGCTAAAATTCGAGCCTGTCAATCCAGAGTCCGAGCCTGTCAATATATCTAGTTGGACCTACTTTTACTCAAAAGCTTGAATTAATGAGTGATAAGCCAATTAAAATATATTAAGATTTCTCTAACACAACTTACACGTGTATTATAACAATCTCTATAAATGATGACCAATTGAGAGAGCCACTAAGTATATTTCATCTCTTCGACGGATTTAGCACTAAGAATATCGATTTCATTATTACCTATCTTGATATTCATTTTTTTTATCCAAAAAAGGAATAAGAGAAATGTCCATTCCTTACATATATTGGGGGTTTTCCAGTTTCTCGAAATAAAGTGCGTAGAGTCTTAAGGTGCTTGTGTAAATGGGTGCTAGGCAAATGAATTATCCCTTAAGAGATATGGCGTAATGTGAAGCAATTAATCTAATTTCTTAACTTAAAACTTTTAAGCAAAGACGGGTTCAAACGGATATGCTAACAAGCTTAGACTTGGGATTTCCTTGATGATCTCCTCAAATGAAGGTATGCGATTTCTATCATATCGATATCGTATAGACTTGACTTTTCTTGAGGTTTTATGTGGAAACAAATGTACTGATATATGAAGTGTCATTGTAACCTCCGTCTAACATAACCCTAAGATAATGAATTCTTCTTTAATTATATGTCTCCAGCTCCAATTCCGGGTACAATGACACAAAACCATTTAATATAGAGGTGAAGACAAATGGAGATGCAGTATATAACCCTCGTCCTCACACTATCCAACCTAAAACACTGCATTTGGCTTTGCACAATTCCACAGAATTCGTGCCTTATTCATCATGGATAGCAATTGTCTATCACTTTCGTAGACAAATTAGGAATTTCTTTTGAAATTTGGTCCAAAAACAAATATTGCATATATATTATATGCATCCCAATATTCTGATTAGTAATATAACCCCTTATTTATACAATTTTTCCCCTTTTCTCTACGTATTTTATATATTTATTTGCACAGTACTACGGAAGAATTTAATATAGCGCATAAATGTAGAAGACAAATAATTACACACTTTTTTGTTATTGTTTTTCTTTCGTTGTGTCATCACAATCATTAATTAATGGGCCCAAGCCCAATAATATGGTCTTACTCAATGAGCCAGATGCCTCTCTCTCTCTCTCTCTCTCTCTCTCTCTCTCTCTCTCTCTCTCCTGTCACCGTGCAACACGTATTACACATTGATATAAAAAAAAAAAAAAACTCAATTACAAAAACTAAAAAACAAGGCCTAATATTTCTGCCTTATCTTCCAGAAGATGTGGGGCTAATTGCACATATCATCTTCCTAAATCCAACGGCTCATGCCGAGCATGTGAAGGGACCATCGACCAAGAGAATGTGAATCTAAAGCCAACGATTGTGCTGTCATATAGTGGCTCTGTTTTCAAGAGAGGAGGCGTGGAACCCTAGCTCATGCCGGGGTTTCTTTTCTGGAGAAACCTCCTACATGATGGTTGCTCGCCACAGCTATCAAGTCTCGCCTCATTATCGGCTCACCTGTGGGATTTCAAATTTGAGCCTAATTGGTTTGATTCAATTAAACACAACTACCTCTTGTCGAAGTAGGTACATGTCACCTGTTTGATGCGCATGCACATATAACGACCCGTGATGGAGGTATGCATCCAATAGCACATAAATCTATGATGCAATATGTTCGAATACATTGATTCGAGTTCGAACCGATAACGGGTCATTGGATACATCAAGACTGTACAAATAGTGTAGATTTGATTCTATGATGTGATTGGAGACACCTACATCCACTCGGCAAAAATTGAGCAGAGAAAATATTTTCCGAATTAGTATGTGAATAGTTAGGAGGGGTTAATTATATGATTATTTCGATTTGCATACAAAAGGGAGAATGCTACCTTAACCATACATGGCATGCCCTATCAAATTCCCCTCCAACATTGACAGAAAGTACAGGGATGGATGTTGTTCTCTAAAGTGGTTTTGTTAGTACGAAAGGAGACAAGCATAAGTTAGATTGCATTAATGATTGATGCCTAAGATATCTAAGTAACATAATTGGTTTGGTTTGCTTAATCAATAAATGATTTGTTTTCACGTCAAATGTATGTGATCAATCTAAAGTTAAACTATTTGTTTGCTCATCGTCCACTTTCCCTCGTCGCAACATACCACATGACGCACGATTTTTCCAGCAACTTTATAATGGAGGATTTAACTAAGTGATTATAGCAAATATTTTGCTAAAAAAATTATAGAAAAAATACATATTTTCTTTGTTGAATGTTGTAATCAATCTATAATCTTGAGATTTGAAAAATAGGATGAGTTGGCTTGTACAAAGCTCTTTATGGCCATTGTGGTCCATGTCCGGAAAAGGAATATTTAAGTGTGAGTGTGATCGCATAACAACCTATGATATTTGAAAAAATAAAATAAATTTAAAACTATTTGGATTAAAAATATCACATAAAAAACCCTGTAAATATCAAGAAATAACAATCGATATTCAGTATAAAGTTCATCAATTTATTAAAAATATTTTTAATCATCTATTATCATTCTGGTGATTTTTCTTTTATTTATATTTATTTTTTTAACTAAAATTACTATCTTAATATATATTTTTACATCTTTACTGCGATATTATTGAAGCTTCTACACACACTATCTCTTGATCTAGTTAAATATCATTTTTTTTCTCGTAAAGATGTTAAAGTATGAGGCCACTAATAATTTACTATGGTAATATAACTAAAAATTACAAACAAATGATCGCGATACAACTTTATTATAATCTATAAATTTAGTATAAGTAATTAAGTTCGAACATAAAAAAAATGCAAAATATACTAACAAACAAATGTTGGCAATGAAATTTTCATAGAAAAGGAAATAATACATGAATGTTTCCATTCTAAAAATATAAATAGAGGAAATTCTGGATATGCATTGTTGATTAAAGAAATATTGTGATTTTCTTCTAAATTTAGTAAGATGACCATGTGTTAATTCTCTTTGCAACACATTATTGTGAATGATGAGATATCCATCAACTCTTGTCGAAATAAAAGGATAGACAACATCGGTTACAATATAAAATCAGAGAGAATTTCCATAAAGAGGGGAAATTGGATTTATCAAATTGGAAAATGATCTTAAAAAAATTACCTCTAACTCCCTATAAGTTCATATGAGCAAATGGAAGATAGAAAAAAAAAACATTATAAATATCTACACAAATAGCTTGCTCCCCTTCTTCTCAATAATTCGATGGCGCAAATGTGAACATTGCGACAAACGAAAGAAAGCTATCAAGAGAGGGTAATTTACATTCTTACTTATGTTTTCATGGTTATTGTTATTGATATTAATTTACTGGATTGAAATGTTGCGTGTACTTGTACAATGAGTCCATAAATATTACAATTTTACGGTTCATATTTTCTTTTAATCAGTGGACAAATTAAACATGATGGGGTTCGGTCCACTATAAATAAAACTTCCCATAAACTTAAGCGAAGAAGTTGATGATATGAAATATTTATTCCTTAGATTTTTCTGCATACTATTTCTCTTGCAAAAATTCACATCGACACAACTATTTAAAGAAGTATAACAAACATAGTCTATAGCTAGTCAATAAGTTTTAGTCGAGACTAGAATTAAACTCGAGCTCGAGCTCAAATTATAAATGTACACAGCAATTGAAGAGTTAACAAGTTTATCTGTTTATTTATATCTGTAAGTGTGATTAAAAAATAACAAAATATATCATCGCTCAACTAGCCATGCGAGCTGCTCAAGTAAAATATTTTCAAGTTCGAGCTCCATCGAATTAACTACTCTAGCTCGATGTAAACTCGAAAAGAATCTAACAGAGTTCAAGTTACTTACAAGTTGAAATATAGTAGATCATGAGTAGATTAACTTGCTTATTATATCTCCACCAGTATGCTAACTTCTCGAATTGTGTCCTTTTTCAATTATTGGTTCCGTAGATTATTACGGTGTGTTCCCCCATTATTCACATTAGGTTCTTCTTAAAAGGTATCCAACTATATCTAAGAAAGATTAATTACAGTGGTTGTACATAACACGTCAAAAATGATACTTTGGAAATGCAAAACTTTTTCTATATGGACGTTTAAACTGCATTTGGTAACGTTTTTGTTAAAAATTGTTCCTGAAAATAGAAATAGAAAAAACTATTTCTGTTCTAGAGAATAATTTTTTAATAGAATAACACATTTTATAATTGCACAAAATTTCTTTTTATGGAATAAAAAAGTAATAGAAATACGTTTGGTAAACTTGTATAATTTTTTTATTTCTTTTAATTTTTTAAAAAGAAGAAGAAAAAAAAAAAAAAAAGGAGAAAAAAATAAGTGTTTCTCGGAATTGTTCCGAAAAACAATAAACGAGTTTTTTTGTACTTTTTGTTTCTATTTTAAATTTGTTTCCGAGAACAAAAGAAAAGTATAAACAAACACGATTCTATTCTTTTTTTGCTCCCCAAAATAAAAGAATAAATATTATGTTCCGAGGAACAGAAACAAAAATTTACCAAACACCTCCTTAGTCAATGCCCTTAAAACATACATTGGTATTCGCCCAAAAAAAAAAAAAAAAAAAACATTGGTAGTATACTTCTCACTGCACCAATTTGCTACTTGAATTGACCTGTAAAGATTTTGACCGACTGATATGACAGGCATTTGTTACGTGTCCCTAATCCATTTTCCAGATTTCAAATTGCATTTGCTCCCTTAGTCGACGTATTTGCATTGACGTAAAACGCTACTTTATCTAATAATGGAAACCCTAACCCTCGACAAGTCACATTGTAGTAAGTAAGCAAAGCCTACTTGGAATCTTCACATTGGAGGCGTCATCAAACAAATGAAAAGGACAAATTTGTACCAAAGGGATGTGCATTTTGTAATCGTCGAGTGTTGATAAAATCTGATCCCTTACGTCATGCCTCACTTCACTTAGTCACCACACTATCTGCTCACACAATTTACTATTTTGCTTTTAATTCGAAGTTAATATTGGAAGCAACATATATTTATTTTAAGCTATCGTGACCAGCCGTTGGGACTTGAAATCCTTACGTAATTTCTGCTCTCTCTCTCTCTCTCTCTCTCTCTCTCTCTCTCTCTCTCTCTCATTCTTTTGTCTTAAATTACCAGGGTAATTTGCACGAACGTGGTAGTTTCTCTAAACCCATTTTCGCAAAAGTGGGCAATAAATATGTGAACAATTCGTTAATCATCGAAGAGCGAGTAGCCCACAAAAATTTAATGGGTTCTTAAAGCCTAGAAGTTAATCAGCACAATTCTCTTGTTTTTCCTCTTCACGGATGATGCATTTTCAAGACTCACTAATGACTGCGACGAGGTGTCCTCCGCTATTCCATCTGTAAAACTTTTAAGGCCGAACGGTAAAATTATTGCACCGCCAAGAGAGAGTCCAATTTTCAATACAGGAGCAAATAAACCCTTCACATCCCCATAGGTAAAAGAGAGACAAAATTAAATTGTCCGTATACAAAGAAGCTAACCAAAACACAGTATGTTAGCCCAAATAAGTTTGCCCGAAGGACAGAACAGTTGCTGTGCCATTCATTTTGTGATCGCCGGACCTAGACTGAAATTTAGTAATTACTATGGATCTCTTGAACATTGTATGTGTGTTGTGGCAGAGAAAAAACGTTTTTTTTTTTTTTTTTTTTTTTTTTTTCAGCACCGTCACCAAAAGTATATAAAAAGAAACACCAGTGACCCGTAGTTGACAAAGTTTCTACTGTGAATCGCGAATAAATTCACTGAGGGTAACTGCTTGCTTCTTGAAACACACCCGTTTGAAAGAAAAAAAAGCAAACAAGGGTTTCTTGGACTTTCTCTTCTTTCTCGGTGCCAACACGGTGCCCGTATTCAATGCCACACGGCTTTGTGAGGCGCACAGTGAGCGAGAGAGAGAGAGAGAGTCTAAGCATAGCTGACTTTTTGCAAGCAAGAGAGTAAATGCTCATTGCTGTCCGTTTTGACTACTTTGGAGTGTAATGTGTGTATGTGGGTGTGTTATCCTTTTTTTTACCTCTTTCTGGGTCAGCGTCTAAGTTGCCCTTTGTTCTTTTCCTGATCCGTCTCTCTATATATATGTCGTAGCAGACAAAGAGCGACCCCTAACTTGGACGCTTGTCTCTCTGCGCAATTTCCTCATACAGCAATATAAGGTCATCGTTCTTGCTCTAGAGAGATATATCCAAGAAGAAGGAGAAGAAGAAGAGAAGATTTGTGACCGTTCCACTAGAAAGAAAGAAAGAAAATGGGAAGACCACCATGCTGTGACAAGATTGGAGTGAAGAAAGGTCCGTGGACTCCAGAAGAAGACATCATCCTGGTCTCTTACATCCAGGATCATGGACCTGGGAATTGGAGATCTGTTCCCACCAATACAGGTACCATACAGATTTTATGCATTTTTCTTTTGCAAATTCCGTCTTCATCATCTCTGTCTCTCTCTGTCTCTCTGTCTCTCTCTCTCTCTCTCTCTGGTTGTGAGCTTTCCCTTTCCCCGTTCCACTCCACTTTGTTTCTTTGGGGGTCTCATCTTGATATCGCCGATGCTCTCCTTTGGTTGGTTTGTTCATTAAATTCTTGGGTATTAATGGGCTTGCACCTGTAGCTCCCTCAGTTGGGTCTGCCATTTTCCTTTTTCTCGAGTTAATAACATGTAAAGGGTTAAGATTCATTCTCATCTCTCTCTCTCTCTCTCTCTCTCTCTCTCTCGACTTATTATTTCTTTGTTTTGTTTGGTGGTGTTTCAAAAGGTTTGCTTAGATGCAGCAAGAGCTGCAGGCTTAGATGGACTAATTACCTCAGGCCTGGCATCAAGCGTGGCAACTTCACTGATCATGAGGAAAAGATGATCATCCATCTTCAGGCCCTTCTTGGTAACAGGTAAAGAAAAAACTAAATACCCTAATTCAAAATTTCTAATTGATCCTATCTAACTTTGCAAATCCCGAAAGGGATTGATACACTTCCAAACTAATTACCATATCCTCATAATTTAATTAATTCATCTTCTTATGTGTGAAAGGAATAATAAATAATGGTTTTGTTCTTCTAAATCTTCCTTTTTCAGGTGGGCAGCTATAGCTTCTTATCTTCCACAGAGGACTGACAATGACATCAAGAACTACTGGAACACCCACTTGAAGAAGAAGCTCAAGAAGCTCCAACCAGGCCTGGACGGCCATGGCCATGAAGAGTTCAGATCCAGCTCCCACTCCATCTCAAAGGGTCAGTGGGAGAGGAGGCTCCAGACAGACATCCAAATGGCCAAACAAGCTCTCTGCGAGGCTTTGTCTCTGGACAAATCATCACCAAGCCCTTTGGCTGACTCAAAGCCATCTGATCATGATGGCCACAACATTGATTCTGGCAACGGTACTAGACCATCATACCCGTCAACGGCATCATCCTGCACTTATGCATCAAATACAGAGAACATAGCAAGATTGCTTGAAGGGTGGATGAAGAACTCCGCCAAATCAGCCCAAGCCACAAAATCATCCCCAGGGGTTAATCACAACGCTGCTCAAGATTATTCCTTCAACAGTTTCATTCCAACTAGCGGTTCAAGCTCAAGTGAAGGTGCAACAACGCCGGATCACCATCAGGGCCTCGAGTACTCGCTGCTCAGCTTCAATTCTTCGGTCTCTGACGGCTCTCAATCGGTGGCATCGGTGCCAGATGAGAAACCGAACTTGACGCCAGACCAAGGGTGTGTCTTCCAGGAGGAAAACAAGCCAGTGTTGGACCAGATCCACCACCAGCAAGTGCCTCTCACATTGCTGGAGAAATGGCTCTTTGATGATGGAGCAATAGTCGCTCCTCAGGACCAAGAGGATCAGCTCAATAGCTTGTCAATAGACGAGGATACTGCTTTGTTTTGAGTTGAAGTTTTGGACAAACGAAACAAGGGGAAATTGTCAGATGTTTTTATTTTCTTTCTTCTATGTTTCTTTTCTTTTTCAAGGATTTAGGAAATGGAGTTGCGTAGGAGTTGCTATATCTTCCTATAAGCCTAAGCCAAGAATTATAACTGACTACCCTGGCCTTATGGAAGATCACAAAAAAGTGTAAATTAAGCAAATCTATATGTGGATATGCTATATGTACTCAAAACTACCATAAATAAATCTTTGTGTCGCCACTTTTGTAATATTATCACACCTCCTTCGCACTGCATGATCTCAACGAATATGAAAATATTTCTAACACATGCGTACAAATTTGGTGATAATTGAATCCTTGCTCAAAATTCATGTCAAACTTGGATCTATCCATGGTGATGAGACACTGTACATCCGGTTGCCTGCAGATCATTGATTAATGAGCAAATAAAACAAATGAAGACTTAAGATACTACAGATTATGTCTTAGCCAAAACCAAACTAAAGACAAAGCTAGTGAGATACACATGGCAGGTTTTGCAGCTGAATTAATCTAAAATTAGGGCTTGACCGGCAGCTGACAGGATCTAAAGTATGTCTCATTTCAGGCAAGCGTCTAATTTTATTCATTGTTTTGCCGCCCTTCGGGTAGATGGAGAGGGTTTAACTTATGGCTTAATGTTAGATGACCCTAGAAAGCATTTCTGGTACATGTGAAGTTAATTTTGCCAGTAAGATAAAAAAAACTGTTGATCCTTTTCTAGGTTGCTTTCGCCAACTTCAATGTTTATTCAATATCTCTATCTAGTTAGTTGTTACATAAAATCAATATTTTGAAAATTGAATATTTCATCGTTAAGTAATTTAGGGCCAGTTAAGTGTCTCAAATTTGTGTGGGAGATCTGATTTTAACTTGAAAGTAATAATGACTTGTATTTTAATTTAAAGGTACTCTACTTTGACAAACAGGTGTATATATAAATATGCATATTGCAATTCTTTATCTTCGCGAATGTGACACATTGCTCTCTCTTTTATATCATACTGAACACCGTAGGAGACTTGACTCAAGTCACAACTTGAAACTTACCCAAGTTAGGGTTATTATCAGCTCATTGCCCTTAGTAATTAATCATCAAATTAGCCATGCACGTATGTATCAAATTTGTATAAGTTAATTACGTTCTTGGAGTAATGATACAATAGCCAATGCATCACTCCCTATCGCCTAAACCTAGCTTGTAGTTAAGGCACTGTTTGTACTGTGGAATCTCTACATTCTTCTCTCTCTCTCTCTCTCTCTCTCTCTCTCTGTGCAATTGTATTTGTGGATGAAGGAGAAGCAACGCGGAGAATCAAACCCAAAATTTGCCTTGGGAATATGCATAATGAGGGTCATAAATGAGAACATGTGAGGGTTTTTGACTTTTTGCGTTCTTTTTCATTTTGCAACAGACTCTCTTGACCTACCGTCACGTTCATTGTAAGCCATCTCACAGTGACTCTACCCATAGGTTTCTCATGAACAGTATCATCAATTTGCAAGGCAAAAAACCCAAAAGGAGAGAACAAAAGGCCAGATGCAAATTGTTCATGAACAATTATATGCAACCTGTGTCCACGGTCCACAGAGCAATTTTCATTGTAATTGCTCATCATGTGATAAATAATGTGATGATTTTGCGTATTAATCTCTGCATGTACTTTGTATTCTTAGCATCATTCAACAGATTAGAAGAAAAAAGGAGGAAGAGAAAAAAGAAGAATAGCAGCCCACAGATGGGGTACAGCTCTTGCTTTAATTCACCCACTTGAATTGTCAAAACCCCAGAAAAAGTATTTATTAAGCCGTGTTCCTTTTCCAAGTTTCACAGGCTGGTAGATAACAATATAGACTTTAATTTTACCAGCTTGCACAGAAGAAAAGTCACAGTTCCACCATGAAAAACTGAAAAATGGAAAAGAAGCGCTGAACTTTCCCACTAAGTTCCATGAGTATTTAAGAGGAAAGGACCTTTCTTCCCAATTGGTCATTAAATTTGGAGGTATGGGATCATGAGAGCCCATGTTCATCAGATAAATGAACATTACAGCTAGCCTAACAAAGTATTTCACTTGATCACGGTGTCACGTGGTGTAATCGTTCAATCGCATTACTTATATAAAAAAAATACATGCACCCCGACTAGTTTTGTGTTTTGAATTTTAGGAAACTCTCCATAAAATTAACTTACTTCTTCGCGTGTCACTATCGCGTGATGTATCTGACATATAAAATGATTAGATCCTTGTTCATATTATGGCTCTTTGTCCTATTAGAAATACTGTCCAGAAACTTGGTACTTGTTCTCTAGATGGACCATACACAGTTGGGACTCGATACTTTCTCCATCATGCATATCTCTAATTTCCTTGGCCGGTGGGACAGTACCATGTGCCCGTTTAAGAGAGGCCAACTTGCTTATATCCCAGCAAAAAGGTTATGTATTTTGAAAGAACCATGTGAGAGAGTGCGAGAGAGAGAGAGAGAGATCAAATGCTACACGTACAAGACAAAGAAGATAATCCATGGTCCCCATGGTGTGCGCACAGTATTCTTGCCTAAATACAAGTAGGCTCTCTCCTGATAGAAACCCCTCAGTTGCTTTCTTCACCACATAAAACCAATAAGGAAGAAAAGCTTTATACGTGCATTTATGAATATACAATGCAGAAAAGAGTATTCAATTTTCTCTTTTTCCTTATAAGGACATTGTCGTAGAAGAGCATATCATAGAGACACCCAAAATGAGTTATTCAATTTCTGTACTTATTAAAACACATGCCTGTCCATTCCCAGTTCACGTGGATTTTTTTACACGCGTCCAAGCCAAAGAGACCTCCCCAACTCATACGCGTCATCAATGATGCAAGCACGAAAATAGCTAAGCTTTTTCAGCCGACTTCCATGCGGATTTTTCATCCTTCCGTTTCGGGATTTTACGTCCCGTTTTTGTCGGCTGGGTCGATTGAAACACCATGGCTATTTAGCATATGTTAGCCAAAGTAGTAAAGAGAGATGTGAGGCTTTGTACCTTCTCGCGATCGGTTCTCGCTCGGCTTACTATCGTATGGGAAATCTTTACCTTACTATAATACCAAGTCGATATCGGAGCAAAAGGGATCGCTGCTAGACCTCGTAAAATACTTCGTCTCGCACGTAAGATTTCTATCGACCACACCATCATAGAATGAATACACAAGACATTTTAATCTCTTTGGACGACTGGGTCACATACTCAAAAAATTTCTCATTAGCAAAATGGAAGAGATTACTCGAGTATATAAATTGCATTTCTATCCATTCATATTTTTAGCACTAAACATAAGGTTTTAGGGGGCTTGAACTGCACTATTAATTAAATAGCCATTTGATGAAGCACCCGATGCCTATGTCTATTAATGATTATCGAGAAAAGTATAAGCTTCCATTCATCAATTCCGAGCAGGTGTTAGATAGATAAATTTTTACCCTAAGATTAAAAAGTCAGAGATTGGTGACATGGGATCGTTTTGTCCGTGTCATGTTTCGGGATGCTGATGTGGACTCCTTATATGGCGACTGACACTAAGAGACGAAAGCTAGGGGAGTGAATGAGATTAGATACCCCAGTAGCCGTAAACAATGGATACTAGGTGCTATGCGTATTGACCCGTGTAGTGTTGTAGCTAACGTGTTAAATATCCCGTCCGGGGAGTACGTTTGCAAGAATGAAACCCAAAGAAATTAATGGGGGCCCAACTTTCTATTCACCCGTGGGATTTGAGTGGTCCAAAGGGGACCCCCACGGCTCCTCTCTTCTCGAGAATTTATACATCCCTTATCAATGTATGGACAACTATCTCTCAAGCATAGGTTTAGGCTCGGCCTCAATGGGAAAACAAAATGGAGCATCTAACAACATATCTTCACTAATCAAGAACTACGAGATCGCCCCTTTCATTTTAGGGTGACGGAGGGATCGTACCATTCAAGCCTTTTTTTTCATACTTTTTCTATTTTTATCCATGGATCCTTTACATATACTCATCAAATTGGAAGTATTGATCCAGGCCAACTTAATCGAACAGATGTATGGCCCTCGATTGCAGAGAGTTAACAGGCCATTGTATAGGAAGCCGTATCTTGAGTACATTGATAGGGCCTTGGCAAATGTTGAATGGAGAACACAATTTTTGGCATGCTACATATCCAGATGACTAATTTTTAGATGGGAATTTTTCTTGTAAACTTTGGCCAATTAATCAATAAATTTTGTTGGGCCATCAATCTCATATGAACCTTCGCATTGGGCCCACTCAAAGTTATTGGGCTCTGACTGGATGGTCTTCCTCTATTGGGCTATCTTGAGCCCATTAGGTCCAGCTTACCATCACGATAAGGTCCGACCCGTTTAAAATAGTCCCCGGCCCATTGTGGTCTCACCGATTCGCTTTCGTACATTGGGTTCCCTTTCTGGGAAGTGAGCAGCAATGGCCGACACCTTTTCACTTTGGATCCTTCCTGTTGCTTTTCAGTTTTTACTACAAGGATTCCTTTTTCTTTTCTTTTTTTACTTCTGTTCCAAGAAATTTTTAATTAGCGCCAAGCATGTCACTTGAGGAAGAAAGATTAAGATTTTCAGAGGTAAAAAATTGCATTAATTTGATATCCGGCTCCTTAATACAAGCCCTTGGTCATAAGGGTATCAAAAAGGCCCAAACCAATCCGACAAAGTTCGAGCCTTCCGGTCGATTCTCCTTATGATCCGGATAATATGTGAAATAATCGGACATCATGAGGGTTGTTCGTTTTTGGCTGTAAACTTGAACAGAACCGAAACACATCAACACTAAACCCTCTCATAGATTCTCGCTCAACAGCAACCACAATGACAAAGACGTAGTCTTGGGCGTGTTTCCTCCAAGCAATTAAGGATAAGAAAGCAAAAAATGGAAGGAATTTTCTATATCTTTCGACATATCATAATAAAAATTATATTTATCTCTTTATAGGTTTTATGAGGCAACTATCTAAAGCAATATATATATATATATATATATATATATATATATATATATATATATATATATATATATATATCAATCAATATATGCATAATTAGAAAAGATATACGTGTAATCTTGAGAGACATGGATAATCAACAATGATATCATAATTGTCTCTAATATAAGAAAATATCCTATAGAAAATCTTTAAAATCTATAATATAATATGGCTAACATCCCTGCAAACTCAATATGAGTCCAAAGAAGTCAACTAGAGTTTGAATTAATGCTAGAGGGTGTTATGAAAACTTAAGGACACTACCATGCATCATACTTGGTGGATCCGCGATGGGGCTATGGGAGGCAGCGTCTACCAAATTTGGTTTGTTTGAGGGCGGTAAGACTGGTGTTAGCTTCTCAAAATGAGACGTGAAAAGTCAAAAATTATAGGCATTTGAGCCAAATAACATGTGTCTATTGCAATTGGCTTTCCTGTCAAGACATTAACCTAACAAATGTGGCCGATGTGGCTAGCATGGCTACAACAAATGAAATAAGTTGGACTTTGCTCAACGAAAGATGTTGGGATTTATTTCGATAAAAAAAACACATGCATAGATAAATTTGAATCAAAGTTTGATTCGCAGCGGAAGTAAAAACTTTCATACACGTATTTTAAAAGCATTGTTCGTATATTTTAATAAAAACATGTAGAAATGAGAAGTAGAGTAATCACATTACGTTTAGTTCTTACTCAAAAAATTTTGTTTCTGACGTTCTTCAGAATTTGACTATGGACGTCTAATGTCCTCATAGTGTTGGTTCTAATTTCTTCAAATTCTGATCACAAGAGTGTGATGTTCTGGTAACACTGGTTCTAACGTTTTTGGAATGTTGACCACGAGTGTCTAATGTCCTCTAGTTGGTTCTAAGGTTCTTTAGATTCAAAACGTCCGATCTCTTCATATGTAGGTTCTAACATTCTTCAAATCCAGCCCACAAGTGTCAAGCTCCGGTTTAGACACACCACCAATCTCACGTCGAACAGTAAAGAGAAATTAAGAGATCTCACCACTATGATTAGTGCTAGCAATTACTCTTGTATGAGAATGACTTGGTTGATTATTATCAACACTCTCAATTATCGATTGTTGATCATCGATCATCTTGTGATCTGCTCTCTCAATTGCCTTTTATAATCAATCCCAAATCACATTTAAATTGGCTCATTAACTTTAAAACCATTTTAGAGAATTAATTCGGCTGTAACACCTGATAAATGTAAGTTCTGATACCGTTTTAGACACCAATTCAAGTATTAATTATGTAATCGTTATAAAACATTATTCTAGGCATTAATTTATAACGTTTATAAGTCTTTGTTATGGGCATTAACTTTCCAACTATTACAAATATTTAATTTGACCATTACATCTAAAACCGTTTCAAAACATTAATTGGTTATTTGAATCCAAAACCACTTCCGATTATTAAACTGGCTATTGATTCTAAAACCGTTTCCGATTATTAATGTGGCCATTAAATCTGAAACCATTTCTGATCATTGATATGGCCATTAAGTCTAAAACCATTTCAAAACATTAATATAACCGTTAAATCTGAACCAATTTCGGATCTTTAATTTAGCCGTTAAGTCTAAAACCGTTTCAGATCATTAATTTGGCTATTAATTTTGAACTCACTTCAGAGATGCCATTGATTTTGAATTCACTTCATATTTTTAATGTGGCTATTAATTCTAAACTCACTTTAGATTTTTAATTCGGTTATCGAATTCAAATGCCTTTAGATCTTTGATTCGACCGTAAAGTCTGAAACCCACTTTAGAATTTGTAAAGTCTAAAGCTCTTTTCAGATCTTTTATTTTTAGTCTAACTCAATATGATTAGCTCAACTACAAATACATTTGCAATATTGTCCCTCTCATTCAACGCCATTCTAATTAGTTATGGTGTGACATCCCCAAATTCATCACAGAGCTAGCAATAAGACTTGTACTAACACATTAGCACAACCTAAAGAATTGATTGTCCATATCAATCTCCTAATCTTACAAACCATGAGTGATATCTAGCAATATATCATGGTCACTTAGACAATGTGAAGTGTTTCAATAACATAATGAATCCGTCAACTTTGGCAATCATGTAATTTGATCATTCTATCTCACCATGTCTCAATCGAACAAAGGCCATGGAATTATTGATCAAGTCACCAATTCAATCATATGCCAAAGTCTAATTGATATGTATTCTACAAGACATGAACCATTCATTCTCAATTACAATCCACATCGAGTATTTCAATATAATGTCACAATTAGATTGTATATGATATCAATCTTGTATATATATATATATAATAAGACAAATTCCAGATTGCGCACATATGTGCTTTCATACGTGAATAAACTATGACTATTAAGTATAGAGATGGTTCAACAAAGCGTTAATATGCGCATTTGTGAACCACAGCCATCCAACATACAAATAACATCATACCTTAGGTCTAAAGATCTTACACCAAACTAAAACATGCATGATCAGATATTGACCCCATTAAAAGTTTTCATGTTGCCAATCGTTATATGCATGTCACATTCAATGAACTAAAGATCTATCATAGTATCACTTAACCCGTAACGGAAGATTTCTCTCTACTAGCTGGGTAGTACCCTTCCACCTTCATCATCACAGAAGGTAAATGTCAATCCCCACCCCTTCTCCGATTAAATCTTTCGAAAATGTGGAAAACCCCTAGATTACATCAATGCTCCCTCTCCTGCGATGGTATGGACGCCTTTCCTCCATCTGCAGGTAAAACCCTAATCCCCCAACATCTTCGCCACTTCCATGGTCTTCCTCTTCAACCTAACGAAACCTTTATCCCTCACCAAATCACTGATACTGAGGCCCCTTCAACCATACACGATCTAGAGCTCCCTTCAATCAAAAATGAACAATGTTCTTGTCATCCAAATCCAAACAAGTAAGTCAATTTGCGACTTCATTTATATCTCGCCCCTGGAGAAAAGATGGCTGATCAGTGTGAGGAGGAGAGAAGGGTGACTGTCCTTTGTAAAAGCCTAGGTAAGCTGTGGTCGGAAGAAGATGTGGTTGATGTAATAGGCGAGATTTCTGAAGAAAATTTGATAGCATGTCGTAAAACCCTGTTTTGGAAACTTTTTTCTAAGCCGAATGTGAACTATACAGCATTTGTCAGTGTTATGAAAAAAGCTTGGAAAACGGACAATGTTACCTGCACAATGATAGAGCCTAGGTATTTCTCTTTTTCCTTTCAGTCTGAGACAGATAAACAGAGAGTTCTAGACTCGGGATCTTGGTCTTTCTCAAGCAACCTACTAGTTTTGCATAAATGTGATCCGGATACCCCTGAAATTTGCTACGACTTTAATCATTGTGCATTATGGGTGCATCTCTCGAGCCTTCCCCTAGGGCGTACGTCAGCTGAAGTGGTCCGAAATATTGCATAAAAAATAAGTGAAGTGATAGAAGTTAAACTAGAAAATAAAGGAAACAACAGCAACAAGACAAGGAAGACAATAGTCAAGCTTAATCTGGAAGACCCCCTTAAGACAGGAGTTATTGTAAACCTGGACAAAAAAAAAGGTTGTGGGTGGAATTCAAATATGAAAGACTTCCGCATTATTGCTATTTATGCGGAAAAATAGGTCATTATGCAACTGATTGTAAAGAAATACCATATGAGAACTCAGGGCTGGCTGAGAACTTACCGGGAAGATTTGGGCATTGGTTGAGAGCTGAAGCGAAGGCACTAAGTCCGTATGGAAAAATTTTCTATGGCAAGCAAGAAATTCCACAAGAAGATGTTGAGCAAGTACCTAAGACTCCTATAGGCGAACAGCATGATGCCACAGACCCAACAATGGAGAACAATTATCCCATCTCTTCTTTAGCAATTGTCCCTATGGAAGAAAAAGGCACCCAGAAAAGAGGAAGTTGTTGCCTAGATGAAGAATCAGAAATGGTGATATATGAGGAGCAACAGAAGGAAGTAGAGGAGGAAATGCAAGAAAATTTAATAAGTGAGAAGGGGCTAATTAGAAAGAAATCGAAAAGTGCAAAGGCCTCATCATCAAAAAAAGGGAAACGGTTCTGCCCATATGGAGCTAACACATCAATTACATCAACACTAGAGCATACACAACTGGTGAAAACTCTTATAAAAGTGGTTATGAAGTCAGACAAATGGGCTTTGGTGGCTAGCCCTAATAAGCCACCAAATCAGCCATGAAAATATTGAGTTGGAACTGTTAGGGGTTGGGCACACCGTTGACAGTTTAAGCTTTGAAAGTCCTAGTGACTCAAGAAAGGCCTAGCATTATGTTTATTATGGAAACAAAAAAATCAAGAGCAAAATGTGCTTAGAGTAAGGAGATGACTGAAATTTCAGAATAGTTTTATAGTAAATCCGGCAGGGATAGCAAGGGGTCTGGCCATTTTTTGGGATGATCAAGTTATTGTGTCTATTGACTCTTTTTCGGCAAATGCTATTAATGCCCAATGTCAAATTAAAGCCACACAACAGAGGATGCAGCTGACGTTTATTCATGCTCCAACTGACTTTAAAGAGAGAGTTTTATTATGGGAAATTATATACAGAGATCTTATACAACTGGGAAAAGGTTGGAAAGCACCGAGCAGAAACTTACCGACTCACAGCCTTTAGAGACTTCATTCAATGCTGTGCATTAATGGATTTGGAGAGCAAAAGTTGTGCGTTCACCTGGACAAACAACGGAGAAGGGGATCAGTTAGTAAAGAAGCGTATGGATAAAGCTCTTTGCACTGCTACTTGGAGAATAACATATCCTATAGCAAAAAGTGTGGCATTACCACCTATAAGGTCTGATCACAGCCCTACCATAGTATCACTTAACTCGCAACGGAAGAAACGGGCACAGAGATTCAGGTATGAAGCATTCTGGGCAGAGGAAGAAGAATGTGCACAAGTAGTCAAGGAAATTTGGACTGATCCCGGTACCCAACAACCAACAGTGGTGGAAAAACTACAAATTAAGTTGATGAAGTAGAGCAAAAACCGTTTCTCAAATGCTAAAATGAGAATTGCATGGCTAAATAATGAACTCCAAACTTTGATGAATAGAACGGAAAACCTACAAGAGAGTGCAGCAGCGAAAAAAATCATACAAGAAATAGAAAAACTGTGGAGACAAGAGGAGATGTATTGGGGTATGCGGTCCAGAATTAGATGGCTCAAATGGGGTGATAGAAACTCCAAATTCTTTCATGCCACAGCAATACAGAGAAGGACTAGAAATAGAATATCCTTGCTGAAGAATGAAGAGGATGTATGGGTAAGAGAGGAGCAGCATCTGCAGGAAATGACTGGGAAATACTTCCAAAACCTATACCAATCAGTAGGCCACAGAGATTTCCAACCTATACTACAAAATATTCCTACCTTGGTGGACGAAAATATAAATCAAGGGTTAGTTGCAAATGTTAATATGGAGGAAATAACTACGGCTATGCAACAATTAGGAGCAACTAAAGCTCCTAGACCAAATGGGCTTCATGGACTATTCTTTCGGCGACATTGGACAGATATATGTCAGGATATCCTCATAGAAACACATCACTTTTTTACCATAGGATACTTAAATCCCAAAATGAACAAAACACATATAACCCTCATCCCAAAAATCCCAAACCCCGAAAAACTTGAGCAATATAGACCAATCAGCCTATAAAACTTTATCTATAAAGTCATCTCCAAAGTGATGACAAACAGGCTTAAACTATTGCTACCTAGCCTAATTGCTAAAGAACAAAGCGCCTTTATGGGGGGTCGGCAAATCCAAGATAATATATTGATAGTGCAAGAAGTCATACACAGGTTGAGAACAAGGGAGAATAAACGGAAGTTTCAAGCTGTTCTAAAGCTAGACAGACAAAAGGCTTATGACAGAATTGAATGGGATTTTCTTAGGGCAAGCTTAATCAAGATGGGATTCTGTGAGCAGTGGGTTTAATGGGTGATGCAGTGTGTGTTAATAGTTACATTCAGCATAAATTTCAATGGAGAATCTCTGCCATATTTCAAGCCTACACGCGGAATTAGACAAGGTGATCCACTTTCGCTCTATTTATTCATTCTAGTGGCAAATGTGCTCTCTAACATGATGAAATGAGCAATAGATGACGGCACATTAAGAGGAATCAAGTTAAATAGCAGCTGCCCTACTCTATCACACTTGTTATTTGCGGATGATTCTATTTTCTTTCTTAATGGAACAATATTGGAATGTCAAAACATAGCAACCACCATACACCAATACTGTTTCGCATCTGGTCAAGCTGTCAATCTTAATAAATCAGGCATATATTTCAGTAAAAACAGGCCAAATAGCTTGAGGAGAAATATGGCTTCTGAACTACGTGTGCCAGAAATTGAGAAAACTGGGAAGTATTTAGGAATGCCGTCGGATTGTGGGGCTTCAAAGAAGGATATGTTTGGCTGGATCCTTGCAAAGGTTCACATGAAACTGGAAAGCTGGAAGGAGAATCTATGAACGAAAGCGA
Source organism: Eucalyptus sideroxylon x Eucalyptus melliodora (assembly GCA_016097485.1). NCBI lineage: Eukaryota > Viridiplantae > Streptophyta > Magnoliopsida > Myrtales > Myrtaceae > Eucalyptus > Eucalyptus sideroxylon x Eucalyptus melliodora. Next base: position 7,610,928 of record CM027825.1, read on the forward strand.
GGAAGGAAATTTTAATTAAATCAGTGATACGAGCCATTCTTCACTATGCCATGTCTATCTTCAAAATTCCTATTTCGATTTGCAAAGCTATAGAGATGAAAGTGGCAAACTTCTGGTGGAGAAACAGTAACAAGAGTGCTGGGATACATTGGAAAAAATGGGAAAATTTGAAAATTAGGAAGGACGAAGGGGGTCTTAGCTTTAAAGATCTAATAGCTTTTAATAAGGCTATGTTGGGAAAGCAAGCATGGAGAATATCACAACATCCACAGTCCCTGTCGCGACCTAATCTCACCGCCCCCTCGAAATGTATCCAAGGATGGGAAAGGTCGGGTTTAGGGGTACTTTGATCACGAAAATTTCCTCACGAGATCACGAGCTCTCCCAAGCTCATACCCCGCGTGACAGCGGATTTATTTAAACAATCTAGTTGTTTATAACAACCTAAAAATATACAAGAGTTGCCACTAGCCTCATTTTTTGGGTAGGCTAGAAACCCAACCGAGGATTGGGAGTATTCATTCGATTCCTACGTAACCAGATATCTAGGTTCGGGGACTTGGGTTACGCTAATATTGCTATTAGCGCCCTTTCGGTACCTAAATAGTATGTTGTGTTTTTCCTAACATGTCAATGCATTTCATTTTTTTACATTTTTCAAAATCATCAATTCCTAAACTAAGTGATCATGCGTGGTTTATCATTTTCATTCTATTCTATTCCTAAGAAATGAAAAGAAATCAAACAATGAAAATGAAATTACAGGACATGAAGTAAACAATCAAGAAAAGCAGTTAAACATAATCATGCAATTCTAAAAAAAATAAAAGAAGAAACAATTAAGAAAGAAAGGAAACCCGCAACTCGTCGGGTTTTATAAAATGCATGGAACCCGAGACATATGTCGGGAAAAATGGGTATTACATGAAAATGGTCGGAATGAACATTGACCTCCACCATCTTCACGCCTTCTCCATCTTCAAGGTCCTAATCTAAACCTAATCTGAACCTAATCTAAGAAATTTATGATTAGGTGCATGCAAGTGAAAGAAACAATCATCACAACTAAGATCAATGCAATTGGGTTAGAACCCATGTATGATTTGCTCTAAGAAAAAAAAACACAAAAATCAAGTACTTTATAAAAAGCAACTTTCATTAATGGAATTTCCTGAGGCGTATTAAGTTCAAGTAAAGTCAAATTCATGGCCGAAAAGCAACAATCGCTAAAGCATGTAAATCAATCATAAGCAAATCAGAGAATGAGGCATGATAACTGATTTGTTAAGCCACCTAATCAATGCATGAAAATCATGAAATTTGAACATGACGTAGGGTTAAATGTGAAGAAAATGTTTGATTTAGACATTTAACCCTAAATCCATATACAAAAGGCCACACAAATCCATTAACATTGATATGTGACTTGTCATTAGGAGCAAAATGCATAATAATTTAAATTGCTACATGTCAACTTGAATTCTAAGGTTTACTTGACCTTAAAAATTCTCAAGTTTTATCATGGGATGAATATAGATATTATGGACAGCTTTCATTGAGAATTTATCCTCAAGATCATTATGTATTACACCTGAATCATCTATCTAACGATCACACACAAAGCATATAACATGACAAACATTCTAGCCATATGACATTGGTCCTCAATCAACCCAAAACAATAAATGAACCAACTAAAGATTACTTATTCCAACACATGCACCATTGAATTCACTCAACATATGTATTTAAGGCAAACGAAGCAATCAATGTGTAACCCACATGATACCTGAAACCATTTTGTAGACAATTGACAAAGGATGTCATTCCATGAAGGAAGCATCTCAAGATTCCTAACGCATGAATTTCTAAAAATATTAGAACATTAACTAATCAATCTATAATAGAACATGGCAACATAAGACATCTTATAGTCTGTTATCGCATTGCCATTGAGGAAGTAATCAGTAAATTGACCAAAAACAAGGAGAGAGACAACTTAAATTGGAGCTGTCCTGCTCGGCAATTCAAAAGATCCAATCGAATATTTCTTTTGCAAGGAGCATATTGAAATTTGCTGCAACAATGTGGAGAAGACAGCCACACAAGCACATATAAAACTTTTGGCATTGACTTTAACGTCCATAACAGTGCAAACAACAGCTCCTATTACCACAACCAGAACAGCCATTTCTACTTTCCGAGTAATACTTACTTTGTAGGATTCACTTCATCATGCAAATAATAGGAATCATGCTCAGTTTCAAAATTTGGTAAAATCCGACAGAGTTAAGCATCAAACTTAAGTTCATCCCCCGTGAAGGACATATTGGCAATAATAGAGAACCATAGGAGATCCCGCATGGGAACGTATTTAAATGCAGAATAACCAACAGCATTTGACACTAGACCAACCAAGGCAGAACAGCCATTGCTTGATTAACCATGGTATGATGAGACAAACATCAAATGTAGTCACCATAATCTAGAAAGCATAATGTTTAATCTTTGACAACATGTTGTGGTAAAAAAAAACTACAATCTATGTTTACATTAAACACGAATCGAATGCAGAGACATACTTATGAAGTCTCGATGCGATGAACATTAATGAGCGCTACCTAAAAGCACATGATTTACCCTAAAAAATATCAAAGCGTGTGTGACAGGGCAAATAAGAGAGAGGAATAGAGAGAGAACCTGATCCAGAGAGAGGAACACCGATCGAACAAGGAAGCGTATGATTTCCGAGAAGAAATCAGGTCTTCACGATCTTCAACCGCCGGCGCTTGATCTTCAATCACTCGCCAATGGAGGAAAACCTTTACCTCCGGCCGGAGCTCAGGAAAGAACAGCGAAAAAAGAACCGAGGGAGAGAATTCAGAATCCACAACCCGAACGGATTGAAACCACAAACGGAACCCTAACAGATCGAGAGTGATAGAAAGAGAACTCACCGATCCGGTGAGCCCAATCCTGAGAGATTCGAGTCCGACGAGCCTCTGCACCAGCGAACTGAGGATGATCCGCCGAACCAAATTCGTCGCGGTCGTTGCTACGGCTACCATCGGCTTCGGATCGAGTTAAATCTGGCAAGCAGAAAACCAGATCCGGCAAGCTGAGAACCAAGAGGGGGAGGTCCACCGAGAAAGAATCAGGTCCGGCGGAGCCAAAACCGCTGGCGTCGTCGTCGTCGCTGTTACCGCCGTTGATCGGCTTCGAATCTAAGTCCCTCACCTCGAGCTCCTTTGCCAGCGATTACTCTATCTTCTAGGATTTTCGGGAAGTGCAAAGGAGGAGCTCGAGATTCAAAGAGCGAGAGTCCGAGAGAGTCCGTCCGAGAGAGAATCCGAGAGAGCCCCTCTAGAGAGAGAATACGCAACCAGAGAGATATCGTAATCGAGAGAGAGCCCCGAGAGGAGAGAGAGAGCGAGCGAGAATCGAGTCACCGAGAGAAAATTCGTACGCCCCCAAAATTTGAGAGAGAGAGAGAGACCGAAAAAAGAAAACGATCGTGAATGGCCTCCCCCCTCCTTTTTTTCTCTTTTTTTCTTTATATATTTTCAAGTAAGATCAAATCTCAGCCCTTGGATTGAACTAAGGGCTAGGATTTGATCTTTTAAGAGTTCCTCTAATTGATCACATGCCTATTTCAACAGCCATGATGCATTATTGATGAATGTCGATGATTAATTGTGAACTAATTGGGATTTTCTTTCTATTTTTTCTTTCTCTCTTTTTTTTTGTTTTTCTTTTTTTTTTTCAAAGTTGATGATTAAAATGTCGACGAAAATTTCAGGTGTCAACAGTCCTACTAAGCAGAGTAATTAAAGGGTTGTACTACCCACAGAGTGAGTTTTGGAAGGCTGGCAAAGGATCAAGATCTTCATGGGGATGGCAGAGTATATTGATGGGAAGAGAACTATCTCTCCACATATAATGTTCTCAGTTGGGAATGGCAATGCAATATCGATTAGAGAGGACAAATGGCTAAAAAGCGGACAGATTTGTGGCTCGGCTATGACTGGGGAACCAAGGCAGGTGGCTGGTCTCATTGATAAAGAGACTGGAAACTAAAAGGAACCATTGATACAATCCTTGTTTGATGACCAAAGAGTCCAAGAAATATTAGCAACACCAATCGGACTGCCTAATGAAGAAGATAGACTAGTTTGGGCGAAGAACAAAACAGGGATATACACAGTTCAAAGTGGATACTATACCAACAGAGACAACATAACAAGCAAGCAAGCAATAGCAGGCAATTCATCATATCAAGCAATAGCAGCAGCCTCCTCGTATCAGCCAAAACCAGCATTATGGAAGTTCATATGGCAATCAGATATTCTACCCAAAGTTAAACACTTCCTATGGAACGCTTGCTAGAATGCTATGCCCACTATGGAAAATCTATATAAGCAAAAAATAACACCTGATCCACTATGCCCTTTGTACAAACAGGAAGCTGAAACAATCGAACATACCCTGCTGCTATGCTCCTGGACGACATAGATTTGGAAAGCTGCCCCCTACACATGAGAGTGTCAAGAATAGGGTTAACCAGATTCGATGACTGGCTGTACACAGTTAAAACAAATCCAACTAGTGCAAAAAGGTTCGACCTCATCGCAATTACCCTCTGGAACATCTGGAAAGACCGAAACCAATTCATCTATGAACATCACCCTCTGCACTCACAGCAAACAATCTTTAAGGCCGCTGCTTTGCACGAGAGTTATACCACTTGGAACAAAAAAATGAAAGGGGAACAACATAGAGAGACCATACCTCAAAGATGGCAGCCCCCACCTCCCGATTCGTTGAAAATCAACATCGACGCCTCCTTCCTCCCAAGCAACGACGCTGAAACAGAAACTAGGGTAAACAGGGGAGAACGCGAGAACAGAGGAGCAATAGCTTGCTTGTGTCGCGACTCCATGGGACGGGTCGTTGACGGCTTCGCGAAAGTAGTGGCCGCGTCCTCGGCAGAACAGGCGGAAGCAATCGCCCTTCTTGAAACCCTAATTTTTTTCTCCGACCGAACTCATCTTTCACTTGAAGTAATGTCTGACTGCCTCCCACTCGTGCACAGCTACAACACTTCGGAAGACTTCAGTTGGGAAGCGAAGATTGTTGTGGATCGGGCCAGGACAAAAATGAAGGCATATCGGGCTCTCTCTTTGGCCCATTGCAACATGGACTCAAACCGGCCCGCGGACTGGCTGGCGAAAGCATGCATAACCAATTCCCTCCCATTAAATTGGTTAGAAAATCCCCCATCTGCTCTGTTTGATCTACTATGTGCTGATGCGTTCAATGTATTATCTCCAAACTTGACTTAGTTATTTCAATGAAGTCGTTACTTTTGACCCAAAAAAAAAAAAAAAAAAAAAAAGAACTAGAACTTCTTGGATAGACGATTAAGTCTCTGAGTTTAATGAATGAAATTTGATCCAAGTTGCTCCAAGAATATTACCTGGAAATTTTATCATCAGAATCATTAAATACATGCATAAGGTTTTGTCAATTTTCAAAATATATTAGAAAGTTTTCTCAACATAAGCAACCATGAAAATCTGCATGCGCCTTCCGGACCTTGTGAAGAGCAGCGAAGCCCATCTCCGATTTCGCCTCCATCCTCTGGTTACTCTCCTCCCCGTCACATTTCTTCGCTTCTCTTTCTGATATTTTGGTTCATGAGTGTTCTAACATCATGAGCTCTCCACAAACAAAAATAACTTGGACAAATTAAAAATTTAACTTGAAAAGTAAAAATCCCTGAAGAACATCTTTTTGTTTTGATCCATGATAATAATGGTAATAGCTCCTCCACACGAAGCTAACTGTAGAGTTGACCGTGCTTTGGATTTTTGAATTGTTTCCATTAATTCATGGGGTTCCATTCCAAGCAATCGAGCCTTTTTCTGTTTCTTTTTCGGCCGTAAGCAATGGGGGGTGTACCTTTTCAAGTCGCCCAAAAGAATTCTCTAATTTTTGCTTACCAGCAAAAATTGATTCTTTTCTTGGACAAAGTCTGCTTCAACATGTGGTTGTGTCGAGCCAACCTGCATGAACCAACCAACTCCACATCAACAGACTTCTTGGTCGATTAGTTGAACCTCCCTCTCATCCAAGTTCCAAACCCCAACAAAAGTGATGATGTCTTACCATAAAATCGACCAATCACAGCCAGCTAGTGCCTCTCTCCATTCCCCACCAAACCATCAGAGAAAATCCCGATTGCATCAAGTATTACCGAACGGATGATCGTGACATGCCAACAGATAATCAAATAGTGCAGAAAGTAAATGATTTTCTTTGAGAATTCGTCTGTATTTCAGATATAGAATTGCGGGTGAGTAAATAGTTTTTTTAAGTTTTGGGGAACTGGGAAAAGTGCCAAAGTGGGGTTGCTTCCGAAGGAAATTAGGGAGGATTTAATTAGTAAAGATACCATTTCAGACTATATTTAATACTAAAAAGTCTCTCCCTCTCTCTCTCTCTGGGTGCGCGCCACCGCGGCAGCAGCATAAGCTGAAAAGGGAAAGAGGGAAGCATGATCAAGTTAAATAATGACAATTAACCGATACAAGAAACCTGTACAAGGGACTTGTTAAGAAACCCTTCTTCAGCTTTTCGATCAATATAGCCTCCGCTTTATATTTATGTACAGGACATGCATTTCTTTTTTTGTGCTGTACAGTCTGTGAGCACCCCCCAACCCTCGGAGCATCAGCCGCGGTGTCCAGGTACATCAATCTCTCTTCACCTGTTTGTCAAGAACTGATTGACCCAGTTCAGATGATCGCAGTTCTTGAGAACCCAGTTGATGAAGTTTCGATTTTTCGAGCTTCTGTTCAAGGTTGATAGCATTTCTTTGTGCTCTTTCTTTTTATTCTTGGCAGAGACGGAGATGATTGGATGATCGGGTTTTTTTTCTCTTGTATGGGATGAAGGTTCCGCCATTAATGTTCTTGCAATCCCAAGAAAGAATCTTGGAGTGAGAACATAAGCGAGGGAAGATTCTGGTATTTTATTGATTCTGCAGAACCAACTCTTTCCTTTTTTATCATGCCCACTTTGGAGAAGGAAATATGTGATTTTTCTGGTTGTCGTGGACGGTTTGGTTTGCTGGTGAAGATGTTGTGAATCAGACTGCTGTCGGAATCTCTCTCAAAACCTTGAGGGTTTTAGGGATTGAGACCGGGTTTCCATGTTGTAATGGAATCGGGGACTTCTGAGTTATTGTTTAGGAAGTCTGGATGTTCTCTTCGAGGAGCCGGAGTTGAAACATTGAGCGGGTGGTCAAAAAGTGGGGGTGATCATGCCTAGGTTCCTGAAAGAGAATTAACGTTTTCTAGAAATCTGTAGCTTGTTGATTAGTAGGAAAGTGTCTTTTGATAGCTCTTGATGCGTTCAGATCAAACTTGAGAAGCATTAACTGTTTTCCTTTCGAATCCAGCATGTCGGAGAAAAGCATGCTCCCTTCGAGGTTCCTTTTTTACATAATAACCACTTCCATGTTCCTTTTGATCCTCTCTTCTCTATTCCTCCTAGAATTCAGTAATACTTCGACCATATCTACCAAAGTCTTGAAGCTGATTCTTGTTAATAATACATCCGTTTATTTGAAACCCAGTGCAAAAAATGAACAGGCTGAGGTTTCCTCCCTACCATCCATGACTTCGCAAATTGAGCATAAAGTCCGTCTAGAAGGACAAGGAGAGGGTTTTAATTTTACTGACAGTGGCGGAAATTTTATCTCTCAAAAAAGGCAAAGAAAAGGTGCATGCGATCCTGATCAGGTTCTGTTGAAAGTTTTTATGTATGACTTGCCTCCTGATTTTCATTTTGGATTGCTGGGATGGAAGGGATACGCTGGTGAAACTTGGCCAAATGTCCAAGATCCGGCTCAAATCCCAACTTATCCTGGTGGCTTGAATTTACAGCATAGTATAGAGTATTGGCTCACTCTTGATCTTCTATCCTCGGAAACCCTGGACATCGATAGACCATGCACTGCTATCAGAGTGAATAATTCAAGCCTAGCAGACATAATCTTTGTGCCGTTCTTCTCATCTCTCAGTTACAATCGCCATTCTAAGCTTCATGGGAAGGATAAAATTAGTGTCAACAGGATGTTACAGAGTAAACTGGTGCGGTATCTAACTGGCCGGGATGAGTGGAAGCAGATGGGTGGGAAGAATCATATCATTGTAGCCCACCATCCAAATAGCATGTTGGATGCGAGAAAGAAATTGGGTTCTGCAATGTTTGTGCTTGCCGATTTTGGTAGATATCCAGCGGAAATAGCTAACCTTGAGAAGGATATAATTGCTCCATACAAGCATGTTGTGAGAACCATACGGGGCAATGCATCTGCTCCATTCAGTAAGCGCCCTATACTGGCATATTTTCAAGGAGCAGTTTACCGAAAAGATGTAAGTGCCTTTTGGCTTTTTATTAAATTGATTATATTTTATTTTACCAGTTGACAAGGATTTATTGCGTAAGCAGTTTTGTGGAGATCACGATGGAGCTTATATTGTCTCTGTCCAAATCTCGAACCTTCTTCCTATTTTGGCATGAGATTGCTTCTTTCAGCTTGCCTCATGAAAGAGGCCATTTTCCACTGAAATCAATCATCTTTTGGTTTATTTCCTGTCGCATCCACACACATTTTTTTCAGCTTTAAATTGCCTATCACCTATGTCTAAATGCTTTTCATTTTACAGGGAGGTGCGATTCGTCAAGAATTGTATTACCTTCTCAAAGATGAGAAGGGCGTGCACTTTGCATTTGGAAGTGTTCAAGGGAATGGGATCAACAAGGCAGGCCAAGGAATGGCTTCATCTAAATTCTGCTTGAATATCGCTGGTGACACCCCCTCCTCAAATCGCCTTTTCGATGCCATTGTAAATCATTGTGTCCCTGTGATAATCAGTGATGAGATTGAATTACCATTTGAAGATGTTTTGGACTATTCAGAGTTCTGCTTATTTGTCCGTGCTGCTGATGCGGTAAAGAAAGGTTACTTGGTAAATCTTCTCCGTGGAATAAAAGAGGACAAATGGACCAAGATGTGGGAGAGACTGAAAGAAGTTGCACAACATTTTGAATTCCAATATCCATCCCAACCCGGTGATGCGGTAGATATGATTTGGCAAGCAGTCTCCAGGAAGATATCTTCGGGGCGGATCAAACTTCACAGAGAGAATAGATACCGCAGATCGCGACTGTTTAAGGGTAACTGACTTTAGAGCAGCTACTTAAGCTTACACCACATAAGATTGTGAATTATATATATGGGAGGAAATTCTCTTCTTTTGTCCATCTTGATGGCTTAGCTTTCACAATCATGGTTTTCTTTGTACTTTCATTGGTATCAAGGACGACCATTTAGATGAGTACTTGTTTCCGGTAAATATTAGAGATGGGTGTTTATTGTTAGAAAATTTACGTCACATGGAAACTGATTGTTGTTATGTTCCTAATTATCAGCATCTAAACCAAATGCAACAGTTGCCAGAATGAAATCATCTCTGAGTGAAATAGTTCAGAAGCATTGTCTATCATTTTAGCATAAGCATTGTCCAGCATTTCATCTCAAAACATGTAGGAAAGAACCTTATATGCAAATAACGAAGTTACTGTTGCAGTTGTTATGTGTAACTTGTGTGCTGTATGAGTGGGTGCTGATCTAAAAGACTTGAACCGCCTCTCTTAACCTTGACAAAAGACTCCTAAACTTACATAAAAATATACAGAAGATCTGCCAAAATGCATGTAATCCTCCAAACAAAATGTTCGACGCCATAACAAGGCACCCTTTCCTTCCCAAGATATTACCTGGTAAGCTCTCTGCTCTTTAAGCTGTGGCTTAAGAATGTCCATATCTGTTGTGAATGGGATCGGATCCTCCTGGAATTCCTCTTTTGTTTGCTTGGCTAGGGTCAAATGCCGTTGAAGGCGCAGGTGCTGCAGTTTGCTCCTGTAGGTGCTTGGCCATGGAAAGATTCCTTGTTAAATTAGGCAGGCCGTCATGGAAAGTTGATTGCTCTCTCTCCAATCTAAGATGAGGACCCATACGTCTCGTGGCCGAAGCATTATGTGCCAAAAGGGCTAGGACTCCAAAACAGATGAGAACAATTGCCACCTTGGAACTTCCAAGTCCCATGAGGAAAACTGGGCAAAGCAGGAGGAAGAAGGGGTTATTGCTCAACTGACTGGTTTGTGGTATTACTGGAGTTATGACTGTCTTTTTTTCTGTAGCTCATGGTTGAAGAGTAAGCCTGTGTCTCACTATTTATTGCATTTAGGAATAATAGAAAGCGTAAAGTAGAGAGTGGGGTCCCGAGAGAAATAAAGACAATTCAAGATCCACCCCAATGATAAGCCTGCCATGGAAGCCAGTAAGGCTGTGTAGGAAGACTCTGACAGGTTTGAACAAAAGTGAAACCTGGAGACCTGCCTACATTCTAGGGGAAGCCAAGTATCTTCCCCATTGTGCTGAGCATCTTGCATTCCTCAGGGTCATCACAACAAAATCACGGCCAGAAAAAGGGAAAAGGAAGTCTTTGGAACTCGAGGTAAAGACGGCACAACATGCGGGGCTGATGCCGACATGGCTATTGTCTCGTCTCCTAGGATTGCCTTAAAACAGTCGCCGTTTGGCTGTCGTACGGCAATTATTCGTCTTTTGTCGATCCGGCCCTCGTGGCAAGGGCATATAACAATCACAAAATGCCAATGTCGCACGCGATCTACCGATCCAGATCCCATTCTTCTTTCCCTATCATTCCCACTTCATTCCAGCTTTTTTATACCAAATGTGCCTAACTAGTCCTTTCTAGATATTATCCAAGCCGTTGCAGCATCTATGCTCAAAATGGAGGGTGACTGACCAACCGAGCACCAAAAGAAGAATAAAGCAAACCTAAAATAGGGGGGGACGAGGGCGTGTCCAACAGATTATTCCAGAGAAAAAGAAAGGCATAAAACGAAAAGTGAAAAACCAAGGCTTGCTTCCCCCACTAACTTTGAATTTCTGGCCATCCACTCAACCGAAAAAGTTGCTAGTCTTGAGTTTCATGTTCTTCACGAACTCGCTTTGCGCTTTTGCTTTGCCTCCATCTCGGATTAGACAGAATGCCACCCGAAAAAGGCAATGACTAGCAATAGCTGAAATTTTTCCCGGGCGCGAATGCTAAGTTCTTTTGAAATCGAGGGAGACACAATACCACCACACTCGTAACAGAGAATCAAATCGTCCATTTCCACCCGAAAAGTACCAGAATAACCAAAGGAAAAGGAAAAGATTAAGCATGAAGACATGCTTCCTCTTCAACCCAGAAATTTTCAACAATAAAGGCAAATACGATTATCTCATACACAGCATCTCGCAGATACAACAGCTCAGGTGACTATCCGAATTTATAAACAGTGAAAACAAACTTCCCCCAGCGAGATTTGGAGATTATGTACACAGAAAATCTTGATGTAACTTCAAGAGTATTTTCAGGTGAAGAGTGCATACTTCACACTTCAAATAGATAGATTATATATTCCCTGTTTCTCATTGCTAGAACCACCAGTAAAAGTACACTCTTCTGTAATGCAGATGTCCAGAAATTCGGCCGCCTATGATTGGACTGGCTCCTGATGAGGAATCACCGAAGGTCCTGGTTCTATTGTGATCTGCAAACCACGATGCTGTCCAGCCTGTAGCATGAATGCAACTTCACTTGCTGCAAGTGCCGCGGCTTCCTGGTTCAAGGAATCGAGAATCATTTAAATTTAACAGTTTTACCAGTAGATGCTTACTTAATCACCTAGTCATGAAACAACAAGAGTTTGGCCACCACTGAGACAAACCCCCTATTCTCTTGTGTGGACAGATATCAAACTGCGAGTTCAACAAGAAAAAATGCACAAGACTCCCAGCTGAGACAGATGAGAATTTTTCCACAGGGAGAGAGAGAGAGAGGAGACTGATTACAAGAACCAAAACCACATTGCACAACCTTGACACCAGCCAGATAGTGCACTTCCAAAGTTATCTGCTAACGTGTCTTAATCTAGCAAATTGATAGAAATAAGTATGCCAAGTAGCCAACATGCTTCCTCTAGCAAATTCTTAAATACTTATGCATAAACTTAAGGTATTAACAGGATTAAAAGATGGATGAAATTTCCTTCAAGATAATTAAAAAAATAAAAATGAAAGTGTCACTCCAAACCTGTCTTTGTCTTCGACGCTGTAAGATACTTATTGCCCAAGCCATAATGTAGCAAGGAAGAAGAAAGCCGGCAGCTCGAAGCAGGAACAGCTGGAAAGAAAAAACCGGTAAACTAATGCCACAAGAGATAACTGATAAAACCTCTAGTAGTTAATAAGAAAATAGAACACTCACAGAGAAAAATGCAGATGCATCATCTTCGTCATCACCATTGGTGAGGTATAGGGCATGCCTTAAGAGTAAAAGAGCCATCAACTGCCATCAAAAGGTTAAAGCTCATTAAAAAAGGAAAAAGTGCAAAATCCAAGCGCAGTTTTTTGACATTAGTGTGATGTCAGAATAATATTGTGAGAAGCAAAGACGTAAGTCCTTCCACTCCCCACCCCCCTGCGCTCATGAATGAATTTGATTTTTGTTTAAATTGACAAGCAGGTGAAGTGTGCATGCATAAACTGAAATTTTGTAAGTTCAAGGAATCAGAAACACATTGCCACTTCAGGGCCCCATGTTAAGTGACATGATTTTATCAAAATGTAATGCATCTCCAAATCACATGACAAACAAGGCCATTATAATTTATGACTCACAATAAGAGCCGCAGAGCGGCAAAATGCGGCTCCACTTGCATTGTTGTCAGCGTATTCATCATACTCTGCATCCAGAAAATGGCGTTCTGCAGCCATTGCCAAAAGACGAGGATCACGTAAATCCAGAGGAGCACCAGCCAGCGTCCAACCCTCACTGCACATCAAACATGAAATATAAGACATCAATATGATCAAATCTGACCTGGTACAAAACTTTTTCCTTCAAAATAAAATATATATTTAAAAAAAAAAAAAACACTCACGCAATGCACTAAGGTTTTACCTTACCATCCTGTCCTCTGCAAAATGTCTAAGAAAATAAACTCTTGAAGATGCAAGTTGAGAGGACAGTAATTCCACTCATAGGATTTTGGCTGGAAATATATGACTGATATGCAATAATTTCTTTATCTACCGTCATGGCAAGTGTGTCCGAAACAAAAGGGAAAAATCACCCGATTCAGGAAACTTTATGAGGTCCTCAACATCTTTAACGCCAAAAAAGTCAAAAAGAATTATAATTGGAAAAAGAAAAAGAGTCTTTGCCATTATTAGGAAAAATGAATCATTGACAAGTGCAAATTAGAAGCCAACCCATGTCAAACTTTTTAACATCAATCCTACACAACAAAATGATCCACACAGTAGTTTGCATTCTCCATAAATCATTGCAGCAAGTTAAAATAAAGCTAACTAGTTAATAGTACAAGCATATTAAAGTAAACTCTTGCCTTATGTCAATTGCAGCGTCTTCAGAGTTCGGGGGAGCTGGTGGGGCTGTATAGCCAGACTCATAAGCCTAAACATCAACAATGAAATTTCCCTAGCGTCAGTAAATATGGAAAAACTCTGCCACTCAGAAAGTGACCATCAATCCATACAATGGTAACATCAAACAAGCCTCTACCCGGTAAGTGGAATAGAAAAACAATAATCCATAAAATTGGATAATTTTAGTAACTGCATGCAGACAATATTGAGTCATACAGTATTTAGTTGGAGGCAGTACGGTATTTGACAAATTGCCATTTATTTTATGGAGCAGTCAGAGGCAGATCAGAACTTATAAAGAAAAATGAGAGGGGAATATAAATTCTCTCTTCTTCAAATCATCCTAGTACAATGCAGCATACAACCTAGCAGCCATTGGAAAGACTATAACTGCGCTACGTCATAATTATATTTGAAGAGGAAGGGAACAAAAAGACTAATGCAATTTCAAGAAGCAATTTTACTGAGCATTGCCGATTTCATATGTGAGCACCTATACACATCAAGCAACCAACAAATTATATAGTTGTAAAAAAAGTTTCAGGTGCTAAGAGGGGCTTACCTGATGGCATATTTCACAAATTACATCTCCTTTCTCATTGCACCACCGCTGCACACATTTCCTGTGAGCATACTACACACAAAAGAAAACAAAACCGTTGGACCAGGATTTCAGTGCATCTGATCATACGCTAATGATGCTCAAGTAAACATTCAGGTTTCTATTTTATAGAAGAAAAAAGATGAGATATTCTCATTGTAATTTTCCAAGGCTTCCAGACCAGATACACTGAGGTCAGGCTTCTATAAGAACAAGCAAACTTTTCAGCGCCTTCTACCCCATTGGATTAACATAGCAAAGCTAAAGCACACAGAGCAGCAACACCCACGGATACAACCCTCAGAACTGGTGTAATCAAGCATGTATACCACTACCCTGATTGGAAGCACAAAAATAGCCATGTAAATATGTGACATGGCAGCTGGTACATTATGAAGAAAACCACAAATAACAATATATTATGTCTTAAAAAAAAAAAGGAAAAAGAGACCCAAAAAAGCATAAACCTTCAAACTGCCACTGCAAGCACAAGGAGTCTCCAAATTCTTAATGCTATCCTCCTCCTGGCAAATGCGACATTCAACAGTCTGAATGAGAGGTTCTTCCTCTTCGCATGTGTTGACGACTTGTATATCCTCGACTTCAATAGCAGAGGTTGCCGGATCAGCAGTGTGAGAAGATGAACCCTCTCCAGCAGGCTTTGCAGCCTTTTCAAGAGATTGTGATCTCTCGGGTGTAACGAAGTGATCCACACAGAGGACAAGATGCTCACTCATTCCGATTATGAAGAAATTTCCTGATACATCAAAAGATTCAACAGAAAATTGGATCAATCCCAAGTAAAACACACCCCCAAAACCAAGCAACAGTCAATTTCCACAGCTTAAGTCGCTTTGAAGGCACAGAAGCATGATGGAAGGAGAACCACTTAAACATCTTATATCTAAAAACCAACCGGTTTTGACTGTTGAAAAAAAATCAATGACTGTAATTATCTCGAGATACTCCCCGCCTGGATGCTTAAATTCTCCATCCCCTATTATTATTCAATACTTACACTAATAAAAATAGAATCAGAAATGTAAGCTGTTGAGTTCCATTTGTAGACCGAGAAAAACAAGATTCACCAATTACTCGATGAGAAACCGAAGCAACACTTAAAAAGACAATCACTTTCTACGACAAACCCCCGTCTTTCGCATGACAAATCCATCATTCCCCACAAATGCACCCCACATACTGAAACAAAGACCGGGCCTTTCCCCATCTCCACAGACCAAAAATGCCATCTTGACTTCCCTCTCTCGGCTCTCGGCAACCGGCCGGAGAAATCGAAACGACGGACTTCACAAACGCCAGACCGATCGACCGCGAAACAACCCCGATCCTCAACCTCGACAACTCCGACGACCTCGAGGATCCCCCCCCCCCCCGTTGACCCCCACCAAAAAAAAAAAAAAAAAAAAAAAAAAAAAAAAAAAAAAACGAACCACCCGCAGACGACTCCTCCGCCTCGTCCCCATCAACAATCCGGCACAACAGGCGGCGCCATTCGCGTCCGGACGACACCAAAAAACCCACCCAAATCGGCACTCCGGAACCCTAATTCTCCCCAAAAAAACCCAAAAAAAAAAAAAAAAAACACAACAATGACAGCACCAGATCGAACGCGGCCGGAATCCGACGCCGCCGAGGACCGGATCGTACCTGAGCAAAACCGGGTCGGGTCCGGAGCTCCAAGAGAGAAGGCGAGCTTCAGCAAAGGAAGGGGAGAAGAGAAGAGAAGAGGAGGAGGAAGGAAGGAAGGAGGAGAAGAGCGAGTTTTTGTACGCGCGACGACGACGGACCGGCCGGTGGGTGGGGACGTTAACGCCTCGGCACGTCCGGTTCGTGGAAATTGACGTTAACTCTTCCGAAAGTCCGCTTCGTGGAAACCGACGTTTGATTCTGCCGTCTTGACCCCGCGCCCGCGGGGGGACGGAAGGACTGACGGCCGTTAAGAACCGCCGTCACGGGGTCGCGTCCCGATTTTCTGCCGGCGTTTCCTTTAATTATCTAGAAACTCATCTTATTCTTAGTCCGTGGACCTTTTCTTAGGCCACTTGATGACCCCCCGGCCAAATTGCCAAGTTCTATATAGCCTTCTAGATGTGCAATTTTTGACTTATCGCATTAATTTAGCAGATAGAGTTTAGTATATCGGACATTATTCGTTACGTGTAGATTCATCAAAAAGGTAGATCGGGTCGGGTCAAAATAGTCCAACTTGAATTGATATATTTTTTATATGTTCTGATCCATTTTCATAATTGATGCAAATTCATTGGCTCGAATTGATATGAAATCCAATTTTACCAACTCTTCTCCTAGACCTATTGCCTTCAAAGAATGGGTTACTCCATGTGCCGACTTGTCGTGTTAGTGAGGACGCTCGAGAGGCGGGTTATTGACGAGGGCATGAAGGTGGTGGTAATGAAAAGTTTGAGTTTTTTTCCTCATAATAATGACGTGTTATAGTATTGTGAAGTTGCGAGCCAGGAGAAGAAAATCTAACGATAACATAAGCAAAGTGAACAAATGGAGGACACCGCCAATCGTGAAATTGGAGAGGATGAGAGAAGCAATCGGCAAAGAATGATCAACGTGAGTTAAGCCTGAACTATTTATTATATAGGTTGAAAGTTTCTAATAACCGACCATTAAAAGCCATCTATCTTTGACTTTTAGCTTTAAAACCCATTATGGCACATATTTTAAGTCAAGTTGACTTATTTAAAAATATATATATAGGTTCGTGACCTATTTTGACAGCTCTAATTATGTGTTGGTCGATTCTCGCCTTTTTCTAATGGATTGTTGCACTCCCGTGTCTTGTGTGGCAATCTACAACTCGCTGTCGTGAAGAGTATTTGTATGCGCATACAATTTAAGCTTCCTGAGGATTCGCACACGCAATGGGTAGACATTAGATAGAGCTCGTGCTCGAGTCGAGACCCGGATGAGAGTTCGTGTTGCTATTGATATTCCCTTGTTTGCCAACCACTAAACTCTAGATGGATTTCATTGACCATTTCTTGGGCAAATCAGGCAGGCCGCATGCCACGTTTTTCGCCTTGGTGTTGGGGCCACAGCTTTTTATTTTGTTAAATTACAAGTGGATATATCATATTTCATTAATTATTATAATATAGTAGCCATCTAGATGTCGAACCATGCACAAGTAAAAGGCGCGTTGGAGGATTTCCAGCTCAAGATCTAAAAAAGTGCCATAAACTGCCCTGAACCCTTGCACAAGTAGAAGATTGAAACTCACAGGATGTTTTATGGACATTCAGTTAACAAAATTTTCAGGCTTATACTCCATAATTGTTAAATAAAAGAATTAACCCTATTATCGATCCCGAAAGTTCTTCTAGCTATATATAGTAATTACAATTATTTAACTAAAAGTACATCTGAATTTCTACACTCAGCTCAAAAAATTGTTGACACACTTTCAGTCGACATTGAAATTTGTGCTCCTCGATTAGGGAAAAAAAACTTGTTTCCACCGATCAAAGGCAAGAATCATTTTACCACCACCTACGGTGTCCTAGTTGGAAAAGGCTCCAATGACCTTTTGCGAGGAGGAGAAGAGTTCAAATCCTGCTGGCCGCACGGGATCTTAAGCGTGATGTCGGGGTGGTGGGTCCTCCGCTAGCGTTACCGGGTTTCGGGTCTCTCGTTGCCGCTATATAGGGATTCCGGGTTACAAAAAAAAAAAAAAAGGCAAGAATCATTTTATGGCGACTTTTACTTGACGCATTTATTTTGCAGAAAAAAAATGTAAATTTAAAATTATATTTATAAAAGTAATCGTTTACATCACTAGATAATATATGTTAACTGATAGTATTTTATAAGGGATGGTAACAGTCACTTTCCAAAACTAATTTTCTGAATTATTGATTTTCTATGAAAGGCAGTTATCACGGCGTGGGAAGATTTGACGCGTTCAAACCGAGGACCTTTTCCAAGAAGCAGCACGGGCGACCTTAATTTACGACCTCGGGTTCTTGTCGGGACTTTTTGATCTCATTGACCATTGATCCGTTTGTTCTTGCCGTGTACGCGCTTATCAGGTAAAAAGCATTCCCGTCTTGTGCAATTGGAGAGATTCTTGCCCCCATCTTCTGCAGCTAGTCATTTTAACTTCACCAGCCCAAAAAAAAGTAAGAAAGGAATGAATTATTTACTCGGCATATAAACCGGGGATGAGCAACCGGTCGCTTTCATCCAAGAATCAAACCCAACCGATCTCACAAGACAAGTACCTAGCCAATTCACATGGGGGATTGGTTCAGTTCCCTATTCTTGACTTTGAATGGATTGGTTCTAATCAGGAAGGGAATCGAATCGAACCCACCTTACTGGTCAATTCCTGACTTTGACTTAATTGGGTTTACTCTAAAATTAGCTAGTTTGATTCCAAACCGATTTTAGGGTTAATTAGTAAGAAAGGAATGAATTATTTACTAGGCATATAAACCGGGGATGAGCAACCGGTCGCTTTCATCCAAGAATCAAACCCAACCGATCTCCCAAGACAAGTACCTAGCCAATTCACATGGGGGATTGGTTCGGCTCCCTATTCTTGACTTTGAATGGATTGGTTCTAATCAGGAAATGAATCGAATCGAGCCCACCTTACTGGTCGATTCCTGACTTTGACTTAATTGGGTTTACTCTAAAATTAGCTAGTTTGATTCCAGACCGATTTTAGGGTTAATTAGTAAGAAAGGAATGTAAACCGGGGATGAGCAACCGGTCGCTTTCATCCAAGAATCAAACCCAACCGATCTCACAAGATAGGTACCTAGCCAATTCACATGGGGATTGGTTCAGTTTCCTATTCTTGACTTTGAATGGATCGGTTCTAATCAAGAAATGAATCGAATCGAACCCATCTTACCGGTTGATTCCTGACTTTGACTTAATTGGGTTTACTCTAAAATTAGCTAGTTTGATTCCAGACCGATTTTAGGGTTAATTAGTACAGTTTTCGATTCCAAAAAATAAACACCACAAGAAAGGTTTTTGGTTACCGCCCTAAGCGGGACAGTCTATGTGGGACTCAATTGTGAAATTATGGATTAGAGAGTGAACAAGAGGTTAATACTTCATCCATGGGCCTAAAGAGAAACGAGCCCATGGTCTCATGGGCTTTCTCTCAACCCAACCCCATTTCACATTCAATAATTTAGCTTCGAATTTCAAATTAGAATGTGAAAATAATCATGATTTGGGTGCTGCGATGATATTGTTGAACTAACTTTGGTGCTTCGGAGTGAATGGTTTGAATCTTTCAATCTTATATCGTGTGGCATATGTTACAAATCTGAAAGGCAAATACCACAAAAAATTCCAAATTATATAACACAGATGCTCTATTGTTTTTTTTTGTGTCACAACAATTCCTAAATTTACAATTATTCTTTTTGTCAAGTAAAAGCCTAAACTTATATATGTATGACATGTATACCTTTTATTACAGTTCCATCTAGAATAAATACTAATATAAGTTTAGGATATTTTATAATATAAAATCTTTTATTGGATATTCACATCACAATTGACGAATTTAGCATTTTTAGATACACAACAAAAATTAGATATATTTGAGTTACAGTAAGTATAGTTTGGGTTTTTTGTGGTATTAATTATTTTTAAAAAATTTAACACAATAAATCTATGGTATTTTATATATTTTTGCTAATAAGTGTTGGGGATACTTAAATAATAAAAAATACACTATAGTTTCCATCATAGCGAATAATTGATCTAACATTTCCATTACGCCCATTTATTTATTTTTCTTTTCTTTACCTTTTTATTTTTTATTTTTTTCCTTCTCTTTTGGCCAACTTATTTTCTTTAAATTAAACCTCCAATCGCGCAAAAAGCAGAAAAACCCTACGCAAACCGCGCGATCGCTGCTTAAGGGTTTTAGCGTCGCCATGGCAGAGGAGGTGCCGCCGGAGCTCGCCGCCGGGGAGAACCCACCGGCCGCCGAGGACATGGAGCTCGTGGCCGGGGAGCCCGACGCGAAGGCCGACGAGGCCGCGGCCGGAGACGGCGACGGCGAGGAGCCCAAGGCGAAGCGCCCGAGGGAGGAAGAAGAAGAAGAAGGGGAGGAGGAGGAGGAGGAGGAGGAGGACGCGGAGGAGGGCGGCGGCGGCGGCGGCGCGGCGAAGAAGCAGAAGGTGGAGGAGAAGTCCGTCGAGGAGGAGCGCCTGGAGAAGGGTCCGGGTCCGGGTCCGGGTCCGGCCAAGGTCGGGCCCAAAGAGTTCGGGTCGGCCGTGGAGATGTTCGACTACTTCTTCAAGTTCCTCCATTTCTGGCCTGCCAACGTCAATGTCAATAAGGTACGGCGAGGATGCGAATGCTTAGCTTCGGCTTGCGATTTCTTTCCTGGATTTCGTGCATTTCTGTTGAGCAATTGGAGGTAGAGTGTGAGTTCAATTCAAGCGTTTGATTGTTCTGGAGTGTATTCGTTTGAGTGCCGCAATTTGTTTGTGATGTGTCGGCGATGGTTCGATCGGTTGGACTTGAATTGGTCGAATTCGGATGCTCTTAGTTTCTGAGGTTGAATGGCTATGAAATGATCGAACAAATTTCTTGCCTTTCGGCGATTTTTGATGTTGGGTTGTCAATGACAAGAGAAGGAACTGGGTTTTCTTGTGAATTGCATGTCCTCGATACTGCTTGATGCAAGATCAATTTGATCATCCACTGTTCTTTCTGAGAAAAAAGAAGAAGAAATCTGGGATTTTTGCTGAGGAAAGACAAGTTGTTCCTTGTACATTGGTCAGCTGAAAGTGGGCTGTGTATTGTCAGTGTTCTCCACTTAGATGGAGATCTCACTGGCGCTATGTGGAATGGAATTTATTTGAGGTTGACATAGTGATTTTTTCTGATTAGAAAACAAGGCAGAACTACCCTGTTCAACTGGTATGACGAATGAGGAGATACGGGTCTCCATCTTTGGAATTTGGAAATGGTCTATTGCGATATGCTGAGCACATTGTTTTCGTGAGTGCTATTATAAGTTCGGTTTGCAGGGAAGATTTGTCTGGTAAGCATTAGGAAGTCCTGGGCAGGTTGTTGTGCTGCTAATGTGCCCAATAGAAGCAGTATCTTGATCATGCGAAGGGTAATGTACAGATAGGATCTCTTACCTGCTTGTTAGGTGTGTGATGCACATTTTTATCATGCTAGTTACAAGTGATCACCACATCGACTGACTAGCTTGATTTTTGTGTCCAAGAGAAAGAATTTAATCACATACTGAATGATCGAGTCATACTCGAATCATGTAGTGGATTCAGTCAAACCAATTGCATGTTACATCTCAATTTTTTGGAGCTTTTGGCTTTATAATCGTATTGATAGCCCATGCTTTATGCTAATTTTTTCCTCCCACAATGCAGTATGAGTACATGACGTTGCTGGAGTTGATTAAGAAGGGGCATTCAGAGCCGGAGAAAAAAATAGGTGCAGGAATCAAGGCATTTCAAGTCCGATTTCATCCAACATTCAAAAGTAAGTGCTTCTTCCTTATAAGGGAAGATGACTCCATGGATGATTTCAGCTTCAGGAAGTGCGTGGACCACATAGTCCCATTGCCGGAGGAAATGAAAGCCAAAGAGGGGGTCAGCAGGGCATTAGGTGGTGACAAAGGACATGGAGGAAGAGGAGGTCGTGGACGAGGCGGCCGCGGTCGTGGAAGGGGCAGGAGAGGAAAACACTGAGGTTTATGATGATGTCAATGTTAACCTGTTGCTGATGTGGCTTGGAAAGAAAAATTAGCACCAGGGGTTTTTGTCGTACTCCCTTATTTTGCTTTGCTATTGCAAATGCACATGCTGTGCTGCCGGGATATGCTTGTATCGGATAGTCATGCATCATTTTCTTGTTTAACAGCTCTTGTTCAAAGAGAGTAGTGATTTCTTAACTAAGGGTTCGGATTCTTGCGCAACTTTTTAGTGTACTACACTATGATCATGAAATGCAGAATGCAATGCTGGTTCTAGACCGATTGGATCAAGCGTGACTTTAAAGGCGAATATTGACTAATGTTATTGAGTTCAATCGCCGGCTTGTGGGCTTCATTCCGATGAGGTGGCCTTACTTGACATTGATAGCGGAAAAGCAAAGGTTAAGCCTATGAACAATGACTAGTCCTAAAGACCTGATGCTCTGCATTTCTCGGCTAAGCCGAGTTCTAGTTTTCGTGATTGGTGTCATCATCAAATTAAGTAGATTTCTGGTTGAGGTTCATCGCCCCGGATGGTGCTCCGACTCTTACATTTCAGTTCCAAATAGGTTACTGAAAGCCAACTGCTGAGAACTACGCAGTTCTGGTTGGCAATGGCAGATGCAAGCGAATTCGGAAATGCCTTGCCTTATGCTATCTTATTGTTCGAGCAAATCTTCTCGCGCTACTTCATGTGGCAAGGTTGCTCTTCTTTGCATCGACTCATCAGATTCGACGATTCTCATGTACTCGAACTACTTCAGGGTTTTCACCATTGGCATTGTGCCGCAGCTATCTGCACAACCCTGCCCTCATCATCTTGCGGGACCCTTTGAAGGCAATAAAAGTCTGGATTGAATCCTAATTAAGTTCACAGTAATGGATGAAACTAACGGTTACAGCCGCAACATATCTCCTTTATTTACTTAGAAAACAAAAGTTAAAAGCGTATCATGGCAACAAAGTGGAAGATATCATCAGTTCATGGATGACCATGCACGACAGTTCGAACACCATACGCATTTTATCTGCAATGCTGACTATACAGATATACATGAATCCTTCTGATTTTTTTACTTGGGTCCAAGTTCAGAACTATGTACTTTCATACGTACGTATTTACGTAGATACATACGTGGAAATATCTGGCTACTGCACTTTTGTTTGGAACATCCTTGTAGGGCATGGAGGCTACTTCTGAGGTTCCTGTACCAGCAGATCCAAACGTTGTAACTGTTCCACGAGCCCCCCCATTGAAGTTAAACCCCTCATCATTGAAAGTCATTAACTCATGCATTATAGCCGCCATTAACTATGGATTAACACCAAAAGATACAGCAGATAATTGTTAAACCGCATTATGTCATGACGTATTTCGTACGTATTTTGTACATGCATGTACTACATCTCCCGCACTTTCCTTCCGAATCCAACCCTCATCAACAAAACGCTAGCCCCCATGCAAGTGGAATTCTTGTTGGGTTTGACAACCCAAGAATCCTCGTTGTGTTCCCAAAGCAAACCAGATTTTCTTGGAATCGAAGAACGAGTGCATGATTCCGCAACCTTCCCATAATTATAGGTTCCTCTCTCTCTCTCAAATCATCTCGTAACTCTCAAAAGATCGAGAGAAACACGCGTTTAGCCAATAAATGAGATTGATGATAGTAGTTCATGCATATGCATGGCCGGTTTTATCCGCGGGACGGCGCACGATCGCCCATGACATTAATTGCAGTTGGTGTTCATTCATCTGTATTTATACACAACGCGCCACTCGCCATCTCGGCCGGTTCCACTGAAAAGCTAGAGAAATTACCAGTGTTGTACAAGAAAAGCTGGAGAATTCACCAGCGTTGCACGAGAACAACCTTGGCGATGGCCAGTCATCACCACCAAGCAGTGAAGCTCGAGACGTCAGGCTCAGACTACGACTTCATCGCAAAAGATGAAGACCTTTTGTTTTTTTCGAATGATCACTTGCCTAATCTTGGAATCTGGTATCACACCAGTCTTCTCTTTCTCTTTCCGCTTCTTGTGTTCTTTCATTTGCTTTTTGGGTGCAGTAGTAAAGCATGTATAAAGAGTCCTAACACGCTTCTCTCTCTCTCTTTTTCCCCTGTAAATATGAAAATAAAGCAGTCAAAGAACGTATATTTCTTCGTTCGATTGGCAGTATAATCTGTCGATTCCCGAGTCTTTTCCGATGTTGGCGACATCATCTCCAAATGAGACTTGGTACTCCGATTTAGACATCGTTGAGCACAGTAATGCTGGTGTCGTCGAAGGTAAGTGTGGATTTTAACTCTCTGATACATTTCTTGGAGTATGTATGATAGTCTTTGCTTCTGATTTCATTGACTGGCATTGCAGATAATGCCATTCACCTTGGCGATGTGAATGGATTATTAGAAGAAATTAAGGAAATTAACGGGTTCTTCGAGATGGGAAAAAAGGCGGTGTCGTCGAGTACCCATGGAGATCGAGCAGGCTTGCCTGATAACATGGCTATGGGTAATGGATCGTCAGGATTAAGTGTGGAACGTGATGGCAAAGAATTGGAAACCAGGACCCGCATCAAGATGTTGTCCCGCGAAGCCATCTCCGAGTACTTCTACATGCCGATCACACAAGCCGCCAAGGAGCTCAACGTCGGGCTGACGCTCCTGAAGAAGAGGTGCCGGGAAGTCGGGATCCGCCGGTGGCCCCACCGGAAGCTCACGAGCCTCCAAACCCTTATCAAGAACGTCCAGGTCCATATCTACGCCTCCAGAGTTCTACAGTCTTTCTTGAATTTGGACCCGCAAGGACGATGATTTGACGCTGCGCCACTTTATGAATGGATTTTCGTGAACCGCATTGCAGGAACTGGGATGTGGAGAGGACGAGAGGAAGCTGCAGGAGGCGATAGAGTTGCTGGAGAGGGAGAGGAAGCTGATGGAGGAAGCGCCCGACCTGAAGCTCGAGGACAAGACGAGGAGGCTGAGGCAGGCGTGCTTCAAGGCCAACTACAAGAAGAGGAAGCTTGTTCCATGAACATCATCGTGATATACACGAGATTCGTACATGTGCTCTTCTGAATGTCTGACCTAGGATAGCATGTAGATTTGATCTGTTTCCTCTTTTTATTTTTATTTTTTTAGCACTTGTTTATCTTGTTTGATTAGATATGAAATGAGGACAATGATGATTTGCGCATATTTTGTCACCATATCTTGGCTCAAGATCACTATGGAGATCCATCTGTAATTTCACTTTAGGGGAAAGGTAATTTGATCCGGAAATTTGAAAGAGCTATGCTTATCTTTTTCAAGAAAAAAGGCTGTTAAAACCAGCAATTAGACACCATTTTCATCAATAAAGGGCTTCGCAATGGACGCCATAAGTCGAATTTCTTGCATGTTTTTGTATTTGTAAGGCAAGCGTGAGTTGAATATATTTACCGGTCCATTGGATATTATCACCAGATTCACTTCTCACTCTTACGTATGATTAATAAGATTTAACGTTTCAAATGAATTTGGGATACATGCATTTGAGCCACCACACACAAGACATGCGAGAGCTTAATTTAGTGGATGTTAATGAAATTTCAAAAAAAATGACGAGGTTTTTATTGGTCCCTACATAAAGTCCCACTCCCATTCCATCGTGTGAAAAATGAAAATAAAAATTCAACGTGAATAAAACAGGAAACAAAAAAGAGCTTGAAATAGACATTTTAATCTTTTTCATTAAACAGAAACAAGACATTTGCATTTCAATTTGTAATTACGGAATAAAAACAACTAAAAAATTTATAGAGAAACAATGATAAAAATTTCGTTGCGCAACGCTTTCATATCAAAACCCGCAACCATCCCTTATTGGTTGGAACTTTTTGCTAACCAACTAGTCGGCGATGCTAGATCCTTATTTAAAAGGACCATAACAATTTTAGACTATTCTTTAAGATTGATATGAGTATTTTAAGCTTTTATTTAAAATAATATTCACTTTAAATCCTTATTTGAAAAAATAAAAATATTTAGAATTTTTATTTGAAATTTTTTCAAAAAATAATTAAAAAAATTATAGAAAGAAAAGGTGAGAAAAACTTTGGTGTGCAGGATGTTCACATCAACCTACGAGTATCCCCTCGAGTTCGCATCGTTCTATAGCGATTTGGTGCGATGTTTCGTAGAAACCTATCTTGTCAATTTGTTCAAATTTCCACCATTTTTATGGATTGGGATGATGACGATTTCATTTCAAGAGTGGGTTTCGATTCTTACCGTATAGAACAAAAGTTCGAGTGTGAAAGTTAGTATAAGAATAGAGTGGAATTAAAAAAAAAAAAAAAAACGGTCCAGTTCTTGTCCTAAAATATGGAGCAAGAACGCCTCCTCGAGCATTCCTCGTCTTCGGTTCGAAACCGATCACTCTCTCCGGTTTCGTCGTGGGGTTGAACCAGCCGGCGTCCTGCATCGCCGGCGGTTGGCGGCCGGCGGTGGCGGAGGAACGTCAACCCACGAAGGGAAACGAGATCATGAAGCTGCTCGCATCCCTCAATTCCAGTCGCTCCGTCTCTCTTTCCTCTCCTTCTTCTTCTTCTTCTTCTTCTTCTTCGCTGGTTTCAGTACTGTCAACAGTCGTCCTCAATGCCCAACACATGCGCCCGGCGATTCCCTCTTCGTGCTCTCCGGGCGCGACGGAACATTTGCTTTCTCTGATCAAGTCGTGTGCCCACGACTCCCATCTGCGCCAAATCCACGCCCGCATCCTCCGCACCCGCTCCCTCGAAGAACCCACCATTTCCCTCCGCTTCTTGTCCCGCGCCGCGTCCGCCTCCGCCTCCAGTGGCGTCACCTACGCCCGCCGCTTCTTCTCTCAGATCAAGAACCCGTCCCTGGCCGAGTTCAACGCCATGATTCGGGCTTATTCCGGGAGCGATTCGCCCGCCGAAGGGCTCTACTTGTACAGAGAGATGCGGCGGCTCGGCCAGAGGACCGACCCGTTGACCTCTTCTTTTTGCGTTAAATCGTGTGCGAAGATGGAGTCTTTGACGGGTGGGTTGCAGATTCACGGAAGGATTGTGAGGGACGGGCATCAATCCGACAGCCTTTTGCTCACTGCTTTGATGGACTTTTACTCGATTTGCTATAAGAGCGAGGAAGCCTGTGCGGTGTTTGATGAAATGCCCGAGAGGGACACTGTTGCTTGGAACGTGTTGATTTCATGTTACTTACGTAATCGCCGGACCCGTGATGTGTTGGCAGTGTTTGACGCTATGATTGGTGGAGAGTGCGGGTGCCAACCGGATGATGTTACTTGCTTGCATGTCCTTCAGGCTTGCAATAGCTTGAACGCTGTGGAATTCGGTGGAAAGGTCCACGAGTATATTGAAGAAAGAGGCTATGGTGATGCTGTCAAGCTTTGTAACTCTCTTATTACAATGTATTCGAGGTGTGGATCCATGGATAAGGCTTTCATGGTTTTTAAGGGAATGCGAGTTAAGAATGTGGTTTCTTGGAGTGCTCTGATTTCTGGTTTAGCCATGAATGGGAGGGGAAAAGAGGCAATTGAAGCGTATCTGGCGATGCTGAGAGCAAATGTTGTTCCTGATGATCAAACGTTCACAGGAGTACTTTCAGCTTGCAGTCATAGTGGATTGGTTGATGAAGGAATGTTGTTCTTTGAGGGAATGAGCAAAGATTTCAAAATAATGCCGAATGTCCACCACTATGGATGTATGGTTGAC
The DNA here is from genome assembly GCA_016097485.1 of Eucalyptus sideroxylon x Eucalyptus melliodora. Lineage (NCBI taxonomy): Eukaryota > Viridiplantae > Streptophyta > Magnoliopsida > Myrtales > Myrtaceae > Eucalyptus > Eucalyptus sideroxylon x Eucalyptus melliodora. Next base: position 7,638,622 of record CM027825.1, read on the forward strand.
TTATTGGGTCGAGCTGGCTCGCTTGATCAGGCCTATGAACTAATATTGTCGATGTCGAGCAAGCCTGATTCAACGATATGGAGGACCTTACTCGGGGCTTGCAGGATTCATCACCACGTTGCCCTTGGAGAACGTGTAGTATGGCATTTAACCGAACTCAAGGCTCAAGAAGCAGGGGATTATGTTTTGTTACTAAACATTTATTCTTCTGTTGGTGACTGGGAAAAGGTGACAGAAGTCAGAAAGTTCATGAAAGAGAATGGGATTCAGACAACGCCTGGATGTACAACAATCACATTGAACGGAATTGTGCATGAATTCACTGTGGATGATGTGTCACACATGCGGCAAAATGAAATTTATACTATGTTAGATGAGATCGGGAGTCAGCTGAAGATTGCTGGTTATGTCCCGGAAATATCATCTGAGCTGCATAATCTAAGCTCCGAAGAGAAGGGTTATCGGCTTTCTTATCACAGTGAGAAATTAGCTATTGCTTTTGGCGTCCTTGCAACTCCACCTGGCACAACTCTTCGATTAGCTAACAATCTCAGGATCTGTGTGGATTGCCACAACTTTGCCAAAGTCCTTTCAAGTGTTTATGACCGGATAGTAGTAATCAGGGATCGTTCTAGGCTTCATCACTTTCAAGGTGGACATTGCTCCTGCAATGACTATTGGTAGGGATGAATACTAAAGGTCAGAAGATGCAACAAATGTGCTCTAGCACAGGTACTCGAGAACAGTGGCATTTGGCTAGACTTGGATCATTGACATGGTGTACACAGAGTTGGCTAGAGCACCAGTGAGTTTATCTTGGGGAGACGTTTGGGATTGGTAGTACGAGTGTCTAGGACCATTGTATTATTGGATGAGTGGTCTTAGAGCCTGAGATGCCCGAACAGCTCCCTCTTCATAGTTCCATCGTCTGCATTGCTGAACTGTAGCAACTATGCAGAAGGAATTCATCCAAGCCACCTGAAATTTTTTTTGAGAGGCACTTTGAACTTGAAGGGGGAAATTTATGCAGACAGGATCTTACCTAACATCTCCAGCAAAAAAGCACGTGACAAAGTAGCAAGATCCAAGAACCGTTTTTGGAACAATTAATCTATGAGGATACACAATCAGGACTATACTGGTTCATCAACGTGACCCTGAAGAAAGCAAATTGGTAGCACAAGCACCTTGCATAGGCAATTGAGAGGTTGTCAAACTGCTTACGACATACTCAGATCTCAATAATGGCTGCGTTGATGAGCTCGCATCTTATTTTACTTTTGAGTGATATCAGAATTGTTCAAATTGGTTGCAGGCTTGCAGCACCTGCAAGGGCACACGGCCTCATTACAAGATGGCTTTATTTAAAAGCAACCTTTCTATGCATAAGGCTCTCATTCATAAATTTTGTGTGCATTTCAATACGTGAGATCCGATTTACTTCGACTCTCCAACTGTGTTTTCACAGGTTGTTGACCTTTTGAGAAGCATCCCCTACTCCATATTAGCCTAGACAACTATTCGAAGCTTGGATCGGGAGTTTGCTTGCTCTTTATCCAGCATACCACTCCAGTGCCATTTCAAATGCGTCAAGAAGAGATTCAGAGTGGAAAACTTACTGGGATAAGACCGCAACCTCGATAAGAGATGATATAATGAAATATTCATCATCGCGAGTAATTAGAGTGCAATAACATCCCTCGAATCATCCAAAGACATGTAACACAATCACGAACAAAATAGCCATCCCAAGATAATCCAAAGGAACACAGAAACTCGAAGATTAGACTCTCATTAACCTAGAAGCAACAATATGGGGCACAACCAAAGTAGCATGAACTCGAAAGAGGGGAAAAGGCATAAATATCAAAATTTTGCATCTCAATAGGATCAATCCCTTGAAACGGGTGGTATCATTGGTCAGTTAGAAAAGTGCTACATGCTCATAATAGAAACACTACATCCGCTCGATCCACAACACCAGCATTAACCACTCGTAAAAGCGTCTCATCATCAGTAAAAGTTCTTCAAACTTTCTATCAAAGGAAAGCATCCTAACAAAATTGACAGCCATGATTTCTCTAAGCCACGTATATTGAGACCTAGAGCTTCATTTGTCTTATTGCTAATAGAACTTAGGCAGCAACTTCTTGCTTCTGTGCAAATTCAATACCCTTCTCAATGCTGGCTTTCAATTCAGGCTTCAGCGCATCCAGGGCCTTCTGCTCATACTCAGTCAAGCCTTGGAGGTCAGATGGAATCAGTGCTTCAATCCCTTTCCTTCCAAGCTTAACCCTGGATGCGAAAAATGGAAGCTCAGTCAAATCTGACTGAACAAATGAACACTCATACACATCCCCATCTCCATCCAAAGCACGAAGAGATGACTCAACAAATCGAGCAGCTGCATATGCCATTGACAGAGTAGCAGATCCAGCACCTGCCTTTGCCTCTACCACCTCTGTCCCAGCATTTTGGATCCTTACTGTTAGCTCTTCCACTTCTTCATCCGTGAAACTAACAGAAGGTCTTGTCTTTGAAAGCAGGGGCAGAATCGTAATTCCAGCATGTCCCCCTATAACTGGCACATCCACATCAATGAGCTTTAGGTTCTTTTTCTGGGCAACAAAGGTGTTTGCCCTCACAACATCTAGCGTGGTGACGCCAAAAAGCTTCTTTGGGTCATAAACACCCTTCTGCTTCAGAACCTCAGCTGCAATTGGCACAGTGGAGTTAACAGGGTTGCTGATTATGTGGATGAAGGCATCAGGGCAATTATCTGCTACAGCTTCAACCAAGCTCTTAACTATATTCGCATTGATGTTGAAGAGGTCATCACGGGTCATACCCGGTTTTCTTGGAACTCCAGCAGGTATGACTACAACGTTCACACCCTTCAAGGAATTGGGTAACTCAGAAGCTCCTGTGAAATCCAGAACTTGCGAGGGAGTATTACAGTGACTCAAATCAGCAGCAACTCCCTTGACATTGGCGATATCGTAAAGATGAAGCACTGAGACTAAAGGGGACATCTTGATAAGCAGTGACAATGGTTGCCCTATTCCCCCAGCCGCTCCAAGAATTGCCACTTTGAAAGATGCCTGTGGCTGCAGATGATACTGCAACCTCTGGCTTTGCTTTTGCGCTTTACGGGCAACTGACTGTTGAAGGGCCACACCACTTTCCTTGCCTAAGAAAGATGACTCAGCTTCACAGCTCACTGAAGTGGTGGCCTTGAGGCCACTGAAGCTTGCAAGAGATGCACGGGATGTGAGTCTCACACCAAAGGGCTTAGGTTGAGCAAGGGAACCAGATTTGTGGCCAAAGGAAAGAGTTGATCCAATTAACAAGGTAGCTGCTGATGTTGATGCCATATCTAACAGCCACAAAAAATCATTCAAAAAGGATTCATATGGAAGACAATGAATAAGACAGAATCTTAAGCACAGACTAAATGTTAAAAACAGAAAAAAATGTTCCCTTTGCGCAACTAACAGAAGACATTATGTGAGAAATGCCTGGTCATCAATGTAAGCCAAAACAAACTGCAACCCAGAATCTCCAGCCAGTTGAGAAACATAAATCAGCGCACTTGTAGTCATCCGATGAAAGCAAGATGGCAATATCCTTTATTAGCATGATCTTTACAGCAAGAAAACCTGGCTATTCTATAATAGATCCGAATCCGAATCTTTCATCTTCAAATGCACGAATGAGCAAGTGATTTTCCCAAGAAAAAAATATCAAGTCATCAGAGCACAAGCTTGCTTGTCCTGCAGCCTAATAGCGAACCTTTCGCTCTCCAAAGAAGATTCGTCTTCCTTAGAACCGGTAAAACACTTCACCAATTTCCATTTCAAGAAGTAAATCAGCATCTCTCATTCTTTTTCCCGTCAAAAAGCGAATAGGAAACGCACACCCCAACGCAGAGAAACCCTCAGGTTTGCAGGGAAAATGAATTCTGCCCACATTGACATAAACAAGAATCCCACAAAAGATAACTAGCAACTCGACTGAGCAATTCCACCATCACAAATAGCACCAGCACAAACACAAACACACACACACACCCCGAATAGAAAAATGAAGGGCCAGAGACAAATCTTGCAATCCAGAAGAAAACCAAGAACGAGTCTCGCACCGCCGTCGCCAGAAAGCCAGCCCGCCAAGAATCACAAACAAAGCTTACCCACAAATCAAGACGAGGAATCCAACCAAGCGGACAAAGAAATTCCAATCAGCACGGTAGCGAATTCAAGACCCACCTAATCTTTTTTCTCCGGGTTTCGTTCCTTGTGGACTGTGGGCGAAAATCACGCCGCTTTCTTCCACAAAACCTGGGCGAAAATCTTGGGAACGGCTATCTTACATGCGTAGTGCATACGCCAAGATGCAAGAAGAATATTTCCGGACCATTCGCCTCCTCTTGCGTACCCAAGACACCTCGCTGCTGTGCTAAACAAGAACAAGCTGCCAACTTTCTCTGTTGCCGCCGCAAATCATGGCCGCTCGTTTTACGTGCCCTTTTTGAGGTGCGTATTCTGCTGGTGTTGCTGATATTTTTGCCTTTTTTTTGCCCTTTTCGTCGAGTTCATGTGATGGTAACGTCATTCTGCATGTTTTGATTTGGGAGGTTCAGATTAAAAAAGGAGAGCAAATTCTAGAAATTAGTCAATTCAGTTTCTGCAACTGATTGAATCAGCAGAACGGTTGGAATTTTTTCACGTCTAGAGTTCGATTCCAAAAACAAATGCAATTTCATGAGATTCGTTTTGCGAGGAATGTCATGATTTTCAATGAAGTGTCTTCCTGCAGCACATCTATCTGAGCCTAGTCATCTCCTATGAATTGCTAATAAATCATAATTGAATCACATTTGAAGCACGACTTGGTATTAGAAGGACAAATGTATTGAAAGTTTTAAAACTTATCACGAAAGTACAATATAAAACTTTTAAAAAGTATAATCAAGTCCTAAATATTGACATAAAAGTATAATTGAATCATAAAACTTTAAAAAGTTGTAATTAAGTTTACGAAAATGTAATCTAGTCCTAAGAGATTTTAAAAATGCAACCAAATGAAAGACTCGATCAAATCAAATTGACAAATTATGATTGCACTATATTTTCGTGATAAATTTTAGAATTTAATTACACATTTTCGAAAGTTCTAAAACTTCGTCATATTTTTCATGATGAATTTTAGAACTTTAATACACTTATCCCTTTTAACAATCATCATATTTTGTGGCTACCAAAAATAATTAAGGTTGAAGAGTATGAATGATAAAAACATAGTTGAGTCAAAGGACTGAACTTTATCAATCACATCAGATGAAGCCGCAGTGAAGCCACTGATACTGATAGGAAAGATACGTCGCATTGCCAAAACCAATCAATTTACTCGGTGAGGCAAGTAATCATGCAGTGTCATTTTTATAATTTTTCTGACTAAATGGCCACATCATTTTCATCATTTTTCTCATTGAAAGTTTTTTGATCTTTTAGACAGCTTCTGATGTCGATGCAGACTGGAACATCGCCCTTTAATTTGGCCATTTCATGTACAGAATGCAGCTTTGCACTAGCGAATGAACTCATCTTCTTATGGCACCAACCCAAGTACTTCTGCTGCATCGCCCTTGCTGAAAAATACTTGACCACATTTGAGATTTCATCATGACTGCAATTTCCATGGCCCATGAAGAATGTCATGGAGACAATGCCTAAAGAGTGTTAGAGGAAATAGAGTACCCCGGAGTTTTGGCGGCTCAGATTTCTAATATCATGATAAACTCAATGAAACAGAAAGCGCCAGCGAGCTAGAGATGTACAATACCCCTTGTTGACAGCACAAATTGTCTGATAATTGTATATACTACAAAGAAATACTAACTTCAAAAACGAAAATGAATGTCCCTGAATCAGATACAGAGCCATCTTTGATTTGTTCCCTCGTTGAAGTGGTGCGGAATGAACTATGAAAGAGGCGAAAAAGGTCCGGATGATGTACCAAAAACCCTCCATTTCTTCACATGCTTATAATTTCTGCATCTCTTTCCTCAGGGCATTGGCCCTCACCAAGCTCCCGATGGTGTTCACAGCCAGCTTCAAATCGTCCAGTGGATTCCCAGGCACCACGGTTTTATACAAGTAGCTATCAAAAGTCATCTTCTGCACATACTCGTCAGCGCACATCTCCACAAATGCTTCCCTTGCCGGGTTTGACCTGTAAAATACCTTCTGCAACACATCCAAGACCTTGTAGGTCGGCCAGTAAGTCTTATCCCACTTCTCCAAGTACTTCCTCAAGTCACTCTCCTCCACCATTCTCTTCCCCTGCTCAGAGCCCTCAACAATGGCTTCCGCACACATTCTGCCACTCTTTGCTGCAAAATAGATGCCCTCACCTGAGCACTTCGTCACGTACCCAGCAGCGTCACCCACTAGGGCCACTCTTCCGGACAACCTCCTTGGTCGGGGGTGCTCAGGAATGGGGTGTGCCTCCACTCGGATGATCTTTCCACCCAAGATCTTGTCTTTGGCTCTGTTCCTTGTAGCTAGCTGGAATTTCTTGATATCTCCTTTGTGCGTCACTGTGCCAGTACCGACAGCCACGTGGTCGCATTTGGGGAAAACCCAGCCATAGAAGTCAGGCGAGACATCATCGCCGACATACATCTCGGCTAGGTTTTCATAGTACACCATCTTATCATCGGGGATTTTGATTCTTTCCTGGTATAAAACAGAGCAAATTGAATATGCAGGAGTCAGACATCACCATAATTTACGAGAAACTATACTTTGGTCTACAGAGAACTTGCAACAAGTCCACAAACTATCCATGATGAAGAAGCGCACAGCCATCTGAGCTGTTTTTAAGCAACAAGAACCCATCATCGTAACTCCAGGATAAGTCATTCAAAGGTAAACACACAACTTGGCGGAAAAACCAATTAGCAGAAGAAGAACATGCAAGCTTTATCCATTTACACAGTCCGCTCGAACCCTGTAACCAGCAGAATAGTTTCCAACCTGCTTACTTATTGCAGGAATTTCAACCTGCTTGTTTCTCATTGTGCTTAAACATAAATTTTTGCTTCCCCTAAAGATGAAATGATCAAGCCTAGTGTACTTCAATCAGCAAACTCCAACATATGTGAGAGACCAACATATGCATCTATCAGCATAATAGAATAGATAAATACCAAACAGCATTCCTAACCATCACCATGATTCAATGAGGCTATCAATGAGGCTATCATTGCATCATCCAAAATCAGAGCACCTCAAAAAACAGAGATTCCCAGCATCGAGCCCAAAGTTTCAAGCATTGCATGAACCACCACCACCACCAAAACATACCTGAAAAGCAATGGCGTAGTCGTAATCGCCAGCGCCGATGGACTTGGCCACCCTCGAATTGGCCCCGTCGGCCCCTATCACGGCGTCGACCTCCAGCGTCCTCTTCTCTCCAACCCCGCCTTTCGTGCCGTTGTACTCCGAGAAATGCAAACGGTACGGCGCGTTCTTGTCCTCCGGCATGTCCATCTTCAAGAACAGCCCGTTGATCACCATCGCGCCGTTCTTGGCCGCCCGCTCCCTCAGGTACGCGTCCAGCACCTCCCGCCGCACCATCCCGATGTACTCGTGCGGCTTCAGGGTCCGCCCGATGTCGACGGCGACGTTCGACGGCGAGATCATCTTCATTTTGGTGACCCGCCGGTCGATGATGTCGAGCGGGAGGTCGAACTCGCCCACCATGCAGAGCGGGATCGCGCCGCCGCAGGGCTTGGCGTTGTCGAGCTTCCGCTCGATGAGGAACGTCTCGACGCCGCCCTTGGCGAGGGCCTCCGCCGCGGCGCCGCCGGCCGGGCCACCGCCGATGACGGCGACGCGGAGGTTGCGGTTGGCGAGCTTGGGGCTGGTCTTGGCGGCGAGGACCCGGAATTGCCTGGCGGCGGGGCGGCGGGCCGCGGGAACAACGGTGGCGGCGGCGGCGAAGTGGGGCTTCTCCGCCGTGTTCTGGCGGAGGCCGGTGAAGGTCTTGAGGGAGATAGAGGAGGTGCTAGCCATTTTCCGGCGGCAGCGGCGGCGGTTCCGGGCAGGAGAAAGGGAGCAGGAGTGGAGTGAACTGAGAGATTTTTATTATTTTTGGGGTTTAAAGGTGGGAATTCTATTTAATTTGGGGGGTTTTGTGGAAATTTCGGTGGATATGGTTTGGGGATAGGAGGGAATTTTGGCCGTTGGATTAAGAGATGGAGGGTGGAGATCTGCGATGTGGATAATGCGGGCGGATTTTGCACATGGGTTGGGGTCTTGCATGGGTTCCAAACTTCCAAGTACTGGAAAAAAAAAAAAAAAGTACTGAGGTTGAGTGGCTCACATCGTGCCACGTAATGCATCTCGTGATCGTGTGTTGTGGGGTCAGCCATGGATCCGTACCGCAGCCAATAGGGATCGTTCTTTCCGGGCTTGGCAAGATCTTTATTTTTGGTTCCGTATGGCTCCAAATGCGAGGACGGGCTTGAATCTTTGATACATATAAGTATCGTAGCACGTCGTACAATCGCCTTTCGATAACGGCACAAATGCTTCTTAAAATTTAGTTTGACATGTAATGTGATTAACTTTATTTAATATGACTCTTGAATTTTCATCTAATGTGATCTTTGGATTTGACTTTTAGTATATAATCAACTGAATTCGTAAACTATAAGTCAAACTAACCACATCTAACAAATTGAAAGTTGAGAGACCACATTGAACGAAAATTCATAAATCACATGAACAAATTAAAAAGTTTAGAGATCACATTATATATTAATCTAAAAAAGAAAGAAGTACTGAGAGCGAGGGGCTCACGTTGTGCCATGTAATGCATTTTGTGATCGCACGTTAATGCAACCAATAGGGATCGCTCTTTCCAGGCTTGGCAAGATCTCTGGTCATGGTTCCAAATGTGAGGACAAGTTCGAACCTTCGATATAGTATCATAGCACGTTGTTCAATTATCTTTCGATAACGACATAAATAGTTTTTGATGTAACATAATTTCTAAAATTTTAATTTATTTAATATGATTTTTGAATTTTCAATTTATTTAATATGATTCATGAACTTTTGATGTATAATTAACTGAGGATTTCTACACATGGGTTGGTCTTGCGGGGGTTCAAGTACTAAAAAAAAGAAAGAAGTACTGAGAGCGAATGGCTCACGTCGTGCCACGTAATGCATCTTGCGATCGCGTGTTAACGCAGCCAATAGGGATCGCTCTTTCCGGGCTTGGCAAGATCTCTACTCATGGTTCCAAATGCGAGGACAAGTTTGAACCTTCGATATAGTATCATAGTATGCCGTTCAATTATCTTTCGATAACGACATAAATAGTTCTTGATGTAACATAATTTCTAAATTTTTATTTTATTTAATGTGATTTTTGAACTTTCGTCTAATGTGATTTCTAAATTTTCAACTTATTTTATGTGATTCATGAACTTTTGATGTATAATTAACTAAGTCTTTGAATTATATGAAAATGACAAGTGCATATATAAAAATGACTTTTTGTACCAAAAGTCGGATTAGCCACGTCTAACAAATTAGAAATTTATGGACCACATTACACAATTGGATGAAAACTCAAGGATCACATTAAATAAATTAGAAATTTAGAAACTACATCCACATCGTATGTTGAATCAAAGTTCAGAAATCATATCTATCTTTTCAATGTCACAAAGATTCAAGCGTAAGAAAGTCGTAAAAGACATGCTGAATTTTTCTTCGATGCTTCATCGGAAAATTTTATGAAGAATTAGACATTTTCTTTTTGAAAGAAGAAGAACTAGACATTTGGCAAGCACGTCAGATGTATGGAATCGAGTTTGATTCATATAATAATATGACAAGCCGTCACCAGAAGCCGAATCTACCCGTCCAAATGGATGTCAACCTTGGCATGAAATTTCCCAAGGTCGGACACGGTTGCTCAGCAGGATGAAACAGAACCTGCCCACTTCTGCAATCATGTCATGGTACATGTTGCATCATGGTGGGTGAGCTCACCGCTTCAATCATTTGAACTGGTGCAAATGAAAGAATCCTAAAAAGACCTAGTCAAACAGATCCTTTGCTTCCATTCACGGTCAACCAAATCCTATGATAATCATCTGGGTTCCCGAGTTTAAAACACGGTTGCAACCAAAATGGTCAAGCGGTTGCAGTAGGTTTCAGTCCCTAGCGGTTGGTGGTTGATCAGACTTATCTACTATGACTTTTCTAAACTCATTGAAAAATGAAACATTCCCTCCTCACATATCCCCTCCTCTCTGGCTGGTTTAAATTGCTTCCTTCCTGTTCTTTCAAGAACAGCACCAAAGATCTTCACTTTAGTTAAGGATTAGAGTTTCCGATCATGAAATTCACATTCGCTGCGACGTTACTGGTCCTGTCGGTTCTAGGGATTGCCATGGGCGGATGCCAGGGCAAGGTTGTGCAGTTCATATTCGGCGATTCCCTCTCGGATGTTGGGAACAATGACGACCTCTCGAAGTCCCTCGCCAAGGCGAACCTGCCGTGGTACGGCATCGATTTTGGCAACGGAATGCCCAACGGGCGGTTCTGTAATGGCCGCACCGTTGCTGATATAATCGGTAAGATTTTTTCAATTCTGTGAGCTTGAACTTATTACAATTCAGGAGGCTCCTAGGAGTACATATTTTGCGTTTTCTCCTGCTGAAATTTTGCAGGATCATGGTTGTTAATGCAGGTGATAAGATGGGTCTTCCGAGGCCTCCCGCATTCCTCGACCCATCCTTAACCGAGGACATGATAATGCAGAATGGAGTCAATTATGCCTCTGGAGGTGGAGGAATCTTGAATGAGACAGGGACTTACTTTGTAAGTAGCGAAAACCGATATCTTCAGTCCAATTTCTTTCTTGAAGATGTTGCGTACGTTCTTGTACTGAATGCGGTTGCATCTTTCAAAGATTCAAAGGTTCTCTCTTTACAAGCAAATCGAGCTGTTCCAAGGAACCAAAGAGCTGATCAGAGAAAAGATAGGTGACAATGAAACGGAGAAGTTCTTTCAGCAATCTCTCTATGTGGTTGCTCTAGGAAGCAATGACTTCATCAACAATTACTTGATGCCTGTTTACAGTGACTCGTATACATATAACGATGACAGTTTTGTCACCTATTTAACTGAAACTCTCCGAGCACAACTCACGGTACAGCTAATTTCGATGCTGATAACAAGTAACTTTTCTCTTTTTCTTGTAATCTTCCTTAAAGTTTTGACTTTCAGAAATATGTGCGCAGTTACTACATAGCTTAGGCGCGCGGCAGTTGATGGTGTTCGGGCTAGGGCCGATGGGCTGCATTCCCCTCCAGAGGGTGCTTAGCACATCTGGAGGGTGTCAAGAGAGGACAAACAAACTAGCACTCAGTTTCAATCAAGCTACAAGCAAAATGTTAGAGGACGTGTCGAGCAAGCTTCCAAATGCAAGTTTCAGATTCGGCGATGCTTATGATGTTGTCAACGACCTTATAAGCAACCCCGTCAAACATGGTACTCCATAAGCACACACCTGCATCGAGCTCCCTAGAATCTGCATAAGATTTTGAGTTCTTTATCTGTATGTTTTCATTCCATTTGATCTTCATTTCATGCAGGGTTCAACAATTCCGACTCTCCCTGCTGCTCTTGGGGGAAAATTAGACCTGCTCTTACATGTATTCCGTTGTCAACATTGTGCAAAGACAGAAGCAAGTACGTGTTTTGGGACGAGTACCATCCCACAGAGAGTGCTAATGAGTTGATAGCCAATGAACTCATTAGAAAGATGGGATTATCGCCAAGTAACCTATCTCCATCTGCTGCACCTTTTGCGGCTCCATCCCCACAGGGTTAATCCCTTGTCAGAAATCCTATCATTGTGTATGCTGAATAGTGTAATGAAATGAGAATTTCTGTTTGATTGTAGGCTTTCTCATTAATTTAAGATGATTCCACAATGCGAGCTGTTCTTGTTAATTCATCAACCATTTTTCTCTTCCTACACTTTTTTGTCGACGAGCAGATATTTGAGTGGGATCGATTGGTTGAAAGATGTTTTGTGACCTCTGATGCAGTTTAGAATGGGAACATCGCTTACCAAATGGAATGTCCTTATTCAACTTAAAGAAATGCAATACCTTTGCTTAACAACAATCATGTTTTTGTCAATTAAGAAGGAGATTCAATAAAGAAATCAAAACCTTTTCGGTTCCTTGACTTGGGCCTCTACACTGAAAAAAGCCAGAAGTGGATAGATTAAAAAAAAATTATGGAAATGGAGGTCTAGGAATTGGGCGTGTACAACTTTCACTTTGCAACCCACTTTCCACACTTGACCAATGGAGCACGCAAGACATAGTCCAGATGCCAGAACCTTTGAGCTGATAAGCAAAGTAGCAGATTAAATAAATCTAAATTGGATGCGATATAAGTTGGAGAAAGTTGATGGCTGAATACCTAACTTACAGAAAGTTTTCCCAATATTTTATGCTCGTCGGTGCGTGTAGTATATTGAGTTTGCGGAGGAAAGATAGCTGGAAAGCAGTTGAAGCAGTACAAGGGCATTCGTCCATACGGTGGAAAAAGAATATGCTTTTAGGTTAACTTACATTTATGTCTGCTCACCAAGCATGAGCTGTGATTGATCAAATTCGTGGATGCTCCAACTAGAAAATACTTATAATTCTACCTCTGCTTCAGCAGTATATTTGGATGCTGTGATTTTCTGCTCCTGTAGGCTAATTCCTCGCCACGAGCAAGGTCACTGATAATCGAACAGACAGCAATTGAACTTAATATCATGCGAATTCCTTGTCTCGTGACTATATATGCGCGCAGAAAGGGCGAAGCAGATGATTCGAAACTAAGATTAAAGCCTAAGTTTGCAATAACCTAAGTATGACCAATAGTAGCGCAGGAAGTTTCAGATGCTTGCAGTAACAAGGCGCAGATAGCAAGTGAAAAGCTTAGTTCAAGGATTCAATCTGTCTTTCAGAAACGATAACCAGTCATTTCTTTATTGCAAAGTGTCACTTGTTGCTTATGTCCCTAATCAACCAGTATGAAGATGACAATTGCTTTAAACATACACTGAAACGAAAAACTATGAAGATGGATCAGAAAGTCTCGTTAACAATCTGGAATTAATTTTATAGGCTTCTATAGAAACATACTGAGCAAAGCTCTTAGCTGACATCATTCACGTTCTCACACTAAACAATTACTGAAGACTAGCTTCATTCCCCTCATCTCAATAACACGAGAATTACCTCAGAAACTACCTCAGAAACCTGGTATTCTATTTCTAATCTAAAGTCTAGATCACCTTTCAGTCACCCACAGGACAAAAGAATTCTCTGTACTGGTACACGATCAACATTAAGGAAGCTGATGCTCCCCACAGCAACATGATACTTAAAGTCTATGCTCACTCCTGATACAGAGGAGAGCTAACAGTCAATTCAATTAATTCCAGACTCTGCCTTCGGAGTGTGCCGGTTGTTAGAACCCGGCCCTGGATAATCGTTGAGCTTCACGGTCATCCTTCTGCTGACCACTGAACCTTCCAGATTTCTTCCTTGTTTCATCTGGCCACCAAAAAATGAATTGGTCAGTAAAGTAAAGATATTGTCTTGGGCATAATGATCTTAAGTTGCAGTACCAATGAATAAGAGCAAAACATCTATCCAACTCTATATCTCACCACATGCGCCTTTGCTGGGATTGCATAATGAACTCTAGGCCTATGCATTAGGCTCCCTGTCCCTGCATAAGTTGAGAAAACGTTCTGTCATCAGTTGAACAACAAGACAGAGTAGCAGGGTAAGACAGAGGTAGGAGCTGTAAAGGAAAATTCGAGACTTCACTTGTAATTGGGACAGCAATGTTTGAAGACACCAGCAGAGAAAATGTTAGTAATGCAACCAGCATGCGGAAGGCCCTGGAAGAAGCCATTGCCTCAACGTCTCTAGGCATGACAGCTTCTATGGATGTTTTTTCAGTGATAAAGGATGTACTGCATTTATATACTTTCTTGTCCTCGTCTTTTGTCTTTTGTCTTGTAATGCAAGGGAAAAGGGGCAATGTGTCTGCCTTTTCCAAAAAGGTGATAGGAAAGCAAAGATTTTGTGGAAAATCTGGCAGGATCACTCACTTTTGCGCCACAAACTCCGTAACAAGAGCCGCAGATGTGAACACCCATACCAATGGGGTGCACGTTTGATGTCTAGGGTTTGTTAAGTGGTGAAGAACATTATAAAACCGCATTTATAAAAAGTCAGGACGGTGGGAAAAGTTAAAAACACACTAATGAAAGTGGCTGATGACCCAAGAGCAATGATGGTAATGTGCACTAGCAGAGAAGTGTTGCTGCACTAATTTTTAAGTCAATGGTATGGTGGGGATTATAATTAGGGTTTCTTGTATCTTATGATTAATTCGATGGCTGTTGACCAGGACCAAGGGGCAAAAAAACACTGTGAAAGAGTGGAGTTAAAATGGCTACAAAACGGGTGGTCCTTTTGCCATGGAAGTGCCATAAAGTGTGAAAGATAATGGGAAGCATTCATCATTCATGTCATGACCAACAATATAGGTATAAGTGCTAGAGTGGAAGCTGCTGAATTACATACAAACTTTTATTTATATACTAATTTTTTTGGTAAAAAGAACATCTTATTCGAGTGTCATTAGTCTCGTGATGTGTGTGAAAATTGATCATTGTAATTGACTCAATACATAAATGACAGTTTCATTGACATTATACCGTCTGTATGAGTTTTCAGAACATGCATGCCTGAGCATCCCAAAAGATTTAATAGCTTACACCCTCTTTAAACCCACAAAATTAGTTCTATTACACCGTAGAGGGGAAAAAAAACTTAGAATGTTAGTGATGTGATTGTGCTTGTAACATAATGTAATCCTCCGCTCTCAGCTTCCATCTTGAATGGTGGGGTACTTTTTCCACTGGAAAAATAAAACATTCACGACTGTGTTGGTCAACCCCCAGAGCTGTGCAGCCAGTGTGAAGCTCTGGAGATTTTGCAATGTAGACATGAAAGGTCATTTATCTAAATCTCACTAACTGTATGCAAACTACTTCGTGTCAAGATCATGTGCATGTGTCAAATGCTTAAACTTAAACAATACATGACATTTGTAGGATATTTTGTGAGCCTCCAAGCTCTACATTTGTGTCCTTCAATTATCAAAAAAGAAAAACCTTGGGGTCAAAAGAGAAACACTAAGTGGTTGCATGAACACTAGGAGTATGCAACTGGACTTGACTGCCTTAAAAATAAGTTAGATTCTTGATTCCAAATTTTTGAAACTAGTCCAAGTGTAGGCCCACCCTGGAATCAAATCAAACCAAACCGACTAGACTGGTTTCACAATCGGTTTCATAAAATTAAGAAAAGTAAAAACCATAGTTATCTATTTCTAACCTCTAGGTAGAGTTTTTATATAATTTTTTTGCAAATTTAACAATGGTGGTTATTTTGTTTCCATGTAATTAAATGAGAAATGGAGTTTTATAATTTATATTATATGTTAGCATTTTTATCGTTTATAATTATACATGACTACGTGTTTATCTTCGGATTGTTACTTTTGGCGGATAGGATTTTTGTTGTTCATCTTTTACTTTGAATTGATTTATTGCTCATATTAGTTTGCTATAAAAAATGAAACCAGAAAAGGGAACAAAAGAAAAAATAGGCAAATGGGTAAACTCTATAATCGGATCGAAAAAATGAGGTAGGTTCTAGAGCAAGTTCCATAGAAAATAGGGTAGATTATAGGTCCCAAAAACTAGAGACCGATTTTAACGAGATAGGTTTCAAGTTCTTAGAACTTACTCATTCTAAAACCGATCACCCTTATGAAAACAGTACTTTTTCTTTAAGTCAACAGGCAAAGCACATATGGCATGCCTTCATTCATGATGATGTGCTGCAACAAATAGACATTCCATATATTACGTTCAAACTTTGTTTGTGTAGAAAAGAAAATCATGAGGACCCCATGTAATTGTCACTTTGATGGCAAGGCCAAAAGCCCATTCACGTTTTTGTGTAACCGCATGTTTTCACATCAGAAAGATTTTGTCAACGAATGGTATCAAGGCACTTGCCAATGCCTATACACGGAAAATTCACAATTCAGTGCACTGTCTTTTTCCATCATGCATAATTAATGCATTGAAAATTAATTTCTTTTATCAATCATGATTAATCCGTGCTCACCGGATAATGAAAAACAACACTCTTTTGAGAAATATGGGCACTACACGCTTTGCTCCAAAAGTGAAAAACACCATCTTATTCGAGTGTCATAAATCTTGTGACATTTATGAAAATTGGTCATTGCAATTGACTTAATATGTAAATAACAGTTTTATTGACATTATGCCATTTTTACGAGTTTTGAAAACATACATGCCTAAGCATCCCAAAAGATTTCATAACTTACAACCTCTTTAATCCCACAAAATTAGTTCTATTGCACCATAGAGAAAGAAACTTAGAATGTTAAGAATGTGATTGTGCTTCTAACATAATGCAATCCTAAGCTCTAAGCTCCTATCTTACATGGTGGGGTACTTTTTCCATTGGAAAAGTAAAAAGTGCACGGCTGTATCGGTCAACCCCCATAGCTGATGCTGCCAGTGGGGAGCTCCGGAGATTTTGCAATATAGAAATTCAAGGTCACTTCCTTAAATCTCACCAATTGTATATAAATTACTATGCATCAAGATCACGTGCATATATCAAAGGCCCAAATTTAAATGGTACATGACTCTTGTAGGATGTTTTGTGAGCCTCCAAGTGGTCAGACTCTATATTCATGTCCTTTGATCATCAAAAAAGGGAAAAACCTAGGGTATCATAAGATAAACACAAAGTGGTTGCATGAGAACTAGGAGTGTGCAATCGGACTAGACTGTACTGAAAACAAGTTCAATCCCTAGTTTCCAAATTTTTTAGAATTAGTCCGGTTCTCTTTTTTGAGGAAAGACCAACCTGGGAACTAGACTGATTAGACTAGTTTCAGAATTGATTTCATAAAATTATGAAAAGTGAAAACCTTAAATTCTCTTAACCTAACCTCTAGGCTAAGGTTTTATATAAGTTTATGGCAAATTTAACTATATTGTTTGTTTTGTTTTTAGGTGATTAGAATTGGACCAATAATTTTATGGATAAATGAGGGATGGAGTTTTATAATTTATGTTTTATATTACATATTTAAATATTTTATCGTTTATAATCGTACGTGAGTACATGCTCATCTTATAAATTGTTGCTTTTGGTGGATGTAGATATTTGTTTATTTATCTTGTACTTTGAATCGATTTATTGCACATATTATTTTGCTGTAAAGATGAAACCATAAAAGAGAACAAAAGAAAAAATAGGTTCTTAGGTACATCTTAGAATTAGGCCGAAAAAACGATGTAGGTTCCAGAATCAATTTTAGGGCAAATAAAGTAGGATCTAAGTTTCAAAAACTAGGAACTGCTTTTAATAAATTAGGTTCCAAGTTTCAAGTTTAAAATTTACCCACTCTGAAATCGACCACCTTTTCCTTAAGTCAAGAGGCAGGCCTTCATTGATGCGCTGCAATAAATAGACATTCCACATATTACGTTCAAACTTTTTGCGTATAGAAGATAAAATCATGGGGACCGCATGTAGTTGTCACTTTGCTGGTAAGGCCAAAAGCCCATTCACGTTTTTAACTACAGCTTTTCACATTAGCAAGATTTTTGTTAAACGAATGGTATCAAGGCACTTGCTAAATGCCCATGGAAAATTCATAATTCGATGTATTGTCGTTTTCTATCACGTATAATTAATGCATTAAAAATTAATTTCTTTTATCAAGCATGGTTAATCCGTGCTTATAGGATGAATAAAAAGTGACACTCTTTTGAGAAAGATGGGCACCACACGCTTCGCTACAAAAGTGAAAAACACCATCATTAAAGCCAACTAGAAAGTCATAGTGCTCGACTCATGCCACTCATCATATTTACATATACTCATGGAGGCCTCCAAGCACATATACTCTTTATTTACGCAACGTTTTTTTTAAGTAAAATTTGTTATTTGATCTATCGTCAATTCATGCACTCACAATTAGATGATTTATATATGGAAAAATTCAACTACGAAACTAGTTTCAAATATACATGTGTCACTCGTTCAACGATACATGTGTAAGTAATTTTTTACCTTGACAATTGATCTAATTAATATCTTTTTAAGCATTTCTCTCCCTCTCCCTCCCTTCCTCCCATTCTTAGGGTGCATTTGGATGGTGTGACAGCCATCGACGGCCCCCGATCCGATTAGGGTCGCCACAGTTCGCTTACCATTCACTTTGCTTATTAACATATCACTCTGATACCATTTTAAGTTGTAGCAGGTCCATACAACCATGGGGGTTTACATCTTTTATTAACGGTCCCTTGCGCAATTTACATAACGGAAGCATATCCAACAATTCCCTTCCCTACATTCAGAAATCGATGCACACCTACTAAACATCTTATAAGTAAAAGCTGTACACTTTTTATTTACTTAAATCAGATGGACATAATTAATCGGTACATCAAAATGCCGTAGTCTTCTATATTCGGCTATGTCGCGACCCGATCTTGCCGCCCTCGAATCTCTCATTATCACGAGGAGAGAAAAAGGGGGAAAGGTCGGATTTAGGGGTACTTGATCACGAAAGTTCCCTCATAGCTTGCATTCCAAAAGACGTCATCACCTCGCCTTTTGGATCAAGCCTCTCATGAGTTCACTCCACGAGATCGCGAGCTCTCCCAAGCTCGTACTCCGCGTGACAGCGGAATGTCACGATCCATACCCACATAAGCGACACACCTAAAAAAAAAGAAGTCGAATGTGGATATCGAATTTAAGGGTACTTTTACCATGGTAGCCCTCTTGATAGTTAGCTTCACCCATTAGGATGGCATTACTTCATCCTTTGGGTTATTCCCACATCAAGTATGCTAAACCATAGTGAGTTTCATCGAAACTCATACCCCGCGTGACAACGGATTTATTTATACGATCTACTTATTTATGACAACCTAAAAATAGACGGGAGTCGCCACTAGCCTCATTTTCGGGGGTTGGCTAGAAACCCAATCGAGGGTCGGGAGTGTTCCCTCGATTTCTACGCAACCAGATATCTAGGTTCGGGGACTTGGGTTACGCTAATATTGCTATTAGCGCCCTTTCGGTACCTAAACAGTATGTTGTGTTTTTCCTAACATGTCCATGAATTTCTTTTTATATTTTCGGGATCATCAATTCCTAGGCTAAGTGATCATGCGTGGTTGATCATTTTCATGCTATTCTATTTCTAAAAAAAAAAAATAGAAAGGAAAACAACCAATGAAATTGAAATTGCAAAACGTTAAGTAAGCAATCAAGGAAAAACAGTAAATCTATCAGGCAGTCCTAAAAAAAATAAAAGAGAAAACAATTAAAAAGAAAAGAAAGAAAACCCGCAACTCGTTGGGTTTTATACAATAAAAGGAGCCCGAGACATATGTCGGGAAAATGGGTATTACATGAAAACAGTCGGAATGGACATCGACCTCCACCATCTTCACTTCTTCTCCACTTTTTGGATCCTATTCTAAACCTAATCTAGAAAATCTGGATAATTAGATGCATACAAATGAAAGAAACAATCATCACGTATCGAAACAATCAAAAGCAAGACATTCTTTTATGTTTACAAAGAGTGACTAAAGTCACAAAGTCTTCTAGATCAAATTCTAAGTGGTATCCCAAGATTCATCATTATTATATGTCACATCTAAATCCTTCATCATAGAAACTAGACACTCAACATAGGCTCAATAAAAACGCAATCGTCAGCTATCTCGTCCTAAAATTTCTATGGCAGGTGAATCAGCATATGAGGAACAAACTTCATGAAGAAACATCATAAAATTCTAGACACGTGAATTTATAACATCCTGGAAGAGATCAAAGTCAATTGAAAGTAGAATAGAGCAACAAGGCAAACATACAACCATTTTTTGCAGTTTTTATGTGAAGGACAACTTTCATGAAGGACCTAATCCCAAACTCCTCATACAAAAAATTCGTACTAAATTCACAAGTATCCGGGGTTAGAGAAACAGAGCATGCATTCTAGACCAAGAAAAATTCCAAATTTCAATATCAGCAAATTCACGCATGAACAACAAACATCAATTACGCGGGATTTCCATTCAACCCACTAAAAGCACACATGATCGCATTCTAGTAAACTTTATACGGGAAATGCGGTAAGACACAAGCATTGCAACTTTAATGGGATATCGGAACGTAGGTAAACATAATGCAATGGGGATTAACTATCTATGACTGAGCCAAAAATCACAAAGCACAACATGTAGATTGAAGATAAGGAGAGGAAATAAGCATAGGAAATCAGCCAAAATGGATCACTAAAACCACACATTTTCATCATGATCCTAAGTTTCTGCTCTTTCTCATAAACCAGATCTATCAAGAGAACGGGAAGTAGTTGAATGATAACCCATGTATTTTAAGCGAGCATCTATATAGATGAGAAAAATTCAGGACCTTTATGGACTAAGACGCTAAAAGCTTAGGTAACATCAAAATATGGCACTAGCATTAATATATTAAAAGAGGTAAAAACAACAATCTACCTTTCTTATATTTACAAAAGTGGGAGTTAAGCTAGCCACCTTTCTTACATTTCTGAACAAGGCCAAACAGGAAAATCAAATGCAGGGATACATCTATCAGTCCTATGGAACTTGAAAATGACCACCGAATGAAGTGAACAAGCAAGATGACATGCTTCCTGTTTCAAGACATTTAAATTTCTTTATTGCTGTGGCTAAAGATATATCCCTACCCATCTAAATTCTAATATCCAATCATACCGAAGGTAACAACTAGAAAACAAAATTTTGATTCAATGCATCATCAAATTTGAAAGAAATATGTTGGAGATAAAACTCATAATCCCAACAATGTTCCTCCACAGGTCAGCATCTGATATAGGTAAACTCGTAACTATTACAACTAGAAAAATGCTAAGAACAATCAAGAGCAATTCCAACATCATCATATTTTCTATTTATCTGCATATACCACACAGAGAACTATTTAAGAGAGGGAGTGCGACAATTCGTGCATGAGACAAAGCAATTAAGAGGGAGAGAGATAGAGAAAAAAAAAACCTGATCAAGCTAGGGACATAAATCCGTTGTCGCCGATCAATTTTGGAGCTATGCCGAGACTTCCTACTCAGCGCGAACCTGAACCCCGATATCTCGAGCTCCGGAAGGGTGTGATCCGCGACGAACGCGTCGGATTGATAAGCGAGTGAGCGTCCGAAAGAGGGATAGAGAGGTCAGAATCCAACACCCAAACGGATGCCAACAGAAATCGAAAACCCTAACAAATCGTGGAGGATGGAAAAAGAGCTCACCGCTCGAGCAAAAAATCCAGCGAGAAGAAATCGGTCAAGAGTCACTGTAGTTACCGCTAATACGCTTCAGATCTGAACCTCCTCCGATCAAATTTTCAGAGAGCAAGCGTCTGATTTCTGAAAAAGAGAGGGATCCATTGAGTGAGAATCGCTAAAGCAAAAGCGAAACGGAACTCCCCTTTGCAATCCCCAACCGCCGATCTTCAATTTCAGATCCTTGCTAACGAGAGAAAAAACCCTAGCCTTCGACTTGAACTCAACGGAGAAGTATTGGAGACGGATGCGGAAACTCCCTCCGATGGACCGCGAGCGAAGTCGAGACTTGGGATCCAAGATCTGAGTCCTAGTGGCCGCGTCTTTGAAATGAGCTTCGAGCGCTCAGTCGGCCGAGAGAAGACGAGGTCCGCGAGAGGAAGATCGCCAGTCCACGAGCTCAAGAGATGGCATGAAGATGATCCGAGGAGAAACGCAAGAAAGATGCCGCCATTGACGTCGTGGGAGGGCTAGGGTTCCGCTGCAACTGCCTCGAACTCCATTGATGACTCCGCAAAAAATACGAACGCAGAGAGAGAGAGAGAGAGAGAGCTCGTGTAAGGAGAGAGAGAAACCGTGTGAGGAGAGAGAGAGTCTGTGCGAAGTCCCCTCTGACCGTCCGCGATTCCCCCTTTTTATGTTCCTTTCTCTTTTTTTTTTTTTTTTTTTTTTTTGTTGTTTTCTTTTTATTCTATTTTTTCTTTTGCTTTTCATTTCATTTCATTTTTTCTTTTTGTTTTGTTTTCATTTTCACTTTCATTTCATTTTTTTTTATGCTTTCCTTCATCCAATTTTTTTATCTTTTGGGCTCTTTGTTCTTTTTCTCTCTTCTTTTTTTTTTTCTTTTATTTCTAATTTTTTTTGTCTTTTCATTTCAAATTTTTTTTTTAACTTTTGCGAATTGAATGTTTAAAACGTCGACAAAAATTTCGGGTGTCAACAGGCTACACTCCAAAAGATGACCGACATTTTCCTCCAACAGTCATACACTTTAAATTCATCGATCAGTGTCGGCGTCCAAAGGTTCCTTCCTTTGCTATCCTTCTCCTCATGGTCATATCCAACCGTTCAAACTATCTACTAATCTGAAATGTTATCCCCAAAAGGGGTGAGTACAACCACTCAGCAGGTAAAGGAATCCAATAACCACTCAATGCATCATACAAATCATACATGCATTGCAGGCGTAACTTACCTTGCAGCCATGCGTAATACTATCATGCATTATCATATCAATTTATAACACATACATGTGTATCATCATCGTATCATACATGTCATCATCATCATGACATCATCACATTACACATGTCATATCATATACCATCATCATTATCATCACCATGCATATCATCATGCATGCCATATCATCATCATCATCATCATCATCATGTATATCATCATGCATATCATATCATGATCATCATGCATATCGTCATCATCATCATCATCATCATCATCATCATGCATATCATATCATCATCATCATCATCATCATCATGCATATCATCATGCATATCATATCATCATGGGTGATCGTTATTTCACATCACATATCATTATCATCATCATGCATATCATCATGCATATCATATCATCATGGGTGATCATCGTTATTTCACATCACATATCATTATCATCATCATGCATATCATCGTCATCATCACCATCATGCATATCATCATGCATATCATATCATGGTTTAATTTCCACTTTTACTTTTCAATTGATCACCACATCACCCATTTCTCAAATCATCAATTTCATCATCCCCTCGGGCAAAGACCTCCAAGGCTTCCGGCATTCAACCTCCTAGGCCACCGGGCATCAGGCCCCCCATATTCCGGGCATCTCGCATCCCAACTAGCATCACGAGGCATTCCCTTCAGGCAGAAACCTCCAACAGGGCTTCCGGCCTTTACCCTTCTAGCCAGGCATCTCGCACCCCAATCCTAGCATCGCGAGGTATTCCTTTCGAGCAAAGACCTCCGACAAGGCTTCCGGAATTATGTACCGACATACCACCAGGCCTCCCCTGGAATTACGTACCGTATACCACCGAGCATCCCGACACTCCCGGGGAACCTCTGGAATTACGCCACTAGGCCACCAGACATCATCATCCACCACAACCACTTCCTCACCCACATTTATCCTTTTATCTCAATTTAACACGGCAATTGGCATGACATCAAACAAATCACACTTGCATTTCAATTCACATGTCATACACATGCCAAAGCTTTATCACATATGCATTTCAACTTAATACATGTACAAAGGCCTCATCACACAAGTGCCACACAAATGAAGTTGAATTAAACAAACAAATAGAATCACAATTTCATACAAAATTCATGGACAAATTGAATTTCTCATAATTTCACAATTTCTCCCAAAAACATCCTAAAATTCTCGGATTTAAACCCAATGCACAGTTTCTGAATAAATTCAATTAAAATATCCATTAGGCCTCCAAAAATTACGAAATTTTACATGGTGATAGCCAAGATATTTTCGTGAACTTTTCATGAAGAAATCTAAGCCAAATTATTTTTAGATTAATTTATACAACCCTACGAAGCTCCTGGAACCACGACCGTGACGTCCAGAACACACTCCTCCGAAATTCTTAGTTTTCACCCATAAATTCTCTTTATTTTCTTCTGAAGTTTGAGTATGTTATGTAACAAGGTGTCCTTTACAAGTTTCATGAAGAGATCTAGACCAAATAACCAGATTATGGTCACCATTTTAGTCCATGAAGTCTCGGGTGTCTCGAGATACTTCACCAGAACCATTATTTCCAAGATCTAGCCGATTTACTAGGCTACACTCATTAATTTCTCTTCAAATTTGAGTATGTTGTAGCTTAATGTGTTTCCTACAACTTTCAAGAAGAAAACAAAGTGAGATCTCCAACAGAAATCAACATGCAACCAAGAAATCAACAAGGGGTCAGTGAAAATTTCGCAGATCTAAAGTCTCCGTACAATAGAACTTTTGACCCCTCAAATCTCCATTGTTTTCTACTAATTTTTAGTATGTCATAGTACAAGACGTTAGCTTCAACTTTCATGAAGAAACCGAAGCCAAAATCGAACTCCAAACCCACATGCAAACTCGAACAAGCTACTGACTCCAACAAACCGAACAAGAACAGTCACGCGGTTTGCAAATAAACAACTCCTACCTCGGTTTTTTGCACGAATCATACCTAAAATCTAACATGCAAACACCACAACAAACATGCAAGAGAAGTTACGGACTCCACTTGCCTTAAAGGTGAACAAACGGCGATGAACGACGGCGTACGGTGGTCGGACAGGGCGGTCGAACGGCGAGCACACGGTGGCACCTCCCTCTCGGCTCCGCCTCCTCCCTTTCTCTCGAACACCCTCTCTCTCTCTCACCCTTTCTCGGCCAAATGATCAAGAAGAACCGGCCACTCCTCTTCTCTCTCTCTTTTTATATCCCCTAAAGCCCATGATTAGTAATCATTGCTTGCCACCTAAATGGACAAATGCATGGCATCCTAGTCTAGGCCAATGCATGCCCTTCTTTGCGCCACTTGTCTTGATCCATGCAAGATGGGCCAGCCACCTCTTCCTTTGGGCCTTAATGGGCCGGTCGAATCCCCCCCTTGGGCTGACTAGCTTGGCCCATCAAGCTTAGGCCAAATGGGTCCAAGGCCCATTCCTAATTTAAATCCTAATTTCACCTTTCAATTATTCATCTTTAATTCTTTCTTTTAAGAATTTAATTACTAAATTCCACATGGCCAAAATCTTGAAATCATAATTCCATAAATCCCAATTATAAAACACATGGCCAATGACAGGATTTTCTTTCCTATCAAATACTTGTCCATTAAAAGCTTGGCCATAAATCTTATTGCAAATTATGGATTAAATGGCCATAAAATAACTTGATGGTACTTCCATCATCTATTCATAGACTTTAACGTAACTAGAGATCATTATGAATTTTGGGATGCCACAGATGGGCATTTAGAAAGCCCATTCAGCCAAAATATGGGTGTTTGGCAAGTAATCTCAAGGAGCTTTTAAATGAAAGCTAGCCCTTGGGAATGCTGAAAACATTTTTTTCTTCCTAAACTACCCTCATTAATTTTTTATATTTCCGTTATTGCCCCTGTATTTATTTATTTTTTAAATGAAAAATGAGCAGCCCTTTGTCGGCGAGCTAGATTTGGCGCCAGTGGTCGTCGGCTGAGGTTGCCCGAGGTCGGGCGACCTTCGGCAAGGGTCACGCGACCCAGGCCACCGCCGCCTAGGTCTCGTGGCCACAAGCGGCCCTCGCTTGGGTCTCGTGAGGGTCGCATGATGGCGTCAGGTCGTGGGACCCTCGCGAGACCCAAGCGACGGTCGCCTGGGTCACACGGCCCTTAGGTCAGCGGCCCTCGGCTGGGTCGCCTGAGGTCGAACGACCTCCGGCAACCCTCGCCTGGGTCGCACGACTCTCGCCGGAGGTCGCCCGACCTCGGGCAACCTTAGCCGACGGCCGCCGGCGCCAGATCTGGCTCGCCGGCGACCACAGCCCTTCACCGGTCCGATGAAGGGTTTAGCTGAATTTTCAAAAAAAAAAAAAAAAAAAAAAAGAAAAAATATATAATACCCATTAAAGCCCCTTGCAAAAGTTCTTTTTACCAAACACACATTCAACTCAAAGTCCATTTGCAAAATTTTTTTACCAAACACAATTGCATTTTCCCCAAGTAGCTTTGGGCTTTCAGCATTTTCATTGGACTCAAAGCCTATTGCAAATGTTAAACCAAACGCAGCCTTAGTAGCAGCTCATATAGCCATGTATGAACTCACCCACCCCAAGAATTGTTCGATGGCGATAGCGCTCCGTTGGCTCAGGAACCGATGCTTGCGAATTCAGTTATTGTGCTGAGGAATTCAAATTTAAGTGAGAATTAGCTATGATGATTGGTCACTGTTCTGATTCCCCTTCAAGTATCCGACTGACTATCATCATACTTTTGGATTCTCAAAAATAAGCAGAATTAAACTTCTATTTAGGCAATCGCTTGGCTTTCGACATATACCAAAGCAAAATCAAATGTACCATTTTCCACTTGATTTTACAACTACTTAGGATATATGATATTAGAGGTTCGTTGCATATAATTCTACCGCATATAAACTCGTAGAAGGATTTCTCCTTTCTTGTCCTATTTTTTTTTTTTTTGGCCAACTATTTCCCTATTTATTTACTCGTTAATCTATTTTACCTTCTTTCCAGCCACTACTACACGACGAAGTACAAAGAAGAGAAGCCCACTTAATCAGCCCCACACGTCTGCTTCCAGAAAGCCCTAGACTTTCTTTTGGGCCATGAATATGGGCCTCGAGCCCATAATTATGAGGCCTAATTCTTAATTAGATGAGCACAGTTTCGTTGATATTATGCCGCCTTTGAGTTTTCAGAACAAGCATGCCCGAACATCCCAAAAGATTTGATAGCTTACACCCTCTTTAAACCCACAAAATTAGTTCTATTACACCGTAGAGAAAAAAAAAAAACTTAGAATGTTCGTGATGTGATTGTGCTTGTAACATAACGTAATCCTATGCTCTAAGGCTAAGCTCCTATCTTGAATGGTGGGGTACTTTTTCCATTGGAAAAATAAAACATTCACGACTTTGTTGGTCAACACCCAGAGCTGATGCAGCCAGTGTGGAGCTCTGGAGATTTTGCAACGTAGACACGGAAGGTCATTTGTCTAAATCTCACTAACTATATATAAACTACGTCGTGTCAAGATTACATGCACTGTGTCAAACGCTTAAACTTAAACGATACATGACATTTATAGGATGCTTTGTGAACCTCCAAGTGCTCAGACTCTACATTCTTGTCCTTCAATTATCAAGAAAAGGAAAAACCTTGGAGTCAAAAGAGAAACACTAAGTGGCTGCATGAACACTAAGAGTGTGCAACTAGACTTGACCACCTTGAAAATAGGTTAGATTCTTGGTTCCTAATTTTTGAAACCAGTCCAAATGTAGGCCCCCTGAGAATCGAATTAAACCAAATTGATTAGACTGGCTTCACGATTGGCTTCATAAATTAAGAAAAGTAAAAACCCTAGTTTCTCTATTTCTAACCTCTAAGCAAAGGTTTTATATAAATTTATTGCAAATTTAACAATGGTGGTTACATTGTTTTCATGTGATTAGAATTTGCACCAAATGTTTTTAATGGATAAATGAGAAATGGAATTTTATAATTTATATTAAAAAATGAAACCAGAAAAGGGAACAAAAGAAAAAGTAGGTTTTCCGATAAACCCTAGACTCTATCGAAAAAATGAGGTAGGTTCTAAAGCAGGCTCCACGGAAAATAGGGTAGATTCTAGGTTCCAAAAACTAGAAACCAATTTTAAATAGGTTCCAAGTTCTTGGAACTTACCCATTATAAAATTGATCACCACTTATGAGAACGATACTTTTTCTTTAAGTCAACGGGCAAAGCACATATGGCATTCCTTCATTCATGATGATGCGCTGCAACAAATAGACATTCCATATATTGCGTTCATACTTTGTTTGTGTAGAAAAGAAAATCATGAGAACCGCATGCAATTGTCACTTTGACGGCAAGACCAAAAGCCCATTCACGTTTTTGTGTAACTACATGTTTTCACATCAGAAAAATTTTGTCAACGAATGGTATCAAGGCACCTGCTAAATGCCCATACATGGAAAATTCACAGTTTGGTGCATTTTCTTGTTCTATTATGTATAATTAATGCATTGAAAATTAATTTCTTTTATCAAGCATGATTAATCCGTGCTCACGTGATAATAAAAAATGACAATCTTTTGAGAAAGATGGGCGCTGCTCTTTGCTCCAAAGTGAAAAACACCATTTTATTCAATTGTCATAAATCATGTGACAATTGTGAAAATTGGTCATTGCAATTGACTTAATACATAAATGACAGCTTTATTGACATTATGTTGTCTTTACGAGTTTTGAAAACGTACATGCCTAAGCATCCTAAAAAATTTCATAACTTTTTTTAGTTCTATTGCACCATAGAGAAAGAAATACTTAGAATGTTAAGAATGTGATTGTGCTTCTAACATAATGCAATCCTAAGCTCTAAGCTCCTGTCTTAAATGGTGGGGTACTTTTTCCGTTGGAAAAGTACAACGTGCACGGCTTTGTCGATCAACCCCCAGAGCTGATGCAGCCAGTGTGGAGCTCCGGAGATTTTGTAATATAAAAATTGAAGGTCATTTTCTTAAATCTCACCAATTGTATATAAATTACTCTGTATCAAGATCACATGCATCTATCAAAGGCCCAAATTTAAATGGTACATGACTCTTGTAAGATGTTTTGTGAGCCTCCAAGTGGTCGGACTCTATCTTCATGTCCGTTGATTATCTAAAAAGGGAAAAACCCAGGGTAGCATAAGATAAACACAAAGTGGCTGCATGAGAACTAGGGGTGTGCAATCGGGCCAGACTATGTTGAAAACAGGTTTAGTTCCCAATTTCCAAATTTTTGGAATTAGTCTGGTTTTCTGTTATGAGGAAAGACCCAATTGGGAACTAGATTGACAAGACCGGTTTCAGAATTGATTTCATAAAATTAAGAAAAGTGAAAACCCTAACTTCTCTATTTCTAACGTCTAGGCTAAGGTTTTATATAAGTTAATGGCAAATTTAACTATATTGTTTGTTTTGTTTTTAGGTGATTAGAAATGGACCAATAATTTTATGAATAAATGAGGGATGGAGTTTTATAATTTATGTTTTATGTTACATATTTGAACTTTTTATCGTTTATAATTGTACGCGAGTATGTGCTCATCTTATAAATTGTTGCTTTTGGTGGATGTAGATATTTGTTGTTCATCTTGTACTTTGAATTGATTTATTGCTCATATTATTTTGCTGTAAAAAATGAAACCATAAAAGGGAACATAAGAAAAAATAGGTTCTCGGGTACGTCCTAGAATTGGACTGGAAAAACGAGATAGGTTCCAGAGTCGGTTCCATGGCAAATAGGGTAGGTTTTAGGCTCCAAAAACTAGAAATCAGTTTTAATATGGTAGGTTCCAAGTTTCAACTTTGAAACTTACCTATTATGAAATTAATCACTCCTTATAAAAACGCTTCTTCTTCTTAAGTCAAAAGACATGCCTCCATTCATGATGACGCGTCGCCATAAATAGACATTGTATAGAAGAGAAAATCATGGGCCCGCATGTAATTATCACTTTCATGCGTGATAAATGCCCGCATGTGATGAGCTCCACACGTCTGCTTCCAAAAAGCCCTATACTTTCTTTTGGGCCACGAACCTGGGCCTCGAGCCCATAATTATGAGGCCCAATTCTTAATTAGATGATCACAACAATATCCCTTCCTCCCAAATTGCATGATGACCAAGATCACGCTTTTAGAGAAAACGTTCTTATTTTTATAAAAAAACAAAATTAAAATAGTCGATCGATCCATATCCCCCGGCGGATAGTACGATCAAATCAAAGATGCATAACCGTCCACGCGGCCGCCCCTCGAATGCAAGATAAGTTTAATCTAATCGCATGTCACGATCGAAATTTCTTTAATTTACCCACGAAACAATACGCCACTTACAAAAAGTAATTAATTAAATTAAATTAAACTAAATTAAGCCCTGGGAAGAGAAATCTCGGTTGACTTTTCGGCACCGAAAGACCAAAAGACTAGGAAACTAAAGTTGTCGGGCCTGACCCCTTTTTTCTTTTTTCTTTTTTCCCTCTTTTTTCCTTATCGTCCACGTGGAGCTCGCACTGCCCAAGTAAAAGCAGGGAGCGGCAGAGTGGGACACGTGTCGGGGCGCTGGGGCGGGGAGCAGGAGTCGAGGCCGGGGGGTGGTTAATCCTCGTCAGTGGGTCACACGTGTCCTGCAACGAGGACGCGTGTCGCGCGATCGGAGGGGGTGCACGGGGGGAAGATTTTTTTGCCCGGCTTTTCTTCTTCTTCCCCCGAGGGGGGGGCTTTTTCCAGCTTTTTGGGGACCGTTGGTGGGCCCCCCGCGTGAGGGGGGAAAAAGGCAGATTTATGCGTGGGGTGCTGACGTGGCGATAAGCCCGGGCTTATCTGAAGGAGAGGGGGGAAAGTATATGCAAATGCAATAGCGATGTAGGTGCATGAACTTGGTGGTCGCACGTGGAGGTCCACGTGAGTTGAATACCTTTGGAGGATTTGTTTTCCAGAGACGCTTGATAGATAGCTCCACAAATTTTATTTTATTTTTAAATTTGTGGTCGTCGATACAGATCGGTCACGTGATATGGGCAATCGCTATTTCGGGAATTGAATGCTTTAATTTTAAGTATGTTTGATAAGTATAATGAGTAAGGATGAACACTTCCAGTTTCCATTTAAATTTTACTTGGAACTTGAAATTTGGAATGTGTGACTTATCCCGTCATAGGTTCTAAAGTTTATCTAAGTTCTGCATGTATTTTTCATCAAACAATTGTACTGAATCATCATCCTTAATGATCACCGTAAAAATTTTGTTACAATTTATTGATCATAATTTATAGTAGATGCCTCATTTATGGATTGGAAATGGAAGCTCGAATTTGTGGTTTCATATTACATACTTAATATTAGACACCATGGAATCCAAAGACATGGCATAAGAAAAACATAAAAACTTATTCCAAGTTTCTTATTTTACTTAATTTTTTTTTGTCAAAATAGACTCTCAATTTTTTTTGAATTTAAAACTTATCATACATATTATAGAACCTGAAATCATACCGGTGGAGAGTCAGTTCAATTCTTAGGTTCTTGGTTCTATTCTAAAATCACACTCAATCCTAGCATCGGCACTACATAGATTTGGGTTTCAACCAAAATTTATATACCTAATTTTAACGGTATGGATGCAAATGGGTAGGATGGGCTAGGCCTAGAGGTTTTTTTGGCCTAGCCAGGAAAAGAAGAAGAAGGCTCTAATCGAAATTACTCGTTCGAACCTATCTTTTTTGTTTTTCAAAATGTTATATTTTCCAAAGTATTTTTCATTTTTAAATTTCAAAACTATACCTTACATCAATTAAATAACCAACACAAATTTACTTGAAATTCCCATATTTCATTTGAAGAAGCAAAATTTTCACATCTCAGCTCTAACATAACATGATTAATTTATTATGATAACTCTGTTGAGGTTCATAACTAATAAATCACAAATATTATATGTAATTTGTTTCTTCTAATTCTATACATAACTTTTTTTTGTTAAAAATATTCCAGGTCAAGGCAGGCTAGGCCATTTTAGGCCCTATGTCCAATCCTGGTTTTCGATCCTTTTTTGGTTTTTTTGCAACTCTACTAGAGAGGTGTTTAGGTGCTTCAATTTAAACACAAAGTGCTAATCCTCCAAATAATTTATCATTCAGAAATACCAAAATTCCTGGAATTTGGTAAACATCAAGTTTTGAGGAATAACTCCTTTGATTTGAGAATGATTGACATGATTTATGTTTAAGGGTTCATTTGTTTAATGAAAAATAAAAGATTTGGAAAATAATTTTTTAAAAATGACTGTTTATATTGTTTAAAATAATTGATTAAGGAAAAGTGTTTTGGTTACGAATAAGGGATATTCCTTAGTTTGAAAAAGGAGAAGCTGCTGTCGCGTGAGGCCACACAAGGGCTGCCCAATTATTTATGCCCCACGTCGTATTATTATAAGTGTTTTGGCCTTGTTAGGCTCACCACTTCTCATTTGTTTTTTGAATTAGCCAGAAGAAATCCGACCAAAAAACCAATCATTAAACAGAAAAGACCAATCATAACATGACATGCGAAGTGGCTAATGGTTTCGACCAAAAAAGAAAGCGGCTAATGGCGACCCTTTAGAGCGACAGGTCGGTAGACAAAAAAGCTGGCGTGGTTAATTGAAATCAACATGTAAGCTAATTAGTCCCAATAAGGGTTAATATCAGATCACATGAAAAATTTATCTTAAACTAACTTTTATTAAAAAAATTAAAAGTAATATACTTGTGATAAATTTACTCAGATTAATTTTTTTACCATCGAAAACTCAAATTGATATATTTGTAAAATTTTTACCCTTTTGTTAATTTTTGTTAAATTTGATTAGTGTCACGAAAAATTATAAATTGGTAAACAAAGGGTAAAACCTCAAACTGTTAGCATATGGTAAATTCGTTACAAGTGTATAGAAATTAATAAAGGATAAATTTGTTACTAAACTTGATTCATTATTAACAACAACTAATAACGAATTTTTTTTATGGAGGATGAAAATATTTTCCGTTCATTCATTTTTATAAACCATACAAGTAAGGATATGACCTTTCACGAAAAACAACAACAACAATAATAGTTGAATATAAAATAGATAAATAATTAGTTTATTGTTATTTGTATAAGATATTCATTAGGGAGAGCTGCAGTACTTGTTAAATTCTCAAAATAAATCGAATCTTCAAAGAGCTACAATTCGCCCAAAATAAGATTCCCTTTATGTTGTCACTTGTTAAATCATACACAATCGGCGATCTGTGCTTGTCACCATTCGTATTATCTTAAGTCGTTATAGAAATGTTTGAACGTAATTATATATTACCTTTCCACTAAAGGCAATTGAAAACATATCGATTCATGTTAATTTCGAGTTAAGTCAAGCCGTACCGTGTTGTATCGGGTTTGAATTTGCCTCGGTAAAACGAGGAAACCTTTTTCGGATTCTCCCAAAGACGGCTTGACTCCTCTCTCCCAGTCCCCACCAACCTTTTTCCCCACCTCGGCTAGATCCGAGCCCGAACGGTCGTTGTCGGGTCGGGTCCGGACACCCACAAAAAGGCCCCAAAAAAAAAGAAGAAAAGAAAAGAAAAAGTGGGTGCACCATCTTTTCGGTGCAACCCTCCCGCAAGAATCAAAACCCGCAGGCCTAAGGAAGAGAAAATCTCAAGGCCACGAAAACTTGTGGCTCAGAATCCATCCCCCCCGCTGACGTGGCGCCCACCTCCCCCCCCTTGTCTTTCTCTCTCTCATGGAGAAACAGAGGAGCTCACGAGACTTTAAAGGCTTGACGCTTTAACATTCTTCCCCTTCCATGTCAACCCCAGGAACCCGAACACACACACCCGCTGAGCACGACAGTGAAGAAGAAACAGGGCCGCAACGCTCGGGAGAAGGAGTCCAGTACAGTGAAGAGAGAGGAGAGAGAATGGTGGAGATGACGAGCGACCCTGCCATCAGGCTCTTCGGCAAGAAGATCCCCCTGTCGTCCGCCGGGGAGTCGCCGGAGGCCTCGTCCGGCGACGACGTGGTTTACTCGGGCGTGAATTCGGAGGAGGACGACGAAGGCTCCGAGAAGGTACGGTTTGTCGGGTGTGGGGTGTCTGTGCAATTCGAGGACTGCCCATCTACTCTCTGTCTCTCTGTCTCTCTGCTTTTCTGTACTTGGGGTGTAGTGCTCTGTCTCTGGATGATTCTGTGTAGCTTTTTCGAGATCTTGGAATTCTTTTTTGCTATTTTCAGCTTCTTTTCTCGATGGTAGTCTGTGAATTGGTTTTTGATTTGATCCATGAAGTCGAGGGCATAGAAAAGTTCAAAGTGAAGACGAGAGGAACTGACCAGTCTTCTCGAGGTTAATTCTTTTGCTTGTTTTAAGGGTCTTGTCTCTGCTTAAAACAGCATAAAACGAAGACGGCTAACGACCCTGCTAGTTTCATCCAGAAAAAGGGGGAAAAAACATAAATTTGACTAAAAAAATTAAAATTTTCAAGGAAGTATGGAAGGAAGGAAGAGATCTGTTTCTTTTCCCTTTTTCTTTTATTTTGTCTTTATCGAAATATGGGATGAATAATCTGTGTCTGTATTGGTCAAGAAAGACCCTTTTGGTTTTCGCCTTAGTTAAAATTGATTGAAATCTTCACCTTTTCCCTGTTTAAAATACGATATAGACAGGCCTTTTAGCTGTATACTATCTGGTATGATCCATGATGAGCATAATTTATACTATGCGGATAGAGAAATTCCGCATCCGCTCTTAAATTCTAGTACTAGACATCACATGTGAGCTGATAATGGTTTTTGGGACCAGCTGCATCGGTCCAAGGCCGCATGTTTCGGATCTGTCACTATTTTAAGTCACTAAATCTTTGTCTTTTTCCTTAATCATGTCAAATTTCTTGGAGAACTCATCCATGTCTCGCCGGTCCAGGCGACCGGATCGATGTCAAGTGTCATGTTACAGAACTTTCCAAGACTCTAGCTTTAGATAAGGGCAATTAAACAATGGGAAGAGGGATGGCATTATTTTAGTCAAGAAATGATGGCAAAAAGCATTCTCTAGATGCTCTTTCTCATTCTTTCCTGTTGCGTCTTGCTTGTTCTGTTGCTGGGCATCATTTTCTTCTAAAATTTTCCTAGGTGAGACTTATACATCCGTTGCTTAGTGCTGATTTCCCTCCACTTTGTCATGTAATCAGTGTCATTCCATTGAACACTTTGCCATGGAAGTGCAAGAAGATGATGACCAAGCTTCACCAGAAACGGTGAACCCCAAAACACCCTCTATTGAGGAAGAATCTGCTAAAACGAAAGGTTCCGGCACCGATCAAGAACAGGGCGATTCGTCGAACTCGCAGGAGAAGCCCCCCCTGAAGAAGCCGGACAAGATCCTACCTTGCCCGCGATGCAACAGCATGGACACCAAGTTCTGCTACTACAACAACTACAACGTCAATCAGCCCCGGCACTTCTGCAAGGCCTGCCAAAGATACTGGACCGCCGGCGGTACCATGCGGAACGTTCCCGTGGGAGCTGGGCGCCGCAAGAGCAAGAGCTCAGCTTCGCATTATCGCCAGATCACACTCTCTGAGGCTCTTCAGGCAGCTCGAATTGATGCTCCGAACGGGACTCACCTCCCAAATGGGAAGATCAATGGTACTGTTCTCACCTTCGGCTTAGATCCATCTGCTGGTGATTCCATGGCTGTTGCCTTGAATCTCTCCAATAAGGAAGGATCAGCTATGAACAGAATGCAGAATGGGTTTTGTGACTTCGGAAGGAATGGGGTTTCGGTCCCGCAAAGAAGTGGAGAGAAGAATGACGATTGCTCTAGCCGATCTTCTGTCGCGGTCTCGAACTTGACAGATGAAGGAAATGGGAATTCCAATCTGGAGGGATCCAGTGCCAATGGATTCCATCCTCAGTTTCCATGCTATCCGGGTGTTCCACAGCCTTATCCATGGAATCCTGCGATGCTTCCACCACCCTTTTATCCTCCAGGATTTGCTGTGCCGATTTACCCTGCGCCGCTTTGGAACTGTGGCCTCCACAGTAGCTGGAATTTCCCTCTGTTGTCGCCTCCGAGCCAAAAGGGATCGAATTCAGGGCCAGATTCGCCGACTCTTGGGAAGCATGCAAGAGAAGGCGAGATGGTTGAAAAGGTTGATTCTGTGGAAGACGAGCCCAGGAAACGGAAGAACGGATGTGTTTTGGTCCCGAAGACTTTACGCATCGATGACCCAAGCGAGGCAGCGAAGAGTACTATATGGGCTACTCTGGGGATCAAGAAGGACTGGCTAGGAAAGGACGGGTTGTTTCAGGGCTTCCAATCGAAGGGCGAGGAGAAAAATCACGTATCAGAAACCGCATCTGTCTTGTGCGCTAACCCTGCAGCCTTGTCGAGATCTATCAAATTCCACGAGAGCTCTTGCGTTTAGCTCATGATGACTGCAGGTAGAAATAACTACAGAAAACTCTTGAAACTGGGCTGTCATCTTTCTTTGGTGATTGCAGTGACTTGCATCGTTTAGAACAGAGAAAGGCAAGACATTTGATGGCCGAGACAAGCAGAGGATAGCGATAGACCGCGACTTGCTGGAGTTTGCAGCCAGTTAGTTTTAACCCGATGGGGATGTTTCCTTTTCTTGTGTGCTAATTAGGTTGAATGCACGCACTTGTACATAACTCTTGTAAATTATTCCGAGCGAGATGGAGAGAGCTTTTTTCTGAATTTTGTACTAGTTCTTCATGTCTCTTGAGAGATGTTTCTTAAGTGCATCCTGAATCAAAACAGTGATGTTTTAAACCTCTTTCTCCTAGTTTTCTTTGTAATAATCCAACAAAGAATATCATCAAGATGTTCTTGAGATGATGTTAGACTAAATATGATTGAATCACTCAAGGATGACAGAACTGAAGCAGGGCACAGCTTTGGGGGAAGAAATATACCATGAAGACTTGTGCGGCAGAAAAAGCCTACTTTTTCTAGATCCCAAGACCGATGGGTATCTAGTAAAAGCAACAATGTTTCTTTCCTTGCAATCCAAAACACTAGTTGTCACAGTTTGGCAATGAAAGGTCAGTACTTTCACTGTTTCTTTGGTCTATTTTTTCAAAAGTGATTGAGAAACAGCTAGTAGCAAGGCATGGTTTTAACAATGCTCGAGGAGATCGCCATAGATGGATATGATAACGGATAATCTCATCCGGTAAGCACTAGAACTGCCCACCAACGCTTTCCTTTTTCGTCGCGATCTAATTACACAAACAATGACAGATGAGTGAGAGATCTTGATAGGCCAAGCACAGAAACATTGAGATATTTTGTCTCTGCAAAGCAAACATCAGCCACAACCTGGCAGCTTTCTAGTGGCCCCTTTTTACCAAGACAAATTCCACGGCTTTCTTTCTGCAATCTTGGCGATCTTTGCTCCGTCTCTGTCAT
Source organism: Eucalyptus sideroxylon x Eucalyptus melliodora (assembly GCA_016097485.1). Classification (NCBI taxonomy): domain Eukaryota; kingdom Viridiplantae; phylum Streptophyta; class Magnoliopsida; order Myrtales; family Myrtaceae; genus Eucalyptus; species Eucalyptus sideroxylon x Eucalyptus melliodora. Next base: position 7,675,989 of record CM027825.1, read on the forward strand.
TTCTCTTCGCAGGAAAAGCGCCCACCTTGTCGATTTCATCGGCCTAATTGCAGCTTTTAGAAAGACTTATCCGAACGATCAAACCCAAGAAAGACGAAAAGAATAAGTCTCTGGGGACTTAGAAGTTTGGGATGGGAACGGACTTGCAGTACTTTATTGACCATGTTACTGCACATGGGAAGTAGTCTAGCCTGCCACTCAATTCTGATTCACTGAACAATGCCTTGAAAGTGAGTCAACCGTCCTATGCTGATTGTGCAAATTTATTGCTCTGGCCTCACTGACAATCATTGACTCCTGAATCTACAGTAAGTCCTCGCATTAATGGCTTACTATAAATTTTGGGTGGGGAGGGTAGACATCAACCTGGAAAAGATGGCCATTTCCTGGAGTTATCATTGGTGAGAAAAATTATTTCTTGAGCCATTGGTCTCAGAGTCTACCTCCACTACAACATGTCCCCAAAGTGACCTTTTCAGAGTGAGATTTAAGATGTCAGAGATAACGTTTTTCTCATATTGAAATTCACTTCATGCATGTAAAGTTGAACAATGAAGTCAACGAGCTCTCAATTTTATATTAAGGTCGTCCCAGAAATTGTCTTAAATCATCTTCCAAGGATAAAATGCATCCTTAGGTAAGAAGTGCGCATGCATTTAAGTAGGTGCAATTAGGAAAGAAGCACCAAAAAGTGGGTTGACACTCGAATCCTTTCGAGAAAGTGGGGTGGTGTTGTGAAAGATATACAATGAACGAAGCTTATTTTAGATCAATGTGTCTACTTCCAATTTAATTTGGACTTTTTTGATGAATTATTCCATCTATTCGTGTTTATTATCATTGTTATTATTATATGATAATGTTAATTTGAACTCTCCAAGCAGTTTGCTAAGTGATTAAATGTTTGATTTGAGTGAAGTGAATCTAACTCATATTAACACTATCGATTATCACTGCCATACTATAGATTGAGCTTTATTTGATATATGTGGTCAGGGTGATTTGCGTGTATTTATGAAATTTCATCAAATTGAAAGTGTCATATACTTTATATTGATCTAAATTAAAAGGAAATATAATTAAAAAAATATAGCTATGAAATGTGAAATAAAGAATATTAAGATAGTTTAATATGAAACAGATTGATATGCAGCAAGTCATGAACTTTGCAATGAAAAGGGGAGCACTTAAATGTAATATTCTGTCCATTAAAAAAGCCCATACTGACAAGTGGTGGCACATTGGAGGCTAAAAAGCCCGTGGGAAGTGACAGAATTGAACCAAGACAAAACAACAGCAGATAATATTGTTTAAAACCACCACGTTACCAACTTAACAGCTCCCGTGGTGGATGTGAGCCTAGTCAGCTCCACTTAAAAATCGATATGTGTCTTATGACATGCAATGGATAAAAAGCTAAAAAGTATGCTATTTGAAAAAGAAAAGAAAACAAGAGTATGCTACATTTTTCTATAGATCACATCATGATATAATTTTCTTGTTTTTTCATGTGATTAGAGATTCAGATAAATAGAGAGAGCTACACAGTCCTAAAATTATTGTGCAAATGTCAATTCAGTTTAAAACATTTTAATTTGACTAATTTAAACCTAACACTTTAACACTTTGCCAATATAATCATTCCAGTCATTTTGTATTAGAAATTGTTGACATGGATGCTAACCGTCTTACGCAACCCGATCAGTATTAACGTGGACAAATTTTAAAATTTTTAAATTTTTATTGAATTTTTTTCCTTTCATTCCTTCTTTTTTTCCTTATTTCTCTCTATTGATCCGTCTGGTGGAGGTTGTGAATCTTGTGATGCCCTCACCACCCCTTAACTTAAAAAAAAAAAAAGGAAAAAAAGTATCTTCTTTTTTAAAAAGAATTATTGCAAAAGTTGTTTACATTAGTACCGATCGTGTTGATAGTCAATGTTCACTTCAGCAATTTCTAACCAAATTTGGTTAGAATAGTTATATTGTTAAATTATCAAAATGTTAGTGATTAAATTGACCAATTTAAAAGTTTAGATTTGAATCAACGTCCGTACAATATATTTAAGATTTTTTAGGTAATTATCGTTAGATAATTATTTTTTTACATCAAAGATAATATAATGTGCTCTCTTTATGAGAATATCTTTATCGCATATTTTGTTTAAATCATTTATCTATATCAATGTTTATGGGAAACGCTAATTTGTCTCACTTTTTGTATTCCAAATTTGCTCTTACATCAAAATTTAAAATTGCCTACTACTAGTTTCTCTTTATCGAACTCAACTTAAACATCATTCATAACCAGTCATGCACATCCCTTAGTTAAATAATTACTCTACTCCTTAAGATTTTATTCCTTTCTCTTTATACGTACCATACTCGCGATGATGCACTTACATAGCGAATGCCCCAACATATTCTAAATAAAGCAAGCTTTCAAATTTGGTGTCCACTCCAAATTTACCATTACACTCTGGACCATTTGATCGTCCCCTCGAGCCCAAAAGTGGTGGCAACTTCACACTAACCGTCTGATCGTTCCCCTGGCCACCTGACCACTCGCGAGGTCCCATCTCCGCTTATTCCATCATTTTTTCCTCCAAAGACAACATTGTTTGCTTAGCCCAAGAGGAATCACGACAAGCGATTACGGCATTTCAATTGTCACAAGGCTTTGGCTTTTCATGCCGACATTTCCGTCTTTATAAAAAGAGCAAGCAATGTCGACATTAGTGGGTGATCTTGGACTTTTCTCACCTCAAAAGTTAGCTCAAGAGGTGAAACTTTTCTTATATTTATTAATTGACCACTAATCCCTTTCATAATCGATGAAGGACAATCTTAACAATCTCCCCTTCACATATCGGATCCTGGGTTGGAGGCGCAACAACTCGTAATTCTCTTATGTGACTTTTTATTTGGGTTCGAACTTGTTGGCAAACCTAAATTTTGATAACAGTGTTGGATGATCTTAGATCTCTTTTATCTCAAAAGCTAGTTCAAGAGTCGAGGCTTTTTCTTACACTTATTAATTGACTTCCAGCCCCATCCACAACCGATATGGGTCAACCTCAATAGGCATTTCATCAGTAAATCCTGATTTCAGAAGAAAGTTCAAATCATCATACATTTCTCTCTTACATCCTCAAACCCACAAGACAAGCCGGGAAAGGAATTCAAAAGAAGAGGCCTTCCATTTCTGCTAACGCCCTTGTTCATCTTAAAAGAGGGAAGCATTTCGTCATAAAATCACAAATTCATGGGTGATTGAGTAGCTCATTAGCCATTTTGAGGACAAAAAAATGAATTGCCAGCCACCAAGACCTGAAGATGCGGATGGCTTGACATGGATGGCATTCCGTTACTCCTCCCCACTCGACAATGCCTTATCCTAGAGTGAGTCGGGAATGGCGCCTTACTGCCTAGTCTCCGAGGAAGAGACAAAGACGGACTACGTGTACGATTTGGATGGTCCATGGCCGGTGGAGGAGGTGAGGGGGACGGGCCTTGTGAGTGATCAGCCAAAGGGATGCTCTGATAGCTGGTTGCCAAGGTAAAGTGAGGGTGAGTGGGACTACTTCTTCAGCGAACCATGATGGCATGATCAAGGTTAAAGTTCCCAAGCGGGACCTGCCTCGGAAGTGGTATGAGGACATTGGATTTAGGTTCAAGATGGATTGTGTCAAGATTTCCAAAATTTATTGATAAATACATCTTCCTTATCGCTACCACCTATTGTCGTTGAGTTTGGCGTTGCACTTGTTGGGAGCGCGTAGCAGAAATTCAATAACTTCACCTGAAGAGATTGCCAAGAGGGAGCTCAGGTTAGAGTCCGTCAATATATCCAGTTGGACCCACCTTTACTCAATAACTTAAGTCAATGAGTTATAAACCAACTAAAATATATATTAATTGTTATATATCACATCAATTTTCTGATGTGTGATTTCTCTAACATAACTCACTCACAAGTGTATTCTAACAATCTCCCCCTCATGTGTGGGCTTAGTGTTAGATCGCTTCCCCTTAATTTGGGTATTCTTCTGCATTAACTTATGGGCTCGTATTACTACACCACAACACCCACTTGCCTGATCTCCCCCTCACGTGTAAGCTCAGTGTTAGGCCCGCTTTTTCTTGATTCAAGTATCCTTCTGCATTAACTTATGAGCTCGTATTGCTACACCACAACGTCCATTTGTCCGAAAATTGCAACTGTAGGCTCTGATATTATTTGTTGGGAGTGTACAACAAAAATCCATCTAAGGAGATTGTCAAGAGGGAGCCCCAATTCGAGCCCATCAATATATTTAGTTGGACTTATATTTCCTCAAAAGTTTAAACCAATGAGTTATGGACCAACTATGATATATAAATGACCTATAAGATATCAATTCTTCAATGTGAGATTTCTTTAACATAACTCATTCACACGTGCATCCTAATAGCATCGACAGGAAGGGAGGTGGAGGATAAAGATGAAGCTGGTGGCAAGAGAAAAAATCCAACTTTTTGTAGGTTCTTAAGATAGATGAGTATCAATTAAAAGCAACCTTTCATCTTTCCTTCCATTCCAAAACACTAGTGGCCCCATTTTGGGCAATGAAAACACAGCACTTCACCGTTTCTTTGGTCCACAATTTTTGTAAAACAGCTAAAAGCAAGGAACTGTTTCCACGATGCTTTACGGAAATCGCCATCCACTGATGAGAAAACGCATAACATCTTCCTCGGTAGGCACGGAAAAAGCCCACCTACAATTCCCTTTTTTACCAGAATCCAGTAACACAAACAAAGACAGATCAGCGAGAGATCTTGATAAGCCAGACAGAGGACATTGAGATATTTTGCCTCAGCAAAGCAAATATCAGCCACAACCTGTTCGTCGCATCTGCTGCCATGGGCCCTCTTTACCTACTCCATTCCCTGGATTTCTTTCCGCGTCGCGGCAACTTCTCTTTTCTGTCTTTGTCGTTTCTCTTCCCCGGGAAGCACGCGCACAGTTTGCCGATATCATCGGCCTTATCGCAGTTCTTAGAGAGCCCGAACAGAACAGTTAAACCAAAGAAAAGTTGGGCATGTGTACCAACTTGAAGTACTTTATCGACAATATTGAAGGTTTATAAATTTGGGTGGGGGTAGCCATCAACCTGGGAAGATGGCCATTTCTTGTAGTTACTATTGGTGGGGAAAAGTTGGTTCTTGAGCCATTTGGGTCTCACAGTCAACTTCCACTATGCCATGTCTCCAAAGTGACTTTTTCTAGAGCGAAATTGGAGATGTCAAAGATAATGTTTTTATTCATGTCGAACTTTCACTTCATGCATGTGAAGGTGCAATGAAGTCACCGAGCTCTCAATTTAACATTAAGGTCGTCCAAGAAATTGTATTAATCATCTTCGAGAATAAAATGCATCATTTAGGTAAGAATTGCACATGCATTAAAGCAGATGCAAGTAGGAAGGACGCACCAAGAGGAGGGGTGACACTCAAATCCTTTCGAGATAGAGGGGTAGTGTTGGGAGAGATATATGATGATTGAAGCTTATTTTAGAACAGCGTTCCTATTTCTAATTTATTTTGGAATTTTTTGTTGAATTTTTCCATTGATTTTTGCTTTTTATTATTGTATTATTATATGAAAATGTTGGTTTGAACTCTCCAAGCACTTAGTTGAGTGATTAAGTGTTTGATTTGAATGAGGTGAATCCAACTCGGATTAACATCATTGGTTGGATTGCCATTATATGGATGGAGCGTTATTTGATGCACTCAATCAGTGTGGTTTGCATGTATATATGAAATTTCATAAAATTAATTGTTCGTATACTTTATATTGATCTAAATTAAAAGGAAATGTAATAAAAAAATATAACAACGAAATGCGAAATAAAGAATGTTAAAATAGTTTAGTACGAAATAAATCCATACATATGTGGTTTGGTTTTCTCAAGTCATGAACTTGTAATGAAAAGGGGAGCGCTTGAATGTAATATTCTGTCAATTAAAGCCAAAAATGACGAGTGGTCGCCCATTGCAGGCTAAAAAGCCCGCGCGAACTGACAGAATGGAGTTACTCAACAAGAGTATGCTATTTGGAAAAAATAAAATAAAAAATAGAGAGGACGCGACACTTCTCTATAAAAAATTGTCTGATTAGCGATTAAGATAATTAGAGAAAATTATCAAAATGATCATAAACCTGTTGAATGAATGTCATTCAATTCAAGATCTTTTAATTGAGCCAATTTAGTCATAAATATTTTAACGATTTGTTAATATAATCATTTCGGTCATTTATAATTGGAAATAATTAATGTGGATGTGATCATCTTATATATCACTTGTTTGCCGTATGGGAGATTGTATACTTTGCAAATCATTCCCTATTATGCTTCCACTTGGATGAACTCTACTAATATCATTATCTTGATCCAAGGTCTCAAATAGGGAGTGATCTTCCCCTATTTCGCCCTTCTTAGGAAACTCATCCTCTAAGAATGTGACGATTCAAATTCAGTTATACTCCCACTTTCCTGCTTACCAATGAACACATACCCTTTCGAGTGTTCCGAGTATCTTATGAAAATACTCTTATTTCCTCTGGAACCCAATTTCCCAAACTTGTGAGATGACTCATGTGTATAGGCAGCACAACCCCATGACTTAAGAAAACTCAAGTCCGGTTTTCTACCTGTCCATAACTCATATGAAGTGGAAGTAACTGATTTGGAAGGCACTCGGTTAAGTATATAGGCAGCAGTTAACAATGCATCACTCCAAAATGTGATAGGTAAGTTAGCATGCGCCATCATGGACCTAATCATTTCCAGTAGGGTTCTATTTTTTCTTTTCGCAACACCATTTTGTTGAGGAGTGTATGGAATAGACAACTGTCTTTCTATTCATTTTTCATCACATAATTTTCTGAACTCATCAGATAAATATTTTCGACCTCGATCGGATCTCAATGTTTTTATTTTCTTGTCTAATTGATTTTCTATTAGGTTCATAAACCTTTTGAAACAACTTATTGCTTCAGACTTATGAGAAATCAAATAGACATATCCGAATCGAGTATAATCATCAATAAATGTGATGAAATAAACAGCCCCATGCCTTCCTCTCACGTTCATTGGACCACAGACATCAGAATGGATTAAATGCAGAGGAAATTCAGCTCTTTTACCTTTCCCAAATGGTTTTCTTGTCGTTTTCCCTTCTAGGCAATGCTTACATATGGGCAAATCGACTTTTTTAATGTTATCCAACAAGCCCTCTTTGACTAGTCTATTCATACGTTGTTGGCCAATGTGACCAAGTCTAGCATGCCACACATTCACATTATTATCATATGAATTAGGAGATGTGATAAGGGAATAACAAATATTTGCATTAACATACTCAATATCTAATACAATGAAACCATCCAGAAAATAACCACTACCATAGTAGTTTGTATCCAAATACAAATCTACACCTCTATTATGGAAGTTCATATTAAAACCTAGTCTAACCAACACTAAAACATACACTAAATTCTGACGAATCTCCGGAGCATACAATACATCATGTAGGAATAAAGTGCGTCCACCACGCATATTCAGTTGACATGTGCCAATTCCTTTACTTTAGCTCTGGAGTTGTTTCCCACATAAACCTACTTAGTTCCAGTTGGTACTCGTCGGAATTCCACGAAGGATCCTCTATCTTTCGCTACATGGTCCGTTGCTCCTGAATCCACAGTCCACAAAGGATTAAACTCAGTTAAGAACACAGAACTCGACACAAAAGTAAAGTTCTAAAAAGTACAAGGGGTGCATACCTTCTTTGGCTCACAACAGTCGCGAGCATAGTGACCCTTCTTGTCACAGTTGTAGCATTTCACCCTTGTAAGCTTCTTCATGCGAGGATGCTTTCCTCTATCATGTTGGTTAAACTTGGGTTTCTTCCCTGAAGGACCTGTTTCTTCCTTGCCTTTCCCTTTATCAAACCAGTTAGGGCGCTTGCGCTTGGAGCTCGAAGCTCCATGTGAGCTAGAACTAGTATGATAAAGTTCAGCATCTAGCTTAGCCACCAAGAGGCGGTCCTCTTCCAGCTCAAGATGACGCATTGCATCCCCGAAGGTTTTGATATTATCATTATGGGTCAGGTGCATCTTCATATGCTCCCAACTCTGAGGCAAGGAATGAATCACTACTTGCACTTGCTGCTCATCTGTGAGGACATGGCCAGCATCTTTAAGCTCATTCATCATGTTTGACATCTTTCTAAGATGTTGCTTCATGGTTTGACCATGAGGCTTCTTATAAGAGTCAAATCTGATAGTGAGCTACCTCAGTCTGGTCACCGAAGTATGACCAAATCTTGCCACCAATGCTTCCCACATTTCTTTGGCATTGTCAAAACGCCTAAACTCTCGCATGATGTCATTGTCCATACTGCTCAGCAACGTAATGCGAGCAAGAGAGTTCTTTCGTTTCCACGCAGCAAAAGCTTCCTTATCTCTTATGTGCTGTGCAGTGTTTTCTTCTTCAAGTTCTACCATGGTCAGGTTAAGAGCCTCAAGTGCTTCTTGCTCTTCTAGCACATACTGGATTTTCATTTGCCAAATTTCATAGTTGTCTCCATTGAGCTTTTCACCTTTGTTCAGCTCGGCAACTATGCTCTTTGTGGCTGAAGCCATTGATCTGAACACATCAGACATATATGCACGAATTATTAATGCCTATCATTTATGCATCTATTTTTTTACATAGACCCATCATATTAATGAATAATTTCAAGTAAGGCTTCAGAATCAAAAAGTCACTACGTTTCCAATTATCCTCCAAAAATCCTAACTTAAAACTATCATTAATATGATTGTCATATGCAAAATCAATTCTATGAAGCTACTAAAACTTCTAAAACTACCCACAGCTAATTACCCACAGCAACCAGCAATAACAGAAAGCAACATATAATTGACATACAATTTAATAATGCTTTCATATAATACAACTAACATATAGGTTGCTACATCAACGACAATCAAGTAGTAAGCCTTACATAAGATGTCCACAAAGCACATTTAACTAAGAAAACAACCAATGCATCTAACACAAAGTCAGCACACGAACTGGGAAAGATCCTCTTTTGTTCAATTTCTTGATCTTTTCCCTTGTAACAATGCAGTAATATTCATTTACAAAATCTATCACAATTTTCTTATATGAATTAGCTCTGTTGACATCCCATATGCGATTCAACACATCTTGCCATTCATGTAGAAGAGTATTTATGAAAAATCACACAATCTCTGACTGTGATATAGGACCACTGTTCCACATGACCTATTGAATTTTCCCGTTGACTTCAAGGACGTGATCAATTAAGTCACCTCTCTCCCATTGATGATCAGTCAGCTCAGCTATCAACTTAGACAGCCTATCCTTTTGTTCATCGGTAACTGCGCGAATAGGTGTGCGCAATCTCAGGGGAGACATTGTTCCTGCAACAAATGTAGAACAAATAAGGAATCACATATAATCCACATAGACTTAATTGAAAAAGAAACACATTTTTTTTTTTTTTTTTTTTTGGGGTCAACGGTCAACGGTCGTCGGTCAACGGTCAATAGTCAACGTCCGTCAACGGTCAACGGTGGTCAACGGTCAACGGTCGTCGGACCGGTCGGGCCGGAGGGGCCGGCTCGGGCGAACCGACGGCACGTGTCGCTTGCGTGCGTGGGCTGACGTCACGCAGATGTCATCCGGCACGTGCCGAGCGCGTGTCGGGTCTCCGTGGTTTGGGTCGAGTCGGATCGCCGGCTGGTGATCGCCCGGCAAAACGTCGTCGTGTTGACGTCATCGATGACGTCACCCTAGCGGTTACTAACCGTTGGGTGACATCAGCACGCATCGGTCCGTGGACCAGCGCGTGCCGGTTCGCTGGCTGGTGGCGAGCACATGCCGGTTCGCTGACCGGTGCGTGTGTCGCACGCGCTGGGCGAGCCAACGCTTCCTGGCGCGTCGCGCCCACGCGCAGCGCCTTCTGGCCGCGCGTGTGGGCGCGTGCGATGTCGCCTGGCGGCGCACGACTTGTCGCCGAACTCGTCTCGATGTTGCCTTTCTTCCTATGCCATTATAATTCGATTTCGACTTACGAAAACTCAGAAAAATGGCCGAACAGTGCTCGGGTGTCGGGATTTCTCGCCCCGATCTGTACGGCCGAATTGCTTTTGCGAAAAATCAATCAAAAAATGTCAAACAGGTCGGGAAAAACGTGAACTAGGGCTCTGATATCAATGTTGGGAATAACGGATCCCCGAAAACCGGATTCGACACTGAATCGAACCCCTAAATTAATGCGGAAGACGAGGCCCGGGAAAATCACGTATCACCGATCGTAAAGCACACAACGGATTCGAGCGTACCTTGTTAGCCACAGATTAGACACCGACGCCGATAGGAGTAAGAAAATCTGGCCCTGTTCGATCTGATTAAACAAAATCGACTTTGAAGGGAAGAAAAACGCGCCGTATGTTTTACTGTTTTTCTTTTTGGAGAGAGAGCGTGTGGGAGAGGAGAAGACGTACGTTTAATTATGCAAAAGGGTGTCATCTCTCTCTCTCTCCTCCCTTTTATTCTTTCCCCCATCCACAGGCCCTATTCCCATGGACCGGGCTTTTTGGGCCCAACTTGGGCAGACGGGCCTTAAGCCCATATCATATAAAACCATCACTAACATCATTAAAATACGTCTCCTGGCATGACCGTGCCTTATTTCGGAGCTAGTTGGGGACAATGTCATACCCTTGGTCTCCGAGGAAGAGATGGCGATGGACTACGCGTACAAGATGGACAGGCTGTGGCTGAAGGAGGAGGTGAGGGTGGAGATCAGGTGGGTAGGGGCCTTGCGAGTTATTGGCAAAAGGATCCTCTGACGGCCGAGGCGAGGTTGCCGAGGAATCATAAGAGAAGGGTGAGCAGGGCCACAGCTTCAGTGAACCTCAACGGGGTGATCACGGTCAGAGTTCCCAAGCACGACCCACCTTAGAAGCAGTACCAGGACATTGGATTTAGGTTCAAGACTGTTCGCATTAATATCTCGAGAGATAATTGAAGAATGGATCCCCCACTCCCTTGCAACGCTGCCTAGTTCTGTGCTGTTGAGTGTGGCGTTGCGTCGCTGGGAAACGAGGGTTTACTATCAGAAATATCTTTAGATTATATCAGTGTTCGTTCGATTGAAATATTAGGATATTCATGTAACGAATTTATAATTTTTCACCGTTTCTCCATTCTCACTCCCATATCACTACCTCACGGTCTTGTTCTCTAAAACCTTTTTGTCAATTTAACCTTTTCCTTTTTCCTTACAACGATTATTCGTCTAAGCACCACAATGGGGAACAACGACAACCATTTATAATTATGCCAACTTAATACATGCTTGAGTCATTTAGTGAGTTTTGCAATGGCAATGTTTACGTACCAACTTTGTCTCAATAGCAAACCAAACACGACGACCACAAAACATAAGATGATTGGGAGGAATTACAAGGGCGAACACTAGTTTTAGCTTATGCACGCAAGACACAAGAAGTTGAATTCAACCATTGCATCAATTTTTGCATGCAAGACAACTTCTGCCAATTTTACATTCTCTATGCCCACCTTATGGGGGTGAGTCAAATAGAATAGGTCCACCCCACTGGGAAATCAAGAGTTGGAGGTCCTTTACATGTTACAGGGAAGGCGAGTTGAGAAATTCCGGTTGGCATTTGACACAAAATATTTAAAGAAAGCCTGCCAGGAGATGCGTGTGCTGATGCTGTATTCCATCGCTCATGATAGAACTGTCAGTCTCAAGATTGGAGGGTTGCTGAAGTTATTATGGACTCCTTGCAACTTTTTAGTGATGCGACGGATTCTGTGTCGTCCAGTAATGATCCGTCAAGCAACCGTGTCCTTCCATTTCTATACTTGATATTGGTGGAATTAGCGAACAAGGAGGGTGATCCTTCTTCAATGGAGTGGTACTGGCTATGAAAGAAAAATTCCTCAAATATTATAGGAGGGACTCGAGATGCTCCTTACTCCTTATTAAGAAAGTTTGGGGCTAGGTGAGGATGTCTACGTCGTTTAGATACTGGTGATTGTGAAGAACTGGATCTAGAATGTATATACTGCATACACCACTCGGTTTGATACGATGAACTCCACCCAACAAATGGCGATGACCCTTTCCAGAAGCGTTGCCTAGAAAGTTGTATGGACCTTGCTTCATAACAAGAACACCCCCACAGTCTTCTACTACCAATGAGTTTGAGATAAACTTGGTAAGAAACTGCCCCAAACATACTGAGAGAGTTAGTGACGACAACGTCTATGTTATGAAGCGATGGACCAGCAGAATTTCATGTTTTTCAATTCTTGGGACCATGGCACATGACTTACTAATGCCATCAGCGTCTACGGTATCATCAAGATCCATGTCCAGTATTTTTTTTTTTTTTTTGGTTGAAAATCTATGTCTGATATTACCCAACGAATTATGGAACAAATAGATGCGGCTTGATTGCAAAAAATGTAGAAGTGGCTATATGTTGGCATGATTGGTCATTGCAAGAATTGACTCCAACTAAACTTGCCCAACATGAATGAAATGACAATGACAACGCCTTATAATCCAATTCATCGCAAGGGAGATGGCGCCAAAGACACTAAATTAATTAGGCATTTCCCTTGGGTATAATTTCTTTATAATTGTTAATAGGGCGATTATACATGTAATTTTTCTCTTGCAAATTTGAAGATATACTTGTATTTCATTCTTCTTTAATTGAATGGATAGTTTTCAGTAATCATGCAGTACTTTCCTGAAACATTATAATGCTTGCATTTCTTGCAACTTTTATTGAATATTGTCGATTTTTTCTTCAGTCAAATTTAATTGAAAAATTAAAAGGGGCCTCGGCCAACCGGGGGCAGGCACGGCCCGTTGGCCAGCCCTAGCTAACACCACATGCACTTTCAATGCGAACATGAATATGCCACTGAACATGCGATCAACTGAATTCGAAGGAAGAAGTGAAATTTTACCGATGATTCTTCTTTCGCCCGCGTTGAAATTGAGATTGACAGTGCGACTCGGACAAGCAGTCGAAACGACGATGGTGCGCCACCATTGTCGTTGCGACCACCATTGACCCGCCATGATCTTGTTCCATGATTGGCGTTCTCGCTTGTCCCCCGTCATTTGCTGTCCTTGCGGTTCGTTGGAAATCCCATTCCACTCTCGAGGGTTCAAACTTAACGTCCGATCAATTAGGAGGAGCGTGATCGACTTCATTTTCCACAATCTTCTGTCAACGTTTGAGTCTCTCTATAATCCCCTCTGTCAAGAAACCAATAAATTTCCACGTCTATATTTCCAATAAGTTTCCTGAGTCTGATCTGATTTTGACAGGGACAATGCATTAGAGACCGTAGCTCAAGACTCGATTTCTCAACAAGATACATTGAAATAATTGCTGACATGAGCAACCGACCATGTGGATGTATAAGCACCGAACTACTTGAGTGCTGATATAAGCACCGAACTACGGACCTAGGCAGTTGCCTATTTCAACGGGATGAACAACTTCAGAGAAAATTATTCAAAAAGTTTTAAACCTATTGTACCTTTGTCAATTTAGTTTTTAACATTTTAATTTTGCCAATCGAGTCCTAAACATTTTCACTTTTTGCTAATTGAGTATATTCAATCAATTTTGGAAGTCCACAACAATAATTTTTAGCTAAAATTGGCTAGATGGACTCAATTGACAAAATGTGAAAATATTTATGATTAATTAGCAAAATTGAAAGATTTAGAACTGAATTAGCGAAAATACAATAAGTTTATAACTTTTTGAACAATTTTCCCAACAACTTTATGACTTGTCCCTATTGCCTAGAGAAGCGTATTTTCAATTTGATTTCAACTCAAATTGAAGCCTAATGACCAGGAATGAGTGGTTCTAGATTCCTTATAGGTTCCGTTTGGAATCTATAACCTACCATCGGGTACAGGTTCCTCATTTTTTGAAACTTAAAACCTACCCGTTAGAACTTAGAACTTGGAACCTACTTTGTTACAGGTTATAGAGTCTAATAGGTTTTTATTTATTTATTTATTTTTGTTTCATTTTTAGTTAAGCAAAACAAAATAAACGCAACAATACAAATGAACAAGGATTTTATTATCGATTGCCTAAGAACAAGTATCCATATGCACTTGTTGAATAGTATTAATGAAATTTTATCATTTTCAATGCATCGACTGTTCTTGTATTGTACATAATTACTATCTTGAAAATTGAATCATTCAAACTAAACAACACCATACAATGGCACAAGATCCAATAAAGAAAATACAAAGCACTAGAGCATTACATGTAAGAACACACTGTAATTTTGTTTCAAGAAATTAAGGATGACAAAATCTGGAAGGAGCAAGATGTTTCAGTCATTAGATTATAGACTCTCATGCACATCCGAATCAACATGGGAGCAAACCTTCTGGAAACAAAGAAAGGGGGAAAAATGCAAACAGTTCACATCTCCACACATGCATGTAGTAATTACACGAACGATATTGCAAAATGGCTACACACTACAAAATGCAGAACCATGCCTCATGGGGGTCTTGTTTCTTCACTTAGCAAAAAAAGGCTTTGGTGAAAATAAAAACAAGCTACACTTGTTGACAGGGATGAACAAGAAAACGGTTCCCTCCTATTGTCGATAGATATGAACAAGAAGGAAAAAAATGGAAGAATAAAGCCAAATTAAAGATTTGGCTATTTTAGGATTCGGGTCCTGGTTCCCGACTCTCCAGTTCCGGTTCTGGTTCTTGATTCTAGTTCCCGGCGGTTCCCAAAAAAGTGGAACTGAGAACCTACCCATCCCTGTAGAACCAGGGATCGAGCTAGACTTGACGGTCCGGTTCTCGGTTCTACCCTAGAATCATGCTCACCCCTACATAACACTAGTTGTTAAGTGAAGAAAAGAGAGATTTCAAGCCATCATGTAGTCCTTGGCTCCTCTCTTAGACCAATAGAGCAGTATTTGGAACCTAAGTAGCACTGATACCGACATCGACACGTAACAGGTGGCACGACACGACATGCCGACATGTTGTTTATAAAAAAAACAGAGAATTTTGGCACGTTGGGACATGCTGTATATTAAAAGTATAATTTTATATATACAAGACAAATTATCATTTTTATGATTATTTTAATCAAATTAAATTGATTCTAATCCACAAATAAAAAAATAAAAAAGAGCCTAGAATGAATTTATACTAAAAACATTAATTCACGATTTATTAATATCATTTATTATTTCAATTTGAGAAATTCAACTCAATTCCAATGCTTCGTAAAACTTGGAGGGAAAAAAAAAACAATTCACAATCTAAACTCCCGTGTTAGCGTGTGTCAGAAAAAAAGAAAGAAAGTAAAAACAAATTTGAAGGTGAATTATGTGTCACGGGAAATAAGAGTTATAATATAAGAGAAAACTAGATTTTTCTTATTTCCCCATTTATTTTTTTTTGTTTTACATATTTACATTTTGACTATTCATTTATTGAGAATTTTTAAAATTGATTCCGTGTGTATTGAAATTATGTATCGGAATTTCAAACTCGCATGTCGGAATTTTTGACTCACGTGTTGAAGAGTATCGGAAGAGTTAACTAAGTGTCGGATTTTTCCGATATATGTTGACCGAGTGTGGAAGAGTGTGTCAAAGAGTGTCGGGTGTCCGACACGACACAAAAACTTCCGAAGAGTGTCGGTACTATCTAGTTTGGAACAAGATCAGCAACACCGGAACAAGATCGATCGCACCCAGAGCAATGTCAAGGATGCGGCCTTCTTTTTCGTTGGCCCGCTTGGGCTCCTTGCCAACTAGCAGCCCGTGTGGGGCGAGACGGGGTACGACCAGGTCACTGAGGAAGAGACGGTGGGGGCGTTCGTGTACAAGATGGACAAGCCGTGGCTGCAAGCGGACGAGCTGAGGGTGCAGATTGGGGGGGCAACGCCCTGTGGGTGATTGGCCGGGGAGACAAGGCCATCAAGGTGAAGCTGCGGAAATACCGCAAGACGTGGTTGAGCAAGGCCACGGCTTCCATGAGTGTTGACTGCGTGCTCAGCGTCGCGATTCCCAAGAGGCACAGGCCTCGGAAGTGGTACCAGTACAAAGACTTGGCTTTTAATAAGTTTCAAGACGGTCCGCGTTGTTATCTCTTGGTCTTAATGAAGCAGTGACGCCACAAGAACTCGAACTCTCGAAGAAGTTCCTTTCCATTGTTCGGCTTTTTGAAAGTGTCGTCGAGTCTCTTAATATCGGTTCTTAGATTGTCATCCACGATCTTCGGCCTTTCAAAGCTGTGTTTTTAGGTTGATTTTGCCTTTCAAAGCTTTGTTTCTTTTACAACATTGCTTGGGTGCTAATTCATGTGAGCAGGATGTTCTACTTATTTAGCACTTTTAACCTGAAGTCACTCCACAAGATGTTTTTACTGAATGCAATTTGTATTTCGTCAAAATTGTTTATCTATTCTTTTGAAGCTATATCCTAAATTGTTAGGATGATCAAAGTGAATCAATCAAAAGGTAAGACATTCTATTCTCATTAGGCCAGGGTGAGGCCAAGCCTCGCAGTGGGCGAGGTTCCCCTTGTTGGGGGCTGGTGAGGCTCCCCTAAGGTCGGCTGCTGGTTAGAGGAAGAAGAAGTAGAAGTGAAGGAAAAAGAAAAAAAGAAAGAAAGAAAAGTGTAATAAAATTATTTAAAAATTAAAAGAAATTCTAAGTCACAAAAAAAATTGAGAGTCATACCAAATGCATTTTTATTCCAACAGTTACCATATGCCTTCAAATACTTATAAACTTATCTAGGAAGCATAATTGCAAAAAACTATTTCTGAACAGAAATTGTTTCCGAAAATAGAATGATTACCAAATGCATTCTTATTAATTGAAGTCCAATCGAGAATGATAAATGACCAATTAGATTATTAAACACAGCTTCGAATTAAAAGTGGATGCATTCTATTTTCCTTGAATCTCTTTGACTTCACAAAATACGGAATTACTAAATAATGCACAAGCAACATAATGAAAACAATGAGGAAATTGTGTAAAACTTACAAAATACGAGTTGAATGGTTTTGTAAACAAAAAATGAATATTAGAAACACGAAATCCAATCTACTTTGAAATTCAAATTCAAACTTTAGGGAAAATATAGTTCTAATCAATCGATTGCGAATGATTTTCCAGTCTTCACGTCTTTAGAATCTACATTTGATATGCTGTTGTAACTTTTGCGATGTCTTGTTCGTTGCCTATGAATATTCATTTTTCCTTTTTTTGCTTTTGCTCTTCTTGAAATCAGCCATTCTATTATGTATTCTATTCTTGATTGATGGATCCTTCTTAACTCGGTCTTGAACTTCTGTGCATGCTTCCGTTAATCAATCATCACAAAATATCTTACACTTCACTTAACTCTGACCTTCGAAAATTCATGATCAATGAGCTCATCAAACATGTCATCATGAATTTGGTAAGTTGATTGTAACATTATAAACTTAGTGATTGATGAGCTTGTTAGGCATTTCGTCAATTTAGTCTTGACCCAAAGGGCATCACGACCATCAATTCCGGAGTTTCAATCATTTCAAAAAGGAAAAAAGAAAAGAGAGACTAATGATCTATCAGAGTCCAGTCCAATCATACTCATCCTCAGTAAGTTTCGTCACACCATCAGGGGATCTTTATGACTGAAAAAAAAAAAAAAAAAAAAAAAACCAGCAATCAATTCCAATTTCCAATTAAATTAATTCCAAAAAAAATGAATTTGACCCTGTCATTCCATCAACGATACGGTAGAGAATCACCACTTTGTAATTGGCCTGGCCTCCTCTCTGCAAGCATTTCTCCGCTACTCTTTCAGTTTCATTCCTAGTTTTCTCTCCTAAATTCGAAAGTAATATATATCATTCAAGTTTTGAAAAATAAATGACCAAATATCTATAACTCTTCATGTCAATTTTTTAATAATTTATAAGGGTTAATCTGTCCCAAACTAAAAATAATTCAATTTAAAATTTCATAAGATTTACAGTTGGAAAATAATATGCAAAAATGATAGGATCTTGCAATTTACGTCAACTCAAAGTCATGCGAGAAATAAATGAGAAATAATAAGGACACTAAAAATTTACATAATTCGATTCGAGTATTGGTACCTATTCCACCAATGAGCCATCAATAAATAATTCACTATAATAAGAGAATTAGAGTTTATAATCGCTCATATGCTCGAGTGTTTCCCAAACCTAAATTTAATCCCAAACCCAAATTTAAACTCAAATTCAAAATATTTATAAATAAACAACTTAGTTAAACATAAACTCACGGTACAAAATTATCGCGCATTCAAGCTCAAAGTAAAATACTCTATGTATACCAAAACAAGAATTGAACATCTGTCTCTTTTCCACGTACGTATAGCTTCGCGTTCTCTACCTCTTCAAGACTTGTGCGGTGTGTGGACGTGCAGACGTGCGGCTCCTTTTTTCTCTCGTAGGGCTTCTGTGGCTCTTCTTCTTTTCCGCTTTTTATATGTGTTCGTGTGCCCAAGGTCAACAATTTGACCTGGGCCCACCACTTTAGTCTCCAACATGAGCAAGTCTTTTGCAGAAGAAAGAAATCCTTGTTTTATCTTTTATTTTATTTCCTCTTTTGTCTTGTAGTAATAGGTTAACTTCATTCTTTTGTTTCCTTACTTATTTTGCATGTCTCAAAGAAAATCCAATAAGAAGAAAGATTTCTTCATCCGATTTATAATTTGCTTGAAAAAATCTTCATCAATAAAATTCGATTTAACAAATCGTTATCCGAATTTAAACTCGAGACATTAATTTAACATTTACAATACGTAAAAAGTATTAGGATGTGGTTTATACTCCATATCATAGAAAGTAGAGCCAATGAGGTCAAATATATCAAGAGAGCCAATGAGATTGTTCACATTCATCTACGCATGTTGCAATGTCATGAAAAATACGTCTCCCTACTTGACTATGCCTTATCTCGGAGCGAGTTGGGAGCCGCGTCACCTAGTCACCTAGTCTTCAAGGAAGAGATAGCGATGGACTGGCCGTGGCCAGAGGAGGAGGGTGAGGGCGGAGATCAGGTGGGGACGGGCCTCGCAAGTGATCGGCCAAAGGGATGCTCCGACAACCAAGGTGAGGTTGCCGAGGAACATAAGGCGAGGGCCAGTAGGGTTACGGTTTCGGTGAACTGCCACGGTGGTGATCCCAGTAAGGTTCGACAATTTGCTTTAAGATTTCCAAAAAGGAAGAAAGGATCTCTCCCTTGCCACCTATTGCCATGCCGCCGAGTTCGACGTCGCATCGAGCCCAGCAAATATTTTATGACAAAGTGACGTGAATTCAATGAATTCAAGGAAGTGTTACAAGAGAGGATGGTGATGGAGATGGTGGCAAGAGACTTATAGCTCAGCAAATATCTTAGCTTTTATATCACTGTAAATTAAATCAAATTGTTCGATAATCCATATAAAAGAAATTATAAGTTGTTAATTTAACATGCGATTTTGTGACAAAGTAACGTGAATTCAATGTATAAGCCGCAAAACTGATTTAAAATATCTAAGAGACAAAATAATCATTCAGAATGCCAAAATAAATGATTTAAAATTCAACTGTAGATTATTGGAGTTGCCGTGGTATATTGGTGAGACATTCTATTCTCTCACTATGGTATTGGTCACCATAGGACAAGATACGTGAATTTTAGCAAGTTTGTGATTGCCAAACATTCAATATTGTCAACGAGCAATTATAGTCCAATTGAGGATGATCGATGACGAATTTAGTTTTTAAGTACAGCTTCAAATAAAGAGTGAATGGATTCTAACGTGTCTTGAAATCTCAAGGATTTAAATTTTGAGTTGCTAAATAATGCACGAACAATGGATTAGAAAAAAGGAGGAATTCCATGAACTTTTATTAATTTGGAACATATGGCTTACATTCTTGGAGGCTATGCTTGATCAGTTGAACATGAAATAGTAATGAAGATGAATGAAAGCATAGAGAAAGTGAAAAACTTACAAAATACGACTGGAATGCTTTTATAGACAGACAAGAGTATTAGACTCAGGAGAGAAACCTAATCTAATTCAAAAGTCAAATTTAAATTTTAGGTGAAATCTAATCCCAATCAATGTAATTACGAATGATCTTCCGATTCTCATATACTTGGAATTACAATATAATTTTATTTGTGTGATATCTTCATGGCCTTGATTTTGTTTATTGTGAAAACTCACGATCGATAAGCTCATCAAACATCCCATTGATGGGTCATATCGGTCCTCTGTATTATCACGACGTTCCTGATGGATGAGCTTGTCCAGTAATTTACGGATCGCGCCTTGAGTTAAGTGCATTGGCATTGCCTGATTTGTGTCCAAATTTTGGACATGGTGGCGACGATAGGAAAATTCAAAAAGACTAATCGGTTTCCCATCATCGCATCTGTTGGCATTGCTTGCTCCGTCTGAAGGGGAATCCCGACAGGCAATTCCGGCATTTCAAACTGTTTCAGAAAGGAAAATAGCCAAACTCATCCAAGTAACTTTGATTGCTTCATCCGCGGATCGCGACGAGCAATTCCGGCATCTTCGTCGCTATAAAAGCCAGCGTGCATCTTTGAATCCACGCCCAGATTTAAACAGCAAATTTCCGACGCACGCACTGAGACAATGTCCGAGGATCCTGAGGAAGTTTATGAGAATAAGGAAGTCTATCAAGACGCCTTCTACTTCGTGGCGCCTCTCGGATTCGAGGGGACCTGGCGCGTGCGGGGGACAACCGCGTACGACAAGGTCACCGAGGAGGAGACGGAGTCAGCCGACGTGTTGAAGATGGACAAGCCGTGGCTGACCCGGGAGGAGGTGGCGGTGGAGATCGGCTGGGGCCAGGTCCTGCGGGTGGTCGGCCAGGGGGACGAGGCGGTCAAGGTAATGTTGCCGAGGTGCGACAGGGTGAAGGTGAGAGCCGGTACAAGGACCTGGCACTTGTTAGGTTCAAGACGGTCCACGTTTCGATTTCCAGTTAAATTCATTCCAACAAAATCAGTTTTACCCTATCATTTAATCGAAGATGCTGCAGAAAAATCACCACTTGATAATTGGCCTGGCCTCATTTTCGCTAAGCAATTTCCAGTTAAATTTTTAGTTTCATTCGTTGTTTTCCCCTCCAAAATTTGAAAATACAAAGCATGTTTAAATTTTTTAGTGTCATTCGTTGCGATTATCCGATTCAACATTGACCCGCCAAGATCTCGTTCAATAATTGGTCTGTCCTTACGGTTTGGTGGAAATCCCACTCCATTCTCGAGGGTTCAAAGTCGATGTCCGATGAGTTAGGACGACGAGCGTGATCGATTTCTTTTTCCAGTCTTTCGGCCGACGTTCGAGTCTCTCTATAACCTGCTCTGTCGAGAAACTAATGAGTTTCCACGTCTATATTTCCATTAAGATTCTTGAGTTTTGATCTGATCTTGACTGGGACAACGCATTCTCCTAAATTGAAGGCCTGCTCAGCGTAAACTGTAAACTGAAACCAGTACCACCGAACTTTCTTTCGTCGACATCGCCATGCAACTTCCTGGAAATTCCATCGATGACCGCCGTAAGTGTAAGCAGCCGATTCCTTAATGCATTAGATAAGCAGAGTAACAAGGTCATCGACAGCGAAGTTACTGAAGCGACGCGGGTTTATTTGAATGGACAAGTCCGATTGGCTTAGATTGTTTGACTGGGATGTTTGAGGCCACCTGCTCTTGTGAGAAAATGCCCCAGTTCAAGCCCACCTGCACTATTAAAAAACCCACAAAACCGAAGTCTTTTGCTCTCTCTCTCTCTCCAAAATGATAGCTCAGTTTAGATTTTGATTTGTACAGGGTCACGCCAGGAAGAGAGCGTGTTGTGAATGATGATCGGAGACGGAGGAAAGAAGGGGAAAGGGGACGACGAAAATTCGGAGCAAATGGACGGGGAGTTCGTTGCCTCCTCTAAGAAGCCCCAAGAAATCCCTGATGAGCTTAAAAAGGTACATAATCAGGCTTCGCGCTGTGTACCCATTTCACCAATCATGTGAAGTTTTCGCGTCTCTCTCTTTTGTTTTTTCCCGTTTTAATTGCATGTGAGTTTCTAAAGGTCAACAAAAAGTTTGGGAACTACCCCAGTTCTTTTGGCCCTGTTTGTGAGTTGAGTTCTTGAATTCCTCTTCTTTTTCAAGAATGTCTTGGTGTAAAGAGTTGTTTTTTATTTCCCTGTCTTAGTTTCATTTTGTACCCTCGGTACTTGATAATCATGGAAGCAAATTAGCATTTTCCTGCCTTCTTGATAGAAATTCACTGCAATGTCAATGAAGAATTACCAGCTTTTGGAAATTTCGGCAGCAGATTTTAATTGCCATGATGCCGCCGATTGTAATGATGAACAACTTAGTGACCCTTCTGTGCATCTGCATCGTCACTGGAGCGCTGGAATTTGTTAGGTTAATTACGACAGCGTATCTCTTATGATCGTGTTAGTTAATATGTCTGGTTTTGGTTTATGTATCGATTGATCAATGAGGAGGCCAGTGATAAATTTTTGGAGATAGACCAAAAACATAACAAGACACGCAAGCCGGTACCATGCTAGTTAATCTGTCTGGTTTTGGTTTGTGTATCGTTGAGGCTGTCTTTATATTCATTAGACTTTCTATTCATGCATTGCGACTCTCCACCCACTTCTTCATTACGAGATCAGCTTCTTCCATTGGTTCAGTGATGCTCAGCATAAAGATGTTACCACTGAGATCCACGACGAGTTGGTTTTTTCTCTTGATATGCTGATGAGAGTTGATCTTGCTGCAAATAATATGTTCTTGGAACGTTGCAGATTGCAGACACCGAGGAGGATTTGGGGGCAAATTCTCGTTTTCGTTACGGTCAGGTAACCTCTTAATTTCTTTGCTCCGTTTTATTAATTAGGCCGTGAAGCTTCTATGATTATACTATTATGTTGAATGATATCTTGGCTCGGGGTACGACTGGAAGGAGAGCTAGGCGGGTACACATGAGCTCCTTTTTGGGCCTCCATCAGAAGTCGCTTGCTTCCTTGCTTTTTTTTTTTAGGCCTTGAATTGCTTTTATGGCAGTTCGTGCCTTGTCATTGTGATATCCAACGTCTACAATTAGATGGAGGATTTAATGTAAGTTGGAACTTACATAGCCCGTAAGGTTAATTGCAATGTCTGCAATTAGATGGAAGATTTAATGTGAGTTGGAACTTACATAGCTAGTAAGGTTAATTGGATATTTTATAGTTTCGAATATCCCTTCTTTAGTTCAGAGTTAGGATATCTCTCATTAGAAAATGCCCGAAGACAGCATGTTTGCTAAGCCGAAAAGGAATAACGACTAGCAATTCCGGAATTTCCAACTTCATAAGACGAGCAAACAATGCCGGCATTGCATCAGTGGATCAAAATTTCATAACACCATCATGCGTTTCCCTCGTCCTGCGCAGGTAGAATACATTATGTCTTTCGTCGATCCTCGCAAAGGCCCAGCCGCATGGGGCGCCGCATCACACAACCAAGTCACCAAGGAAGAGACAGTGGCAGCCTACGTGTACAAGATGGACAGGCCGTGGCTGAGGCCAGACGAGGTGAGGGTGGAGATCCGGCAGGGCCGTGCCCTCTGGGTGATCGGCCAAGGAGACGAGCCCGTCAAGGTGGAGCTGCCGAGTTTAAATAAGATGAGGGTGAGCGAGGCCACGGCTTCTATGAATGCTGACAGCGTGCTCACCATCACGATTCCCAAGAGAGACCAGCCTTGGAAGTGGTACGAGTACAAAGATTTGGTGTTCGCATGGTTCAAAACGGTCCATGTTGCGGTTTCTAGCTAAATTGGTTTTGGCAGTGTCATTGCACTGCGAGCCCTGCCTTCATTCTCTAGAATGGACTTCACATGATGCTTTCATTTATAATGATTCGTGTTCACTTTTTAACAACGTTGAAGTTTATAAAGACTAGTCAATAAAACTTAATTTCTATGAGTGATTTATCAATTCTAAGTGGTTTTCACAAGTGAGCTATATTCACAATTTTACATCAGTTAGAAACTTTCACGACTTGTAGAATTTCATCAAAGGATTTAATTTTCAGAAACATCCGCAAGCCGAAACAGTTGGAGGACTATGAGCCCTAGTTAAAATATATGAAAATATGAACTGGTCTTTTATTTTATGTGAATATATGCATGCTCATACATCTGCGCTAGCTGAAACACTAAGAAGCGGCAAAAAGCACCCACCCAACAAGATACTTTATGTAGAAGACTCAACAAGTAGACCTGTTAAAATGATTTACAAACCTACATTATGAACTAATTATTTTTAGTGAATATATTTAGAATGGTAAAACCTAACATATTAAGGGTGTTAAATGAGTTAACAATTTATTTGGAACCAACCTATCTCTTTAACTCTCTCTTCATTATCTCTCACATTCACTCAATCTTGCACTCATTCACTCTACACTCTTACCTTAGTTTGGATATGAATTTTCCTAAATTTAGTTAAATATAAAATTATTTTAACAGTATGGGTTCGATATGGGTCACTAGATTAATTAAATTGGTCTAAGATAATTTGCAATATGATCTTTGAATTTTTAAATTGTTCAATATGGTTTTTGAACTTTAGCCCAATGTGCGATATCGTCCACGAACTTTCAATTTATTAAATATGATTCCAAAACTTTAGACCAATGTGCAATGTCATCTACCAAATTTTAATTTCTTTAATGTGATTGCTGAACTTTTAATATATATTCAATTTAGTCCTTGAATTATATAAAAATGTTCAATATTATTTTTGAACTTGAATTAATGCAACAATAACATCAAAATTTTTAATATAGTTTAGGGACTAACTTGAAAATGTATCAAAAGTTTATGGACCATATTAAATAAATTTAAAGCTCAAGGACTTTATTGTACATTGGATAAAAATTCGGTGACTAGGATGAGTAATACCTTGAGAGAAAACATGAAACAAAGTAGAAGCTTTCCTTCCCGTCATCTCACGCGAAGTTGTTTTCAATCTTTTGAAAATATTTCAATTGAAACTAGATATATCGCATTTTCAGGAACAGCTCACCAAACAAATCCGATCGACTTAGGACGAGCGTGATCACTTTTTTTTTTTCTTTTCCCCACAATCTTCGGCCAACGTCAACGTTCGAGTGTCAGTCTAACCTCTCTCTGTCACTGTCAAGCCAAACCCACCACGTCCAAGAAACTCCATCGGCGACGACCCGAACTGTAAACAACCACTCCGCAATGCATCTAAGAAGCAGAGACATCTCCCACTCACTCCCTGCCGCTGACCATTTCTATACACGCCATCCGTGCAGTTTGGCTCGTCAACTTTCTCCATCTTCTTCTCTTCTATATATCCATGCCCATGCAGTTTTCTCGATATATCCGTACCTCAGAGCCGACGAGATGGGTCCTGTTCAGCTGCCTTTTGAGAGGGGAGATAACCGCTCGTCCACGTGTTCGTTCATTTCAAAAGAGGGAAGCATTTCAGACATTTCGTTGGTGAATCACAAATTCGCAGCGCGATCAAGTATCTCATCAGCCGTTTCGAGAGGTCAGAAAAATGAGTTCTCCGTCGCCACTTGATGGGGATGCGTCTGGGCATATCAGCACGTCATTAAGATATGTCTCCCCGCTCGACCACGCCTTATCCCGGAGCGAGTTGGGGACGATGCCGTACCGCCTAGCCTCGGAGGAGGAGATGGCGATGGACTACGTGTACAAGGTGGACAGGCTGTGGCTAAAGGAGGAGGTGAGGTTGGAGATCAGGTGGGGATGGGCCTTGCGAGTGATAGGCCATAGGGATGCTTCGACGTCCGAGGTGAGGTTGCCGAGGAATCATAAGGGGATGGTGAGCAGGGCCACGGCTTCGACGAAC
The DNA here is from genome assembly GCA_016097485.1 of Eucalyptus sideroxylon x Eucalyptus melliodora. NCBI lineage: Eukaryota > Viridiplantae > Streptophyta > Magnoliopsida > Myrtales > Myrtaceae > Eucalyptus > Eucalyptus sideroxylon x Eucalyptus melliodora. Next base: position 7,702,105 of record CM027825.1, read on the forward strand.
CGCGGCGGTGTGATCATGGTTAGAGTTCCCAACCGACCCTCCTTGAAAGTGGTACCAGGACATTGGATTCAGGTTCAAGACCATTTGCATTGATATCTCCAAAGATAATTGAAGAATAGATCCCCACCACCCTATGGTGCCACCTATTTCCATGCTGCTGAGTTTGGCATTGCATCGATGGGAAGCGAAGTGTTACAATCGCAAATATCTTTAGCTTATATTAGTGTTAGTGGGATTGAAATATTCATACATCCATATAAATAGATTTATAATTTTTCATGTAGTTGCATACATCTATGGACTAGTCTTGACATTTTTATATACTAAGCTATCTTCCAAGCAAAAAAGAGCAGATACTCGACAGGTTAGTTTGATTGATGATCAATTATTTTCCGATATTTTCTTTTCTTTTTTGTGATTCGGCACTTGAGCCCGAATTCAATGGTTGGGCCTCAGTTCAATTTTTCAAGCCTAGCCCTAAGAATTGAATGATCACTTACAAGTGATTGTTGAGGGCTCAGCGGCCGGCCCAACATAACAGTGATTGCCCCGGGGGGTGGGGGGAAGGATTTCCGTATATAGATGGTCCCTCTCATTTGTCGTAATTTCTCGATTCTTGCTCAGATGTCACTACCTCACGCTCTTGCTCTCTATAACCTTTCTGTCAATTTCAATCTTTCCTTTTTTTCCTCACAACGATTTAATCGCATTCTAAGTACCGCAATGGGGAACAAGGACAATAATAAACGTTTATAATTATCCCAACTCAATCCGAATTTCACTAACAAATCACATTCGACTTGTTTTGTGAGTTTTGCAACAGCAATGTTTTCAACGAGTCACAAGAGTGAACACCAATTTTAACTTGTGCATGCAAGATGTAAGTAGTCGAATTCAACCACCACATTAATTTTTGTGTGCAAGATGATCTCTGCAAGTTTTACAGTCTGTATGATTAGGAGGAATCACAAGGTGAATGCCAATTTTAGCTTGTGCATGCAAGACGCAAGTAATCGAATTCAACCACCACATTAATTTTTGTGTGCAAGATGATCTCTACCAGTTTTACAGTCTCTATGATTAGGAGGAATTACAAGGGTGAATGCCAATTTTAGCTTGTGTGTGCAAGACACAAGTAGTTGAATTCAACCACCACATTAATTTTTGCGTGCAAGATGATCTTTGCCAGTTTTACAGTCTCTATGATCAAGAGGAATCACAAGGGTGAACGCCAATTTTAGCTTGCAAGATGATCTTTTGCTAGTTTTACGCTCTCTATGGCCACCTTACCGGCGGGGGGGGGGGGTGGTTGGTGTCAAAATATATTAGACTCACCCCACTAAAGAATAAAGAGTTGGAGGCCTCCTACATATTACAAGGAAGGCAAGTCGAAAAATTCCCTCTACATGTAAGAATGGGGTGGTATAAAATGCACAAGATGCTCAAGAATGCATGCCAAGAGATGCGTGCATTGGTGCCGTACTCCATCACTCATAATGCTCTCTCGCCGTTGACACAACAAATTTGGAGGGTTGTTGAAGTCTTTAGAAACTTCTTACAGGCGCTGCAACGGATTCTTTGTCATCTAGCACTGATTTGTCAAGCAATTGTGCCATTCCATTTCTACACTTGATGTCGGCTGAATTAGTGAACAAGGAGGGTGATTTCTTCTTCAATGAAGTATTAATGGCTAAAGAGGTAAATTTCCTCAAATATTACAAGGACATTCCAACATTTTTTCTATATCCATTGTTGTGGACTCGAGTTTCAAATTGGAAGAGCTTGAAACTCTCCTTGTTCCTTATCAAGAAAGTCTGGGGCTGGGTGAGTGTGACATCCCGATTTTCCAATTCTATTTTTCAATAAATTGAGATAGGCATTTCGTTGGCACGCATATAGTTCTTTTCCTTGAGTTGGCCACTCATGTGAAAACTAGTCTATCGGGTGAAGCCGTTAAGAGTTTCTAATGCATCAGACTCGAGAATTTGACCAGGAAGCGATCTTTCGACCGAGCTAATCTGCAAGGGTCATTACGGCACAATTAAAAATCGATTAGAGATCGGAGATAGGTCGAATCGACAGAGGCATGCGATCAAGTGTGGGTGATTCCATCAGATCACACAATTCTTATCGATCGGCACTGGACCGACTTTTCTGTCGATCGGGTACCCTGTGTTCGTATTTGAAACCTTGAGATTACCCCGACAACCGAAAATCGCCAATGTTTCAAAGATGTACATTGTGGCTTGAGATGATCAACCACAGGTCAAATGCATGAAAATTTCTAAAGGCTACCCGATAGGTTGGGCCGCGCTGGTATCGTGCCAAAGTGAAATTAACCGTGAAATTGAGATCGAATTTATAAATTGGAAGTCTGGGTATGTCACAAATCATTTTAGGAATATTAACTCATCTTCGGAAGATTTTTCATGTAATTAGAGTTTTTCAGCAATTAAATCAGAAAATGGTTAATTTGGCTCGAGAAATTAGTAGGCTCGTCTTTGGTCGCGCTTTTGGGACTTAAGTTAGTTTTATGGACAAGTGAAGATGTGAATTGAAGAGTGGTGACATTGGATTAATTTTATGGACTTCAATTGGACTCAATTGGAAGAGAATTTATGGGAATTGAATAAATTAATGTACAAGATTTTAGGCCCCGCGGAAAAATAAAATGGACCCATTGGAATAAGGTTGTGGGAGATAGTGGAGTGTGATGTCATGCATGAGGTCATGGTGGGCCATTTGTGGGATTAAAGAAAAAGGGAAAAGAAAAGGGAATGGTTCCATCCCTCTCTCTCTCTCTTCATCTTCATCTTCTTCCTCCATGGTTGAGCCGTGCAAGGGGAGGGGCGTGCGATGCAGGGAGGAGCTCGGCCAGCAGCTCGCACATCGTCCGCCGCCGTCGGCCGTCGCCGAAGCTCGTCGTCGTCGCCGCCAAGCTGCTCACCATCGTCGCACCACCGTCGCCCTCTCTCCTCCTTCTCCGGTGGCTGTTCGACGCCCAGCAGATCTGGGAATACGCCGGAGCAGCCAGCAAGCCGAAGACCGTTGGAAGCCAGCAGCTTCGCCGTCCGCTCGTCGCCGGCCGCCCCTCCGCTCACTCGCCGCCGAAACCCCGCGAGCGCTCCGCCCGGCCGTCCTCGTCGTCCCCGCTTCAGCCAAGTTCCAGCAGCTCCCTCAAGCGGTTCGAGGCCACCACCGGAGCTCCCTCCGTCGCCGTGAGGCCTCGCCGGGCCGCCGCCTCACCCGTCCAAGCCTCGCCGGTCCTCCTCCGCAGTCCCTCCGCCCGAATCGCCGCCGGACAACCCCATCTCCGCCTACGAACAGCAGCAAACAAAATGGGTATTTCAGCGGATGTTAAGCCCGTTTTGGCCGCCTTCCCGAGCTCAGATGCTCGGCCCGCTTTGAGGAAAGTCGATCATCGCGTCGTCCTCGTCGTTTTGGTCCGCTCGGCTCGCTAATCCGGTGAGTTTAACTCACTAAATCTTGATTAGACGGTTAATTATGCCCTAAGTGTGCTTAATCTAAGTTAAGCAAGTTTAGGTGGATAGTTTAGTTTATTTAATTGTGATTTGGATTAAAAGGTTTATTTAATTTAAAGTGTGTTTAATTAAAGGCTAAGATAGTTTATTTGATAATAAATCTTGATTGGACATAATAGGGTTTTACTTTTGAATTATTTAATTGTTTCGAAATTCTGGAAATTATAATATTATATTATATCCCGAAATTATTAAAATATTATTATTTATTAAAAAAACGAAAAAATTATTTTTGACCCGGTTGCTTTCGGAATTTCGTGCCGATCGCTGCTGTGTGTTCGAATTTTGAAATTGATGGTTGAATATTATAAATTGAGCGTGGATGATAAAAAATATGAATATTATTATTTAATTAATTTTCGGAATAAATTTAATTATTTATTAAAATTCAAAAATTTCGTTGGGACCCTAAACTCTCGAATTTCGTGCCGATCGTTGCTATGTATGTAGAATTTGAATTTAATGATTGATTGTGGCAAATTGAGTGTTGATTGTGATAAATATGGATTTTATTCATAAAATCCCAAGTGTCGAGTTCAGCATTAAAAATTAGATTGTTAATGGCTAATATCGTAATTGGATTATGTGAGTGAAATGTAAAGTATCCAAGGATCAATATCGAATTGTGGTGTGCTAGTTGAAAGGCTCGGGTCGCAGTAGTGGCTAGGCCGAATGGATCCTTATTCTCCTAGAATGCCGTCAAGAGAATGACGTGGCTTGGTCGCAGTAGTGGCGAAACCGACTGGACCTTTATTCTTCTAGAAATGCTGTCGATAGAACGACGTGGCTTGGTCGCAGTAGTGGCGAGATCGACTGAACCCTTATTCTTCTAAAAATGCCGTCGATAGAACGACGTGGCTTGGTCGCAGTAGTGGCGGGACCGACTGGACCTTTATTCTTCTAGAAATGCCGTCGATAGAATGACGTGGCTTGGTCGCAGTAGTGGCGGGACCGACTGGACATTTATTCTTCTCGAAATGCCGTAATGTTAATAGATAGTCGACCTGTGAGTAGGCTATGCCCTCGTGTGGCAGTGAATAATAATTTGGAATGCGTGTTAAGTGCGATCGTGATTTATATGAAAGTGATGGCGTTCCAATTATTTGAATTATTATTACTACATGAGATTGTGTGATATAAATCGTGCTAACCTGCAGGAAGGAATTGAGGCGAGGTAAGTTCTCTGTGTGATGTGGCTAGGCCACCCTTGGGCGTATTTTCTTTTTAATAGGGGTTTAGGGGGTTGAACTTGCTGAGACGTTGTCTCAGTGGTTATTGAATAACCATTTCAGGTTCCTGGTGGACGGAGCGGCCAAATAGCTTTGGTTGGCCTTGAGGAGCTGGAGAGGTGAAGTCATAAGGATTGGAGATCGTGTACGACTTGTAGGTCGTAGGATAACCTCTTTTTAAGAGCCAGTCTTTTGTAGATTTTTTTTTTGGCTCTAGGCCTTCGTCTGTAACTCCGTTGGTTTATGTAAGTGATTGGTTGTGAAATTGTTTCCTACTTTTCTATCCCGTATTTTATTGTCAGGGGTTTTATAATACGTTCCGCTTGCGCAATAATAAATGAATGGGGTCGGCGACACTACCTGGGAATGTCGCATTTGCATGACCATGGTGGGATGTTGGCGCGCTCGAGGTTCGGGGCGTGATAGTGAGGATGTCTAAGTCGTTAAGATATTGGTGACGGTGAAGAATTGGATCCAAAATGTGTATGATGCACACACCACTTGATTCAATAAGATGGACCCCACCAATAGATGGCGATGATGCCCTCGAGAAGCATTGCCTAGAAATTTGTATGGTCTTTGATTCATAACACAAAGAACACACCCACAATCTTCTAGTAGCAAAGAGTTTGAGACACGCTTGGCAATGAACAACTCCAAACATATTAACAGATTTAGTGAAGATAGCGTCTACGTCATGAAGTGGTGGACTGGCAGAGTTTCACATTTTTCACTTATTTAGAACATGGCTTGCGACTTACTAATCTCATAGGCAACTATGGTACCATCAAGATCCATGTCTGGTATTAAGTAGTGGACTATGGAACAAGTAGATGCAGTTCAATTGCAAAAAAATGTAAAAATGATTATATGCGGGCACAATTGGTCATTGCAAGAATTGACTCCAACTAAACGTGACCAGCATAAAACATTTTCAATGACAACGCTTTATAATCCGAATCATGGTGAGGGACATTGCACCAAAGACGCCGAATTAATTAGACATTCACCTTGGGTGTAATTTCTATGTAATCATTATTTGGGCAGTTATACATGTAATTTTTCTCTTGCAAACCTGAAGATACACTCGTATTTGATTCTTCTTTAATTGAATGAATGTTTTTCAGTAATTATGCACTAATTCCTAAAACATTATAATGCTTGCACTTCTTGCAATTTTTATTGGAATACTGTCGAATTTTTCTTCAGCCGAATTTAATTGAAAAATTAAAAAGGGGCCTCGGCCAACCGTGGGCTGGCACGGCCCGTTCACCAGCCCTAGCTACACTACAATCTTTTCGAGGGTTTCAAAGTTAATGTCCAATGGATTAGGACAAGCGTCATCGATTTCTTTTTTGACAATCTTTTGGTCAACCTTCGAGTCTCCCTATAACCCCATTTGTCAAGAAACCAATGAATTTCCACGTCTCTATTTCCAGGAAGTTTCTTGAGTCTTGATCTGATCTTGACAGGGACAATGCACTTTCCAAAATTCAAGGCCTGCTCAGCATCAGCTGTGATCTGGAACCAGAACCACCGAACTTTCTTCTTTCGTTAACATCGCCACACAGCATCCAGGAAATTTCATCGATGCCCACCGAAAGTGTAAACAGCCGACTCCATAATGCACTGGAAAAGCAGAGAAACATGGTCATCGACAGCTGAGTCAACTCCGACTCGCTTAGATTGTGGGTGTGCATGGAAACACTCCAAAAAAGTGTTTCCGGCACACTTCTGTACGGAAAGTGTTTAACAAAAAGGAACGAAACGCGTTTGGTTGCGTTTTACATTCCTTTTTTTTTTTTGTTTCGGAACGAAATAAGAGCAAAAAAAAAAAAAAAAAAAGTTGTTTTCTCATGAAAAGAAAACACTTCTCGGAAGAAACAAAAGAACAAAAACCACCACTCCTCTCTCTTCTTTTTCTCTTCTTCTTTTTTTTTTTTTTTCTTTTTTTTCTTTGGCCGGCCGCCGGCCTCGGCCATGGCCGTCGAGGCTCGGCGAGCTCGGGCTCGCCAGATCCGGCGAGGCCGAGCCTCGCCGTGGCCGGGCGAGGCCGCCGCCCCATCGGCCGTCGCGCCGGAGGCCGGTGACCGGCCGAAAAAAAAAAGAAAAAATAAAAAGAAAGGAAAAAAATGTTTAAAAAATTAAAAGAAACAAAAAAATAATAAAATTTACCAAACGTGTTTCGTTCATTTTTTATTATTAGGACCAAACGTTACCAAACGTGTTCTTTTGTTCAAAAACTGTTAGAATGAAAACTTTTTTTTTTGTTTTCGTTAAGGGAACAAAAAAAAGAAACAAATCCATGCGCACCCTGTGTGACTCGGATGTTTCAAGCTGGTTGCTCTTTGTAGAGACGCAGGCGGTTGTACAAGTAAAATAAACACTCCTTTATAAATAATATTACAAACTCTTTTTCATTACTTGATGTCACATGTTATGAAGAAATTAAAAAAAATGGTTACTTTAAAAAAATTATATAATAACGAATCGAATTATCCAAATATCTATTAAATTTTTAAAAATCAGAAATCGGATCGACACTTTTGAAGATCGGAGCCAACCGGTACAATTTGCATATCCCTCGCTTCCAATACAAAAATTTCTCTTTGTAATCATTACTCGAATGCTTGCTGTCTTTCTTTTTATTTTTTTAACAATTGCGTCACTTGTCCAAGAAGGAAATTGACTGAAGGTACAAAAGTTGTGGCTGAGAGAGAGACATCTGGAAAACGAGAGAGAGAGAGAGAGAGGCGGTGACCTTCACTCTCGTGAGAAAATGCCCCCAATTCAAGCGCGCCTGCACTCTTAATAAACCCCCGAAACCGAAGTCTTTTGTTCTCTCTCTCTCTCTTTCCAAAGTGATAGCTCAGTTTAGATTTTGATTTGTACAGGGTCACGCCAGGAAGAGAGCGTGTCGTGAATGATGGTCGGAGACGGAGGAAAGAAGGGGAAAGGGGACGACGAAAACTCGGAGCAAATGGACGGGGAGCTGGTTCCCTCCTCTGAGAAGCCCCAAGAAATCCATGATGAGCTTGAAAAGGTACATAATCAGGCTTCGCGCTGTGTCCCATTTCACCAATGATGTGAAGTTCTCGCGTCTCTCTCTTTTGTTTTTTCCCGTTTTAATTGCGTGAGTTTCTAAAGGTCAACAAAAAGTTTGGGAACTACCCCAGTTCTTTTGGCCCTGTTTGTGAGTTGAGTTCTTGAATTCCTCTTCTTTTTCTAGAATGTCTTGGTGTAAAGAGCTGTTTTTGATTTCCCTGTCTTAGTTTCATTTTGTACTCTCGGTACTTGATAATCATGGAAGCAAATTAGCATTTTGCTGCCTTCTTGATAGAAACTCACTGCAATGTCAATGAAGAATAACCAGCTTTTGGAAATTTCGGCAGCAGATTTTAATTGCCATGATGCCGCCGATTGTAATGATGAACAACTTTTAGTGACCCTTCTGTGCATCTGCTTCGTCATTGGAGCGCTGGAATTTGTTAGGTTAATTACGACGGCGTATCTCTTATGATCGTGTTAGTTAATCTGTCTGGTTTTGGTTTGTGTATTGATTGATCAATGAGGAGGCCAGTGATAAATTTTTGGAGATAGAGCAAAAACATAACAAGACACGCAAGCCAGTACCGTGCTAGTTAATCTGTCTGGTTTTGGTTTGTGTATCGTTGAGGCTGTCTTTATATTCATTAGACTTTCTATTCATGCATTGCGACTCCCCACCCACTTCTTCATTACGAGATCAGCTTCTTCCATTGGTTCAGTGATGCTCAGCATAAAGATGTTACCACTGAGATCCACGACAAGTTGGTTTTTTCTCTTAATATGCTGATGAGAATTGATCTTGCTGCAAATAATATGTTCTTGGAACGTTGCAGATTGCAGACACCAAGGAGGATTTGGGGGCGAATTTTCGTATTCGTTACGGGGTAATAACCTCTTAATTTCTTTGCTCCGTTTGATTAATTAGGCCGTGAAGCTTCTATGATTATACTAATATGTTGAATGATATCTTGGCTCGGGGTACGACTGGAAGGAGAGCTAGGCGGGTATGCATGAGCTCCTTTTTGGGCCTCCATCAGAAGTCGCTCGCTGCCTTGCTCTTTTTTTTTTTTTTTTAGGCCTTGAATTGCTTTTATGGCAGTTCCTGCCTTGCCATTGTGATATCCAATGTCTGCAATTAGATGGAGGATTTAATGTGAGTTGGAACTTACATAGCCCATAACGTTAATTGCAATGTCTGCAATTTGATGGAGAATTTAATATGAGTTGGAACTTACATAGCCTGTAAGGTTAATTGGATATTTCATAGTTTCGGATATCCCTTCTTTAGTTCAGAGCTAGGATATCTCTCATGAGAAAATGCCCGAAGACAGCATGTTTGCTAAGCCGAAAAGGAATAACGACTAGCAATTCTGATATTTCCATCTTCATAAGAAGAGCAAGCAATGCCGGCATTGCATCAGTGGATCAAAATTTCATAACACCATCATGCGTTTCCCTCGTCCTGTGCAGCAACGACAGAGTTTTTGTTTCGTCAATCCTCACAAAGGCCCGGCCGCATGGAACGCCGCATCATACAACCTGGTCACCGAGGAAGAGACAGTGGCAGCCTACGTGTACAAGATGGACAGGCCGTGGCTGACGCCAGACGAGGTGATGGTGGAGATCCGGCGGGGCCGTGCCCTGTGGGTGATCGGCCAAGGAGACGAGCCCGTCAAGGTGGAGCTGCCGAGTTTAAATAAGATGAGGGTGAGCGAGGCCACGGCTTCCATGAATGCCGACTGCGTGCTCACCATCACGATTCCCAAGAGAGACCAGCCTTGGAAGTGGTACGAGTACAAAGATTTGGTGTTCGCATGGTTCAAAACGGTCCATGTTGCGGTTTCTAGCTAAATTGGTTTTGGCAGTGTCATAGCACTGCAAGTCCGGCCTTTACTCTTTAGAATGGACTCGACATGATCCTTTCATTTATAATGACTTGTGTTCTCTTTTTAACAATGTTGGCGTTTATAAAGACTGGTCAATAAGACTTTGTTTCTATAAGTGATTTATCTGATTCTTAAGTGGTTTTCACAAATGAGCCATAATTCACGATTTTACATCAATTAGAAACATTCACAACTCGTAGAATTTTGTCAATGGATATAATATGTGGAAATGTCCGTGACTTGAATGTCCAATGCCTATGTCTACGTCAGAGGACTATGAATCCTAGTTAAAATATACAAATATGTGAATGTAGACACACTCATATGCATGTGCATGCTGAAATACTAAGAAGCGGCAAAAAGCATCCACCCAATGGGATACTTTCCGAAGAAGATCCCACAAGTGATCTGTCAAAATGATTCATAGGCTAATTTCTCAACTTATATATGATATGCTGAGTTGTTATATGAATTAGTTATATTCAGTAAATGAGTTTAAAATGATAAAACTAAACATTATATGGGTGTTAAATGAGTTTACAATATATATATAGAATCAACCCATCTCTATAACTCTATCTTCATTATCTCTCAATCTAGTGCCCTCTCACTCTACACTCTCACCTCAATTTAGATATGTGTTTTCCTATATTGAGTAAAATATGAAAGTGTTCTAACGATATGAGTCACGCTACATGGAAATGGGTCTAAATTAGTCTAAGATAACTTGCAAATTGGGACTTCAATGTACTCATTTTTTTTTTCGTCTCACTCATCTCTTCTATGTTTGTGTGTGCACGATGCTAACGGATATCGAACTCGGAACCTAGTACTCTCCGGCCCCATCCTCTAATCCCTTCACCAGTAAGGCCTTATGGCAGTTGGCCTTGAATGTGCTCAGTTCATTTGTGTAAGAAGCCCACAACTCCTTGTCAAACTAAGTCAACTCATCAACTCGGACTCAATGAGTGTCGACCAGCCGCCTTTCGAGGAGAGGAAAAAACCTCTCCGCCGGCGTCCCCATCTATTTTAAAAGAGGGAAGCATTTCGGGCATTTCGTCGGAGAATCACGAATCCAAACGGCGATCGAGTAACTCATCAGCCATCTTGAGAGGGGGGAAAAGAATTGAGTTCCCGGTCGCCACTTCACGGTGAGACACAAGGTTTCCATTGGTCTCCTCACTCGACAATGCCTTATCCCGAAGCAAGTTGGGGACAATGCTATGAACAAAAAAAAATAACCAACTTTTGATTAAATAATCGACAACTGACATAATTAGTCAATAATAGTAAAGTTTGGTAAATAACAGAAGTCATTGATAAAAAAATAATAATAATCAATAACTTGAAAAGCATGACGACTCGTTAAGATGGACAAGCCATGGTTGGGGGCGGATGAGCTGAGGGTGGAGATCCGGGGGGGCAACGCCCTGTGGGTGATGGGCCGGGGAGATGAGACCATCAAGGTGAAGCTGCGGAAGAACCACAAGATGAGGTTGAGCCAGGCCGTGGCTTCCATGAGTGCCGACGGCGTGCTCACAGTCACGATTCCCAAGAGGCACCGGCATCGGAAATGGCACGAGCACATGGACTGGGCATTTAACATGTTTAAAATTGTCCACGTTCCGATCTCTTGGTTTTAACGAAGTGTCGTAACTTTTAGAGTATGGTTTGTATTCTCTATCGTATCGTAGGAGGCAGCACCCCATGACGTCAAAGGATTTTTATAATTTAAGTTCATATTTTATTGATAGTTAAAGTTTGGGTCCATGAAGGGTTGCTTAGTATGTATATTTTCTTTCTCTTACAATTGAGTGATGTAACAAAGATGTGTGATATGCTAATTATAATAGAATTTTTAATTGGATGTAACCCTAGACTCGAGTTTAAGAGTGAACTTGGATAAAACCTTGCGTCTTAAATTCTCTCTCTCACTTTTACTCTCTATTTTCTTTATGATTGTACGACGAATCCTAACATCCGATATCATAAATCAGTTTGAAGTTAGGATTTCTTAGTGAAGAGAGATATGCAAAAATCGAATTTCAGGAAAATGTTGTCAGCTGGCCGATCATGAATTGAAGTAGAGAAGTTTGGAAGAAAGGGTTTCTTCGTGGCCCCTCTCGAATTCGAGGCGGCCGGTGCGTGTGGGGCAAGACCGCATGACCAAGTCACTAAGGAGGAGACGGAGTCAGCCTACATGTACAAGATGGACAAGCCGTGGCTAACCCGGAAGGAGGTGCTGGTGGAGATCCGGTCAGGCCAGGTCCTGTGGTTGGTCGGATTGGGGGATGAGGCGGTTAAGGTGAAGTTGCCGAGGAGCGACAGGGTGAAGTTGAGCGCCGCGACGGCCTCCATGAGCGGCGACGGTGTGCTCACCGTCGTGGTCCCCAAGCGCGACCGGCCTCGGAAGTGGTACGAGTACAAGGACCTAGGACTTATTAGGTTCAAGACGGCCCTTGTTCCGATTTCGGGTTAAATTCATTCCAACAAAATCCGTTTTACCCTATCATTTAATCAAAGATGCTGTAGGAAAAATCACCACTTTTTTAGTTTCATTCGTGGTTTTCCACCATAAATTTGAAACTAAAAAGCATGTTTAAGTTTCGAAAAATTCTACCGTCAATATTTTAGTATTCTGAAAGGGTTCAATTATCTCTGGTTAAACAAAAGTCAGTGTTTGAGTAGAAATTACTCTTACAAGGGGTAACAAAATCAACCTATAAGTAGAAATTATTCATACGGGGTGTACTTAATTTGGTGGAGCAAGACAAGTATACTTAAAAGAACTTCTAAGCCCCGTTTGGTACACTAGATATAGCTCCAGATAGGATAATTTATATTCTTATGGTTTTTGGGGAAACACAAAATTGGATATGTCTGAATATAATCTGGATAAAAGAAAAAAAAAAATCTTATCTAAAAGGTGAGATATAATTGAGTAGGATAAGTATTACGGAGAGAAAATCACTGTGCAGTTTTCACCTCGAAGACCAGCGCACAACCTCATAGGTTGCTGGCCTCAGGGGACTAGATCTGGAGTCGCCTGAGACTGGCCCTCAACCTCGGCGATTTTTTTGCTTTTTCATCTCACGTCTCCATCATGGACTTCTCGGAGAACTGTCGATGAAGTCACGGGGCCGTTGATTGGGGTGATGCCATCAATGTGGCGTGAAGACGAAGGCATTGTTGACGGTGGTTGTGAGTGGTGGATTTCTTGGTCAACAAAGTGATTCCCTCATTATCTATTTTAGATTCGGACATTTACTAGATACTAAACATTATATTGTAAATCCCATCAATGTCTTATCCGACCTTTACTCTAACAAAGAAATCTCAATGATGTTCTATTGATTCAATGCATCTTTAGTTCGATATCCAAACGAATTGGTCAATTTAAGAATGAGTGGTACCTCAAGAAAATAATGTTGGAAATTAATATCCAGAGAATACACACTGTTTGTTGTAATCAGAACATCAATGTAAAGAAAATGTATATAATATTATTCTTTTTATGTAAAACTTACAACTCTTGGAGAAGAATAATATAATATATCACTGAAAATTAATATAAAATTGGAGGTGAGGTACGGATAACCGAATCTCCTTAAGGCGATTAGTTCCTGCCAATGGTGCCCCGCAGATTCACAAACTATGCCTCCCAAGATACAACACCTCGAACCCGTTTGGATTAGCACTATGCAAACAAGACTCTGTCGAACCATTCAATTGAACCAGCACACTCAGGAAAAACATAAGAGTAAAGCCTTTTGGAATCGAGTCAGAAAAAACCAAAACTCAACAAACCAAAAACCCCTCATGAAGCTCTATGCTCATATCTATTTATAGAGAATTTTAGTTCATGTACTAAAGAGATACATGAATTAAATAGACGCGTGTATCCACGAGATTCATGAATAAAGAGATACGTGAATCCAAGAGATTCATAAATAAAGAGATACGTGAATCCAAGAGATTCATGTATCCAAAGATACATGAATTCAAGAGATTCATGAACTCAATAAATACATGAATTCAAGAGATTCATGAACTCAATAAATACATGAACTAAAAGATACATGAATCTAGGAAATTCATTAATTCAATAGATATGTGAACATAAAAGTATAGGAAATTCATGAATCCAAAAAGAGATACGTGAACAGAAAAAACGTATCTTAATTATTGGCTTCCGTTGATCCATTAACCATAATTATAACCATAATTACAACAAATAAGAAACAAAAGCAACAAGATTTCCTTCCTATCATCTCACGCGAGGTTGATTTCAATCTTTTGAAAATATATCACTTGAAACAAATACAGCTCCATCCGAGGTTGATTTCAATCTTTTTCTTCCACAATCTTTGATCAACGTCAACGTTGGAGTTTTCTTTCTAACCCCTCTCTGTCAAAGCCAAAGCCGCCGCGTTAAGAAATCATGCAAGCTGTCCTGGAAAATTCCAACCGTAGTTTCTTTGCCATTACGCGAAGAAGAACGAGTCCTTGTTGGAAAAATATGGCTTTGAATCAATAGAGCAATTAAGTTGGGCTTTGAAGCGTAATCTCACTTTTTTCAAGGATTTATTTATCCCATAATGTTGCTAATGGTTACTGGAAAATACCCTCTAGGATACAATAAAGTCTCAAATAAAAATATTAAATAACAATTCTAGTATTTCTCTAGAGTATATTTAGGAAATAATTGAACCGTACAAAATAAAATAAAGGGATTAATGCTAATTAAACCGCAGGCACACAAAGTGCGTCTAATAATTGCACACCCGCACGCAAATATTGTGAGGTCTAATTCACATCCCAACATTTTCTTTAAACATACTAGAGAAGGCTTACCCTTACAAATTGGCTAATTTCTTCTCAATTTTCTTACGTGGGATAAGGAAAAGCACATTTTATTTGTTTTACAAATAATCCTGGCTCGTCATCTTTCTTCATCTTCTTCTCTTCTATAAGTCCATGCCCATGCAGTTTCCTTGACATATCTGTTGCGATGGGGCGAGTGATCGAACAAAATATAGACGAGGAAGAAGAAAATAAATCGACATTTGGATTTATGTGGTTCAATCATAAAGACCTACGTCAACGGGGAGAGCAGCAGCGAATTTCACTATAGATCAAACGATATAAGGAGATTACACACTCAAGTCACTCAAACACTCTCACGGTGTTTCCCAAACCCCAATTACACCAAATACATCAATCTTACTTGGATGTAAATCACGAATAAGCTTTGTCGCACGAGAAACACAAAGACCCAAAGCCAAGCACCCAGCACCTATGAATGTCTCTCACGAACAAAACACCCACAGAACAAAACGGCATGGCTTTCTTTCTCCCTCTCGGCGGCGTGCTGCTCCTCTGACATGCCGCTCCTCTCGTCGTAGGGTTCCTTTTACGTAGGTCACACCGAAAAGGAAATACGAGTGTGCCCAAAGAAAAGTCAAATTCTTGACTTGGGCCCACCTATTCTGTCTACGTGCAGGGACTTCTTCAGCGTAAATTGGATGAGGAAACTTGCTTCGCTGAACGTGTGTGTGCGTGTGTGCCCAAGGTCAAACTTTTGACCTTGGGCCCCCACCACTTTTAACTCTTCACGCAGGAGACTTCACGCGGCTTTCCTTTTCTGTTTTGTTCATCCAACTCCACCAAGAAGAATAATTTGTATACCCATCTTCCTTTATTTCAAATTAATTTATTTTCAAATTTCAGCAATTCGCTTCGGGCTTAAACTTGAGACAATTTTAACAATCTCCACCTTGGCTCGACGTTTGAGCCAAGTCGCAATCGCTTCTCAAAAGTTCAAATTCTGCTGCTACTTTCCCATAGCCCCCAATGGGTTCAACCGCCACAGATATTATTCAAGTCCAAGTATTGCTTGAACTTCGCCATAACTGAGGACCTCATCAGAATACCAACTCCACATGCACTTTTAACTGCTCCGTAAGGATTTTCCGACGCAACCTCCTCAATCGCAGGTAAAGCAAAACTATTGTTGCATCCATATCTATCAGGAGATTAAATACGTACCTTGTTAATTTCAGCAGTTACAGCAACCATTGGCTCTACAGGCTCCGCCTCGCTATGAGCACAATCTGTGTCAATTACTTTGTTAGTACTCATACTCGCTACCTCAGGAGTTTCTGGTCGCAACTCCACCTCAAGCTGAACACCGTCCAGATCCGTATTAACATTGCTATAATCACTCCTAGCCAGAAGTACTTGAAACTCATCAAGGGTAACTTCTCTGCTATTAACAGGTGAATTTATATCTGGGCACCACAACTGATCGCCCCGCTCACCTTGTGCATAGCCATGGAATATGCACCTTGCCCTCCAATCAAGCTTACCATCACTCACTCGAAAATAATGTGGGCAACCAAACATTCTAATAACAGAATAATTAGCAACGTTAGCTGACAACACTTCTTCAGGAGTCTGCCATTCAATAGCAGTTGATGGGAATCTATTCACCAGGTAGCTTACCGTACTTAGCACATCAACCAGGAATCTCCTAGCCATACCAGCACTAGAGATAATTTTTCGAGCCGTCTCTAGTAATGTTTCGCTCATCAATTCTGCAAATTGTTGTGATTTATTGGCACTAGTGTGGTGTTTCACTATGCTATCTTTCATGCAGAATTTATTTGCCAGGTTCGAGCAGAACTCCATGCTATTGTCAGTCCGCACATGCTTGATCAACTTACCAGTCTCTGTCTCAATCAAAGCTCTTGACTGCAAGATCCTGACATTAGCATCAAACTTGTGCCTTGGCACAAACACCCAAGTCTTCCTCGAGTAGTCAATAGACTCTCGAACAGATGCATCCTACATCTTTGCAGCGAAATTTATCACTATCTCACTTTGAAGTTTATACAGGCCATCATGCTTGATTCCTTTCATTATCACCAGGGCACCTCGAACAACCTTCAGAACTCCACCTTTTGAAGAATACTTGCAACCGGCTGAATCTAAGGCACCCAAGGAAATTAAGCTCTTTTTCAATTCTGGAACATGCCTCACTCCAGTCAATGTCCTCATGATACCATCATGCATTCTGATTTTAACATCACCAACACCCACAACATCGCACTCAGCGTTGTTCCCTAACTGGACTTTATCGCTACCCGTGCACTGATAAGTGATAAACCAGTTTCTATTTGGTGTGACATGAAAAGAACAACCAGAATACATAATCCATCTATCAAGCGATGAATTATTAGTGACAGACAAGACATAATCAGCATTATCTGCTACAACTGCAACATTATCTGCAGAATCAACCATAATTCCCTTACCTTTTTCATTTTTCAGCTTAAGGCAATCTCTTCTAAGATGTCCCCTCTTGCCACAGCTCCAACAGACAATATTAGTAGTTCTAGATTGATTACGTCTGTTCATATTAGTACTACCATTACCCATACGTATTAGCAGATCTTCCTCTATTTTCACCTACTAGTGCAGTAGATACAGATTCGCCAGATTCTCTTCTACGAATATTCTCGCTCAGAATTAAATCTCGAGCCCCATCAAACGTCAAACTTGTTGACCCAGAGGAATTACTAACAGCAGTAATGGTAGTATTCCAACTATCAGACAATGAGGATAATAGAATCAAAGCACGTACCTCATCTTCAAAATCAACCTCAACTGAACTCAATTGACTAACAATTTGAATTCATTGATATGATCTGCAACTGAAGCACCTTCTTTCATCTTCAAGTTAAACAGACGTCGCATCAAACAGACCTTGTTGATCGCAAAGGGCTTCTCGTACATATCCGACAGGGCTTGCATCAAATCAGCAGTGGTCTTCTCCTTCAGGATGTTAAACGCGATGTTACGAGCCAACGTCAGCCAAATAACACCCATAGCTCGTCTATCCAGCAAATCCCAATTAGCTTGCTTTATCGTCTCTAGTTTCTCCCCAAATAAAGGCAAGTGCAGATTCATCTGGTAAAGATAATCTTCAATCTGTATCTTCTAGAAACTAAAATCATTTCCATCAAATTTGTTGATTCTCACTTTTACTTCTTCTGTCGCCATCGATTCGCTTCAACTCAGCCAAACCTGATGCTCTAATACCACTTGTTGCGATGGGGCGAGCGATCGAACAAAATATAGACAGAAGAAGAAAATAAATCAGACACTGGATTTACGTGGTTCAGTCGTAAAGACCTACATCCACGGGAAGAGCAAGCAGTGAATTTCTATAGATCAAGCGATACAAGGAGATTACACACTCAAGTTACTCAAACACTCTCGGTGTTTCCCAAACCCCAATTACACCAAATACATCAATCTTACTTGGATGTAAATCACGAATAAGCTTTGCCGCACGAGAAACACGAAGACCCAAAGCCAAGCACCCAGCACCTATGAATGTCTCTCACGAACAGAACACCCACAGCACTCAGAGTAAAAACGGTGTGGCTTTCCTCCCTCTCGGTGGCGTGCTGCTCCTCTGACATGCCGCTCCTCTCGTCGTAGGGTTCCTTTTACGTAGGTCACACCGAAAAGGAAATACGAGTGTGCCCAAGAAAAGTCAAATTCTTGACTTGGGCCCACCTATTCTGTCTACGTGCAGGGACTTCTTCAGCGTAGATTGGATGAGGAAACTTGCTTCGCTGAACGTGTGTGTGCGTGTGTGCCCAAGGTCAAACTTTTGACCTTGGGCCCACCACTTTTAACTCTTCATGCAGAAGACTTCACGCGGCTTTCCTTTTCTGTTTTGTTCATCCAACTCCACCAAGAAGAATAATTTGTATACCCATCTTCCTTTATTTCAAATTAATTTATTTTCAAAATTCAGCAATTCCCTTCGGGCTTAAACTCGAGACAATTTTAACAATATCCATGCCTCGGAGTCGGCGAGGCCGTTCCTGTTCAGCCTCGATTTTTGAGAAGGGAAAAAACCACTCGTTGCCGTGTTCGTTCAATTTGAAAGAGGGGAGCATTTCGTCGGAAAATCACAAATTTTGCAATGCGATCAAGTATCTCACATCAGCTCTCAACAGAATTTAGCATTTTTCAATTCTTTAGACCATGGCTTGTGACTTAATAACCCTACAAATGTCTATGGTACCATCAAGATCTATGTACAGCATTACCCAACGGATTATGTAACAAATAGATGCACCTTGATTGCAAAAATATATAGAAATGACTATATGCAGTCACGGTTTGTCATTGCAATAATTGACTCCAACTAAACATGCCCAACATGAATGAAATGACAATGACAATGCTTTATAATCTGAATCATGGTGATGGACATGGCACCAAAGACGCGTAATTAATTAGTCATTCCCCTTCAGTGCAATTTCTGCGTAATCAGTGCAATTTTTCTCTTGTAAACTTGGAGACATACTTGTATTTCATTCTTCTCTAATTGAACAATGTTTTTCAGGAATTATGCGCTACTTTCCTAAAACGTTATAATACTTGCATATCTTGCAATTTTTATTGAATATTGTCGAATTTTTCTTCAGTCGAATTGTCCTTGTGACCATCCGATTCACCATTTACCCACCTCGATCTTGTTCGATGATTGGTAAAAGGACCCAGGACTTATTAGGTTCAAGACACCCGTCGTTCCGATTTCCGGTTAAATTCATTCCAACAAAATCAATTTTACCCTATCATTCAATCAAAGATGCAGTAGGAAAAAACACCATTTTTTTTTTTAGTTTCATTCATAATTTTCCACCCTAAATTTGAAACTAAAAAGCATGTTTAAGTTTCGAAAAATTCTGCCGTCAATATTTTAGTATTTTGAAAGGATTTAACTATCTCTGGTTAAACAAAAGTCAGTGTTTGAGTAGAAATTACTCTTACAAGGGGTGACAGAATCAACCTATAAGTAGAAATTATTCGTGCATGGTGTACTTAATTTGGTAGAGTAAGGCATGTATAATTAAGAACTTTTAGACCCTATTTGGTACACTAGATATAACTCTAGACAAGATAATTTATGTTCTTAAGGTTTTTGGGGAAACACACAAACTGGATATACCCGAATATAATCCGGATTAAAAAAAAAAAAAATCTTACCTAAAAAGTGGGATATGTTGGTAATTTATTTATAAAACAAATGAAGAGGTGTCTTGTCCCACATCGAAAAGATGTGAGTGCGCACGTAGACGAGATTTGGCACTAATCGACAATCGTTAATTTTATTTATTGAAAATTCGGATTTAATTTTATAAAAAATTAACTATTAAGTCTTGTTGAAACAGTGCAACTGTTCACAAAATGTTACAATTATTTTTTTTTTATTTAATTTCGAATTTCTTATGTCTTTTCAACGTAACTTTTAAGACATATTTGTTCATTTTGTAACCTTTCCCGAAAGGTTGCCTTTGTTCTTTTGTAATCTTTTGAAGAGTTGCCTCTATTCGAAAGAAAAATATAAGTACGTTTGTTTTGAGATCAAACATATATCTTCTTCCATTTTTTTTTCGTTTTCTTTCGAGAGAAACTACAGCCATTGTTTCCAATTGTTTCCCATGAGAGACCATGGAGAAATACTAGAATTGCTATCTAATATTCTCATCCGAGACTTTGTTGTATCCTGGAGAATTTTTGCCGGTGACCATTAGTAACGTTGTAGGGCAAATAAGTCCTTAAAGAAAGTCAAAGTCCGACTTGAGTACTCTAACGATCCGACTTCATTGTTCTACCCAAGACGAAACCATATTTTCACAACAATTTTAAGGATTTATCTCGCAGCAATGGAGTCAAGTGGATGAAGCGCATAGAACGGTTTGTCAAAATGCCCTTTAGACATCCTTGCGAAGTAATTTGCAATTTTTGTGTCAATTTGAGAATGGGATGTGGTTTATAATCTCATTATTGCGTAGACTTAATTTTGCCTACGTTTCTTTGTCGTTAAGATCGAAAATCTGAACACATTTTTTTTGTCATTTTTTGTCTCTCTATATCTTGGAGTATTCCCACATCCGTCCATGGTGATCGTCCGAGAGAGATGTCCGAGGGGTTTGGATGTGCATACAAAGGAATCGATGGCCGAAAAATGGGAGAAATTGATTGGCCATGCCGCCAAGAACCAGGTCGCCATGAATCCCACCAACTCCGTCTCCGATGCAAATTGGTTGTTCGGGAGGAGATTCAGTGATCCTTCGGTCCAGAGTAATATGAGGCACCGCTTGATGTCGATGCTGCGGTCGCAGACTGGCGAGGAAAAATCTGCGAATCGCCTTTCTTTGGGCGGAGCACGCGAAAGCCATGGTTTTTATATCAAGCGTACACAGACGCGGAGATGGAAAGATCCGAAGCTCCGATGTTTGAACGAGAAGACAAGGATCATGAAGGGCGATGACTGTCTTGAGTATCTCCTCCTAAACCCCAACCATAGTCTTGAGGATGATCTGTTGCTCCTCGATCCGGAATTCATTGAGAAGTCCAATGACAACACTCCTTGGCATGACAATGGGATTCGGAACCCGAACCCATTTGATGATCCCGCCGTTTGGCACATGTTTAAGGGACAAACATGGTAACGGGAACAAAGGTGCCGGTTCATCCCATGCGGGTTCCTCTTGAGTGAGCAATGACGGCGCAGAAGATTGCTTCTATCCATGACCAGAGGATTGGAACTATTTCTTGCCAAGGCTGCTCGCCAATTGGTCAGCCCCTCCATTTCCATACAATTGCAATTGTTCTCTTGTGATTATAGAAATCATTCATACTCATGGTGCGTTCGATCATTCTTCCAACAAAAAAGAAACTTTTCTTGAAGATTATTCTGTGTGAGTAGTTCAAATGTGGTCGAACACTATCGCCAAGTTCTGTGTTTGATCAGGTGCTGATAATGTTTGCCATTTGCTAATTTTTGTCACAATATTTCTAATGCTAGTTGGTTTTGTTTTTGACTTGAATTAAGTCATGTTAGTTATTTTCTCAGTCATTTCAATGATCAAATGCATTTTCCAATTCATCATTTTCTTTGTCTTATGTTATATGCCCCGTGGTTACTTGGTGGTTATGGGTGAGATGATGCTGCTGGATCCAAGTCCTAAATGATGATTAGTACACGCATCGGCATAGGCCTATGAGGTAGACACGAAAATTTGTCGGTGGTGCGTGTCTAGCAAAATTGCCATGTGACATGTACACTTACCGGGGGAAGATACTGTTTAGCAAATGGACCGGAGGCACCCTTTGAGTCTTTGGCTTGATTGAGCGAAGGGGACGTTGATTCTTTTTGCTCAGATTTCATTGAATCGATGGAATCTATTTTTTGATTTGTTTGGCAAAACGAGGAGAGAGATGATAACGCCAAATATGGGTTTGGAGGAACAATGACTAGAGGGTCATTGGGAATACGCTTTGGTAGCTATGGATCTCTAAAACAACAAAAGCTGCTCCTCCAAAATGGTGGGTTGCAAATCCAAATGACCCCGCTTCCTCCGTTGCCGCTCCAAAAGCCGAGCAAGATGCCAAATTATTTGGGGAGGCTCGTTCACTGGATTGCAAATTCACCGGCAGGAAGAAAGTGGGCATGCTCTTCCTCGTTTGATATCCACGGTGGCTTTTACTTGGGAATAAGATTGATCTTGTTGATAAGAGCCTTGCCGGGGATGGAGACATTAAACTCTACAAAATCGAACCCCGACAGCAAGGTTGCTTGCGAAACATGCACCAAGACCAACATGGTAATGGTGTTCAGAGAAATTACCACCAAGGTCAATGAAGACTATGAGAAAATTGTCCGTGACACACGCAGGTCTATTGGATTTGTGTTTGATGACGTTGGTCTTGATGCTGATCAGTGCCAAGGTATTGATCTTATTGTATATTTCGGAAGGTTTCGGCTTATATGATGTTGTT
This sequence comes from Eucalyptus sideroxylon x Eucalyptus melliodora, assembly GCA_016097485.1. Lineage (NCBI taxonomy): Eukaryota > Viridiplantae > Streptophyta > Magnoliopsida > Myrtales > Myrtaceae > Eucalyptus > Eucalyptus sideroxylon x Eucalyptus melliodora. The sequence goes on from CM027825.1 coordinate 7,724,680, forward strand.
GATTCCGTTCCAAAAATTGTTTTTTCCCCTTTCAATCCTAGTTTATGTGCTTTTGATACCTCCATACTCGATTTGCTCGCATTTATTGGATTGTTAGAGAATGTCATTACATGCATGGGCTAATATCTAGTGCTCTATTTATGGATTCAATCTGGAGATACCAAATGGGTTTTCAGGTGTCCCTTGTTTGGTTCTAATGTGTTTTATTTGCTGTCCTTGCCCTTCATAGATTTGATTCTATGGAATAGCATAAATGAGCCAAGAGAGTAGAATTGCATTGATTTACTATTTTGATGTATGTATTTCATCGAGGATGAAAATTTGATGATGCATAATTTCGATTAATTACCTCTTGGAATATTCTTGAAGTGGGGTTATGTGCAAAGGGGACTTTGGAACTAATATGATTGGAATCATTGAGATTAAGAAGTATCTGAATTTCATTTTCAAAATGAAAGATTTGGGTGAAGCAGATATTATCTTAAGTATTAAAATTTTAAAAAAATAGTGGGGGTTATTCTTTGAGCTAAAGTGATACATGGAGAAGATGTTGTATAGATTTAAACATCTTGTTTTCAAATATATAAGTATTCCATTTGATTCCTGGTGGAGAGTTTTTAATGTGAGTGCTATGGTCTTTAATGTATGCGATACATTATACTAGACCTGATATTACTTTTTGTATATACAAGTTGAGTAAATACTAATAATCCAAATATAGAACATATAAGTGTTATCTTATTCTTCTATAATAATCCAGCTATATTAGAAGAATACGCCGATGCTACTTGGATTAGGGGTGTAAACGGGTCGGGTCGGGTCGGGTCGGGTCTTGATGTTACCCGACCCGACCCGAAACATACTGGTCGCATATTGTGACCCGACCCGACCCGACCCGAAACACGTTAAACTCGCATATGAAATTCGGGTCGGGTCGGGTCTGGTTTTCGGGTCTTTTTTTTTTTTTTTTTTTTTTTTTTTTTTTGGGTGAGAGTCGAACGGGCATTGGGCCGCAAATGAATGTATCTTCTACAAATGAGCACAAGCATATGCATGTGGGGAAAAGAAAGAAGTTAAAATGGGGTCGGAGAGAAGTAAATATTTAAGAAATACATTCATACAATTGAAAAACAAGATGCTAGAGAATCGGAAATAAGAAAAGCTGCACTTCTTGCCAATGCCCAAGAATTCATAAGGTATGGTGAGCTCGGTAAATATGCTGAAAAGGGTTTTACACATGGAGAATCGAGCTGTCTAATTTTGTAGTAACATCTTGTGCAGCAAGAATCTCATGCTATTGATCTGATACACACCAAAGATACACAAAAATTAACAAAACCAGATTCTCTCCCAATGCAGTCTTTCACACGAGAATTTTAAGAAGGCAAACAAAATTCACTCTGTTTGCAAAGACCATGATCTTGAACCTCACTGCAGTGGCAAACTCTGAATTCATATGCAGAAAAGAGAGAAGTGCCTGCACATTTTATCTGAGCTGACAAGATTCCAGCAGTTTTCTAGCGCACCAAACAGAGAGAAAGAAATGAAAGGGACCGCTATTAGGAATATCATTCCTTGACTGGCTTTCTATCAAATGTCCAATTTTTGTAACTGTGTCTACCTAGCCTTGTAATCAATGCCACAAAGAAAGCAAGTTGAAGGATCTAAACCAGTATAGTATAGCAGCCATGAGTCAAAGTAGGTAGAGCTGTAAGGTAGCTTATCAGCAGACCCTCAATTAGTGGATACGTAATGATCTATTCACTAATCAATACCCCAGGCAAGCACAATCTAAACCAACATAACAGGGACCTCCCATGGAGACGGAGACAGAGACAGACATTAAAAACCAGCGAATGCCCAGCTGCAACCAAACATGTACCATAAGTGAATGTGGACAAACTTTGATCTCATCATAAACATGTGCATCATGTGCACATGGCTTGTTCTAAAATTTACAGACTTAACATGCATCTCTATGGAAATACAAAGTAAGCAAAATTAAACCATCAATAATTTAAGGGGAAGTAGGGCCTCCATCCCAAGCAAAGGCTTGTTTAAATAGTAAGATAACGAAATCTTGTTAGCATTTTACATGTTGATTCACATTTAACTAGTAATGTACCTCTGAATGAGTGCATGTGTTCACATGCTTATCACAACGTGTGCCCCGGAAAAAAAGCTCTCCACCAGAAAATTGCTTACCCAAGCACACATTTAGAGTTACTTCTGAGTCATCAACATGAAAACCTGCAATTCTAAGTGGAAAAATCAGTATCGAGAGAGAGAACTTCAACAGCTTATTGTAACCATAGATCATCTTCAACACCTAGTTACTGCACTCCGTTTGCACCCACTTAATACAACCAGCACAATTTCTAGCACAACACAGCACATGAAGAGGATGTGATCTCATGCTCGTTGGTACACAAACACTCGATGAGTGAGCAATTCCGTATGAACAGAACAAATTATCTCAACCTTGAAGCACCCATCTCCTTTAATTTCAGTAAAGATACTTGCTTTCTATAAAAAGTCATAATTAATCTTGCAGCATACCAGGGTATATGCGGGACCACGATATGGAGAATCGATAAGCATCAAACCCAAGCTTTGTAATAAGATCTATGTCTTCCTGCATAACCAGTAATCAGATCAAAGAAAGAAACTTTTAGGGAGAGGCCAAAAAAAAAAGACGATGACCCAGGACGACTGTCAGACGAGGAAGAAAGGCAACGAGAGATAGTGATGAAATTAGAGCTCAAACTCAAAACTAAGAACCACGCATCTAGCACTAGCAGCCCACTTTTTTCTCTGTCAAATACAACAAAGAAAGGATAGAGAAGATCCCTCACATCTTAATACAACAAAGCAAGGGTTTCGGCGTCGGCGAGGCGGAGGCGAGGGGTGGCGAAGGCGACGGCGAGGCGGAGGCGCGTCGATCGGAGGGCGGCAGCGGACTCCACGAGAAGGCGCACTCGTCGGAGAAGAAGGCGGAGCCGACGAGGTATGTGCTTCAAGTTTAGCCTTCAGTGCTTGAGTTGTGTTCAACTGTCGTGTTTTTGGGGCTAAAGTCTAAACCCTAAAGCGTTTGTGTTTTTGGGTTTTGAACTTGTTTCCGGTCGAACAATGTTCGAACACGACCCGAACACAAAACACATTTTATTTGCTTGTTTTATATTTGTTACCCGAACACGACCCGAACACAAAACACGTCAATACATGTTTTGTGTTCGGGTCGTGTTTCGGGTCGGGTCGGGTCGGTTCAGGTCGGGTCTTTTTGACACCCCTAACTTGGATTACAAGTGTGGGAGATGAAACTTCTGAATGGATTTTCACATTACGTGAATGTGTTGTTTCTTGGACGAGTAAGAGACAAATGTGCATAATTCACTCAACTATGAAATTTGAATCGTTGCTTTAGCAGAATTTGGGAAAGAGGCTAAATAGACTATGAATTTGTTATTGAATATCAAATTGTGGCATAATCCTATGCCTCCTATTTCTATCCACTGTGATAGTTAGGCTACTTTGGCAAGAGCCTAATAATATCTATAATGGTAAGTCTTAGACATATTAGTCTAAGACATGAGTATATGAGACAATTGATTAAAGATTGTACTATAACAATTGTTTACATGAGGTCAAGTAATAATCTTGCCGATCCTTTGACGAAGGCTTTACTAAGACATATGGTAATAATGACCTCATAAGAAATGGGGCTGAAACCCTTTAATTGAAATCACCAATAATGGTAACCCGACCTTTTTCTAGAACATCACTAGTTACAAGGTTTAATGGGTAAGAACAAGTTATTGAATGTGATTTTTTGATACTGACGTAGCCCTTATATGAGAAGTCAGTATCGCCTGTTACGTGTTGTAGGTTGAATTGAATTCTTAATGAAGTATAGTACAAACTTTTAATGTGTTGATAGTAACAAAAACACATGGTAGATACTTCACCTATATGAGCTTAGAAGTGGTGCCGCTTCTTACGAAAGTTAGGGTTGCTTTCTAGAGAGCTCATGAAACAGGATCAAGCACAAGGCCATAATAGTGCGGAGCAATATAGAACTTCTCGCTGAAACAAAATGTTATTGTATGTGTAGTATATCCGGTTCTATTATATAAAAGTACAAGTTTAAACATTATTAGCTTTATCAAAAAAAAAAAGTACAAGTTTAAAGCCGAGCTACTTGTCACTTTGATGAGCTTTGAGATGCTTGCACTAAGTAAAGGTTTAACTCAAAAGAGACCTTTATGTATGTATATTAATCTCACGGAAATTTTGGCTGTATATTTCTAACGTTTTATTTTTTGTTTTATAAACAAAAATGGGGTAATGTTGGTAATTTGTTTATAAAACAAATGAAGAGGTGTCTTGTCCCACATCGAAAAGATGTGAGTGCGTACGTGGACGAGATTTGGCACTAATCGACAATCATTAATTTTATTTATTGAAAATTCGGATTTAATTTTATAAAAAATTAACTATTAAGTCTTGTTGAAACAGTGCGACTGTTCACGAAATGTTACAATTATTTTTTATTTGTTATTTATTTAATTTCGAATTTATTATGCTCTTTTTAACGTAACTTTTGAGACATACTTGTTCATTTTGTAACCTTTCCTGAAAGGTTGCCTTTGTTCTTTTGTAATCTTTTGAAGAGTTGCCTCTATTCGAAAGAAAAATTCAAAAGAAAAATATAAGTACGTTTGTTTTGAGATCAAACATATATTTTCTTCCATTTTTTTTTTTTCGTTTTCTTTCGAGAGAAACTATAGCCATTGTTTCCAATTGTTTTCCATGAGAGACCCTCGAGAAATACTAGAATTGCTATCTAGTATTCTCATCCGAGACTTTGTTGTATCCTAGAGGATTTTTGCCAGTGACCATTAGCAACGTTGTGGGGCAAATAAATCCTTAAAGAAAGTCAAAGTCCGACTTGAGTACTCTAACGATCCGACTTCATTGTTCTACCCAAGACGAAGCCATATTTTCACAACAAGATATAATTGAATAGGATAAGAATTTGATGAAGAGAAAATCACTGTGCATGTTTTCAACTCGAAGACCAGCGTGTACAGCCGCAAATTGGAGGTTCCTGGCCTCAGGGGACTAAGGTCTGGAGTCACTTGAGACAGGCCCTCAACCTCGGCGTCGGTTGCCACCTCTATTTTTTCATTTTTCTTTCATTTTTCTTTTCCTCTCGTGTCTCCATCATGGACTTGTTGGAGAACTTTCGATGAAGTCACAGGCCCTTGATTGGGGTGATGCCCTCGGTGAATTTCTTCATTGACAGAGCGATTCTCTCATTATCTATGTTACATTCAGACATTTACTAAATACTGAACATCATATTGTGAATCACCTCAGTGTCTTATCCAACTTTTATCCTAACAAAGAAATCTCAACGATCGAACACGGTCCTAATGATTCAACACATCTCTAGTTCGATATCCAAACGAATCGATCAATCTAAGAATGAATGGTACCTCAAGAAAATAAGAAACAAAAGTAAGAAGCTTTCCTTCCCGTCATCTCACGCGAGGTTGATTTCAATCTTTTGAAAATATCTCACTGGAAACAAATCCAGCTCCATCCAAGGTTGATTTCAATTTTATTTTTTTTCCACAATCTTTGGTTAGCCTCAAACGTTCGAGTCTTCTTTCTGACCCCTCTCTGTCAAAGCCAAACCCGCCGCGTTAAGAAAGCTGTCCTGGAAAATTCCGCCCGCGACTGTAGTTTCTTCGCCGTTTACACGAAGAAGAACGGGTCCTGGCTCGTCATGTTTCTTCATCTTCTTCTCTTCTATATATCCATGCCCATGCAGTTTCCTCGACATATCCATGCCTCGGAGTCGGCGAGGCCGTTCCTGTTCAGCCACGTTTTTTGCGAATCACAAAATTCGCAACGCGATCAAGTATCTAGCATCAGCTGTTCTGAGAGGTGGCGGACCAACAGAGTTTTGCATTTTTTAATTCTTTAGACCATGGCTCATGACTTACTAACCCTACAAACGTCTATGGTACCATCAGAGATCTACATATAGTATTACCCAACGTACTATGTAACAAATAGATGCACCTTGATTGCAAAAAAAATATAGAAATGACTATATGCAATCACGATTTGTCATTGCAACAATTGAATCCAACGAAACATGCCCAACATGAATGAAATGACAATGACCATGCTTTATAATCCAAATCATGGTGACGCACATGGCACCAAAGATGCCTAATTAATTAGTCATTCCCCTTGGGTGCAATTTCTGTGTAATCAGGGCATTTTTTTTTTTTTTGGTCGGAAATGATATTTTCTTTCATTCATTAAGTACGGGAATTACAAGAAGTCAACGGGTAAGATTCCACACATAAAATTTCCAAGAGAGCGTAATCAGGGCATTTACACACGTAAATTTTTCTCTTGCAAACTTGGAGATATACTTGTATTTCATTCTTCTCTAATTGAACCAATGTTTTTCAGTAATTATACGCTACTTTCCTAAAACGTTATAACGCTTGCATATCTTGCAAATTTTATTGAACATTGTCGAATTTTTCTTCAGTTGAATTGTCGTTGCGGCCATCCGATTCACCATTGACCCGCCATGATCTCGTTCGATGGTTGGCGCTCTCGCTTGTCCCCGTCGTTTACTGTCCTTGCAGTTTGTTGAAAATCCCACTCCATTCTCGAGGGTTCAAAGTCGATGTCCGATGAGGGTGATCGATTTCTTTTTCCAAGTCTTTTGGCCGACGTTCGAGTCTCTCTATAACCTGCTCTGTCGAGAAACCAATGAGTTTCCACGTCTATATTTCCATTAAGATTCTCGAGTCTTGATCTGATCTTGACAGGGACAATGCATTTTCCTAAATTCAAGGCCTGCTCAGCGTAAACTGTAAACTGAAACCAGGACCACCGAACTTTCTTTCGTCAACATCGCCATGCAACTTCCTGGAAATTCCATTGATGAGGCGGCGCGGGTTTATTTGAATGGACAAGTCCGACTGGCTTAGACTGTTTGACTGGGATGTTTGAGGCCACTTGCTCTTGTGAGAAAATGCCCCAGTTCAAGCCCACCTGCACTATTAGTAAACCCACAAGACCGAAGTCTTTTGCTCTCTCTCTCCGTCGAAAGCGAGAGCTCAGTTTAGGCTTTGATTTGTACAGAGGCACGCCAGGGAAGAGAGGTGAGCCGTGAATGATGGTCGGAGACGGAGGAAAGAAGGGGAAAGGGGACGACGAAAATTCGGAGCAAATGGACGAGGAGCTCGTTCCCTCATCTGAGAAGCCCCAAGAAATCCATGATGAGCTTGAAAAGGTACATAATCAGGCTTCGCGCTGTGTACCCATTTCACCAATCATGTGAAGTTCTCGCGTCTCTCTCTTTTGTTTTTTCCCGTTTTAATTGCATGTGAGTTTCTAAAGGTCAACAAAAAGTTTGGGAACTACCCCAGTTCTTTTGGCCCTGTTTGTGAGTTGAGTTCTTGAATTCCTCTTCTTTTTCTAGAATGTCTTGGTGTAAAGAGTTGTTTTTGTTTTCCCTGTCTTAGTTTCATTTTCTACCCTCGTTACTTGATAATCATGGAAGCAAATTAGCATTTTGCTGCCTTCTTGATAGAAACTCACTGCAATGTCGATGAAGAATAACCAGCTTTTGGAAATTTCGGCAGCAGATTTTAATTGCCATGATGCCGCCGATTGTAATGATGAACAACTTTTAGTGACCCTTCTGTGCATCTGCATCGTCATTGGAGCGCTGGAATTTGTTAGGTTAATTACGACGGCGTATCTCTTATGATCGTGTTAGTCAATCTGTCTGGTTTTGGTTTGTGTATTGACCGATCAATAAGGAGGCCAGCGATAAATTTTTGGAGATAGACCAAAAACATAACAAGAAATGCAAGCCGGTACCATGCTAGTTAATCTGTCTGGTTTTGGTTTGTGTGTCGTTGAGGCTGTCTTTATATTCATTAGACTTTCTATTCATGCGTTGCGACTCTCCACCCACTTCTTCATTACGAGATCAGCTTCTTCCATTGGTTCAGTGATGCTTAGCATGAAGATGTTACCACTGAGATCCAGGACGAGTTGGTTTTTTCTCTTAATAAGCTGATGAGAGTTGATCTTGCTGCAAATAATATGTTCTTGGAACGTTGCAGATTGCAGACACCAAGGAGGATTTGGGGGCGAATTCTCGTACTCTTTACGAGGTGGTAACCTCTTAATTTCTTTGCTCCGTTTTATTAATTAGGCCGTGAAGCTTCTATGATTATACTAATATGTTGAATGATCATCTTGGCTCAGGGTACGATTGGAATGAGAGCTAGACCGGTACACGTGAGCTCCTTTTCGGGCCTCCATCAGAAGTCGCTTGCTTCCTTGCTTTGTTGTTGTTTTTTTTTTTTTTCTTCTTTTGAGACCTTGAATTGCTTTTATGGCAGTTCCTTGCCATTGTGATATCCAATGTCTGCAATTAGATGGAGGATTTAATGTGAGTTGGAACTTACATAGTCTGTAAGGATAATTGCAATGTTTGCAATTTGATGGAAGATTTAATGTAAGTTGGAACTTATATAACCTATAAGGTTCATTGGATATTTCATAGTTTCGGATATCCCTTTTTTAGTTCAGAGCTAGGATATCTCTCATGAGAAAATGCCTGAAAACAGCATGTTTGCTAAGCCGAAAAGGAATAACTGACTAGCAATTCCGATATTTCCATCTTCATAAGAAGAGCAAGCAATGCTGGCATTGCATTAGTGGATCAAAATTTCATAACACCATCATGCGTTTCCCTCGTCCTGTGCAGGTACAAACAAGTTTGTCTTTCGTCAATCCTCGTGAAGGCCAGGCCGCATGGAGCGCCGCATCATACAACCAAGTCACCAAGGAAGAGACGGTGGCAGCCTACGTGTACAAGATGGACAGGCCGTGGCTGAGGCCAGACGAGGTGAGGGTGGAGATCCGGCGGGGCGGTGCCCTCTGGGTGATCGGCCAAGGAGACGAGCCCGTCAAGGTGGAGCTGCCGTCAAGGGGCCAATTGGAGATGAGGGTGAGCGAGGCCACGGCTTCCATGAATGCCGACTGCGTGCTCACCATCACGATTCCCAAGAGAGACCAGCCTTGGAAGTGGTACCAGTACAAAGATTTGGTGTTCGCATGGTTCAAAACGGTCCATGTTGCGGTTTCTAGCTAAATTGGTTTTGACATCGTCATAGCACTGCAAGTCCGGCCTTTACTCTTTAGAATGGACTCGACATGATCCTTTCATTTATAATGACCTGTGTTCTCTTTTTAACAATGTTGGCATTTATAAAGACTGGTCAATAAGACTTTGTTTCCATAAGTGATTTATCTGATTTTTAAGTGGTTTTCACAAATGAGCCATAATTCACGATTTTACTTCAATTAGAAACCTTCGCGACTTGTAGAATTTTGTCAATGGATATAATATGTGGAAATGTCCGTGACTTGAATGTCCAATGCCTATGTCTACATAAGAGGACTATGAATCCTAGTTAAAATATACAAATATGTGAATGTAGACACATTCGTATGCATGTGCGTGCCGAAATACTAAGAAGCGGCAAAAAGCATCCACCCAATGGGATACTTTCCGAAGAAGATCCCACAAGTGATCTCCAAAATGGTTCATAGGCTAATTTCTCAACTTATATGATTAGTTAGATTTAATAAATGGGTTTAAAATGATAAAATTAAACATTATATGGATGTTAAATGAGTTTACAATATATATATAGAACTACCTCATCTCTATAACTCTATCTTCATTATCTCTCGATCTAGTGCCTGCTCACTTTACACTCTCACCTCAATTTAAATATGCGTTTTCCTATATTGAGTAAAATATGAAAGTGTTCTAACGATATGAGTCACGATACATGGAAATGGGTCTAAATTAGTCTAAGATAGTTTGCAAATTGGGACTTCAATGTACTCATTTTTTGTTCGTCTCACTCATCTCTTCTATGTATATGTGTGTGCGATGCTAACGGATATCGAACTCCGAACCTAGTACTTTCCGGCCCCATCCTCTAATCCCTTCACCAGTAAGGCCGCATGGCAGTGGGCCTTCATTGTGCTCAGTTCATTTGTGTAAGAAGCCCACAGCTACTTGTCAAACTAAGTCAACTCATCAACTCAGAGTCAATGAGTGTCGACCAGCCGCCTTTCGAGGAGAGGAAAAAACCTCTCCGCCGACGTCCCCATCTATTTTAAAAGAGGGAAGCATTTCGGGCATTTCGTCGGAGAATCACAAATCCAAAGGGCGATCGAGTAGCTCATCAGCCATCTTGAGAGAGGGGGAAAAGAATTGAGTTCCCGGCCGCCACTTCACGGCGAGACACCAGGTTTCCATTGGTCTCCCCACTCGACAATGCCTTATTCCGAAGCGAGTTGGGGACAATGCTATGATCACCAAAAAATAATCAACTTTTGATTAAATAATTGACAAGTGACATTATTTGTTGATAATAGTAGAGTTTGATAAACAACAGAAGTCATCATAAAAAAACAATCAATAACTTGAAAAGTATGACGACTCGTTAAGAAAGTTATCAACGGTAATCAAACATTAGTTACCAATGGGGAAAATTGTCCAAAAAAGTTTAAACCTATTGTACAACTGTTAATTTAATCCTAAAATTTTTAATTTTGCTGATTTAGTCATAAACCTTTCAAATATGTCAATTTAGTCCTAAAAATTTTGATAATTTATCAAGTTAGTCCTAAACATTTTAATGATTTGTCAATTTAGTCTTTCCAACCAATTTTAATCGGAAATTGCTAATGTTGATAATTTTTACAATTTTTATTCTTTTCTTTTTTATTCTTTTTTTTTCTTCTTCCCTTTTTCGTGCCGGCCATTGTTGGGCCTTGTTGATGGCCGGGTCTCCAACCTTAAGCATCAGCGTCGCTCACTTGATGCCAGTGACCTCCATTGGCCATCGATGGGTCCAACAATGGCCGGTAGAGAGAAAAAGAGGAAAAGGAAAAAGGAAAGGAAAGGAAAATAAAAGAAATTTTTTTAGAAAATATTACAAAATTGTCCATGTTAGTAGTGGCCTGTGCGACGTAGGATGGTTGATTCTTACTAGACTATCCCGTTAACAATTTCTAACTAAAATTGGTTGGAATAACTAAATTAACAAATCATTGAAAAAATTTTGAACTAAACTGACAAATTATTAAAAGGTTCAGGACTAAATTAATAAATCAGCTAAATGTTTAGGACTAAATTGACACAATTGAAAACTTTATGACTGAATTGGCAATTCATTAGAAGGTTTAGAATTAAATACAATTAAAAGATTTATGATTGAATCGACCGTCATACAATAAGTTTAGGACTTTTTGGACAACTTTCTTGTTATCGATGAGAATCTTCAGTGGGATGAAGTCATAAATATCAATATGTAACTGTTGAGTAGCGGTATTTTCTAATATATATATATATAACTTTCTTTAGATAATACTATGAAATTATAAATAATGTAACTTCTTGTAATCGCAAATGGAATTATAAAGATATTTGTCTTGAAGATAGGATAAGTAAGTTATCTTTTTAAATTCAATAACCATTTATAACCATTGATTGTGGATTATAAATAGCGACATCGTACTCATTGTCATAGACACCTAATCAATCATAAAACTCAATGTTCTTTGCAAATTTATCTTTATCTTTATTTTTTACAATTTACATGGCCGGACACGATTTTTCCCAATCTTTGTACCAATTTTCTTATCATTTACTTTCTTATTCAAAATCAACAAAGAACCCTTCACAACCTTTATCGGTTCACTTATAGATCCATCCATATTTTTAAAGGTTCTTCATTAGTAACTCATTGACAAAACAGATGTCGTACCGCCTGATCTCCAAGGAAGGGATGGCGATGGACCACGCTTACAAGGTTGGCAGGCCATGGCCAGTGGAGGAGGTGAGGGCGAAGATCTGGTCGGGACAGGCCTTGCAAGTGATCGTGGGAAGGGATGCTCTAATTGCCAAGGTAAGGTTGTCAAGGGCTTATAAGGCGAGGATGACCAAGACCATGGCTTTGGTGAACCGAGGTAGCGTGATCACGGTCAAAGTGCCCAAGCGAGACTCCCCTTGGAAGTGGCACAAGGACATTAAATTTAGGTTCAAAACTACTCGCATTAAGATTTTGAAAAATAATTGAGGAATAGTATTTTGTCCGTGATGCCATCAATTGTCATACCACAACAGAAAGGGAGGATAGGGATGGAGATGGTGGCTTATAATGTTAGTCGAATGGAGACATTTGAATATTTATATAAAACAAAGCTTATTAGCAGTGGATTAATGTATTCATTTCGTGACCCGTGATTTCAGTGTATGAGAGAGGCATTGAGTGTTGATTTGAACATGTGCTTTTCATATTAATTGTGTACGGTTTTAGTTTCTCTAAGCAACTTTTTATAATTGTTTTCTATAACTTTTAAAACGGTGGCCAACCCTAGCTCCGCGCTGATTCACTTTTCCTTTTTCCACAACCTTCCCTGGTCAACGTTTTCGTGTCACTTTCCAACCCTTCTCCGTCAAGAAACCAGGAAATTTCCCCGTCTATTTCCATTAATGGCTTTCGCGATTCTGATGCGGTTCTGACAGGGACAATAAAAATTTCTTAATTCGAGGCCTGCTCAGGAAATCCAAACCCCCGAACTTTCTCCCCTCAACGTCACCGTGCAAGTTCCTGGAAGTTTCCCCAGAAGCGCGAACGTACGCCCACGCCAACTGCGTAGTTTCTTCCCCAGTTTCGCGAAGAACAAGACTTCTAGCTCTTCTGTCGTCTTTCTCGGTCTTCTTCTGTTCTACACGCCCAAACCCATGGAGTTTCTTCCAATGAATTCCGCAACCCGGAGTCAATGAGGCGGCTCTCGTTCAGCAGTCGTCGCACCATCGTACTCAAGTTGTTGTCGCGGCCCGTCGCCCTGCGCAGAACCGTCTTCGTCAAACACGGAGCGGAACAGAGACCGATGTTCGCCGCGGACGCTGGTGGCGAACCAGTCGGCGATCGGCGAGTGGACCAGTCGGCCATCACTGCTTGCTGGGTTTCGCTCAACTCAGTCCAGTCGAGTGGGGCAGACGTCGCTCATCGTCGTCGTCGAATGTCTCAAATCGTCATGTATTTCGTCGAATTAGATGGTGTCAGCTTTCGACGAGATTCGATCGGATCGTGCGGCAAGCAACTGGCCATCGAAGCTCCCTCATCTTCCAGACTCGCAGCCTTGGAACTTTCGGTGGGTGAGTAGAAACAGAGACAGGCGAAGCATCCCGTTTATACGAGGTTCTTCAGTGAGCTTCAAAGTCTTCCTCGGAGAACCTCGCGCCGCGCCACGTCTGCCAGGTCGGTCGTTTCTTGCCGATAAACTGTAAAAATGGGTCTTGATTCATTCTAGATTTGCCTATTGATTTCCGCTCTGCTTCGTTTCATAGTCGTGCTTAGTATAGCGCGCCGCCGTTCGCCGCCGAGCGGATCTCCGTTCGTGTTTACACGTGACGCCGAGCTTCATCGCAATTCCGGAGAACATGGGCCGGCGAGGTATTGGCTGATCTACTGTTTTAATCGTGCGGTACGTTCGGTTAAAGTCTCGAATGAGGATTTTATGGTGTGAGCAGCCACTGGAGTGTTGGAGATTTTGGCTTTAAATGATTTGGTTACTTGAAATTACTGCTGATTGAGTGAGTCACTGGAGGTGAGCAGAAAGGACGAACAAAGGAGAAAAGAGAGGGGAAAAAGTAGAAGGTGGATGATAAATAAAGATGAGAAAGTACTTGGCATAAAAAAACTATATATAAAAAAATATATATGTAATAAGAAAGATTAAAAAATTAAATATTAGATTGCATTTAGGTGTTCCATGACTTGTTTCATTATTAGTTTAGTATTCATCACTAGTTTCACTCTCGTCATATTAGAATTTGTCATTCACTATATAGATTAACAAATTTACATTTATTTAAGATCTCACGATAAAAGTTTTCATAGAGAAATAAGGTATTGAAAGAGCGTGACATTAATTTGACATAACCAAGTATTATATTTAGAATCTTGGGTTTGTGGGAGTAAGGCGTACCCTAGTGTCTTACTTGAGCTCCTCTGTGGCCTCTATTAGGTTAGTGGCAGCTGTTAAAGTAAAAATAATTTTCACAGTTAATCGAGGAAATCAAGTTGCGATCGGTAGGATTTGAGAGAGTCCAACTAAGCACAAGAGCCACCTCACATTCGCACTTGCTTGGCAATCCGTCAAACCTTCCTTGGGGTTCGCCTCATAAGGGTCACAACAATGAGCGTGTGGCGTCCCATTCCATCTCCTCGCCTGACTATGCCTCATCCTGGGGCGAGCCGAGGATGACATTGTAGCACCTAGTCTCCGAGGAAGAGACGAAGATCAAGTATGTGTACTAGGTGGATAGGACTTGGCTGGAAGAGTAGATAAGGGTGGACATTATGAAGGGATGGGACTTGCAAGTGACCGCCGAAGCATTGATGCTTCATTGGTCAAGGTGAGGTTGCTGGGGAATCGTAAGGCGAGGGTGAGCAGGACCGTGGCTTCAATGAACTGCAATGTTTTGATCACAGTTAGTACCACTATGCTAACACATTGGATTCAAATTCGAGACTAAGCACATTGAGATTTCCTCCTCCTTCCCCCTCCCCCAATGCCACATATTGTCACACTGAGTTTGATGTCACATTGATGGGATAGGAGGTGGAGGATCGAGATGGAAGGGGTGGCAAGAGACATCTGACTTGCAAAATATTTTAGTTTATCTGAATATTAGTCAAATCGAAATGTTTGGATATTTACATAAAAAAAAAAGTTCATAAATTGTAAATTACTGTGTGATTTAGTGACAAAGTGGTGTGAGTTCAGTGTATGAGGGGCAATATTGAGTGTTTTCTTTCTTTTCTTTTCCTTTTCTTGGATTTTTTTGTGTTTGTTTTGTGGAGGGGGGGGCGATCAACATTGAGTGTTTATTTGAATGATTGTTTTTCATAAATCATGTACTGTTTTATTTTTCCTAAAATATGGTAACCATT
Organism: Eucalyptus sideroxylon x Eucalyptus melliodora; assembly: GCA_016097485.1. NCBI lineage: Eukaryota > Viridiplantae > Streptophyta > Magnoliopsida > Myrtales > Myrtaceae > Eucalyptus > Eucalyptus sideroxylon x Eucalyptus melliodora. The sequence goes on from CM027825.1 coordinate 7,739,778, forward strand.
TGCATTTCTTACAACTTTTATTGAACATCATAATTTACAAATTCACATTTTAAAATATTTTTTTGACTACTTAAGGTGAAATAGTGACCGAGGCCAATTGTGCCCAGACCTGACATGTTGGCCAGCACAATCCTATGAAAAACCCTTACAACACAACATGACACAACAAGCGCACAAAATGTGAACATAAATATGTCAATGAACACAATGGTGATATAATTCAAATGGAGATGTGGAATTTTATTGAGAATTCTTCATCTGCATTGAAACTCCACCATTGGCGTTGCAACCACTCAATTCAACCACGGCGAGTCTCTTTAAATGAATGGTAACCATTTGCATTTCTTACAACTTTTATTGAATATCATAATTTACAAATTCACATTTTTAAATATTTTTTTACTACTTTAGGTGAAATAGTGGCCCAGGCCTTGTGCCTAGACCTGGCATGTTGGCCAGCACAATCCTATGACGAACGCTTACAACACAACATGACACAACAAGCGCACAAATGTGAACATAACTATGCCAATGAACACAATGGTGTTATAATTCAGATGGAGATGTGGAATTTTATCGAGAATTCTTCATTTGCATTGAAACTCCACCATCCGCATTGCAACCACTCGATTCAATCATAGCCAGTCTCTTTAAATGAATGATACTCTCACTTATCCTAGTCATTAACTGTTAATGAGTCTTAGGGCCTATTTCTTGCCGGCCCTAGCTACACAACATGCACATAAAATATGAATATGAATATATGCCGATGAACACATTGACGACGTAATTCAAAACGAGAGGTGGAATTTTATCGAGAATTCTTCATTTGCGTTGAAACTCCACACAACCACTTGATTCACCATTAAACTGCCATGAGTCTCGTCGAATGAATGGCACTCTTACTTATCCTGGTCTCTCATTGTTAATGAGTCTTAGGGCCCGCATCTTTCTTGCTTTAGCTACACAACACGAACATAAAATGTGAGAATGAATATATGCCGATGAACACATTGGCGATGTAATTCAGAAGGAGAGGTGGAACTTCATCGAGAATTCTTCATCCGCATTGAAACTCCACCATTCTCTTTGCAACCACTCGATTCACCATTAAATCGCCATGAGTCCCATTGAAAGAATGGCACTGTCACTTATCCTAGTCTCTTGTTGTCAAAAAGTCTTAGGCCCGCTTCTTTCCAACCCTAGCTACACAACACACACATAAAATGCGAATATCAATATATGTCGATGAACACATTGACGAAGTAATTAAGACAGAGAGGTGGAATTTTACTAAGAATTCTTCATCCGCATTGAAAATTCACCATTCTTGTTGCAACCACCCGATTCACCATTAAACAGTCGTTATTCTTGTTGAATATATGGCACTCTCACTTATCCTAGGCATTTTATGGTCAATTAGTTTTAAGGTATGTTTATTGCACTAAAAACTTCTTGTCACTAGAAAATATTTTCAAGAAATTCAATTTCAAAGAAAGTAAACTATTTCATGGCAATTGTTTATGTTGAAAAGAAGATGAAAAACTTGGTTTCATGGTATTTAATAAAAGGTTAAAACACCAAAAGTAGCTTGTATTGTTAGAATTGACATTTGATAACTAAGAAGCTGGAATCGACATCTTCTTTGTTTATTCTGTAATCTATCATAATCACAGGAATTACAAAGAAGAGATAGAGCAGAGAAGATAAGAACAAAAAAGGAAAATGAATTCCTTCTCATCCGAAGAGGAAATAGTTTTTACCAAACCAACCTTGTTTCGGTCCATGGAAATTGTCTTCCATTGATCAGAAAGTTTCCAATTATCTAAACGCTGAAAAGTCCGAACAACAATTTCTCGACAATGGTCCTTTCATCGACCAAATCGGCCTTTGATGAACGGAAACAATTGACTTGCACCTGAAATCGATCGGTCAACGTTGGAGTCTCTTCTAACCCGTCCAGCAAGGAAACCCGAGTAAATTTCCACGTCTATTTCCAAGGGCTTTTCTCAATTCCGATGCCTGGTCCGGACAAGGACAAACGCTTTTCACTCTCCTAGGCCGGCGCAGCATATAAAAACTAACACACACGTAGCATATTCCGAACCGGCAAGCTCTCCTCCTTCGTTCACATCACCCTGCAACTTCCTGGAAGCTCCGTTGACGACCCAGGATAGTGTAAACAAAGCGACCTTATTGCATTAAAGAAGAAAACCCACCTGCCAGTTGCCGCCCGCAAGCGTTTCTACGCACGCCACAGTGTAGTTTCCCCGCTATTTACACGGAGAACAAGACTTTTTCCAGCTCCTTCGGCGCTTATATATCCACGCCCCATGTCGCTCGATCAAAATCGAATCCTTCCTAACAGCTCGAGTCGGTGATCCAAACCCACTCCCGCCTTCTTCCTCCCTTGTCTTGTGTTTCCCTCTGTCTGCATCTCTGGGGCATTCCATTGAACACTACAGAAGGCCAACGCTTATGGGCGTTCGGGCCTACAGCTGCAACATCATCCACAGACTGAACAAAAAGACCAGGCGATGGAACACGATCCGGACCTCCTCATCGACACAGTCCCGCTTTTGGGCATCGTCGCCTTCCTGGTGCTGGTCAACTCGGTAATCTTTCTGCAAGACTACTATTCCTCCCTCCGCTGCCTCGTTCACCTCCCCTGGCTCTTGGTCGTGACGAGACGCGGTTGTTGCGCACGCAATGCAGAAGCAGCCCCCGACTGCCCAGGCGAGCGATGCCGGCCTGTCCATGAGCCGAGAATCAGGGAGCCATCCCCGCCGGTGGCCCCAGCTCCGGCCCGCGGCAGCCGGAGAGTCCTCCAGGATGAGGGCGCGGCCCTCTCCAGGGGCCAGGTGAAGATGGTGATGGAGAGGCTGGGGATCTACGGCGTCGCTGAGGACCCGGACGGCGAGCAGCTGCCGGAGCGGATCGGGGCGACCGAGATCGCTCGGGTGTTTGACGAGGAAGAGGTGAGCCTGGAGGAGGTGAAGGAGGCATTCTACGTGTTTGACAGGAACTGCGACAGTTTCGTGGACGCCGGAGAGCTAAGGGACGTGCTCCGGGCCCTAGGCTTTGCAGATTTGTCCGAGTCCCAGTGCGGTGATCTGATCAGAGCCTTCGACGAGAACGGGGACGGGCTGATTGATTTCAGGGAATTCACCAAGCTTGTGCAGAGGAGCTTCCGGCAGTAGAAGCCTCGGGGCGGCGGCGCAGCCGTCTGTGTTACATGCATAGGATCTCGACACTGGTGTTTGAGGTTTTTTGGAAGCTCGACAAAGGCCGTGATGCCGACCACCCGCACCGGGTCCGTGTTCGGGTCGGGTCGAACCAGACGATCAATGTTGACATTTTGTATCAAGATGGATGCGTGTGTAGATAGATCGTCCTTCAGATGTTGGTTGATGTTGTTGAAATGAATAAATTATATCTTCCTTTCCATCTGTTGATGCTGCCCTGGCCCTCCTAACAATGCGAAGCACCCTCGAAACATCGGAAATGTAGTTCATTTTCATATTTTCCTTTTAAGAAACAATGCGAATGAGTTAATAAAAAAACGACAGAAGAAATGTTGATTATTGACCTGCAATGATTTGAAACAATCAAATTTGAGCGCATTCAAATTCCAAGCTACTATGGTCCTTAGATTAAGGATGATGGGTCCCAAACTTGGAACTTACCTTATTAAAATCAATTCTCAATTTTTGAAATCTGAAATGTACATATTTGTCTGGAAACTGACCTCGGCACCTACCCTTTTTTGGTTGTTGTCAGGCTCTAGGTCTACTCTAGAACTTATTTTTCTTTAATTATTATTTCGGTTTCATTTTTTACAATAAAATAATAGGAGCCACGAGCGAGGGCAAGTCAAGAACAAGTGAGGATTGCAAGACTCAAACAAGCCACAAGGGAGCAAGGAAAAGGGTAAGTTTCCAAGGAGAGAGAAAGTCGTAAATTGTCTCGGTGAGGTTGGAGAGGGTAGAGAAAGAGAGAGATTGAGAAAAATTAGGATTTTTAGGTTTTAAGAAATTGGTTCCAAATTTAGTCCAATTATTCCTATTCCCTAGTAGTTCTTTACTTGGAACTAGGAATTGGACCAATTCCAATAGGTATCTAGAAGGGGATCGATTTTCAAGGTGGCCCAGTTTGATTCTCGAGTAGAATCGATCTAGTCGTTGCGAACTCCAGGATTTTATAGTCTTGTACTTTTAAATTTATGATTCTTCATCCTTGTTACACAAATCAAAATTTCTACCTGAATCGTCATTGAACCCGTTTAACAGTCAAAGATCAACCTTTGAGGAAAGATTTTTCAATATTTGGCTCAAATCTCGATTCCCAAAGAAACAAAGGCGTTCTTGACAAAGATTCAACGAGTAACCTCACTGCATCCAACTCGATAGCAGCCTTTACGCTAGCAAGCTCATTTTATTGGAGTTACAGGAGAATTATCAAAAAAGTCCTAAACTTTTTGCAATTGTGTCAATTTAGTCTTAAACTAATTTTTTTAGCCAATTTAATCATAAACCTTTTATAATTGTGTTAGTTCAATCCTTTCGGCCAAAATTGGTCGGGTGGTACTGGTGTGGCAATCAGCCATATTTTTTTAAATAATATTTTATTTTATTCAAATTATTGTATTAATTTTCTAATTTTTTTACCTTTTTTTCTCCTTTTTTTTCCCTCCCTCCTCTTCCCTCTTTCTTCCTTCGGCTCCGACAACCGACTAGCCCTCACCGGTTGCTGAACTAAGGCGGCTAGGCGAGCCCCTGTTGGATTTGGTGAGGGCTCACCTTGCCAGATCTAGCGACGGTGAGGCAAGCACGCAAGCGAGGGCTAGCCGATCGCCGAAGCCAAAGGAAGAAAGAGGGAGGAGGAGGGAGGGGGAAAAAAGAGAGAAAAAGGTAAAAAAAGATTAAAAAAAATTTAATAAAATAATTTGGGAAAATAAAATATTATTAAAAATTTTGTTGCCAATGCCAGCCAACGCTGATGTGACCACCGGCCAACTAATTTTTACCGAAATGACTAAACTAGCACAATTGTAAAAGGTTTAGGACTCAATTGGTTAAAAAAATAAGTTTATGATTGAATTGGCACAATTACAAATGGTTTAGGACTTTTTTGATAATTATCCCTTGGAGTTACAATAGTCTATCCACCACCCCAAAATCCAAGCATCTATCATTTCTTCATTAATAGCTTGATTGTCGCCTAATCAATAACCGTCATTCCAACAAAGAAAGATGGCAGGAGTCTTCCTACTAATAGGAGGAAATCTCCACCTTGAAGGAAAGCTCACCATGCCAAAATATGCATAAACCATTGCTCTAGCTACCAAGTTAATTCATCTTCACCACTTATCGACTTAAGCATCGAGAGTCAATCTAGATCATAAACTTAGATTTCTTGACCCTATTCTTTGTGGGTGTAGGTCAATTTCTTGATGCTCACTCTGTGAGATCAGGTCCAAGCATCAACACTCATAATTTATCTTTGATTCATTTTATGATATTTCAATGGTCTCATTCTCCTTACTATAGGTGAAAAGTAGGTCATCAAATGGGCAGACTAGGTAAAAAATGATCCGATCCAAACATATAATGTAATTTTGGTGGCCCATACCCAACCAAATAAGCACTCTTCCTCTTTAAATCATGGTATATAGAGAATGGATCGTCTTGCTAATTTCTTGATGTTCACTCTGTGAGATCAGGTCCAGGCATCAACACTCATAATTTATCTTTGATTCATTTTATGATATTTCAATGGTCTCATTCTCCTTACTGTCGGTGAAAAGTAGGTCGTCAAATGGGTAGACCAAGTAAAAAATGATCCGATCCAAACATATAATGTAATTTTGGTGGCCCGTACCCAACCATATAAGCACTCTTCCTCTTTAAATCATGGTATTTAGAGAATGGATCGTCTTGCCAAGTCAATGAGAGAGCTCAGAGGTCGGGCTATGGATAAAGGCAAGAAAGTAATGGTAAAAGGCCAGTCTGGGCGATCCATGAATCATGAAACAGGTCTCGATGTTCTATATTAAAAATAAACGGATCCTAAGCCATCCACAAATCATTAAACGTCTTCTCACTTTGAGTAGGGTCTCGATCGATTACATCCACAGTCATTTGGCTTGGTATATAGTCTAATCTTTCCCTAGCACAAGTTCAATCTCTGTAAAACGTAGCACCTGCATTGGTAAAAAGCAGAACAAGTCATCGACAGGGACGACAGGGCTCGATGGCAGGTCGACATGCCTCTTCCCCTTGAAGAACTTGATGAAAGCATCCCGCACCCGGCAACCAATCAGGATGACAGTGCTTTGCCTTGCTGACAACGGAGTGATTCGCCGCGAGGAGTGAAACAGCCGCTATGACACCCCAAAATGTTACTCGTGACACCTGGCCTTTTTATATTATTGTTTTAAAAGCATGTAGAAGCTTAATAAAATATCTATCAACCAACTCCTATACAAGAAATCACATGAGTAAACATATAATATATATATATATATATATATATATATATATATTTATATATATAATCGTAATACAATTTTAACACATCATTTAGGCAAATACAAAAGTTCTGGAAATGGGTTCGGTCAACTAACATCTCTACTTTTATCTTATTCCATCAACGAGTCACCATCCGATGCAGGGATTATTGTTTCATGCATCATCTCATCCCCTCCATTGCAATAATCTAGTGACCATCTTATAATCTAAAAAGTAAGGAATGAGTCAAAGCCCAATAAATGAAATGTCTAATTTTAAGTTAGAAAAATCATCACAAACTACGTGGTCACTAGCACCCGAATCAATAATACATGCTTTGCTCGAAATATTACTCATCAAAAAATAAGAAATACCTACGTAACTAAGCATCTTTTCCTGAATTCCCATATGATTTAGAGTCCTTATGATTTGTTGGAGCTTATCATTGTTGATAGGTTGATTTATCTTAGCATTTGCTGCAACATAAAGATCTCGTTCCTTCTTTTCTCCTAACCTTCTATGCAATTTTCAACAATTTTCTTTAGTATGGTAAGGTGTTTGGCAATAATCACAAAATTTACCTCTCCCTTTGAATTAGTTTTGTTCGATGATGTGGCCGAGTTTTGGCCGTTCGATCGCTTCCAGATGGGTGCTGACGCAGCTTGATGTGAGCCGTCAGATCGAGGCGCCGCAACGGAAAAAGGTGAGCCGTCCGATCGCGCTAAGGAGCCTCCGCCGTCGGATCCGAAGATCAGATCTCGCCCGTTCATCCCTCGCGAGCCTCCCGAACCGTCCGATTGAAAAAAATGAATCTTGGCCGTCCATTTGAGGGAAGCAAAACCCATCTTCTTCCTCCTCGTTACCCTAGTGCCGTGCCTGGTTTCTTCAGCTGTCCTCCATGGCCGAACCTTGAAGTCGTCGGTCATTGCTGCGGCGAAGCTTTGGCTACGAGAACGACGCGGTCACCCATCTTCACATACTCGGACGACGCCAACCTCTGGGATTCTTCTTGAACTGCAAGCTGATATATGCGGCCGAGCGGATTCGGGCTTCAATATTGCTGAAAGTCTGCTTCTTTGATGTAGAAGAAAACTTGCAAAACTGGGCAAGTTTTTGGAGACTGGAAGGACCATCATGAGCCTGTTTTTGAGCATGTCTCGCTGTATCAATGGTATGGGATTTCTTGTGATGAAATATCCTGCCTATCAAGTGTAGAATTGAGAGGTGTGATCAAAGATCAAAATGACTATACCTCAAAGCCAAAAAATTGGACGTCCATTGATGAAGCTTGTCAGTTTGAGAGGATGGCCTATTCTGCAGCAACTGCATATTGAGGAGCAGTTACTTCGGACCTCATCGGAAAATTGGTGTATTATAAATGATGGCACAAGGAAACCTACCATCGTCATGGGCGTTTCTGGGTAAGTTACTGTGGTCACTTTTGGAGTGTTTTTACCTAATATCTTGTAGATTTTCTGTTTTTATTGGACTATTGGTTGTGAAGATGATTCGTATTTCATTTCCTTTACTGACTTGATATTATGTGTGGATTGTGACATTATAAACTGAGAGTTTTCTCTTGCTTGTACTCGGCGCGCTCAAGTTTGGTGTTAAATTATGTTAAATTGTTCTATGATTTATCTAGCCACCTGTGGCAGCGTTTTTAGGAGTATAATGAGCTCAGATCCTGTTTTCACCCTAACATTGATCTATCACCATGGAACGTCCCGTTGGACCTGGTGAATCTCTAACACTTCGACATAGTTACAAGATGTTTCCAAATTAGTATGACTTTTAATCATGAATGTGAACAAGCTCGTGCCTGACCTTCTTTGTTTCTCAGTTAAGGCTTGGCGTGTGGTTGTACTTTATCTTTCTCGAAGCGTTTGAAGTGTTGATAGGTTACAGGGTGCTCATTCATGTTGTATGGCCTGTTAATCTGTCTGCATGCTTAGATTTGTATTGATAACGTTCTGATAACACTTATGGGTGAGTTCGGCAGCATTTTTGTTTCTAGATTCAGACTTTGAGCAGTGAGCGTCAGAAGTATAGAAGAGACAGAACACGTAATTCTAGTTCATTTCTATCAAAAAAAAAACAACAACAACATGGCCTTCTGAAAGCAGGAACTTCTTGGGTTGTTCTAATGTAGAGCCTTCCATCATGTGGAGTGTAAGAAATGGAGCCAGAAGGAGAGTAAAATTCCTTCCCATGTCTCTGAGACAGATGGGTTACTTTCTAGTTTTTAAGCAAAAATCTTATGTTAACAAGTATGCTGCCATTAATCAGATATTGGCATTGATTCATAAGTTAGACATGTGGTACCCACTCTGCCTTCTGACGCTAATTCGCCCATGCCGTGAAAATAAAGTTAAGACATATGTGACTATGAAACTGTGTGCACATTTGCACAATGTTGTGATTTATAGATGCTTTATACGTTGATGAGATGTCTTCTGCTTGGATATAATATAATTTAATAGAGTACATGCATATTTTGCATAGGAAACCTGCCGAACTGCTTGAAATTAAACCAGTGTTACACGATCAGGTACCTGTCATCAAAAGGTTCACTGGGGGAGGCACTGTCATTGTGGACAGTGGGACAATCTTTGTTACTTTCATATGCAACAAGGATGCTGTCCCTGAATTGCAGCCATATCCTCGACCCATCATGTCTTGGAGCAGCCTAATCTACAATGAAGTGTTCCATGGAACTGGCGATTTCCACCTCCGTGAGAATGGTATTCACTCTCAAAACTTCCAATATGCCCAATTTCTCCTGTATTGCTTGTCAAATGGAATTGTGTCATGTTTGCCTTTTCAATTTATGGACAATTTGGTTTTTTTACATAGTACTACTTTTTCTTTTTTCTTTTTTTATCATGGACCATTCAAAATAGGCTGTGTTCTGATATTGCTTCTTTCCTTGACTGCAAATGTCTCGTCTTACTCATTGGCCTGACTTGGAGGGTTCTAATATGATCTTGTTGCCGAGGGTTGTCATGATGACAAACATTTGACTGGAATAGTTACTATTATAATCTGGTCTCTATCTTTTGTTTACTTTGTTTTCCTTTCTATTCTTTTTGAATGACAAAATGAATTTCTTGCTCTTGTTTATCCCTAGTTAGATTGAGGTAAGTGTCTCTCAAGAAATTTGAGCCTTGGCTCAAAGTTCAGTGCACTTTGATTACAGAAGTCTGATGTAATAAGAGGACCAAACTGAAGATGTGTAAGCACATACAAATAATTAGGGTGTGTTTGGTAACATTTTTGCTCCTCAGAAATAGTTTTTTCCATTTCCATTTCCGAGAACAAAGAAGTAGATTTTTTTTTCCTTCTTTTTTTCTGTTCTAAATCTAATCCCTGACAATTTTTCTATTCCGGAATAGAAAAATTAGTTGACTTTATCAAATGAATTTTTTTTCTGTTCTGTGGAACTAAAGAACAAAAACAAATAGAAAAACAAATGGTTACCAAACAAGCCGTTAGTCACCTTAACTTCATATGCTTCGAGGCTTTAATATTGTCCATGATATAGCAAGAGTCTCCTTCGAGATAACCTTTCCGATGATGTATTAGCTTTTAAATGTTCTTCAACCTCTCCCAAATGTCCTTGCGATGAGTCATATTCGACACTAATGTCATGGATACTTTTGATATCATGGAGTGTTATTTTTCAGCACATCAATTACAATGCAAAGTTTGTTAATACTTACTGGTGCAGTTAGAAGTTCTATTCTTTTCTCTTTGATGAGGTTTTTGGTGTTTTTTTTTTCCCCTTTTGGGGTGGTTAAATGACTAGCTAAATATCTACATGGGTGAAAGTTTTATTTGAAGAACTTATTAAACTCTAATAGTGCATGCCTCTACTGATTCTAGATTACGTTTTTGGCAATCGCAAATTTGGAGGGAATGCACAATCCATCACCAAAGGCCGGTGGATCCATCACACATCTTTCTTGTGGGACTACGAGATCAGAAACATGGCTTATCTGAAGCTTCCTTCACGTGCTCCTGAGTATCGATCGGTATGCTAAGTATTCACTCAATTTCTTGTTTCTCAGTCTGCTCTCCTGTCAGCCCAATAACCAGAACATCCAGGCTGGACCAAAGAATAATTCAAATTTATTCTTGGTTGCCAAACACTTTTAATCACATCAAAGAAAAAAAGTCGAAACTGCAACAAGTCAATACTTGAAACATTTGCCATTATTTCCCCCCATTCCTAGGCAGACTCTGCGAATGATTGTCTTACTTTTTCTGATATAATTTCACTTACGCTGCTGGCTTGTTCTATGAGGGTACGATTCTAAATAGAAGCAATTAGATTACTAAATTGAGCTGCATGCTTCCTCTTTAGGCAAGGGACCATTTGGAATTTATATGTCGCATGAAGGACTACATATCAAGGTCAGATTTCATCGACAGAACAATAAGGGCACTTGGAACCCATTTTTCTGTGGAATCTGAGGAGTTGGAAGCAATTCAATCCGGGCGGAGTACAAAGTTTTCCCCCTCGTCCAGGCTGCTGACGGCACAGGAAATAGAATCAGCATTATGCGAATTAGAGTCTCCAAAGTCTCTTGCTTGTTTCTCATCTCCATGACAAGTTAATGATGCTGTTTCTTCTACCAAACTATTTATAGATCTTCCTAATGCGTGAGTTCCGATTGTATTATTCTTTTCCATCTACTGAGATTTGCAACTGTCATTGTAACTTGAACTCAGTCATTAGACTTTCTGAATTCGAAACCGGTAGAATAAACTGAAAAGCATTTACCTTTTTTCAATTTGGCTTGTCACTCTGATGCTGGATTGTGGAGAGAGTTTTTGGATGTGGTCTTGCAAGTTTGTTTTCGGGGTCATCATTGATACTGCAATGCTCGTGAGTCTTCTGTGGGTGGGTGTTCGTTGTTGTCGCCTATCGAATCTTTTTATGCTCTTAGAACATATCTGAGTCTGAAACATGTTCTCACTGCTTTCCAATCCTTGATCAACTTTGAAGAGGAGTGAACTGAACTCGTATTTGATGATGTCAATAGAATCAAGAAATGCTTCATGTTTGCAGAATCATGGATCAAGCAATGCTTGTTTCCTAGTTCATCTTTTCTGCCTTGGCAATTGCCAAGGATCGGACGAATTCACATTCCAACTCCGACCCCAACCATGACCACTAGGCCGCAAATTAATCTCGATATACCTTACCTTAGATAGTCCTATAAGTCTGTCATGGCTTTTCTGTGGACTATCTTTGTCCTGAAAGGGGTGGTTCTTTCATTCTTTGTTCTTCAGATAAGAACCTTTACATACACAATTTCTTACGAAATGCATCATTTAGCAACACAAAACACATGACATCCACTAATTTCACGCATGGAATGCACAATGGTATGTGATTTTAGCAAGAATAAGGTACGGGTCGCACAATTATATGAAACCTAGAAATCTTGCCCACATAGTAGAATGTAGAGGTGAGTATAGGGTCTATATCTAGTCAGGAAACGAACCAAATTAGCTGGTTCAGTTTGATTCTAGGAAAAACTGGTCAAGATTTCAAGGTCGAAACCTACTTAGGAACTGGTGTCCCAATGTTTGCCAATTTAAATATGCATCACACATAATTAAAATGCATGTATAACAGGTGATTAATATGATAGAGAAGACTAATAATACAGTAAATGTGTGTTGGATTATGCTAAAAAAACTCATTTTCGTGGTAAATTGAAGGATTTTATTTTTGGTGAATATGCATAACATTTTATAATAAAAACAAACACTTTTGCACGTATGACAAATCAAACACGGTCTCAAACATGAAGAAATAACAATACGACCCATTGACCAATGTATAATACAATAATGATACTTCATTAGAAAAACTTGATCTTTTCGGACAAAGACAAAATTCGGACCAGTTCTAACTCTTTGGAACCGACTGTTGTAAGGTCAAGTTCCAATTTTGAATCGGAACCGATCACTCTCTAGTAGAAGGTGTGATAGATAGTCCCTCCCTTCCCTCCATAAATTTCAACAGCCAGTAAAAACCTCTGATCCTCCATCCGGACAATGCAAGAGACAGGAGATTAAGGATTTCTTTTTATAGTCCAAGGTAGGATTCTTTTTCCCCCTCGTTTTTCGAGAAGATGCCATCAACGGTCGCATGTAATCAGGGGAGAGGGGATTACTGTCACCGTCAGAATTCGTTCCAGCGGGGATCCCGTTCTCTTCATCCGCCCGCTCGGACAGTAAAACCTCCATCTCTCTCTCTTCTCTCTCTCCTTTCTCTCTCTTCTCTCTCTCTCTCCTCTCTCTTTATATACCGACGCACGCACGCGAGCACTCGCGCTATGCGAAACAAACTTGGTTGGCTCGGCTCGTTCCCACGACCGAAATCCCAGCTTGTCCCTTCAACTGCAAATCTTGTAAGCTGCAACACCCATTTCCCTTCTTCCTCTCCTTCTTCTTCTTCTTCCATCTTCTCCTTCCCATTCTCTTTTCTTTTTTGGGGGTGCATTTCGTTTGGGAATTTGGATTAATCCCGTGCCTGTGCCTGTGCCTGTGCCTGTGCCTGTGTCTTTATCTTTTGCTGAAGCTTTCTTGGTGCTCTTCTTTCCCTCTTCTTGATCGACAGACCCACGTATCCATCCCCTCTCGTGTGCTTTTCTTGTTCTGGGTTCGCTGTTGCTCGTGATCTTTCGAGAGTTCCGCGACAGAGGAAAACAGGGTTCGAATCTTTTCGGGCAATTCATTTCCTCTCGAGTGGGGATCGCAAGAAGAAGGAAGAAGAAGGGGAAATTCATAGTTGTCCGGATGCTATCTTCCGCGTTCTAGAGATTCGTGTCGACGGGCTCTTTCTTTCTATGATCACAAGTTGTTGGTTTTCGTAGTCAAGGTAAAGTATTGCATCGGAAAAGGGAAAGGGAGATTTCTTTCAAGACCGTGAGCGTTAGTACTTATAGGCTTCTTTTCAAATTTGTCGTTCATGTATGAGGCTATACTGGGAACTTTTAGATGTTAGGAGCTACCTTAACCTGTATTGATCTGAGCAATGAATGATGCGTTTGTGGGATAATTTTATTTCTTCAGGGTAGATAATAGGAATCTGGGGTATTATTGAATTAGAGGGTTCCTTGAAGTTTGCAAGCATATAACGGAAAGGAAGAATTTTTTGAGGTCCTGTTGGTTAATTTGCAGATGGGTAGAGTTAAGCTAAAGATAAAGAGACTTGAGAACAGTAGCAACAGGCACGTGACCTACTCAAAGAGAAGAACTGGCATCTTGAAGAAAGCGAGGGAATTATCCATATTGTGTGACATCGACATTGTCCTCTTGATGTTCTCTCCAACTGATAAGCCCACATTGTTTCATGGAGAACGCAGGTACTCTAGGGACCAATATCATTTGTAGTTTCTCTCATCAATAGCAGATTCGGTTGCATAATTAGATCTTCTACCATATTTGATGTTTAGAACCTGGTGGTTTGCATCTTGGATCTTGGAACATTTTATCTCCTTTTTTTTCTGGATAAATAGAAAGTCCCACCTTCATCGGTCATATTGAGGTTAATATCACCAGGCATCACTGTACTTTTGCCTGAAAGTCAAAGTGGTCCATCTACTCTTTTCCGGTTCAAAACCATGCCTCTACTACTTGAAATGCTTCACATTAGTCCATCGTTATACCTTTTCTATTGCCAATCATTTTTTATTGACATGGTCAAGCAGATTGCTGATTTTTGACATTTGAGTATACTTATCCTATCATAATTTGCAAAGCTTCTTTTAGGTGGCGCAACAGGTGCCACATCAGCAACATAAAAATTAAATGCAGTCATGGCTGGTTGAGCTTCACTGAGCTCAGGGCCAGGGTGCTCAAGCTTCCATGAGCTCCTGGCCAAGGGTGCCCAATCTTTGCGCCCACGGCCATGGCCGCTCATGCTTTGTTGAGCTTGAGAGCCATGGCTGCTTGAGCTTTGTGCTCGCGGTCATGGTAGCGAATCATGATCATGAGCAAGTATTTACTAGTCAGAGGTTTTTCATTCTTGGAGGTGTTGGATTATGTGGGTTTTGGTTTGGATTTGGTGGGTTTTAAGTTGAAGAAGAAGAAGTTAAGTGCAGACAGAGAGATTGTCAAGGGAAAAATATCCACGCAGCAAATTTCTAACGGCATTAGCGCCAATAGGCAAATTTCTGTCATTAGCCTGATTTACCATGACCAGTGCGCCTTTAAAAATATAGAGGGATGGTAGTGAAAAAGGAAAAAAAAAAACAGTTAGGGGGCGATTATGATTTTCAGGCAAAAGTACATGGTCATTGGTAATATTAACTCATTATGTTGTGTTAAACTAGGGGTCATATGATGTTCGCACTTTTTTTCCTTGTTAGTCTTTCAGTTTCTGGTGTATGCTAACATTTGTCAAAAGTGGACAACGTAATCTTAAAAGCAATTGTAGTCTTTCTAGATGATTGGTCATCCTTCAGATTAATGGGCATCAGCATGATGCTTCAATTATGTGTTCTATTAGTATGAGCTTGTCAAGATTATGTTAGCACTTCACATGGATGCATCCATCTAATGGGTCTATATAACTTGTCAAAATTGAGCCAAAAGGAATGCTATGTAGTTAGAGTAGAAATGGGTGGTTGCACATTGGAAAATGTCCATCCTGTATGCATCTTGATACAATTTCTCTCTTCATTTCACATTGGGTAAGTAACTATTATCTATGTTTAAAGGCTGCTCAAAGCCTACATTTCATACAAGATTTTCATTTGAACTTAATTGTAGCTGCGATAACGTTTGACCCTATGAATCTGGTTGTGATAAATTGTTCTCATTCATAGCCTGATACTTTTATGGAGAAAATGCATTTTTCTTTATAAAGTCGTTGTCTTTAAATTTTACACTGTGGCTTGGTTCTTTGAGATATTTATTGTCAGGATCCTTATTGGCTGTTTCATTTTCATGTTTATTTCAAATGACATGGTATTCTGCTGTGAGGCAAGTCTCTGAAATTTGAGCATAATGGAGAGTGAAGGCTATGTGTGATTTATGAAGCAATAGTTTATGGATTGCAAGTGTACCTTCTTTTGGAAAATAATAATGTGATGAAGTGTTAAGTACGTGGCATCATGACCGCTTATTATTATCTGCTGAAAAAACTTGCTGCATGCCTTTGGTTTCAGCAACATCGATGAGGTCATTGCGAAGTTTGCTCAATTAACTCCTCAGGAAAGGGCAAAAAGGTGGCATTCATGCACTGTTTTTCTTCTTTTTGGATTTTCGTCTTACCTAGCTATGTTAATCTAACTAGTTTATCATGATTTTTCCCCCAACTGGACAGGAAGTTGGAGAGCCTTGAAGTAAGACTTTTCACAATCAACTTCCCTAGAAGATAAAAGGTGCTGTCTTTTGTGGGTCAAATTTGTTCATCCTCCAATTTATCTTGTATATATGTAGGTTCTGAAGAAAACCTTTAAGAAGTTGGATCATGATGTCAATATACAAGACTTCCTTGGTACAAGGTTTGTAATTACTTTTGAGAAGTGTGCGGAATATCTTCTGCATAATACTTAAGAGAGTAGTAATGATTTTGTTGTTTCATTCTCTTTGCAGCAATCAAACAGTTGAGGTATCAAGTCATTGCTAGCATTAGTGGTATTCGTGAGGTGCTGGAATTTTCTCTGCACCGCCTACTGCATAAATAAACTTACTTGATTGTAAATGCTGTGTACAGGAAATGACTAATCAAGTAAGGCTGCTGCAGAGTCAGCTAGCTGAAACGCAAAAGAGATTGAGGTGCAAAATTTGGAGCTTTTTGTTTTAAAGTATCTGTTCCACTTTTATCCAAGTTGATAATTATTGGGTGACACCCACATGTTGGATCCTATTGCTGCTATCGTCTTCCTTTAGTCTATCATAATATTAATTATTGTGTATTGCTTCAGTCATTGTTTGACCTGTTAAATCATAGTCATAAGTAGAGTATCGAATTTTTCAATGAAATCGTAGTTGAATGAATTTAGCATGTATATAAAAAAGCGGGTGAGTGATGTGGAAACCTACTCACATCCCTCAGACGTAGGATGTTTGTGTTTGTATCTAGATGAGATGTTAACATCCAGATGGCAAATGTGGTGAGCTTGATCTTTCTACCTGGTTGGGTACTTAGTTAATATTTGAGTATGGATCACAATAAGTTGCAACATCACGAAAGATCATGAAAGAAATCTGTGTATTTTCATTTTGCTAAGTCCACTCCTCTGTGCCATTGTTTCAGCTGCTGGAGGAATCCGGAGAAGATTGATGATATAGAACAACTCAGGCAGATGGAAGATTCACTTAGAGCCTCTATAAACCACATCCGACAACATAAGGTATATTGCTTAGCTTACAAAGTCTGAATCATTTTCTAGGCTACAGTCACTCGCCTTGCATTTAAAATGCTTATTTTCCATATTATGCAGTGTCGTTTTTTTGGCAAAAAGGAAAGAAAAAATTTAAACTTTCCAAAACTAAAGCTATCGGGAGAAAACAGAATTTTGAGACTCTAAATTAGAATGACCTTTGGCCAATTATGTTTTAACAAACAGTGGTTTTATACAAAAGTACTTGTATCTTCTCACCAGGAAAATGTTGGAAAGCATCAAACTATGTCATTGGAGCGGACAAATCAGGTAACAAGTTTGTAATGCAATGGAATTTCTGTGCGAGTGCACACCTGTGAGTGCATGCGGGTGTATTGATTTCTTATACTTTTGAATGAGGGATGCGCTCTTTACATCCTTGCACTGCTGACTTGTCAGAGATATGTTGGTTTCATTGTAATCTTACACAAAGTAATTTCTGTCACAGTTTGAAAATGCTATGCCTTTACCTTTCATTATGGGTGGGATGCCAGAAGCACAGCCTTTATCCTGGCTTCCTATGAATGAGAACCAACACTTACTATTCCAAAACGACCCTCACTATCTTCCTGAAGGGTGAGTCTCTTCTTTACAAGTAAATTTAGAAGCCTTGCCAACAATATTTTTTGTCTTGTGAATGTGCATGATTTATGAACTTCACCAACGAGGTATCATCTCTGATGCTAGTGTTGAAATTCAGGATCTAGATTTGTATTTGCTGAATGATTTGATGAAGTTATCTGGTATGAGTTAGTTAAAATCCATTACCCAAGGACTTGATGTGACATTTCCGCAGACCCATTGACGGCTCCACGGATGTCTCCCTCCCAGGGTGCTCTGCTTACTTTGGAGTGGATAGGCACCCTGATATAGGAAATTTAGGGCAAGTTCAAAATATGGTACAAGAAGGCTGTATTTTGAATGAGTTGAACAGGAATGGATGCTTGAGTCTCCAAGTTGGTGAACAATATCCATATGCTCCATATGGCAACCTAACTTTACCAGAGGATAGGAAAATGAAACAAGAGATGGGAATGAACTTCCAAGGACACCACGTAGATTATCAAGTCGCAAGCAATAAGATGGAACAAGAGATAGAAATGAGCTTACAAGGACATCCCATAGATTATCCAGTTACAAGCAATATTGAACTCCAGAGGCCAATATATGACAATGGGCATCATTCTTGGTGTTCAGCTCCTGCCCCCTGTGGAATTGCTATGTATAACGGAAACACCTTCAATCAGGTGAGTCATTTGATCATTTTGTTCTACTCAAGTCCAACTCTTTTAGTTGCTAGTCAGATGAATCGTTACACAATGCACTTCCTTTGTATTGGTCTAGATTTTCTTGCAATTTGCTGAAATAGATTTTAAAGTTTCCATCCACACTAGTAACATTTGGGCTCCATCTATACATCTGTTTCTCCGTATTTTTGGTCTCATTCCAATAACGCATCTTGTATATACTCTTCATTTGCTTGAAAATGCAAGTTCGTGTGCCCATCAATCTCAATTTTTCTCAAGTCGTGTGTGCATATACGTAGGCATATACACCCAGTCAGGTCATGTGTTATTAGCAATCAGAATTGTGTCCTTTTGCTAGTGCCTTTGTCACTTGGGATAAGTCAAGCAACTCTACATTGCGTCATTGTGTTCAATAGAGATGACCTCTCTTTGTCCATCATTTCTCTCTATTCAAATACTTGCATTTATTATTTGGCTATCGTGAACCTCGGCTATAACTCTTCTCTTTACTACCTTGCAGCAATCCGATTGACGATGTTCACAAGTATGCCTTGTTTCTCCTATACTGAGACTGGTGGCTGAAGGCATATCGATTTGCATCAGAGTTCAAGTTTTTCTCCAAAAAAGTACTCTGATGCTGGATTGAAGTGCACGGGTATGAGATGGAAACTTGTTTCATGAAGAGAAACCCAAGATATCACGTGGCGGCAGTCCTTTTTGTAATTTCAGCTGCAGGATTTGTAAATAATGTAAGACACAATATAGGAGCACAGGTTCATACACTTTGTAGGTGGGATGGTTTTTCCAATTCATCCCTATTTCTCCGTTGTATACCAATTCCAAAGAAATTTCTCTTTTTCACTGTAAATGAAAATTTGCCAGAAAGATTGAATGTAAGGATGCATAAATTCATCATCCCTGTTTCTTGTTCTGATTGTAACACTCTTTTTTCATTTGATGACTTGGCTGGTGGCCTTAGATTGGGTATTGAAAATAACCTTGCATGAAAAGATTGATTGCTAGATCAGTCACCTTGTACAGAGGAATTCTTTTTACACAGATGTCCAATATATATCACTCATAAACACCATCTGATCATCATGCTAAACAAACCAGGAAAAGCAAACTGGTCTCTCTCTCTCTCTCTCTCTCTCTCTCTCTCTCTCTTTCTTTGCCCTAGAAATGTACTTAGTAGCCCCTGAGTGTTTGGACTATGGTGTTGTGCCATGGGTCTGCAAGGTGCTGCAATAGGTTGTCAAATGGTCCCTTCCCTGTCACGTTGTGTTGCACCACAAACCCCAAAAATGCCAACATTGCCAGTCTCCCTGCAAACCCAATCAAGAGACAAGTTTGTTAGAAATCAAGTGAAAATTCATGTGTCGTAACCCTGCGAGCACTGATGCTGTTTTTAAAAATTCTCACCGTTGGCTAGCTCCTTCTCCTTAGCTTCAAGAGTGGGAGCGAAGTTGAGGGGGTTGAAGATGCCGCCGGGGTAGCCCACTTCATTAGGGGGCAAGCTGTACTGCTTGAAGATCGGGTCCTGGTTCACGCATCCCGGGTTCTTTATGTCCTGCCATCTCCGGATCTCAACGTAGTGGAACAGGATGAACTCGATCACAAACAGGGTTGAGGAGGATGCAAAGTACTCAGCCTTCCCAGCGTCGTACCAGGCGGGCACGTTGATGATGCCGATCTTGGTGAAGACTTCCGGGAGCAGCATCCCTGCAACACCGAGCATTGCCCACCGGCCGTTGACGAGCTCCGCTTGGACAAACCATCTCAGGTTCTCCGGGTCCTCAGCAAGACCGAGCGGGTCGAACCCATTGTCGCCCGGAAGACTGAACATAGACATCTATGAGTTTTGAATCCCCTGATAGTTGGATCTCTAATTCCAGGAACTATTTTCAATCTGAATTAAGGGACAGCAACTTTCTCAAGCCGAACAAAGTTCTTTATAACTATACTATAGACATCTTGCCTTTTAATCTGTATAATTTGATTTTCTATGGCATGTCTCTGCCATGCAAAACTCGAAAGGTTGAATTGCTACTACTTTTTTTTTCACTTAACTAAGTGCCACATGACCAATGCATCATATGTTTAATAATTTGTCATGTAACACTGAAAAAAAAAATCATTGGACCCGTGTCTGAACTGAAGACCAGACTGTCCTCGTAGATTACAATATGATAATGATCTAGCACTTAAATATAATGTACTTCTGGGAGATCTTACATGGAATGAAAGATTATGGAAACTTATACAGTCGAATTAGTACCTTCCATTGAGGTAACCTGGTGAGGCTAGACCAGGCAACCATTCCCCTTTCTTGGCCTCAACTTTGAGAGAAGCAGGGGATGAAGTGGATGGCAAGGCCTTGATGCTGACCTCTCTGTTCAATTTACTTGACGAGCCGGTCAAGAACCGGGTCTTCGACGCGCAAGGCCGGAACACGGCGGCTGAGGCCTGTGTGGTGACTGTGGCCATCTTCTTCTCCAACCCAAGGGCTGTGTGTATTGAGCTAAAAATGAGAGTAGGAGTTTTTAGGAGCTTGAGAGGAAGATGCCTGTTTTTGCATGCCCTTTGTAATTTGATTTCGTAGCAATTCATGTGGCTCTCGTGCAACGTTGAAAGTGGACGGTTGGTTTTCGGTGGCGTTGGGGACCCAACGGCTGAGATGGGCTGCGGGTGGGGGATCGACCAATGGCAGGGCTTGGCTCTTATCCGTTTATCTGATTGCAATATCTCATTTGATCTGTTTCTTTGCTTCTGTTGGATGTGAAAGATTCCGTGGGGCCGCTTCTGTGCCACACATGATTTAGATTTCTTGATTCCAAGATATCATGAAAATTAACAATATTTGCACTGAACTAAAAGCCCATGCTCCAAGAAAAGTCCATAAGTCCAAATTTGATGGCTTGACTTTTCTTGAGAATTTGGAAATGCTGGGCTGAGAGAACCCCAAATTCAAGATTGGGCCCATGGTTGTAGCAGAACTGTTTGCTGGGCTAATATATGCTTCTTTTGGAGCCCTTGATATGCCATTTTATTGCGAGAGAGAGAGAGAGAGAGAGAACCCCAAATTCAAGATTGGGCTGATTGTAGTAGCAGAACGCGTTTGCTGGGCTAATGTATGCTTCTTTTGGAGCCCTTGACATGTCATTTTAGGGCTACATGGAGAGAGAGAGAGAGAGAGACCATAACTAATATTCCAAACTGACCAGCCATAAACCAAGAGCTGGCTTTTACAGTTCAGTGCTCACCAAACCATGACTCGACATTTGAAAAGGCAAAAACAATAGGCTCATTACAATGCTCCATCCATGGCAAATTCACCAGTGGAAGACACACAATACAACACAACCAGATAATGAAAAGACTGTTGACTCATGAAGGGTGGTAACATTACTCAGCACCCCCACCACAGCCATCTTTACTGTTCTGTTCTGTTCTCAAAGTTGACCAGAACTGAATAGACAAAGCCTTAGTTGTCACATGATAAAGGCCATCCTAAAATAAACCTGTCATCATGTCTTAATTTGCATGACTGCCCCCTATGGGCTTCTAGTACTAACTACACAATTCTTGTCCTGACTGAACCCTAAACTACTAGCGAAGCCTGGAGGGACTAGACATCATGCTCAAATTCACACGAACTGCCGGCCGGCAAAGGTCTGGCCGAAGGACCAATTGGGGGGCGCCACGTTGTTGGAGACCACAGTCCGGCCATCACTGGTTGTGACCGAAAAGGAGAGGCTCTGTCCGTCGAGGTTCGAATTGCTCTGCCAGTTCTGGCCCCAGTTCCGGGACATGGGTTGCCAGCCGGTCCGCGAGCCCTTGATCGAAACAGAGCGGACGTCCCCTGCACCTCCAACGTTGGTGATCAGGACCAAGTTGAAGTAGGAATGACCATTGATGGTGAATCTGATGCCTCCCTTCTTTTGACATGGTACCCTACCACATGAAACATTGAAAAGATTAGCTGTGCCAATAAATTCTTCAAATTGTTAAGTGTATCTATGCAATTATGTGTAACATCATGAATTCCATTTTAAAATCAAAGCTCCCATAACTTTTGACACAGAATTAAAATGAATTAATACAGAGCATGATAAATTGGCAACCTCCTATAAGCCACAGGGACAATCCCAGAGCTGTACTGGGCAATCTGCTGGAACACTGGCTGGGAGAGATCGAAGTGATGGAGAGGTGGGTTGCACCAGCCGCCGGCATTGTTGGGGAGCGCATTGTTCGGCGGGCAGAAGTTGGTGGCGGTGACCACAATCGAGGCCGGGTTGCACCACCGTCGGTCGTTGACGCACTTGATCTCGAAGCAGGCCCCGCAGCTCAGCCCGCTGTTGAACAGGGCAGTGCTCAGGGCCGCTGTGTTCGTGCCGTAGCCCTGGCTGTACAAGTTCCCGTAGCCACAAGCCCCGCCTTGCCACAACAGAAAGCATTGCCAAATTGAATTTATTGCCTCAGTATATCGTTTCAATACGTGTATGACTTAAGCCCACAGGGCTGATTTTATGGATCGACAAGCGCGAATAAAATCTTCATGTGCGACCATTAGCAGAATGACTAAAACTCATCGTGTAAAGAGTTATGTCCTGTTACATTCGGCTACATAACCGATTATTTCGCCAAAATTGAACATATTCAAAAGAACCAGTTAAGTACCCATTGTGCCAGAAGCGTCGCCGCCACCGTAGAAGGTCGCATGCGCATCGATCCAGCCATCACCATATCCATGAACAGATGAGCCCAAACAGAGCAATCCCACCAAGAGCACCCCAAGAAAAGCCATTATTTTTCCTTATCCCTGCCTGTTTGTGCATGCAGAAAAAGGATGGTTAGATAGCATTCACGTAAAACTAAGCTAATTAAGGTGTCTTGAGGGAAGGGACAAACCTTAGAGAGGCTGCTGAATTCTGATGGACTAAGGAGGGAGGAGGAGCAGTTGGTGTGCTGTGAAGCAAAACAGGAGGGTTGAGAAGGGTATTATATAGAAGTGCTGCTGGAGTTGCAGGAAGCGCTTCCCAAGGCAACTGTCTCTTTTCCTCTCTTTTCCTTTTCCCTTTTTTTTTTTATTTTTTATTTTAATCCTGTATTCGTTGAGGAGGGGACCTGAAACCGCCAAGTGCGATGGTTGTTCTTGTCTGTGCCAAAACGAGTGCTACGTCTTTTCTGACCACGTGGTTACGGTGGTCTCTCGGATGATTACATGTTGATGATTTGCATTCATGTGATCCCATTCATAAATTGGTCAGAAAGGGACCGTTCTGCGGGGTTGGTTGGTTCTTTCTTGGTTTTGCGCCCCTTCTTGTGCAGTTCCTTCCTCAGAGGTAAAAGCTGTGAAAAAGTTCACTTATCGTTCCAAAGCAATCTCATGAAAAAGAGTCCCACTTTTACAGCATCTTGATTCAAGAGGTGATTCCAATGCTGTTGGATTTTAAAGTCACCTAAATATCATCTGTTTTGGCCCGTCTTATACTGGGTTACCGTCTCATACCAGGTTTAATCCGTCTTATACTGAGCCTTGTAGTTTTAACAAACAAGTAGGGCACTTTCCCGGGAGGTCACCCATTTTAGGAGTGCTCCCACCTAAGAAGATTTAACTTTGGAATTCAAAAACTAAGCATTGCCATCAGTCAAAAGACACCTCAATGTATTACTTCTAGTTTTCACATATATATTCCATAATCATTTTTCTCTATGTTTGGTGTAAAGTTCGGTTCAATCGGGCCCCATTCGCCATCCTAGAAGCCTGTTAGGAGCCGCTCTTTGTCTAGATCCTCTAGCCCCGGTGACTATTCCCCATCTTCGTCGGCCCCGGTCGTTACAAAAGCATTATTTGATGCATAAGACAGCTTTCTCTGTCTTCACACAACACGATCTCTTCGATATCATAGCTGCTCAAACTTCATCATGCCAAGAGTTTTTACCTCGCCTCCATGAGAAGAGGTGTCGGCAGAGAACCAACCCTTATGTTCCCCAGAGACAGTTATAGCCGATGGACCGCAGACTTACATTTCCCATGCCCTAAGCGCAGATACTTCCAGCCTTTTCCAATGCATTTCGAGTTCCAACTTTTTGTGAGGAAGATAACTATTCCAGAAAATCATGAACAGCATACATTTATATACATAGAGGGAGACATTAACTATAGCATATACACATAAAATACACAGATACTTTGGCTTTGTTTATTTTGTAAAAAAAGAAATGATTTGGAAAATATTTTCTTGAAAATGATTATTTGTTTCACTTAAAATAAGCAGTCAATAGAAAATGTTTTTATTATCGATAACAATCTATGTCTAAATACTTTAGTGGACAATGGAATAATTTTTTTTATTCATTTTTATAAGTGATAGTTTTTAGGAAAATGTTTTTCAAATCATTCATTTTTCGCGAAATAAATGGAACTCTAATTAAAAGATCCATCAAGGACTATATAATCATTTTCAAGGATTTCACTAATTAGGGTTTCATATTAAGTGTACTTGTTTATCTCCATTAAGGGTAAAACATATTTATTATTTTGTACTAGAAATTATCACAAAGCATCTTTTGATAATATGGATTCCTATTAATTAATGATTTCCCCACAATCAAGAAACTTCCGGCCAATGACAAAGTGACATAAGGAAATAACATAATTGGTTACATTTTTCACTTTTCTTGTGATAATTTAAATGAGTAAAGTGCAATCTCATTGCATACGGGAGAATTTTTCAAAAAGTCCTTAACCAATTGTACGGCAACCAAATCAACCCTAAACCTTTCGATTGTATTGAAAAAAATTGGCAAATTATCAAATGTATATGACGAAAATTTTTGATGATTTGTTAATTTAATCCTAAAATTTTTGAAAATTTATTAAATTTAGTTGGTAATCACTTATGTATATGCCATCCAGTCGTTGCCCATTGTGGGTGGTGTGATCGGTGGTGATGTGGACTTTTTTTTGCTTTTTAAGAAAAAAAATAATTTTCCTTTCTTTTCCTTTCACCTCACAACCCAGGCAAAGGTCTCATTGTGGCCCTTGTAGAATTCAACAAGGGCCACAACACCCTCACCTGTGGATGATCGATGGCCATGATATAGTACCGGTCATAGGCAAAAGGAAAAGAAAGGGGAAAAAGAAAAGAAAATGTAAACATTATCCACGTCAACGGCTGCCATGCAACGTAGGTTGGCCTATAGCTAGTCAACGTCTATGTTAACAAATTATAGTTCAAATTGGTTGCAATAACTAAATCGACAAATCATTAAAAGGTTAATGATTTAATTGGTAAATTATTAAAAAAATTAAGATTAAATTGGCACAATCAAAATTTGTATGACTAAATTGATCATCGTACGATAAATAGGGGACTTTTTGGATAATTTTCGTTATTGCTTGCAATACCACGAAACCAAGTTAAACAAGTCAAAATAAAAAAGACACGTTCAAAGCACGTCAGTACATATATTAAATGAGCCTACGAAATCTAGTCCAACAACGAGGACAGTCCTTCTTCCGACCGACCGACCCACCCACCTCGAAACCCTAGCCGACCCAACGTCGGCCATGTGATGACTCACTGCGGCGTGATGTGAAATGAAGAAGAAAACTTCTTCTTCTTCTTCTTCGATTCTGCGAGCGTGAAAATCTTGACCCGCATTTATTACCTGTCTGCACGAAATGGGGAGAGAGGTATGGGGAGGAAAAATACCCAAAAGCCCTAATTCATTGAATGTTGTCTGTTCCACAGCAGCTGCGAGGTTGAAGGAGGAGGAGGAGAAGAAGAAGAGCCAGCCAGCACGTGGCTGATGCATGTCTATATCTGCATGTTGCTGCATTGAAGCAACAAAACAGCAGCTCTCATTCATTGCATCATCCTCATTTTAGCGCCATTCCTCATCTTCACTCCTGTAAAAAAACCACAAAAAGAAAGAAGAAAGCTTCGATTTTCAAGCAGTCCGCGCATATCTTTTTTATTATAATAATTCTCGGCGAAGGAGGACGGAATTAAGAAATTCTAAGAGGGATTTCATACACATATACGCAGTGTGCAATTCATAAAAATTGCACCTTGTACCTCACGCCAAGTGACCAGACAATAGGGCACCGTCCATCCCTCCTTGGCCAATATCATTTTTTGCTAAAAAAAATCTATTATCGTGCAGAAATATTAATGTTGATTCTTTGGATATGATGGGAATGGATATCACAGACATTCATATGTCAAGTTGAAGCCAAGAGATAAAGAAAATAAAGAGAAAGTTGAAAGTTCCAAATCCATGGGCAACGAGAAGAGAGAGAGAGAGAGAGAGAGAGAGAGGGTCTGCAAAAAGGGCCTCAACATGCATGCATCCAGACGAAGCCATGTGAAGTGGATCTTCTTGGGTTGCCTTTTCAGGCTAATACCAGCACTTTTGCTTTCCCTAGTTTTTGGTTGCTTCTCTGCATGGATTTCAGCCTTCTGCGTATTCCAATGTCCGTGAACACCATTATTTTATTTCAAGATTAGGTAACCGCACAAGACATCTTCCTGATCTTAGGGTTTCGAATTGGACCAACGGAATAACGACCTTATCTGCTTCAAATGTCGAGAATGGTAGCTGAATATGTTGCAGAGCGCACTCACAACGATGATAACGCTGTTCTTTATCGCTTACCACGCTGCGGTGGATAGATCTTAGAAATACGTAAAAAGAAATACTCGATAGTATGATCTATCTAGCGAGGATCTAGTATAGTATAACTGGATCATGCGATTCAATGCTATGACAGCACATGCAAAACCCCAAAAGAACGGGATGAATGTTGATCGGCTTGTTCAGTAAAATTGAACTCGAATGGAGGGACATTCGGCATATCATTCGTTATAAAATATGCACAATTATCTTTTAATACAACTACGTTACGTGTCTCTCTTGCATGCGCATTTTTTTTTCCTTTTATTATATCTCTTTCTTTGAAAAAGTTTATACGAGATCGTAACACCATGACATGCTCAAATTATCATTTAATATAATATGTTAGGTTATTTCATTTTGTCTTTTCTACTTTTGCCTCTCTTTTAAGATTATTACCCTCTTCCCCTACTAATGTTCCCCAGACGGGATTAGGGAGATAAGTCAAAGTCCTGGAGACAAAAAAACCCTTTCTCCACCTGCCATTGAAGGAAAATAGGGGCAAGAGACTATAATTTTTCATATGGGTCTGGTCCTTTTCCAAAGCCATCCTTGATTTCAAAGACAACCGTTGCTTTTTCATGAAAACACAACACGTCATGAAGACAGCACCGAGCTGTTGTGTCGAGGATCGATTCGCTTCGACGAAATGGTATTCCAAGAAGACAACTCCTGGGCATGAATTGTCAATTCAAGGCTCGGTTATGAGGCAACTAATACAAGAACTGGATGTCAATATCCCTGTCAAACCACAAGAACAAAAACTGAAAAACAGGACATCCATCGGACCGTCTCCTCCGCGTCAAGACTTAAAATAGCAGTAAAAAAAAAGTGAAAAATGGAGATGCGGGGTATCGATCCCCGTACCTCTCGCATGCTAAGCGAGCGCTCTACCATCTGAGCTACATCCCCGTGGGCAGGAGTGGGGTTAACAATTTCAATAATTAGTATAATATAAAAGATACTGCAAGAGAACCACGACCGTCCGTGAAATGCTCGGCTTTCGGACGCGAGACGGAAGAAGACGTGGAGGACAACCGCTCGGTTCCAGTTCAGCTTTAGCTATTCCTACCGCACACCTGTTCCGGCTTTGTGTCATCTTACCATGCATTCCGACTGCAAGACAACCGCGCACGCTCTGTCGTTTCTTGCAGCCCTTGGCGGTGATCGGTGATGGATTCGGCGATGGTTATGTGACGATACGACAGCGCCAATGCCGCCTTCGTCGCGTATGATCTGTCGCCCCCTTTTGGACAAAACCCAGGCCCTGTCCATGACTTGCCAGAGACAACGACATTCGATTCGGCTGTCCTGTGAATACGCTCTGTCATGTTCTTTGTACTAGCTGGCCGTTGTTCCGTGACGACGTGATACATACCTTAACAGGTTGATCGAATCCCGGGATCATCTCCTCGGTTCCATGTAACCCTTTTGTGTTTGGAGAACAGATGTGGTGGTTATGTGATTGCTGCCTTAAGTCTAGCTACGCAATAGTTAAGAGTTAAGCGTTGATGTACGAAACCGATGTGTTGTACCTCGTCGGTTTCGTACATTGTCATCAACTATTGTAATACAATAAAACTAGTTCTACTCAAAAACCAGATTAGACCACCCTCAAAATAAGTCCGATTTCTTGTTCCTATTGAAACTAATGAGGATTGGTCCAATTCTAGAATCTGAGTGAAGACCCACACAGGTTCCAGACCTATTGAATTGGTCTTGGAACTATCATAATTTTTATTTTTTTTTAAGTAAAAACCCTAGTTTCTCTCATTCTAATCTCTAGGATGAGGTTTTATATAAATTTATTGCAAATTTAATTACGTTGTTTGTTTTTTTTTTAGGTAATTAAAATTTGGAGCAATCTTTTTAAAGATAAATGAGGGATGAAGTTTTATAATTGATGTTTTATGTCGGTGTTTGAATTTTTTTAACGTTTATGATTGTATACAATTACATGTTCATATTATAGATTGTTGCTTTTGGCAAATAGGGATTTTTATTGTTCATCTTTCACTTTAAATTGTTTTATTGCTCATATCATTTTGCGTTGAAAAATGAACAAAGGTAAAATAGGTGCTCAAGTAGACCCTAGAACCTAACCGATAAAATAGGTTAGGTTCTAGAACTGGTTCTAGAGCAAACATGATAGGTTCGAGGTTCTAAAAATTATGAATTAGTTCTAACAAGGTAAGTTATAGGTTCTAGGTGTGGAATCTATCCATCTTGAAACCGATCACTCCTAAAATGTATTTGATCGTAGTATTATATTCACGGTGTTTGAAATAGTATGAATGCCATGAATGAACGCCACGAAGCTCACCCTTGATGGTAGGCGGAAAAATAGGTCTACATCCCACAACCCTCGAATCTAAAGATGTGATTTTTCATGGACTACCAATTATCAATCTATCATGCGGGTACTTGATAAGCTACATCTTTTTAATATCATGCGATTATCCATGGTGGGCTTGAGCGGGAATTTCTAGGCCCGACCGAGAGCCCATTTTTACCCCATGAGCGATGGCCCGAACCTTACTCTGCCTGGCCTGGTCCATCCGTAGTGTGTAATTTGAAAAGGGCAATGATCTCAGGCCACTTGAGGGTCATATTCTGTTTCCATTATAAAAAAAAAAAAAAAATCTTATTAAGGAAAAAAAGACAATTGATGTTTTAATTTTAAGTTAATGTGCAATATAATTTCTGAATTTTTAATATGTACAATGTGATCTCTGAACTTTAACTTAATATGCAATGTCATTCTTAAACTTTCAATTTATCCGATATAATCTTTGAACTTTTTATATATGCTTGATCTAATCCATGTGTTCAATTTAAATTTAGGGATAACATTACGTCAATGTACTAGATTGAACATATACCAAAAGTCTAAGGAACACATTGAAAAAATAAAAAATTTAGAGATCACATTGCACATTGAGTCAAAATTCGGAAATTATTTGTGTCATTAATTCTTCTAACAATTTGTCACATTTGTCTTCTCCTTATAAATCCAATACTGGGTCAGCTCAGCGAGATCACTGAACTCGAGCAGCACATCAAGTATCAAGTGGGCCAATCGGCCCAAAGATCTTGGGCCTCTATCCGTGTTCTATTAAAGTGCTGACTGCTGAGGGCCGAGCAAAACGCGGTGGCCCGAAAACCGGGACCAGCCCAAATATTTTCGGGCTCTGATGGGCCCGGGCTGGGCCAACAAATAAAACTGGCATGAGATTTCCCTAAACCCGAAAACTTCTATCCGTGCCTAAAAGTAGCAAAAGCCCGCCCGGACCGCACCGGCCCGGCCCATGATCAGCCCTGGATCAAACTGGGCCCGTTGTTCCGGGTCGGCCTTTGTCGGCGAAGCTAGACTTCACCAGAACGAACTCGAAACCCTAATTTTTCCTCCCCTTTCGCCGTTATATATTCAACGCCCCTTACCTCTTTCGATTCCATCCGAATCCGAGCTGCTCTCTCTTTCTCTCTGTGCGGCAACGCCGACTGTTCTTCGTTGCCACCGCAGCATTGGGGTCGAGATTGTGCATGCTTGATGCCTTGTTGTCTGATCAATTTTTCAATTTGAGAAGAAAATTAGGCGTTTGATTTTCGAAAGTTTGGATTTTTAATCTCGTTGGGCGTTTGATCTTTCGAAAGTTTGGATTTTTAATCTCGTTGGGCGTTTGATCTTTCGAAAGTTTGGATTTTTAGTCTCGTTGGGCGTTTGATCTTTGGAAAGTTTGGATTTTTAGTCTCGTTGGCCGTTTGATTTTCGAAAGTTCGGATTTTTAGCCTCGTTGGGTGTTTTGATTCTGGCTGTTCTTGTGCGAGTGAATCGGTTTCCAAGCGTCGAGCGTCGAGAATTCTTAGCTGGGTCTGTGCCGGTGATGGTTCTAAATATACTTTGAGGGAGTTCCTTCTCTTTGAAAAAGAAACCGAATCTGAGGCGTTCCAGTGAAAAACTCTTTTTCGTTCGTAGGTTTCGGATTCCCGTTTTTCAAATGCTGCGTTGCGATGCAAGAAACGTGGAGACCTGTGCAAATGACGACAAAACAGACAGGGACATCAGCACTCCTATGGAGGATGGTGACTTCGTCTAGATGGGAATCTCTCTGATGCGTTCCTCAGCGTTTCTTGCTTTTAACCACGTTCTTCGTTTCATGCTCTGTCACGGGTCCCTGAGCTGTTTTTGTGGTTTCCCATGATGCGTGCGGACTTTCTAACGTGGCTTTTGTGAAGATGTGCGGTTCTTGATATATCAAATTCGAGGGCTTTCTATGTTTTGTTGGGTTCCCCCCATCATTCCACTCGTGAACTGTGTGTGCTGGGATTGTTGTAGACTTTGGCTTAGTGGTGTTCATTCTTGTTTGTTGGAACCGCCTGTGCGATGACAATGCCGGTAGATGTCGCGTCATGATTAGCTTACATGGGGGCCTGAGATGAGCTATCCTCTCCGTGTATATGCTCTAGAATTAATGGCTAACTGATAAGAACGATACTACACTTGATCTAGTAGTGAGTTATATTTGTTGCGCAAGTGATGAGAAAAACAGACAGGGACATCAGAGCTCACTTCGAGTATGATGATTTGTCTTTGGGAATCTCTTTGATGCCCTGTTCTTCATTTATTTATTTGTTTGTCTATTAATCGCGACATCTGTTGCCGATGATGCATTTTGATGCACGTATTATCAGATTACAGCGTGATGATATGCAATATTGTCACTACCTCTGAGGCAACCGCTGATCGCTTTGAATTCTCACAACATATTCTGAGAAATGCATTGTTCAGAGACCAATGATTTCTTCTGTGGAGTCTCTATTAGAGTTCATCCTAGCGTTTGATTTGATTATTTGCTTCTGTGAGTTAGTTTGAACTAGGCATTTAGAGGGTCGGACAGCGATGGGAAATGGGTGTTATGCTATTGCTGAGAAATTGAGCTGCTTCAGTTAGCACAATTCTCGCATCGGCAAACATTCCTTGGTTTTTTCAGATTTCATGCGACAGTTTTCTAAGCCTGATGATTGCTTCCATAAGAACGGAGATTTGAAAGGAGGCGTATTCGTTGAAGCCTAGTCCTCAGACTGGCTGGGCTCCGAAAGGCCACCTCATGAAATGAGCTCTTCCAGTGGTATAAGAATGAAGGCTTGAGATGTCTTCTTGTTTACTCTTGTCATCTCTGATGATGCTGTGAACACAGATGTTTTTGGGATGCAATATTTCTCAATGCAGAACCACATCGCACTGTAGCTTAATTTGTCAAACCATCCTCCCATCCTCTCCCGAAGGGTTCGGAATGGTAGTCCCTGATGTTCCAGCCGACGGTGCAAGAAGAAATCGGCCATGCACACGAACAAGAAAGTGATTTGGGAGGGACTTGATTCGGTCTAGAGAAGTTCCTTTCTTGAACTGTAATGTTTATGCTGAGATTTGTATACTAAATGATCGATTTTGGTCATTGCTAAATGTACAACGGATGACGGTTCGGTCAATAAAACTCGACTTTCGTTAGAGCTCTGTCTTATTTCTCCGTTTCATGTTGATCTTGTGAATTGTCCCTAGTTCTGGCTCTATTTTAAGGTGGTTCGTTTCATTTTTATTATTTTTTTGGTTAACCAAGGACTCCACCACGGGCCTCTATACCTCGGGGAGGATCTCGACACTATGGCCGAAGTGGTTCTTTTTCCTCATTTACTTGTACAGGTAGCGTTGAGATTTTGCAACAAAATGACCTCGCCACATCCATTTTGTGAAAATTGATGTGAGGCCTCTTGATGTGGTTTATACAGCTATTGTGAATTTTTAACGTTGATAAGTTTGTTGATCACAACAGTGGCATCAAAAAGGCCTATTAGCTCAGTTGGTTAGAGCGTCGTGCTAATAACGCGAAGGTCGCAGGTTCGAGACCTGCATGGGCCATTTTTTTAGTAGTTCTAAAATTGATTTACTAAACAATGCGAACAACTCATTTCTTAGTAACATTAATTTAGATTTTCTTTCTATTTCAATATTTGTCTTTTAAACTCAACTTATTTCATTATTCAATTTTTCTTATTTTAAACAATAACACGAAGGTCGTAGGTTCAAGACCTATATGAGCCATCCTTTTTTTAGTAGTTCTAAAATTGATTTACTAAGAATGCGTTTGGTAACATTTCGTTTAAAAATTGTTTATAGAAACAAAAATGGAAAAAAAAATATTTACGCCGGGAAACAATTTTTGAACAAAAAAACATATTTGGTAAACTTATTTCGGGAATAAAAAAAGAACAGAAACACATTTAGTAAATTTGTATAATTTTTTTTATTTCTTTTAATTTTTTAATATTTTTATTTTATTTTTTCTATTTTATTTCCTATTTTTCTTATTTATTATTCCTTTTTTTCTTTTTCCTCTTTCCTTTTTTTCTTCTTTTGGCTGGTCGCTGGCCTCGGCTATGGCCGGCAATTGGTCGACGAGGGCCGGCAACCTCACCTAGCCACGATGAGGCCGACCTCGCCCAACAGCTCGGCCTCGCCGGGGGCCGGCAACACTCAGGCGAGGTTGTTTGCCCTTAATGAATGATCGCCGCCATGGCCGATGCCGTGCGATCGCCAAAAAAAAAAGAGAGAAGAAAATGGAAGAGAGAAAAAAAAAAGTGTTCTTAAAATGTGTTCCAAAAACAAAAAACAAAATTTTTTTGTTTCTTGTTTATATTGCAAATGTGTTTCTGGGAATAACAAAACAATTTTGGAACAAAAATGCAAACAAATGCGTTTCTATTCCTTTTTTGTTCTCAAGAACAAAAAAATAGAAATTTTTGTTTAAGGGAACATAAATAATTTTTAACAAACATGCCCTAAACAATGCGAACAACTCTTTTCTTAGTAACATCAATTTAGATTTTCTTTCTATTTCAATATTCGCCTTTTAAACTCAACTTATTTTATTTATTCAAATTTTCTTTCCTCGCTAAATTTGGCAAGCAAGATGAAAGGAAACCAAATGAGCATGTTAGGGTGGAAGATGGGGCCTCACTAACCTTATGCAAGCAAAGTCAAGGCAAATTTATCATGTCCTAATTTGACGGTTGATTTCAATAAGTTTTAATTCAAATAGTTAATAGCGATGGATATTGATGAACTTAATTTTAATGACTGATAAAGGTGTTAATGACTTTTTTGTAGATAAAGTTATGAGAGGGCAAACACGCCAATAAATGACCACTCTCTTTATCCCAAAAAAGATTTGATATTGCTATTGAAACGTTGGTGCTTTTGACCTTTATTTAAGGTAAAGTTTACTTTAAGTTCTTATCTAAAATTTTTTTAATCTAGGAATAATTCCTGCTTTCTTTTTTAGGATTTAATTTTTATTCGAGTTCTGCATATAAAGATCAACAACCTAAGACCCATCGAGAACACAGTAAATCTAACCTCTTCTGGTACAAAATCAAACTTTGCGCAGGATAAGTTCTTGACACAAAGCGGCGCACTTTAACGTGACAGGACGGCCGAAGCTTGGCAAGCCTCCAGATTGCCAATCCGGTGGATCTCTTCTGCTCCCGGTTTCAAAGAAATCCATGGCCTCCTCTCGCTATATTATGGATACCCACCTTGAAAAGTTCTCATCTTCATCGCTCACTTTCCAAGAAAAACCACTCTTTTCTCGAGGAAGATTTCCATGGGAAGGAAAAGGCTGTTCGACCTCGAGAAGCATTTCGCCTTCTATGGGGCGTACCACAGCAACCCGGTCAACATCCTGATCCACACCGTGTTCGTTTGGCCGATCTTCTT
This sequence comes from Eucalyptus sideroxylon x Eucalyptus melliodora, assembly GCA_016097485.1. NCBI lineage: Eukaryota > Viridiplantae > Streptophyta > Magnoliopsida > Myrtales > Myrtaceae > Eucalyptus > Eucalyptus sideroxylon x Eucalyptus melliodora. The sequence goes on from CM027825.1 coordinate 7,774,405, forward strand.
CACTTCCCTCGTCCTCTTCTACTTCACTCCCTCCATCTGTGAGCTCTTCGGCCGTCAGCCCCAGTGTTACCTGGCGAGGCACGGCCTGTTCTTGAATTTTGGCTTCTTCTTCGCTCTCCTGTTCGCTGTGTTCTACGTGTGCATGGACAGAAAGGCGGGTTCTTTGGCTGCTCTGCTGTGTATGGCGTGCTGGGTTGGGGCCAGTTTGCTTGCTAGGCATCTGGGTTTCTCCCTGGCTTGGAAGGTATCGCATTTCTTCTCTCGCTCTGTCTTTTCCTTTTCTATTTTTGATATATCTGATATCTGATATAGCTAGTACTTGAGTCAATCCGACATCAACAATTACTGTTTAGTGGGAGGGACTTGCATTAGGTTTGGTCTGATCCTTTGATTGAAAACAGATCGTTTTATGTCAGCTTGAAGTGTTTGTTTGGTGATGCTATTATTGAAAAAAATTGTTAGGAGGAGGATTGGTGGTCCTAGTGGTCCTTAGTTTTGACTAAGGAGAATAACTTCTGTACGGTTAGTTTCTCAGTACATGGAGTGGTCAGAAAACAGTTTCGGTGTGTGGATTAGACAGATGGCGTAAATTCGATTTTCAACACCACTAAAGTACAAACAATCTCATGTTTGCCCACCCACCTATTTTTCGGCTCCCATTTTACTTTTTAGTGAGATTTTTCTTTCAAAGTGGAGTTCCATGTCATGGAAGAGAAGCATTGAACAAATAGTGAATCAACTGATGATGATTGTTGTGGAACCAGAAACCTCATTTCTTCTTATGTTAACATTACTAGCTTTTACTAGGTATTGCAGTTATTTTCCTTATAGTATTTGAATTTAAAACAGTAAAAAACAATTCTGACTTTAAACCGTGGAATTAGAACTCTGAAGTGAATACCTGGCTAATCGCGGGATGATTGAAGATGCTAAATAATCTCAATATGTGGGTATATGATGACTTGCTCTGGTCACTATGACTGGTGCCTAAGTATCTTAAACGCCACATCTAGTCAATTACATTGAGATTTCCCGACTTGCTCAGGTAGCATATAGTTGTACATAGGTATCTCGAGTGCCAGGATTTTGTTGTTGAGCCCAACCTACATGAACTCATTTGCTTGAATACCCTCACCAATTGCAGTTGTGTGAGCCTCATCAGTTGGTTTTGTTACCAACCCAAAGTATCGGATGTGGCAGTTTTGGCACATGGACAACAAGTATGGCGTACAGTGACCATGTTTCCTGAATGTCCTTGTCAAAATTTGTTGAAATTACTTATCTTCTTTCCTGGTGTTTAAGGGAATAGAGCTTTTGCAGCATCTGGCAGTTCGTGGATCCTAGTATTTGTCTGATGGCTTTGTTCCTTACATATGACATTTTTGTCTTGATTGAGGCCACTTTAGCAGTCTGGTGTTTTGGTTCTCCTACACAACATTTAGTAACTAGAATTTGGATTATAACAATGTTTGGGTGGTTAGGCTGTTGAGCTACCTGTTTGACACTGTTTTGAGGAGACAGCCAGGGTTCTGGGGCCCAGTAAGAGATTGAGTGGGGAAAGGATTATTAAGCAGAAGCCATTTGGATATACTTAAGAAGAAGTAACAAAAAAGAAGATATGCTTAAGAATGAGAGCTTGAATTTGGATTATGTGTGCTAACTTGTGCAGAGATACCAAATTGAAAATTAACTCAAAGAAACAAAAAGCTATGAAAAAGAAAAAAGATGAAGTTCCTAAAGATTTCTTGATCTCTGAGATATATGCTGCGCCCCCATGTGTTACACAGACTCATCACTAAAAGCAGCAAAGTTCTGCAGATAATCTCCTGCAAGAGTTTTCTTAAATCAAAGCAAGAAAGAAATAGCTCTGATTTACTTTTTGGAGAGCCTAAGAAGTTGCTCTAATCATGCTCCATAAAACTTCTTGTTTGTGACCATCAAAATAGCATAATACTTCATACAGAATATAGCCAAATTTCTCACTTACGCCTGACAAGACCTTAGCTGGTGGGAAAAAAATGATTTGCAAGTTTTATCCCTTACTTTTCCTCATCAAAGTTATGATAAAAATGTACTCCATGAAGTACATCTATATAATTTAGTAGCCCCGGTGAGTTCTAAACTTTTCCTTGCTCTTGTCATATTGCTCATTTAAGTAACTCACATCAACCAGGGTGAATGTGCTTATTCTTCTCTCTATCATCAAGAGATGGACCTAAGAGTAAATTTGGAAGGTTGATGTTGGAACATTCTTCTTATTAGTTTATATGCTGCAGCAAATTTGCCTGAGGTATGGTAGTTAGTTAGTTGGCTGTGAAGGGGGAAAATTTGTCATTTAAAAGCAAAGTTACATCAATGTGATTGCATCTCCTCCTCGATCTTTTTCATACTCATTCACATGGTTCATCTCTCTTCAGGTTGTTCTTGCAGCTCAATTATTATGCTGGACAGGGCAATTCCTCGGACATGGCGTATTTGAGGTGAAAATCTCCTTCAAGTTTGGAAATGTCTTCTGCTTTGCTCACTAATTATAACCTATTATGTAGTCTCTTTTGGCCGTAGAAACAGCTATATCTCAATTGGATCACTTTGTTTCAGAAACGAGCGCCAGCTCTCTTGGACAATCTTGTACAAACCTTTCTCATGGCTCCTTTCTTTGTTTTGTTTGAGGCAAGCAATCCTGCTCAGTTTTGAGCCTTTTTTTGTTTTCTTTGGAGAATGGCTTGAGGAGTTATTATTTAATTAATGTATGCAGGTTCTTCAAACTGTCTTTGGATATGAGCCATACCCAGGGTTTCATGCTAGTGTAGAAAAGAAAATTGATGCTCAAATTGCGGATTGGAAGGAAAAGAAACAGAAGATGGAGCCATACCCTTAGCAATATCAATTTTGTGAATTGATTTCAATTTAAAAAGCATTGCGTGAGATTTTTGTTTCATCTCAAGATTCTCCTTTTGAAGATGACCCTTCAAGTATTCCGTTTGTTCAATTTTTTTTTCCTTGCTAAATTTGGCAGGAAAATGAAAGGAACCAAACCATCATTCCTTTTCATGGTGGAACATGGGGCCTCTCTACCCTCGTGTGGGCAAAATCAAGGCAATTTATCGTGTCCTCATTTGGCGGTCGGCAATGACAAGCTCTAGTTCAAACAGTTGACAATGGTCAATGTCTACAAACTTAGTTCTAATGGCTGATAAAGGCATCAACGACATTTTTGTGGATAAAGTCAATGGAGGGTAGACTTGCTGATGAATGAGCACTCCCCTAGTCACACAAAAGATTTAATATGGTCCATTACCAAGGAATGTTGTTGTTTCGTTGCTTTCCTTTCTGTTTTTTAGGATAAGTGCACTGGAAGTCCTAAGATTACAAAAAGTGCAATCGAACTCACAATTCATTAAGTTGGTGCAATCAAGTCCCTCCATTAGCTTCATCCAATTTGGTTGATTATAAATCCCGACGTGATTTTTTTTTATTCATTTCTCTCCTACATGGCATAGAGCTTAAAGGAAGAAGTCCACACCGCCCTAATTGAAATATAACTTTCTTCTTAAGTTGTCTTCACTTCTGCATACTGTTGGTAGATTCCTCCTGCTCTTTGTCCAAGTGTCCTTGGTCATGGAGTCCGCTTCTTCTTCGTTGAGTCCTCCTGTTCTTCGTCTAAGTGTCCTTATTTGGTGCAGCTTCGAGTAAGAATGAAACTAGGTCAATGCATGGAGCACGATCTTGGTTTAGATGTCCTGTTTGTTTGCCTCCTGTATTTTTACCATTCTGACATTGGTAAACTGAGCTGGAATATTTCTTAGTTTTCATGCCTATGAGCAGTCCTCGCGTTGGCATTTAAATCCAATGATGCTACCTTATCGTCTCTTTGAACTAAATCCAGCAATTTTGGTTTTGCTTGATGTTGTTGCCCTATTACTATTGTAAATCATTTCTTTTATCAGCATTTCTACGGAAAAATGTCTAACAGAGCCATCAGGTGTCTTTAGAAGGTTGACGACAACTGTTGATCATGCTTCTGCCTGCTATCATGTTTGTCATGCGCGGACTTTACTATTTTTGCAGGTTTAGCAGATTACAATTTGGAAGCAGCACAGGGAGCTGTTCCTGGTGCCCCACCCAATCACCTTGGGTTGCCTTTGCCCTTTGGAAGTTCACTGTTGTAAATCCAGTATTTTCTATCTCGATTCTTGATTGACCACGGTTGTAAAGCGATGCTGCTGAGTGCATCATATGGTCCCTAGAGTGTACACAGTTGCTGCATTATGTACATGCGGATAAGTTCTGTAAGTTCAAAAACTTTGAGATGCAACAATCCGTGCTTGGATATCGTTTTGGACAGCTATTGTATTGCCAAGTGGGAAATGATCTTTTCTAAAGCTCGATGACTTGAGATATTCTTTGGCAACAGTTACTTGAGTATCGATTGAGGTCTTTTTATTCTTTTACTGGAACCTTGAAATAAAATTCCAGGGAAGCCCTCAGTTTTCTACCATCTGGATTTGACTCGTTTTGTATGGTTTAGGACTTTGCTGACACCCTGTTTCTGACTCCTGTACTCTTGTGCTGGAGGCAACACGGGAATACTGGGAAGGAATTACCTTCATTTTCATGTGACGCTCCAATATAGGTGCCTATCTCGACCGGTCCATTTCACCTTTAGGAACAGAAACGGCACTGAAATTTCGCCAGCACTACTTCTAGTTTCTGTAATGACTTTCTACCAAAATGTTTCTAATTTCCGGTATTGATTCAGAGTGAGAGAGATGTTATGAAAACAAGAAGACAAAAGGGTTGCACTTGCAACATATCTATTGGCTTATGTGAACTGATTAGGTTTGACAACATACATGTCACGACTGGAGTATGTTCAGTGATTAGCCGCTGGCTGCAAATGTCGACTTTACTGGAAAGGATGCTCAATCAACCGAAATATTTGCAAAATAATAATAATTGGATGGAGTCGACGGAGGAACTTGATTACACTAACTTGACAAATGTTAAGACTTGATTGCAAATTTTCTAAATTTTAAGACCCGATTACAATTTTACATCTAATTTTAGATTTTATGATGTACTCATCCCTTATGCTTTTTTCTTAATATTATCTGTATTATTCTACGTGTAGTTTTAACTTTGAAAGAACAATGAAACCCTGAAGAATTTTATTGTGAGATACAAAAAGTTAAACATCATGATTCTACAATCGAATGGAAGCAGTTTTTAATAATAAATTTACTATAAAAGTAAATCGTAATGTTCAAAAGTCTCCGCTCATCTAAAGATTTGTATGAACAAAATAATTTTTTTCAATTGAATCAGTCCTTTTTAACCACTGGGGGTTCGCCCCAGTGGCCACTCTTCCAACATGGAAGGGGGAGGTGAGGGGTTCAAATCCCCACCTTCTCGGGGGATGGGGGTAGGGACGCGTAAGTTTCGAGAGTGGGTTGCGACTCCCACGCCCTGCAAGAGGCAGGGCACAAGTCTGCGAGTGAGTGTAGAGTAGGAATAGAGTAGGACTGACAAAAAAAAAAAATCAGTCCTTTTTCATATTCAGTAAATTTTTGGCTAAAATAGTTTTTCCTTATTCCAATTTGCATTTAAAAGATCGAGTCATTAGGAGTGAGCATTGGTTCAGGGTTAACCATGGACCGACCCTGGAATGGCCCAACTTTATCGGTTTTGGTCCGATGCCCAAGAAGACTGGGTCGATCCTTGGTCCTAAGATTCTTAAACCAGCACTGTGCGGTTGGTCGTCGATCTTGAGAATTCAGGGTCGGTCCAACTTAAGCCAATTCAAGTAATTTTACATTGTTATTTAATAACTTAAATTTTTAATGTCTAATGTCTTTTACGGCGTTAACAGTAATAATTTACGAATGAGAAAAATGTTTTTGTAAGGAGTCCTCACGATATCCAAAAGGGTATAAACAACTCTGGCATCTTTCATCTAGTACTCATTCTCTTTTATCTTATTTGTCTTATTAGTCTTCAATTTGCCAAAATCGAGAGAAACAACTTCTCCACTCATCACTCAATGCTTGCTTTGCTCGCTTTAGGTCACTCGTGCCGGTTGCCGCTCGATGCTTGCTTAGCTTGTTTCCTGCTCAACATTTGATGCTCACCCCACTTGATCCTCACCCCTTACCAAGACCTCACTCGTCATCAAACCCATTAAGTTAGTCCAGTCCTCGATTGCGATTTCAAAGAGTATAAAAAATGAAATAAAAAATTATTGATTGATTATGAATTGAGGTCGGTCCGGTTCGAAATCTATTTTTTAAGGAGTATTAAAAATAAATTAAAAAATTATCGGTTCGTCACGAGCCGGCGCACTTTAGCGACACCTTCTGAGAAAAGTTGAAGACTTCCACGCCGGCCGCGGCTTAGCATGCCTCCAGATTTTGCCCAATCCGGTGGGTCTCGTCTGCCCTCGGTTTCCACGAAATCCATCGCCTGCTTGTCTCTTATATCAGACCAAGAAAATTTCTCATCTTCATCGCTGACTTTCCGGGAAAAGCCACTCACTTTCTCGAGAGAAAAAACAAAGCTTCCATGGGGATGAAAGGGCTGTTCGATCTTGAGAAGCACTTCGCTTTCTACGGGGCGTACCACAGCAACCCGGTCAACATCCTGATCCACACCGTCTTCGTCTGGCCCATCTTCTTCACTTCCCTCGTTCTCCTGTACTTCACCCCCACGATCTGCGAGCTGTTCAGCCTCCAGCCCCAATGTTACTTGGCGAGGCATGGGCTGTTCTTGAATGTGGGCTTCTTCTTCGCGCTCCTGTACGCCGTGTTCTATGTGTGCATGGACAGAAAGGCGGGTTCTTTGGCTGCTGCGCTGTGTATGGCGTGCTGGGTCGGGTCCAGTTTGCTCGCCAGGCATCTGGGTTTCTCCCTGGCTTGGAAGGTATCGCATTCTTTCTCTCGCTTTTGTTATGTCTGATATATTTAGTACTTGAATCTATCCGACATCATCGATGACTGTTTAGTGGGAGGGACTTGCGTTAGGTTTGGTTTGATTCTGTGGTTACAAACAGGTGGTTTTGTGTCAGCTCGAATTGTTTGTTTGGTGATGGTATTCTTGATAAGTTGTTGTTTCATGATTCTGGGATTGAGGAGGAGGATTGATGGTCCTAGTGGTCTGGAGTTCTGACTAATCGGACTTCGAAGCCAGCCCATCAATTCAAACATAGGCTGTTCCAGAGAATAAAAATCGATTTAGGAGAATATCTTCTGAAATGTAGATTTTGAAGTTCAGTTTTGTGGATAAGACAGATGACGTAAATTCGATTTCTAACACCAGCATAGTACAAACAATCTCATGTTTGGCCACCCACCTATTTTCTGGCTCATGTCTTAATGTTTAGTTAGGTGTTCCATATAAAGTGGAGTAGGTCATGGAAGAAAAGAAGCATTGAAAAAATTGTGTTTTTTGGCCCTGAGCGCCTTGAGATTCCGAATTTGCATAATAGGCAAAGTTTGAGAGAATCATGTGGGAAAGAAGCTGTTAGATCATCAGTCTTTGTTAATGTTTGAAATCTAAACAGTAAAAGCAAAAAAAAAAGAGAAAATTGACTCTAAACTATAGAAATAAAACTCCAAAGTCAATATCTGGCTGAGCCATGGAATGGGTTGAAGATACTGACTAATCTCAATATGTGGGTATACTATGACTTGCTCTGGTCACAACGACTGGTGCATCAGTATCTCAAACGCCACATTTGTGCAATTCCTTTAAGATTTTTGACTTGCCAAGTTAGCATACAGTTGTAGATAGGTATCTCAAATGCCAGCATCTTTCTATTGAGCCCAACCTACATGAGCTTATTTACACGGATAGCCTCTCCAAATAGTCTTGTGAACCTCATCAAGTAGGGCTTTCTGACAATGCTGAGTGTCGGATGTGTAGTTTGAGAAGATGCACAGCATGACTTATGGTGCACGGCGACCATGTTTCCTAGAATACTCATCTTCTTTTCTCCATATCTAAGGGAATAGAGCTTCTGCAGCATCTGGCAGTTGGTGGATCCTAGTCATTTTGTCCGATGGCTTCATTTCTTAAATATGAGAGGTCTTCATTAAAGCCAATTTTTAACAGTCTGATATTTTCGTTAAACCACACCTACGTAAATTTAGTAACTACAATATGGATTGTAGCATGGTTTTGGTGGTTGGGCTGGTAAGCTACTTATTTGACCTTGTTTTGAGGAGACAACCGGATTTGTCGGGCCCAAAAAGAGATTGATGCAGAAAGGATTCCTAAGCAGAAGCCATTTGGACATATTAAGAAACCATAACAAAATACACACACACACACACACACACTCTTAAAAATAGGAGCTTGATTCGGATTATGTGTGCAAACTTGTGCAAAGATACCAAATTACCAATTAACTCAAAGAAACAGAAAGCTATGAAAAAGGAAAAGACGAAGTTCCTAAAATTTTGTTGATCTCCAGGATCAAGGATGTTGCACCTCCATTTGTTATGCAGACTCATCACTAAAAGCAGCAAAATTCTGCAGATGCTCTTTTAAAAGAGTTTTTCTAAATCAAAACAAGATCAAAATAGCTCTGGTTTACATTTTGGAGAGCCTAAGATGTTGCTCTAATCATGCTCCCTAAAACTGCTTGTCTAACACCGTCAAAACAGCATAATACTAAATACATAACCTGACTTCTTGCTTACACCTGACAAGACCTCAGTTGGTGGAGAAGTAGATGTATAACTTATCCCTTTGTAAGATTGTACTCCACGAGGTATGCCTATATTATTTAGAAGCCTCAGTCTGCGTGATTAAACTTTTCCTTGCTGTTGTCATATTGTAAATCACATCAACCAGCGTGATAATGACTTGTGCTTATTCTTCTCTCTGTCCATCGGGAGATGGAATTGAGAGTAAATTCAGAAGGTTGAGCTTGGGAACCTGCCCCTTATACCTATATATGCTGCAGCAAATTTACATGGATTATGGTGGTTAATAAGTTGATATGAAAGGGGAATAAATTTGTCATTTAAAAGTGAGATTATATCATAATGCGATCCCATCTCTTCCTTGTTCTTTGTCATATTCATTCACAAGGTTTATCTCTCTTCAGGTTGTTCTTGCGGCTCAATTATTCTGCTGGATAGGGCAATTCCTCGGACATGGCATATTTGAGGTGAAAATATCCTGCAAGTTTGCAAATTCGTTCTGCTTTGTTTACTAATTATGACCCTTTATGTGTCGCCTTTGGCCAAAGAAAAAGCTTATCTCAATTGGATCACTTTGTTTCAGAAACGAGCACCAGCTCTCTTGGACAATCTTGTCCAAGCCCTTCTAATGGCTCCTTTCTTTGTTTTGTTTGAGGCAAGTCATTGAACATTGCTCAGTTTCAAACTTTTTCTTTTGAGAGTGGCTTGAGTATTTATTATACGACTATTGTGTGCAGGTTCTTCAAATTGTCTTCGGATATGAGCCATACCCAGGGTTTCATGCCAGTGTGAAAAAGAGGATTGATGCCGAAATTGCAGATTTTAAGGAAAAGAAACAGAAGAAGATGTCCTAATTAGCGACAGTCATGTTCAAATGTCGTCACTTGTATCAAATACTGTAAGCAAGTTGAGCGTTGGACTTCTCCAGGATTGTGAAATTACCGATGGAATCTATTGTTAGTATAAATAATCAAGACTCTTCACCTTATTTCACAACTATTACTTTAATTATGAGTTGATGCTACCACGCATACCGCTTAATACTTTCAAAGCTCCTCTAATAAGTGCCTATAGTTCTCCGAGATTGATTTTTTCAGAACGTCAAAAGGAATTGCTCCTGAAAGTGTCAAAAACCATCTGAAATCACAAATTTTCAGAGCTGTATGCTATCTATACACGTTTGCTTCTTTAAGGTTTGCCCAACCAATCTTCTTGTAAAGTATACGAGGGAAGTCAGCAAAAGTTGGAGAGCCATCTGAATATTTTGACATTTCGTAAGCTGGGTTTCTATATGCTGCAAATGACTCCATCGTTAATATCGTCAGCCCCGACAAAACTGTAACCTGGCGCAGGTTTCTCAACTCCCCTGTCCTTCATCATTCTTCTCTCGTTCAGCACTAAATTCCACTGACCAACGCTCGCGTGCATGCTTGAAAGCTGGACATAGTCGCTGCTATGATCCGGTTCCAATTGCAACAGTTTCTTCCTCACCATCTCCCCAAGTTCGATATTGCCGTGCATGCGGCAAGCACCCAACAGCGATCTCCACACTATGGCATTGCATCTAATGGGCATGCTCCTTATTAATTCATACGCCTCCTCCAGAAAACCTGCTCTTCCCAGCATATCGACCATGCAACCATAGTGCCTAATCGTTGGTTCGATATGGTAATCCTTTCTCATGGATTCAAAGTACATTTTTCCCTCATTCACCATCCCGCTGTGACTACAAGCGCACAGAACACCCAAGAAAGTAACATGATCCGGCTCTTGGGATCCATCCTTCAACATCCGCGAAAAGAGTTTGAGAGCGTCTTCTGAATGGCCGTGCATCGCGAGTCCTAGAATCATGGTATTCCATGTTATCCTATTTTTGCGGCTCATGTCTGCGAAAACCATATATGCCTCTCCAACCGCACCACACTTTGCATACATATGAATGAGTGCATTGCACACCGGAACAATATCACTAAGGCCAGCATGATTGATGAAGTCATAGAGCCACCTCCCATAGTCCAAGGCACCCACTTGGGAACAAGCCGAGAGCATCACAACAAAGGTGGCCTCATCGGGTCCTATGCTGCCGCCTCGCATCATATCCGCAAACACGTCGAGGGCTTCTCCGCCCCGGCCGCATGACACGAGGCAATCGAGCATGGTGTTCCACGCCACCACGTTCCGTTCAGGCATTTCGTCGAACAGCTGCGCCGCAGCCTCGATGTCCTCGATCATCCCGTACATGTGGACGAGGCCGTTCCTCACGAACCCATGCTCGTCCAGGCCGCACTTGACGGTGCTGCAGTGCAGCTGCCTGCTGAGGGGAACCGACCCCAGACGCCAACTGGCCTTGAGCAAGAAACAGAACGTGAAGTTGTCGGCCGCCACCCCGGCGCCCCGCATCCTCCGGTAGTACTCGAAGGCCCTCTCGTGCCGACCCGAGTTGCCGAACCCCCGGATCATCGCGTTCCAGAGGAACCCATCTGGCTTCCTCGCGCTCTCGAAGACCTTGGCCGCGTAGCCCATGTCCCCGTGCTCGGACACGGCGCAGAAGTTGATGATCTTGCCGAGGACGAAGAGGTTGAGGTTCTTGCTCGCGGTCGAGCCGGTCCGGACGACGCGCGCGTGGATCTGCTTGACGTCGGCGAGGGTCGAGCATTTCTTGAAGAGGGACGTGATGTAGTGGAGCATCTGCGTTGCTTCGGGATGATTTTTGCATGAAAAGTGATCATCTTGATTGCCCCATTAGCTTAGGACTTCATGAATCAAAGCTTGGCCATGGCCCTGAATAACCCGTTTATCTACTAGTTGTAGCTTTTCATTTTCCTTCTTTTTCTCGTAAATCATTTTAATCAGGAAAATTGTCTAAAAAGTTTTAAACCTATTGCGATTTTGTTAATTTAGTCATAAAATTTTTAATTATACCATCGAGTCTTAAATATTTTCATATTTTACCAATTAAGTTTATTGGGTCATTTTTGACCGAAAATCATTGATGTAAATATCAGCCGTTTTATGTAGCACAATTAGAGCTAATGTGAATAATTTTTAATAATATTTTATTTCAAATCATTTTTCTTTCTTTTCTTCCCATTTTTCCTCCCGTTGGTTGTTAAGCCTCAACAATGGCCAATGATCGACCGGAGGCAAGGGTCAACAAAGCCGACCTTGTACCAGACCTCGCCATGGCTGAGCGAGGCTCGAATTCACCAAATTTGGCGAGGTCAACCTTGGTAGCTTGGCGATGGCGAGCCTCGCCCTCCCCTACCGAGGCTCAACCTCATCCTTGCAAGGTGAGATCGGTCACACTAGTGGCAAGGCGAAGGTCAAGCCTCGCTAAGAGTGGCTAAGGCTCATCCTTGCCAATGGTGGGGGAATGAGCCTTGCCAAAGGTTGGCAGGCTCACTAGCTTTTGCCTTTGGCAAGTTGCCAAGTGACCATGTAAAGGAAGAAATGAAGAGAAGAGAGAGAAACTAAAAGAAAAAAAAAATAATAAATAAATAAATAATATATTAAAATATTATTAAAAATTATTTACGTCGACCGTATCACATAAAACGGTCGATGTCTATATCAATAATTTCGGATTAAAAGTAGCCGATGGATTGAATTAGCAAACGGAAGAAGGTTTAGAATTCAATTAGTACAATTAAATGGTTTAAGATTAAATTAGTAAAAGTGCATTAAGTTTAATATTTTTTAGAATTTTTTTCCTTTTTGATTATTAGCTTTTATCTGCGAAACAATAGAAGCCAGGGAACTCTAAGTACAATTAGACTGGACCATAGATCAGACTAGCCCGTCCAATCCCACTTGCTCAAAAAAGAGATTTGAACTTTCGGTCTAGAGCGAACATTTTGACTCGCCCATTTTATTTAAAAAAAAGAAAATTTTGTTTTCAAATGCAATTTTCAAGACATTTACTTTGTGAAGCGTAATTTGGCATTTTATTTATGTTATGTATGTTTTCTGAGATTTTTGTGTGCAACCGAGCTATGCTTCGTTTTTTTTTTTTTAAATTAACTTTGGTTTCTCATGTCTTTTTTTGCTAAAAACATAGACCCACCTGATATTCAATTTCAGGTGGGGCTGAGGCGACCAGCGGCCACATCTAGTACAGATTCATCGACTAAGAATAACGTTGTTAGTGTTGGGAGAGCATAGCGATATCTTCACCCGAAAAGATTGCCTACAAGGAGTCCATGTCCGAGTCCATAAACATATTCAGTTGAATTCATCTTCACTCAAAAATTTTATTAATTGTTCAACATCATACTAATTCTCTAATGTCAGATTTTTCCGAATCTGAGAAAAATACACTAATTTCATGTAACTTCAAAAATTACGGAATTAACTTGGGACATTATAAAGGAACCATTTTGTATGTTCTATACAGATAATTGTTCAAAAAATTCTAAACCTATTGTATAACTCAGTCAATTCAGTCATGAATCTTTTAATTATGTTAATTTAGTCCTAAAATTTTTAACGATATATCAATTTAGCCTTAAACTTTTAAATTGTGTCAATTGACTCATACACCTTTTGAAGATTTGCCAATTTAATCATAAACCTATTAAATTAATTTGATCTTTGGTCAAAAGACATTATCAAAATATTTAGAATTGATTTGGCAAATCATTAAAAGGTTTAGACTAAATTGGCTAGGGGTGAGCACAATCCGAGTTGGGCCAATCCAGCACCTAACTTAGGGATCAACTCGCACAATGTTAGTTCTCAACTTTTGGTACTGAGGACTGACTTTGTTGAGCTTAAGATCAAGGCGAGCAAATGAGCGAGGTGAGTGAAGAAGGCTTCTTCTTTTTCTTTTTTCTTTTTTGGCTTGAATTAGGGTGGGGTTTTGTTGAACTTTCTAATTTGCACGGCCACTGAACTACGAAGAGAACCATGGAAGAGGCGTTAGGGTTTAGAGTAGACAAAAGCATGTAATATATAATATATTAAATATCTTATACATAATATATCTAATATATATTATCTAATATATATAATATGTACGTGATTGGTCTAACTTGGACGGATCCTAAACTCCCAAGACCAAAGATCAATCTGCAAGAATGTAGGCTCTAAGGATTCTAGGATCAAGGATTGACCCAGTGCCCTTGGGAACCGAACTAAAACCAGTTGGGTTGGGCTGATCCAGGGTCAATCTAGGGTCAACCCTGAATCGATGCTCACCCCCAAAATTGGCACAATTGAAAAAATTTAGTTCTAAATTGGTAAATCGTTAAAAGATGTAGGATTAAATTGATATAATTAAAAAAATCTAGAACTAAATTGGCTTCCAAATAATAGGTTTGTGACTCTTTGACCAATTTTCCCATATTCTATATGACTTAGCCTGTTGGAATTCTTTCAACATCCTAACAAGTGCCTAACGTGGAACTGAAACAAAGGGACCCCGAATTTAAAAATGCATGTTAGAGAAAGGAATGAAATTGCTAAAGAAAGATGAAAAGCATCATTATGTTGGTAATCCTTAAATTGAACTAGTCAAATAGATATTAAACAAGGCATTGTGACACAACTCCCCCGGCCATTGGCCCCGCTTCGATCGCCAGCCACTAAGACATGTACACCACCTCCTACGTCTCTAATCAATGTTGCCCTCAAAGGGCAGATGCCGACATGACTCCTCCTCATGCCCCCCGCCCAAAAACGAATTAAAGAAAGGTCAAAATTCAAAAGGGGTTTCGCGGATTTGACTGAAAAATTTATATTAGTTAGCGAAAGATTAGGTATGGAAGAGATTATTCCTTGGCTCATAAGGTCTTCAGGGCATATGATACCATCTACCTAATGAAAAACCAGTTACTCATGCACTATCGTTTTCTCTAGAAACCGGTGGGAGGAGGGGGGAAGGGAATATATGTCCCATCCGCTCGAACGTAAGCCCTAAGGATATTAGGTCGAGCATCTTGGTATTCTTTTATCAGCAATCATGCAAGGGTTTTATCAGGCCACTAAGATTGACCGGGATTGGAGGAAGGGCCTGACAAATTTGCAAGCAGTGACATCAATGCGATGAGAGTGATATTAGGTGAGCTGAAACGGTCTAGCGAATGAGCCTTTACAGGAGGGCACGGTGTGAACGGAAGAGAAGAGGGCACATAGAATAATGAAATAATGCTGTGGCAGCGGACGGAACAGTTCTAATTCTCAGTGATGAACTGGTGGACCAATGGACTGGCCAATGCTCATAAAAATACGTAAATTTCTGACCAATTCCTGCAGACCCTTTGAGAAAATTGAAGTGTTTAGGTAGTTTTAAAAGGGAGAGGGAGAGGCGGTTTTATGATGGCGGCTAAAGGATTATGCCTGGTTTTATCTGCTGAAGTTGAAGGAGGGTCCAAGGTGTGAAAGATGGCGAATAGATGAGTTCGGTTTAGTTGTTGGATCTGACCCTAATCAGGTTTATCTTTATTTTAAATTTGGCTCTCAACGAGATGGCCGGGTCCATTGAGTGGTCCAAAAGGTGATCTTGAATTATTGTTGCCCCCACGATGAAATGAATATAAATTCGCCGTTTATAATGTATTTTTCCCCTTTGATACTGAGATAAGCTATATCGAATGGGCCTCAAAGGGCAAGAAACGGGTACAAAGCCATCAATATAGGGGAAAGAAAAAGTTATCCGGAGAGGTACACGATGTGATACATTTTTTTATTTATTTTAAGCCTGGTCTTTGATAAGATTGACTGAGAAGGAAAAAGATTAAACAATGCAGGGTTCTCTAGTAAGGATGTAATTGAGTTACTTCATTAGCTAATGCACATTAGAGGTGGTAGTAAAATCAAAAGAGTTCATGGGTTTGGTGCACATAATTAGTTGGAGAAAGATCCTCCAACCCCAACTAGTTGGTTGCAACTATTTCCAACAGATGTTTTCTAAACTATTGTGGAGGCCTGTACAAACCCTAGTTATCATCTTTGCAAGAACAACTTTAGGGGTGTGTGGTTGAAAGATCTAATTTTTTGCTTGTCAATATTAGATATGCATATTTTGGAAAAAAAACAAAAAAACATAGTGGTGGGCCAATTTATATGACAATTCCCATACCATTTTTTTTTCTAGACTTGTTTGACCTTGCCAAGCAAGCGCATCAAGTCACCTTGTTAAAATCTAGTGAGGTCGAGTCTTGCCGGCCATCATCAATGCTCAGTAATCGGTGAAGAAAGATAAACAAATAAATAAATAAATAAAATTATTCGCGTCAATACCGACCATATGACATAGGATAATTGACATCCTATCAAAAATTTTGACTAAAATTGGTTGGAAATGCTAAATTGACAATCCTATTTTAGAACTAAATTGGCTATGAATCGAAATTGGCTTAAGCTCCTCAACCAACATATCGGAAAGCAAAATGAAACTAAATACATACACACATACTATCGTTTGATTAATATGAAAGTACTTTGCTTTTGACTGCCAACCTTCACCTCATGCATTCGCTCTTTTCCCACATCGCATCTAGCTCATCCAGATTGAACCCTAGTAAATCATATTCCCAATCAGTAGGTTCATCAATGCACCGGAACCCCCACCAAAATCAATAAAAAGAAAATGCCAAGAACCGTCTTAGAGCTCCATTCCTTGTCTCCCAATTCCAAGCTAAGTTGGCAAAGTAGTGATGATGTGAAGCCCCAATGAAGCAATTAAACTAATTGCAAGTTCTGGAACCCACAAACATGCCATCGTCCCCATTATCATATTATCTTCATCCTCATCCCTCATCCTCATCATCATCGGATCAAACCTTCAAGAACCCAAATCTGCTCATCCTCTAATTGTCTATTGCAAAAACAAAGCACTGGCCACGAACCTTCTCAATCCCCCAATTCCCCAAGTCAACTCAACCCTCCAAAGAAAAAAGGGTGGCAATTTGTCAACCGCAGAAGAAAAAAAGGACTAAAAGCATAATCAAAAGAGGCCACGTACACCGATAATTTTTCTAAAAAATATAGAAATATATTCAAATTAAATTAAAGCTTTCCACTTCAGCTGTTGCCTATTCTCAAAGTTAGGCAAGTCCACGAAAATAATCGAATCATTGAGAGGTTAGATCGAATTGAAAAGAGAGAAATCGGAAAGACATGACCCCCTCCCTCTCTTCACTTTTTTCCTCGGGATTCGAAGGGGAGTTGACACTCCGGCCAATCAGCGCCCGCCACGTGGCTGTCCCTGTCGCGCCCCGCGTGTTGCTTTAGATGAAGCAGGGGGCCTAGCAGGGGCGAGCCCCCTCGAGCCCACGGGTTTAAAAACAAGTCAACTCCCTCTCAGGGTCATAAAATTGATTTGATCAATTGATCCGGATTGGCACTACATGGCCCTCTACTAGACCGAGCCACGATCCGATGCAGTGTGGGGCAACACTGTCAATTTTCGAGCATTGACATGGTGGATGCCGACGTCGGAGCCGGGGGGGCGTGGCTCGCCTCCCGACCCCGGGGGGAGGGATTTACCAAGACGGCTGAAATTCCTCAGATGGGGCGGAGGGCGACACGTGTGCGGCCGTGATTGGAGGGACTCCCCCGAAAGGGAAAGGCCATCTTCTTCATTCAATTATTAAAAAATGGTAAGTGATGCTTATATGGTATTTACTATAATAGCTAGCGGATAATAGATAGAGATGTCTAAGATTAGGAAAGCCGGATTTCATTGGACTCTCTTGCTTCTCCTTTTTCTTTTCCTTGTCGTACGTTTGAGGTAACCCTCATTTTTTGCTAATATTAACGTTTTTAGGAAATTCGTGGTTCTAATTTGAATTTCTTTTTTAGCCAAAAGACAAATGGTACTAAATGATTTTATTGGACACTTATGTCACCTAACGAGATATTACATTACATTAAAATAGTCGTGCTGAATTTTTCCCATCATTCAATCGTGATTTCTTAAGTGAAAATCTGTAGTGTATGTAGTAAGCTCGTGTGTAAAAAGGGATCTTGCATGCTTCAGGTGATGTCGCAAATCAACTCGGCCCGGAGTTGATGTCAAATGTTAAGTAGCGTTCTCTAGCTTTCCCTACATTTTCTGGAAACATATTACTGATGGGCATCAGGACATGGAAAATCGATTGAAAAGTACAATTTAATACCTAATAATTTCTTAGTTATGAAAATTCAAGATAAATATTATAATATATACATGAAATTTTAGTATCAAAAGGCCTAAGCTGGAGAAGGGGCCCTGAATTGCATGACAACTGACATCTCTTTAATTTAAACGCCAAGTGGAATACCCACCTCCCCCTTTTTCCTTGACGCGTAGGCACGCATGACTGCCAATCACATGAACCTTCCTGGAGATGCTACTTGGCGCTTGTCTAATAGCAAGACTTAGGGCTTTTTTCTTGATGCTTGATCATGACACTATGCCTTAAATATCTGCACCCTCCCGCGCTAATCTAGGAATCTAGGAAAGGGTGTACAAATCATACACCTAATTCTCGCTTCTTTTTACCCATTAATATTTGAAAAGTATTTTTCAAAAAAAATGATAACTTATATCGTTTAAAATTATTAGTCCATAAAAAATATTTTCATATCGATAAAAATTTATATCTAAATATTTTACAAATTATTCATTTTCTACCAAATAAATGTATCTTAAATTAGTTGACTTTTTCTTATCATGGACGCTAGAGATGGAAACCTAGTAAAAGAGTCATGCAATTTCCATTTATTACTGAATCCAACTGTAATTTGATCACTTTTAAAAAGTCCTAAATGATCTTGATAAGGTTTGGCTGAGGTAGGCACATGGGGCACCACTGTTTGCTCAGTCCAAGTGAGATTGAGGTTGCATCCATGGGTTCGTTGCACCTATCGACCCCTTCTTCTTTTTTTTTCTCTTTTGTTCCTTTGGATGGAAGGAATGTCAAAATGCACCATTTTGTGGCTTATAATTCCACTTTGAATCTTAACTAACTTTCAAAAGTTACCATGTTACTGTTAACTGTAATTAGTTGAGCGAAATCCTAGCTGTCGTCTCGAGATACTAATGTTGACTCCAGAAAAATTTGATACTAATTTCTCCGGCATGCATTCATGATGATATGTACTTCATCTAATAACAAAAGTTAAATGAGCCCAAAACCAGCTAGGACCGTGCATGAACCTTATCAAATAGAGCATTTTCCAAGAGGGGAAATAATTGTGGTGAACATTATTTTACCAACATGTCGTGCTCATCTCATAGTTACTGTCGTCATTAGGGCTAGGACAAAATAGAACATGCATGTACATGTAACTGCAATACTTATAACATCCCCATAAATTAGCTTCAAACTTAATACAACGCAATTAAATGATTTAATCATAAATACATGAGAAAGAGAAGGACAAATTGGCTAAGAATTGGATATCAGCCTTGCTAGTTAAATATTTTAATGGCTAAATGATACAAATTGTCCCTTAATTTTGATTCAAAGTGTAATGTGGTCCGTGAATTTTAAATTTATTCAATGGGGTCCCTAAACATTAACTCAATGTGTCATGTTCAATGTGGTCTCTTGACTTTTAATGCATATTCAATTTAGTGTCTGTATTTAAAAAAAAAAATCCAGTAATAGAAATACAACATTGAACATTTTAAAACATTCCAAAAACTAGATTGAACACGTAATAAAAGTTCATGGACCACATTGAATAAATTGAAAATTCATATTGCATATTAAACTAAAGTTTAGAAACTTCATTAAATAATTTTAAAGTTTAAAAATTGCATTACACATTAAAAGTGGCTTAATCACGGGATCTGTGGACCTCTCAAATCTTTTTTTCTGCTGAAGAAAGCGTCAAGCTGAACCTACTACTTGCCATTGCCTTCATCTGTCACTCACATTTCTTTTCAATGGCGACGGCCTGATAGCTTCCATGCCTTTTGTCGGTTTCGAAGCCAAACCCATTCCCAATCCCAACTCCAGCTCCAATTGCAATTTTCACCTCTGATTTTTTTTTTTTTTTTTCATTTTCCACACATCAACTTTACGAAAGTCAAATAGTAGGGGGCTACCTCTGTAATTTGGACACGTATGTGCATGAATTCATTTCAAGTACCGTAATCTAAAGAGACTTCTTTTTAAGTCTACTATTGCATTCACACGCAGCTTCGAAGACTTAACCAAGATAAGGAAAGTAATCTTTGCGAATACCCTTCTTTCTCCCTGGATCCATCGCTCGTTTCATCAAATGCGGACAAGAAAACACAGCCAAGCAACCGGCTGGGGACGATCGACCCCGACCGACACATGTTTGCAAACTAGACTCTTGCATTAGCTGTAAGGAACTTTGATGATTCATGATGCAGAGATGATTCGACGCTATCAGATGAAAACAAATGATGGTGGGTAGCTGAATCATCTCTCCACTTGCCATACTGATAAACGATGAACCCCGGTGATCGTCAAAGCACACATGCTTGACATGGCAGGGGAGGTGCCTTACATTCTACACAGCCCAGCAACCTGCTCGGGATGATCGACCCCGACGAAACACATTTGCAAACTAGACTCTTGCATTAGCTGTAACCAACCTTGATGATTGATCATGGAGAGGTTACCGACGCTATCAGATGAAAACAAATGATGGTGGGTGTCTGAATCATCTCTCCACTTACCATACTGCAAAACCGTGAACCCCGGAGATCGTCAAAGCACACATGCTTGACATGGCAGGGGAGGTGAGTACCCCGACCGAAACATATTTGCAAACTAGACTCTTGCATTAGCTGTAACGAACCTTGATGATTCATGAAGGAGAGATGACCCGACGCTATCAGATGAAAACAAATGATGGTGGGTGTCTGAATCATCTCTCCACTTACCATACTGCAAAACCGTGAACCCCGGTGATCGTCAAAGCACACATGCTTGACATGGCAGGGGAGGTGAGTACCCCGACCGAAACATATTTGCAAACTAGACTCTTGCATTAGCTGTAACGAACTTTGATGATTCATGATGGAGAGATGACCATACACTATCAGATGAAAACAAATGATGGTGGGTGTCTGAATCATCTCTCCACTTACCATACTGCAAAACCGTGAACCGGTGATCGTCGAAGCACACACGCGTGACATGGCAGGGGATGTGAGTTGTCCTCAAGTCAAGCTGTAGAAGATGATAGGATCAGTACAAAAAAGCAACAGAGAAACCGCGAAAATGACATACCAAAGCGGAGATACGAGATGCCTTGCATTCCACACAGCCAAGCAACCTGCTCGGGACGATCGACCCGGACCAAAACACGTTTGGAAACTAGACTTTTGCATTAGCTGTAACGAACCTTGATGATTCATGATGGAGAGATGACCCGATACTATCAGATGAAAACAAATGATGGTGGGTATCTGAATCGTCTCTCCACTTGCTATACTGAGAAACGAAGAACCGGTTATCGTCAAAGCCCACATGCGTGACATGGCAGGGGAGATGAGTTGTCCTCAAGTCAAACTGTAGAAGACGATAGGATTAGTACAAAAAAGCAACGGAGGGAGCGCAGAAAAAACCTACCAAAGCCAAGATACGAGCTGCCTTATAATCCACGTCTCTCTCTCTCTCTTTCTCTCTCTACAGCAGAGAGCAGTATTTAGGGGGCCTCTGTTCCTGCCAAATGCTTTAATTTTCCTTGACAACCCCCTTTGAAAATTGCAGTTTTTGAGCTCGAATCGCCTCTCTTCTTTTTGTCAAGCCTTTATCTTCTTCTATCCCTCGACTTTTTCTCTCGTCGTCCCTCAACTTTCCACCATAGCTTTCGTTACCGGCTTCCCCCCAAATATCTCTCTCTGTATTCACTGAATCTCACATCCCCTGTTTTGTCTCTCTTTGCTTGTCTGATGTATAAGCAGCATCTCGTGAGTGGTTTTAGCTCCTACCCTTCAGAAGCTTTCGCGTCCTCGGCGATTTTTTGAGGTGCTCGGTTTCGGGCTCTTCGATTCTTGAAGAATTTTCGATCTCTCTCTTCTTTTTTTCTTCTTTTTTATCTGTGGGCGATCAGCAGTTTCGAGAAATGGAGGACATGGCTAGGCTCGGGAAGGAAGACGATCAGATAGAGTTGCCGCCGGGGTTCAGGTTCCACCCGACGGACGAAGAGCTCATCACCCATTATCTGCAGAAGAAGGTGGGGGACGCTGGCTTCTCCGCCAAAGCCATCGGAGAAGTGGATTTGAACAAGTCCGAGCCCTGGGATTTGCCTTGTAAGCAATCACGAAATCGCTCCTTTTCGCTTATCTCTGTTCGCCTCCGATTCATTCTGAAATTAGATTAACATGCGTGATTGCTTCCGTTTTTGATTATAGGGAAGGCGAAAATGGGGGAGAAGGAATGGTATTTCTTCTGCCTGAGGGACAGAAAATACCCGACTGGTTTGAGGACCAACAGAGCCACCGAATCTGGTTACTGGAAGGCCACGGGGAAAGACAAGGAGATCTACAGGGGAAAATCTCTGGTTGGTATGAAGAAAACCTTGGTTTTCTACAGAGGGAGGGCTCCAAAGGGGGAGAAGACGAATTGGGTCATGCATGAATACAGATTGGAAGGAAAAATCTCTCTGAATTATCTCCCCAGGGCTTCGAAGGTGATAATGAATGGCCGGTGCTCTGTTTTTTTCCCATGTTTTCTTTTGAACTTTTCGCCTGATGATTTAAAGCGCACGAATTTATAGTTTCTGTTCTTTCGCGTTGCAGAACGAGTGGGTCATTTGCAGGGTCTTCCAGAAGAGCTCTGGTGGGAAGAAAATCCACATCTCGGGCCTCGTGGCGGCGGGGTCTCTCGAGAACGAAATGAGCTCCGGCTTGCCGCCGTTAACGGATTCCTCTCCTCATGATTCGAAGACGGAATCCAACCCCGGATCGGCTTACGTGCCCTGCTTCTCCAGCCCAACAGAGTTCGAAAGGAACAAGGAAAACATGAACAATTACTTCAACAATCCCATGTTCCCCATCTCCTCGAACCCCACGAACCCCACCCCCAAAATCTCGCTCTTGAGCCCACTGTACCCTCACCAGGCCATCCCCGTCCCCGCCAATTGGCAACACCTGGGCGGCTCCGTCTTGATGCCCGAGCACTCGGTCCTCAGGGCTCTGCTCGAGGGCACCGGGCCGAACGCGAGGCAGAGCGCGAGGGCGGAGCGGGAGGCGATCAGCTTCTCCCAAGAGACGGCGCTGACCAGCGACATGAACACCGAGATCTCCTCCGTCATTCAGGATTTCGAAATGGGGAGGAGGCAGTTCGAGGATCAGCAGCAAGTTCCATCGACCTCAGCTGGACCACTGGACGTGGACCTCCTCTGGAACTACTCAAGTTAGAAAAACAAATCCGTGCACGTTCCTGAGCAAGATACGGATTGAGATTGGTCATTTGTTATGTTAAAATTTATGGGTGAGCGCTGGCCTGTTGTATAGATTTTCTGAAATCCCAAGTAGTGATCGAGAGATAGTGAAGCATGGTTTCTGTAATGATTGTCTATATGCATTTGTAAGGAGATTCTAGTTGCAAGTCCCTCGATGAATATTTTACAAGCGTGATGTTTCTGTAGCAGCATTGTGTGCATCGCATGGGGACGGTTCGGTCGAGTACAAAGCGGGTGACATGTGCGGAGGATCAAGTTGGTGGCTGAGGCTAACTGATCTTTCGATCTTTTATTTGGATTTTTCTAGGGGCAGCCCCGACCCAAGTTGTCCCAGTTCTTACATCACTGAGGGAAAAGGAGGCTTCATTCTTGTACAGGGATTGGACGGAAAAACAGGGGTTTTCCTCTCGTTCTATAGTGCTGTCTTCCGTGGCGACTGAAGAAGTGAGTAGCGTGGCGTGGCGTGGCACACATCACGGACAGCCTTCCCCCCGAATCCTCCCCCTCATCTCTCTCTCTCTCTCTCTCTCTCTCTCTTTCTCGCACCGGGCCACCGGCACACGCAATTTGAACGTGAACTGTCTCGATTGAAATGTGTGCAGGAATTTGATAAAGTTGATACGGGATCGAATGCCATCTGATAATTAATATGACTAGGAAGGTAATTCTAAGTAAGTTGGTTGAGTACTTGAACATTCGATCTGAATGCAAGAAATCTCATATCAAAACAGTGTCAATACTCAAAATTATTCTTATAGAGCCACCTCAGTCACTACCCATGAGTCGAGTTGGCGAGAATGGCTACCAAGAACAAGGTTCACTTATGGCCGTTGTCTACTTGACATGGATTGTCCAATTAGGTCTTAAGCTTGATATAAGTTGTTTATGGCTCTCTCTCTCTCTCTCTCATGCACGCTTGCATACACACAATTTAAATGTGAACAATCTCGATTGAAATGTGTACATATAATTTGATAAAGTTGACTTGGAATCGTATGCCATATGATATTTAATATAACTACAAATGTAATCCTAAGTAAGTTTATTGAGTACTTGAGCATTCGATCCGAATGCAAGAATTCTCGTATCAAAGCAATGCCAACATTGAAAATAATCTTAAAGAGCCACATTGGTCACTACCCACAGGTCAAGTCAATGAGATTGGCTATCAAGAATAAGGTTCACTTATGGTTGTCCACTACTTGGCATGGATCCTCCAATTAGGCCTAAAGCTTGACGCAGGTCGTTTGTGGCTCTCTCTCTCTCTCTCTCTCTCTCTCATTCGTGCCTCTTATATGTAATCATGTGTCAATCAATCGATCAAGTAAGCTCAGTCAACATTTTTTTTCTCTCTCTCTCTCTCATTTGTGCCCCTTATATGTAATCTGATGTCAATCAATTGATCAGGTAATCTCAGTCAACATTTTTTCTGTATTTTGATGGGAAGGATTGTACGATGAAAGAAAATCTTAGGAACGTCATCGAAGATATAATTTCCGACATCGTATCAAGAAATATCAATAAAATTTTCAAAAAGCAATGATTCCATCAATCAAATTCAATGACCCGTGCTAAGCTTCCCAATCAAGATATCATCATTCTTAATCACAAAAGAACTTAAAAAAAAAAAAAGAAAGGCATGGTTAACCCCCATTAAGCAAATCATCTTAGATTGTCTCCCTGCTTTAGATTATTCACACATTCCCCACCGAATCAATCCCCTCCCCCTCCCCCCTTTTTGGCACACTCCATCCTCGTCCAGTTATCAAAGCTGTAATGCATCATGTAAAGTCTTGCGGCCGCATACATTTTACGTGCCCTCGTTTTTTTAAATTCCGTCATTCCATGTTATTGACCACGTGGGGTTTTCGATTTAGAACACATGAAGAGCAAGCACCAATCCTCAATTGAGCCACGACCAATTCGAGTCCTGCACGACATGATCCCTTACATAAGCTAGAATCGAAGTAGAGAAGGCTCTCCTTTGCCTCCTTTGCGAGATGCGTTGGGAATGGAAAAATCGAGATTAGTGTGAGAATTTCCCATTTTTTGAGGCCACGTTTGTTTCACGATATTTTCTTAAAAATAATCATCTGTATCTCTTACCGTAACTAATTAATGAAGAATATTTTCATCATTGACAACAACTTATGTCTAAACAATTTCTTGGATTGAACCAATGCTATGTGGAAATGTTTTTCGCTCATTCATTTTTTTAAGTAATTCGAGATATTTTTTTTATGGTCAAAATCATGAAAAATCCCAAAATGGTATACTTGTGACAAATTTATCTTAAACTAATCTTTTGACTACAAAAAATCTTGAACCGATACACTTGTGATAAATTTACCTTTCCTTAGTTTCCATTTAATTTTAATGTCAAATTATTGAGTTTGATGACATGTGACAATTGATGAATGTACCAATTTAGGGTTTTGTCACATGTGTTCCAATTTCGTGGTTTTTTTGTAGTATTAATTCATTATTGCGGAGGGTATATTTGTTACATGTATACCAATATAATTTGATGTTTTCGTATGTCAAATAATTAGTTTATGATAAATTTATCACGTGAATACCAATTTAAGGTTTGTCTTAGTCAAAATATTAATTTTGGGTAAATTTATCATATGTATACCAATTTGGGGGTTTTCATGAAATTAGCCCTTTTTTAAAATGTTCTCAAAATTAGTTATTTTTTGTGAAACAAACACATTCTAAAATGCTCGGTAATCGAAATTTGTAGGTGCCTATTTTCCTTCTCATTGGTCACCAACAAAGAATTTAATTAGAGGCGAGCTAGATAGGTGACCATACTTATAATGATCTTTGGTCACTTTCTTATGTTCCGTCTCTTTCTAGTTAGTAGAGTAGTCCTCCATCTTAAACCCATTGCTCTATGATAGCATGGGGTTTTGGTAATTTTCATACAGAATGGGTCATATAAACCAAATGAATTATTGGATATAGTTAAGACTTTTCTATAAATATAGGGTTAATATCATTAGATATCCCAAATCGATACTGTATGACATGTTTACTTCAAATTAACTTCCGTCTCCTAAAAAATGTCGAAAATTAGTATCCTATGACATAATTATCCCAAACTAATATTCATCTCATTAAAAAAAGTACAATGGCATATCCATGACTCAAATCTACTCTTCTTTAGCAATCCATCTAATATTCACCATACTTGACAAATGACTACAGGCCATAACCACGTGTGTAAGACATATGTATTTGATAGAGGGTAAATTTGGGTTAAAAGTATCAATTTAGAATTTTTAGTGAGATAGTACACGTGTCATAGGAATAGGATACATATTTGAAATTCTTTGTGAAACAAAAATTAGTTTGGGGTAAACGTATTGTAAGGGTATCGGTTTAAAATCCTAATGATTGCCCTTAAAAAAAGGAATTGTTAAGATGGCTGCTATCTACCAAGTTCGATTCCAACATTTTTGAGTTCGAAAGCAAACTTATCAGGTGCATGATTTTCAGTATCACGACAAATTCTAAAATATCGTGCATGTAAATTTTCTCAAGTGCTCAATAAGCAAGATATACACTACCGGTACACATATGACAAATTGGTAAATTTACCCTAAGTTAATTTTCATTAAATTTTTAACGTCAAATTTTTGAATTAGATGGTATGTGACAATTGAATGATATATCTATTTGGGGCTATACTTCGTGTTTATTATTATTATTATTATTACCGAATACTTTGTAAATTTATCGTATATGTACCAATTTAAAGCTTTTTGTGGTTAAAAATAATTTTTATTAAAATAATCCTAAATTTTATGAATTTGCTTTTATATCTCGCAGAGGAACACAGAAGACAAAGGCTGCGTGACGGTGGAGGGGCTCCACCCCTCCGAGCTATAATCGCGTGCGGCGGGGCCCACGGAGATCAGATTCGGACGGAAGAGGACTTTGGAGTTCGGCCCCTCTAACGGTCGACACGTCGGCGCGCTTGTCGGGCCCCACCCCCTAGCGATTCCCCGCGCTACTGCGACACGCGGGTTCCCGTGGCGCTGGCGTCACCCAACCCGATGAGCGCGACGCCGGCCTATGGCAGGCCGCCACGTGGAAACGGTTGGGTCCCCCCCCGGGCCCCCCACGGACAGCTGTAGGTTGTGACCGTTCCCTCCTCCGGAAAAAGCCAGAAGAGATAACAGTCTGATAATTATCTCCGAATTCTCATGAAAGAAAGCGAAGCAGATTCTCTCTCACGTCCCCCCGTTAATGCGCATTAATGAAGGAGAAATAAAAGCAATCTCCAACCAAAAAAAAAAAAAAAAAAAAAAATTTCTATCTCAAACCTTACCTACCGAATCAATCACATCCATTGAATTCACACGGCACTCGACATCCAATGAAGTCCATATTATGAATGAGGGCGGCCGATATATTTATTCAGGTTCGATTTTATTGATGACCAAGTGAAAGTCTTTATCTAGATTTTTTTGACTATTAGAAGGCCGTCGAACTTGCAGATAGAAAGCGACAAGCCCCGAGTGGGCCAAGCCGACGAGTTGCCCTCAAGGGGATAATTGCACGATCAGTCTCGTTCGTTTTGCCTATTTTTGGGGTTTTAATTAGGTCTTAACATGCTCTATAAAGTTGCCAGACCTATGATCGACTCTAATTTAGATCTTGAGTCGATTCTCGTTTCAAGCTTCTAGCTCTAGGCTCCACGTCATCTCATCTTATCAGTTACTCAAGTCGGAAAGGTAGCTATGCGGGATACGAAACGCGTAGATTGTAAATCATACATGACTAATGTGGGTTTTTTCGAGGAAGATGCTACGTTGTTTTATACCTTTTTTGTTAATAATTGGTAATATAAAAAGAATGGTCGCACAAGAATGTTCCTTGGTGAAGTGGTAGCCACAAGCTTTTGCGAAAATTCCTACGTAATTAAAACTAAGAAAAATGAGATTGCGATTGCGCAATCGAATCTAATGAATTGTCACCCTTGAACAATCATGCTTTAATTTAATTATTTTTAAAACAAGAAGAGAGAGAAGAGAGAGAAGACACGTGAATGTCATGTAACTTGAAATTGATATATTCCCATCTCGTGTCTTTTTCAATAGGATAATTTAGGGAAAAAAAAATAAAGTTGCCCCATGCCAAACCAATTGTTACTTAAAGAAGGGTATTTCCCTAAGAAAAGCCAAATTATCAAATACTATAGTATCTTGACGAATTAAATATTAGGGATAACCCAAATTCTAGAAGGAAATAAATTTGAATATATTAAAGGGTATTGGCTGAGTCTTATTTGGACTTAATTATCGTAGCGAATCACGTCGAATTATCTTGATAAATTAAAAGATTGAGTCCCATTTCGCAGGCACACACGCATACGCCCGTTTTTCATTTGATGCGAATCTCGGTCCGCTGATTCCCCCTCAAGCAATCGAGAGATTTTGTCGAGAACAAACACGTATCATTCACTCTGACGCCGATGACGGCGACTTCCCATCCTCATTGGATCAGCCGCTGCCGGATTTTTCATCGGGAGTTAAGCTGATCAGATTCAATCGCAAGACCCTCGAAACCACACGCTTTGTGTCCTAGGGAAACTCTTCCTAGGGGCCATTTCAAACTGGAATCATTCTCAATTAAGAAGGACGAAAGAGAGCGATTGATGCGTACGTTGGAGAAGGCGTTGGCCAGCAGCCAATGGCGTTTTCCAAAGGATAAGGTCACGTACGATGAAGCCAAAAAAATCCAGTCTTATCTTTCTTAGCTATTTTGGCATAAAGTTCCATCTCTGCATACGAAAGGGAGAAAAAAGAGCGCTCGACCCCATGTCATTCTGCCCTTTCCAATTCCTAAAATAGGATCTAGAGCATATTTTTCCCCACCTTATTTTCCTTGAAATAGAATAAATTTCAGATCAATCATACTTTCCATTTTATTGCTAAATAAAGTCGGATCGATGTGATGTCATTGATCTCGCGAATCTTACCAAATCGCATTAGTATTCCTATTGATGAAAAGCTAAGTATTCAAATTATACTAAATTTTTGATACACTTAAGTTCAAAATCTACATTGGCCACCGACGATCTATTCGTGTGCAATTTCACAATCTATCATGCTTGGGCTACAATATTTTGATTGTAAATGAACAAACCTAGAAAAAAAACTTTGTATGCAAAAAATTGCTCAGGCTGCAAATTTTCGACTTGGATCCACCCGAAAGCTATGTGACATGAACACATTGGGACAACAAGTTAGTACCGACTCGAGCCCTAGCATGACCAGCCCCTTGATCAAGTCTAGTGTTCGAGTCTTCAAAGCGAGAAGCTAGAAGCATTCATGGCCGTGAAGCCCATTTTACATAGTCCCATATTGTCAGTCATTTTAAGGGTTTTTTTTTTTTTTTTTTTTTTTTGGCTATTCTTTTTGTATCATAACAAATAATAGGGATAAGCGGTATCAAGTTTGGTATAGCCTCATCTCAAACCTAGAACCTATCGGCTAGAAACTTGCAATCGGATAGATTCACCCGTTTCGGCTTTTGGGTTCCAGAATCTACTTTGAAGCCACGTTGATCCCTAGCAAATAATGAAAGATCTGTTTCATCGTATTATAGCCAACCGGCTCTCTCTCTCTCTCTCTCTGCTACTACGGCGAACTAACCCAAGATATTGAGTTCGTTTTCCTCCTTCGCGTTCGGGCCTTGTTTTTGCCATAATAAATCTCTGTCGAGCAATTTGATTCCGCCGTAACATAAAGAACTTAAATCAAAATACTTAGTATTAATAGCATGGCGATACATTTATACAAAACTTCTATCCAAGAACACGAAATGGAGCCATAGACAGTTGGGTGAAATCCGAACCCGCTCTTGTCAGCCATGATTGGAGGCGTCATTGCGCTGTGACTGCTAGTTTCGATGCTCTGTGCGGCGAAATGAGAGGTGGGCTGAAGGTGGTGGACGCTGGCTTCTCCGCCAGAGCCATCGGAGAAGTGGATTTGAGCTAGTCCGAGCCCTGGGAACTGCCTTGTAAGCAATCACGAAATCAACCCGTTTCGCTCATCTCGCTTCGCCTCCCACTCGTTCTGTAATTATCTTGACATACGTGATTGCTTTCGTTTTGAGTACAGGGAAGGCGAAATTGGGGGAGAAGGGAGTGGTATTTCTGTTTCTCTGCGTTGCAGTCATTTGCGGGGTCTTCCAGAAGAGTTCCGGTGGGAAGAAAATCCACATCTCGGGCCTCGCGACGGCGGGGTCTCTCGAGAACGAAATTAGCTCCGGCTCGCCGCCATTGACGGATTCTTCTCCTCACGATTCGAACACGAAATTCCAACCCCGGATCGGCTTTACGTGCCCTGCTTCTCCAGCCCGACGGAATTCGAAAAGGACAGGAAAACATGAACAGTTCCTTCAACAGTCCCCTGTTCCCCATCACCTCGGACCCCGCCAATCCCAATCCCCAAAATCTCGCTCTTAAGCGTACTATACCCTCACTAGGCCATCACCGTACCCGCCAATTGGCAGCGGGAACCGTCCGGACCGGACCGGACCGGACCAGTTCCAAAAGTGGAAACCGAAAACTCCTCCCCCCATCTCTCTCCAGTTCCAAAAGTAGGAACCGAAAACTCCTCCCCCATCTCTCTCTCTCTCTCTTGCTCGCACGCTCGCTAGTGCACGCGCCAACTCACCCAATTTGAACCTGAACTGTCTCGATTGAAATGTATGCAGGTGCTTATCCCTTTTTCTTTTTCTTTTTTAATGTAATAGTGGCTGTTGATAAATTTGAGAAAAAATTGTATGTCATCTGATAATTAGTGTGACAGCGAAGATAATCCTAAGTAAGCTAGTTGAGTACTTGACCCGAATGCAAGAAATCCTGTATCAAAGTAGTCTCAACATTTGAAATAATCTTAAAGAGTCACGTCAGTCATTACCCACGAGTCGAGTTAGCTAGATTGGCTGCCAAAAATAGCGTTTGCTTGTGAGCATGATCTATTTGACATATATCATTCAATTAGGTCTTAAACTTGATACAGGTCATTTATGGCTCTCTCTCTCTCTCTCTCTCTGCAAGTGCGCGCATGCCGGCGCACAATTTGAATGTGAATTGTCTAGATTGAAATGCATATAAGTAATTTGATAAAGTTGACACCGGATTATATGCCATATGATATTTAATGTAACTACAAACGTAATCCTAAGTAAGTTTATTGAGTACTTGAGCATTCGACTCGCATGCAAGAAACCTCGTATCAAATCAATGTCGACACTCAAAATAATTTCAAAGAGCCATGTCGGTCATTATCCATGGGTCGAGTCAATGAGATTGGCCATCAAGAATAGGGTTCGCTTATAGTTGTCGTTTGCTTGACATCGATCAACCAATTAGGTCTTCAGCTTGATACAGGTTGTTTGTGTGTGTCTCTCTCTCACACACACACGTGCCCTTTTTATGTAATTCGATGTCAATCAATTAGTCAAGTAATCTTAATCGACACTTTGTTTGTATTTTGATGGGAAGGATTGTCATGCGAAAGAAAACCTAAAGAATCTCATGGAAGATGAAACTTCAAACACCATATCGAGAAACATCAATAAAATTTTCAAAAAAGTGCCGATGCCATCAATCAAATTCATTGACCCATGTCACGCTTCCAAATCAAGATATCATTCTTACTCACAAGATCTCAAAAAAGCATGATTAAACCCCATCAAGAAAATCATTGTACATTGTCTCCCCGCTTTAGATTATTCACGCATTTCGCACCCCCCCCCCCCCCACACCCCCCCCCCCCCCCCCCCAAAACCTCTCTGTCCCGGATCAATCCCCTCCCCTCCATTCTCGTTCAGTTATCAAAAGCTGTAATGCATGATGTAAAGTCAGTCTGCGGCCGCATACATTTTACGTGCCCTCGTTTTTTAAATCTCGTCATTACATGTTATGCACCGCGTGGGGCTTTCGATTTCGAACACATGAAGAACAAGCGCCAATCCTCAATTGAGCCACGAGCAATTCGAGTCCGGCACGTCTTGATCCCTTGTTTAGCTAGAATCGAAGTGGAGAAGGCACTCCTTTGCCAGCTTTGCGAGATGCGTTGGGAATCAAAAACCGAGATTAGTGTAAGAATCTCTCCTTTTTTAATAAGGCCCCATTAATCGCTGGAGTTTGTCCGGTGGTCATCCTTCCCACATGGGAAGGTGAAAGTTAGGGATTTGAATCCCCACGACAAAATGATTTAATTTCAGGTTTAAATTTCAACTGTTACGCCTTGCAAGGAGGTAGTGTAAAAGAGTAAGAGTTAGATTAAAAATAGAATAGAACTGACCAAATAAAAATAAGAATAAGGCTCAATTTGTTTCAAGATATTTTCCTAAAAATGATTATTTGTATCTCTTGATATAATCAATTAATAAAAAAAAATATTTTTTTGTTCATTTATTTTTTTAAATGATTTGAGATATCTTTTTTTTTTTTTAGGGTAAAACCATGAAAAACTCAAAAATGGTACATTTATAACAAATTTTCTCAAAACTAATTTTTTATCACAAAAAACCCAAACTAGTATACATGTGACAAATTTATCATCCATTAGTTTTTATTAAATTTTATTGGCAAGTTACTAAGTTGGTGACACATGATAGTTGGCAAGTGTACAAATTTGAGATTTTACTCTTCGTTTGTTACATGTATTCCATCTTAATAATTTTTTGTAGCATTAATCCAATTTAGGAGAGAGTATATTTGTCACAAGTGTATCGGTTTTGAGATTTTGGCTGTCAAAAAATTAACTTAGGATAAATTTATCACAAGTAAAATGATTTGGAGTTATTCCTAGTCAAATTATTAGTTTTTGATAAATTTGTCACATATGTATTAATTTTAAGTTTTTTGATATATTAATTTTTTTAAAAATGTTTTCAAAATAGTTATTTTTCATGAAACTAACGCACCCTAAAATGCTCACTAATCGAAATTATGTAGACACCTATTTTCGTTCTTATTGGCCACCAAACCAAGAATTTAATTAGAGGCGAGTTCTTATTGGCTTATGTGCCTGCTTCTCCAGCTCGACAGAATTCGAAAAGGACAAAGAAAACATGAACAGTTACTTCAACAGTCCCATGTTTCCCATCTCCTCGTTCCCCACCAATCCCCTCCCCAAAATCTCGCTCTTAAGCGCACTATAGTCTATAGGGGTGAGCATGGTCCGGGTTGGTCCGGACCACCCCCTAACCCTAGGACCAACCCATACAGTGTCAGTCCTCAATTTTTAGGACCAAGGACCAACCCTATTGAGCCTGGGACCAAGGACCGGACCGACCCAATGGGTTCGGTCTAGTTCCAGGGTCAACCCGGGACCGATCGATAATTTTTTTTTGTCTTATTTTTTATACTCCCTAAAAAAGCAAACCTACAAATTCAAATTACACATCCATCGACAATGCAGCATTGTGCAACTAAATTATAAATACCAATACATATTTAGCAAATTTAAGATGACACAATAGAAATTTCGTACTTGCTAACCGCTCATCAAGATATGGGATAAGATGGAAAGTTCTTGTAATCATCTATCTTTAATATTCATAACACCATATGCAAAAGCGTTTTCCTGCATTTGATCATGTAGAGTCTACTCAACCAAAAAATGAGCTTCACACCACTTGACTAGCAAATCACCATAGCAATTGCAATACTATTCTACTTTTCAAAAACTTCTACCATTTGACACAAATTGAAAAGTAAAGTGTAGCTGAAATTCATTAGTAAAATACAATTAAACTATAAAAAGTTCAAAATACTTAATATAAATCATGAATATATAATTTCACATCTTATTAATTCACTTAAACTTCTAAACACCTGAAAACAAAACAAACGACACATAATTAATACTCAACAAAAGTTTTAAATTGAAATTACTATTAGTGTTATTGATAGAACATTTCAATATAATATAATATAACAGACATTTTACTTAGGTTTGAATATATAAAAGAATTATATATAATATAATATAATATATAGGGTTGGTCCAGGGTTGGACCGACCCAAAACTCTTAGGACCGAGGACCAACCCGCACAGTGTTGGTCTTGGAATTTCAGGACCGAGGACCGACCCAGTCCCCTTGGAAACCGGACCAGGACCGGCAGGGTTGGGCCGGTCCAAGGTCGGTCCAGGGTCAACCCTAGACCGCTGCTCACCCCTAATAGTCTATACCTCACTAGGCCATCACCGTACCCGTCAATTGGCAGCACCTGGGTGGCACCATCTTCATTAAAGGTGTGCAATAGGAACCATATGGATTGGATCAGATCAGCCGATTTTGGGCGATTCCCAAATAGGCAGTCCGATTTCCGGTTCCCACTTTTGGAGCCAGTGGCTGGTCGGTCTGGTTCCAGATTCCAAAGTGGAAACTAGCATGACCAGACCGGATCGGTTAATTATATATATAAATATATATTTTTCAATTTATTAAGAAACAAACCCAATTCCTCTTAATTTCTTCCATTTTTCATTTTATTTTTGGCCAAAAATAGTAAATTTACTAGTTCTATCAAACCGGATCAGACCAGTTGATTGGTCCGATTCTTGGTCTTAGAATATGGAAACCGGTCCTCCTGATCTAGTTCCTAGTTCCATCTTAGAATCGAACCGGACCGAGAACTGATCAGTCCTAATCTTCATGCTAGAGAACTCAGTCCTCAAGGCTCCGCTCGAGGGCAGAGGGGGAGACGATCAGCGTCTCCCACTAGATGGAACTCACCAACGACGTGAACACCTTCTCCGTTGTGCAGGACTTCGAAATGGGGAGGAGGCAGTTCGAGGATCAGTAGTAAGCTCCATTGACCTCAGCAGGACCACTAGACGTGGACCTCCTCTGAAACTGTTCGAGCTAGAAAAAAATAAATTCATGCTCGTTCCCGAGCAAGGTACAGATTAAGATCGGTCAATAGGAGATTTGTCATATGAAAATTTATGGGTGAGCGTGAGCCCGTTATATAGACTTTCTTAAATCCTGAGCAGTGATCGAGAGAAATTTGAAGCATATTCCTGTAATGAAGTCTATATGCATTTGTAAGGAGATTCCAGTGCAAATCCTTCAATGAATATTTTACAACCGTGATGTTTCTGTTAGCAACATTGTATACATCGCATGGGAACGTTTTGCTCGAGTACAAAACGGGTGACATGCGTGGAGGATCAAGTTGGTGACTGAGGCTAACTGATCTTTCATTCTTTTATTTGGATTTTCTAGTGCGGCCCCGAACCAAGTTGTTCCAGTTCTTACATCACTGAGGAAACAAGTTTTCATTCTCGTACAAGGTTTGGAGGAAAAACGGGTTTTTCTCTCGTTCTATATTTCTGTCCTTTGTGGGGACTGAAGAAGTGAGCAGCATGCCACATATATTGAAAACAGCCTTCCCCCAACTCCTCCCCCCCCTCTCTCTCTCTCTCTCTCTCACTCTCAGTAATGCGCGCACCAACTCACACAGTTTGAACCTTATTGAAATGTATGCAAGTACTTATCCCCTTTTTAATGTAGTAGTCTATGGCCCTATTTGCCAAAAAGTATTTATGTTCCCTGGAACAAAAAAAAAAAACAAAAACATATTTTGTAAATTTTGTTTCTAAGAATAGATTTGGAACAGAAACAAGAAATAGAAAAAAGTCGATTATTGTTCCCGAAAACAATTTCGAGAAACAATTTTTCTCTCTCTTCTTTTTTTTCTTTTATTTTTTCTTCTTCTTTTTTCTTTCCTTCATTTTCCTTTTGATTGGTCGCGAGGCCAACGACCTTGCCGGAGCGTCACCAGCCCCCAGTGACGCCGAGCCTTACGCTGGCCGGTGAGGCTCGGCCTCGCCTTGGCTGGGCGAGCTCGAACTCAGCCTCGCCAGGGGCCGGCGACACTCCGGCAAAATCGCCAGCCCTCGTCGGTTGGTCAATCGCCGACCATAGCTGAAGTCGACGATCAGCCAAAAGAAAGAAAGAAGGAAAAAAAATTTAAAAAAAATTTAAAAAAATTAAAATTAAAAGAAATAAAAAAAATTATACAAGTTTATCAAACGCATTTCTATTCTTGGAATAAATTTTTTTTACAGTTACCAAGCGCGTTCTTATGCTAAGAAATTGTTCCCGGGAACATAAATAAAATAAAAAAAAAACTATTTTTGTTAAAAAATTGTTTCTCAGAACAAAAAAGTTACCAAACGCGTCCTAAGTAACACAGACACATGACATGACACGACACGCCAACACATCATTTTTCAAAAATATAGAATCCCAACATGTTGGGACACGTTATATATTAAATAAATATTTTTATTTTTAATTAATTTGATTCAAATTCACAAATAAATAAATAATAAAAAGAGCTTATAATGAATTTACACTAATAATATTAATAATGTTGTAAAATACTGCGTTGCTAATATATAATAGATAAGAGATTGAGAAGATAAAGTAAGTGAATACCAAAGATAATAGAGAAAGCCAGAGGAGAGACTTTTATTTCCAATATCTCACTGTTGTTCTGTTGTTGTTATTGTATATAAAAACTAAACTCATATATCTAGGAGAACAAGAATGTACTTAGCATTAATATCAACATATCGAATGATACATGTACTGAATAGAGGAGATGAACATTCATTGTATAGGAAGATGTACTTAGAATGTATAATACAATTGTACCATAATAAGTACATTAGATAAGATGAATATAATGAATATTCATCCATGTATTTCATTCATTCATGGCTAAAGGGCACCTTCTTGGTTTTCTCTCATGGTCTCTCCCCTCCGTCTATTGACCCTCGATTAATGTTATTGCTGGTCCCTTTGCTGCTAGTTGCTACTACCGTTTGCTTGATGTCTATAGGGTGCCTTGGCATCCTCCTTCCCAGCGCTCCGCCTAGTTGAGGCTCCTGGGTCCATTGTGTTGACCCTTTTTTTGTAGTTCTTTCCTTATGCAAGCCACAGTTGTTTGTGTGCTCTTCTCGGTTTTTTCTTGTTTGCTGGTCTCTTTGTTGCCCTTCCGCTGCTGTTGGTTCCCGTACTTTGTATCCTCACTACAGCTTCCTTTTTCTTTTCTCCCCCCTGGTACCCCTTCACTCATTGTGTTTCTCTCTCTGAGTGCAAGCTGGTGCTGGGGCTTCCCTTGATTTACAGTTGTATAGCGTTTTGTAATAGTTAATATAACTCTTACCTTTACCATAAAAAGAAAATAAATCTATACATAGGAAATTTGAAAGACATATCCATAGTTAATGTGTACTCATATTTGGGAACATGTTTTTAACTTTAACAAATGAAGGGAAAATGTTATAAATGGTTCATAGACTTCTACTTAATGTGCAATCTTGTCCCTGAACTTATTGTCCGATCTAGTCCTTTTTTAAAAAATTAATTGTTTTTCCTTCTTCTTCACCCGACGTCGGCATGGGTGGCCCTAGCCAGCCCAGGCTAGGGCGACCCTCGCCGGACGCCGGCTTCCCTCCGCCGACCATGGCGGAGGGAATAGAGAAGAAGAAAAAAAAAGCAAAAAAAAAAAAAAAAAAGAAGAAGACCAAAATGTCAAATTCTGTTAACTTTAGCTAACGGAAGAATGAAATTGGTCAATTTTCAAATAGTTAGGGATTAGATCGGACATTTATCGATAGTTTAGGGACCAAATTGAGCAAATCAAAAGTTCAGGGACGAGATTGCACATTAAGTAAAAGTCTAAGGACCATTTGTGACATTTTCCCAATTATAGATGAAATTAATAACTAACAAAAGAATATAATCAACTTATTTAAATAAATCTATTATCTTCTATAATGAACAAAATTTATCATTATTTAACATTCAATATTTTTATTTTTCGAAATCACTTTTTAGCTTATTTATTTATTTTTTTGACAAAAATAACTTTATCATTCAAAAATTATTTCCCTTTCTCGTTTTCTCCCCCAAAGCCTCCCAAAAATTATTTTCTCCTCTCATTTTTCCCTCCGAACCCTCATCCACAAAAATCATTTCTCTCCCTCATTTCTATCACCCTCCGTCCCTCACACCACCCTGAAATCCCGCCACCCTCCCCCTCGTTTTCTTCCCCGGCTCTGTCTCACCTTCTCCCAAAAAAAAAAAAATCAAAGCATCTGCCAATCAGTGATTGACAATCAATCCCCCCACACCAAACCCCCTTCAGTTTCTTTCCTTGCTCCCCCCTCCCTTCCCATTTCCTAACGATTTTGACCTTTACTTTGAATTTGACGGGACGTCTCTTCTCTTTACTATGCTATCGCACGCGAGAGTCCCACGAATCCCGCCCGATCAACGTCAAGAGATCATTGAATTCTTCTCTCTTCCCTCGTTCTGTCAATCACCCCACCCCACCCCACTTGTGCCCCCACCCCCTCGGTTTCGTCCCCCAACCCCCAAAAAGCACCTGTCATTTCCTTGATTTTTCTTTCCCCCACCCCCATGCCACCTCCCTCTCCACCCCAGTTTCTTTCCGTCGTCCCCCACCACCCTCTCTCTCTTCTTGCTAAAACCCTCCCTAATCGCGGCCTCTTCCTCCTCCTTGCCACACGATCCTCTCAGCTCTCTCTTGGTCGCCTCGCTCGCTGCCTCACCTCTGGCCCTTCCTCCTTCGCAGCTGTAGCCCTCCATCGTCTTGTTCAATGATCCTCACTCTCGAACACATGTGTCGGAACGTGTCGAGAAAAGTTGACCACGTGTCCAAATGTGTCGAACACGTCGACATGAGTCAGACACGATATAGAAGCTCCGACAACGTATCTGTGCTTCATAGGTAGTAGCGGCTAATGATAAAGTTAAGACGGAAATGTATGCCATCTAATAATTAGTGTGACAGCAAATATACTCTCTCTCTAGCTCGATAATGTGCACGCTAGCACACACAATTTGAACTTGATTGAAATGTATAGAGGTACTTATCACCTTTTTTATGTAGTAGTGGCTCATGATAAAGTTGAGACGGAATTGTATGCCATTTGATAATTAGTGCGACGGTAAAAGTAATTCTAAGTAAGTTGATTGAGTATGAGCATTTGACTTGAATACAAGAAATCTTGTATCAAAGTAGTGTTGACACTCAAAATGATCTTAAAGAATTACGTTGGTTGCTACCCACGGGTCGAGTTGGCTGGATTGGCTGCCAAGAATAGAGTTTGCTTGTGATCGTCATCTATTTGACATTGATCGTCCAATTAGGACTTAAACTTAATACATGTCATTTATCTCTCTCTCGAGCGCGCGCGCGCGGGTGCACGCCAGCACACAATTTGAATGTGAATTGTCTCGATTGAAATGCATTGCTGATAAAGTTGACACTGGATTGTATGCCATATGTTATTTAATGCAACTGCAAATGTAATCCTAAATAAGTTTATTGAGTACTTGAGCATTCGACTCGAATGCAAGAAATCTCATATCAAATCAATGTCGACACTCAAAATAATTTTAAAGAGCCACATCAGTCACTATCCACGGGTTGAGTCAGTGAGATTGGCTGTCAAGAACTAGGTTGACATGGATCATCCAATTAGGTCTTTAACTTGATATAGGTTGTTTGTGGCTCTCTCTCTCTCTCTCTCTCTCTCACGTACCCTTTTTATGTAATCCGATGTCAATCAATTGGTCAGGTAATCTTAATCAACACTTTGTCTGTATTTTGATGGGAAGGATTGTAATGCTAAAGAAAATCTTAGGGACCTCACGGAAGATGAAACTTCAAACACCAAATCGAGAAACATCGATAAAATTTTCAAAAAGTGCCGATTCTATCAATCAAATTCAATGACCCATGTCACGCTTCCTAATCAATATATCGTTCTTAATCAAAAGATTTCAAAAAAGCATGATCAAACCCCATTAAGCAAATCATTGTACATTGTCTCCCTGCTTTAGATTATTCACGCATTCCCCCCCCCCCCCCTTTGGCACACTCCATTCTCGTTCAGTTATCAAAAGCTGTAATGCATGATGTAAAGTCAGTCTGCGGCCACATACATTTTACGTGCCCTCGTTTTTTAAATTTCGTCATTACATGTTATGCACCGCGGGGGTTTTCGATTTCGAACACATGAAGAACAAGCACCAATCCTCAATTGAGCCACAAGCAATTCGAGTCCGGCACGACTTAATTCCTTTTTTAGCTAGAATCAAAGTGCATAAGGCTCTTCTTTGCCACCTTCGCAAGATGCGTTGGGAATCAAAAACCGAGATTAGTGTGAGAATTTCCCCTTTTTTGATAAGGCCCATTAATTACTAAGTTTGCTCCAATCGCCACCCTTTCCACATGGGAAAAAAGAAATAGAGTATTCGAATCTCCACTTTCTCGAGAGACTGGAGAGGTGACGATTTATTTTCAAGTGTTAATTTCGACTCCCACGCCTTATAGAGAGGCAATGTGAAAAAAAAAATAAGAGTTAAAATAAAAATAAAGTAGAACCAACAAAATAAAAATAAAAATAAGGCCCGCCCAAATTGTTTCAAGATATTTTCCTAAAAATGATCACTTTTATTTTTTGATATAATCAAATAATGAAAAAATATTTTTTATTA
Source organism: Eucalyptus sideroxylon x Eucalyptus melliodora (assembly GCA_016097485.1). NCBI lineage: Eukaryota > Viridiplantae > Streptophyta > Magnoliopsida > Myrtales > Myrtaceae > Eucalyptus > Eucalyptus sideroxylon x Eucalyptus melliodora. Next base: position 7,815,066 of record CM027825.1, read on the forward strand.
TTGAGAACAACTTATGTCTAAACTTTTCCGTGGACGATGGAAATATTTTTCATTCATTCATTTTTTAAATGATCTGAAAGATCTTTTTTTAGGATAAAACAATGAAAAATTTTAAAATGGTACACTTATGACAAATTTATCAAAAACTAATTTTTTACTACAAAAAACCTAAATTAATATATCGGAGACAAATTTAACCTCAATTGGTTTTTATTAAATTTTATTATCAAATTACTAAATTAAATGACATGATAGTTAACAAGTGTACCAATTTGGGATTTTACCATTTGTTTGCCACATGTGTTCCAATCTGATGATTTTTTGTGGTATTAATCCAATTTAGCAGATGATATATTTATTATTCAAAAAGTTAATTTACGATGAATTTGTCGCATATATACTAATTTGGAGTTATGCCTAGTCAAATTATTAGTTTTTGATAAATTTGTCACATGTATACCAATTTGGGGTTTTTCGTGACATAAATTCTCTTTTTAAAATGTTTTCAAAATAGTTATTCTTCATGAAATGAACGAGCTACTTGCTAATCAAAATTATGTAGACACCTATTTTTGTTCTTATTGGCCACCAAACCAAAAATTTAATTAGAGGCGAGCTAGATAGATGACCATACTTATAATGATCTTTTGTCACCTTCTTATGTACTCTCTCTTTCTAGTTAGTAGAGTAGTCCTCCATCTCAAACCATCATAAAGACTTGATCATACATATTGAATGAATTATTGGATATAGTTAAGGTTTTTCCATAAAATAGGATTAGTTTCATTAGAAATCTCAAATGAATATTTTATGACACGTTTAGTTTAAATTATTTTCGTCTCATAAAAAATGTTGAACTAATACCATGCAATATAGCTACTCTAAATTAATTTTTTTCTTGCAAAAAAAAAAAAACACCGCAGTGGTGTAAGTGACTCAAATCTACTCTAATTTAGCATTTCATTCAAAATTCCCTTACGAATGAGTAAATGACAAATGACTATGATGGATCTGACATGGGAAATTCACATGTGTTCACGCACATACATTTTGATGAAAGGAAGATTTGGATTAGAAGTAATAATATATAATTTTCAGGGAGACGAAAATTTGTCTATGGTACATGTATCATAGAATGTCAATTTGAAATTTTTTGTGAAACGAAAATTAGTTTAAAATATATGTATCGAGATAGGCATCGTTCTCTAACAATTGCGGAGACAAGGAATTTGAGTTTCATTCCCGCATTTTAAAGTTCAAAAGCAAATTATTGGGTGAATGATTTTCAAAATTACAACAAATTCTAAAGTATTGTGCAATTAAATTATCTCGAGTGCTTAATAAGCAAGATGCAGAGGAAAAAAAAACAAAACTTATTTAAAAATGCCTATTATAAATATAAATTTATATTTTCTGTAAGTCAAATTATATGGAGTTAATAGAAATACTTAATCTAACAAATTTGAGGACATGATTGTACTTTTTATAAATTTTATGACTTAATTATATTTTCCTTATAAATTTGGGTGCTCTTGATATGAATAATAAAGAAAATCTTTTAAAAAAGAAAAAAAGAAAGAGGTTGCGTGTGACCGGAGGGGGGCTCCACTCCCCCGGGACATAATCAGGTGCGGCGTGGCCCACAGGTTGGGGCCCGGGGTGACGTCAGATTCGGACGGGGGGAGGATGAGTTGGGCCTCTCTAACGGTCGGACGCGTCCGCGAGCTCGTTGGGCCCCACCCCTGGCGATTCCCGCGCTACCGCGACGCGCGGTTCCCCAGGCGCTGGCGTCACCCAACCCCACGAGCGCGACGCCCGCCATGGCATGCCGCCACGTGGAAACGGTTCGGTCCCCCCGGCCCCCCCCCCTGACAGCCGTGGCGTGACCGCTGCCTCTCCGGAAAAAGCCGAGAAAGAGAGAGAATGACTTTCAAGACCTTAAAAGAAAGGAAGGAGATTCTCTCTAATGTTCCCGTTAACGCGCATTAATGAAGAAGAGATAAAAGCTACCAAAAAATATATATATATATATATATATATATATATATATATATATATATATCTTTATCGAATTAATCACATCCATTGAATTTACATTATACTCAATTAGGTCCATGATATGAACGGCCGATATGTTTATTCGAGTTCGATTTTATCAATGATCGAGCCAGCACTGGTTAGGATCTTGAAAGTCTTTGTTTAGGTTTGTTGGCCACTAGAAGGCCATCAAATAGGCAAATAAAAAGTGACAAGGAGCTGCCATTGAGGGGATAATTGCACAATCAATCTCGTTCATTTCACATGTTATTTTAGAAATTGTTTAGGTCATACCATGCTTCAATAGGTTGTCAGATCTATAGTCGCCTCTAATTTAAATCTCAATGAGTGTCAATCCTTATTTCAAACTTCCAATACCACGTCACCTTGTTTTATCAGTTATTCAGGTCAAAAAAATAGCTATGTGGGATACGAAACGCGTAGATTATACATCATATTTGACTAAAGCAATTTTTTTTTTTGTGGGGGCGGGGGAGGAGATGCTCAGTTGTTTTATAACCCCCTTTCGTTAATTATTGGTAATGTATAAAGTATGATGCCGCACAAGAACGTCCTTTTGGTGAAAGTTGGAGGAAGGTGGTGGCCACAAGCTTTTACGGAAAATCCTGTGTAATTTAAACTAGAAAAAAATGAGATTACAATTGCGCAATCGAATCCAATCGATTGTCACCCTTGAACAATAATGCTTTTAATTTAATTATTTTTATTATTTATTAAAAAAAAAAGAGAGAAGAGAAGAAAGAGATGACACGTGAATGTCGTGCAACTTGCAATTAATAGGAGATATTCCATCTCGTGTCCTTTTCAATAGGATACTTTAGAAAAAATCAATTTGCCCCTTGCCAAAACAAACCCAAATTATCAACTACTACAGTGTTTTCATGAATTAAATATTAGGGATATCCCAAATTCTAAATAAATACGAATAGCATAAAAGGTATCGACCAAATTTTCTTCGAACTTAATCACCGCTGCAAATTACGTCGAATTATCTTAATAAATTAAAGGTCGAGTCCACTTTCCCACGCATGCATACGTCCATTCTTTATTTGATGCGAATCTCGATCCGCTGATTCTCCCTCGAGCAGTTTGAAGATTTTCTCAAGAACAGCGCATATCAGTCGCTCCGATGTCGATGGCGATGACTCCCTGTCCTCATCGAATCAGCCACTTACCTAATTTTTCATCGGGAGTTGAGCCGATCGGATTAAATCGCGAGATAGTCGAAACCCCACATGTCGCGACCTCCGCCACTCCTCCTAGGGGCCACATTTCAAACTGGCATCATTCTCTCAATCAAAAGGGGCGAAGGAGAGCGATTGATGCGTACCATTAGGGAAGATGAATGGCGTTTTCCAAAGGATGATAAGGTCACGTACAATGAAGTCAAACAATCTAATCTTATCTTTCTTTGCTATTTTTTGCATAAAGTTCCATCATCGCCTTCGAAAGAGGGATCTAATAGAGGGCCAAAAAAAGAGGGCTCGACCCCTACATTAATTTACCCATTTCCGATTCCTAAAATAGGATCTAGGGCACATTTTCCCCCACCTTATTTTCCTCCAAATAGAATAAATTCCGGATCGAATGTACCTTCCCATTTTATTGCTAAATTTAGTCGAATTGACGTGACGTAGTTGCTTGCACAAATCTTACTGAAGCAGGCAAACCGATGGGCTGATCGAGTCGCATTAGTATTTCCTATTGATGAAATGCTAAGTATTTTTATTATAATGAATTTTCGGTACAAACAACCCCCAATAACAAGGCCCCTAGGCACGGGTCGGTGCCTCGCCCCACGCTTCCACGGGGCCCGGCGCAAAAGGGGGTATTGCCCTTTTTCCGGGCAAGAAAAAAGATACAGTTGGGGGCAAAGTCCTAGCCCCCGTAAAACACACTAGAACCAGGCTTGAAACACGCCAGCGTGGTTTAGGGAAATGAAAGGTCCGTGGGAAAACTCCCTTGTGTGGATGGACATAATTCTAAGTATTTGTTCTTTTTATAATCGAATAATCGAATGATCTAGGGAGACGTACATAGGAGGGGCGCTCACCCACCCTCAAGTTTGAATTCTAAGTCGGTCACTAATGATCTGTCCGTGTGCAATTCCACGACCTATCATGCTTGAGCTAGAATAGTTTGATTGTAAATGGACATACCTAGAACAAAAAAAAAAAAAAAAAAAAAAAAAGCTTAGGCCACAGATTTTCAACTTGGACCCACTTGAAAGCTATGTAGCATGGGCACGTCGGGACAACAAGTTAGTACCGACCTCGAACCCCAGCGCCGCCTGCCCCTTTGATCAAGTCTAACATCAAACTCTTCGAAGCAAGAAGCTAGAAGCATTCATGGGCCTTGAAGCCCATTTTCCACAAGCCCATATTGCCGGTCATTCTTAGGTTTTATTTTTTTTTTTTTGTATTTTTTTTTGTTTCATCCAATTAATGAAAGATCAAACTTGAGTATATCCTAAAACTATTTCATTTGAACTCTAAGATATAAAAAAAAATATGGAGTAATTCCACCAAAGTAGGGAAGAAAAAGATTTACCAGGAAATTTAGTATAGCCTCATCTCAAACCTAGAACCTATGGGCTAGAAACTTGCAATCGGATAGATTCACCCGTTTCTGCTTTTGCGTTCCAGAATCTACTATGAAGCGATGACGATCCCTAGCAAATAATGAAAGATCTGTTTCGTCGTATTACGGCCAACCGGCGTGCGCTCATTCTCTCTCTCTCTCTATCCCTACTGCTACGGCGAACTGGCCCAAGATCAGTCTCTATCTCATTGAGTTCGTTTTCCACCTTCGCGTTCGGGCCTTGTTTTTGCCATAATAAATCTCTGTTGCGCAATTTGATTAAAGAACTTAAATCAAAATACTTAATATTAATAGCGTAGCGGTACATTTATACAAAACTTCTATCCGAGAACACACAATGGAGCCATAGACAGTGAGGTGAAATCTGAACCCGCTCTTGTCGGCCATGATTGGAGGCGTCATTGCGCTGTGACTGCTAGTTTCGATGCTCTGTGCGGCGAAATGAGAGGTGGGCTGAAGGTGGTGGACGCTGGCTTCTCCACCAGAGCCATCGGAGAAGTGGATTTGAGCTAGTCCGAGCCCTGGGAACCGCCGTGTGAGCAATCACGAAATCAACCCGTTTCGCTCATCTCTTTTCGCCTCCGATTCGTCCTGTAATTATCTTGACATACGTGATTGCTTTCGTTTGAGTTTGGGGAAGGCGAAATTGGGGGAGAAGGGAGTGGTATTTCTGTTTCTCTGCGTTGCGGTCATTTGCGGGGTCTTCCAGAAGAGTTCCGGTGGGACGAAATTCCACATCTCGGGCCTCGCGACGGCGGGGTCTCTCGAGAACGAAATGAGCTCCGGCTCGCCGCCATTGACGGATTCTTCTCCTCACGATTCGAACACGAAATTCCAACCCCGGATCGGCTTTACGTGCCCTGCTTCTCCAGCCCGACGGAATTCGAAAAGGACAGGGAAAACATGAACAGTTACTTCAACAGTCCCCTGTTTCCCATCACCTCGGACCCCGCCAATCCCATCCCCAAAATCTCGCTCTTAAGCGTACTATACCCTCGCTTGGCCATCACCGTACCCGCCAATTGGCAGCGGGAACCATCCGGACCGGACCGGACCGGACCAGTTCCAAAAGTGGAAACCGAAAACTCCTCCCCCCATCTCTCTCCAGTTCCAAAAGTAGGAACCGAAAACTCCTCCCCCCATCTCTCTCTCTCTCTCTTGCTCGCACGCTCGCTAGTGCACGCGCCAACTCACCCAATTTGAACCTGAACTGTCTCGATTGAAATGTATGCAGGTGCTTATCCCTTTTTTTTTTTTTTTTTTTAATGTAATAGTGGCTGTTGATAAATTTGAGAAAAAATTGTATGTCATCTGATAATTAGTGTGACAGCGAAGATAATTCTAAGTAAGCTAGTTGAGTACTTGACCCGAATGCAAGAAATCTTGTATCAAAGTAGTCTCAACATTTGAAATAATCTTAAAGAGTCACGTCAGTCATTACCCACGAGTCGAGTTAGCTAGATTGGCTGCCAAAAACAGCGTTTGCTTGTGAGCATGATCTATTTGACATATATCATTCAATTAGGTCTTAAACTTGATACAGGTCATTTATGGCTCTCTCTCTCTCTCTCTCTCTGCAAGTGCGCGCATGCCGGTGCACAATTTGAATGTGAATTGTCTAGATTGAAATGCATACAAGTAATTTGATAAAGTTGACACCGGATTATATGCCATATGATATTTAATGTAACTACAAACGTAATCCTAAGTAAGTTTATTGAGTACTTGAGCATTCGACTTGCATGCAAGAAACCTCGTATCAAATCAATGTTGACACTCAAAATAATTTCAAAGAGCCATGTCGGTCATTATCCATGGGTCGAGTCAATGAGATTGGCCATCAAGAATAGGGTTCGCTTATAGTTGTCGTTTGCTTGACATCAATCATCCAATCAAGTCTTCAGCTTGATACAGGTTGTTTGTGTGTGTGTCCCTCTCTCACACACGAACGCATACGTGCCCTTTTTATGTAATCCAATGTCAATCAATTAGCCAGGTAATCTCAATCGATACTTTGTCTGTATTTTGATGGGAAGGATTGTTATGCAAAAGAAAACCTTAAAAAGCTCATGGAAAATGGAACTTCAAACACCATATCGGGAAACATCAATAAAATTTTCAAAAAGTGCTGATGCCATCAATCAAATTCATTGACCCATGTCACGCTTCCAAATCAAGATATCATTCTTACTCACAAGAACTCAAAAAAGCATGATATAACCCCATCAAGAAAATAATTGTACATTGTCTCCCTGCTTTAGATTATTCACGCATTTCGCACCCCCCCTCCCCTCCATTCTCGTTCAGTTATCAAAAGCTGTAATGCATGATGTAAAGTCAGTCTGCGGCCGCATACATTTTACGTGCCCTCGTTTTTTTAAATTTCGTCATTACATGTTATGCACCACGTGGGGTTTTCGATTTCCGAACACATGAAGAACAAGCGCCAATCCTCAATTGAGCCACGAGCAATTCGAGTCTGGCACGACTTGGTCCCTTATTTAGCTAGAATCGAAGTGGAGAAGGCGTTCCTTTGCCAGGTTTGCGAGATGCGTTGCGAATCAAAAACCGAGATTAGTGTGAGAATCTCTCCTTTTTTAATAAGGCCCCATTAATCACTGGAGTTTGTCCGGTGGTCATCCTTCCCACATGAGGAGGTGAAAGTTAGGGATTTGAATCCTCACCAAGAAATGATTTAATTTCAGGTTTAGGTTTCAACTATTACGCCTTGTAATGAGGTAGTGTAAAAGAGTGAGAGTTAAATTGAAAATAGAATAGGAGTGACCAAATAAAAATAAGAATAAGGCTCAATTTGTTTCAAGATATTTTCCTAAAAATGATTATTTGTATCTCTAGATATAATAAATAAATAAATAAATAAATAAATAAATATATATATATATATATATATATATATATATATATATATTCATCATCAACAACAACTTATGTCTAAATATTTTCGTAAATTGTGGAAATATTTTTTGTTCATTTATTTTTTTTAAATGATTCGAGATATCTTTTTTTTAGGGTAAAACCATGAAAAACTCAAAAATGGTACATTTATAACAAATTTTCTCAAACTAGTATACATGTGACAAATTTATCATCCGTTAGTTTTTATTAAATTTTATTGGCAAGTTACTAAGTTGGTGACACATGATAGTTGGCAAGTGTATCAATTTGAGATTTTACTCTTCGTTTGTCACATGTATTCCAGCTTAATAATTTTTTGTAGCATTAATCCAATTTAGGAGAGAGTATATTTGTCACAAATATATCGGTTTTGAGATTTTGGCTGTCAAAAAATTAACTTAGGATAAATTTATCACAAGTAGAATAATTTGGAGTTATTCCTAGTCAAATTATTAGTTTTTGATAAATTTGTCACATATGTATTAATTTTAAGTTTTTTGATATATTAATTTTTTTTAAAATGTTTTAAAAATAGTTATTTTTCATGAAACTAACGCACCCTAAAATGCTCACTAATCGAAATTATGTAGACAACTATTTTCGTTCTTATTGGCCACCAAACCAAGAATTTAATTAGAGGCGAGTTCTTATTGGCTTATGTGCCCTGCTTCTCCAGCTCGATAGAATTCGAAAAGGACAAGGAAAACATGAACAGTTACTTCAACAGTCCCCTGTTTCCCATCTCCTCGTTCCCCAGCAATGCCCTCCCCAAAATCACGCTCTTAAGCGCCCTATACCTCACTAGGCCATCACCGTACCCGCCAATTGGCAACACCCGGGTGGCACCATCTTCATTAGAGGTGTGCAGCGGGAACCATATGGATCGGATCGGATCGGCCGATTTTGGGCTATTCCCAAATAAGGCGGTTCAATTTTCGGTTCCCACTTTCGGAATCATTGACTGGTCGTTCTGGTTCCAGATTCCAAAGTGGAAATTGGACTGATCAGACCGGATCGGTTAATTATATATATAAATATATATTTTTCAATTTATTAAGAAACAAACCTAATTCCTCATAATTTCTTTCATTTTCATTTTATTTTTGGTCAAAAACAGTAAATTTACGAGTTCTACCGGACTAAATCAGACCAGTCGATCGGTCCGATTCTCGATCCTAGAATATGGAAACCAATCCTCCCAATCTAGTTCCCAGTTCCATCTCGGAATCGGATCGGACCGAGAACTGATCAGTTCTAGTCTTCATGCTAGAGCACTCGGTCCTTAAGGCTCCGCTCGAGGGCACCGAGTTGAACACGAGGCAGAGCACGAGGGCAGAGGGGGAGGCAATCAGCATCTCCTAGCAAACGGCACTCTCCAACGACGTGAACACCTTCTTCGTTGTGCAGGACTTCGAAATGGGGAGGAGGTTATGTAGCACAGACACTCTCCGGAAGCCTTCGTATCGTGTCCGACACTCCGACACGTGTCCGACACGTCCCGACACATCCCGACATGCTCCGACACGCAGTCAACAAGTGTCGAAAAATCCGACACGTGGTCAACTCTCTCTGACACGATCCGACATGCAAGTCCAGAATTCCGACACGTGATTCCAACACGCACGGGGTCAATTTTAAAAATTTCTAATATTTGAGTGGTCAAAATATAAATATACACAAAAGAAGAAATAAAATTGCTACAAATATACATGCACGGGTCAATTTTTTTTTTTGAGTTTTGTTTTTTTTTTAAATTGTTTTAGTTTTTTTAAAAGTCTTTTACTATGAACGAAGTAATAAAAAAATGCTATATATGATAAATAAATAAATTTAAAAATATCATTTTAGCATTTTTCTTTAAAAAAAAATTTTCCTCTAAATTTTATGTATTGTTGTAACAAATTAAAATAATAAATGATATTATTTAATATTTTTCATGTAAGTTAATTCTAGGCTATTCTTATTATTATTTATTTATGTATTTATATATAAAAATATATTTAATATATAACGTGTCGAAATTCTCTATTTATAAGAAATGACGTGTTGGCGTGTTGTGTCGTGTCGTGTCGCGTGTCACATGTCCGTGTCGGTGCTACATAAGGAGGAGGCAATTCGAGGATCAGTAGCAAGCTCCATTGACCTCGGCAGGACCACTGGACGTGGACCTCCTCTGGAACTATTCGAGCTAGAAACAAATAAATTCATGCTCGTTCCTGAGCAAGGTTCAGATTAAGATCGGTCAATAGGAGATTTGTCATATGAAAATTTATGGGTGTGCGTAAGCTCGTTGTATAGACTTTCTTAAATCCTGAGCAGTGATCGAGAGAAATTTGAAGCATATTCCTGTAATGACGTCTATATGCATTTGTAAGGAGATTCTAGTGCAAATCCTTCGATGAATATTTTACAACCGTGATGTTTCTGTTAGCAGCATTGAACGCATCGCATGGGAATGGCTCACTCGAGTACAAAACGGGTGACATGCGTGGAGGATCAGGTTGGTGGCTAAGGCTAACTGATCTTTCGTTCTTTTATTTGGATTTTCTAGTGCAGCCCCGACCCAAGTCGTTCCAGTTCTTAGATCACTGAGGAAACAAGTTTTCATTCTCGTACAAGGTTCGGAGGAAAAACGGGTTTTTCTCTCGTTCTATATTTATGTCCTTTGTGGGGACTGAAGAAGTGAGCAGCATGCCACATATATTGAAAACAGCCTTCCCCCAACTCCTCCCCCCCATCTCTCTCTCTCTCTCTCTCTCTCTCTCTCTCTCAGTAATGCGCACGCCAACTCACACAGTTTGAACCTTATTGAAATGTATGCAAGTACTTATCCCATTTTTAATGTAGTAGTCTATGGCCCTATTTGGCAAAAAGTATTTATGTTCCCTTAAACTAAAAAAGAACAAAAACATATTTTGTAACTTTTGTTTCTAAGAATAGATTTGGAACAGAAACAAGAAATAGAAAAAAGTTGATTCTTGTTCCCAAAAACAATTTCGAGAAACAATTTTTCTCTCTCTTCTTTTTTTTCTTCTTCTTTTCTTTCCTTCATTTTCCTTTTGATCGGTCGTGAGGCCAACGACCTTGCCGGAGCATCACCAGCCCCCAGTGACGCCGAGCCTTACTGTCACGCCCCGAACCTCGAGCGCGCCAACATCCCACCATGGTCATGCAAATGCGACATTCCCAGGTAGTGTCGCCGACCCCATTCATTTATTATTGCACAAGCGGAACGTATTATAAAACCCCTGACAATAAAATACGGGATAGAAAAGCATGAAACAAAATCACAACATAACACTTTCATAATTCAACAGAATTACAAATAGAGGTCTACGGCCAAAAGTCTACAAAAGACCGGCCTTTAAAAATGAATTGTCCTACGACCTACAAGTCGGACACGATCTCCAATCCTTATGACTTCACCTCTCCAACTCCTCAAGACCGACCAAAGCTATCTGGCCGCTCCGTCCACCGGGGACCTGAAATGGTTATTCAATAACCACTGAGACAACGTCTCAGCAAGTTTAACCCCCTAAACCCCTATTAGAAAGAAAATACGTCCAAGGGTGGCATAGCCACATCACACAGAGAACTTACATCGCCTCAATTCCTTCCTGCAGGTTAGCACAATTTGTATCACATAATCTCAGGCAATAATAATAATCCAAACAGTTGGAACGCCATCACTTTCATATAAATCACGATCGCACTTAGCACGCATTCCAATTATTATTCACTGTCACACAAGGGCATAGCCCACTCACGGTCGACTATCTATTAACATTACGACATTTCGAGAAGAATAAAGGTCCAGTCGGTCTTGCCACTCATGCGACAAGCCACGTCGTTTATCGACAAAGATTTCTAGAAGAATAAAGGTCCGGTCGGTCTCGCCACTCATCAAGCGACCAAGCCACGTCGTTCTATCGACAGCATTTCTAGAAGAATAAAGGTCCAGTCGGTCTTGCCACTATCTGCGACTAAACCACGTCATTCTCATGACGGCATTCTAAAAGAATAAGGATCAGTCGGCTAGCCACCATGCGACCGAGCCTTTCAACTAAGACACGACAATTCGATACCGATCCTTGGATACTTTACGTTTCACTCACATAATCCAATTACGATATTAGCCATTAACAATTCAATTTCAATGCCGAACTCGACACTTGGGATTTTATGAATAAAATCCATATTTATCACAATCAACACTCAATTTGCCACAATCAATCATCAAATTCAAATTCTAAATACACAAGCAGCGATTGGCACGAAATTTCGAGAGTTTAGGTCCGACGAAATTTTTGAATTTTAATAAATATTAATTTTATTCCAAAAATTAATTAAATAATAATATCCATATTTTCGCAATCCACATTCAATTTATAATATCCGACCATCAATTTCAAAATCCGAATACACTTGATGACCGGACGAAATTCGAGAATTTAGCGCTCCCGACAAAATTTTCGGAATTTAATAAATAATTAAATTTATTCCGAAAATAATTAAATAATAATATTTTAATAATTTCGAATAATAATATATTATTAAATTATTAAATAATTTCGAGATATTTAAATAAATCAAAAGTAAATTCCTTTATGTCACATCAAGCTTTATATTAATGTAAACCTTCATTTAGCCTTAAATTAAACTCACTTTAAGCTAATTAAACACATTAACATAATCAACACTTAAATAAATTAAACTAACCACCTAATCACACTTAACATAAACTAAGCACACCTAAAGCATAATTAACCCTCTAAGCGAGGTTTAGTGAGCTAAACTCACCGGATTAGCGAACCGAGCGGACCAAAACGACGGGGATGCCGAGGAGAACAACTTTCCTCAAAGCGGGCCGAGCATCCGGGCTCGGGAAGACGGCCAAAATGGCCAAAACGGGGCTGCCATACCCATTTTCTTCCAGCTGCTGTTCACGGCAGAGGAGGGCTGATCCAGCGTCGGTTTGGGCGAAGGGACGGCAGAGGAGGACCGGCGGGGCTTGGACGGGTGAGGCGGCGGCCCGGCGAGGCCTCACGGCGGCGGAGGGAGCTCCGGTGGTGGCCTGAACTGCTTGAGGAAGCTGCTGGAACTCGGCTGAAGCAGGGACGACGAGGACGGCTGGGCGGAGCAGCTCGCGGGGTTGCGGCGGCGAGCGAGCGGAGGGGCGGCCGGCGACGACGGCAAGCGGGCAGCGACAGCGACGAGAGGCCGAGCAAATGGCGAAGGGGCGGCGGGGTGCGGCGAGGCAGGGTCGAGCGGGACGGCGAGGCGAGGTGCGGGCGCGGGGCGTCGCGCAGTCGCGCGAGGTGGCAACAGTACCGGCGGCGACGAGCGGGTAGGCGGAGGGCGGCCGGTCGGCGTGCGGCTGGCCTGCCGATCGCACCTCCTCCCCTCCCTTTTCTCTCTCTTCTCAAGGTTGAAGAAGAAGTGGTGGGGCCCTTCACTTTTTGGGGGATTAAATCCACCCCTCCACTTGTCAAGATCTCCACCAAATGGGCCACCCACCATGACATCACTCCATGATGTCATCATCCACTAACTCATTTCCTCTACAACATATTTCAATGGGTCCAAATCAATTTCCGCCGAGGTCCATTTCTTTGTACATCAAAGTCTTTAATTTCCACTTAATTCTCTTCCAATTAAATCTTAATCCCACTTGAATCAAATCAAATTAACCCCCATTAATTCATTCAACACCTCATCAATCAAATTTGTATTTTTCCTTACCACATGTGGCGTACTTGCGATCCCAATTTCACAATCTCTGGCTTCAATTGAACGAATACGGCCCTATTTATCCAGTCGAAATTAAAACCCGAAAATCCGGATGTCACACTTACACTGGTCAGTGAGGCTCGGCCTCACCTTGGCTGGGCGAGCTCGAACTCAGCCTTGCCAAGGGCCGGCGACACTCTGGCAAAATCGCCCTCGTTTCGGTTGGTCAATCGCCTACCATATTTGAAGTCGACGATCGGCCAAAAGGAAGAAAGAAGGAAAAAAATTAAAAAAAATAAAAATAATTAAAATTAAAAGAAATAACAAAATTATACAAGTTTATCAAACACATTTCTATTCTTGGAATATAATTTTTTTGCAATTACCAAGCGCGTTCTTATGCTAAGAAATTGTTAAGGGAACATAAATAAAATAAAAAAAAACTATTTTTGTTAAAAAATTGTTTCTTAGAACAAAAAAAAGTTACCAAACGCACCCTAAAGAATACAGACACATGACATGACACGACACGACATCACATCATTTTTCAAAAATATAGAATCGCAACATGTTGGGACACGTTATATATTAAATAAATATTTTTATTTTTAATTAATTTGATTCAAATTCACAAATAAATAAATAATAAAAAAGAGCTTATAATGAATTTACACTAATAATATTAATAATGTTGTAAAATATTGCGTTGCTAATATATAATAGATAAGAGATTGAGAAGAGAAAGTAAGTGAATACCAAAGATAATAGAGAAAGTCAGAGGAGAGACTTTTATTTCCAATATCTCACTGTTGTTCTGTTGTTGTTGTTGTATATAAAAACTAAACTCATATTTCTAGGAGAACAAGAATGTACTTATCATTAATATCAACATATCGAATGATACATGTACTGAATATAGGAGATGAACATTCATTGTATAGGAAGATGTACTTAGAATGTATAATACAAATGTACCATAATAAATACATTAGATAAGATGAATATAATGAATAGAGTCAATACCCTAAAAAACCCCAAACTAATACACTTGTGACAAATTTACCCCAAATTATTTTTTTGATCATGAAAAATCCCAAACTGGTATACTATAAAATAAAATAAAAAACCTTAAACTGGTACATTTATGACAAATTTACCCCAAACTAATTTATTTGACTGCAAAAAACCCAAAAATGGTAAATTTGTGACAGATATACCTTATGTTAAATTGGATTAATACAAAAAAAAAATCACAAAAATTGTAAACGGTGACAAACGGAGCGTAAAATCCTAAATTGATATACCGGTCAACTTTCACGTGTCATTTAACTTAATAATTTGAGAATAAAATTTAACAAAAACTAACCAACGGTAAATTTGTCACAAATGTACCAATTTGGGGTAAATTTGTCAAAAATATATTAGTTTGGGTTTTTTGTAGTCAAAAAAATAGTTTGGGGTAAATTTGTCACAAGTCTACCAGTTTGAGGTTTTTCAGAGTATTAACCCTAATGAATATTCATTCATGTATTTCATAACACTCCCCCTTGAATATTCATTGTATTCATTACGAATGTGCATTGAATGATACTGCATCATTAAAAACCTCAAGCCGAAAAACCCAATGGGACAAAAACCGAACAAAAGGGAAAAGGAGTGCATAGTACAAATGTTATGATCTTTCCCTTTTATGGATGCATTAATTGCCTCGTTAAAAACTTTAAGCCGGAAAAGCCTTATGGGAAAAAACCGGATAAAAAGAAAAAATAGCGCAATGCATATATAGCCACTGCTGGGGCTAATCAATCTTTCATCTTGTGAACTCGCCGCATATTAATACTGCAATGCATAATTCATAATATCTCCCCATCAATTGAGCCATATAGCCACTTCTGGGACTAATTAATCTTGTATCTTAGTTATAGAGTCAAATAAATATTATATAAGGTTCATAAGCATTTCATAACTATATGAAAGTACAATAAAAAGTAATGCATTTAAAGCGAAACAACTAAAAAGAAATTATTAGAATCATAAAATTCGAAATTCAAATCATCATCCACCAATCTGATACTTCATCAAAGTAATTAAAGGTCCTCACATTTGCTACTTCAGGAGTAAGAGGAGTCCCATCAACGGAAATATTGTTGATTTCAACGGTGGTTATGGTAGTAGGATTGATTTCAATAGCATGAGATTCACCACGCTTGCCCGTATTTTTTAAAAATGCCCGGTATAGGTCAACAAAGTTCCTTGGCGTACGACAAGTACGTGACTAGTGCCCAGTCATGCCACAGCGATGACAAATGCTTTCATCAATCACCTTTGTTGGCTTCTTTTCTTTGCCATGATTCAGGCCAAAGTTTCATTTCATAGGGCGGTTAAATTTCCTGCCATCCCTTCTAGGATTATGTTATTCCCTGCGCTTATAGCCCTTAAAATGGCCAATATTTTTTTCAAAGTTAGCATGTAGTTCAGGCAATACTTTTGAGCCAGCAGGTCTAAGATCATGATTTTTAAGTAGTAATTCATTAATTTGCTTGGCAGTAAGGAGCATAGAAATTAATTCAGAATATGTAGCAAATAGACGCTACCGGTATTGCTGTTGTAGTACAATATTCGAAGCATGGAAAGTGGAGAAAGTTTTCTCTAATAATTCCGCATCAGCGAGTTTGATACCGCATAACTCAAGCCGAGAAACAATATCAAATAAAAGCGGAATTATAATCAGACATTGATTTAAAATTTTGCAGTCTGAGATTTTACCAGTTATATTGTGCTTGAGGGAGGATAACAGTTTTGGTATGATCATACCTATCTTTCAACCTCCTCCATAAAATTTGAGGGTCTCGAATGGATAAATATTGAGTCTGCAAGCTCTCATGCAAATGACGACGAATAAAAATCAACGCATTTACTTTATCATTTTCATTTGAGGTTCATTCTCTGTAATTGTATTAGCGAGACATTGCCATTGGAAGTGCATTTCCATGTCAAGGCACCATGATAGATACTTATTTCCACTCACTTCTAGGATATGAAATTTGGACTTTTCAATATTTGCCATAATCCTTACAAAAATAAATTCTTATTAATTAAAAGGATTTCCAAATATATACCGCCATTTTAGGAGTAGAATGATACTTTTAGATATGAAATTTGGCTTCGGACCAAGAAAAATAAAAATGAAGAATTAATAGAAGAAGATGAAGTATGAGTTGATTAATAAAAAGAATACCCACTTTGCAAAAATTACTTACTCAGTTAGTATATTCTCGTACTTGCAAAAATTACTTACTCAATCGGTAGATCCTCGTACTGATAACGTGTTGTAAAATATTACGTTGCAAATATATAATAGATAAGAGATTGAAAAGAGAAAGTAAGTGAACACTAGAGATAGTAGAGAAAGCTAGAGGAGAAAGTTTTATTTCCAGTATCTCATTGTTGTTCTGTTGTTATTATTGTACATCAAAACTAAACTTCTATTTATAGGAGAACAAAAATGTACTTATCATTAATATTAATGTATCGAATGATACATGTACAGTATAGGGGAAATGAACGTTCATTGCATAGGGAGATGTATTTAGAATGTATGATACAAATGTACCATAATAAGTACATTAAATAAGATGAATATAATGAATATTCATCCATGTATTTCATTCATTCATGGCTAAAGGGCACCCTCTTGGTTTTCTCTCATGAGGGTCTCCCCCCTCCGTCTATTGACCCTCGATTAATGTTATTGCTGGTCCCTTTGCTGCTAGTTTCTACTACCGTTTGCTTGATGTCTATAGGGTGCCTTGGCATCCTCCTTCCCAGCCCTCCGCCTAGTTGAGGCTCCTGGGTCCGTTGTGTTGACCCTTTTTTTGTAGTTCTTTCCTTATGCAAGCCACAGTTGTTTGTGTGCTCTTTTCTGTTGGTTCCCGTACTTTGTATCCTCACTACAGCTTCCTTTTTCTTTTCTCCCCCCTGGTACCCCTTCACTCATTATGTTTCTCTCTCTGAATGCAAGCTGGTGCTGGGGCTTCCCTTGATGTACAGTTGTATAGAGTTTTGCAATAGTTAATATAACTCTTACCTTTACCATAAAAAGAAAATAAATCTATACATAGGAAATTTGAAAGACATATTCATAGTTAATGTGTACTCATATTTGGGAACATGTTTTTAACTTTAACAAATGAAGGAAAAATGTTATAAATGGTTCATAGACTTCTACTTAATGTGCAATCTCGTCCCTGAACTTATTGTCTGATCTAGTCCTTTTGTTAAAAATTAATTGTTTTTCCTTCTTCTTCACTCGACGTCGGCATGGGTGGCCCTAGCCAACCCAGGCTAGGGCGACCCTCGCCGGACGCCGGCTTCCCTCCGCCGACCATAGCGGAGGGAATAGAGAAGAAGAAAAAAAAAGAAAAAAAAAAAAAAAAGGACCAAAATGTCAAATTATGTTAACTTTAGCTAACGGAAGAATGAAATTGGTCAATTTTCAAATAGTTAGGGATTAGATCTGACATTTATCGATAGTTTAGGGACCAAATTGAGCAAATCAAAAGTTCAGGGACGAGATTGCACATTAAGTAAAAGTCTAAGGACCATTTGTGACATTTTCCCAATTATAGATGAAACTAATAACTAACAAAAGAATATAATCAACTTATTTAAATAAATCTATTATCTTCTATAATGAACAAAATTTATCATTATTTAACATTCAATATTTTTATTTTTCGAAATCACTTTTTAGCTTATTTATTTATTTTTTAACAAAAATAACTTTATCATTCAAAAATTATTTCCCTTTCTCGTTTTCTCCCCCAAAGCCTCCCAAAAATTATTTTCTCCTCTCATTTTTCCCTCCGAACCCTCA
Source organism: Eucalyptus sideroxylon x Eucalyptus melliodora (assembly GCA_016097485.1). Taxonomy (NCBI): domain Eukaryota; kingdom Viridiplantae; phylum Streptophyta; class Magnoliopsida; order Myrtales; family Myrtaceae; genus Eucalyptus; species Eucalyptus sideroxylon x Eucalyptus melliodora. Next base: position 7,833,247 of record CM027825.1, read on the forward strand.
TCCACAAAAATCATTTCTCTCCCTCATTTCTCTCACCCTCCGTCCCTCACGCCACCCTAAAATCTCGCCACCCTCCCCCTCGTTTTCTTCCCCGGCTTTGTCTCACCTTCTCCCAAAAAAACATTAAAAAATCAAAGCATCTGCCAATCAGTGATTGACAATCAACCCCCCACACCAAACCCCCTTCAGTTTCTTCCCTTGCTCCCCCTCCCTTCCCATTTCCTAACGATTTTGACCTTTACTTTGAATTTGACGGGACGTCTCTTCTCTTTACTATGCTATCGCACGCGAGAGTCCCACGAATCCTGCCCGATCAACGTCAAGAGATCATTGAATTCTTCTCTCTTCCCTCATTCTATCAATCACCCCACCCCACCCCCTCGGTTTCGTCCCCCACCCCCCAAAAAGCACCTGTCATTTCCCTAATTTTTCTTTCCCCCACCCCACGCCACCCCCCTCTCCACCCCAGTTTCTTTCCGTCGTCCCCCACCACCCTCTCTCTCTTCTTGCTAAAACCCTCCCTAATCGCGGCCTCTTCCTCCTCCTTGCCACACGATCCTCTCAACTCTCTCTTGGTCGCCTTGCTCGTTGCCTCACCTCCGGCCCTTCCTCCTTCGCAGCTGTAGCCCTCCATCGTCTTGTTCAATGATCCTCACTCTCGAACACGTGTGTTGGAACGTGTCGGAAAATCCGACACGTGTTGACCACGTGTCCAAGTGTGTCGAACACGTCGACATGAGTCGGACACGATATAGAAGCTCCGACAACGTATCTGTGCTTCATAGGTAGTAGCGGCTAATGATAAAGTTAAGACGGAAATGTATGCCATCTAATAATTAGTGTGACAGCAAATATACTCTCTCTCTAGCTCGATAATGTGCACGCTAGCACACACAATTTGAACTTGATTGAAATGTATAGAGGTACTTATCACCTTTTTTTATGTAGTAGTGGCTCATGATAAAGTTGAGACGGAATTGTATGCCATTTGATAATTAGTGCGACAGTAAAAATAATTCTAAGTAAGTTGATTGAGTATGAGCATTTGACCTGAATACAAGAAATCTTGTATCAAAGTAGTGTTGACACTCAAAATGATCTTAAAGAGTCACGTTGGTTGCTACCCACAGGTCGAGTTGGCTGGATTGGCTGCCAAGAATAGAGTTTGCTTGTGATCGTCATCTATTTGACATTGATCGTCCAATTAGGACTTAAACTTAATACATGTCATTTATCTCTCTCTCTCTCTCTAGAGCGCGCGCGCGCGCGGGTGCGCGCCAGCACACAATTTGAATGTGAATTGTCTCGATTGAAATGCATTGCTGATAAAGTTGACACTGGATTGTATGCCATATGTTATTTAATGCAACTGCAAATGTAATCCTAAATAAGTTTATTGAGTACTTGAGCATTCAACTCGAATGCAAGAAATCTCATATCAAATCAATGTCGACACTCAATAATTTTAAAGAGCCACATCAGTCACTATCCACGGGTTGAGTCAGTGAGATTGGCTGTCAAGAACTAGGTTGACATGGATCATCCAATTAGGTCTTTAACTTGATATAGGTTGTTTGTGGCTCTCTCTCTCTCTCTCTCTCTCTCTCTCTCTCTCTCTCTCATGTGCCCTTTTCTCTCACGTGCCCTTTTTATGTAATCCAATGTCAATCAATTGGTCAGGTAATCTTAATCAACACTTTGTCTGTATTTTGATGGGAAGGATTGTAATGCTAAAGAAAATCTTAGGGACCTCATGGAAGATGAAACTTCAAACACCAAATCGAGAAACATCGATAAAATTTTCAAAAAGCGCCGATGCTATCAATCAAATTCAATGACCCATGTCACGCTTCCTAATCAAGATATCGTTCTTAATCACAAGATTTCAAAAAAGCATGATCAAACCCCATTAAGCAAATCATTGTACATTGTCTCCCTGCTTTAGATTATTCACGCATCCCCCCCCCCTTTGGCACACTCCATTCTCGTTCAGTTATCAAAAGCTGTAATGCATGATGTAAAGTCAGTCTGCGGCCACATACATTTTACGTGCCCTCGTTTTTTAAATTTCGTCATTACATGTTATGCACCGGGGGTTTTCGATTTCGAACACATGAAGAACAAGCACCAATCCTCAATTGAGCCACAAGCAATTCGAGTCCGGCACGACTTAATTCCTTTTTTAGCTAGAATCAAAGTGCATAAGGCTCTTCTTTGCCACCTTCGCAAGATGCGTTGGGAATCAAAAACCGAGATTAGTGTCAGAATTTCCCCTTTTTTGATAAGGCCCATTAATTACTAAGTTTGCTCCAATCGCCACCCTTTCCACATGGGAAAAAAGAAATAGAGTATTCGAATCTCCACTTTCTCGAGAGACTGGAGAGGTGACGATTTATTTTCAAGTGTTAATTTCGACTCCCACGCCTTATAGAGAGGCAATGTGAAAAAAAAAATAAGAGTTAAAATAAAAATAAAGTAGAACCAACAAAATAAAAATAAAAATAAGGCCCGCCCAAATTGTTTCAAGATATTTTCCTAAAAATGATCACTTTTATTTTTTGATAAAATCAAATAATGAAAAAATATTTTTTATTATTGAGAACAACTTATGTCTAAACTTTTCCGTGGACGATGGAAATATTTTTCATTCATTCATTTTTTAAATGATCTGAAAGATCTTTTTTTAGGATAAAACAATGAAAAATTTTAAAATGGTACACTTATGACAAATTTATCAAAAACTAATTTTTTACTACAAAAAACCTAAATTAATATATCGGAGACAAATTTAACCTCAATTGGTTTTTATTAAATTTTATTATCAAATTACTAAATTAAATGACATGATAGTTAACAAGTGTACCAATTTGGGATTTTACCATTTGTTTGCCACATGTGTTCCAATCTGATGATTTTTTGTGGTATTAATCCAATTTAGCAGATGATATATTTATTATTCAAAAAGTTAATTTACGATGAATTTGTCGCATATATACTAATTTGGAGTTATGCCTAGTCAAATTATTAGTTTTTGATAAATTTATCACATGTATATCAATTTGGGGTTTTTCGTGACATAAATTCTCTTTTTAAAATGTTTTCAAAATAGTTATTCTTTATGAAATGAACGCGCTACTTGCTAATCAAAATTATGTAGACACCTATTTTTGTTCTTATTGGCCACCAAACCAAAAATTTAATTAGAGGCGAGCTAGATAGATGACCATACTTATAATGATCTTTTGTCACCTTCTTATGTGCTCTCTCTTTCTAGTTAGTAGAGTAGTCCTCCATCTCAAACCATCATAAAGACTTGATCATACATATTGAATGAATTATTGGATATAGTTAAGGTTTTTCCATAAAATAGGATTAGTTTCATTAGAAATCTCAAATGAATATTTTATGACATGTTTAGTTTAAATTAATTTTCGTCTCATAAAACATGTTGAACTAATACCATGCAATATAGCTACTCTAAATTAATTTTTTTCTTGCCAAAAAAAAAAAAACACCGCAGTGGTGTAAGTGACTCAAATCTACTCTAATTTAGCATTTCATTCAAAATTCCCTTACGAATGAGTAAATGACAAATGACTATGATGGATCTGACATAGGAAATTCACATGTGTTCACGCACATACATTTTGATGAAAGGAAGATTTGGATTAGAAGTAATAATATATAATTTTTGGGGAGACGAAAATTTGTCTATGGTACATGTATCATAGAATGTCAATTTGAAATTTTTTGTGAAACGAAAATTAGTTTAAAATTAGTTTAAAATATATGTATCGAGATAGGCATCGTTCTCTAACAATTGCGGAGACAAGGAATTTGAGTTTCATTCCCGCATTTTAAAGTTCAAAAGCAAATTATTGGGTGAATGATTTTCAAAATTACAACAAATTCTAAAGTATTGTGCAATTAAATTATCTCGAGTGCTTAATAAGCAAGATGCAGAGGAAAAAAAAACAAAACTTATTTAAAAATGCCTATTATAAATATAAATTTATATTTTCTGTAAGTCAAATTATATAGAGTTAATAGAAATACTTAATTTAACAAATTTAAGGACATGATTGTACTTCTTATAAATTTTATGACTTAATTATATTTTCCTGATAAATTTGGGTGCTCTTGATATGAATAATAAATAAAATCTTTTAAAAAAGAAAAAAAGAAAGAGGTTGCGTGTGACCGGAAGGGGGGGCTCCACTCCCCCGGGACATAATCAGGTGCGGCGTGGCCCACGGGTTAGGGCCCGGGGTGACGTCAGATTCGGACGGGGGGAGGATGAGTTGGGCCTCTCTAACGGTCGGACGCGTCCGCGAGCTCGTTGGGCCCCACCCCTGGCGATTCCCGCGCTACCGCGACGCGCGGTTCCCCGTGGCGCTGGCGTCACCCAACCCCACGAGCGCGACGCCCGCCATGGCATGCCGCCACGTGGAAACGGTTCGGTCCCCCGGCCCCCCCCCCTGACAGCCGTGGCGTGACCGCTGCCTCTCCGGAAAAAGCCGAGAAAGAGAGAGAATGACTTTCAAGACCTTAAAAGAAAGGAAGGAGATTCTCTCTCTAATGTTCCCGTTAATGCGCATTAATGAAGAAGAGATAAAAGCTACCAAAATATATATATATATATATATATATATATATATATCTTTATCGAATTAATCACATCCATTGAATTTACATTATACTCAATTAGGTCCATGATATGAATGGCCGATATGTTTATTTGAGTTCGATTTTATCGATGATCGAGCCAGTACTGGTTAGGATCTTAAAAGTCTTTATTTAGGTTTGTTGGCCACTAGATGGCCATCGAATAGGCAAATAAAAAGTGACAAAGAGCTGCCCTTGAGGGGATAATTGCACAATCAATCTCGTTCATTTCACATCTTACTTTAGGAATTGTTTAGGTCATACCATGCTCCAATAGGTTGTCAGATCTATAGTCGCCTCTAATTTAAATCTCAATGAGTGTCAATCCTTATTTCAAACTTCCAGTACCACGTCACCTTGTCTTATCAGTTATTTAGGTCAAAAAAGTAGCTATGTAGGATACGGAACGCGTAGATTATAAATCATACTTCACTAAAGCAATTTTTTTTTTTTGTGGGGGCGGGGGAGGAGATGCTCAGTTGTTTTATAACCCCCTTTCGTTAATTATTGGTAATGTGTAAAGTATGATGCCGCACAAAAATGTCCTTTTGGTGAAAGTCGGAGGAAGGTGGTGGCCACAAGCTTTTACGGAAATTCCTGTGTAATTTAAACTAGAAATAATGAGATTACAATCGCGCAATCGAATCCAATCGATTGTCACCCTTGAACAATAATGCTTTTAATTTAATTATTTTTATTATTTATTATAAAAAAAAAAGAGAGAAGAGAAGAAAGAGATGACACGTGAATGTCGTGCAACTTGCAATTAATAGAAGATATTCCATCTCGTGTCCTTTTCAATAGGATAATTTAGAAAGAATCAATTTGCCCCTTGCCAAAACAAACCCAAATTATCAACTACTACAGTGTTTTCATGAATTAAATAATAGGGATATCCCAAATTCTAAATAAATAAGAATAGAATAAAAGGTATCGGCCAAATTTTCTTCGAACTTGATCACCGTTGTGAATCACGTCGAATTATCTTAATAAATTAAAGGTCGAGTCCACTTTCCCACGCATGCATATGTCCATTCTTTATTTGATGCGAATCTCAATCTGCTGATTCTCCCTCGAGCAGTCTGGAGATTTTCCCGAGATCAGCGCATATCAGTCGCTCCGATGTCGATGGCGATGACTCCCTGTCCTCATCGAATCAGCAACTTACCTAATTTTTCATCGGGAGTTAAGCCGATCGGATTAAATCGCGAGACAGTCGAAACCCCACATGTCGCGACCTCCGCCACTCCTCCTAGGGGCCACATTTCAAACCGGCATCATTCTCTCAATCAAAAGGGGCGAAGGAGAGCGATTGATGCGTACCTTAGGGAAGATGAATGGCGTTTTCCAAAGGATGATAAGGTCACGGACACTGAAGTCAAACAATCTAATCTTATCTTTCTTTGCTATTTTTTGCATAAAGTTCCATCATCGCCTTCGAAAGAGGGATCTAATAGAGGGCCAAAAAAAGAGGGCTCGACCCCTACATTAATTTACCCATTTCCGATTCCTAAAATAGGATCTAGGGCACATTTTCCCCCACCTTATTTTCCTCCAAATAGAATAAATTCTGGATCGATTGTACTTTCCCATTTTATTGCTAAATTTAGTCGAATTGACGTGACGTCGTTGCTCGCACAAATCTTACTGAAGCAAGCAAATCGATGGGCTAATCGAGTCGCGTTAGTATTTCCTATTGATGAAATGCTAAGTATTTTTATTATAATGAATTTTCGGTACAAACAACCCCAATAACAAGGCCCCTAAGCACGGGTCGGTGCCTCACCCAGCGCTTTCGCGGGGCCCCAGCGCAAAAGGGGGTATTGCCCTTTTCCGGGCAAGAAAAAAGATACGGATGGGGGCAAAATCCTGGCCCCCATAAAACACACTAGAACCAGGCTTGAAACACGCCGACATGGTTCAGGGAAATGAAAGGTCTGGGGGAAAACTCCCCCTTGTGGATGGACATAATTCTAAGTATTTGTTCTTTTTATAATCGAATGATCGAATGATCTAGGGAGACGTACATAGGAGGGGTGCTCACCCACCCCCAAGTTTGAATTCTAAGTCGGTCACTAATGATCCGTCTGTGTGCAATTCCACGACCTATCATGCTTGAGCTAGAATAGTTTGATTGTAAATGGACATACCTAGAACAAGTGTATGCCAGAAAAAAAAAAAAAAAAGCTTAGGCCACAGATTTTCAACTTGGACCCACTTGAAAGCTATGTAGCATGGGCACGTCGGGACAACAAGTTAGTACCGACCTCGAACCCCAGCGCCGCCTGCCCCTTGATCAAGTCTAACATCAAACTCTTCGAAGCAAGAAGCTAGAAGCATTCATGGGCCTTGAAGCCCATTTTCCACAAGCCCATATTGCCGTTCATTCTTAGGTTTTATTTATTTATTTATTTTGGCAATTTTTTTTGTGTTTCATCCAATTAATGAAAGATCAAACTTGAGTATATCCTAAAACTATTTCGTTTGAACTCTAAGATATAAAAAAAATATGAAGTAATTCCACTAAAGGAGGGAAGAAAAAGATTTACCAGGAAATTTAGTATAGCCTCATCTCAAACCTAGAACCTATGGGCTAGAAACTTGCAATTGGATAGATTCACCCGTTTCTGCTTTTGCGTTCCATAATCTACTATGAAGCGATGTTGATCCCTAGCAAATAATGAAAGATCTGTTTCGTCGTATTACGGCCAACCGGCGTGCGCTCCTTCTCTCTCTCTCTCTCTCTCTCTCTCTCTCTCTCTCTCTCTCTCTCTCTCTCTCTCTCTCTCTCTCTCTCTATCCCTACTGCCACGGCGAACTGGCCCAAGATCAGTCTCTATCTCATTGAGTTCGTTTTCCACCTTCGCGTTCGGGCCTTGTTTTTGCCATAATAAATCTCTATTGCACAATTTGATTAAAGAACTTAAATCAAAATACTTAATATTAATAGCGTAGCGATACATTTATACAAAACTTCTATCCGAGAACACACAATGGAGCCATAGACAGTAAGGTGAAATCTGAACCCGCTCTTGTCGGCCATGATTGGAGGCGTCATTGCGCTGTGACTGCTAGTTTCGATGCTCTGTGCGGCGAAATGAGAGGTGGGCTGAAGGTGGTGGACGCTGGCTTCTCCACCAGAGCCATCGGAGAAGTGGATTTGAGCTAGTCCGAGCCCTGGGAACCGCCGTGTGAGTTAGCTACCCATGGGTTGAGTCACGTCAGTCACTACCCATGGGTTGAGTTAGCTAGATTGGCTGCCAAAAACAGGGTTTGCTTGTGAGCATGGTCTATCTGACATATATCATTCAATTAGGTCTTAAACTTGATACAGCTCATTTATGGCTCTCTCTCTCTCTCTCTCTCTCTCTCTCTCTCTCTGCGAGTGCGCGCATGCCGTCACACAATTTGAATGTGAATTGTCTAGATTGAAATGCATACAAGTAATTTGATAAAGTTGACACCGGATTATATGCCATATGATATTTAATGTAACTACAAACGTAATCCTAAGTAAGTTTATTGAGTACTTGAGCATTCGACTTGCATGCAAGAAACCTCGTATCAAATCAATGTTGACACTCAAAATAATTTCAAAGAGCCACGTCAGTCATTATCCATGGGTCGAGTCAATGAGATTGGCCATCAAGAATAGGGTTCGCTTATAGTTGTCGTTTGCTTGACATCAATCATCCAATCAAGTCTTCAGCTTGATACAGGTTGTTTGTGTGTGTGTGTGTGTCCCTCTCTCACACATGAGCGCATACGTGCCCTTTTGATGTAATCCGATGTCAATCAATTAGTCAGGTAATCTTAATCGATACTTTGTCTGTATTTTGATGGGAAGGATTATAATGCAAAAGAAAACCTTAAAAAGCTCATGGAAAATGGAACTTCAAACACCATATCGGGAAACATCAATAAAATTTTCAAAAAGTGCCGACGCCATCAATCAAATTCATTGACCCATGTCACGCTTCCAAATCAAGATATCATTCTTACTCACAAGATCTCAAAAAAGCATGATTAAACCCCATCAAGAAAACCCATCGAGAAAATCATTGTACATTGTCTCCCTGCTTTAGATTATTCACGCATTTCGCACCCCCCCCTGTCCGGGATCAATCCCCTCCCCTCCATTCTCGTTCAGTTATCAAAAGCTGCAATGCATGATGTAAAGTTAGTCTGCGGCCGCATACATTTTACGTGCCCTCGTTTTTTAAATTTCGTCATTACATGTTATGCACCACGTGGGGTTTTCGATTTCCGAACACATGAAGAACAAGCACCAATCCTCAATTGAGCCACGAGCAATTCGAGTCCGGCACGACTTGGTCCCTTATTTAGCTAGAATCGAAGTGGAGAAGGCACTCCTTTGCCAGCTTTGCGAGATGCGTTGGGAATAAAAAACCGAGATTAGTGTGAGAATCTCTCCTTTTTTAATAAGGCCCCATTAATCATTGGAGTTTGCCCGGTGGTCATCCTTCCCACATGAAAAGGTGGAAGTAAAGGATTTGAATCCCCACGACGAAACGATTTAATTTTAGGTGTAGGTTTTAACTGTTACGTCTTGCAAGGAGGTAGTGTAAAAGAGTGAGAGTTAAATTAAAAATAGAATAGGACTGACCAAATAAAAATAAGAATAAGGCTCAATTTGTTTCAAGATATTTTCCTAAAAATGATTATTTGTATCTCTAGATATAATCAATTAATAAAAAATATATATTTTTTCATCATCAACAACAACTTATGTCTAAATATTTTCGTAAATTGTGGAAATATTTTTTGTTCATTTATTTTTTTAAATGAATTGAGATATCTTTTTTTTTAGGGTAAAACCATGAAAAACTCCAAAATTGTACATTTATAACAAAGTTTCTCAAAACTAATTTTTTTTATCACAAAAAACCCAAACTAGTATACATGTGACAAATTTATCATCCGTTAGTTTTTATTAAATTTTATTGGCAAGTTACTAAGTTGGTGACACATGATAGTTGGCAAGTGTACCAATTTGAGATTTTACTCTTCGTTTGTCACATGTGTTCCAACTTAATAATTTTTTGTAACATTAATCCAATTTAGGAGATAGTATATTTGTCACAAATGTATTAGTTTTGAGATTTTGGCTGTCAAAAAGTTAACTTAGAATAAATTTATACAGGTAGAATAATTTGGAGTTATTCCTAGTCAAATTATTAGTTTTTAATAAATTTGTCACATATGTATTAATTTGAAGTTTTTTGATATATTAATTTTTTTTAAAATGTTTTCAAAATAGTTATTTCATGAAACTAACGCACCCTAAAATGCTCACTAGTCGAAATTATGTAGACAACTATTTTCGTTCTTATTGGCCACCAAACCAAGAATTTAATTAGAGGCGAGTTCTTATTGGCTTATGTGCCCTGCTTCTCCAGCTCGATAGAATTCGAAAAGGACAAGGAAAACATGGACAGTTACTACAACAATCCCCTGTTTCCCATCTCCTCGTTCCCCGCCAATCCCCTCCCCAAAGTCTCGCTCTTAAGCGCACTATACCTCACTAGGCCATCATCGTACCCGCCAATTGGCAACACCCGGGTGGCACCATCTTCATTAAAGGTGTGTAACAGGAACCATCTGGATTGGATCAGATCGGCCGATTTTGAGCGGTTCCCAAATAGACAGTCCGATTTCCGGTTCCCACTTTTGGAACTAGTGGATGATCGGTCCGGTTCCAGATTTCAAAGTAGAAACTAGCCTGACCAGACTGGATTGGTTAATTATATATATAAATATATATTTTTCAATTTATTAAGAAACAAACCTAATTCCTCTTAATTTCTTCCATTTTTCATTTTATTTTTGGCCAAAAACAGTAAATTTACTAGTTCTATCAGACCGGATTGGACCAGTCGATTAATTCGATTCTCGATCCTAGAATATGAAAACCGGTCCTCCTGATCTAGTTCCTAGTTCCATCTTAGAATCGGATCGGACCGAGAACTGATCAGTCCTAATCTTCATGCTAGAGAACTCAGTCCTCAAGGCTCCGCTCGAGGGCAGAGGGGGAGGCGATCAGCGTCTCCCAATAGACGGAACTCACCAACGACGTGAACACCTTCTCTGTTGTGCAGCACTTCGAAATGGGGAGGAGGCAGTTCGAGGATCAGTAGTAAGCTCCATTGACCTCGGCAGGACCACTGGACGTGGACCTCCTCTGAAACTGTTCGAGCTAGAAAAAATAAATTCATGCTCGTTCCTAAGCAAGGTACAGATTAAGATCGGTGAATAGGAGATTTGTCATATGAAAATTTATGGGTGAGCATGTAGACTTTCTTAAATCCCGAGCAGTGATCGAGAGAAATTTGAAGCATATTCTTGTAATGACGTCTATATGCATTTGTAAGGAGATTCTAGTGCAAATCCTTCGATGAATATTTTACAACAGTGATGTTCTGTTAGCGGCATTGTATGCATCGCACGGGAATGGCTCGCTCGAGTACAAAACGGGTGACATGCGTGGAGGATCCAGTTGGTGACTGGGGCTAACTGATCTTTCGTTCTTTTATTTGGATTTTCTAGTGCAGCCCGACCCAAGTTGTTCCAGTTCTTACATCACTGAGGAAACAAGCTTTCATTCTCGTATAGGGTTCGGAGGAAAAACGGGTTTTTCTCTCGTTCTATATTTCTGTCCTTTGTGGGGACTGAAGAAGTGAGCAGCATACCACACATCATGGACAACCTTCCCTCAACTCCTCCCCCTCCCCCCCCAAATCTCTCTCTCTCTCTCTCTCAGTAATGCGCGCACCAGCTCACACAGTTTGAACCTGATTGAAATGTATGCAAGTACTTATCCCCTTTTTTATGTAGTAGTCTATGGTCCTATTTGGCAAAAAGTATTTATGTTCCCTGGAACAAAAATTTTTGCTTTTTGTTCTGGGAACAAAAAAGGAACAAAAACATATTTGGTAAAATTTTGTTTTTGAGAATAGATTTGGAACAGAAACAAGAAATAGAAAAAAGTTGCTTCTTGTTCCCGAAAACAATTTCAAGAAATAATTTTTTTCTCTTCTTTTTTTTTTTTTTTTTTCTTCTTCTTTCTTTTGATCGGTTGTGAGGCCGACGACCTTGCCGGAGCGTCGCTGGCCCCCGACGAGACTGAGCCTCCTTGCTCGGCCTCACCCTGGCCTAGCGAGGCCGAGCCTTGTGCCGGTCGGTGAGGCTCGGCCTCGCCGTGGCTGGGCGAGCTCGAACTTAGCCTCGCCGGGGGCTGGCGATCGGCGACACTCCGGCAAAATCGCCAGCCCTCATCGGTCGGTCGGTCATCGGCCATAGCTAAAGTCGGTGATTGGCTAAAAGGAAGAAAGAATAAAAATAATAATAATAATATTGAAAAATTAAAAGAAATAACAAAATTATACAAGTTTATCAAACGCATTTCTATTCCTAAAATATAAATTTTTTGCAGTTACCAAACGCGTTCTTATGCTCAAAAATTGTTCCCGGGAACATTAAAATATATATATATATATATATATATATATATATATATATATTGTTAAAAAATTATTTCTCAGAACAAAAACATTATCAAACGCGTCCTAAGTAGCACGAACACGGGACACGACATGACAAGCCGACACGACATTCCTCAAAAATATAGAATCCCAACATGTTGGGACTCATTATATATTAAATAAATATTTTTATTTTTATTTAATTTGATTCAAATTCACAACTAAATAAATAATAAAAAAGAGCTTATAATGAATTTACACTAATAATATTAATAATTTTGTAAAATATTACGTTGCGAATATATAATAGATAAGAGATTAAGAAGAGAAACAAAGTGAACACCAGAGATGGTAGAGAAAGTCAAAGGAGAGAGTTTTATTTCCATTATCTCATTGTTGTTCCGTTGTTGTTGTTGTTGTACATCAAAACTAAACTCTTATTTATAGAAGAACAATAATGTACTTATCATTAATATCAACGTATCGAATGATACATGTACTGGATATGGGAGATGAACGTTCATTGTGTAGGGAGATGTACTTAGAATGTATGATACAAATGTACCATAATAAATACATTAGATAAGATGAATATAATGAATATTCATTCATGTATTTCATAACACTCCCCTTGAATATTCATTGTATTCATTACGAATGTGCATCGAATGATACTGCCTCATTAAAAACCTTAAGCCGGAAAAATCTAGTAGGACAAAAACTAGACAAAAGGGAAAAAGAGTGCAGAACATAAATGTTATGATCTCTCCATTTTATGGATGTATTAATTGCCTCATTAAAAACTTTAAGTTGGAAAAGCCCTGTGGGGAAAAATCGGACAAAAAGAAAAAAGAGTGCAATGCATATATAGTCACTGTTGTGGCTAATCAATCTTGCATCTTGTGAACTCACTGCATATTAATATTGCAATGCATGTGTTCATAATATCTCCCCCCAATTGAACCATATAGCCACTTTTGGGGCTAATTAATTTTGCATCTTAGTTATAGAGTCAAATAAATATTATATAAGGTTCATAAGTATTTCATAACCATATGAAAGAACAGTAAAAAGTAATGCATTTAAAGCGAAACAACTAAAAATAAATTATTAGAATTATAAAATTCGAAATTCAAATCATTATCCACCAATCTAATGCTTCATCAAAGTAATTAGAGGTCCTCACATTTATTACTTCAAGAGCAAGAGCAGTCCCACCAACAGAAATATTGTTGGTTTCAACAGTGATTATGGCAGTAAAATTAATTTTAATGGCATGAGATTTACCTGCTTGCTCGTATTTTTTAAAAATGCCCGGTAGGTCAACAAAGTGCATTGGCATATGACAAGTACGTGACAAGTGCCTAGTCATGCCACAACAATGACAAATACTTTCATTAATCATCTTATTTGGCTTCTTTTCTTTGCCATGATTCAGGCCAAAGTTTGATTTCATAAGGCGATTAAATTTCCTGCCATCCATTTTAGGATTATGTTATTGCATGTGCTTATAGCCTTTAAAATAGCCAGTATTTTTCTCAAAGTGAGCATGTGGTTTAGGCAATACTTTTGAGTTAGCAAGACTAATATCATGATTTTTAAACAACAATTCATTAGTTTGCTAGGCAATAAGGATTACAGAAATTAATTCAAAAAATGTAGCAAACTGACGCTATCGGTATTGCTGTTGCAATACAATATTCGAAGCATTGAAGGTAGAGAAAGTTTTTTCTAATAATTCCGCATTAGCGAGTTTGATACTGCATAACTCAAGCCGAGAAACAATATCAAATAAAGCGGAATTATAATCAGATATTGATTTAAAATCTTGCAGTTTGAGATTTTACCAATCATATTGTGCTTGAGGAATGATAACAGTTTTAATATGATCATACTTATCCTTCAACCTCCTCCACAAGATTTAAGGGTCTCGAACGGATAAATATTGAGTCTGCATGCTCTCATGTAAATGATGGCGAATAAAAATCAGTACATTTGCTTTATCATTTTCATTTGAGGTTCCATTCTCTATAATTGTATTAGCAAAACCTTATCCTTAGAGATGCATTTCCATATCAAGGCACAATGATAGATAATTCTTTCCACTCACTTCTAGGATGTGGAATTTAGGCTTTTCAATATTTGTTATAATCATTGCAAAAATAAATCATTTTTAATTAAAAGGATTTCCAAATATCTATCTCCACTTTAGGAGCATAAAAATACTTTTAGATTTGAAATTTGGCTTTAGGCCAAGAAAAATAAAAATGAAGAATTGATAGAAGAAGATGAAGTATGAGTTGATTAATAAAAAAAAAATACTCACCTTGCAAAAATTACTTACTCAATCGGTAGATCCTCGTGCTGATAGCGTGTTGTAAAATATTGCGTTGTGAATATATAATAGATAAGAGATTGAGAAGAGAAAGTAAGTGAACATCAAAGATAATAGAGAAAGCTAGAGGAGAGAGTTTTATTTTTAATATCTCATTGTTGTTCTATAGTTGTTGTTGTACATCAAAACTAAACTCCTATTTATAGGAGAATAAGAATGTACTTATCATTAATATAAATGTATCAAATGATACGTGTATTGGATATGAGCGATGAACGTTCATTGTATAGGGAGACATACTTATAATGTATGATACAAATGTACCATAATAAATACATTAGATAAGATAAATATAACGAATATTCATTCATGTATTTCATGTATTTCATTCATTCATGGCTAAAGGGCACCCTCTTAGTTTTCTTTCATGAGGGTCTCTCCCCTCCACCTATTGACCGGTGTTATTAACTGGTCCCGCTGCAAGTTGTTGCTGCCGTTTGCTTAATGCCTATAGGGTGCCTTGGCGTCCTCCTTCCCGGCGCTCTGCCTAGCTAAGGCTCTTGGGTCCGTTGTGTTGACCTGTTTTTTTTGTAGTTCTTTCCCTATGTGAGCCACAATTGTTTGTGTGCTCTTTTCGGTTTTTTTTTTTGTTTGCTAGCCTCTTTGTTGCCCTTCCGCTACTGTTGGTCTCCGTACTTTGTATCCTTGCCGCAGCTTCTTTTTTCTTTTCTCTCCCCTGGCACCCCTCCACTCATTGCATTTCCCTCTTTGAGTGCAAGTTGGTGCCAAGGCTCCCATTGCTGTACAGTTGTATAGCGTTTTGCAATAGTTAATATAACTCTTACATTTACCAAAAAAATAAATAAATTTATATATAAGAAATTTGAAAGACATATTCATAGTTAATGTGTACTCATATCTGAGAACATGTTTTTAATTTTAACAAAAATTATGGAGGGAAAATGTTACAAATGGTTCCTAGACTTCTACTTAATGTGCAATCTCATCCTTAAACTTTCGATTTGCTCAATTTGGTTTCTGAACTATCAATAATTGTCCAATTTAGTCCTTCCGTTATAAATTAACTGTTTTTCCTTTTTTTTTTCTTCTTCTTCTTCTTCTCTCTTCCCTTCGCCGGCCATGGCGGAGGGAAGCTGGCGTTTGGCAAGGGCGGCCCTTGCCCGACGTTGAGGAGGGCCGTCCTCGTTTGTGTCGGGCGAGGACGGCCCTCACCCGATGCCAGCGAGGGCGGCCCTAGCTAGCCCAGGCTAGGGCGACCCTTGCCAGACACCGGCTTCCCTCCGCCATGGCTGGCGGAGGGAAGAGAGAAGAAGAAGAAAAAAAGAAAAAGACAAAAATGCCAAATTCTGTTAATTTTAACTAACGGAAGGACAAAATTGATCAATTTTCAAATAGTCAGGGACTAGATCGAACATTTATCGATAGTTTAGGGACCAAATTAAGCAAATCGAAAGTTTAGGGACGAGATTGCACATTAAGTAAAAGTCTATAGATCATTTGTGACATTTTCCCAATTATGGATGAAACTAATAACTAACAAAAAAATATAATCAACTTATTTAAATAAATCTATTATATTCTATAATGAACAAAATTTATCATTATTTAAGATTTAATATTTTTATTTTTCGAAATCACTTTTTAGCTTATTTATTTTTTTTAACAAAAATAACTTTATCTTTCAAAAATTATTTCCCTTTCTCGTCCCCCCCCCAAAGCCTCCCAAAAATTATTTTCTCCTCTCATTTTTCCCTCCGAACCCTCATCCCCAAAAATCATTTCTCTCACCCTCCGTCCCTCACGCCACCTTGAAATCCCCCCACCCTCCCCCTCATTTTCTTCCTCGGCTTTGTCTCACCCTCTCCCAAAAAAAAAAAAAAAAAAAAAAAAAAAAAAAATCAAAGCATATGCCAATCGTGATTGACAATCAACCCCCCACGCCAAACCCCCCCTTCAGTTTCTTCCTCTGCTCCCCCGCCCTTCCCCTTTCCCAATGATTTTGACCTTTATTTTGAATTTGATGGGACATCTCTTCTCTTCACTATGCTATCGCACGCGAGAGTCCCACGAATCCCGCCTGATTAACGTTAGGAGATCATTGAATTCTTCTCTCTTCCCTTGTTCTGTCAATCACCCCACCCCACCCCACTTGCTCCCCACGCCCTCTGGGACCCCCCACCCCCTCGGTTTCGTCCCCACCCCCCAAAAAGCACATGTCATTTCCTTGATTTTTCTTTCCCCCCACCCCACGCCACCCCCTCTCCACCCCGGTTTCTTTCCGTCGTCCCCCACCACCCTCTCTCTCTTCTTGCTAAAACCCTCCCTAATTGCGGCCTCTTCCTCCTCCTTGCCACACGATCCTCTCAGCTCTTTCTCGGTCGCCTCGCTTGTCCCCCTCACCTTCGGCCCTTCCTCCTTCGCAGTTGTAGCCCTCCATCATCTTGTTCTGAAAGAAAGTGAAGAGCAGAAGGAAGAGAAGGCTGAGACGGAAGAAGTCGAGAGAGAGAGATAGATTTTTCTCTATTGTATATCTTGAGAATGTACAGACTCTAAAGATATAAGACTAGGATTGTACATTTAATGGAAATAAAGAATTCTATGTATCAATCTATATCTAAATCTAATCCTTAATTGATATACAAAATCATAATCAAATCAGATCATAAACTACCAAAAGATGCATATCTTCTAACACTCCCCCTCAAGCTGATGGCTTGTAGATGTCCAAGACTCCCAGCTTGCTTAATAGATATGCATGTTGTCTATGACACAAAGGTTTGGTGAAGATATCACGGCCTGCTCCGTTGTCCTAATTCCTTCGTTTTGATTACTCCCTCTTGGATCTTTTCTCGTGTAAAGTGACGGTCCACTTCTATATGCTTGGTCCTCTCATGAACTATAGGATTTGCTGCTAGTTTGAGGGCTGCATCATTATCGCAATGCAACTTTGTTGGTCCATGCACTTGTACTCCGAGATCCTTAAGCAATCCCCGTATCCATACTATCTGACAAGTGGCTTTAGTCATAGCTCGATATTTCGTCTCGGCTGAAGATAGAGATACGAGGCTGCTTCTTTGTCTTCCATGAGAGGAGAGATTTTCCTAGCTTGACACAATATCCAAGTGACCGATCTTCGACTTATGGGACATGTAGCATAATCGCATCACGGTATGATGTCATCTTCATGTCACATTGTTTAGAGAGAAGTATTCCCAGTCCTGGACATCCTTTCAAGTACTTCACGACTTTTAAGGCAGCATCCATATGAGACCGCTTCGGATTGTGCATGAACTGGCTAAGTGTCTGAACTGCATATGAGATGTCTGGTCTTGTCATAGTCAGGTATATCAGTTTTCCGACAAGTCTTTGATATCCTGATGGATCTCTGAGAATGGGATCATCATTTTGAGATATGCCCTTATCATATTCTGCAGTAGTCAACTTAGTGTTCTGTTCAATGGGAATAATGGTGGCTTGCATCCCGATAAACCCGCTTCGATATGATATCTAACACAAACTTTCGCCGACTAAGGGAGATTCCTTGATCGATCGGGCAATTTCAATTCCAATGAAATATTTAGGTGCCCCTAAATCTTTAATGTGGAAGGTGGCATGTAAATATTCCTTGAAATTATCTATAGCAGATTTATCATTTCCCATAACAAGAATATCATCGACATATATCATCAAATAAATAGATGACATACCTTGATCCGTGTGAATAAAGCATAGTCATATTTAGATCGTTGGAAGCCTGCTTTTGCAAGAGCATTT
This sequence comes from Eucalyptus sideroxylon x Eucalyptus melliodora, assembly GCA_016097485.1. Lineage (NCBI taxonomy): Eukaryota > Viridiplantae > Streptophyta > Magnoliopsida > Myrtales > Myrtaceae > Eucalyptus > Eucalyptus sideroxylon x Eucalyptus melliodora. Next base: position 7,851,544 of record CM027825.1, read on the forward strand.
GCAAATTTGGCGTACCACTGTCTGGATGCTTGCTTTAACCCATAAAGGGATTTGCGGAGACGACATACTCGATTCTCCCCCTGTCTCCGTAAGCCTTGAGGGATATCCATATATATTTCTTCGTCTAGATCACCGTGTAAGAAGGCATTGTGTACATCCATTTGATGTAGGGTCCAGTCATGAATGGCAGCAACAGTCAAAAAAGAACGAACGGTGACATCTCGTGGTAACCGGAGAGAATGTCTCGTGATAATCAAAACCTTCTCTTTGTGTGAATCCCTTAGCTACCAAGCGTGCCTTATACCTTTCAATGGAGCCATCAAAGACGATATTTCGTTTTGTAAACCCATTTGCAGCCAATCGGTTTACGATCAAGCGGAAGTGGGACAAAATCCCACGTATTATTATCAATTAGTGCCTCGAAGTTCGCCTTCATAGCCTGCTGCCATTTTGGATCAATGGATGCCTCAAGATAACTAGACGGTTCCCTCTCTTGTGATAATCGATTAACACAACATCTATGATTCTCGTGATAATCTATGGAAAGAGACATAGGAAGAGATTGGGTATTGAGTACCGAGGAATTGTGAGCAGCACGAGATATAGTCCTTACTCCAGGTTGGAGGTCGTGTGGCACGACCGTAACGTCGTGGATAAAGAATTTCCTCGAGATGGAGATGCCTCATGGTGGGATGGTGAAGGAATATCCGTATTTTCCCGAACAACATGAGAGTTGTCGAGTCTTGTTTCCTTAACATTATCAGATCTAGTAGGATGTGAAGATGGTCTTTTATTCTTTGGAATCGTTATTCTTTGGAATATGCGGAACAATCCTCGATTCTGCTAACGGTATGTAAGTGGGACCATGAGGTAATTCTTCATCAGATAAGGGGGCATGAGGTATTTTTCCTGTGGTTTCATCTAAAGATACTTTCTCAGAGAAAGGAAAAATATCTTCATGAAAAATGACGTCACGACTTACAAAAAATTCCTTTGTAGAGATGTCAAGGACACGATACCCTTTTTGTAAGTTGGGATATCCCATGAAAATGCATCTCCGTGCACGAGGACTGAACTTGTCTCGATGTCCAACTGTTGCAGCATAGCATAGACAACCAAAGATTTTGAGATGCTGTAACTCCGGCTTCTTCTTAAATAGCAATTCAAAGGGGGTTTTCCCTTGAAGTTGCCGAGTGGGCATGCGGTTGATTAGATAAGCCGCAGTAATTACACAATCACCCCAATATTCATCCGGAACTGATGCTTGAAACTTCAGGGCTCGTGCGACTTCCAATAAGTGCCGGTGCTTTCTTTCAACCACTCCATTCTGCTGTGGAGTATAAATACATGAGCTTTCATGTTGGATGCCATTTGAAGTAAATAGCAAAGAGCAATCATGGCTGAAGAATTCTCTTCCATTATCAGTACGTATCCGCTTAATGGTTTTGCCAAACTGATTTTGGGATAATGCTAGGAAAACCTTTAAGTTAGAATAAGTCTGATCCTTAGACGCATCAAGAAAATCCAGGTGGCACGAGAATAATCATCGACTATAGTGAGAAAATAACGAGATCCATCATGATTTATCGTGTGGTAAGGTCCCCAAATATCCACATGAATCAAGGAAAAAATCTCACTAGTACGAGAGCTACTGGATGGAAAAGGCGCACGAGATTGTTTGGCAAGGGGACATATTGGACATTGTGGACAAGGATAAGAGGCACTATGCCCTAATCTCAAATGCATAGTAAGATTTTTATCATTGCTAATCAAGTTACACAATGATGATTTATTCAGGGAATTGCAAGAAGAATTGAAATTACTTGTCCAGGAAAAAAGTCCTTCAGAGAAACTACCCAAGCCCATCGGTTTCCCAGTCGAAAGGTCCTGAAATAAACAGGTGTCAGCATTGAAAATTACCCGACATGAATTTTCTTGGCAGGATTTGGACACAGAAATCAGATTAAATTTGAATTTTGGGACATAGAGAACATTCTGAAGAGTAATCTGGGAACTTAGATTCACTGTTCCTGTCACATTGACATGAGTAATATTCCCATTTGGTAATTCCACTGAAATAGGATGAGCCAATCTGCCATTTATACTCGAAAAATATCCCTTGTCACATATAATGTGATCACTTGCCCCTGAATCAATTATCCATGCTTTTCTGGAGATAGAATTAATCAAGCAATGTGTAATACCTGAAAAACTCCTTCCTTTGTTGGAAGTATCCATTTTCTGCAGTGCCTGCATCAGCTGATGATATTGATCATAGGAAATGGGTTGATCAACATTTTTTCCAGTCGGTCCACTAATTTGATAAGCCGCTGAAAATTTTCTCTCCTTTTCACCGGGTTTCCCATGCAATTTCCAGCAATTATCAATTATATGATTAGTACGTTTGCAATATTCGCAAAATAATTTACCCTTTCCTTTGAAATTTTTCGCGAAATTCCGGATGACGTGGCAAAGATCGGCCGTCGGTTCCTTTAAGCGCGGACTCTGTCCACCATTGGATCGATCGCAAGATCAAGCCCTTGCGAGCCGTCCGATCTCGCAAAGACATCTCGTCCGTCCATCCGAGAGTATTTAAGAGCCCCGAATTCTTCTTCGCGAAACCTAATTTCGCTCGCCCCTCTTTCTCTCGATTTAGGGCTAGGGTTTTGGTGGCCGTGTCTCGCCGCTCACCGCGAGCAGCAAGTGCGACGCTCTCGCCGCTCCTGGTGTGGTCTGGCGTCGCGAGCCGCTGATTTTCCTCCTGCACGGCGAGCTGAAAGATCCGTCCGATCGGAGGCATCGGATCCATGGCGAGGATCTGTGAGCGAAAAACCAGGTAAGATTCGTTCAAAATAAGGAGAAAGCGTGTAGCTTTCTCCCTGTCCTTGATGGATCTATACTGCTTGATTGTCGACTCTGGGCCCTCGAGCTTCTCCTCGGCCGCTTCAAGGTTGTTCCACAGAGACAAGAGCTTGTTAAAACATGCTGTGATCGTCATGTTTCCCTGCTTCAAATCGTTTAATTCCTGCAAAAGATTAAAGATTTTTGCCTGATCTAATCTCCCGTACATTTCTTTGATGTTATCCCACATGCTTTTTGCATCCTCCGTTGGTGGGAGTCCGGCCCCGCGACCTCCGAGGAGATGCGATTGCTGATCCATGTTCGGATCAGCGATTGATCTTCCTCCGAGCCGCGCTAATCGCTCTTCGGTAGGTACCGGAACGGTTCCTCGAGAAAACCTTCCTTGTCTTTTGTCGCCGTGGCTCATTTGGAACTCTTGTGACCACTTCGTGTAGTTCTCGGTCCGGTCATTTGTTGGCCGATTAGCCGCAGATTCGGGTCCGTCGGCGTTGGAAACGAACGGTGGGTCGCCGGGTTCCGTCGTCCGTGAACGCGCCGGGAACGGTAGAAAACCGGGTGCAAAATTCGGGTAGGTATTCGCTCCTAGACCCGATTCGCCTGACCCAATCGGATAATCCGCATTGTAAATACCCGGGTAGGGATTTGTTCCCATACCCGGCTCGCCTGACCCATCCGTCCGCTCCATTCCTTCGGTTGGGCTTGCCCCGTTTGTGGTTGGCGGGCCCACGTTGGTTTGGACGTGGCTCTGGTGGCCCACATAGCCAGGCGATGATGAATTAGGGCTCGGCCCAAGGTAAAGCGGATAAGGAATCCACTGGTAAGGATGGCCCATCATGGGTTGCCCCATACCGTACTGAGCCTGCGTGGGCCGCCACTGGATGGGTTGAACCTGGAACGGATTTTGTGCATTGGTTGAGGATCCTTCGATTGGAGGATGAATTGCAGGTGAATTCCGAGCCTGCGAGATCTGGGGAACGACTCCTTCAGAGGGCTGGTCATGGATGTCTGAGGCTTCTTCCTGTGGATTAGCCATGGTAAGTTAAAAAATAATAATCTTCCTTGAGAGAAACACTAATGCCTGAAAATATTCTGTTTTGTAGGTCAGAATTTTGGGCAGAAGGTCGAGATGGAAGATAGAGGCGGAAGCGAGAACGAGAAGCCAACGGTGCTCGATACCATGAAAGAAAGTGAAGAGCAGAAGGAAGAGAAGGCTGAGACGGAAGAAGTCGAGAGAGAGAGATAGATTTTTCTCTATTGTATATCTTGAGAATGTACAGACTCTAAAGATATAAGACTAGGATTGTACATTTAATGGAAATAAAGAATTCTATGTATCAATCTATATCTAAATCTAATCCTTAATTGATATACAAAATCATAATCAAATCAGATCATAAACTACCAAAAGATGCATATCTTCTAACATGTTCAACGATCCTCACTCTCAGACATGCGTGTCGGAACGTGTCGAGAAAAGTTGACTACATGTCGAAAAATTCAACACGGTTGACCGCATGTCTGAGTGTGTCAAACACGTCGACACGTGTGGGACACAATATAGAAGCTCCGACAACGTGTCTATGCTTCATAGGTACTAGCGGCTAATGATAAAGTTGAGACAGAAATGTATGCCATCTAATAATTAGTGTGACAGCAAATATACTCTCTCTCTCTGGCTCGATAATGTGCACGCTAGCACACACAATTTGAACTTGATTGAAATGTATGCAGGTACTTATCACCTTTTTTATGTAGTAGTGGCTCATGATAAAGTTGAGATAGAATTGTATGCCATCTAATAATTAGTGCGATAGTAAAAGTAATTCTAAGTAAGTTGATTGAGTATTTGAGCATTTGACCCGAATACAAGAAATCTTGTATCAAAGTAGTGTCGACACTCAAAATGATCTTAAAGAGTCACGTTGGTGGCTACCCACGGGTCGAGTTGGCTGGATTGGCTGCCAAGAATAGAGTTTGCTTTTGATCGTCATCTATTTGACACAGATCATCCACTTATGACTTAAACTTGATACATGTCATTTATCTCTCTCTCTCTCTCTCTCTCTCTCTCTCTCTCTCTCTCTCTCTCTCTCTCTCTCTCTCTCTCTCTCTCGTGCATGTGCACCAGCACACAATTTGAATGTGAATTGTCTCGATTGAAATGCATTGCTGATAAAGTTGACACCGGATTGTATGCCATATGTTATTTAATGTAACTGCAAATGTAATCCTAAATAAGTTTATTGAGTACTTGAGCATTCGACTCAAATGCAAGAGATCTCACATCAAATCAATGTCAACACTCAAAATAATTTTAAAGAGCCACATCAGTCACTATCCACAGGTTGAGTCAGTGAGATTGGCTGTCAAGGACAAGGTTGACATGGATAATCCAATTAGGTCTTTAGCTTGATATAGGTTGTTTGTGGCTCTCTCTCTCTCTCTCTCTCTCTCTCTCTCTCTCATGTGCCCTTTTCTCTCACGTGCCCTTTTTATGTAATCTGATGTCAATCAATTGATTTGGTAATCTTAATCAACACTTTGTTTGTATTTTGATCTCTCTCTCACATGCCCTTTTTATGTAATATGATGTCATCAATTGGTCAGGTAATCTTAATCAACACTTTGTCTGTATTTTGATGGGAAGGATTGTACTGCAAAAGAAAATCTTAGGAACCTCATGGAAGATGAAACTTCAAACACCAAATCGAGAAACATCAATAAAATTTTCAAAAAGTGCCGATGCTATCAATCAAATTCAATGACCCATGTCACGCTTCCTAATCAAGATATCGTTCTTAATCACAAGATTTCAAAAAAGCATGATCAAACCCCATTAAGCAAATCATTGTACATTGTCTCCCTGCTTTAGATTATTCACGCATCCCCCTCCCCCCCGGTTCTTTAAATTTCGTCATTACATGTTATGCACCACGGGGGTTTTCGATGTCGAACACATGAAGAACAAGCACCAATCCTCAATTGAGCCACGAGCAATTCGAGTCCGGCACAACTTAATTCCTTATTTAGCTAGAATCAAAGTGCAGAAGGCTCTTCTTTGCCACCTTCGCAAGATGCGTTGGGAATCAAAAATTGAGATTAGTGTGAGAATTTTCCATTTTTTAATAAGGCTCCATTAATTACTAAGTTTGCTCCAGTCGCCACCCTTTCCACATGAGAAGAAAGAAATTGAGTATTTGAATCCCCACTTTCTCGAGAGACTGGGGAGGTGACGATTTATTTTCAAGTGTGGATTTCGACTCCCACGCCTTATAGGGAGGCAATATGAAAAAATAAGAGTTAGAGTAAAAATAAAGTAGAACCAAAAAAATAAAAATAAGGCCCACCCAAATTGTTTTAAGATATTTTCTTAAAAATGATCGCTTTTATCTTTTGATATAATCAAATAATGAAAAATATTTTTATTATTGAGAACAACTTATGTCTAAACTTTTTCGTGGATGGTGGAAATATTTTTCATTCATTGATTTTTTAAATGATTTGAAAGATCTTTTTTTAGGATAAAACAATGAAAAAATTTAAGATAGTATACTTATGACAAATTTATCAAAACCTAATTTTTTACTACAAAAAACCTAAATTGGTATATCAGAGACAAATTTAACCTCAATTGGTTTTTATTACATTTTATTATCAAATTACTAAATTAAATGACATATGAAAGTTGACGGATGTACCTATTTGGGATTTTATATAGAGGGTATATTTGTTATTCAAAAAATTAATTTACGATAAATTTGTCACATATATACTAATTTGGAGTGATGCCTGGTCAAATTATTAGTTTTTGATAAATTTGTCACATGTATACCAATTTTGGGTTTTTTGTGACATGAATTCTCTTTTTAAAAGGTTTTCAAAATAGTTATTCTTCGTGAAATGAATGCGCCATAAAATGCTTGCTAATCGAAATTATGTAGACACCTATTTTCGTTCTTATTGGCCACCAAACCAAGAATTTAATTATAGGTGAGCTAGATAGATGACCATACTTATAATGATCTTTTGTCACCTTCTTATGTACTCTCTCTTTCTAGTTAGTAGAGTAGTCCTCCATCTCAAACCAATTGACCTATGATAGCATTCATAAAGACTTGATCATACATATTGAATGAATTACTGGATATAGTTAAGGCTTTTCCATAAAAATAGGATTAATATCATTAGAAATCTCAAATGAATATTTTATGACAGGTTTAGTTTAAATTAATTTTCGTCTCATAAAAAATGTTGAACTAATACCATGCAACATAGCTATTCTAAATTAATTTTCTTCTTGCCAAAAAAAAAAAAAAAAAAAACACTGCAGTGGTATTTGTGACTCAAATCTACTATAATTTAGCATTTCGTTCAAAATTCCCTTACGAGTGAGTAAATGACAAATGACTATGATAGATTTGACATGGGAAATTCACGTGTGTTCACACACATACATTTTGATGAAATGAAGATTTTGATTAGAAGTAATAATATAGAATTTTTGGGGAGATAAAAATTTGTCTATGGTACATGTATCATAGAATGTCAATTTGAAATTTTTTGTGAAATGAAAATTAGTTGAAAATATATATATCGAGATAGGCATTGTTCTCTAATAATTGTGGAGATAGGGGATTCGAGTTTCATTCCCACATTTTTTTAGTTCGAAAGCAAATTATTGGGTGGATGATTTTCAATATTGCGACAAATTTTAAAGTATTGTGCAATTAAATTATCTCAAGTGCTTAATAAGCAAGATGCAGAGGAAAAAAAATTATTTAAAAATACCTATTATAAATTTTATAAATTTATATTTTCTGTAAGTCAAATTAGATGGAGTTAAGAGAAACACTTAATTTAATAAATTTAAGGATTTGATTGCACTTCTTATAAATTTAACAAATTAATTATATTTTCCTTATAGATTTGGGGGCTCTCGATATGATTATCCTAATGTGTTATATATATATATCTCATAGAGGAAAATCTTTTAAAAAAAGAAAAGAAAAGAAAGAGGTTGCGTGGTTGCGTGTGACGGTGGGGGTCTCCACTCCCCCGGGTCATAATCAGGTGCGGCGTGGCCCACGGGTTAGGGCCCGGGGTGACGTCAGATTCGGACGGGGGAGGATGAGTTCGGCCTCTCTAACGGTCGACGCGTCGCGCGAGCGCGTTGGGCCCCACCCCTGGCGATTCCCGCGCTACCGCGACGCGCGGTTCCCGAGGCGCTGGCGTCACCCAACCCCACGAGCGCGACGCCCGCCTATGGCACGCCGCCACGTGGAAACGGTTCGGTGCCCCCGGCCCCCCCTGACAGCCGTGGCGTGACCGCTGCCTCTCCGGAAAAAGCCGAGAAAGAGAGAGAAAGACTTTCAAGACCTTAAAAGAAAGGAAGGAGATTCTCTCTCTAATGTTCCCGTTAATGCGCATTAATGAAGAAGAGATAAAAGCTACCAATATATATATATATATATCTTTATCGAATTAATCACATCCATTTAATCTGCATGGTACTCAGTTGGGTCCATGATATGAACGGCCGATATGTTTATTTGAGTTCGATCTTATCGATGATCGAGCCAGTATTGGTTAGGATCTTAAAAGTCTTTGTTTAGGTTTGTTGGCCACTAGAAGGCCATCAAATAGGCAAATAAAAAGTGACAAGGAGCTGCCCTTGAGGGGATAATTGCACAATCGATCTTGTTCATTCCACATCTTACTTTAGAAATTGTTTAGGTCATACCATACTCCAATAGGTTGTCAGATCTATAGTCGCCTCTAATTTAAATCTCAATGAGTGTCGGTCTTTATTTCAAACTTCCAATACCACGTCACATTGTCTTATCAGTTATTTAGGTCAAAAAAGTAGCTATGTAGGATACGGAACGAGTAGATTATAAATCATACTTGACTAAAGTAATTTTTTTTTTTTGTGGGGGCGGGGGAGGAGATGCTCAGTTGTTTTATAACCCCCTTTAGTTAATTATTGGTAATGTATAAAGTATGATGCCGCACAAAAATGTCCTTTTGGTGAAAGTCGGAGGAAGGTGGTGGCCACAAGCTTTTACGGAAAATCCTGTGTAATTTAAACTAGAAATAATGAGATTACAATTGCGCAATCGAATCCAATCGATTGTCACCCTTGAACAATAATGCTTTTAATTTAATTATTTTTATTATTTATTTTTTTTAAAAAAAAAAAGAGAGAAGAGAAGAAAGAGATGACACGTGAATGTCGTGCAACTTGCAATTAATAGAAGATATTCCATCCCGTGTCCTTTTCAATAGGATAATTTAGAAAAAATCAATTTGCCCCTTGCCAAAACAAACCCAAATTATCAACTACTACAGTGTTTTCATGAATTAAATATTAGGGATATCCCAAATTCTAAATAAATACGAATAGAATAAAAGGTATCGGCCAAATTTTCTTCGAACTTAATCACCGTTGCGAATCACGTCGAATTATCTTAATAAATTAAAGGTCGAGTCCACTTTCCCACGCATGCATACGTCCATTCTTTATTTGATGCGAATCTCGATCCGCTGATTCTCCCTCGAGCAACCTAGAGATTTTGTTGAGAACAGTGCATATCATTCACTCCGATGTCGACGGCGATGACTCCCTGTCCTCATCAAATCAGCAACTTACCTAATTTTTCATCGGGAGTTAAGCCGATCGGATTAAATCGCGAGACAGTCGAAACCCCACATGTCGTGACCTCCGCCACTCCTCCTAGGGGCCACATTTCAAACCGGCATCATTCTCTCAATCAAAAGGGCCGAAGGAGAGCGATTGATGCGTACCTTAGGGAAGATGAATGGCGTTTTCCAAAGGATGATAAGGTCACGTACAATGAAGTCAAACAATCTAATCTTATCTTTCTTCTTTGCTATTTTTTGCATAAAGTTCCATCATCGCCTTCGAAAGAGGGATCTAATAGAGGGCCAAAAAAAGAGGGCTCGACCCCTACGTTAATTTACCCATTTCCCATTCCTAAAATAGGATCTAGGGCACATTTTCCCCCACCTTATTTTCCTCCAAATAGAATAAATTCTGGATCGATTGTACTTTCCCATTTTATTGCTAAATTTAGTTGAATTGACGTGATGTCGTTGCTAGCACAAATCTTACTGAAGCAAGCAAATCGATGGGCTGATCGAGTCGCGTTAGTATTTCCTATTGATGAAATGCTAAGTATTTTTATTATAATGAATTTTCGGTACAAACAACCCCCGATAACAAGGCCCCTGGGCACGGGTCGGTGCCTCGCCCCGCGCTTCCGCAGGGCCTCGGCGCAAAAGGGGGTATTGCCCTTTTCCGGGCAAGAAAAAAGATACGGTTGGGGGCAAAGTCCTGGCCCCGTAAAACACACTAGAACCAGGCTTGAAACACGCCGGCGTGGTTCAGGGAAATGAAAGGTCCGGGGAAAACTCCCCCGTGTGGATGGACATAATTCTAAGTATTTGTTCGTTTTATAATCGAATAATCGAATGATCTAGGGAGACGTACATAGGAGGGGCGCTCACCCACCCTCAAGTTTGAATTCTAAGTCGGTCACTAATGATCTGTCCGTGTGCAATTCCACGACCTATCACGCTTGAGCTAGAATAGTTTGATTGTAAATGGACGTACCTAGAACAAGTGTACGCCAGAAAAAAAAAAAAAAAAAAAAAAAAAAGCTTAGGCCACAGATTTTCAACTTGGACCCACTTGAAAGCTATGTAGCATGGGCACGTCGGGACAACAAGTTAGTACCAACCTCGAACCCCGGTGCCGCCTGCCCCTTGATCAAGTCTAACATCAAACTCTTCGAAGCAAGAAGCTAGAAGCATTCATGGGCTTTGAAGCCCATTTTCCACAAGCCCATATTGCCGGTCATTCTTAGGTTTTATTTATTTATTTATTTATTTTGGCAATTTTTTTTTTTTTTTTTGGGTTTCATCCAATTAATGAAAGATTAAACTTGAGTATATCCTAAAACTATTTCATTTGAACTCTAAGATATAAAAAATATGGAGTAATTCCACCAAAGTAGGGAAGAAAAAGATTTACCAGGAAATTTGGGGAGCCTTGGGTGGAGAAGGTAGACTTCATGTCGCATCTTTGGAAGTGGCTATCATTGGTTAATCCGGTATAGTAGCCGCTCGCACCTGGAATGATAAGGCGGAACTCGTAAGGGTTTCTGTTTGGTCGGCCTGTGCTTCGTACAATGTCTGAAAACCGACTTATCGGCCTAATACCCCCGGTTTCCAAACACCCTGCCGCCAGCCCTTTGATCAAGTGTAGTGTCGGACTCTTCGAAGCTAGTAGCTAAAAACATTCATGGGCCGTGAGGCCCAATTTCCACAAGCCCATATTGATAAGTCATTGACTCATTTTTAGGTTTTTTTTTTCTTTAAAATTTTTTTGTGGCCATCTTTTGTTACGTAGCAAATGATGAAAGATCTGTTTCCTCGTATTACGGCCAGCCGGCCTGCGCTCCTTGTCTCTCTCGCTCTCTCTCCCTACTGCTACGGCGAAGTGGCCCAAGGTCAGTCTCCGGTTCTTGAATTCGTCTTCTTCCTTCGCGTTCGAGCCTTGTTTTTGCCCTGCCTTCGTCGAGCAATTCGATTCCGCGGTACCCATCACGAACCCGCTTTCGTTTTGGCCATGGTTGGAACTTGGAGGTGTCATTGCACTGTGATCGCTGAGCGCGCGGATTTCGGTATCCAAGTTTGGTTTTTTCGCTAGTTTCGATGCTCTGCGCGGCGGAATGAGATGTGGGCTGATGTGGTTTTTGCAATTCGATGTCGAATGAGTGTTTTAGCTTCAATGCGTGTGTGGGTTGGTCATGGTGGAGAGTGTTGATTGAGATTGGTTTGGCTTCCGTTCCTTTATAAAAGGGTTGATGATGGCGAAACGGAGCCTTGCGGGGGCTTTTGACTTAATGTGTGCTGACCATCATTGCCAAAGTAAGCTACCTGCCGAGGGCTAGAAGGAGTTTTGACTGTGAGTGTGACTTTGTTCGTGGTTGCAGATGGCGAGGGTCTCTTCGATGTTGACAATGGTGAAAGCGTACTCGGTTCCACTGATGCTCTTCGTTGGAGCCATGCTGTATCAGCTCGTCATTATTCCCAACACATTCCCTCAATCTCACTATGATGGTATCTCCGCTCGCTACTTGATCCGCCAATATATGGGAATTGGGAAGCATTCATTGTGTTTGCTTGGAGGATTTCATGCGATTGATCTAGCTGTAGTAATGAGTTTTTATCAGAGGTTATCTGATTTCTCTTTTCTTTTTGGGATTCGAAAATTGTAGTTTTGGGCTTGAAGAGACATAGTTCTATTGAGGAAGTAGATGAGGCGTATGAGAAGCTTGTCTTATCCGGGTCAGTTTTAGTTTCTTTAAGTTGATTCAATTCCTGGTATTGTTTACTTCTTTTATTGCGCCTGTGTTTTTTTAATTATGATGGACGTTCATAATGTGTATCAATAACAATTTCGGTCATTTACAACCCTATGCAACTTCATCATTTTGGCCACCATAATGATCTCAGGAATTTGGATGGGGAATCGCAAAAGTCATCTGACTTCATAAAGGTCAGCTCATAATTTGATGCAACATGCTTCTACTTTTTAAGCCTTCACTCGAATTGCCTCTGTGCCTCTTTGATCAATTTTGGAGTCATGGCAAAACCATCCTATAACTTTCTTGTTCAATATCAACTAACTTCCTGTGATGCTGTTGATCAATGGGTACCGGTAGCTTTTCATTGCTTTGTACAAATACAACCAACATGCTTCCTAAGTCACTGATTACGAAATTAGAGAGTTTAGAAAGATTGACTATGGGAGCATGTGGCCTGAAATCCTTCCCTTTAATCTTTTGTTATGATGCCATCTCTTTGTCCAGAAAGAAGGTTTAGAATGATTTTCATCCTTATTTTGCTTTACAACAAGGAATAACTGGCAAGATGTACTTAGTTGGCAACAACAATGTTTGCTCGTGTATCAGTTCTCTGGAATGTTCTATTATCAATGCGTTTACCTCTTTGGGTGTCTTAGAATGCTAGAATCACCAACAACATGCGTAGATTATGCGCATCTCCTCTAGAGTGTGGTGCCTTATCCCTTTGAAATATGATCACAACCTTGCTCCTTCTATCCATATGTTATGTGGGGAGTGAATAGATTTCTAAGTGTTTTTGACAAAAAGAATTATCTTTCTTCAACTTTAAAGGGTTCATTGTGTAGGCTTCTCTCAAAACAGACAGGGAATTTCATATGCTCCTACTAGTCTCCACATCCTTTTTCCTCTTTCTGAAAGTTGTGAACAGTTGTTAACTGTAAGTTGCCTTTGGAAATAATTCTTTCATCGCCAAAACTAATGCCCTCTTCTGCAAAAGTTTTCTGTTGATGGCATAAACGCATGTCTTGAACTGAAATGACTGCAATCAGGGGTATTACTTTCAATGTTAATTTGGAGTGTGGCAAAACTTCACCATGCTTGTTCTTGGATATCACTTTTTGTCGCTGAAATTTTCAAATACAAAACATATTGTCCATCTTTCTAGACTGATTTTCAGACAAGTTTGTTCTTCCCCACCAATTTTTCATTTTTTGTGGACTTCAACTTTTTGGTACTTTGCCAAAAAAGGTGGTGGTTGCTTCATGTTTCCCACTACAATTTCATGGTCAACTTAATCGTATTAATCTTTAATTGCCCTTTTCTTTTAGCCCTGTCAATTTATTTGCCTTTGAGTCGTATTGCTCTTTTTTGGAGACTTTATTGTGCAATGGATCCACAATTTCTCCATTAGTCTTGAACTAGCAGTTACGGTGGAATACCAGTGGCAAAATATTCTCTCATGAAGTTCTAACCTATCTACATATGTGAATTTTCTTGTCTTCTCTTTTGTTTTTCCATCCTGTTTTCTCTCATCTGCAGGATTATTTGGGTCCTGTTTCCATTGCCATTGAGTTTCCAGTTCACAAATATAGACCCCATTTCATTTCATGCTTTGCAGATTCGTTATGCTTATGAGCTGCTGACCAATCCCATTTGGAAAAGAAATTATGACATGTTTGGCATTGAAGAGCAACATGTGAGTGGTATTTCTTAGTGATACTGATAGATGTGTTATGTGTAAATTTTCATACACTATTTATCTATTGGAGAATACATGTAGATGGAGTACGACATCTAACTTTTTTGTCTGCAGGATGTGATTGAAAAGGCCAAACAGCAATATGCTGGGAAAAGCTATTCTGAAGTGCAACTTCCGTTACTAGATGCCGCTGCTTCCGGTGAGTAAAAATATATATTGTGATTTCTTGGTCATCCTTTTTTGGATTTAGATCGGAAGTGGTTATAAACTTATGCTTACACCAAGCATTGGTTGAGCTTACAGACAATTTCTTCCTTTTCTGATCAGACAGTGGAGACGAAGCTTTTAATGCCATTACCTTAAAGGATGTTCTTACATCTGAAATTGACAGCCCATGGCTATTCATGGTACAACTGCTGCTATCTACATCTTATCTGGGCTTTTAATCCAGACTTCTTTTTATATAGTACTCACAATTTCTCTTGGTGCATCTCTTTTCCATTGTTGTTTTAGATTTTGTGTTTTCTGTGAAATATCAATTTCATTTTAAATGCATTCTTCCATCTGCTCAGGCAGTTCTCTCTCTCTCTCTCTGTTTTTTTTTTTTTTTTTTTTTTTTTTTTTTTTTTTTTGGGGGGGGGTGTTCTTGTGGTGCAGGAGGGAGGGAAGAGCAATCGATTGCAAATTGTTTCACCAAGTAACTGAGAACCATCAATAGGACTGGCCTTATATACTCTGTTAGACAAAATTAAAGAAAAGAGAAGCAGCCTATGCTATTGTTGTTGTAATATTGTATATGTTGTCAAAATTATTCCGTGGGCCCAGGGCTTTGATATAGTTTGTTTTATGAGTTGATAAAGAAAATTGATAATACAGATTAGCTAATTTGTTGATAGAATGACAACAATGATAAAACCATAGAGATTCTTGCATTTAATGAAATGGGAGAACATTGTTGATTGGTTGAGTTGTAGTTGATGAAAATGGTAAACCTGTAGAGCTATTAATCATCTATGATGAATTTGGTGGAGGAAGATAGGGCTTCATGTGGTGCCAACACATGTGAAAATCAGTCAAGACCCAAAAGACAGCTCAATTATAGGATTCCTATGTGAAGCATTTAAATTATGGTCAAGAGTGACAGAAAGAGCATGAAGGATGCCTTAATTGGATTGTCCATATGAGGTGCACTTATTTTAGAAGTTACCTATCAATTAAAGTATCTCAAGCAGATGAACCTTGCATTTCAGTTGGAGGGTCCCTCTAGTTGCAAAATTTTAGAAGATTGATAGTGGCCAGTTGATAAGCTGGGTTGTAATTTTTAGGGACCTTTCTGCATTATTTATATTAGAATGTTTAAGTATTATTATGCCTTATTCTTAGAGCTTAAAATTTTATAATAGTGGGCAGAGTTCCAGAGAGTTTTTACATGGTATCAGGGTTGGATATCCTGAATTCAATTTTCTTAAGGCTCCTTTATTTACCTCCCATTTTATTTCCATGCTTAAGTATTAAGCCAAAGTCCAACCTACGTACGAGGGGGAGTGTTAAAATATTTGCATATCAAACCATTCTTTCATCTAATAGTATAAGCATTTTCAGAATTGTTGAGAGTGGTTCCACAAAAATTTAATATTGAGGGACTTAAATTGAACCATAAACAAACCAAAACCACAATATTTGTGATGTTTGCATGTTTTTATGCTTGTCGCGTGTTTTTCCTTTTTTTACTATATTTGCCTCTCACCTCATGTAGTCCGGCTAATAATTTACTTAAAACATTTCATTCCAGATATACTCATCTGGGAGCAGGTGTTGTGCTCATCGCTTTGGCATCTGGAAAAGAATAGGTACGTTCCTAATTCATAAGAGTTCACTGTTAAGTCTTAGTCTCCTAGTTCTCAAATTTTGTTTATCGTTTCTCTAGATAATTGAGCTGCCGAGTTGTTTGGTACTTATACATGATATTTAATTAACGTGGATGCGTTATTCTGTTGTAAACTTGTAAATGCAGTTTCAGAACTAATTGCTACACTTTTCTTCTTAAATCCTGAACTCTTCCATTATGTGCAAGCCATCACTCTTCCTATCAATGAAGTGCTTGTTGGGTCATTTGCTTTTGTGCTATTCATGCGCAGAGTCATCTTCTTATGGCTAGTTGTTATTTAAAAAAGTAGAATACTTGCAACCGATATCAATTCATGTTCATGTTGAGAGAAAAAATTGCTTTCACATAATTCTGACAATTTACTTCTTAAAGTCTTGAATTTAAATCTAGATCTGTTGTTTTTTATTTTCCTTCTCTGGATCTTCATTCATATGTACAATTTTCAAAGTTTTGGCCTATAGTACAAAAAAAAGTGGGAATGCTTCAGGTCATGCTAAACTTTTTTTTCTCACAATGCAATATGAGCACTCAAAAGTTGTTGAAATTATTAGGATTAAAGAGATTCAGAGTAAATTTTATGCTGAAGCAAACAGAATTTTCAGTAATGGTAGCTGCTTCACATCTTGCGATCATTATGATGACTAAAGAATTATCACTTTTGTTTCACTCTGTGCTTTCCCTTTATCCTGTTGCATTCAGCTGCTCTGTTGGATGGAGTTGCAAATACTGGTGCGGTGGAACTTGGTGAAGTTCAACTTGCAGCATATCTTGCTGAGAGAAAACCAACAGGACAGTTGTTTTATAGGAATGGTAAGATATTTGGATGTATCTATATTAGTTTTGAATTTGGTTGTGTTGGATAGAAATCTTTTGGACCATGTGGAAGGTAATATCTAGCATGTCACCAAAATAAAGAAGCCCTTGATTTTTCTCTTTACATATCAAACAGAAAAAAAGGAAGGTTTGTGATTGCCATTATATCAAAAGTTGATTTCAGCAACATACTGTGTGAAGCTGATTGCACAACCTTTTAAGTTGTTGGAGAGCAACGACTTTTAGATTTTATATCGCGAGTCAGCATCCCCCCTCACATGAAGGTTGCTAGGACAACGAAGGCCTTAAGCATGGGAAACACAATATGTAAATGAAAAAAATTGATTAAATCCATTATATAAATAAAGGAAACTGAAGGGAGAGAATGAAAAATTAAACTCGAGACCTCTGGTGTGATTTATATTTATTCTTAAATGGAATAACACATTCCAAAAGCCTGTTTGTGTCCACAAACTAGACATTAGTTTTTCCTTTGATCCTAGGAAATTATTAGAGGACATCTAGCAATGCACCTATGCTTGCTTCTCATAGAATTCTCCCAGTGTTGACTTCATGGATAAAGTGTCTAAAAAGCCGGCAGCCGGCGATGTAAACCCGGGGCGACGCTAGCGCGGGGACCCACCTCCCACGGCGCTGCACTTAAGTCGCGCAAATGCGACTGCGGTGACTTGAACTCCCCCCAACTAGAAGAGGGGGGAATGCCCGAACCAACGTGTCCACAACGGGGTGGGTATACCTTGTTTTATAGTTATAGGGGCCAAGATCTAAAAATGCTCTTTATTTTCCCTAAATGCCATGGGTTTCCTTTGGATGGGAAGACCAAAAATAGTCTCGTATTTATCTTTTCAATTGGTGGATTGGGTTGAATCGAACCATCATTGGCATCCTTCCAGTATGCGTTATTTAGATGAGGAATGCAATATGCTTTGATATTCATTTGTCACAAATTTTAAGCAATCAAGAAGCAAGACAGGAATATGTGTTAAGCTTATTTCTTTATGCAAGGTTTTTTTCTTATCTTTTCACTTGTATTTCTATCCAGTAAAGAGAGAGTAATAAAGACGACATTGCACTCAATTTGTTTTGTTATTAATTTGAGAAATTTACTGCAGGTATTCCTTCAGTTGTTGCTTTTCCACCTCAATGTAGAAATGCAGACTGTCTAGTTAGGTGAGTTTCACTATCTAGCCCATTTTGTGCGTTAAGCTTTGATTTCTGAGTGTTTGTGTTGGTTGTGGAAATGCCTCTCTGATGGAGGGGCTATGACTACAAGTTCTTCTATTTCTTCTAAATGGGAAGAGAGGCATGAGTAGAAATTACCTCGGAATTTTTCATAGGTTTGAAGGAGAATTAACTACGGATGCAGTGACCGATTGGTTTGCAACGGCCATACTCAGTTTACCTCGCATTCGATACTACTCTAAGGAATCACTTGTAAGTTACAGATTCCTATTCAGTTCTTATTCATGTTGACAGTGTGCATGTTCTGTTTTCTGTCGTCACTTTTGCAGAAAATGTTTATGCTTTCTGTAGGAAGAGAAGACAATGTTTTGACTGCATCTTCATTTATTATCATGGTTGTTATTCTATAACATTTGTGGTACAAAGCGCTGTTGAATAAGTTGAGCAAGCCAGATCCAGATCCAGATTCTTTTGATAGAAACAACTTATGATCCATCTCTATTTTTACTTTACTTAGCTTGCTGACTTCATGTACCTCACCGATGTTTTGATAAAAATGAGAACTAAACAAAGTATGATTGGCAGAGCAGAACACTTAATTGAGAAAGAAATTACCAATCACATATATGGAACTAGTTGTCTTCAATTGTTTCCTTATTAATATACTTATAGTTTATAAGTATTATCTGTTGCAATCAAAGGCAGTATATTCAGTTTAGTTATCACTATCCAATTGCAAAATCAACCTATGCTCTTTGAGTTCCCATTCTTTGCCCTTTGATTCTCTATTCTCTATCTCTAGTCAACTTACCTTTCCATATCAAACAACAGTCAGCTGTTTGCTTTAATAGTCCCATCCATCCGTGTAGCTAAGGAAAGAAGGTCCATCTCTAGTCATCCTAGCTTCTTTGTTTCATGTATGTTCGAGTTGAATCAATCAGGCCCCTAACTGCTCCCTTGGTTTAAGTATTTAAGGCTCTTGTGCTTACCCTAATGGAAACTGCAGGTTAGAGGCCCTTGATTTTTTATCTATCTGAAGCAATCTTTTTGTTGGAATAGTGCAGAGGCAAAAGATCACATGCTGACCTCTTCCTTTGTCTTCCTTCTTTAATTCTGTTTTTAGAAATTTCATTTAATCGGTTACGTATTATTGTTATCTTTTTTTTTGGGGGGGGGGGGGGGGGGGGGGTTTGATGGGTTGAGTTGGGGTATAGATACAGGTAGATGGTTTGACACTAAAGTTCTTGTTAAAAAATATCCTAGGTGCACTTCTTGGGGTTAAAAATATGCGAGATATATATGGTGGGCCTGGGCCTCTCTTCCAACAGTTCTATACTTTTGGGGACAATGGTTATTTGATATGGTCTCTAAGCTTTGGGTCACTCCCTGTTGTTTTGATTCTGGTTGTTACTCCTTGCTTTGTTGTTTGATGTGGTACATCTATGTCCTAAGTTTCATGTGTAAGTTCTGGCTTATACTTGAGATGGAATGTTGATACAGTATGGCCAATGGGCATGTTTTCAGGCAGTATAAGCCTTCGTTGAAATGGTAGTCTTAACTATCATGTTGTGCTTTATTCTTTTCTTTGGGTTCTTGCAGATCTTGTACTTGTTCTAAATGTTGGAGTTATGCTTTTTAACATAGTATGTTACCCTTGTGATAAACTACTCCTGCGAAAGAGAGAGAACGTTAGGAACTTTTACAGTCCTAAGTTTTTCATATTACTACTCTCATCGGAGGAGAAAATTATTATGCAACTTATGTCATAAAAAATCCTTAACTCTCTTTAAATTCTTCATAACTAGGAGTATGTCTGATCATTCCACATCTCCACAGGTTAATATTCTAGTGTTCAGATTCAACATTTTTTTATCAGTCTCCATGTATGTTTTAATAAGATATGTCACATCAGATACCAGATATCTCTCTGCTTTTCTCATTCACTTCTTTTTATTCTTCTTCTTCTTTTTAATTAACAACTAAGATTAAAGTGTTTCACTCATTCACCTAGTTGCTTGTTGCGATTGTTTCTTGCTTCCTTCACTTAATGGTGGGAAATATACTTGCAGGGACAAGCTTTTATCGCAAAGACCAGCCCTCATAAGGTACTTGGTTGATCCTACTTGTTGGGAATGTGTATTAATTTTTTCACCTGATTTTACACCGAGTTAGTGATCTTGAGCAGCCATTTAGTATAACTGATCAACTGTACCTTTGTTGGTGAAGCTTGAAGTGATTGGAGAAAGTGGTTCATGTACCTTAAAATCAGCCAGCTTTTCTGTCCGAAAAAGAAAAAGCATGACAGCTTGTCGTGCAAGCCTATTAATTTGTTCTTTATGCATAATTAGGTGTGCACTTTTGGCAAATACAATCTTCATGCTTCTCTCTTCCATTGGTGGTACATTCGTTTTCTCATTATAATATGGAGAAAATGCAGACCCTCTATCCATCAAGAAAGAATGCTTATTTTTCTTTTGTTAAGATAAATTTATCCAAGCAGCAATCAACCTGAATTTTAATGGCTGCAATAAACGTTGTCTCCCAACTTTTAAAGCTCCAATATCCCTGATTCTATCTGCCGTGAAATTTCTTACACAGCTAAACACTGTTTTTTGTTTTGACTTTGGGGGTCAGCTATTTCGTGCAGTTGCATAACGAGTTCAGCCATGATGTAACATTTGGCCAGATGTCTATATCATGCGTTGACCTTGTGGTCATTTATGGGTGGCGGTCGGGACTTGTAGCTTAAGATCAAAGGCTCGATCCCTTGAGAAAGCCAAAAAAAAAAAAAAAAAAGAAAAAGAGAGAACTATATTATTTGGCACATATGAACCTTTATCAATCATGAAAAGTGATTGGCCTATTGATGGTACTCTTGCAAAGATTGAGATTCCTGCATTACCCCTCCCCGTATTACCTACAAAAGGAAATCAATTGTTCGTATAACTTAATTTATGTAACTTACATTTGTACATTTAAACGTTGCACACTTCCTTGTAGGTAAAGGTTATTTTCTTCTCAAAAACGGGGGAACGTGCCACTCCGTTTGTGCGAGTTGCTGCTAAGAATTATTGGGCTTATGCATCGTTTGCTTTTATACTGTGGACAGAAGAGGAATCTTCCTTTTGGTGGAATACGTAAGTTGAAAAGGATTGGTTTTCCCTTAGATGATGTACCTTAATTTGTTGCTTTAGTTTGCTTCCATCAGTAGCATAAGTTGCTGATATAATTTTTGCTTTTCTAATTTTGATGCTAGGTTTGAGGTGGAATCTGCACCTGCTATTGTAATTTTGAAAGATCCTGGCGTCAAGCCTGTTGTACACCATGGTATTCCTTATTTTGCTGAATATAGATAAGGTTGATTAGATGGCAATTTTTTCCATTTTCTTTAGGGTGGGAGATGCTTGCCCATCCAATCTGATGGGATCCCTGCTCTCTATTTCATTTATAGACAAAAAAAGATTGTGCAAGTGTAGTCTTTTGACACTTTTCTTCCTGTCAGAGCTTGAGTAGTCCCCGACACATACAACACTAAATTATAATGGCGGTTCTCAGATGAGATAATCACAATGACCTTGGTGCCCCTAAGAGGAGCTAACTTTTACATCGAGAATGAAAAGAATTGCACTTGCATTTTCCACTTTGAATGCCAATGAAAATGGTTGATGATTTTATCGTCACATTGTAAAGATGTCCTCTGTATGCCAAATCACGAATTTTCTGAAGGCTGTCTGAAACCAAGCGTTGCATGTTGCTTTTTGTTCTGAAACCAAGTGCTGCATGTTGCTTTTGAGTGGCAAAAAAAATTAATCTCCTGCTACTTTCTAAGAACAGATGTATGCCCAAGGATTTTGCTAATTTTCTACATGTTGCAATGATTAGGCCCAAATAGACAGATTTTTCCATTCATATATATTCCACAGCAAAGTTAGGCTTGCATTTTTCATCTAGAAAAGTTTACACCCTTTCTATGAAACAGGGTTGTCTTTTCTTTTTTTAATCTGTTTCTATTACAGACAAAAGAATTTGTTTGACATTTAACACCGTGGGAACTTGCAGGACCAGTCAACAACTCTTGGTTTTCCAATATGATAGAACAGAACAAACATCAAGGTGATGCAAGGGTTCTATGGTTATTGGTTTTCTCATTATGTCTGATGAAAGTTGCTGCCTCCCTGATTGGACTTTGTATAGTCTGAAGGAGTATTTGACATTGACTTGCGTGATTGTTAATTGAATGGTATGGTATGGCATGAGGGTGGAAACTCTTGGAGCTAAAACGAGATAGTAAATTGGGTACCCTATTTAATGGTACCAAAAAGTTCGAGAAATTTTTCCTTTGTTTAGGAACTTTCCCTCCTTTTTTTCTGTGATTTCTTGCATCCACTTTTGCAAAATAGAATATTTTGTCAGCTGGATTAAGGAAGGTTAATGTTTTCGAGTTCCTAGAATTTCAAGTACAATAAGTTGGACATGGTTATCCCTTGCAATTTTGGTAATTTTGTGCATCTATTTTGGTTTGGTTTTTCTAAAATACAATCTGGTTGCACAGGAATAGTTATGCAGTGTAATTAGTTTTATTCTGTAGTTTGTCTTTTTTTACTTGGAAATTAATTTTCAAGGGTATAATTAATCAATTAAGCTGCAAACAGGAACTATTAATGGTTGACTATGTGAACTGGTATCATGTTGAAGTAGCCCTTCCTGCCAACCCCATTTCTAATGTAAAGACTCATTACCTTGACAGGATGTTCATAGAAAGAATTTATGTAGCAGTTGTTCAAAATTCTTTAATAATGACCTCTTGTACTCTGGGCATCTTCGGAGGTAGTTGCAACTTGCATGGGGCAGATTGATCATTGATGGTATACTTTTATTTGGCTGATGGGCTATCTTGTCATGATGAAACTAAGGACATGAAGGCATTTAATTTGAATTGTTGGGATTAGAATGAGTCAAAAGAGCACAAAATTAGTTTTTGTTTTTGAAAAATGGGGAAGTCCTCTTTAAAACGTGCAATTCCATATTTGCAGAACTCCCTCAACTGAGGACTGTAACATCACATGAACTGGGTTGCGACGCCAGAGGTTATTCCCGAGCTGGAGTTAATGTGGAATCATGGTACTGTGTGATACTTGCGGGGAGGCTCAGTCGGGAGCTAAATGAAATGCGCCGAGTAAGCATCCCTTGTTTCTCAGATGAATTAAGTATACTTTATATTTTGCTTCTAAGCTTTAATTACAACATCAACATATGTGATTTAAGTATAAGGTTTTGATGCAAATACACAGATTGGATAGGATCTAAATAGTTTCACTTTCTGCTTACCTTTCATTTTCATCCATTCATATTTTCTTCATCAAATATCTATATGCTTGCTTCTAGGGATGGCTTGTAGGTTCTGTGTTGCAGACCCTTTTTTAATTGATGCAAGACTACACAGCTGTGCTTCTGAGATCCCTTGTGGATATAACCCTCCAGCAGGGACCAGAGTTGACTCCTTCTTGTTCTTGTGAAAGACATGGATAGATGGGGAAGCAGTGGGGTCCATCCCTTCTCCTTAATTCAATTGTGATAATTTTCAAAGAACCCCAGTACTTTTTCCATTTCGAAGTTGGAGCTAGTTTCCTGAAAAAGTTTAGCTTTCTCAAGTTCTAAGTCAATCATTCCTCTGCCATGATTTGTTTTGTCTATTTGTCAGATGCTTTCATTTGAATCTGTTAAAATGAATATTTCTCAGCAGACATGGCAAGAATTCATGTTTTCTTTAAATAAGTAGTGTTCACTTTAATCTCTCTTGACTTTTTGCATGGCTGTCACCCTTTTGTTGTCCTAAAACAGCCACTACTTGAACCTGCTTTTATTGTCCTTTTTTTCTCAGAGAAGCTATTTGTACATAGCTTCCAGAGACCAAATGGCAAATTTTGATCTTCAAAAAGGTAAAACCAGATGCCATCCCTGCTCAGCGAGTGAGGTCAATATTTTCTCCTTTTACGCCACTGCTGGCCAAAACTAAGGCTTAAACAAAGTACTGCTCTACTCATTTGCAGCAAAGTTCTTATGAGACAAAGATCTGATTGAGATGATTCTGTCTCACATTTTCATAACATGTTAAATGAAAGAACTCTTGAAAGATAAAGCTTCAATGTCCTCACCAGTAAATCATGTTCTGAATGGTTGGCAAGTCCCTGAATATTGAGGGCCAAGGCAAGGCAAAGGAAATGGTTAACTAATGTAGTTGGTTGAGAAACCTTTGTCTCTTTGAGTGGACATGTCAAGATTTTAGTGTGCTTACATTGGCAGGAAGAGGAGATGAGCTGCTGGTTTTGTGGTGCCATGCATTTTGTGATGTGGCATTAAATATTCTAGAATAGTTTATCTCAGCCAATGTGTTAATTGTCTCTGAAAGACCTGAAATGAATTTTCCAAATACAATTTCATGCACACATAAAGTTTCACAACCTTTTGATATTGTTTTCTAGCAAAAAAGCTTAAATCTTAATTTTTAATAGTTTATCTGGAATTATTAAATAAGATTTTATCTGTGGCAGTTCCTTCCCTGATCATCTTTTCAATTTGGCGATTGCAATATTTCACACCTTGACAGACTATGTGCAGGATCCAAGAAACGTTATCTAGTGATGGTGAGTTAAGTTCAACTGACAATGAGGAATCCCCGATACATGCAGCTGTTGCATTGAAAGAAAAGCGGCTCACTTTTACATGGCTTAATGGGGAATCCCAGCAAGTGAGTTTGTCTTTATTTGTTTGCAGTCATTTTGTTATTTTGTTTTTATGTTTTCTCGTTTAGAGTATGGTCAACTTACGATTGACATGTTTGATGCATGTAATATGCCCATCTCAGAATTCCTTAAATTTTGAATACAAAAGATTTTGGTTGTCCTTATCTCTAAATGGTCACCTAGCTAATGGATGTGCCTAATGGAGTTGTTGGTGCTCATAGTTATTTGTGCAGAACAAAGTTTCAATTTTTTATCCACATAATGCCACGGAAAATTTGGATGGTTCTTAGAGGATTCGTATATGATGCACTCATTTAGGCAGGTCAAATTTGTTGGAAATGGCTCCTGGTATGTAGGAACAACCATAAGCAGAAGTATACTGCAGTCTATAGAGTTGTTATACTGAATACCTTACATCTTATGGCATGAATACTTTGAAAGCTGGTCTCATAACTTTAGCAAAAATGAATACTTTGAAAGCATCCATGTCACCACCCATTTGTTGGGGATGTTTCTCAACATGTAACATTACGGATAGTATGTAGACGTAGGCAGAATCTGTTTGATTGTAAATTATGCTATTCCCACTTGCCACAACTTGGTGGACAGCAGCTGTGATAATTGTTGATGGGTCAACCACTAATATTGCCTATTTTTTCTTCCCAGAAATATTGCTTATTTTATCTTCAATCAGAAACCAGCTATGATACATGTGGACCTAGACGAGATGTCGCTGATGTGCCTAGGCTGTTCATTGTACGTTACAAGAGAAACTCAACAGTGGAAAACACTGCGGTTAAGAAAAACCCCAGAAATATGTGGGATGCAATGCTAAATGAGGATGTGGATCCTGCAGCACAGCTTGTTGCAAGGTACAATGGCTCCAACGAAATTCCCGAGGTACAAATATCTTTATGTTGTGGTGGGATTGTCCGTCATATTGTCACTTGGTGAGCTACATTTCTTTTCGCTTAATACAATGTTGTCTGTGCCTGTGCAGATTATTAAATGGATTGCCAATATAGTAAAGGATGGTGACTCCAGAGATCTCCCATTCTATGTAAGCAACCTTCTCTTACACATAGGCATTATTATAATGATGTAGTTGATTGGAGATTTGGGATTTGATGCCTACTTATACCATTTTTCTATCTCTTTCTGTTTTAGCGTCCTATCATGTCATTAAGGCACCTTTTAATTATTCTCCTTTATCTAATTGACAATAGGTACATCTCATACCTCCTGCAACTTCACTTTAGAACACGCAATATAGATCTACTTCTACTTGGCCTCATTGAGTATTTTTCATTTTTAAAGAAGTCTCTTTGATAGTTGATTTTGAAAAGCCAGGCAATCATGCCCTTCAAATTTGCTATCGTGAGAGTTTAATAACTTAATTTTGTCTGAGAAACTAATAGAATTTAGTCATTTGGAATTGTATCTGTTAACCAAAAAACACTAATGCATGACATCTGGTTTCAGGATCAACTTTTTCATTTTTTCTGCTGCCATGATATTTGTCAGGCTACTTCATTACCATGCATGGGACCCATGTATTTACATGTTGATTATGGGGTGCAAACATCGCAAATTGCCCACCTGATCTGACCAAATTTAATTTCATCAGAAGTTCTAATGAATATCCTTGGCTCAATGTATGTACACCTTTTCAATGTTCTCATGCATCTTCAGAGAACAAAGACTCCTGAGCTTGTTCCTGAGGACGAAGAACCCATGTTTTTAAAAGGTGCTCAGAACATCTTATCCAAGGGTACAGGAATGAAGCAGAAGATCCATGGATTTGTGAGAGGATTTTATGATCGCCTGGGAGATCCTAGGATCGGTCCATACTTGCTTTTAGGAGCATTGCTGTCCTTTGGTGCCATATGGTTGCGTAGAAGTCAACCAAGTCGGTCAAGTCAACCAGATCAATCAGAACAGCCGAGTCAGCCAAGTCAACCAGATCAATCAGAACAGCCAAGCACGAAGGTAAGCTCCTGAAATCAATTTATTCTTTCAGCAATCAAAAAAGCCAACCCATCATCTTGAATTGTATTATTCTATTCTGTTTGGAGATGTTATGGTGAACTATTATGGTCACCATATATTCATTATCTTGGAAGACGAACTTGGTCATCAAGTCAGAGCTATATAATTGGATGCAGCCACGGTGGCTAATATAAGATATAAATTCTCAATTCTCATTTTACACATGCTTATACAATATCTCCACAGGAGGAAGCTAGAACTAGACGCAGAGCACGACAGAGAACAACTTCAAAAAAAGATGCCCCTTCTTCAATTACTGATGTGGAACCTAAAGATGCTTACCAAATGCCACTTTCGGATCCTGATTCCGATTAGTCAAGATGCTTAATCTCAGCAATGGGAGTGGTCAGATTTGAACATACAAGAAAGTTTAACTTGTTCACCACACGAGACAAGCATACCTGGGGAGGCAAAGCGACGATCATTGCTGGTCTTAGCTTCACTTTTGAGGTTCAAAACGACCTTATCTTATGAAGGAAAGTACATGTGATGGATGAACTGCTTGCACTTGCCTTGTTCATCCTTTGCTCCACAACTTTTTTTTGCACAGACATAGATGCTAAATCATTGCCCTTTGTTGGAACGAATTTGTTAATTGCCCTAAGCTATTGGTCCAATATTAGTGCACTCGAATAATGGAATTATTGCAGAAGTAGCCATTTTTAATTCGCTTCAGTCTGGATGAATTCTGGTGAAGTGTTAAAAACTTAATAGTTGCGTTCATTTAAGTGCACTCTCGTGTGAAAAGTGATCCTGAATTTTTTTTCAAAAAAGTGCTTGAATATTTGCTTTAACCCCCAATCAGTTGACTTGCTATGGAGTGATTGCTAGTGCAGGTGTTTGAGGAGATGGTATTTTTTGTGATTGGTAGGTCGTGAGATAGTGACAGGTGATGCCACTGACCGATTAAAAGTCACATAAGTTATGTCAAGTAGGATGAAATTCATAACACACGAACAAAGATGATCATTGCAACCGTGTTGTATCCATAAGACAGAAAGTTTCCCTTGCTTGATGGGTTGATATAAGCATTACAATATAGTATGCAGGAAGCCAATGAAAATCCAGGACAACTTACAGGATATAGCCTATTTACGCGCATCCAGCTAAAAAATTGCATCTTCGACAGAGGAGTTGCTAACGAGTTTCATTTGCAAAACTGCCAATCCCAGGAAAATTTCTTATTCATATGCATAGTTTACAAGAGAAGAAGAGATTTGAGATGACAAAACTACACAAAATTCAGATATAGGACAATCGACATTTAACAATGGTGCACATGGGTACAGATTCTCGCAAACAATTGCTCTGTAAGAGCAGTCGAATTCGCTATAATCTTGATAAAAGAAGGATAATAAGCATGCAAAATTACACTGCTCGAAAAAATTTATTTGAATTCTACATAAATGCCCGCATTCCTCTCATTTGAAACTCTTTATGAACTACTCTTTTCCTCGTAAAAACCCTCTCTTTTAGCAGCAGTCGCCACTTTGTCAACCGGAGCAGCATGTATTCATGGGATATTCGGCAAGAGTCGTTAACGAACTGCTTTGCTAGCAAACAGAGGTCTTCCAGAGATCGACTTTTCCGCGATTGGAGCACTTGATAAGACTTCCAGCTGCGGATCATGTTCCAGACTCATTTACCAAACTCATAAAACTCTCTTGCCCAGGATGTTCACCCAGATACGGTCACTGCCTTTTCGAAGGACTAGTACCACATGAAAGTTTTGCCGCTTCCCAGGAACATCTGCAATTATAAAAGCAGAGTACTACTGCAATGAATCCACTTAAAACAAAAATGCATCTATCAATTATCATGAGGATTGACGAGCTTAAGGCCCCAGCTCATGTCCTCACAATGCCTCACATGGGGTACCAAGTCACCGGTGTCGACCCCTCGCCTAGCTTTGCAGTCATAAAATGGAGGCGCGTGAAAACAAGGCTCCATTGACATTGCTCTGCGGCAGGGTGGGTCAGGAGCTGTTCGATTCTCAGGCTTGTAGAGGATCCATGGCTTTAAACCTCCAAGACCTTGAGCCACGTAACCAAAAGTTGACCAAGAGCTCGTGATCAACACATCAGTCAAACTCAACAAGTACATCTCTGCCCATGCCTTCCTATTGTGCATTTCCTTCTCGGTTTGTTGATATTCCTCATGGCTCGGCTGCACAATACTAACTGCCTCTCCAGTGGTTGTCGGGTAATGCCAGTATATATCTCTTATCCTCTCAAAATAACCAGGCGATAAAGATGTCACCAGCACGGCTTTTGATTTCCGATTCAAGGATGAAACCTCTGGAGATCCTTCCTTGATTGTCCTTGGTAGCAGATTTTCCCTCACAGTACAAGCTAGGATCTGGTCCAGAACATGCTGAAATGGACCAACTCCAGTATCAAAGACTCGGATCTGGATCCCAATCCTTTCATCTGCTTTAGCTAAATAAGCTTGATAATATCTTCTTATGAGTCCCCATACAGAATTTGTAGGGTGGAAAAGATATTGCCCCAAGAAATGGAAAACGTTTTCCCTTTCTGGGAAGAGGTTGTCCAATTCTTGCTCAAACGAAGGGATCAAGAAGAGAGATGGAACAAAGTAATTGTCTGTCCTCATGATCAACCAGGGTATGCTCTGAAGAAAAGACTGGTCTTCATCACAGAAGAAAAGCTTATCATGATCATTGTAATCGTGGACAAGATGGAGATACGTGAAAGAGGGTGTCTCCAACTTACTTAAGGAGTTATTGGTTAACAACATCTTTCCATAACAGTGTGGAGAGTTTTGGTTGAGGCCATTGAATTGGTCTTTAAGGGGAAAATCCGAAGGAAGAAACCATGAAACCTCTGGAAACGGCTCACAGAAGAGATCGGTCATATCAACTCCAGGGTCGACAAGAAGAACACGGTTTGTGAGAAGCGCATAGAGAAATGCTGAAGCTAGAGTCAATATCCTATTCCCCAATCCACTAAAGGAAATCCAAACAACATAGTTACAGTCTGAAGTTCCCAATGAATGGCCAGATTTGAGCATTTCCAAGGTTCTCTTGTAGGACTTGGAATGAGGTCCACATCGCTTATGGAGAGCTTCATAGCCTCGTAATCTAGAGATAAGATAAGAAGAAGGTCTGTGCTTTGACTCCTTGCGGAATAAAACTGATTGGGATCGACTGAGGCAAGATCCTTCATCAAACCCAGCAGCAAGCAAGCCACCGAGAAACTCATTCTTTTGCTCCTCCACAGTCTGAGAGGCAGCTTCATTGGAACCAGTGGCTTCTAGGAAGAAAGAGAAAAGCTGTGAGTGTGGTTAGACAACAGAGAAGGGCAACTCGACCATCTTCAACTATGAATTGCAGTGCAGATTGTTGAAAAGGA
Source organism: Eucalyptus sideroxylon x Eucalyptus melliodora (assembly GCA_016097485.1). NCBI lineage: Eukaryota > Viridiplantae > Streptophyta > Magnoliopsida > Myrtales > Myrtaceae > Eucalyptus > Eucalyptus sideroxylon x Eucalyptus melliodora. Next base: position 7,881,564 of record CM027825.1, read on the forward strand.
AAGGCTGCTAAAAACTCAAAATGGAGTACCGATTTATTTAATCGATCATTTCCATCCATAAAATCCAGATGGGTCACGAACATTATGCAAACACTAATCTGACATGCTCAGTGACATAAGATAACATGATCAGAGAAGTAGAGGGAAGCACTTGGAAGTAAAGTCCACGTGAGCTATCTGCAAGCACCGAATTTTACCAAGCAGAGTGCTCACTCAAATCCAAACTATGTCAAATCTAGTATGGAGTTTTATTGCTGGTAAAGAAAACTAGTCAGCATGGACATGACATAACTATGATTGTCTGACTACACTACATCAAGTGCCAGAGTCCCACTAGAAATTTCAAGCAACTACCAATAATGAATCTTTACACGCCGCACATTTGAGGTACTAGATGACGGATGCTGGAGAAGCAACATAAGAACGACAAAATGCAATTACTGCAGCAAAAAATGGCGCTTCTTGGAAATCATTCGCCAAGATTTCATCAGCCACAGGGAGGCTCAAGCCAAACCCATCTCCACAAGCAACAGCAGCGATGAGTGAGCGAAACCCAGATGCTCATGCCTAGCGACACGCAAAACCCAGATCCAATGCTCAGCAAAACGACCACCAAGTCCGTACCTTTAGATGCCGCAACTTCGCGAACTCCGCCTACCGCAGGAACCGCGTTCGTGGGCGGGTCCCTGAGCACCACCGCCACGGAGAACACGACCGACATGGCCATCAAGAAAGCGACGAACACGCCCATGACCCGTATTGGGCCGAGCCACCGGGGTTTCCTGTCCGGATCTCGCGGCATGATCGGCGCATCCGGGTCGGACGGCTTCGACGGCTCGTCGGCGTCCCCGGCGGCTCTACCGGGCCTCCTCATTTGGGTCCGGGCGAGAAAGGGAGGCAACCCTTTACTCCCTACGCGGCTCTGGAAGCGGAGAAGAAGTTGCATGTCGGGTTCATCTTCGGGCTGTGCTGCGGCGGCGGCGGAAGTTGCAGGTGCGGAGGAGCTTGGAGGAAGAAGATGAAGAAGCGGGCTTTCTTGGAAGAGTTGAAAAAAATGGAGAAGGAAAAGAAGACTTTTCGGTGCAATAAATGTTCTAATGTCCTTATCATGCTCATATCAAATAAAATAATTATTGGAAATTTTCTTTTTTGACGTCTTAGTTTGGTTGTAATTCTTTTTTATAAGATAGAGATCCAAACCTTTTCAGCTCGATTAATCTCTAATATCTAAGTATGCATTCGAATCATTTCGTCTATACATATCGGATGACTAGCTGTGCTCGCAATTTATTAGCAGAAGATCAAACCATCATTTGAGTTGGTGAAATGATGAGCGAAATTAGAGTTCGTAAGTCCTAAATCCTATGTATTAAATGCAATTGAGTTTTAAGATTTTTTATTAATTCAATCAAATCTTAAACTTTTATTGAAAATTGCATTCGAGTCCTAATCCTTCCATTGGTTCAATTAAATTCTAAATCTTCATTGAAAAATGTAATAAGTTGTAAACATTACAGTGGAAAATTAAGGATGTTACTTAAAGAATTTAGACATTATCCATTTGCAAAAGAATGAAAAAGTGATTGAGAAAGTCGAAAGAGTTAGAATTTCATCCATTTAGTACTCAATAGATAGGAATCCCAACGAACTTTTTCCTATTGCTAGTCCTAGTAGTGTCAACTATATCCTAATCGAATCAAATCGAACCAAATATGTCGTATGTTTTCGATTTGGGTAATAAGTCCATAGATTTGTATAATTTGATGGTTCGGGTTATCACCCCCTAGCTACCCCGACCTTAGTACATGTTTACATGTTTGAGTAACAAGTTCCTCCTATTGCCAATTTATCCTCGGTACATGTTACGGAGAATTCTGTCATGAGATTCACGCGTGATTCCTGCAAAGAGAGAGAGAGAGAGAGAGAGGGGATGTGGTTCCACATGAGCAATATGTGAAGTGAATGAGATCTCACCACATTGCCCAGTGGGAGAGATTAATGAAATGGTATACCATCGCGTGTCACGAGGACATGGGCCAACAGTAAATACCTGCACATCATAAAAACAAGCTGGCAATGAGCCTGCTAAAATGTTATGGGTTAAGCCAAGTTAGACCTTTACGAGACCATGAAGCCAAATGTGGAGAATATGTCTCAAGTTGAGCCCAAGAAGGAAATCCAAACAAAAATTTCGAATATGAACAGACCTTGTGGTTTGATGTCCAAACAAGGAGAAAATATTCAGTGGTTCGTGCGCGCCACGTCATCTGCTGACCTGGCGCGCACTTTCCATTCAGATATCGACAGGTGTCCTTTGGGACCCGCCAGAAGATGGGAGGGCTGGCTCGGCTCGGCTCGGGTCGCTGGCAAAAGAAAAGACGTCACGCTCCCGCCCAAAACATTTCTCCCTCCTCAATTGAACTTTTTGCAATTTTTTTTTCTCTCTCTTACTTTCTCTCTCGAGACCTGCGTTTCCTTCTCCACGCATCCCACCCCCTCCGCTTTTGCCTTCAACTCCGACTCCGCCTCCGATTGTTCCCGTGGAGATCGAGCATAAGGTTTGTGCTCGCGTTGGTCTTTGCCTATGTGCATCCCACCTCCTCCGCCACCTTTGCCTCCACCTGCCCAAAAGCCTCGCTATTCATCTACCTCTGGCATCCTCCATCTTCGGCATCTGCTCGTCCTCCTCATCTCGCCAGCCTTCGTCGCAAAACCATCAGCCTCCAGCAAGAGGGAGGTGGCCTCGATCTCATTCCCGAGCGGCACCGGAGCTCCCGGCGCGCGGCGGGCGTTGTTCCTAACGCCGGGCCGCTCGGTCGCGAGGGAGATCTCGGCGGACCTGGGCGGGGTCGACGGCGCGGAGAAGAAGGAGAGGCGCGGGCGAAGAAGGATTCTCGCCGCCGTGGAGGAGGTACGTGAACCGACCGTACCGGCACCGGGAGCTAGGGATTTTCCCCGGACGTGAGCCGGATCGGCTTTACGAGCGAGTTCATGGACTTGCTCGGAGCCCCAGTTCCAAGCCGCGTTCAAGGTGATGGAGGAGCTAGAGATGGGTGCGATGGCGAACCGGACGAGGGTCGCATGGTCGGGCACCACTGGTTGTGGAAGTCGGAGCTCTCGCCAACCCGATCCTGAAGGCGCAAATTGAGAGCACGCTTGACCCCGTCTGCAATTTCGCTGCCGACGTGGTCAGCGATAAGGTCAGTTCTGGAATTCCATTCGTTGTTACTCTCCCTGTAGTAAGAGAGTTTGTAGTTCCTTGCGTTTTTTTTTTTTTTTTTTTACTTTTATCGGTTTGCTATCGTAGTTGCACGTGTCGATTTCGGTAAATGTGAACATTGTCTTAGTCGCTCCTCAAAGCGTGAGCCGAGGATAAATTGAAGTGGTTTCGGTGGAATAGATGGAGAGCTCATTTACGAATCAATCACTTTAAATGACCGTGTATGGAAATCTCCTACTCGAGACGTAGTAGTTTCAAATTGACAACTCAGAAGATTCCGATTAATGTCAGCATGAAATTCAGTTTTTGATCGTTGGTTTTCTTTTAGGGTGCTTAGCTGAGCATTGGACACGGACGCAATGATTGACTTGATTTTTTTTTATGCTTAATTTGCAAGTTAAGCCTTCTACTTCTCCCGTGGATCGCTTACTCAAGTACTTTCGGTTGGAATTGGGGGTTCAACTCTTGGGCCACAGTTTGTTGCAGAGGCATTGGCTCCCGATAATCCTCCATTGAAGGTGTCTTCAGACATTGTAGATGAGTTGCTGGTGGCTTGTTTGTGTTCGTCCTTTCTTGCCGTTTCTACTAGTAAAAATATTTCTCAAGTCTTGGCAACTATTCCTTCAAGTGAGCAGTTCTCTTAATGCTATACTTCCTACTTGGATTAGTCGTGATGTCATTCCACTTCAGGCTCTTCGTTGCATGTTCATCGCTATAGATATGAGAATGATCCAACTCCCTTCCCTGTATTCTTCCCGCTCACATTTCTCATCCATTATTTGGAGCAAGTGTATATTTGCTTGATTCACTTATGCGCAATGAAAAAAGATCTACTTTGGTTAATTAAACTGTACTTAGGTCTTTTGTCTTCGTCCTTTGATTCAGTATTCAAAAAGCATTAGTAAATTTTAGATTTTGCGCATCAGATTTAAGTAAAGTTACAAGCTATGGATGAATGTTCAGTTATGAGTCTCGGCACAATGGGTGAAGACCCTGTGTTAGCGATTTTTTGACTTTTGACGGTCTGGATGATATCTCAATTTTACTTTTGGCAGATTACATTCATTGACAACACAGTCCGGCTGGAATTGACCATCAAAGTGCGCACCTTGGTCCTAAGCTTTCTTCTACCCCAGTTATTGTGATATCAAAGATGCCTGCATGTATTTTGCTTTGTGATCTCTCCTTTATGCAGATTAGAAGAATATATCATTGTTATTTCCTGTCCTTCAGAGTGTGGCAATCCTGAAACCAGAAATGGCTTATTGGAAGTACATAAGGCCTTTCGTGAAACGGGATTGGAATTTGCAAAACAGGTTTTGGTCCCAGGTTTTTTCCCCCTACCTATAGAAGTTTCACCGACAAGTCATTGAGTTTCATGTTCTCTTTAAAGATACTAACTAGAGCAGAGTTGAACAAGAACAAAATTTTGATGAAAAGATGATTAGTGAGGGAACCCAATCCAAAAAATAGTGTGTGCTTTGGGGGGGTAGTGGGAGAGAGAGACCATGGACATAGTGTAAATGCCATAATAAAAGCCATTAGACATATTATAACAGTCACTAAATACTAGATTTGGCTTGCATACCATTCAAAGCAAATTTTAGTAAACTCAAGTTCCATTTGAAAAGCTAATGCAGCGAGTTGAACATCATGAACTTGGATAATGTGGTTCAAACAAATCCAGCTGTTTGGTTTCTTCTTATATGCCTTTGCTACTGACCTAAGATTCATTGCAGTTTGTTCTCTTTTTAAAAATTCTTCTGTGGTGCTGCACTAGCTTTACTTCATCAGAGTTGCGATGCATGAGATGTTTCCTAGGGATTTCTTCTTAATGAGCTCATTTCAGCTTTTTGTTTGCAGATCCAAGCTTTTTTGAGCAGTTTGGTTGGGGGAATTACGCTTGTTTTGTCCATACAGTATGTTAATTCATTATTAGCCTGCGTGAGTTTTTCTTGGCCTCCAAGTCTTCATTCATCGTCTTTAGATGCCATGACAAGGCTCAAGTCATATGGGCAAATTCTCATCTTGGTCGATCAAGGTCTTTGTTAAAGAACTTCGTTGCCCTTGTGGAAGAGTTGCTTTTCAGATCATGGTTAATCAAGACATTGTCGCGATCTTGGATACCACCCGGGAATTATTTTGTCGGGGCTTGCATTCTCCTGTTCCGGAGGTACATTGCTTTAATTAAGTCATGTTCCTTACAACTTTTTGACTCCTTTTTGTCCTTGGATTTTCTCCTTCAGTTTTCTGTTCTTCATTTGTTGCGGGAAAATGTCTATTGGGACCAGGAAAAGCACGTTACTCAAAATATGACAAGTAAATCAGCACTCCGGAAATCGGTTGTAACTTGGTGACCACCCTTTTCTATTTTAAAGTAATCATGCAACACCGCTAACTTTGTTCTTCTTGAAATCTTGGTTCTAGATTGAACATGCTTGCAAATTTTTTGCTTTTTTATCGAGAGAAGTTTACAAAATAAACATTCTGACGATGAAGGCAAACTTATGACTTGCCAAACTTGCCTTCTTGAAAGGCTTAGATCTGTTAGTGTCATGTCACATTCTTTAGCAGCTACAATGAGGACAACGTTCTTTCTTCTTAGCTTGATCTTTCATCCTTTCTCTTTTAGGTTAAAGCATCTGCTTCAAACCTGGTTCATGTTTCAGTCATGCACTTGATCAATTTGCTTCTGACCTGATCTTCCCTTTGAGTCAACATCAAAGATACTCGACTTATCTGCCGCATTTCAGGTCTCCATGGGCAATACCTAGGCTGTGGCTCTTATCACTAAGCTTGGCTGGGCTTCGACAAATCGGTGAAGGTAGCCTCTGTGTTCCAATTGGGCTCCGCGCAGGGATATTAGTCTCAAGTTGCACTCTCCAATCAGGTGGCATTTTGATCTACAACCCCAACTTCCCCCTTTGGATAAAGGGGACTCATCCTTTCCAACCATTCAGTGGGATAGTTGGCCTTACATTCTCTTTGGTGCTGGCAATTATGTTCTATCCAAGAGAAGCCACCATGAAAAAGGAACTTACAAGACCCATACGGGAGTAGCTACATGACTAGTGGATTGATGCACGATTTGGAGGGTATGGAACTCTGCATTCTATTTCTGGGTAGGCGCATCGGTAATGGGAGATGGTTTTAGCCTCCGCTGGTTTTTTTTCTTCTTTTACTCATGAAGGTGTAGATAGAAATAGAATACCTCAGAAATAGAAGGCAATTTTGACAGAGCGTGTTGTGTCGATGCATGTATCAATAACGGAATCAATATTAAATTGTACAGTATGAGCTCTCTCCACCTCCTGTTCTTTTGTATTGATTGTCCTCTCTCAATACATTAGATGTGTACAGCTGACTGGAACAGTCAATTCCAATATACAAGTTTTCCTTGCCATTTATTTTAGAAGACATGTTTTGCCTCAGCAATTAATTTTTTTTTTTTTTTGGATAGTCTAGTGCTCTATCCATATCCAAGGGACTCGCTACCATCACTGATCCGAGTAACACATTTGGATGCACATTGCTAGCTTAAAAGCGAAGGAAAAATGGTTGAACGTGAACTTACAAGTGGAAGACGACAGGTAAATTGAGGGGACACTGGAAAAGAAGAAAGAAATTTCATTGAATTGACTTTTTGAAGAACCTAACCCAACATACATTCACAGCAGAAAGAAGCAAAAGAAAGATTGACGAAGCAGTTGCAAAAAGAAAAGCAAAAAGGAAATCAAAAGAAAAGGCTCTCTTCCAATCCAATGCAATGGCAATTATTCCTCAACTCTCGAGAGAATTTGGAGCTGTCTGCCTCTTGAGATCTGCCCTTTTGTTCACCTCTAACTCACTGAACGGCAAGGGGAACCGACTCGGCTTGTCAAGACAAAGGAGCAGTGTGTGAATATCCAAACAAGGAGTCAAAATATGCGTGCAGATTGTCGCGCTCATGATCTGATGAGAAGCCGAGTCTCTTACCAATTTCCGGTACTTGAAGACATAGAACATTTCCAGGTAGCAGTGGCTCTCAAGACGGTCGAGATTCGAGTCGTGCTTCCAGAAGCCGTATACCGCCGTCAAGTTGAGCAGCCTCTTGGAGTATATTTGCCATGTATACCTGCCAAAAGCAAAGGACCACATGTTACCCACATGTTTCTTGAACAAGTTGAAATGTGCTCTTTTTCCCTATCAAAGATTGAACCTAACAAGAATCCTGGTCCTTACTTCTCCTCGATTCTCCGCACGCCCCGTGATATCTTGTCCCGGTGGCTCAGTCCACATTGCACTTCTCGAAGAAGTCCGCAAGGATCTCCACCGCCCGATCCCCGTGATAAGGATCAATGTGGAATTCAGACTTGCCGTGCACAATGATCTCAGCAGGACCGCCTTTGCAAGTTGCAAAGGTCGGCAATCCACATGTCATGGCCTCCACCACGGTCAGTCCAAAAGCCTCGTAGAAAGCGGGCTGCACAAATGCTCCCCTCATGTTGCAGATGTACCGGTAAAGCTCTCCGTTCCTCACCCGGTTCATCTGGGAGGAGATCCACCTGAATTGGCCATTCAAATTGTACGTCTCAATCAGCCCGTACATCTTTTCATCTCGACTTGCTCTTCCAAGTCCTTAGATTCCTTCCTCCGGTCACCACCGACCACAACCAAGTTGACCAGCTCTCTCAGGCGGGTGTTCTTTCCATACCACTCGACCAGCCCAGTTAAGTTCTTGACACAGTCCAGTCTTGCCATGGTGAACAAGATTGGCTTGTTCCGGTCCTTCAATATGCATCTGTTTTGACATAAACCAACACATCCATGTCAGCATTTGTTTGAGCTTGAACATTATCATTCAAAACACAGGATGCTAATGTAGGTCCAAGTCCAGTATGGGAGGGGAAAAAAACTCCAAAAACTCACAGGTGTTCCTTGTTCTCCACATCGCTGAACAGAAGTTCTTCGATCTCAGCATGGAAAGATTTCAACCTCCGCTTCTCCTCCGTGTAGGAGAAATAAATGCTCATATCGCTCCGGCGACACGATGTTGAATTTGGGATCAAAAACATCAATGCCATGGACGACTCGGTACGATCCGGGAAGTGTAAACACGGTGTGACTTTCATATTGCCCAACTATGTCCTTGCTGAAAACATATAATTATATGAGCAGTTTAGCACATTGCGGTAGATGGAGGAGCATTTTAACATGAATCCACATCCGAAAGCAAGATCGTTACCTTCGGCAATCTCCCGGAAGGTGCTGGTGATTATAAAGTCGGTGTGGTTCATGGCTATGAGATCCGCTGTAAACCGGCAAGAGAAATGATATTTTTCCTCTAACTTTTTCCGAGTAGATGTCGATTCCGGGTATTTGGTCTTCTCAAGGGCATGAGCTATCATGCACCGCATAATAAATCGAAGAAACTAATATTTAGCATTTGGTCTTTGATTAATCATAGTGCCACTATAGAGAGTAAAACTAGGAAGGAACAAACCTGCGTAACGCCCAACTTATGGGCCAAAGCAAAGAAGCAACACCATCACCGTAATTGCCGATGATCGATCGAGCTTGCCTTGTAGTTCTCCCAGCAATTTCATTGGCGACATCCCGATGAGAGAAGATAAGGTTAGTCTTCATATTACGAAAGATTGGAATGTCAACAAGAAATCCTCGCAAAGTATAATCTTATGAGCTAATATACCTCAAAGTGTATGTTTCCAAGTAAGGCCACACTTCAAATCGTGAAATCCACTTTCGCACCATCCCTTTCTCCGTTCTAAAGGGAACTCGAAGAATGTGGGAGTATTCTCGTTCCAAAAACCTTTTCAAGACGCTGGTTGCACGTGGTTCCTACCGCATCGGGAACAAGACGAGTGACTGCGGCCAAAAGGGGCAGGACACAAAACAAACATAACGAGTTAGTTGGATTGGCCAGCAAAAAACTATTCCAATATCAGTGAAAAAGCAAGAACCTACGATGAGGATCCGAGGAGTAATATCCAGCCCTTGTTGTTTGATACGGTGAAGCATCTCACTCTCCAATGCACGAACTTGGTCCAAGATGTACACAACCTACAAAATGTGAACAACGCATGATAATGGAATTGCATGTAGAAATCGGCAAGAGATGCTAAATCAATATTTGAGACAATCAATGACCGGCCACCGGTATCGGGATATCCGAGGACATCATCTTGGGCAAAGTAACCATGAGGTGACATGATAACAACGTTAAAGACCATGGGGATTCTTCCCAAGAAATTCTCGAGGGTGCATGGATCGGGAGCCTCAAGTAGATCCAGAAGAAGCCGAATCATTTCAAGCACATGCTTGGCGGTGTCGCCCCAGCCCCTCTTGCCCAATTTCCTGAAACTTGTGCTTGAACTGAGAGTAAGGTGTCTCAGGGTTGAGGGCAGAGAGGTACTCCTCTGCCTTCCTCAGGACATGTTGGAGTGAGAAGATATTTTGAATTCTTGCGTTGACCATCATGTTCTGCATCACAGATCAGCATAAATGAGTCTCAAGTAATTGTTTGTGAAAAAAAAACAAGGATTCAGTCCATGCATCTAAAATATGACTAACTCTTAACTGTCCTTTCAACAGTCATGAAGTTATGTGAATGTCGCAATGTTTCCTTTGAGTTGTCATTACACAATCTTGTTAATACAATTGAGTGATACACGCGGCACATAAGAAGTAGATCCAAGAGAGTGAGATGAGTGTTATCTGCCCATGGGCTTACCTTTCCTTTGTAGCAATGAACTTGAAGGAACTCAAGCAGAGGGTGCAAGCTCTCCTTGTCATGGAAGAGCTTTGCTGAAAGGTGGCGGTTGAGGAACTCCACTCCATTTCCAATGGACTTCGAAAGAGTTGGGCAGGGAAATTGGGCACTGAATGGCTCAAAGTCCAATTCAAGCACAAAGTTTCCATTCAAAGCGCAATGAGTAAGCGGCATTCATTTGCATATTATAGATCTCATGATGTAATGCCGTGACTGCCAACAATCCACAAATTCGAGTAACCTACAGTCCTTCCGCCAAAAGCAAAGCATGCTAGCATCCATGTGGTGGTAAAAGCCAAAAATGAAAAAAGAAAGACTTACTTTCCACCGACAAGTTCTTCCTTGAAATTAAGGAACTCGGTGACTTGCAACTCCTCAACAACAGGGGCATGGATATTTACCCTAATGTACTCCCACACACTGGGCCTGGGACGCACAGAAAGGGCAATCCATGGAGGCAAGACTATTACTTCCTAAAAAAGCAAAGCATATCGATAGAACGGAGAGATCAAACGTAAAAAGATATTTTTCATACACAATAATGCATACTAGAAGAGCTAATACCGATCGCGTCTCGAGTACACAGCCCCCTGTATTGCTCATGGAGATCAAACGGAAAAAGATATTTTTCATACACATTCATTAATCGGAATCTTTCGAGTTGTCAATTTGAAACTACTACGTCTCGAGTAGGAGATTTCCATACACGGTCATTTAAAGTGATTGATTCGTAAATGAGCTCTCCATCTATTCCACCGAAACCACTTCAATTTATCCTCGGCTCACGCTTTGAGGAGCGACTAAGACAATGTTCACATTTACCGAAATCGACACGTGCAACTACGATAGCAAACCGATAAAAGTAAAAAAAAAAAAAAAAAACGCAAGGAACTACGGCCTCTCTTACTACGGGGAGAGTAACAACGAATGGAATTCCGGGCCGCCTTATCGCGACCACGTCGGCGGCGAAATTGCGAGACGGGGTCAAGCGTGCTCTCAATTTGCGCCTTCAGGATCGGGTTGGCGAGAGCTCCGACTTCCACAACCAGTGGTGCCCGACCATGCGACCCTCGTCCGGTTCGCCATCGCACCCATCTCTAGCTCCTCCATCACCTTGAACGCGGCTTGGAACTGGGGCTCCGAGCAAGTCCATGAACTCGCTCGTAAAGCCGATCCGGCTCACGTCCAGGAAAATCCCTAGCTCCCGGTGCTGGTACAGTCGGTTCACGTACCTCCTCCACAGCAGGCGAGAATCCTTCTTCAGCCCGCGCCTCTCCTTCTTCTCCGCGCCGTCGACCCCGCCCAGGTCCGCCGAGATCTCCCTCGCGACCGAGCGGCCCGGCGCATAGGAACAACGCCCGCCGCGCGGGGAGCTCCGGTGCCGCTCGGGAACGAGACCGAGGCCGCCTCCCTCCTGCCGGAGGCCGATGGCTTCGCGGCGGAGGCCGGCGGGACGGGGAGGACGAGCACCGGAGACGGAGGACGCTAGAGGCAGATGACCGGCGAGGCTTTTGGGCAGGCGGAGGCGAAGGAGGCGGAGGAGGGGGATGCACGGAGGCGGAGACCAACGCGAGCACAAACCTTGTGCTCGATCTCCACGGGAACAGTCGGAGGCGGAGTCGGAGCCGAAGGCGGAAGCGGAGGAGGTGGGAATGGGATGCGTGGAGAAGGAAACGCATGTCTCGAGAGAGAAAGTAAGAGAGAGAAAAAAAAATTGCAAAAAGTTCAATTGAGGAGGGAAAAATGTTTTGGGCGGGAGCGTGACGTCTTTTCTTCTGCCAGCGACGCGAGCCGAGCCGAGCCAGCCCTCCCATCTTCTGGCGGGTCCCAAAGGACACCTGTCGATATCTGAATGGAAAGTGCGCGCCAGGTCAGCAGATGACGTGGCGCGCACGAACCACTGAATATTTTCTCCCAAACAAGTAAGATGTCACCGGCTTATAGGAAACCCGGGATGCAATTGCTAATTTGAAGTTATCCTATAAAGTTTGTACATGTACCGCCATGCTACAAATGTTTTTCCAATACAAAATCCCCAAGTCTAAACGGTTTTTGACTGTTTAACTCTGGTGCACGCGTTGAAGTCTTCCACTGAACTCAACTGGAAACTGCAGCCGATTGTGAGCCGGGCCCAAGCCAAACTCGCTCAACTTCCGGGCCTTTCCCTGGCTCACTGCCATCGTAGCTCGAATCGCCCCGCGGATTGGATAGCCAAGGCTTGCCGGAACAACTCCTTACCCCCGAACTGGATATCAAATCCCCCCCGCTCTATTTGATCTCTTATGCACTGATGTAATGGGTGTTTTATTCCCAAGACCGAATGAGTAATCAAAGTGATGATGTTTGACGACCAAAAAAAAAAAAAAAAAAACGGTTGCTAGTAATTTTGAAAGATTATATCGAGCATTAGCATTTTGTTTCGCATAAGTTTCAAATCTTTGATGATAATAAGGAAACACCTTGTGTAACAATCAGACCATCTTGTTGCCCACATCACCCAAGAACACATTTTTATTGCGAAAGCATAACCATCTAAATTGCGAAAATACCTCATTAGATAACATTGAATGATAAGACGACAATCCCTTCTACAAAATGCAATTACAAAGAGTCCAGAAATTTATCCAATAGGTCCCAGTCATAAATTTTTTAATTATGTCGATTCAATACTAAACCTTTTGAAAATTTGTTAATTTAGTGTTAGGCATTTCAACAATTTACTAATTGAGTCATAAACATTTCAATTATACTAATTTAGTCATAAATATTCTAAGGTTTTGTCAATCTAATTCTAAATTTTTAAACGAATTACCAATGTAATTCTTTTGGCTCATTTTGACAAGAATTCACTAATATGGTAGTTTAGTCAGTGCTAGCTATCTTACATCTTATATGTTATGACTAGCACTAACATAAACAATTACTTAATTTTTAAAAAAATATCAAGTTTTTTATTTTTATTTTTTTATCTTTTTTATTTTCCTCTTTTTAGACTATGCCGGCAAGGGTGGGTGAGGTTGCGAAGCCCCCACAAGTCATGGGCGAGGGCTGAATCTAGCAAGGGCTAGCAACACCTCACCAGCCACAGAGAAGGCTCATGAGCCCTTGCCCTTGATTAGTGAGGGGCTTGTGACCCTTGTCGACACAATGAAGGAAAAAAAAAAAAAAAAAATTATAAAATTATCCACATTAACTCTAACACCGCGTAGAATAGATGGTGTCAATTAGATCAGCAATTTTCGATTAAAATTAGCATAAATTACTACATTGATAATTTGTTAAAAAATTTATGATTAAACTAACAAAACTTTAAAAGATGTGTCACTAAATAATACTATTGAAGGGTTTATGATAGAATAGGCAAATTATCAAGAGATTTAAAATTATATTTACACAAATTAAAAAGTATTTGATTTAATTGGTTGCTGTACAATAATAAATTTATGATTATTTTTGGACAATTTTCCCGCAACGAATCAATCCCCAGTTTCCCTCCTAATTAATTTCGCTCCACTGTCCGTCCGTAAATAGCCAATGAAACAATTTACAGATAAAAAGCAAGCACTTTTCCAGGTCAGCAATCCGGCGCGCCAACCATTACCGATAAGCAAAAGACCCCATCGGCCACCACACGCCCGCCGCCACGTGTCGCCCCGGAACTGCCTCCCTCCGCTCGGATCAGGCTGCTGTCACGCCTCCTTCTTCACCGGTCTCTCTTCCTCTTGGAACGATTGGTGAAAATACCGCGGAGGAGCAGGCCCTTAATCGTCCCTCCGCACCCAACTTTCTCTCTCTACCTAACCGTTAAGGCTCCCGTAAGGACATAATTCAGAGCGAGAAAGAAGAGAGAGAAAGCTCGCGTGCGATAGAGAGAGAGAGAGAGAGAGAGAGATGTCGTCCGCCTCGCTTTGCTCCTCGACGCTCCAGTCGCAGATCGGCGGCCTCGGCGGCGGCCTCGAGCTCCGGCGATCCTCCCTTCGCCGGCCGAGCAACGTCGCTTTCACCAGGTACTGCTACTTCGTCTCGGCACTGAAGTCATCGCTGGTTTTTTGTCTGCGGAGCTGAGAGTTTTGGCGGAGGCGTTCTTGGTTTGGGATTCGAGGTTGTCTAGTTGCTTGAACCCGTGCGGAGGAAGAGCACGATCTTCGGAGGAAGGTTGTTTCGGCCGGATTCGGTTAGGCGCTTCCGGTCGGAACCGAGGGAGTAACGAACGGTTTGAGGCGGTTCGGCCGAGTGTGGTCCGGGAAACAGAGAATCGGTTGGCTTTCCTTTTTCTTTTTTTTGCCGAGGCTGCGTGGTGAGACTGTGATGTGGTTTGCCGCGCGAAGGAGATGTTTCGCGGTACCTAACGTGAGGATTTTAGGCTTGGATTTTGTGTCGATGGCTCAGATTGAAGTTCCGGCGCTATGTGTTTGTGAATATGCAGAGCTGAATTGTAATACCGAATGGTCCGTTTGTTAATTTGGCTGGTTAAATTGCGGTTGAAATTTTCTGCAAGTTTCACTTTTTCTAGCTTTGCGGTTGTACTAGTGATGTATGGAGATGCTGTGGTCATCAAGAGCTACCCCATCAGTTAATGGACAGATCGCACTTCAAGAGTAATTGGGAAAAAAGTTGTCTTTATAAGTTGCCTATTGCATGTATTTTCTTGCTTTGTCTGATAGACCTTACTAACCTTGTTTAGTTCTCACTTGTCGTTTGAGAGTGAAGTTAACGTGTTGCTGTTAAATATTACATTTAAGATTGTTGGGACTTCGCTTCCAAGACTGCTTTTATGGAAATTGCTCTTAAGCTCTTCTACAGCCTTTTATCTCCCATTTCTGATATGATTACATCCCTTTGTATGGGTCTATATAGGAAGATCCAGACGGTGGTGAAGGCATCTTCAAGAGTTGACAAATTCTCCAAAAGTGATATCATTGTATCTCCATCAATTCTATCTGCTAATTTTTCAAAGCTGGGAGATCAGGTTCCATTCCGTCACTTGTTTTTTCGAAAAGCCATGAAATGTCTGATTTGTCTCTATACCATTACTCGGATCTTTAGCATGGCTCTAGCTTGTATGCTTCAACAATAGTCCAAGTCACGAGCTTGGCTTTTTTCTCGGATTGTTTCTGCCGAGGATTGTCATGTATAAATTGTTTTGGTATTTGACTCTTATATAGTAATCCAGGTGAAAGCTGTGGAGTTGGCAGGATGTGACTGGATCCATGTCGATGTAATGGATGGCCGTTTTGTTCCCAATATTACAATCGGTCCCCTTGTGGTTGGTGCCCTGCGCCCTGTAACAGATCTTCCTCTGGATGTTCATCTGGTAACCTTTTCATTTGGTGGATTTTCTGCAATAAGAGAAGGTCGTCTACTGAATCCTTAATAACCTAGAAATCATATGTGCAGATGATTGTGGAACCTGAACAGCGAGTACCAGATTTCATCAAGGCTGGAGCTGACATAGTCAGTGTACATTGTGAACAAACTTCTACCATCCACTTGCATCGCACAGTCAACCAAGTATGAACCTTTTTCTATTCTATAGATGCAGAACGTGCTGTTCTTGGTGATTATGCACGTTCTTTAGTGGGTCTCTTACATGAAGCAGTGTGCATTTCTAGACGGTCCTCAACCGTGGATTCTTTGGGGAAAAAATTATGCCTCATGAAATGAAGAAAGATTTCAGCTTGTTGAATAATTTACAAGAATAACTGCAGCAGCTAATGATTATATTTTTAGTAGCATAAACCACTTCAACCATGTAGATCCTTGGTACTTTGACAGTGCATGCCATGTCTTGTACTGGAAACCCAGTTTTTGACCTTACTGGAGGAGGAATTGTCCCTTTGTAGGACTTAGAATAATGACACGCTTCTGTTGCACATGTTCCCTCTGGCTTTTGCCATTGACAATGCTATTGAAATGGTATGCAGCGCGCTGCCCTTTCATCATCTTAAACATTTACTTCAGAGTGCCATCTGATTAAAATCCAGTAATACAACCTCTGCAATGCTGATGCAATGCACTGGTCTTCTGGAAAGCTGAATCGATTATTATAATAATTGGGGTAGTGATCATTCATAATCCAAATATTTTTGCTTCTTTATCTGATATAGTGATGAATCTATTCGTACCTAAGACTGCCCCCGATTTTCTGTCTGTCGCCTGACTTGTATTTTACTACCAGTTATACGTCTTTTACTGAATTTTGGTTAATGATGATCTAGATCAAAAGTCTGGGAGCTAAAGCTGGAGTTGTCCTGAACCCTGCTACCCCACTAACTGCTATAGAATATGTTCTTGATGGTGAGTATACTCTCGGTTCACTTCAATCGCAATTTTTTCATTTTTCTCTTGAACTTTCTCAACATTTTACCTAAGGATTTTTTTGTCCAAGAGGTGGCAAATTTATCTGATGAAAGAGAAAATATGACACTGGCTTTCTTTGTGCAAATAGTGGTTGATCTGGTGTTGATCATGTCGGTGAACCCTGGCTTTGGTGGGCAAAGCTTTATTGAGAGCCAAGTGAAGAAAATATCAGACTTGAGAAGGATGTGTGTGGAGAAGGTAAATTCTTAGGACATGGTCCTATGTCATTCTTCTTTACTTGCTTTTCTGTTTGGTTGGTGAACTTTTCTCTCGAAAGTAATAAAAAAAATTATTATGTAACTTTTTTTGTCTTCTCCGTTGTGGCAGGGAGTCAACCCATGGATTGAAGTAGATGGTGGAGTTGGCCCAGCCAATGCATATAAGGTGCTTTTATGTAATTGTTATGAGCCAACTAGTGTTTTGATCTATCTGACTGACTTCTTGATGATTCTATTATCATGGGGAAGGATTTGGATTGAATTTTAGCAAATAGTTGCCAGCTGACACAAAGGGACATCTTAGATTGTTTTCAGATCTTTTGAGTGTATTATCCAGTGCTAACTTCTGCAAATCACGAGACTTTAAATTTTGGAAGTATGCAATTTTTATTAAGACATAAAGACATCCCAGAAGAACCAAACTAAGTGTTCCAGCTGTTGAAATACTGGATGCTCCAAGTCCATTCATTTTCCTTTTTGGAGTCCCCAACATGTATATTATCCTTGGGTACTCTAGAGCATTTAAAATGATGGCAGGGGGAAAAAAGTGATGGCGTGCCTATTGATGCTTGAACCTACCAGTAGTTGCCAAACACAACGTTTGAATGCTTCACTCGAAATAGAAGGATTTTATTCATTCTGGTCTATGAAGGGAAGGATGCTGGGACCCTAGTATTAAACACGACTGCAAGTATTTCTGTAGCTAAAGTGAACCAGAACATCATTTCTGTTAACACATACATGCTAAGATGACAGATCATACGACATGCATGATTTTTATTTAAGCTGTTTTCTATGCATGCAGGTCATTGAAGCTGGTGCAAATGCTTTGGTTGCTGGTTCTGCAGTCTTTGGTGCTAAAGATTATGCAGAAGGTAGGGCCACATAAAACCTTTTAGGCTCAAGAAGGAAAAATCCATTTGCTATAATTTGGTTTGACCCACGCCTTGGGTATGTTTTGAATGTTTTACAGCTATCAGAGGAATCAAAACCAGCAAGAGGCCTCAACCAGTTGCTGTCTAAGCTCTCAGTCTTTCAGTTTAATTTTCATACTGAATTCTTCACATCATGTACGTCAGCTTTTCACTCCATCGGAATTTCTTTCGGTATTTAACTAGTTTAGTAGGTCTGGAGTATACGATTTTTTGTAAAAGACATAATAAATGGTTAGTAGTGAGAATCACCGACGTGATATCTTAACTCAGTGCTAATATGGCCAGTAAAGGTAATTCATTGTTTATTTCTTGTCTGTGCTCAGGATTGGTTCTCTAAGTTTTTGAATAAGCTCTCTTTCTAACTTGTTCATTTCTCCTTTTCATCCCCAGAAAAATTGCCAAGGCAGCAGAATATTGCAAACTCATGTCGTCGAAGATGCTGCTGCATTCTGGTCAATTCTATTGGGTGCAGTTAATCTTATAAGACTCGCAGATCATCCACCCGAAAACAGCATTATGACAGGGAGTGTACAATATGCTACGGGTTGAATAATAAAGATCGTCATTCAAAGTAAAACTCATCTAAGCAATTTCCTTTTTTGGCCCCCATTTCAACCGATCCATGGTGGCCTCTGGAAAACCTCATGTAAGGCAGTAAGTCTTGATTTTAACATATGAATGCTGCTACTTCTGTTCTCAGGCTCCTCTGGGTGCCAATGTGCAAGATTTGCATTCCCCATTTTATCTCTAGACTCTGTCGTTATGCTTGTACTGACAAAATAATCGTTTCTCAGCCCACAGATTCAACTCAACTTGC
This sequence comes from Eucalyptus sideroxylon x Eucalyptus melliodora, assembly GCA_016097485.1. NCBI lineage: Eukaryota > Viridiplantae > Streptophyta > Magnoliopsida > Myrtales > Myrtaceae > Eucalyptus > Eucalyptus sideroxylon x Eucalyptus melliodora. Next base: position 7,899,883 of record CM027825.1, read on the forward strand.
ATTAAAAGAAGCATAAAACGAAAACTTGGCCCCAGGGTTCTTTAGAGGTCAAGTATCTGCGTGCATGCACAAATATCACCGTAGAAAGAAAGAGAGACAGTGAGAGAGATCATGAGGAAAATTTTATGTTTCGCCATGCACAAATATCGCTAGAGAGAGAGAGACAGACAGACAGACAGAGACAGAGAGAGAGAATGTTTCGCCATGCACAAATATCACCATAGAGAGAGAGAGACCATGAGGAAAATTTTATGTTTCGCCTGTAGCAAAGATTCCATAGACCAAACATCATCATATCATGCCGATTCTGAAGAATCCAGAATCAGAACGCTTCTGAAGTATCTGTACAAGTCACTAAACTCCACCAGAACATATGATACAAAATAATGGAAGCTACTATAGTCCTCCTTGAGCAAGTATTCTTCTCGGATGACAATTGACGTTAAAGTTTTTGAAATGCAATCAAATGGTGATCAAAACTTCTCGCTCGACGCGGGATTCGCCAAGAACTTTTGTAGTCTAAACAAGTGACAACATTGCAGGCCGTAGCATATGTACAGGAAGTATCGATGCATAAACTCCCCTCTTTATCTAGGCTGCAGCACACAATTCCTCATCCAATGCATCCGGCTGGTATCCTCCCAACTCAGCTTGAACTTTCACCTTTCTAAGCATCTCATGTATAAAAAACGTGCGTTTGTGGCTCCTATCACCGGCCACGAAATCATGAATGGCTCCATTGACCTCAACCCAACTTCGGCCAGGTGCTGGCTTCTTTGCGCCTATGTCAATCATTTTCTGCCTAATATCGTTCACATCTGTCCATCTGTTGGATGTCCTATATGTTTCCAACAAAAGCAAAAAATAGCCTGCAGCATGGTCAGGGTCGAGCTCAACTGCTAGTCTCTGCGCCACAAGAGAAGCGATCTCAGGATTTTTATGAATCCTACAACCACCAAGCAGGGCACCCCACACAGCTTCATTCGGTTCCATGGGCATGCTTTCTATGAGCCGACACGCTTCCTCCAAATATCCAGCACGACTCAAGAGGTCAACCATACAGCCATAATGCTCGATTCTCGGTGTAATTCTTTGACTTGCACTGATGCTTTTAAAAACACGGCGGCCCTCGTCAACATACCCAGCATGGCTGCACGCACTAAGAACCCCGATATAAGTTAGCTCGTCGGGTTGTGCTTCGGGCTCTCCAATGCTTAGCATCATATGGAATGTCGCAAGAGCTTCATCCGCAAGCCCCTGCTTTGCAAATCCGATGATTATGGTCGTCCAAGAAGCTGTGCTTCTCCGCGGCATATTCCTGAACACCTCGTAGGCTTCATCAATCGAACCGCAGCTAGCGTACATGTGTATAATGGCATTGTTCAGAGTGACCGACAATTGCTGATTTCTCGCACATATTTTCTCTATGACATACGAATGGATCCATCGGCCAAGTTTCAAATTTCCCAACTCCGAACAAGCCGACAGCGCAGCAACCAGAGCCACCTGGTCCAACTCCACCTGAAGTCTCCGCATCTCATTAAACACGCTCAGCGCTTGTCTACACATTCCGTTCCGAGCATACCCGGCGACCATTATCGTCCAAGACACGACATTCGTCTCCCGCATCTCATCAAACATCCTCCGCGCACCGCCCATGTCTCCACGCCTAACATACCCGGCAAGCAACGAATTCCAACACACGAGATTCCTCTCGCCCATATCGTCGAACACCCTGCGCGCATCCTCCATCCCGCGCTCCCCTCCACCCATCGCGTACAAATTCACCAAATTCGCCCTCACGAACGGATTGGCAGCATACCCATCCCTCACAACCCGCCCGTGCACCTGCACCCCTTCGCCGAACAAGCTCGACCGCACGCACGCGGTCAGGAGATGGGAGTACGTGTACCCATCGGGCACGGCGTCCCCGCGCGCCACCATCCGAGCAAAGCACTCCACCGACCCTCTCGGCGCCGGGCCCCGCCCGTGGCCCCGGATCATCTGGTTCCATACGGAGGTGCTCCGCGGGTCCGGGGCGCCGGCGAAGGCCCTGGCGGCGTCGGCGAGGAGGCCGGCGCCGACGTACCCGGCGAGGAGGTGGGCGAGGAGGGAGTTGGTGGCGGCGTAGCCGTTGACGACGAGCTGGGCGTGGATCTGGGCGAGGCTCCTCGGGGCGGCGGCGGCGGCGGGGCGGCTCCGGAGGAGGGAGAAGAGGTGCTGCTGCCGCGCTCTGGAGGTTCTGGGGTAGGCGGGAAGCGCGGGCTCAACGAACATTTAAAAAAATGGAATCGAGACGACAGCTCGGCCTGGCTTTCGTGGAGATCTCCAATCTCCATGGGAGGAGAAGAGAGAGAAAAGTACCTGAATTTCCGCGAAGTGTAACGACCTTTGTTTTTCCTTCCTTTTTTTTTTTTTTTTTTTTTTGGTGGGCCGTTAGGCATCTCTTGGGCCTAAAGGCCCATTATTGGGCCTCGCTAAGGGCCCAATACGCGGTGGAGGGAGCGTGCGAGATTCAAATGGAGGGAGTTGAATACTAATATACAAATCATTTCTCAACCTTATTGAAGAAAAGTCCAATCTTGCTGCGGAGGCCGCCTCTCTCTCTCTCTCTCTCTCTCACAGAATCAATTCAAAGCTTAACAATCTTGTCTTTACTCAATTTTCGATTCTGGCCGTTTGAAAATGATCGGTCCAATAACCAAACTTTAAAATAAGGGCTCCAAACTTGGTCCAAACTTTCAAAAGTATCATTCAATTGATCAAATTTGGCATATCATTTCAAAAATTGGCGTCTTAAAACTTGTAATATAGGGTGAGAAATGTTACATTAGAAGACAAAATACGATCTGCGCGATTCGTTTATTAACACAAATCTCAACGTGTTTGTTTGTGAGTCATTTGTGTTGCTTGAACTACGTATTTTTTTTTTCCTTCTCACCTACCTCTCTCTCTGGCTCATTTTCTCTCTTCCACTAAGTTCTCTTGACTAAGAAATAACTCTTGGGCATATCTTCCATTTCCATCATTAAGATTCAGTTTGATGCTTCATATCCTCCAAACCAAGAAGTCCAATATGAACAAGGAGGTATATTAGTGAGTTCATACTGCATTGGAAGTGATTATATGATTTCTTCGAATTCTTGAAGCTTTGTCTCCCAATCTAAATCTAAATTCGAAAGTTTTTCTCTTCCAATCTTGATTTAGATCTAGGAATTCTTAAGAGGCGTTTCTATGCTCATTTAATCTCTTCCAATCAAGACTTAGATTTGGGAGCTTGTTCAACCTATCTTTGGTATCTCTATACGGTGATAGTGTTAAAATACTGAACTTAAGCATGCACCACTTCCTAGGCAAATTGTAACTATTGGAGAAAGAGATTATGGTATGTACTCATTAATTATGATAAGGCGAAATTCAGACCATTGTTTGTTCAACTTTGATGTTGAGATAGATTTGTTATTGTGCAATAAAAGTATGCTTATCACCGCATTGTATGCTTTATTGTTCTACTTCGTTCGGGATTTGCTTTGTTTTGAACTTGTCATGCACCACCTTAAGATCTCAAGATATGAATGAAATATTTACTTTTAACCAAATAAAAATTGTTTTGCTCACTGTAAAGAAAAATATGGTAATTTAATGCTAACATCAATTCATAAGAATACCAAAATACAAGTATCAAATGTTGACACAACACGGTGACTCTGCAGCTTTAATCATCAAAATGCCAAATGATTATATATGACTGGCTTCTAAGGGTTACCGTGTGAATAAATATTTATAATTAAGAAAAAACGAATTTATAATTTCTATTATATGGAAAAATGGAAAAGAAATGAGAGAGAGAGAGAGAGAGGACTAATCTAGCACATGGTAAATGCTCGTAAAGGCCATGCCACAGGAACATGCATTGTACTAGGCGGGGGGCGAGATGACCCCCACAGGAGGGCAATTCACAACGAAATGCCAAAATCGAATAAAGGGAATAAACTCCTCCTCCTTTCTTGTCTCCTGGTGGGCCAAAAGGCGCATTGTGGGCCTAAAGGCTGTTTTGTTTCGGCCCAAAACTTGGGCCTCACGGAACGGCCCAATGCGCGGTGGGAATGCGGGGGAGCGTTGGATTCGAGAAAAAACGGTGGGGAGCAGAATTTCAAAACATGGAAAACAGCTCTCTCTCTCTCTCTCTAGCCATTAAAGTCACAAACTTGCAGAGGAAGTCAAGCCAAAAGCGCCTCCCCCTCTCTCTCTCTCTCTGCGCAACGGGAAAGTAGTATATAATATTACCACGAGAGGAATCGTCAAAGCAGCACGATCGCTCGGAAAACCCCCCAGTGCAGGTCATCTCTTGCGTCTGAGAATTCTTCTGTCTTCTTCAACCGGTTCGTCCAGGAGGTAAGGAATGGAATGATTCTCTCCGATTCTCCCTCACCCCCGTAGCTCCCCTCTGTCCGCACGACAAGCAAGGTCCGCCCTCTATTTTTATTATTGCTTTTCCCTGGAAAGAAACGCTTAGATCCGTAGCTCGCTCTGCTCGGTCCGTTCGCGATCCGATAAATGACTTATGTTTCGAAAGCCATCGCGACACGCGTTCACACTCTGTCCGTAGCTCTGCTGGTGCGCTAGTTGACATTTCGTTTTGGATTTGAGTTAATGCCGCAAATGACGTTGATAATCTGGATCTTTTATTGCCTTGCAAAAAATATATGGAGATCATTGGCACAAATGGTCCTTGGATTTTGATTTAATGTGCGCTATATTATCTGAAATTTGGCCTGATTTGTACTACTGTATCTAGATTTTATTTTGCTTAAGGTGATTTTTGAGCTATTGGTAAATATTAAATATTTGAAAATTCAGGGATTACTTCAAATATCGGACCAAAATTTATGGATTACATTAAATAAATTATAAATCTGGAAAATAACATTATGTCAATCATGACATTTCATTCCGAATGCTTTTTATGTGCTACTGAGTTATTGATATCTTGATTTGGCAAATTTGAGGTTTTTTTTGTGATGGATAAAAAATGTTTCTATCACATCAATACAAGTATGGATATTCTAAGGGCACCCAACAAAATTTTCTTTCTTGAAGTACCCATGTCTCGACCGGTGTAGTTTACAATTTTCGTCCGTACCATTCCCGTTCGGTCATCTCGCCTTCCTCTGAATTGCGGCGCTTTAACCGGATTAGACCGTGATCGTTGGAAAAACGATGACGATAAACTCCTCCCTCGGTCGACAACGGGCATATCCCCACAATGTTCCTCCAACATTTCGTCACGTTTCTGCACTGCTTGGGGGGGGGGGGGGGACAAAATGTGCGACATAAGTATCCTCGTTTACCGTGACGAAAAATAAAAAGAAAATCACACCTCGGTCAAACCGAAATCCGACGCGATCTCGTCCGTCCGATCAGACGCGGCTCCGTTGAGTAACCGTCGAAACCGAGCTGGCCGGTCGGCACAAGGCATCGCCCGGACTCCGGGAAGGGATAACCTCCACGTGGAGGCTTATCCCACCGGTAAAACGCCACGCCACGCCACATCCGGTGCCCAATCCCCGAAGCAATCCCCGTGCACCCCACCCGCACGCGATCCCCGCCCCCTCCCTCCTCTATAAATTCCCGCGAATTCACGCTTTTATCCTTTCTTCATAAACCCAAAATCTCTAAAACCCCCCTGCATTTCTCTCTCTTCTTTCTCTCTCTACAAATTCAGTTCGGAATCTTTCGGAATCGATGAGTCCGGCCGCCGCAACCGCAACCGCCACCGCCACCGCCGCTGCCGCCGCCGACGGCGACCGATCGGAGATTGCGTTCTTCGACTTGGAGACGACCGTGCCGACGCGGGCGGGGCAGCCGTTCGCGATCCTCGAGTTCGGGGCCATCCTGGTGTGCCCGCGGAAGCTGGTGGAGCTGGAGAGCTACTCCACCCTCGTCCGCCCCTCCGACCTCTCCCTCATCTCGTCGCTCTCCGTCCGCTGCAACGGCATCACCCACGACGCCGTCGTCTCCGCCCCCTCCTTTGCCGACATCGCCGACAAGGTCCACGACATCCTCCACGGTGAGCGCGCCCCGAGCTCTCATTTTTGGTTGCCGTTGTGCGTGATGATGGAATGTGGAAGAGGTAGGGGTTTGGAGGTGTTGTGTTGTGGTGGATTCTAACGTTGTGCTGGCGTGGGGGTGTGTTTCGTGTTGATAGGGAGGATATGGGCGGGCCACAACATATTGAGGTTCGATTGTGCTCGGCTTAGGGAGGCCTTCGCCGAGATCGGCAGGCCGGCGCCGGAGCCGAAGGGAACGATCGATTCGCTGGCGTTGTTGACTCAGAAGTTTGGAAGAAGAGCTGGCGATATGAAGGTAATGGTTTTAAGACGAATTTGGTTGTTCTTATGCTCGTGTTTTTGCGTGTTTGTTTGCTTTTCTGATCATTCTTTATGGATGTGTTTTGGTCGTAATGGTATGAGCAAAAACCCATCTTTCATCAGATACTTCAATTATCCAAATGTGGAAAGAATTTCATGCGGGTAGCTGGTTTATCATCTGCGCGTTAGCTATTCCTATAAATAATTGACGACGGAGGCACAGTTTCTCTTGTTGACAAAATGTCTTATGCTGAACACATTGCTTCTAGTTCAATCACACGACGAATATGTAGAATGTTGGCAGTTTTTTCTTTCCGTTCTTCCAATATACACATAGATTGTCCCTGGTAAAACCTTGAGATGGCGTGGAAGTTGCATAAGGTATCCTTGTTATAATTGCTGTTATTTTGCTGCAGATGGCCACCTTGGCATCATACTTTGGACTTGGACAGCAAACTCATAGGTAATCCTGCTTGTCTTCAAGGAATTTCCCCTTGCAGTTTTATATCTTCAATGCAATGCTTATCTTTCTGGCTACATTTTCTCAGGAGTTTGGATGATGTGAGGATGAATCTGGAAGTTGTTAAGTATTGTGCAACAGTTCTGTTCTTGGTAAGGCCTTAATCTGTTGATTTACAATCTCCGCTGATGATAACTTCTTGAGTTATTAAACTTAAATGTACAATCATCTATTTGCCTGCTGTCAATATCAGCTTTTGATGATTCTATCTTTCCATGCCAATATCGCGATGTGACATTAGTGCATTCATAGCAGTCGAGATTTTTGCGACTTTTGTTGAGTGCATTTACATGGGGCTCTATTCATATGAAGCAAACTATTGGTTTTCTGGAGTCCTGCATGGTTATTTAATATCTTTTGGTGTGCTGAAAGAAAGGAGTCAAAACGAAAATGTAGATTGTCATCTTCGTTTGCGGAAAATTTGTTTTCCGATTTGCTTGATTCATAATTTGCATCCTATGTTGCTCCTCTTGAATGATTGACTTGACTTGTTTTATGAGAGCACAAGTTAATGGATCATCCTTCCCAGGATTTCTCTGCAGTCTAGGTTAAAGAAATCATGATGCCATGCTATTTATTATTGATCTTTTTGGTGTGGTTAAATTGATGTAAAAACAGGTAAAATTGACAAGAACTTGGTTGACTGATTTGGGGTTTTGATTTGATTTGTAATCCGTTGTTTCTGCACATATTATTTAATCATCGTTGCCTCTGTCAATGCACAGGCACCTGCCCTCTAGACTTGTCATTCTCTTAAACAGTCAGGGCTTAATTGCTTTCCTCCCTCCTGAAAGATATAGCATTGTCTTTGATCTTGCGATTGGCATGAGTGATAAGCGTATTTATTCATAAATTTTGTGTACATATGTTGAGGCACTGATTGAAATCTCACTGATTGAAACCTCAATATCTGTAGGAATCAAGTCTCCCAGACATATTCACAGCAAACAGTTGGATTTCCCCTAATGCTACCACAAGAAGCCGTAGTAATGGAAAATTTTCAAATGGAGGGAGCTCAGTAAGTTCCTCTACGTCTGGTCAAAAGATCGAAAGTGATCGGATACTCTCTCTTGCAAGTCGAGGAGAGGGAGAGGCCCATCCAATATTTTCTCTAGTGACTCCCAATGCCGATGAGGTGGTTGAATCTGATACAGTTCGGCCAGATGCTTTTAGCATGGATTCCCTCAGTGTTGATCTAAGAGCGGAGCCCCTTCTATCAGATGTTGCTATGGAAGAACAACCTGATAACCGGGATTCTGACATGTCCGTTTCCTCTCCAGCAGCTGCATCTGAGGGTTGCAGTGGCTACGCTGGGTTCTTAGAGCCTGAAGAAGTATCCATCCCTTCTATTCGCGCATCCCTTGTCCCTTTCTATAGGGGTAGTCAAAGAATACAGCTTTCGCACAAAGGTGCAATTTTGCAGCTTTGCTGCAATCAGTTGAGGGTGCGGTTTGGAGTTAATAACAGGTTTCGTAATAACGCTGGTCGGCCAAAATTTAGTTTTGTGGTGGATATATCTCCAACCTTATGTCAGGTGCTTGATGCATGTGATGGAATTGCACAGAAATTATCTGTTGACTCTGGTAGCAGCTCTGAGTGGAAGTCTGTCGTGATTAGGAAAGATGGCTTCGCCAATTCTCCAACTATAAGACTTCAGTAAGTTTTCTGCTTTGCTATTCTTTCCTTGGATCATGGCAAGCTTCAGTAACTGTCTAATTCTTTGTTAGTGCTGACAACATAGTCCTCGATGAAAGAGCAAAACCCATGCAAGTTTATTTGGTTGTTTTTGGTTTGTCGGATCTTTTTCTGAGAGCTTTGGGTTTTTTTTTGGGGATGGGGGGTCGATGAGAAAAGGGGTTTTCAAACTCTTTCTCCTTTTTGGGGGTTGATGAGAAGAGAGGGGTTTTCGATATCTTTCTTGTCTTTCATATATTCACATAGGTGTGAGTATACCTGGAAACAGGGATGAGCACTAGTGCCAATTCAACCCGTGAACCAGCCGGTCTTTTAGGTGAATGGGGTAGGTTCATGAGTAAAAACCTTGAGAACTGGCTAAAGGCAGTTCAGTCCCTGGGCTAACTCTTTGAACTGCCAGTTTTACCTAGGAACCAGTCTACCCAAGCCGAGACTTGTTCCAGCACAAAACTGACTTTTAAACAGTATTAATCTTATTATCAAAAAAGTAAATAGAAGTTGCAACAAAAGAGATTTGAACCTGGGTGGCTCAAAAAGCCTTAAATTACTTCAACCATTTTGCCATAGGAAGCTGACATATCAAGAGTCCTGGTTCCAAATACTTGGAACCAGCCTGGACTGTGTAGATTCCAAGTTTTCAGTTGGAATTGATCCACCTCTTCCTAGAAATACAATTTCAAAACCTGTAGGAAGCCCTTCGCCCTTGTAGATTTGTTAATGCATTGGAAACATATGAAACATATGCATCTGCAATATGAGTAAGGCGGTTAATTGTTTATTGAGGACTAAGTTAATTTCCTCTCTCTGCCCACAGCATTCCAACTGTTAATGCAGATGTCCCAAGATACGAGACCGAGATATACCGAAAAGAATCTTCCGGCAGTTCAGAAAAACTTGTCTTTAGTCAGTGTACTGTTGAGGAGATGGAGCCCTTTCTCAGTACTGGAACCTTTGTGGATGCTTGCTTCTCTTTGGATCACTATGACTTTCAACAGAATGCTGGCATCCGGCTAGTGGCAAAGAAGTTGTTCATTTACTCGAACTGATCTACTCTGATAGATGAATGTTTAACTTATAAGCAGGGGTTTGTCTGCTTCACATATCGTAGAGATCAGACTAACTGCTGAATTTGTTTCTGTCATCTGACTAATTCTTTTCTGATTATCAGATATTAGGACAATGTTGCAATATTCAATTGAATTCAAATGAAATGTTTGTATAGTTCTTTGACTGGACATAAGATAGACATTTTCCCTTAAGATCACTGCTTTGTCATTTTTTGTCTATTGGGCATGAGCAGATGCGAGAGTGCATGATCTCGACTCGCCTTTGACTTTGTTTGAAGTTTCTCGATCTAGCCTTAATGCTACTCAGCGCCTTTCGTGTTCCCTTGCAAGTTATTTTGTAATTTCCAAAACCTTATCTCCTTTCTGTTTTGCCGGTGTTAAAAATGGCTTTAAATAGGAACTTCTCATGCCGTCATCATCTACTTCTGTAGTTCCTCGTTTGGTCAGGTAAACAACACAACCCAAGTCCTGTCTTTGGGTTGTCCTGTTTCCTTCTTAAGAGATGTAGGTGGTGTCTATGATCTCTCCCCAGAGACACAAGGCTTTGTAGACCACTCCCTCATATAATACTAAAACAGCAATTTAGTCAACAATGTAGACATTTGTTGGCAGTGTCTCGGACAGCATCTTGATTGCGCTTTAACATCTTTCTATTTCCTTCTTTTTAAGCTCTCGACATCGTACAACTTCACGCAAAAGTGGTTAAAGTTTGACACGATCGTCCACTTTGTCGGGTTGATTAGTTTGGTTATACGCAGAGATTGAATGGGGATCAAAGGGTAATACACTACCAACTTTGACAGGCGGTAATACACTACCAAGTACCAACTTTGTCGCCTGTCATGTGCATTATATGAATATGCATTTTCAAGAGCATTTTGCAGGTTGTACCAGCAGCTCACTTGATTTTAGACACATGAGAATACATCCAATTTTGAGCCGAAGTGTTGTACTTCTAATGTATTAATAGGTGGCGTTGAGCATTGGGCGCAGTTGAAGTCCGGTTTTGGGGAGAAATGGTTTAGTTCCCAATACCATGAACCTATTATAATTAGCTTAATGCCAATTCAGTTTTCGATTCCAAGGGTGAATTCTCAGATCGAATCAATTTTAAAGCTTGTTTTAGAAAAATAATAATAATAACATAACCACTTGATCATTATATGCTTTTGTAGTGAAATGGTGCTTTTTTTGCTTTTTATTATTAGATTATGATTTTTTACTCAATAAAAAATAGGTCAGTTCCTAAATTCAAAATTTTGAAATCATCCAAACCCACGCATCCAAAAATTAATGATTCCTACTAATAGAATGTGCAATCACTAATTTAGCTAATGCATCTGTCTTGAGGCTTGATTATGTATATTGATTGAGTTAACAGTGTCTTTATATATATAATTAATGAAAGGATTCCCAAACTTTCTATTTTCAGTTCAACTCTCCATCAAATCATCTCCCACTGCCCCATTCGCCACGTTATGTTGCTAATTTCTCTTTCTTTTCTTTTTCTAAAATTTATAATTGACAACGACCCAAACCAATAATATTTCTCTTTTTAATATAATTAATTCATTTAATAATAAAAAAGGGGAAAAAAGAGAAAGAAAATCAAAAGGGATGGTGGCAACTGGCAATTGGTTTCCTCAACAAGAGATCTCAGCAGTGTATGACGTGGCTGCTTCCTCATCTCTACCGAGCCATCCAATCCCACCTTTGCTGGGCCCCTCCTTTTCCCTCTCTCCCTGTCCAATCCCCTCCCTCCACGTCACCCCCTCCTTCTATCTTGCTCCACCGCCCCAAAATTTCCCACTCCGCTTCGTCTCCCCTCTCAATCATATATTATTTTGATATTTTTGCAGTTATCAATTTGTCCGTTCTATCTCGTTAGATTTGGTTGAGAAAGATAATTAAAATTATACATACGACTATCTTTTGACGATAATTTTAAATAAATACAGTAATAGTATCGATGGATGATGAATTACACCATAATGACATGACCTGTGTAATGTTGATAAATTCTCGAAAGTACTATACAAACTTGTGATTATTTGAAAGGTTGTTTTTTGCTAATAAAATCACTTATGAAAAGGGAGGGAAATCACCAAAGAGAATATAATTATGTCTTACCAATTGTCTCTCATTGAGGCAAAGATGCGACATTAGTTGAGTTCCAATTTAAACATCTAGAAAAAAATGCCTGTACAAAATATTCATATCTCTAGATAGAAAGTCCTTGTATAGTGCAGCCCAATGTAATGGATCACATCCATTAAGTCGCAGGTGATTTCACGACCACACAATAAGGTAAATAGATTTCCAAGTAAGTTCACACCCTCGCGGTCATTGTCGAATATTGAATTTCCACGAAGGACTTGTTTAGTTTTATTTCACAATGACTGAATCGGCCTATATTTTTATTCATAACTTGGGTGAAACTACCGTGACTTATTTTCTTGCTGATTTGCGAGTAATTGTTCTTTTATCATTTTATAATCTTCATATTTTTCTTCTAGAAAAGTTTTGAGTCAAGTCAACGGTGAATTGCTAGTATTGATGGGGAGCGGAAGCATGGGGTGCTTGGAAGAATAGAGAAGTGCGCCACTCGACGTTAAGGCCACGGTCAACTGCCCGAGCAGGTCTTCTCTTCCATCATGGCGCCGTGGCGGTGGTGGCAACGGCAACCGCTATCATGATCTTTTGTTGATGAATTAGAAGAAAAATAGAATTAGCTTAGTATGCAATGATGTATGAAAGCATCAACGCGTTTGCAATTTGCAGCTCGGCAAAGTTGACTTGAGGGGCACTTGTTTGAAAGTGGACCGAAATGTCTTTATCTCTTTTATTTTTTGTACTCTATCCCAAAATTAGAAAATAAGAAAAAGAATTGCGTAATTTCAGGCTAGCAAATTGAATTATCCAACTCAACAATGCGAGTGATAATTATGTATTAAATTGGCCACCTTGTTAGAGGATTAAATTGCACCATGTTTATTAGGAGAGTAATGATATAACTTTTGGGTTCTACTTCTACCCCTATATTTATCCAAAAAGGAAAAGAGAGAGAGAGAAAAGAATATCATGTTTCATCAAAGGATTATTTATAATTTTCCATATTGATTCTCTCATTATCATTGTTTTCTCTAGTTTCCAAATGATATTATAATTTATTTTCTCCGTTTTCTCTTCTTTTTTTTCCTTCTCCTATAATTATTTGAATTTCTTACGTTGGCTTTCAATTTACTTCTACCAAACATCTTTATTTATTTAGACACATGGACTCATAGCCAATAGGAGAAAACAAATGAATCCAAAATGCCAGTCCATCCATTGTGCATCCAGACATTTTCAAACCGGTTTGCAATTTCAAGAGCATTTTCCAGGTCGTACCAGCAGTTCACTTGATTTTAGACACATGAGAATACATCCAATTATGAGCCAAAGTGTCGTACTTCTAATGAATTAATAGGAGGTTTATGGTCCAGTTCCCAGTACCATAAACCTCTATAAGCTTAATCCCAATTCCAAGAAAAGAATTCCTTGATCGAACTAGTTTTCAAACTTGTTTGAGAAAAAAAGAAAAAAACAAAACAATAACATAATCACTTGACCAGTAAATGTTTTTGTGGTGCTTTTTTTTTTTGCTTTTTAATATTAGATTTTGAATTTTAACTCAATAAAAATAGGTCGGTTCCTAAATCCAAAATTTTGAAATCATCCAAACTGATACATCGATAAACCGATGATTCCTAATTAATAAAATGTGCAATCACTAATTTAGCAAATGCATCCAGTACGTTAAGCTAGTAGTTCTCAATAGATACATCTATATCTACGTATAATATATCTACATCTATCCCATCATTATATCTATATGTGATGATAGGATTCTCAAACTTTCTATTTTCCAATGGTGACTTATTTGTTCAACTCCTCATCATATCATTTCCCATTTGCCCACTCGCCACGTTATGTTGCTAATTTCTTTATGATTGACAAAGACCCAAACCAATAACATTTCCCTTTTTGATATAATTAATTCATTTAATAATAAAAGAAAAAGGGTGAAAAAGAGAAAGAAAATCAAAAGGGGCGGTGGCAATTGATTTCCTCAACGAGAGATCTCAGCAGCGGGTGACGTCACCCCTCCTTCTATCTTGCTCCATCCCCCCGACTAATTTGTCTGCTCTATTTACGCTAGATTTGGTTGAGAAAAATCAATAAAATTATAGAACTATCTTTTGGCAATAATTTTAAATAAGCATAGTGATCACACCAACAGATAATGAATTGCACGCTACTAATAAGATGGCCCGAGCCACATCAATAAACTCTCGAAACTACTATGTAAAGTAGTAATCATTTGAAAGGTTGGTTTTTGCCGATGAATCACTGTAAAAGGGAGGAAAATCACCGGAGAGAACACGATTGTGTTTTGCGGGCTCTGCCATTTGTCTATCTCCTTAAGCCAAAGAGATGACCCTAGTTGAATATCCAAAGAAATGCCCATACAAGATGTTCATATCTTTTCTAGCTAAAAAACCATGTAAACCACAGGCCATGAGCAAATATTTCATGAACTTAATATATATACTAAATCGAGTCTCCTTCAGATCCATGGGGTCCATTATCTTTAATGGTCTAGATTCAATTTAGTGTGTGGGTGTGCGTGTATATGTTCATATCATAATTTCTCATGACCCACGTAACACCGTAAGTTTATTTAATAGTGGCCATGAGCAAATATTTCATGAACTTAATATATATACTAAATTGAATTTGAACCTTCAGATCCATCGGGTCCATTATCTTTAATGATCCAGATTCAATTTAGCATGTATATATCTTATGACCCACGGAAGACCGTAAGTTCATTTAATAGCCGATAGGGTTGTTAGAAGGATAGACTAGAGAAGAATGCCCTGTTCAATATCAAGTCCGCCTTAAACAACCCGTATAAGTTTGCTTAAAAAGATTTTAACACTAGTAAGACATCCGCTTTACACCAGCTTAAAATTATATTTTTTACATCATTTTAAATGCCGATAGTTAATTGATTTTGCATTCATTGATACTTCAAATTAATTATAATAGTGATATTGTCTTAATTGCTCCATCAAATCGATTGAAATGGTCATATTCATCCTTCAACGAACCCAAACAATTACTCATTTATTCGACATTTCTTGATAAAACGACCCATGTCCTAAAAATTAACAGCATCGCATTTTGGTAATTTATCTCATCTATTATTATTATTATTATTATTATTATTTTGTGTGAAGGGAGATTTTTCTTTCATAACTTGGGGTGAAACCATGTAACTTATTTTCTGCTGAGTTGCTCAAAATCGTTCTTTTATCATTTTATGCAACTCATTTTATAGTCTTCATCTTTCTCTTCTCTAGAAGTTCTGGGTCAAGTCAACGGCCATCATCCACAAGTTAGGTGGGATTGGCCGAGCAGACTTGACTTTGCCTATAGTGCGGCGGTGATAATCGCTCAAAATGGGAAGACTCTGCGTATATAAATCAAGTATATGGTGAAGCAGAAGAAGCAGATTGCACAAAACACGCCATAGGATATACAAACATGAAGTGTCTTATATGGTGCATGTGGTGGACATGGGCGTTGCTAGTGTTTACGGGGAGTGGAGGCATGGGGTGCTTGGAAGAAGAGAGGAATGCGCTGCTCGGCATCAAGGCCGCCTTCGACAGCCCGAGCGGGTATTCTCTTTCATCATGGCTTGACGACAACGGAAGCAACTGTTGTGGCTGGGAAGGCGTGGTGTGCGACAACACCACTTCGCGAGTGGCTTGGCTATATCTGAATAATACACGGGATCCGGTCCTAGGAGCTTGGATTATTAACGCCTCTTTATTCCTTCCTCTGGAGGAACTTCAAGTGTTGGATTTAAGTGAAAATTATCTCTCAGGTGAATCTCTCTCTCTCTCTCTCTCTCTGTTTTTTTTCAAATATATGTATTTACCGTTTTTGAATAATAGGAGATGTCGTGCTAGAATGTTGTAGACTATAAAGTGGGTCAAGTGAATTAATGACATAATATGATTGCACAATGACGCAATTCTTAGGTTCCATTGTCTTGCATAAAATGAATGACTTAGAAAATATTTTTACTAAAAATCGCTTATATTCTCTTAAATAATTATCCTATGAATAATGTTTTCATTATTGGTGACAATTTATGTCTTTGTTTATTCATTTCTTAATATACAAACGATTATTTTTCTAAAAATATTTTCCAAATTATTCATTATTCGTGCAAATGTGGATGAGGGCTTCGCAGCCACGAGTGAGGCGAGGGCTTTGAGGCCCTCGCCCAGTGATTGGCAAGCTTTGAAGACCCTCACTAGCCACTGAGGAAGGAAAAGCCAAAAAAAAAAAAAGGAAAAGAAAAAGACAAAAATTTACGAAAAATATTAAAAAATTATAAAGTTTTGTCCATGTCAGTGCCAACTATGCTACATAGGGCAGTCGGTGTCCATGATAGTGATTTTCAGCCAAAATTGATATAAATACAAAAAGTTATGACTCAATTGATAAAAAAAAAAGATTTAAGACTAAATATGCATAATTATAATAGATTTAGGACTTTTTTTTTTTTTTTTTTTGTAATTTCCTGAAAATTGTATCAAAGTAATGGGGCTCAAAGCTTGTAATAAAAGCTTCCATCTATGGCCTTTACGTTTGTTAGTTAAATTAATGTATGAGCTAAATACCATAACTCATTATCAATTTTTTAAAATTTTACTTGAATTGAGAGATAAAATGAGAAAAAAAGAAAAGAAACGAAGATGTAGCACAACAACTAATGCTCATGATCCGTCTTTAAGTTTTAAACTTTAGTACATATTATTTTATATATATAGACGCACACACACACACACTACAACTATAATTGTCTTGTAACTTTGAAGTGACATGATTACTGTATTTTGTTTAATGTCATAGTCAACAGAAAACACTGTATTTAGAATAATTTATAGTTTACTAGAATTTTGTTTGCTTTTTTTATTCAATAAACTGAACTACTTGAATAAAATAATTCGCGCTGGTTTATTTAGCAAACAAATGTGCAAAAGTATGTTCCATTTTGTTAATTTAGAAATTAAGTCAAATCACAGTATTCTCTCTTCATCACTCAACTATTTGAAATCTACCTGAATTGTGAAATTGGAGGAAAAAGCTGCGACAGAACAAATTAGAATTTATGAACTTTATTCTAATTAATGTCTTTGCAAAAGTTTTGGAGTCAAGCTAAGTAAATGTATATATTAAATCGTTCAAACTATCATTACAAATTCTAAATAAAATGTAAGTATGTTCTGTTTTAGATGAAGTTGCGATTTTTAACTATTTACAATTTTAATAACATAATGCAAGTTCAAAAGTTTTATTGTAATGTTGAAGTAAAAGGATTTTATATTCGGCTTAATTTCCTTATGATTGAAAATAAGAAATTGATTAACTAAATTGCAATACTTATATAAAATGGGGTTAATAACTTGAAAAATCTCAAATTGGTACACATACAACAAATTTACCCTTGACTTTTTTTTAATCACAAAAAGCTTTAAATTGGTACACATATAATAAATTTTGCCCCAAACTAATTTTTCTACATTTAAAAATCTCAAACTATTATGCATGTGATAAATATATCCAAAATTAATTTTTTGACATCAAAAACTCAAAACTGGTATATTCATGACAAATACACTACTTGTTAAATTAAATTAATATCACAGAAAATCACAAAATTGATATACCTGTGATATGGGATAAAGTAATACACTCGTTAACTGTTACGTGTCATCAAATTTAATAATTTGACGGTAAAATTTAACGGAAACTAACAGATGGTAAATTTATCACATATCTACAAGTTTGGGATTTTTAGTGGTAAAAAAATTAGTCTGGAGTAAATTTATTACAAGTGTACCAATTTGGGGATTTTTTATGATCAAAAAATTAGTTTGCTTTTAATTTATTATAAGTGTATTGGAGTTTTTCGTGGTATTAATCCTTCAAATTAACAATAATCGTTACGTATGAAATATATCACTAGTTTGTTGCATTTTGCTGAGTTCTAAATGTAGACAATTTCTTTGTTGGAAGAATATTCCCATATTTGAGGAACATGATAATTCCTCTTTATGCATTGTTAGAAACTAAAAGTAATAAGATTTTGAAGTTTGGGATTGGCAAACTTAACTATATCTTCAAGAATACAGGTGAAAACTTTTCTCTTTATTTATCTTTTAAAATTTAAACTAAAAAAGATAGAAGTTTGGAGACGATAAATCATTAAACTAATGCTTATTGGTCGAATGTGGGTGAAGTCAAAAGTCACATGGCAAGCACGTAACGGAACATCCTCCGGGCAAGATAAACTATATCTTCAAGAATATATGAAGATTCTTTTCTACTTATTCATGTTTTGAAATTTAAGCTCAACAGAAGATAGAAGTTTAGAAATGGAAAATTAACAAACAAATGCTTGTTGGTGGAACGTGGGTTACATGACAAAATTATGTTATGTATTGTGTCACGTGATAATTATAGAGGTAAAGTCAACTCTTACGTGGGAGCACATGGGAGAATATTCTCTCACCTTTGCTAGATAATGTCTAATAGATATTGTTAGAGGTATAAGTTACTTGTTTATGAAATTGGTTTACAAAGTCATGTAACACAAGACTTTTTATTCTTATTTTTTATGCTTGAATATGTTGGACCAACTGGTTTCTGCTTATAAAACAATTCTCCTCATAGCAAGCATATGGTTATTCTCAATACTGGTTAGACATATGAATATTTGCAGATAATTAGTTAACTAAAATGCATTTATGGATCTTTTCATAATTAGATTTTAACGAAACGCTGCACCTGAAGAAATTGAAGAGGCTATATCTATCTAACAATTTTCTACAACAAATCCCCGCTATACAAGCAAACTTCAATGGAGGCCCAAAATTTATCTTCCAATCAGCTTGAAGGTATATGTAAAATAGAAGACTATGCCTTGTTGATATGTAACCTTCAATTTTGAGAACCTTTTATTTGTCAATCACAGGTCCAAATTTGGAGGTGCTGGATCTTTTGGGTAACAATTTGGCCAATGATGCCCTCTTGGACATTGCGAGGATAACATCTCTTAAGGCCTTAGACATCGAATTTGGTGGATTGAGTGCTTCAAAGTTATTGGAAGGTACTCCTATGAAAATGCATTCATTTCTCACTATTGGTAACGAATGCCGCGGTTTACAAGTAAATGAATATCAGAAAAATAGAAAATCAACTATTACCATATTAATAGAGAACATTATCTATTAGTATAAAAAGTCTAGGGATAGATGCACTACAAGTTTTAAAATTTGTCATGAAAGTACCATTGAGTTCTAAAACTTTCAAAAAATGGAATTAACTCTTAAAACTTGTCACAAAAGTACAATCGACTCCTAAACTTTTTAAAATTCACTCATTATAAAAATGCAATCAAATCATAAAACGTTCAAATAGTACAATCAATGGAAGGATTTGATTGGATCAATTCAATAAGTTTCAAGACTTAATCATGCTTTTTGAAAGTTTTAAGACTTGATTACACTTTCGTAACAAGATTTAAGATTTAATTGGACTTTTTAAAAGTTTTATGACTCAATTGTATATTCATAACAAATTTTAAGACTTCCAATGCACTTATTTCAAAAGTCTATAGAACAAATATATATATATATATATATATATATATATATATATCTTTGAAATGTATCATAAATTAGTAATGATAAGTACATAATTATGATGAGTCTTATAGTTAGAACATTCTTCATTACATTTGAAAAAAAAAACTCTTATATTTGATATCATTCCTATCACTTCAAGTGGAAAAGAACAAACTAAGTTGAATTAAGTATGGATAACAATTTGATAAAGCATTTTAGCTCTTGTTAAGAAATAAATGGTATTAAAAGATGGGATAGCCCACATATAAGAAACAAGTTATGTAAAAATGGTCTAAACAAGATGATAACACATATTTCACATACAAATGAAATTAGCAAAGTAATAATAAACTATATATCAATACAAACAATGTATTGAAGAAGAAAAAAATGATTTCAAATCACTCTATTTAGCATGATAGTGCATGCAGATTTCATAAATGTGTATAATAGAGGATAATTAAAGATGTATATAACATGATATTAGTGTCCATTTCAACAGGCTTGTGCGAATTAAGGAACCTTGAGGAGTTGCACATTAGTGGTGATGGGGTTTGGGGTCCTCTTCCTTTGTGCTCATGCAATATGACCTCACTCCGTGCACTTGATGTTCAATATAACAATTTCAGCGGGGCCATTCCTTCGTGTCTCCTCAATAATCTCAAGTCACTTGACTATATTGTCTTATCTGGAAATGCTTTTGAAGGCTCACTTTCTCTTGCTTCCCTGGCTAATAATTCTAACCTTGAGGTATTCCACCTCCTTGACAACCATTATCGCCTGGAAGTAAATACAGAAGACCCCACTTGGTTTCCTTCATTTCAATTGAAGGTATTCAGTTTATTGAACTGTGTGCTCAACAAGGACGCAAATGGCGTAATTCCTAGCTTTCTGAAGGGACAGTATGACTTGAGATGTGTTCAACTCAAATACAATGGAATGGCAGGAAATTTTCCGAACTGGCTACTAGATAACAATGTAAATCTGGAACTGTTGGAACTCACGAGCAATGAATTGTCAGGTCCTTTTCATTTGCCTTCTAATTTGAGTCTTGCCAACATGTGGTTGTTCGATGGGTCTGCTAATAGGTTTGAAGGAGAGCTTCCATCTTCGATTGGTTTTATCCTCCCGAATTTGCAATTTTTGAATTTTTCAAACAACTTACTAAGAGGTGGAATCCCTCCCTCAATGGGCAATATGCAACTTCTACAATCATTGGACTTGTCAAATAATGGCTTCACTGGAGAGATACCAGAGACATTGGCTAAAGACTGTACGTCACTTGATACTTTGATATTGTCACGCAACAGTTTGCAAGGCCAAATGCTACCGAGGTATTCTAACTTAAGAGACTTGAGATATTTGTATCTAGATAACAATTGTTTTAGAGGGGACATATCGCCTGGTATCTCAAATAGCTCCATCTTGATAGTTCTGGATCTAAGTCATAATTTCCTATCTGGAACACTTCCTAATTGGATTGGAGATATTCAATACTTGGAAGGGCTTACGTTGGCGAGTAACTTACTAGGAGGTCCTTTACCATCTAGCTTCTGCAACTTGAAAGATCTCGATCTTCTAGACCTTTCAAGTAACAACCTTGGGCCAAATATACCTCATTGTGCCAACTTTACATTTATGAGGTTCTTGCATTTATCAAATGACACTCTTGTTGGGCATTTTCCTGAGTTTCTTTCTGAAGCTTCATCAATTGTCACATTGGATCTTGGACACAATGCATTGTCAGGTGAGATCCCTAGGTGGATTGGTTCACTTTGGAACTTGAGGGTTCTTCTACTACAAGGAAATAATTTTGAAGGTTCAATTCCTTCAGATTTGTGCCTATTGAAAAATATGAGCATATTGGATCTCTCCAATAATAATCTTTATGGGAAAATTCCTTCTTGTTTGAACGGTTTGCCATTTGGATACTTTGAGTTATCTCCATTCCTAGATGAATTCTTTTTGATAAAGTATTGGGAACTACGCAACAAAAGGGTCAAATTCAGATTGGAGTATCAGTATGAAGATCAATATACAAACTTGATATATAAGACTTATTTAATAAATTTAGAAGAAGTAAACTTCATCACAAAGAGAAGGTTGGAATCTTATAAACGCAACATCCTAAACCTCATGTCAGGAATGGATCTTTCGCAGAACAATTTGACAGGCTTTATTCCTCCAGAGTTGGGCTACTTGAGGGAACTTCGAGCATTGAACCTGTCACATAATCATTTGATAGGATCGATCCCGAGAAAGTTTTCCAATTTACAGAATGTAGAGAGTTTGGACTTGTCTTATAACAGCTTAACTGGTCCTATCCCTCCACAACTAACAAATCTCTATGCCTTGTCAATTTTTAGTGTGGCTCACAACAACTTGTTAGGCAGGTTACCAGATCGAAAAAATCAATTTGGAACTTTTGAGGAAGCAAGTTATAGAGGTAACCCTCTTCTTTGTGGACCACCATTAACAAGCTGTGATGGCTCAAATCAGGGACCAGGGACACCACTAGCTTTTAATCATACCAGGGAGGATGACTCCTGGAGGGAAGCCTTTTGGTGGAGTTTTGCAGGATCATACGTGGTGGCATTCCTTGGTGTGATTCTGTTTCTCTACCTAAACTTGTACTATCGATACATGTTGTTCAACCTTGTTCGTAAGTTTATCCCATCATTTCCCCAGTAGAGATTGTCATTTTGAGCATTTTGTGATGGAAAAATATGATGAAATAGTGGAGAACCTCAGTTTAATAGGATTGTAAGCATTTGAATCTTGATTATGCATTTTGAATGCTCAATTCCTAGAGCATTAGTATTGTATCCATTGTTTTGCTAATTTGAATATTAGGAGATTTGAATTGGTTGAGAATTGAGAAAAAATAGTTTATTCACAACCAAAAAGGAATCCAACATTCTTACCAAAAAAAAAAGAAAAAGAAAAGGAATCCAACATTTACAACATTTTGTAAATGTTACATAAGACAGTGAATTATCCGATGGTTGTGACTAGCAACATCAAACCAATCGGGTTATAAAATCTCAAAAATCCCAATAACATAAAGCATTGGATGCTGGGAATCATTGCAATTTAACGAAAAAGGTATGGATCGCAAGACCACTATTATGCTGTTTGAGGCTTGAGCTCCACTTCTATGCTCACTGCTTGATGAAGAATTAACTCAATCGGAATAATTATCAAATCATTTTTAAACCTATTATGCGTATGATAATCAAATCATAATTTTTTCAATTTTACCAATATAATGCTAAATCTTTACACAAAATTTCAAAGTAATCATTCTGCTCAATTGCCATCAAAATTGCTTGCATGGCGCCTAGTCAAAACTGGCCATTTTACATAATATACCAATATAGACAACTTTACTTGAAACGATGTCTTATGTGAATCGTTGTGTCAGTAATTTTTGGTTATAACCAACCAAAAGGAATACTTTGAAATTTCAACCTATCTAATAAATATGTTACTCATGTGTCATGTTTAATGAGGATATGTAAGACATGGTATACCAATACAATATCATGCAAAATCAAATTCCTCGATATATACAGAGGCATATGAATATCTTATATTGATGGAACTCCATAGAACAAAATTTATTCGACATTGACTGAGAGATGCTAGATGGTGGAACTCCAAAAAAAATCGATAGTATGACATGAGAGACAACTTCTTTTGTTTGACAACAGCTGTTGCCTTAGAGGTACAATGTTAATCACATAAAAAGTATTCAACATATACTTATTCTAGAAAAATAATAATTAAGAATGATAACGCCAAAAACTCCAAATTGGTATACTCGTGCCACATGTACCCTGTCGCAACTTGATCTCGCCGCCCCTCGAGAAGTCCAAGGTGGGGAAAGGTCGGGTTTAGGGGTACTTGATCTCAAGATCGCGAGCTCTTCTAAGCTCGTACCCCGCATGACAGTAGGTTTATTATGCAATCTAATTGTTTATAACAACCTAAAAATATACTGGAGTCGCCACTAACCTCATTTTTTGGGGTCGGCTAAAAACCTAATCGAGGGTCGGGGAGTATTCTCTCGATTCCTACGCAATCAGATATCTAGGTTCGAGGACTTGGGTTACGCTAATATTGCTATTAGCGCACTTTTAGTACCTAAACAATATGTTCTGTTTTTCCTAACATGTCCATGCATTTCTTTTTATATTTTCAGGATCGTCAATTCTATACTAAATGATCATGCGTGGTGGATTACTTTCATTCTATTCTATTTCTAAAAAATGAAAGAAAAACAAACAATGAAAATGAAATTGCAAGACATGAAGTAAACAATCAAGAAAAGCAGTTAAACCTAATCATGCAATTCTAAAAGATATAAAAGAAAAAACAATTGGGAAAGAAAGGAAACCCGCAACTCGTCGGGTTTTATATAATGCATGGAACCCGAGACATATGTCGGGAAAACAAATAGTACATGACAATGGTCGGAATGGATATTGACCTCCACCATCTCCACACTTTATCCATGTTCAGGATCCTAATCTAAACCTAATCTAAGGCACATGGATTCCTTGCCTCATCTTATATGACTAAGATAACGCATAGAAATCGTTATTATAACGAGTGAACATAGGCATCAGACATGAACATGAATCCAGCAAATTCAAGTCACAAACATCAATTATAACTTGGCGACAGCATATTATGAATATACACAATATTCATAGCCAAGAAGATAGAATGTTATACATCATCAAAGTTAGTATGCATGATATTCTAAAAGAAAGTTTTAAGAATGCATGTGCATCCATCAACCAAATCATCCATCACAGAAATTGGGTATTCGATGTAGGCTTGATAAAAGCACAATCAATAGCTATCTTATCCTAGAATTTTTATGATGGGTAATAAGCATATGAGGAACAATTTTATGAAAGAATCATCTCAGGATTTCTAATACGTGAATCTCATATGAAAGCTTAATATGTGCACGTCGAACTTCTAGCTCATCACTTCACGAGACAACAACATTTAAGAGCTCAAAATAAGCCTAACAGAAACATGCTCAACAATCACAGTAGCTAGTAGATTTCAAATCAAATTTCCAGCACAGTACACAAATTTAAATGCAGATCAATTGTCGAGAACACGCCAACTCAAGATTTCGAAATTTATGACCTCAAATTTGCCATAGCAAAAATTAAGTACTGAGGATCTACAAATTTCCAGAATCAAACATTAATGCAGTAACATTCATTTGACTAGGTAAATGACAACCAAATCATGCACATAATACGTCATTAGAAAGCTTGAGAAGTCTCCTATGAATCCTTAGAAGGTCACGAACACAATTGAAATCATTTTCTAGCTCAAACAAAGACATTTAGCAAAGAGGTCAGATCAGTAACAGAAACAACCGCACAGACCAGAACAATTTTCCAGATTCTGGAGTAGACTTTTAAAGAAGATTTCATGTGGCTAATGATATCGGATCAGAGTGTATTATAGCTCGTTGGAAAGCTAGTCAAACCGTCTTCAGCTCTCATGAAGGCATCAAACATAGAAAACCACAACAACCAGCTCGTATCAAGTCATTTGCACAAAAGGTCATCCGAAACAGAGAATCAATCAGAACAGCAAAATTTCAAACAAGGTCAGGGATATTCTAGACATACTCGATCTAGGTAAATGATCTTCAATTATCGCGAAATTTTTATTTGATATAGATTGGAACCTAATGAACAACTTTCATTTAGGCATCAACTTTAGAATCTAATCACAAAAAATCATGTGAAAATGGCAAACACAGGTCATCAAAGTAGAGCATTAAAACAGAACACTTAATCATTTACAAATTGTAGCTCCGAATTTCTAGAGAATGCAAATGATCACAATCAACATATTGATCATCTATTATCCATTGCGACA
Source organism: Eucalyptus sideroxylon x Eucalyptus melliodora (assembly GCA_016097485.1). NCBI lineage: Eukaryota > Viridiplantae > Streptophyta > Magnoliopsida > Myrtales > Myrtaceae > Eucalyptus > Eucalyptus sideroxylon x Eucalyptus melliodora. The sequence goes on from CM027825.1 coordinate 7,925,204, forward strand.
TCTATAATCCATGATTTCAGTATGCAAACAGAATTGTGACAGAGCACACAAGACTGTAAATTGTGATTATTTGATGACAAATTGCCATGAAATTGAAGCCATATATTCTCACAAACACGTATGAGTTTACTTAATCAAAATGACATCAATCCATAATCAAATTAACCTCAAGTTGGAATCAAATGCACACCCAATCATGGGATATCAAGACAGGGTTAGCATCTGGTATATGTAAGCTTGTAACTACTACAATTGCAAAACTGCCAAGAACAGTCGAGGGCAATCCCAACATCATCATTTGCTTAAAAAGCATTCAAACACAATATGAATGGCAGACTAAATCAAAAGTTATGACCATTAAAATTTGCTGCCAGAGTATCTTCATCAGGAAGGGTCAGATGCGAAAGGGCCAGCAACCTTTTTCTATTTACCTATGTATGTCGCATAGAGAACTATGTATTGCTAACTAAAAAAAATACACTCGTGGAGTTCACCATCATGATCAGCATGTTATTACTCGATATTAGCAACGTGCCATATCGTGTGTAAAGCAAATAGTTCAAGAGAGCATATATATGAGGCAGCCCAGAGAATTGTTCTATTGACTGATGTCTAATGATTCTTCTAAATGTTGGTATAGGAGATACAAATAGGCCAATAGCGAAGATGTTATCCAATCGAACCAAAGACAGGGTCGAGAGAAAAAATGCAACAGATCATGACAAGATAAAGCGATCGAGCCACAGAGAACAATCCAAGAGAGAGAAACAGAGAGAAAAAGAAATTAAACTACGATAGAGCAAAAATATACTCAAAACAGAACCTCCACTCAAAGACTTTTTTGTCACTTATCAACAGAGCACTTCTCAACAGATCGTTTCACAAGTTGCATGTAACTAGATACATCACAGAAGACAACTAACGACGAAAATGAAAAGGGACAAATCAAGCACGCCGAGAACGTCGATTCACGTAGAGCTAGAGAGGGTGATCAGTTCACTCACCAGTCCGTACTGCCGGGAAGGGGAGATCACTGAACCGCGGTGAGTAATCGGGCAAACGAAACAAAAAAAAAAAACGATCGGAAGCTGTTGTCAACGCCGCCGTCGCTTTCACTGCTGTCATAGGGGAGCTATCTAATCTGCAAACCGAGCGGATCACGCGAATCTGAGCCTTCCGTCGCCGCCGGTGCTGTCGACACGAATCTGACCCTTGCACCCCGAGGTCATTCGACCGGCCATTCCAGAGAATCAGATCCGATGCGTGATAGAGCCGAGAAAATGTTCGAGGTCAGAGAGATCGAACAGGAGAGGAAAATAAGGGGCCAAAAACCCTAAAGGATCGATAGAGAGAGCGGGGAAGAGAGCTCACGTGCGATCCCCGACCGCCGGTCTTCGATCGAGCGAGCGAGCGAGCGATAGCTCGAACCAGAACAGAGAGATCGGAAAAGCAGAACAAGAAGACGATCGGAAGCCGTCACCGCAGCTGAAGTCGCCGATCTTCGCCCCAAACCGAGAGAGATCCGCTGAGAAACCTTCAGAACCACCAGAACCGAGAGCGATTGAGAACCCCTTCGCGATACTTGATCATCGGTTTTCGATTTCCGAGGGTGATCCGCCGAACCAGATTCGCTGCCGTCGTTGCTGCGGTGACCGTCGTCACCTCTGATCAAGAGAACGATCAAACCTCCGGTGATAATCCTAACTGATCGAGCTCAGATCGATCGAAATCCCCCGAACCAAAGGCGATCAAGAAGGAGAAATCGGTTCTCCAGAGAGAATCCACTTTCGAGAGAGAGTGCCAGCGTCGCGAGATCGAGAGAGAGCCCCCAAAAGAGAGAGAGATCCCCATTCACAGAGAGTCGCGAGAACGTTTTAAGAGAGAGCTCGTGCGAGAATCCACCGTTTTCCCGAGAGAGCGGGAACCCCGGGAGGGAGAAAAAAATGTCAAGAGAGAAAAGCCCCCCTCGTCGAATCTCCCCATCTCTTTTCTATCATTTTTTTCTTTCTTTTATTTTTTTTCTATCTCTTTTTCTTTTTCTTTCTTTTATCTATTTTTTTATATGCAAACTAAATGGACTTTTAAAAATGTCGATAAAATTTTGGGTGTCAACATACCCAAAACTAATTTTTGTTTCATAAAAAATACCAAACTAGTACTCCCATACCATATTTACATTTGTCAAGGTAGACCAAGCCATTTAGAAGAAACATAGCACATAATGTCGAGCTATACATATCACGGGTACTAAAGCAGGCAATGGCGCAATGCAAGAGTTCAACATGAAAACATGAAGTTTCTTTGCCAGTGTTGTGCATGTGGAGTTCAGCGGTGCTGATATTGGCGAGAATGATGTGAGTCTTGTCGAGTTAAAACTCCTCGGCAACAACTTGTCAGATGCTTTTGATTTGCCCTCCCAGTCGAATCTCGTCCATATGTTCTGGTTTGATGCATCTGCTAACATGATCCAAGGACCACCTCCATCTCATATCGGTTCCATACTTCCAAATGTGCAGTACTTGAATCTGTCAAAGAACTAGATAGGAGGTAAGATCCCTATGTCAATAGGGGATATGAAATTGTTGGCAACCTTGGACTCGTTGAATAGTGGATTCACGGGGGAGATGCCAGAGTCACTGGCCACAGGTCGTGTCTCACAATCCGTATCGAAACTGTCAGGCAACAACTTGCGTGGTCGAATGCTACCAAGAACTACTAACTTGACAAGGTTGAAATATTTGTATCTGGACGACATCAATTTAGTGGGGAGTATATCAACTGGCATATTAGATAGCTTATAAATGATTTTCTTGTCCAGTCCAAGGCTCAGCTCGGCTTATAATCTCTCCATGATGTTAGTCTTACAAGTGCTTGTTTGGATGAGCTAGAAGAAGTGACCTTCCCGTCATTGAGTAGATTGGAATCTTATGAGGGAAACTTTCTGGAATATCTGTCTGGAAAGGATCCGTCACACTATAATTTGATGGGCTCTATCCTCAGTTATTTGAACGATATATATGTTTTAAATCTATCGCATAACCATCTAATGAGACCGATTCCAGAAATGCTTTACAATTTAAGGAATATGGAGGTTGGACCTTTCTTACAACGAGTTAACCGGTCTGATTCCTTTGCAATTAACAGAGCTATACACTTCCACTCTTTAGCTTTGCTCACAACAACTTGTCAGGCAAGACATCTGACACAAAGAACCAATTCGACTTTCGATGAAGCAATTTACAAAGGTAAACTGCAAACAAAGGCAGAGATGATAAGTCCTGGAAAGATGCCTTCCTGTGGAGTTTTGCAAGATCGTACATGACGGCATATGTTGGGGTCGTCATTTTTCTCTACTTAAACTCCTACTATCTCAACTTAACGTTTGGTTTTCTTTGCAAGGATATCCCATTGTTTCCATGGTAGACGGTGCTTGTAAGCATTCGAACATCTCGAGTCTCTGCTATGCATGTTGAACTGTTAGATCGTGATATTTTCTGTATTTTCCTATAAATTTGGATAGATCCCAATGGTCACAGATACAACAACCATGGCAGTGACTTGTTATCACAGACCGACAAGTGCTCTGACTTTCCTTGAATATTTCCAATGACTCTTTACACTCGGTTACAACTGATCGTCGTAAAACAATGTCACAACGTATTACAACATTTTTGCTCTCAACTTCAATGACACATCGCAAAGTGACACCTGGGTACCATTGAAGTAGCTGATTTTCTGAAGCCAGATCGGCCCGTCAAGTGACTTTGGCCAATATGAATATGATTCTTCTATGAGAGCGAGCCGCATACCTGCCAAAATGAAGCGACCTTATTTCTTCTTTTGTCATCTGATTCAAGTTCACAAAAGAATTTGTACCCTGAAGACTATATTGCGCTAGATGCGTCTGTGGGTTTCAAAAGAGAGCGTCATATTTTCGTAAGTCCAATGAAACATCGTCGCCACGGGATTCAATCAAGTTCCTGCACTAGTAGTCAGAATTCATCTTCAGATTATAATTCATAGAAATTGGTTTAATCCTGTCTGCTGAGATTAGAGAGAAGGCCAAAAATGGTATTAATGAATGGGGAGAGCACTGACTCATGGCTATGTAGCTTGCTTGAGCTGATACATGCAGATTCAATTTTGACAACCAATGAGCTACTCTTCACTACAAAAGCCATTTACACACTAGAATTTCATTCGGAAAATCTTAGCAACAAACAACTTTCAAAGCATTGCGCAATAGTTTATCGTAAGGTCCGCCATTTGCAAACTTTTTCCTTGACATTGACAGTGCTGCTCGGGTGGAGAAACGATTATCCATCGATGGTGGACTGAACTTGTGATGTATTATTACCAGGAACACAGAGAGAGAGAGAGAGAGAGAGAGAGAGAGAGAGAGAGAGAGAGAGAGAGAGAGAAGTTATCTTAATCACACGGATGTCCCTGGCTACCCGTCTTAGTTTTGTCCTTGCTGTTTGAGCAAGACTGTCTGCCAGCAATGAAAATGGCGAACATAACCCTCGTATATTTCTAAGAAACCAATCTTCTGAATTTAATTCGATATGCCTGCATTTAGTGTCACGAACTTGAGTTATTCATCTGCTGCACCTGCTGCTCTGATACGGCACCAGAAGAAGATGAAGGTTTTAAATGGCAGTTTTGATTGCCGGTTGCAAGAAAGGTCAACTAACGAAAATGGCCCGTAGCTCGGCATGGTAACCAGCCATAAACATCACGATACTACATTGACTTGTTCGGACTAAAAGCGCCATTCGGCAATCCCATACACACTAGGAACGCAATCAAATGCCTGCTCGTGATTGCACATAGAACTAAAAAAAATAAAAATAAAACAACCCACAAATCATGAAAAAAGATATTATGCTGAATGTTTAAATGCCCTGCTTCATCATGGAAGGGTTCATGTAGAATTTGAGCTAGTCGTTTCAGTCACTCGCGATAAAAGCTGGGAAAAACTTGTTTTTACTCAGTGTGATGCTGCTGAGATAGAGCCCTTGTTCAAACCCGTAACCTGTGTGGATGCTTTGCTTCTCTTTGGATCCCTAACGACTATTAATGGAGTGCTGGCATCCAGCTAGCAGCGAAGAAGTCATTCGTTTATTTGAACTGATCTATACTGATAGACATGCTTCAACTTATGAGCAGGGGTTTGTCTGCTTCCCAAATTGTACAGATCAGATTAATCTACCTTCTGTCTGTCAGACTAATCCTTTGCTGAATGTCAAGATGGTAGGATGATGTCGAAATACCCGAACGAGCTCAAATGAAATGCTTGCATAGTTCTCTAACTGGACATTAGAGACATCTTCCCTCAAAAGATCACACTAGTTTTCCAGATTTTTGCCTAATGGGCACGGACAGATGCAAGAGCGCATGCATGATCTCGACTCGGCTTCTCAACTTGTTTCGAATTTTATCCATCTAAGCCCCGACGCAACCCACTTCCTTCCATGTTCCATCGCAAGTTACCGTGTAATTTTCAAAACCCGCTCTTTCCAATGGTCAGTGCTCTCTCTCTCTCTCTCTCTCTCTCTGAAGTCGCTCCAAACGATCATCAGCTCGATCAGGTTCGGTTCGGTACCACGCAGATACGAACAGCCAATACCTGCCGAACTCCGCACTTCTCAAACCCGGGTTTTCGCATCTTTCGAAATATCATTTTCCCAGAGGACGATGATGCACCAGATCACACGATCTCTCGTGCAAGCAGATGCACATAAGCGCTGTTATAGATAAAGCCAAATATTTGTTTTTAGGGGCTTTTTTGTCTTTTCTATTAGATTTCCTTTTAGGTTAAAAGTGGTACATATATATTAGCGATTGCAAAAACCCTAGCCGTCAAGACGCTAAAAAAGGAAATAGAGAAGCAAGAAAAAGAGAGAAGAAAAAAGTGAGTTTTTTCTTGATGAGGGTTCTCAATCTCTTTGTGCCCTGATCTTGAGAGAAGATCGTCGTTGTATTCCAACTTTTTCCGAAGTTTAGTGGATTCGCAGAGTGCCCTGCGCAGACGTAGCCCAGGTTTGGGTGAACTTCGATAACAAATTTTCTGGCGTGTTCATCTCGATTCGCTATTTTATTACTATATTTTTTCTGGTGAATTGTTTGCGAGCGTTATTTTTCTGGAATCGACGTGAGATTTCGTAACAAGCGGTATCGAGCCTGGGTTGGCTAATCGAGAATATCGAGGGTTTTCAGTGACGTTCGATTGAAAGCAAACGGGATGGCGAGAAGATAAAATCAGAATCGATAAGTTCAATGGAGAGGATTTCGGATGGTGGAAACTACAAATAGAGGATTATCTTTATCGAAAGATCTCTATGCACCACTTGAGGGTTGGAAACCCGAGATGGCGGAAGTGGATCCAACAGCGAAGCCGGATGGAAAATTCTTGATCGAAAGGCGTTAGGTGCGATTCGTCTAGGGTTGACGAAAAGACAGGGTACCACATCGCGAAAGCAAAAACTGCAAAAGAAGCCATGGATATTCTAACGAATATTTTTGAGAAGCCATCCACATCAAATCAGGTATTTTTGCTGAAGAAACTGGTTAATATGAAGTTATCTGATAGAGGTTACGTAGCGAGCATATTAATAGTTTCACATAGGTCATAGATCAATTGGAATCCGCAGGCATAAATTTAGATATGAAGCTTCAAGCTTTATTATTTTTATGTTCTCTTCCAGAAAGCTATAATACCGTAGTGTAGGGAATTTCGAGCACCATGAAAGATGATTTAACTCTTGATGATGCTGTGAGTAGTATCATGGATGAAGAGATGCGAAGGAAAGTCTCAGGTGGAGATAATTTTTCTGCATCTACATCTTCAACGGCACTTGCAGTGGAGAACCGTGGAAGAAGTAAAAGTAGAGGAAATTTCAGCGGTCGTGTCAGATCACAATCAAGGGGTAAGAGACAGGTTGCAAAAGATGAGTGTTGGTTTTGTCACAAAACCGGACACCGGAGGTTTCAGTGTGAAGCCTACAAAAAGAAGCAGCAAGATGAGAATCAAGGTACTAATGTAGTTAGCGATAAATCTTTGCTAGATAACTTGTGTTTGTCTGCAGGGTTTGACTTGACAACAGATAAATGGTTTATTGATTCTGGCGCTTCTTTTCATTGCACCTCGCAAAGAGACATATTTAATGATTATGCTTGTGGAGATTTTGGACAAGTGGTTGTGGGAAACGGCCACATGTGTCCAATTGTTGGGAAAGGAACCGTGACTGTGAACATCTCAGGTGGAGGACGTCTAGTTTTGCGTGAAACTAGGCATATTCCAGAATTAAAGAAAAATCTGATTTCAACCAGTAAACTTGACCAAGAAGGTTTGGTAATAACCTTTGGTTACGGAGAGTGGAAGATAACCTCAGGGGTAAGAGTAGTAGCAAAGGGAAAGCGTATAGGTACACTTTACCTTCTCCAAGGAGACAATATCAGTGATATGGTTGCAACTACAATGGCTACAGGTAATTTATCTACTCTTTGGCATTATCGTTTGGGACATCTTGGTGAAAAAGGTGTAAAGCAGTTACACTCAAGGAAATTACTTCCGGGTATACAAAAAGTTGAGTTAGATTTTTGTGAGAGTTGCATTTATGGAAAACAAAAGGCTGTTAGTTTTCAATTGAATGGGCGACAAAATAAAGGCCAGAAGCTAGAGTTGGTTCATACTGATGTATGGGGACCGCTCAGAACTCTCTTATGGTGGTAAGAGATATTTTGTCACATTCATTGATGATGCAACAAGAAAGACTTGGGTCTATGCTCTTAAAGAAAAATCAGAAGTATTCGGGATGTTCGAGAATGTGGAAGACCATGGTAGAAAAAGAAACAGGTTATCGATTAAAGCTTTGAAATCGATAATGGTGGTGACTACACAAGTAAAGAATTTGCAAATTATCTGAGTCGAGAAGGTATACATGGATTAAAGACTGTTCCTAAAACTCCTCAAGAGAACGGTGTAGCTGAAAGGATGAATAGGACTATTCTAGAACGTGCGAGATGCATGAGACTACACGCGGGTCTCCCGCTACACTTATGGGCTGCCACAGTTGATACAGCTGTTTATCTTATCAACAGAAGTCCATCTAGTGCGTTGGATGGAGAAATACCACAAGAGCGGTGGTCAGGTAAGAAGATTAATTATTCACATCTAAAGGTGTTTGGTTGTATTGCATATGCTTTGATTGACAGGGAGGATAGGAAAAAGCTTGATGCTAAGTCCCAGAAGTGTGTCTTTATCGGATACGGTGGCGACGAGTATGGCTATAGACTTTGGGATTATGAGAATAACAAAGTCATCCGCAGTCGCAATGTGGTATTCCATGAAGAAAAGATGTACAAGAATCGTTAGATAGAGACAGAGCATGAGAAGGTAGTACAACCAGAGTATGTTGAATTAGACATAATGCCCGTGAAGATGTTTCTAGTAGATCAAAGTTCACCTGAAAGAGAGGTTCAAGATGAACCTATTATCAGTGAAGAAGTAGTTCAAGAAGAACGCAGTGATTCGGAGCAAACGAATGACCTTGAAATACCTGTCGTGAGAAGGTCTACACGTGTGAGAAAGCCAAAGGTAATTTTTGACCCATCAGCTAATACTGTTCTGAGCCATGTCTTATATACAGATTCGAGAGAACCGGAGACTTACGATGAGGCAAAGGCAGACACGTCTCACTTGCAGTGGGAGTGTGCTATGAAAGACGAGATGAGCTCGTTACTTCAAAACAAAACTTGGGAGTTGACCAAGTTGCCCACAGGTAAAAAAGCTTTATTGAACAAATGGGTGTACGGGATTAAGAATGAAGCAGATGGTAATATTAGATACAAGGCGAGACTTGTAGTCAAGGGCTTTTCTCAAAAAGAAGGGATCGACTACTCCGAGATATTTTCACCTGTAGTGAAAATGACATCAATTAGAGTTCTGCTAAGTATAGTTGCTGTGGAGGATCTTCATCTTGAGCAGTTAGACGTAAAAACAGCGTTTTTACATGGTGACTTAGATGAAGAATTATACATGGCACAACCAAAGGGTTTTGAAGTCAAAGGTAAGGAGCACATGGTATGTCGCTTGAAGAAAAGCTTGTATGGCTTGAAACAAGCTCCGCGACAATGGTACTTAAAATTTGATGGTTTCATGCAAGAAAAAGGATTTGCACACTGTGAGTCTGATCACTGTGTTTACTTTCGCAAATATGATGATGGTGACATTGTGTATCTATCTTTATATGTGGATGACATGCTGGTGGCTAGTTCCAATATGAAGAGAATCGTATAAGTGAAAAAGATGTTATCATCACAGTTTGCTATGAAAGACTTGGGAGAGGCCAAGAATATTTTAGGCATGAAAATTATCAGGGACAGGAAAAATAAGAAATTATGGTTGTCGCAGGAAGACTATGCGAACAAGGTGTTAAAGAGATTTAACATGGACAAGGCAAAACCGGTTGCAACTCCTCTAGCGAATCACTTCAAACTTTCCAAGGATATGTGTCCAAGCACTCAGACTTTGAAAGATGAGATGGCGGTAGTTCCATATGCATCAACAGTGGGGAGTTTGATGTATGCGATGGTGAGCACGAGACCAGACATTGCACAAGCAGTGGGAGTTGTGAGTCGATATATGCAGAACCCAGGTAGAGAGCATTGGAATGCAGTTAAATGGATATTGAGATATCTAGCAGGTACTTCTAATTACTCACTTTGTTATGGTGGTACATCTCTAGAGTTGCAGGGTTATGTAGATGCAGATCATTCGGGTGATCGAGATAGTGGTAAGAGTACCACTGGATATGTCTTTACAATTGCAGGTACAGCAGTGAGTTGGGTATCTCAACTACAAAAAGTAGTTGCTTTATCGACAACAGAGGCAGAGTATGTAGCAATTACAGAAGCCTCCAAGGAAATCATGTGGTTACAAGATTATATGGAGGAGTTACATCGAAAACAGCCAGTCAGTACACTGTGGAGTGATAGTCAAAGTGCAGTGCACTTAGCAAAGAATGCAGCTTATCACTCAAGAACTAGACATATCAAGAAGCGTTATCACTTTATCAGGTCAACATTGAAAGATAATGAATTAAAGCTACAAAAGATTGATGGCTCGAAGAATCCAGCTGACATGATGACCAAGGTAGTAGACAGAGAGAAGCATATTTTCTGTACTACTCCCATTGGTATTACTCCATGTTGATTGATGAGGAGTATCGCAGATGCACAAGTTTTTCAACTACTATTTTTTGAAGAAGATAGATGCAAAGTTGCTTGGTGCTTGGGTATATTTGTTTTCAAGTGGGAGATTGTTATAGATAAAGCCATATATTTGTTTTTAGGGGCTTTTTTGTCTTTTCTATTAGATTTCCTTTTAGGTTAAAAGTGGTACATATATATTAGCGATGGCAAAAACCCTAGCCGTCAAGACGCTAAAAAAGGAAATAGAGAAGCAAGAAAAAAAGAGAAGAAAAAAGTGAGTTTTTTCTTAATGAGGGTTCTCAATCTCTTTGTGCCATGATCTTGAGAGAAGATCGTCGTTGTATTCCAACTTTTTCCGAAGTTTAGTAGATTCACAGAGTGCCTTTGCGCGGAGACGTAGCCTAGGTTTGGGTGAACTTCGATAACAAATTTTCTGGCGTATTCATCTGATTCTGCTCTTTTATTACTATATTCTGTCTGGTGAATTGTTTGCGAGCGTTATTTTTCTGGAATCGACGTGAGATTTCGTAACAAGCGCCATCTGATTTCAGGCCGAAGCGTCGCGATTCCGATGCAACGACAACGGCGCATGCCTAATCCACCACCCCTTTCACCACACGCAGCTGTCTTTGCCACTTGCATGTTATCGAAGAGGAGAGAGGAGAGTGGCATGCCTAATTCCCCAGGAGGCTCCACGTGGGATCACGCGATTCGTCGCCTCCCGAACTTTCCAGGTTTCGACAGCGACTCCTCGTTCGCTCTCCCCATTTTTATTTATATCTATCTCCAATTGGCCCTTTTTCCGACGTCGTGTGGCCATTTCTTTCCTTTCTTCTTTCTTTAATTTATATTGACAACGACCCAAACCAATGACGATAATGACATGGTTATGTAACGCGGTTTGTAAGTTTTTATTTTATTCATTACGGTCTCTAAAATTTTAATTTACTTAACGTGATTCCTGAATTTTTATTATGTGTTCAATTTAGTCCTTAAATTATATGAAAGTATGTAATATTGCCATTCAATTAATTCAAATTTGGGAATAATATCGAATGTTCACATATAATATATGGATTAAATTAAATATGTACCAAAAGTCTAGCTATCATATTAAACAATTTAAAATTTCAGATATCGTATCAAATAATAATAAATAAAAAAACTTGAGGTATCACATTATATATTGAGTCAAAGTTCATAAACAATTTGTATCAGTTTCTCCACCAATAAATATCTTCTCTTGAACTTTCCATATTTCAATAGCGACTCATTATTCGCTTTCCCCATTTTGATGTCTATCTCCAATTGGCTCATTTTTTAGCTTTTTTTTTTTTTTTATAAAAAAAAAATCATATTTACAAAGACCCAAACCCAATAGAGATTATGATATAATAGTCCTTGAATTTCGAGTTAACGTATAACACGTTTTCTAAATTTTTAATTAATTCAATATGATCTCTAAACTATTTAATTTAACCCCTAAATTATACGAAGATATTTAATGTCGTCTTTTCATTAATTTAAGCTTACATGCAACATCTAACATTCTCATATAGTTCAGGAACTAAATGAAAAATGTATCAAAATTTTAAAAATCATGTTGAACAATCTAAAAGTTCAACGACGGCGTTACATATTTGATGGACTGTATTGAATAAATTAAAAGTTCAAAAATACATTGTGTATCGAGTCTATGGCATGTTCCAATATAATAATATCTTATCTCTTGGACTTGAGCAAGTCCTTAAAAGGTTCAAGGGGAAGAAACAAACGGAAGATTCACATTGGGGTGGGAGACCCCGCAATGTCACTCTTATATTTTTTCTTTGTCGAGACGACAAAAATAGATAGAGAATTTGGAAGTTTTACAATGATGAAGATAAACATCACATCAGAGCTTGCTCTAGTTACAACCAAATATGTAAGTATAATAACCTCTCGCGTCTAGAATGAGTGAGAGTAAGTGAAAGACCCACTATAGGATTAGCAAGTCTTACGACATTGCTCACAGCCGCATGCTAACACTATATCTCGGAGAAATCGCCCACGTCATGTTTCAATCTAATAATATCTCCCCTCTCTCTCTCTCTCTCTGCACTTTTTTAATTTAATTATTTTTTATTAAAAAGTTGGAAAAAAGGAAGGTGGCGATTGGCTTCCTCAATCGATGAGAGATCTCAGTAGTGGGTGACGTGGCGGCTTCCTCATCGCTACCCAACTATCCAACCCCCTCTTTTGTTGGCCGCGCTTTTTCTTCCCTTTCCCTGTACACCCCCCTCACCCACCCTCCACGTCACCCGCCCTCCTATCCTGCTCCCCCGTGCGCACTGCGCACCCCCAAAGCTCGATCCCCGCCCGTCTCCGCGATCCGACGGCCCCCGTCGCCTCCTGATGTCGGCGCACGTTAGCCTCCCCCACCAGCCTTTTTTTTTTTTTTTTTTTCTGGTTAATTCAAGAAATGCACGCTTTTTCAGAGAAAGAGAAAAAGATATCAGCGCAGATAGTTCTCTCTCTCTCTCTCTCTCTCTCTCTCTCTCTCTCTCTCTCTCTCGTCTGTTCGTCGCTTGCCTCCTCTGTGAAAAGACCCAAAAGTCTCTCTCTCCCGGCTGCGCTAACTTGCGCCGCGGCCCCTCCGGCGATTATCGATCCGCCTCCGATCTCCGATCTCCGGGCGGCTCCGAGATTGAGCCGCCGCCTGAGTTTTTCTCTCTCTGTAGATTCGAGCTCGTTTCCGGCGACGCCGCGCTCGCGAACAGCTGTCGAGCTGGTTGGAGCTTAGCTGCTCGTCGGCGTTGCTATGGATTTTGCTTTTTGTCGCTACTTTTGGTTACTGATGTGTGTATGAACTGACAGCCGGCGTTGGATTTCGGCATGTTTGATGAGGGATTTTCCATGAGTAGATTTGTCGATGATGTTGTGTGAACGAGAGTGTCGAGGACTGTAACCCAAAGTTTAGTTTCGGTCGGGGCTATGCGGAGGAGAGTTTCCATGGAAGTCCTTTAGCATCGCCTGAGGTTTTTTTCGCCCTTTTCCTCTGTTGTCCCCCTGAGTGAAACGAGGAAGCGTTTTTCGGGTGAGCGCGCGAGAGAGCCTCTTAAGCTGCGTATGACAAAATTTTTGAAATAGAAATTGATTTCTGGTCATAAGTTAATTTCTTAATTTCTATTCCCCGAACAAGTTTCTGAGAAAAAAAACCCGTTTGATAACGACTCAAAATTTCTATTTTTGAAACAGAAATCCGTTTAATAACAGAATAAAATTTCTATTTCTAGGAATAGAAATTGATTAGATAACAATATAGGAAATCCTCAAATACAAAATAATAATCAAAATAATACTAAAACAACACAAAAAATTCTCAAATACAAAATAATAGTCGAAATAATATTAATACATTACAAAAGTTGAAAATACAATTTCATGGAATTTCCGGCATATTATTTTCCCTTGCCATTTTATTAGCAATTGTTTTCCTAAGCATATTTATTTGGTTTCCCTCCTCGGTCAATGTATCATTTGCAAGCTTATCATGCGTAGGTTCAGATAAGTACTGCGGAAGCATAAATATAGGTGCCATCAATGGCGCCTATACAACCTTGTCATTTTATCAAAAACTACTATTATACAAGATTATCAACAAAATAAAATTAATTGTGTAAAGGAATATATGAGAATTCTACCTTAAAGTAACGTTTATGGTTAGGAACCCAATCGAGGGAAGGTTGGTTTATTTTTATTCTCGAATTGAATCAATCTAGTTGCTCATCCCTAATTTTTTTATTGTTGCTCAATGAACCTTTAATGGCTCTTGCATAGCAAAGAGAGAGATTCTCTTGAATCTCTTGCCTACAAGAATTTTAAATCCGTAAAAAAATAAGGTTAAATTTTTAGGTACGTTTTTTATTTATCTATTACGTAAGAACTTTTTCTTCAACTGGCTATGCACGTGCCTTTTCTAGGAGGAAAGAGTCCCATTGTTTTTAAGTAAGCATTAAAGAACTTTGGTCGTTTTTGAAAATTGGGGACCCATTCGATTGCCTTTCATCCTAAAGAGGAAGTTACCAAAAAAAAATTGAAAAAAATGCAAAAAAAAAAAAAAAAAAACACAAGCAAAATAAGAAAAAGAAAATTAGCAATAATTTGTAAAGTTGTGGTTATGAGTAAATTAAGTTAGCAAGAAAGTGTAATGTTTTTTTTATATGGTTTGATTTCAGTTCTTGATTTCTATTTCAGAAACTGAGAAGTTAAAAATTTCAGCTTCTGATTTCTTCAATTTCTCTATTTCTAAAATAGAAATCTGTTTCAGAAATAGAGAAATCAAATTGCGTTACCAAACAGATTTCTGTTCCAAACCTGTTCCGGGGAACAGAGAAACAGAGAAATCGAGAAATATAAATTTTGTCATGCGCGCCCTTAGCTGGAGTTATGGATTGTTTGGAATTGAATATGAACAAAGAGATTGGCGATGGTGCCTCCGCCGACGGCGGCGGTGGCGTTGGGGGAAGTGTTGGGAAGAATGCTAATAAGAGTGGTGGTGGGGAAGGATTCATTGATAGAGCAAAGTGAGGATCTTGTTGTGCGAGAACGACACGAAGAGCTCGGAAGAGATCCTTACGCTTCTTTTGAAATGCTCTTACCACGGTATAACTGTTATTTTGTTATTTGTCATTTTTCACAGCACTTTTTCTTTTTCTTTTCGCATTAGCTTTGGTGCTCTTTTTAGGGCCGTAATTGTCGGTCACTTGATTGATTTGAAATGCTTGACATTTGCGATTGCTTGCTGTATGTTGAAGTTTTCTATCTCTTCACGGAGAAGTGGTTTGAGAGGCTGTGGTAACAAAGTATGTTGGAAATTCAGAGCTTGTTCATCCTCCATATTATGTACTGCTCAGGTGTGAGCTAATTTGAGGAGAATATTTGTCAAATATGAGGTGGAAATATGTCTAAATTGTGCTAGGAAGCATAGAGTAAAGCATCAAGTGTACCAAATTTGCCAAGTCTGGATGAACAAAGATAGAGACCACTCAGAAAGCTTAAATTTGGAGTGTGCTGCTTACGGAGAATGGAATGTTAGTGACGTCCATTCTTGTTGTCAAGGGATATGAGAGGAACTTCCAACTTGAGAATCTACAAGTGCGATGTCATAAAATTGATTTGTGTGAGAATGAAAAGCAATAGCGTATGGTCTTTTAAATGGCGAGAGTATATTTCTCCACTATTCGATGGACAAATGCTTGGTAACTGTTTAATTAGCTTGACTGTTGTCCAACCGATAAAGCTAGAGAACATTAATAGGAAGTGATCCTTCTGTTTGATACTGTATTGCTTAACTTCAACTGATATCTTCTTTGATTAAACTTCGTCTCATTTCCACTCCGTTGGACTTGGGATGGGGTGCCGACTGTAGTCTTGAAGGGGAAGAGATAATTGTCCCTCCCTCCCTCTCTCTCTATGTGTCTTTTAGTAGCGTAGTAATTTTTTTTTTTTTTGGGTTAATTCGACAAACGCACGCTTTTTCAGAGAGAGAAAAAGATATCAGCGGAGATAGTTTCTCTCTCTTGTCTGTTCGTCGCCTGCCTCTTCCTCTGCGAAAAACCCAAAACTCTCTCTCTCTCCCCGCCGACTTGCGCCGTGGCCCCTCCGGCAATCCGCCTCCGATCTCCAAACTCCGGGCGGCTCCAGGATTGAGCCGCTGACGCAATTCCGCCTTGGAGTTTTTCCACTCTCTGTAGATTCGAGCTTGTTTCCACTCCCTTGTCTCTACCGAGCCATCCAATCCCACCTACGCCGGGCCTCTCCATTTCCCTCCCCATTGTCCAACTCCCGGCCTCCACGTCACCCCCTCCTTCTATCTTGCCCCACCGGGCGCCTTGCGCACCCCCAAAATTTCCCCCTCCCCTCAATGTAATCACCACCCCACTCTGCTTGCCTGTCCTATCTCGTTAGATTTGGTTGAGAAAGATAATTAAAATTATAGGACTATCTTTTGGCGATAATTTTAAATAAATACAGTAATCACATCGACGGATGACGAGTTATACTATAATAACATGAACTGTGTAATGTTGATAAATTCTCGAAAGTACTATACAAGATTGTGATAATTTGAAATGTTGATTTTTGTTAATAAAATCACTTATGAAAAGGGAGGGAAATCCCCGAAAAGAATATAATTGTGTTTTCTCTCCTTGAGACAAAGATGCGATATTAGTTGAGTCCCAATTTAAACATCTAGAAAAAAATGCCTGTACAAAATATTCATATCTTTAGATAGAATGTCGTCGTATAGTGCATCTCAATGTAACGAATCACATCCATTAAGGCGTAGGTGATTCCACAACCACACAATAAGCTAAATGAATTTCCAATTAAGTTCAGGCCCTCACAGTCATTGTCGAATATTTAATTTCCATGAAGGACTTGATTAGTTTTATTTCATAGTGACTGAATTGGCATATATTTTTATTCATAACTTGGGTGAAACTACCGTAACTTATTTTATTGCTAATTTGCTAGTAATCGTTCTTTTATCATTTTATAATACTCATTTTATAATCTTCATATTTTTCTTCTCAAGAAGTGAATTACTGGTGTTGATGGGGAGCGAAAGCATGGGGTGCCTGGAAGAAGAAAAAAGTGCATCGCTCGATGTTAAGGCTGCAGTCAACTGCCCGAGCAGGTCTTCTCTTCCATTGTGGCGCCGCGGCGGCGGCGGCGACGGCGGCCACTATCGTGGTCCTTTTTCGATTAATTAGAACAAAAATGGAATTAGCTCAGTAAGCAATGACGTATGATAGCGTCGGCACGTTCGCAATTTGCAGCTCAACAAAGTGGACTTGAGGGGCACCCGTTTGAAAGTGGACCGAAATGTCTTTATTTCTTTTATGTTTTGTACCCTATCCCAAAATTAGAAAATAAGAAAAAGAACTGCATAATTTTAGGCTAGCAAATTGAATTATCCAACTCAACAATGCGAACCACTGGGATTCGCCCCAGTGGCCACCCTTCCAACATGGAAGGGGGAGGTGAGGGGTTCAAATCCTCACCTTTTCAGGGGGGATGGGGTGGGGACGCGTAAGTTTTAGGAGTGGGTTTCGACTCCCACGCCCTGCAAGAGGCAGGGCAAAAATCTGAGAGTGAGTGTAGAGTAGGAATAGAGTAGGACCGACCAAAACAAAAACATAAAAAACTCAACAATGCGAGTGATAATTATGTATTAAATAGGCCACCGATAGGTTTGCTTCTTTTATTGTTAGAGGATTAAATTGCACCATGTTTTATTAGGAGGGTAACAATATAATTTTCAGATTCAGCCCATACATCTACCCAAAAAAAAAGGAGAGAGAGAAAAAAAAACATCACGTTTCAAAAAAAGATCATATTTAATTTTCCATATCGATTCTCTCATTATCATCATTTTCTCTGTTTTCTTTTTTCTTCTTCTCCTATAATTATTTGAATTTCTTGCGTTGGTTTTCAATTTACCTCTACCAAACATCTTTATTTATTTAGACACATAGACTCATGGCCAATAGGAGAAAACAAATGAATCCAAAATGCCAGTCCACCCATTATGCATCCAGGCATGCAAGAAAACCAAAATGCCCCTTACGGATTGCAAGGTCAACATAGCACACTAGACAGGGAAATTCACATTTAGTGCTGTGCAAAAAAGGTGATCGAATACAAAGAAACAATTATAGAAGAAGAAAATATATGCAAATGGATCAAATTTATGTGATTCGGTTCAAATAACCTATATATCCATGAGATGAGCAATGGTAGATTCCGTTATGGATCAAGCGATACGTTAGAGATTACAAATTCATACTCAAGTAGAACTCGACATTTTTTAACAGATTACAATCCTCTATATGTAGTGGGTATTGTAAAGTCATCTCTTAAAAGTTTAACATCTTGGCACATGGACTAGTGCACGGTCTTGATTGATTACCCATTTTCTTTATTTCCTTTTTTCTCTCTTTCCATTTCCCCCTCTCTCTCTCTCTCTCTCTCTCTCTCTCTCTCTCTCTCTCTCTCGAGAAAATTTCAAAATGAGAGTCTAAAGTGCCATTATTTTCTCAAAAGACCTAAAATGGACATTATTTTAAAGAAGGGTTTGAAGTGACCATAGTTTCAAAGAATGGCCTGAGTAGTTATAGCTATTTCAAACAAAGGCTTGACCTTGTTGGCTCGTCGGCCAGCAAAAAATTCCATCGATTAGGGAAATTTTTGCCCAAATACAGTTTAAATTTAGATTAAATTAGTTTTCAAATTTAATTTTTTTTTTTAAAAAAAAAAGCAAAAACAGAGGCTAGTGGACGCCGCCCCATTGCCAGCAAGCGGCAATGATGGCCGACGAGATCACCAATGTCTAGGTGAGCGCTGGCAACCCTCACCAACCAGAGGTGAGGGACAGCATGATGCTGAGATCGAGCCATTGCTCAGTATTGGAACCTTTGTGGATGCTTGCTTCTCTTTAGATCAATCTGACTATCAACAGGATGCTAGCATTCGGCTAGTGGCAAAGAAGTTGTTCATTTACTCGAACTGATCTACACCGATAGATGAATGTTTTATTGATAAGGAGGGGTTTGATTGCTTCACATATTGTACATATCAGACTAACCACTGAATCTATTTCTGTCATTTGACTAATTCTTTTAAGATTGTCAGATTTTAGGACAATGTTGCAACATCCGATTGAATTCAAATGAAATGTTTGTATAGTTCTTTGACTGGACATTAGGGACATTTTCCCCTAAGATCACTGGATTGACATCAGAGACAGCATCTTGGTGTAGAATGTAGAGGCCCTTAACATCTTTCTATTTCCTTTCTTTAAGCTCTCCGACATGGTCCAGCTTCACGCAAGAGCGGTTAAAAGTTCGAAACAATCATCCTCTTAGTCGGGTTGATTAATTTGGTACTGTGCAAAGATCGAAGGGGGATCAAAGTGCAATATGCCTCTGAATTTGTCGCCGGTCATGTGCATATATGAATATGATACACTTGGAACTCGCACTTTTCAATCCGGTTTTCATTTTCAAGAGCATTTTCCAGGTTGTACCGGCAGCTCACTTGATTCTAGACACATTAGAGTACATCCAATTTTGAGCCAAAGTGTTGTACTTCTAATGAATTAATAGGAGGGGTTGAGCACCGAGCATGGTTGAGGTCTGGTTTTGGAGAGAAACGGTTCACTTCCTGGTACTGTGAACTTTAATTAGCTTTGTAGTAGTTCCTTAATTGAATAAGTTTTGAAGCTTGTTTTAGATTTTAAAAAACAAAACAAAACAATAATATAATCACTTGACCAGTATATGCTTTTGTGGAGCTTTTTTTTTTCTTTTTAATATTAGATTTTGATTTTTTACTCAACAAAAATAGATTGGTTCCCAAATTCAAATTTTTAAAATCATCCAAACTGATGCATCGATAAACCGATGATTCTTGATTAATAAAACGTGCAATCGCTAATTTAGTGAATACTTCTATCTTGGTGCTTGACTAGGTACGTTGAGCTAGTAGTGCTCCATAGATACATCTATATCTATCTATATCTATCCTATCGTAATATCTATATGTAATGATAGAATTCTCAAACTTCCTATTTTCCAACGCCGACTCATTTGTTCAACTTCTCATTACATCGTTTCCCATTTGCCCATTTGCCACATTATGTTGCTAATTTCTTTATGATTGACAATGACCCAAACCAATAACATTTCCCTTTTTAGTATAATTAGTTCATTTAATAATAAAAGAAAAGGGGAAAAAAGAGGAAGAGAATCAGAAGGGGTGGTGGTGGTAGTTGGTCCCCTCAACGAGAGATCTCAGCAGCAGGTGACGTGGCCGCTTCCTCATCTCTACTCGCTTTTTCCTTCTCTCGGTGTCCATCCCCGTCCTCCACGTCCCCCCTTCTATCTTGCTCCACCTCCGAATCACCCCCTTCGGGTGCAGCATTTTAACGAGCTCTCAGCCTCTAAAACTCTTTCAAAAAATATCAAACCGTTTGACAACTATTTTAAAATAAGTTTTAAGTGAAAATCAGTGTTGAAAAGGCCAGTATTGAAAAGACTAAAAGCCCAATATTAGTTGAGCTTTCAGCATTTGACTAAATAATGAAATTCATTTTTTCTCAAAACTACTCTCACCCATTTTTCAAATTTCCAATTTTTCCCTTGCTATTACTTTTTCAAATGCTAAAAAAAATGCTAAAAAAGCAAATATATATAATTAAAAAAAAAAAAGACCAACCCTTCGCCGGTTCAGCGAAGCGCTACAATTGCCGATGAGCCAGCGGCCGTTGGTTGAGTCACCCGAGATCATGCTACCTTCGATGGCCCTCACGCGTCGAACCCAGGTAGTGCGTGACCCAAACGACTGTTGCTTGGGTCTCACAGCCTCAAGCGGCCCTCGCTTGGTTCCCAAGAGGGTTGTGCGACAGCAGCCATCGTTCACCATCACTTGCTTAATAAAATTGGACATTATAAGGACACAAATAATGTTAAAACTTTTAAAGCAAATATTTAAATATCATTTAAAAAAATAAATCACTTAAGTTACATAATTTTTTTTTTTTTTTTACCGAGAATTCCTATGTGACATTGATTCCTAGCAAATCACATTGGTGATTTAATATTAAATTAATGCCACAATGGATTTTTGAGTAAGGAATATCATCGATGTAATTTTAGGAATTTGTTTTTTAGAAGTTATGCCACCAATTTTGAAGTAAACATGCTAATCTCTAAATTTCGCAATTTTATTATAATTTAAACAAGCACACCGACCAAAAGAAAAGGATTTAAACAATGTAAGGATGGATCTTGCGCACATCCATTAAGAGGTCAAGATAGTTTGGGGTTTCTTGTGTGTGACTTTTGGATCAATACGTGATCAATGGTTCAATGGAAGTCATGGTCTTTATGACACTTTTACTTGGTGATGTTTGGCTCTAAAAATTTCTAACCCATTGTAAGGGAAAGGTCATAGACCAATTTTTCAGTCTTTTCTTCTTTTGACTAACAAGCCTTCAACTTTTTTTTTCTTGGAAATGACAAGCCTACAACTTATAAAGAGAGATTCTTATAATTCCAATCGGAGGACGTGTAACACGGGCGCATCCCAAACAATAGTGACCCTAGTGGCATCAATTCTCAAAGCACAAATTGCACTCACCCTTTCATCATGTACTCATAAACCAAGAACACCCCATGCTTGTGTAAGTAGAAATCATGGAGCTTAATTATTATTTTTTTATTGAACACCCCGCCGCCTTGGTCTTTTTAAAATATATATATGATTTTTTTTAGCATTTTTGTCAAAATTTATATTTAAAAAGTTGCATATATATATTTTTTTCAATTCTAAACAAATAAAAATTAAAAAAACTAATATTACTCACCTAAAGGGTTGTTCCAATGTATTTTCTATCAACTAACATTTCTCTCAAGGTTATTTCTTAAAACATAATTTACCAAACGGCCTTTACATTTATTCAACGTTTTTATACTAAATTGTTTTGCATTTTCCCAATGGGCTTTTAAAATGCTGAACCAAACATACCCTAAACATCACAAGGTTGTATGAAGCGAGAAAATATTGGGTAGGCTTAGTGGTCCAAGTCAGCAAACTCACCAGCCACTTGCTAATCGCCACATGTTTTGCACGAGCCCACTTGTCAGGAGAGGCAAAGTTCTCTTGCCTCTTCTCTCTCCTTAGCATCTCCCTTACTCTCTCTCTCTCTCTCTCTCTCTCAACATCACAAGGTTGTATGAAGAGATAAAATATTGGGTAGGCCCAGCGCTCCAAGCTAACAAATGCCCCAACTTCTTGTTGATCGCCACATATTCTGTGCAGGCCCACTTGTCAAGAGAGGCAAAGTCGTCTTGCCTCTCCTCTCTCCTCAGTGTCTTTGTTACTCTCTCTCTAAACATCACAAGGATGTATGAAGCGAGAAAATATTAGGTAGGCCTAGGGCCTATTATCAAGAATAAAAAAAAAAAATTGATTCTTGTTCCCCGGAACAATTCTAGAATCAAGCTCATATTTTCTCTTTTTATTTTCTTCTTTCTTCTTCTTCCCTTTTCTTCTTCTTCATCTACCGCCGTCCGCCGCAGTTGTCATTCGCCGCTCACTGTCGCCGGTCACCGGCAACTGGTTTGGTGAGCTCACTGGAGGCTCCCCAGGCCAAGGCAAGATTTGACGAGCTCGCCAAAGGCAAGCCCAGCCACTAGTGAGGCTCGACCAGCCCCGCCAAGGCTTGGTCGAGCTCACCCAGCCGTCGGCGGGGCTCAACCTCGCCGGCCACCACGAGGTCAGCCTTGCCGAGCCATGGCTCACTCGACGAGGGCCAACGAAAATCCCCATTTTTGTTCCTTTGTGTGTTTTCACGCTGCTGATTTCCTTCATTCACACACGCAGGAATTCTATGTGGAAAGTGGCCTCAGGTCGACCATTTCGATTAGCCAGAAGGAGGAGCGAAAAAAGACCTCCATAAGAATTCCCATTTAAATTCACTGCAAAAAATTTAGGATTGAGTTGTGTAACGAGTGGTTCACAAAAATTCCCAATCAGATCCGCAATTTTAGATGCGAACGAATGCAATACGGATAGAGAATGTGGGATTATGAATGTATTTTTATTAGTGATCAAATTATTGGTGAATCTAATTGTTAAATTTCATGAAAATGCGTATGAGATATTTGGATGAAAATTTATGTGTCGATAGTAATTAATCTTACATATTATTAAGTAATTGTTTTGCTTTAAATCATCCCTTGGTTGAATTTCTTTTTCTTTTTGGTCTAAAGATCCAAACTGCATATGAAATTGGTCTCGTGAATTAATTAGTATAGGTGAAATTCTAAAGCTGACTCAAGATTTATGCAAAGTAAATAAGCTGCAGTACTCACCAAGATTTGATTTTCCTAATTAACACGATGCAACCCATTTCTAGAGGCAAAAAAGAGCAATGCTATACATAAGAGAACTTGACATTTATGTATATTAAGACGGATGGAGTGTGGCAAGGAAAATAGTGTGGTGGCCTTCTTAGATAATTTTTGTTTTTAATTTTTCATCTTCCCTGGAAGTCTAGAGAATTTGGTAATTAAATGAACATAGTTTAAGGTTCCATAATAAATTTTCACCTCGTTTGGTGCACTGATTTTTAAAAGATTTATATACTTAGTACTATTTTAGGTAGGACAAAGAAAGATAAGTGGGCTCAAAAGTTTGTTGGGTGCACATTCGTATAAGTTTCCTCGATGTTGAAGCCGAAATTCGCTCAAAGGTGAACGCGTTTTCTTGAGTAACCCCGTCCGCTCCTTTTGATAACAACGACTTTGGAGACAATTACCCGAAAAAACGATAAAGAGAGAGGAAAGGGGTCTAATCGTGGCTTCCAAAACAGGCCACTTGAACTCTCAAAAAAAAAAAAAAAAAAAAAAATCTGACCAAAAAAATATCTAAAAAAAAAAAAGTGAAAGTTATGCGAGGTGGAGGGACATCCATATAAATAGACAAATTGTTCTTTATTTTGGTAATAGATTATTGTTTATAAATGAAAAAGAAAAAAAGATATAAATAGTGAAAGCATGAGGCAGCAATATATAGGCCACCTGTCAACTCCCCATCATTATATTAAATTAAAATTTTATTAGATCTATTATCGAAATAGAGAATAGTTTGCAAAATCATGATTAAGAGTTGACAAATGGAAAAATTCACTTACAAAAAATACTCTAAATATATACGCCACTCATTCAATGTAAATGTGTATTGAGGTTTTAACATTGATTATATGTCTAATAATAATCCATAAAATTACTAGGTTATTTGGCTAACGATTTTTCTATATTTAGTTTAATATGTTGAAATAGTAAGACCAAGTAGATAATATATTTGGATGTTCCTAATTTTTACCCATGGGGGTTAATTAGAATTGCCAACTATTTAATAAAATATTGATAATATATTATTTCGTAGTATCTAGGGAGGAAAAATAGATAGAAAAGTCAAAGTCATTCGAGGGTGGAGTAAAAGCAATTTAATCATTAAAGAGAGGAAAAATCATTTTTATCTATTATAGTAATAGGTTATAGTGTGGAATGAAAACGAAAAAAATATAAATAACTAAAAAAAAAAAAGAGTAAAAGAATGCGATGATACCTATCTAATATGCTGTTGCTCCAAGATTAGGCCTCATCACTATCACCAACTTCCTGTAAATCAAGAAAAATAATGGCACTATTGCACAAACCTAGCCTATGGTTGAGAACAGTGCCATAAGGCATGCTACTTCTACAGTGAGTTTTTCACTCACCTTTATTTATCTCAGACGTGGGTGGCTACTATACCAACCTACCTAATAGTAGCCAGTGCAAACAAACTTGCTTTGACATTGAGTCTACCTTATCCACTGTGAAGCCCCATAATTCTTTGTTTATCTTTGTCTTTTCGATAGAAAGGGAATACGGAAGACAGCGTGGGATCTCCCACCCCTGGACGGATCTCCTACTTGTTTTCTCCTTGAGCCTTTTAAGAACCTGCTTAGGTCCATATCACCAACTTCCTATGAATCAAGAAAAATAATCGTGGTTTGCGAATGTAAATGATGATGATCCAAGAGTTGTGACTTTCGAGAGAAGAATCGACGTTGATTGTTGCGATTATGCTCATCAGGGTAGGAGGAACAGTCTTTCCCTTGATGGTTCTGTCTTTGCCGAAATAATTTTGCATCTTGTGTCTATGAAATGCAAATAGTTGATGAATCCTGTAAAAAATATCTCATCGTCCAAACCAAAAGAAAAAAAAAATAAAAAAACCTCACGCTGTTCATTTTACAAAATTTCAATGGGCCATATATCTATATAATTTCCCTTCCCTTATTTGTTCGATTAGGTAGGAGTCTCTCATGTGCGCGATACTTAGTTACTGCATGGGTATATTGATATATTAAATGATGCAAAAGACTCCAATTGACTTTAGTAAGTGAACCGGATTTGACATTTCCACGTCAACTGGCACGCAAAATATCGATATAATTAGTATCATCTTGAGGGCAGAAATTGTAATTGGCTCAAAGGTGAATGCCTCTTCGTGAGTAACAATTAACGTATACTCTTGATGCAACTCTGAATCTACGCTAACGTGTGAGGGCTGCTTGAAATTCCGCTTCCAAGGTTTGTTCTCTTACTTAGATAACAGGTCATTTATTTTTCTTTTTTTTTTTCGATAGTATAATTTAATTTCCCATCATTAATTTCCTCTATCTAGATCTAGTGTATCTCTCTACCTGTGCTTTTGTTCCAAGTGGAATAATGCGATTAAATCTATCTGGTTAACTATTAACATAAATTAAGCTTTGTTTTCCTTTCTCTTTTCATAAATATTTATAGATAGAGTTCTTATTGTTTATTTTTATCAATAATTTATTTTCATAATTAATAATTCAAATATTTTGTAACAAAATGATTTAAATTATTTTTTTAAATGCCATTTGTTCATGCATACATTACGCATACTCAGGTGATAAATAAAAAGGAATAGATCCTCCTCGGAGAAAAGAAACCTTTGTAGAGAGCATGGTATCATTCTCTAGAATTAATTATTTTCTCTTGAAAGTACTTCGCAATTTCCAAGCCATCTTTGAGTTAGATTGGATTTCTCTTGTCTCCAAAAACATCAAACTTTCCATATCATTTCACTAACTTCGTGGGTTCTTGAATATCAATCTTTCGGTTGACTTTCTCATTGCTGAACTAATTTAATAGGTGTGGATGTTATTATTTGCTCAGAAGTAATGCTCTGCTGCCTTAAGAACACATATACTATATGATGGCGTGCACTCTCATTACCTTAAGAACATGTGTTAGACTATCATACTATCTAATAGTCTAGAATGCAAAAGTCACAATATAGCCATATGTAGTATGGTCATTAGCAATTTTTACATGAAATGTAGAATAAACATGCTTTCTTTTTCTTTTTCTTTTTTTATTAATCTTTTTATGAATAAAGTGATTCTTTTTTTTTGGTAACCCAGGAAACCCCGCACGGTCGGTGAGGTAAACCACTGAAGGCGACACATGTTAGCCACCACACACGTGCCACTGGGTAAGTCGCCAAGAGACTCAAAGCTAAGCGTTGCAGGAACTTTGAACACTAGACCTTCTCGATGAAAGTCTAGCGTCTACCCAGCTGAGCTACCGCGGCGGGTGGTAATAAAGTGATTCCTTTTGTCTTATGCATACTGAAATTAAGATATGAATAATATAAAGTGCAACTGAGAAAGAAACTCCATTAAATTTTGCAAAGTCGGAGAAACCGCTCAGACCGAGCACTAGCTCTATGCAGACATAACGCTAAATCTTTGCTTAAAAGTTACATAATTTGTTTTCTTTTCTGACCCAATAGGCCACTAGCTCTACACGTGACGACCGGGGTGTGACCGTGTGAATGCTTGACTAAAAGCCTCCTCCCTTCGGCCCGGATTTCCTGCTTTTTATGTTCTTATTACTTTTTACTCTAAATCTTTGCTCAAGATATGGTCATTGTAAGCGGGTGCTGGATTTTCTCCGCCGTGTCCACTTTTGACCTCCTTTTTTGCCCCAGAATTCCCCGATTTCCGTCTTTTGCCTTCGCTAATTTCCTTCATTCACGCGTAGGAATGCCGTGTGGAAAGTGGCCTCAAGTCGACCATTGCGATCCCCCGGAGGGAGCAGTAACTCGTAAGGACTTAGAATTCCCGTTTAAATTCACCGCAGAAAATTCAGAGTCGGGTTGGGTCGTGTAACTGGGCGGTTCACAAGAATTCGCAGGGTCTGCAATTTTAAATGCGAAAGAGTGCCATAGAGATCGAAAATGGAGGATTACAAATATACTTTTATTAGGGGTCAAATTATCTGTGAATATGATAGCTGAATTTCATGAAAATGCATATACGACTTTTGGGTAAAGATTTAGGTGTCAACGGTAATTTTCCTTAAAAGTTGGTAAGTTACTATTTCTCTTTAAATCATCTCTTTGTTGAATTTCTTTCTTTTCAGTCTAATGATGCAGACTGCGTATGAAATTGGTCTCATGAATTAATTAGTGTAGGTAAAATTCTAAAATTGAGTCAAGACTTATGCAAAGTAAATAAGGAGCATTACTTCTGAGAGGTTTTCCTTGCAATTCATTTCTAGAAGCAAAAAGAGAATTACTATACATAAGAAAACTGAACACACACACACACATATATATAAAGATGGAGTAATTTAGGTGTCCACAGTATTTTTTTTTTTTTTGACTCTCAGTGTTTCCTTTAGTTTTTTTCTCTTCATTTTTCAACCGCATCCTCACCATAATGCGTCTTTTCTCTTTTGTCCCCTGGCCCTCCCCTTTTCTTTCGCACAACTCTCTCTTCTTTTCTTGCTTTCTTTTTCTTTTTTGGTCTCTGCCCCAAACCCTTAAAGGAGACCACTGATTGGTGTTTAGTTTTCCAAAGTGTAGCATTATTGAGCACCATCATCGACCTATCAAGTTCGCTAAACTCAGTCATCAATGGACTGACCTTTCTCGTTTGAACAGGGGCTGCACCAACGTGGCAGGAAAATGAAAAAGAAAAACTCATGCAAAAACTCATTGATTTTCTAAGACTTGATCATAAGTAAGTATTACTAAAAAGAAACTTCAATACCGCTGTTCTAAGAATGGAAGCACTCTCAACAAGGAAACCTGAGTGATCGAATTCAGTAACATGATGGAATCATCTTAATGATGTTAGTTCAATAGTTACTCTCTAAGGCAATCACGATAACGACACAATAACTCTGAACGCCATAATGAGATGTCTCGATATAGTAGAGGAATTTGATTTTGATGTGCTTATTACAAATGGGCAGCAGCGCGACCACAATACTGGCGGTGACTTTGATAGTAATGACGCATGTATGAGGCCTATATGTTATTCGATTTTTTTTTTTTCTATTTGTTTTTGTTCACGTTTTCTTTCTCACACTACTCTAATATGAATTAATCTTAATATGAATCCAACAATACAAGTCTCCATATCGTTTTTGAATTCATCAAATGAGACTTTTTCTCTAATTTTTTTTTTACTAATTCAATTAGATTACTTTTTATATTATCACTAAAATTTTATTACATAATTTAACTTATTGTTATATCATCCATATAAAAATCAAAATATAATCTAACTAGATAGAATAAATAAAATCGAACTAAATCAAAATGCTCATTAGAATATAGAATAATCACATTAGAGTCTCACTCGACATTGCAGAAAACAGAAATTTTAATAATTTTTAACTATTAACTAAAATATGTAATGTGTTTCTAGTTAGTATCTCGATTTGTTTTCTTTTCTCACCCACCAGCTCTATACGTAATGACCGAGTTGTGACCGTGTGAATGCTTGACTAAAGCCTCCCTTCAGCCGGGTTTTTTCCTGCTTTTTATGTCCTTACTTTTTACACTAACGGCCTGTTTGTTAAAATTTGTTTCTGTTCCCTGGAACAACTATTTTTATTCTTTTGTTCTGGGGAACGAAAAAGGAATAGAATTCTGTTTAGTAAAATTTTTGTTTCTTGTTCCCGGGAATAGATTTGGAACAAAAACAAGAAGTAGAAAAAAGTAGCTTATTGTTCCCGATAACAATTTCTAGAATCTTTTTTTTTTTCTCTCTTCTCTCTTCTTCTCTTTCTTTTCTTCTTCTTCTTCTTCTTCTTCTTCCTTTTGGGCGATCGCCGGCCTTGGCCATGGTCGGTGTCGGCAACCTCGCTGGAGCGTCGCCAACCCCCGGAGGCACTAAGCCACAACGAGGCTCATTGGCCCGAGCCTCGTGCGCTATGGCCGCATGAGGCTTGACCTCGCCTAGCCAAGGCAAGGTTGACCTTGCCTAGCCAAGGCAAGGTTGACCTCGCCCAAGTCTAGCGAGGCCGAGCCTCGCGTGGCCACGGCGAGGCTTGGCCTCCCCAGTCAGCGTGAGGTTGGGCCTCGCCAGGCTGGGCTAAGGTCAAGGCTCACCTGGCCACCGGTGAGGCTTGGCCTCGCCCAAATTTGGTGAGCCCGAGGCTCATCAGATCTCGCCCAGCTGATTGCCGGCCAAAGAGAAAAAGAAAAAGGAAAAAAAAAAGAAAATATAATAAAAGAATTAAAAAATTAAAATATATACTAAATCGAGTCTCCTTCAAATCCATGGTGTCCCTTATCTTTAATGATCTATATTCAATTTATTGTGTGGGTGTGTGTATATGCTCACATCATAATTTCTCATGACCCACGTAAGACCGTAAGTTTATTTAATAGTCGCCATGAGCAAATATTTCATGAACTTAATACATATACTAAATCAAATTTGAACCTTCAGATCTATTGCGTCCATTATCTTTAATGGTCCAAATTCAATTTAGCGTGTATATATCTTATGACCCATGGAAGACTATAAATTCATTTAATAGCGGATAGGGTTGTTAGAAGGATAGACTAGAGAAGAATGCCCTGTTCAATATCAAGTCCACCTTAAACAACCCGAATAAGTTTGCTTAAAAAGACTTTAACACTAGTAAGACATCCGTTGTGCACGAGCTTAAAATTATATTTTTTACATCATTTTAAATACCGATGGGTCATTGATTTTGCATTCATTGATACTTCAAATTAATTATAATATTGATATTGTCTCAATTGCTCCATCAAATCGATTGAAATGGTCATATTCGTCCTTCAACGAACCCAAACAATTACTCATTTATTCGACATTTCTTGATAGAACGACCCACGTCCTAAAAATTAGTAGCATCAAATCTTGGTAATTTATCTCATCTACTATTATTATTATTATTATTTTAATTTTTTTAAGAGAGATTTTTCTTTCATAACTTGGGGTGAAATCATGTAACTTATTTTCTGCTGAATTGCTCAAAATCGTTCTTTTATCATTTTATGCAACTCATTATATAGTCTTCATCTTTCTCTTCTCTAGAAGTTCTGGGTCAAGTCAATGGCCGTCATCCGCAAATTAGGTGGGATTGGCCCCAGCAGACTTGACTTGCCAAGAGTCCAGCCGTGTTAATTGCTCAAAATGGGAAGACTTTTATTAGGGGTCAAACTATCTCCGAATATGATAGCTGAATTTCATGAAAACGTAGATACAATTTTTGGGTAAAGATTTAGGTGTCAACAGTAATTTTCCTTAAAAGTTGGTAAGTTACTATTTCTCTTTAAATCTTCTCTTTGTTGAATTTCTTTCTTTTCAGTCTAATGATGCAGACTGCATATGAAATTGGTCTCATGAATTAATTAGTGTAGGTAAAATTCTAAAATTGAGTCAAGGCTTATGCAAAGAAAATAACGAGCATTACTTCCGAGAGGTTTTCCTTGCAATTCATTTCTAGAAGCAAAAAAGAGAATTACTATATATAAGAAAACTGAACATTTATATATATATATATATATATATATATATATATATTAAGATGGTGGAGTAATTTAGGTGTTCACAGTAACTTTTCTTAATTTTTTTTTTTTTTTTTTGATTCTCAACTACTTTGGATTCTCTCTTCGTTTTCGTTTCCTTTAGTTTTTTCTCTTCATTTTTCAACCGCATCCTCACCATAATGCGTCTTTTCTCTTGTATCCCGTGGCTTTCCCCTTTTCTTTCGCACAACTCTCTCTTTTTTTTTAATCTCTGCCCCAAACCCTTAAAGGAGACCACTAATTGGTGTTTAGTTTTCGAAAGTGTAGCATTATTGAGCACCATCATCGACCTATCAAGTTCGCTAAACTCAGTCACGTCGACAGACTCCCAAAACTACTATGTAAAGCAGTAATCATTGGGAAGGTTGGTTTTTGCCGATGAATCACTGTGAAAGGGAGGTAAAAAAATAAGGAGAGAATGCAATAGTGTTTTGCGGGCTTTGCCATTTGTCTATCTCCTTAAGCCAAAGAGATAACACTAGTTGAATCCAGAGAAATACCCATACCAAATGTTCAAATCTTTTCTAGCCAAAAAACCATATAAACCATAGGCCATGAGCAAATATTTCATTAACTTAATATATATACTAAATCGAGTCTCCTTCAAATCCATGGTGTCCCTTATCTTTAATGATCCAGATTCAATTTACTGTGTGGGTGTGTGTATATGCTCACATCATAATTTCTCATGACCCACGTAAGACCGTAAGTTTATTTAATAGTCGCCATGAGCAAATATTTCATGAACTTAAATCGAATTTGAACCTTCAGATCCATGGGGTCCATTATCTTTAATGGTCCAGATTCAATTTAGCGTGTATATATCTTATGACCCTCAGGAGACTGTAAGTTCATTTAATAGCCGATAAGGTTGTTAGAAGGATAGACTAGAGAAGAATGCCCTGTTCAATATCAAGTCCGCCTTAAACAACCCGAATAAGTTTGCTTAAAAAGATTTTAACACTAGTACGACATCTGCTTTGCACAAGCTTAAAATTATATCTTTTACATTATTTTAAATACCGATAGTTAATTGATTTTGCATTCATTGATACTTCAAATTAATTATAATATTGATATTGTCTCAATTGCTCCATCAAATCGATTGAAATGGTCCTATTCGTCCTTCAACGAACCCAAACAATTACTCATTTATTTGACATTTCTTGATAGAATGACCTATGTCCTAAAAATTAGTAGCATCAAATCTTGGTAATTTATCTCATCTATTTTTTTTTTTCTGGTGAAGGGAGATTTTTCTTTCATAACTTGGGGTGAAATCATGTAACTTATTTTCTGCTGAATTGCTCAAAATCGTTCTTTTATCATTTTATGCAACTCATTTTATAGTCTTCATCTTTCTCTTCTCTAGAAGTTCTGGGTCAAGTCAATGGCCGTCATCCGCAAATTAGGTGGGATTGGCCCCAGCAGACTTGACTTGCCAAGAGTCCGGCCGTGTTAATTGCTCAAAATGGGAAGACTTTTATTAGGGGTCAAACTATCTCCGAATATGATAGCTGAATTTCATGAAAACGTAGATACAATTTTTGGGTAAAGATTTAGGTGTCAACAGTAATTTTCCTTAAAAGTTGGTAAGTTACTATTTCTCTTTAAATCTTTTCTTTGTTGAATTTCTTTCTTTTCAGTCTAATGATGCAGACTGCATATGAAATTGGTCTCATGAATTAATTAGTGTAGGTAAAATTCTAAAATTGAGTCAAGGCTTATGCAAAGAAAATAACGAGCATTACTTCCGAGAGGTTTTCCTTGCAATTCATTTCTAGAAGCAAAAAAGAGAATTACTATATATAAGAAAACTGAACATTTTATATATATATATATATATATATATATATATATATATATATTAAGATGGTGGAGTAATTTAGGTGTTCACAGTAACTTTTCTTAATTTTTTTTTTTTTTTTTTTTGATTCTCAACTACTTTGGATTCTCTCTTCGTTTTCGTTTCCTTTAGTTTTTTCTCTTCATTTTTCAACCGCATCCTCACCATAATGCGTCTTTTCTCTTGTATCCCGTGGCTTTCCCCTTTTCTTTCGCACAACTCTCTCTTTTTTTTAATCTCTGCCCCAAACCCTTAAAGGAGACCACTAATTGGTGTTTAGTTTTCGAAAGTGTAGCATTATTGAGCACCATCATCGACCTATCACGTTCGCTAAACTCAGTCACGTCGACAGACTCCCAAAACTACTATGTAAAGCAGTAATCATTGGGAAGGTTGGTTTTTGCCGATGAATCACTGTGAAAGGGAGGTAAAAAAATAAGGAGAGAATGCAATAGTGTTTTGCGGGCTTTGCCATTTGTCTATCTCCTTAAGCCAAAGAGATAACACTAGTTGAATCCAGAGAAATACCCATACCAAATGTTCAAATCTTTTCTAGCCAAAAAACCATATAAACCATAGGCCATGAGCAAATATTTCATTAACTTAATATATATACTAAATCGAGTCTCCTTCAAATCCATGGTGTCCCTTATCTTTAATGATCCAGATTCAATTTACTGTGTGGGTGTGTGTATATGCTCACATCATAATTTCTCATGACCCACGTAAGACCGTAAGTTTATTTAATAGTCGCCATGAGCAAATATTTCATGAACTTAAATCGAATTTGAACCTTCAGATCCATGGGGTCCATTATCTTTAATGGTCCAGATTCAATTTAGCGTGTATATATCTTATGACCCTCAGGAGACTGTAAGTTCATTTAATAGCCGATAAGGTTGTTAGAAGGATAGACTAGAGAAGAATGCCCTGTTCAATATCAAGTCCGCCTTAAACAACCCGAATAAGTTTGCTTAAAAAGATTTTAACACTAGTACGACATCTGCTTTGCACAAGCTTAAAATTATATTTTTTACATCATTTTAAATACCGATAGTTAATTGATTTTGCATTCATTGATAGTTCAAATTAATTATAATATTGATATTGTCTCAATTGCTCCATCAAATCGATTGAAATGGTCATATTTGTCCTTCAATGAACCCAAACAATTACTCATTTATTTGACATTTCTTGATAAAACAACCCATGTCCTAAAAATTAATAGCATCAAATCTTGGTAATTTATCTCATCTTTTTTTTTTTTTTTTTTTTTTTTTTTTGGTGAAGGGAGATTTTTCTTTCATAACTTAGGGTAAAATCATGTAACTTATTTTCTGCTGAATTGCTCAAAATCGTTCTTTTATCATTTTATGCAACTCATTTTATAGTCTTCATCTTTCTCTTCTCTAGAAGTTCTGGGTCAAGTCAACGGCCATCATCCACAAGCTAGGTGGGATTGGCCCCAGCAGACTTGACTTGCCAAGAGTCCGGCCGTGTTAATTGCTCAAAATGGGAAGACTTTTATTAGGGGTCAAACTATCTCCGAATATGATAGCTGAATTTCATGAAAACGTAGATACAATTTTTGGGTAAAGATTTAGGTGTCAACAGTAATTTTCCTTAAAAGTTGGTAAGTTACTATTTCTCTTTAAATCTTCTCTTTGTTGAATTTCTTTCTTTTCAGTCTAATGATGCAGACTGCATATGAAATTGGTCTCATGAATTAATTAGTGTAGGTAAAATTCTAAAATTGAGTCAAGGCTTATGCAAAGAAAATAACGAGCATTACTTCCGAGAGGTTTTCCTTGCAATTCATTTCTAGAAGCAAAAAAGAGAATTACTATATATATATAAGAAAATTACTATATATAAGAAAACTGAACATTATATATATATATATATATATATTAAGATGGTGGAGTAATTTAGGTGTTCACAGTAACTTTTCTTATTTTTTTTTTTTTTTTGATTCTCAACTACTTTGGATTCTCTCTTCGTTTTCGTTTCCTTTAGTTTTTTCTCTTCATTTTTCAACCGCATCCTCACCATAATGCGTCTTTTCTCTTGTATCCCGTGGCTTTCCCCTTTTCTTTCGCACAACTCTCTCTTTTTTTTTAATCTCTGCCCCAAACCCTTAAAGGAGACCACTAATTGGTGTTTAGTTTTCGAAAGTGTAGCATTATTGAGCACCATCATCGACCTATCAAGTTCGCTAAACTCAGTCACGTCGACAGACTCCCAAAACTACTATGTAAAGCAGTAATCATTGGGAAGGTTGGTTTTTGCCGATGAATCACTGTGAAAGGGAGGTAAAAAAATAAGGAGAGAATGCAATAGTGTTTTGCGGGCTTTGCCATTTGTCTATCTCCTTAAGCCAAAGAGATAACACTAGTTGAATCCAGAGAAATACCCATACCAAATGTTCAAATCTTTTCTAGCCAAAAAACCATATAAACCATAGGCCATGAGCAAATATTTCATTAACTTAATATATATACTAAATCGAGTCTCCTTCAAATCCATGGTGTCCCTTATCTTTAATGATCCAGATTCAATTTACTGTGTGGGTGTGTGTATATGCTCACATCATAATTTCTCATGACCCACGTAAGACCGTAAGTTTATTTAATAGTCGCCATGAGCAAATATTTCATGAACTTAAATCGAATTTGAACCTTCAGATCCATGGGGTCCATTATCTTTAATGGTCCAGATTCAATTTAGCGTGTATATATCTTATGACCCTCAGGAGACTGTAAGTTCATTTAATAGCCGATAAGGTTGTTAGAAGGATAGACTAGAGAAGAATGCCCTGTTCAATATCAAGTCCGCCTTAAACAACCCGAATAAGTTTGCTTAAAAAGATTTTAACACTAGTAAGACATCTGCTTTGCACAAGCTTAAAATTATATCTTTTACATTATTTTAAATACCGATAGTTAATTGATTTTGCATTCATTGATACTTCAAATTAATTATAATATTGATATTGTCTCAATTGCTCCATCAAATCGATTGAAATGGTCCTATTCGTCCTTCAACGAACCCAAACAATTACTCATTTATTTGACATTTCTTGATAGAATGACCTATGTCCTAAAAATTAGTAGCATCAAATCTTGGTAATTTATCTCATCTATTTTTTTTTTTTTTTTTTTTTTTTTTTTTTGGTGAAGGGAGATTTTTCTTTCATAACTTGGGGTGAAATCATGTAACTTATTTTCTGCTGAATTGCTCAAAATCGTTCTTTTATCATTTTATGCAACTCATTATATAGTCTTCATCTTTCTCTTCTCTAGAAGTTCTGGGTCAAGTCAATGGCCGTCATCCGCAAATTAGGTGGGATTGGCCCCAGCAGACTTGACTTGCCAAGAGTCCGGCCGTGTTAATTGCTCAAAATGGGAAGACTCTGCGTATATAAATCAAGTACGTGGTGAAGCAGAAGAAGCAGATTGCACAAAACACGCCATAGGATATACAAACATGAAGTGTCTTAAATGGTGTATGTGGTGGACTTGGGCGTTGCTGGTGTTGATGGGGAGTGGAGGCATGGGGTGCCTGGAAGAAGAGAGGAATGCGCTGCTCGGCATCAAGGCTGCCTTCAACAGCCTGAGAGGGTCTTCTCTTTCATCATGGCGTGACGGCAACGACAGCAACTGTTGTGGCTGGGAAGGCGTGGTGTGCGACAATACCACTTCACGAGTGGCTTGGCTATATCTGAATAATACACGGCATCCAAACCTGGGAGCTTGGGTTATTAACGCCTCTTTATTCCTTCCTCTAGAGGAACTTCAAGTGTTGGATTTAAGTGAAAATCATGTCTCAGGTGAATCTCTCTCCTCTCTCTCTCTCTCTCTCTCTCTCTCTCTCTCTCTCTCTTTCAAATATATTTCTAAGTAATAGTTTATTTACCGTTTTTGAATAATGGGAGATGTCGTGCTAGAATGTTATAGACTATAATGTGGGTCAAGTGAATTAATGACAAAACATGATTGCGTAGATGACACGATTCTTAGGTTCCATTTGTCTCGCATAAAATGAATGATGTAGAAAATATTTTTACTAAAAATGATCTGTTATATTCTTTAAAATAATTATCCTATGAATAATGTTTTCATTATCGGTGACAATTTATGTCTTTGTTTATTCATTTCTTAATATACAAATGATTATTTTTTGAAAAATATTTTCCAAATTGATCATTATTCGTGCAAATGTGGATGAGGGCTTTGCCACGGGGGCGGCCCTCGCCTCGTGATTAGTGAGCTTCAACGACCCTCACTGGCCACTGCTTGCTAGCCACAATGGGTAAGGGAAGGAAAAGCCAAAAAAAAAAAAAAATTAACAAAAAATATTTAAGAATTGTAAAATTTTGTCTATGTTAGCACCAACTACACCACATAAGGCAGTCGGTGTCCATGATAGTGATTTTAAGCCAAAATAGGTACAAATATAAAAAAAAAAATTATGACTCAATTGATTAAAAAAAAATATTTAAGACTAAATATGCATAATTGTAATAGATTTGGGACTTTTTTTTTTTTTTTGTTGGTAATTTTCCTGAAAATTGTATCAAAGTAATGGGGCTCACAGCTTGTAATAAAAGCTCCCATCTGTGGCCTTTATGTTCGTTAGTTAAATTAATGTTTGAGCTAAATACCATAACTCATTATCAATTATTTAAAATTTTACTTGAATTGAGAGATAAAATGAGAAAAAAGAAAAGAAACGAAGATGTAGCACAACGACTAATGCTCATGATCTTTGTCTTTAAGTTTTAAACTTTAGTACATATTATTTTAAATATATATATATAGACACACACACACTACAACTATTAATTGTCTTGTAACTTTGAAGTGATAGGATTACTGTATTTTGTTTAATATCCTCATAGTCAACAGAAAACACTATATTTTGAATAAATTATAATTTACTAGAATTTTGTTTGCTTTTTTTATTCAATAAACTGAACCACTTGAATAAAATAATTCGTGTTGGTTTATTTAGTAAACAAATGTGCAAAAGTATGTTCCATTCTGTTTATTTAGAAATTAAGTCAAATCACAGTATTCTCTCTTCATCACTCAACTATTTGAAATCTACGAAGTGTGAAATTGGAGGAAAAAGCTGCGGCAGAACAAATTAGAATTTATGAACTTTATTCTAATTAATGTCCTTGCAAAAATTTTGGAGTCGAGCTAAGTAAATTTATAGATTAAATCATTCAAACTATCATTACAAATTCTAAATAAAATGTAAGTATGCTATGTTTTAAAAGAAGTCATGATTTTTAACTATTTATAATTTTAACAACATAATGCAAGTTCAAAGGTTTTATTGTAATACTGAAGTAAAAGGATTTTATATTCTGCTTAATTTCCTTATGATTGAAAGTAAGAAATTGTTTAACTAAATTGCAATACTTATATAAAATGGGGTTAACATCTTGAAAAATCCCAAATTGATACACATGTAACAAATTTACCTTGGACTTTTTTTTTAATCACAAAAAGCTTTAAATTGGTACACCTATAATAAATTTTGCCCCAAACTAATTTTTTTACCATTAAAAATCTTAAACTAGTACGCATGTGATAAATTTATCCAAAATTAATTTTTTGACCGTCAAAAACTCCAAATTGATATATTTATGACAAATATACTAGCCGTTAAATTAAATTAATATCACGAAAAACCACAAAATTGATATACCTGTGATATGGGATAAGGTAATGCACTCGTTAATTGTTATGTGTCATCAAATTTAATAATTTCACAATAAAATTTAACGGAAACTAATGGAGGGTAAATTTATCAAATATGTATAAGTTTGGGATTTTTAGTGGTAAAAAAATTAATCTTGAGTAAATTCATCACAAATGTACCAATTTTGAGATTTTTTATGATCAAAACATTAGTTTGGGATAAATTAATTATAAGTGTACTGAAGTTTTTCATGGTATTAATCCTTCAAATTAACAATAATCATTATGTATGAAACATATCGCTAGTTTGTTGCATTTTGCGGAGTTCTAAATGTAGACAATTTCTTTGTTGGAAGAATATTCCCATATTTGATAAACATGATAATTCCTCTTTGTGCATTGTTTAAAACTAAAAGTAATAAGATTTTGAAGTTTGGGATTGGCAAACTTAACTATATCTCCAAGAAAACAAGTGAAAACTTTTCTCTTTATTTATCTTTTAAAATTTAAACTCAAAAAGATAAAAGTTTGGAGACGATAAATCATTAAACTAATGCTTATTGGTCGAATGCAGGTGAAGTCAAAAGTCACATGGCAAGCACGTAATGGAACATTCTTCAGGCAAAATAAACTATATCTTCAAGAATATATGAAGATTCTTTTCTCCTTATTCATGTTTTGAAATTTAAGCTCAATAGAAGATAGAAGTTTGGAAATGGAAGATTAATAAACAAATGCTTGTTGGTGGAATGTGGGTCACATGACAAAATTATGTCATGTATCGTGTCACATGGTAATTATAGAGGTAAAGTCAAATCTTACGTGGGAGCACATGGGAGAATATTCTCTCACCTTTGCTAGATAATGTCTAATAGATATTGTTAGAGGTATACATTACTTGTTTATGAAATTGGTTTACAAAGTCATGTAACACAATACTTTTTATTTTTATTTTTATTTTTTATGCCTGGATATGTTAGACCAACTGGTTTCTCCTGATAAAACAATTCTCCTCATAACAAGCATATGGTTATTCTCAATACTGGTTAGACATATTAATATTTGTAGATAATTAGTTAGCTGAAATGCATTTATGGATCTTTCCATAATCAGATTTAAAGGGAACGCTGCACTTGAAGAAATTGAAGAGGCTATATCTATCTAACAATTATCTACAACAAATCCCCATGCTGTACAAGCAAACTTCAATGGAGGCCCAAAATTTATCTTCCAATCAGCTTGAAGGTATATGTACAATAGAATACTATACCTTGTTGATATGTAACCTTCAATTTTGAGAGCCTTTTATTTGTCAATCATAGGTCCAAATCTGGAGGTGCTGGATCTTTTAGGTAACAATTTGGCTAATGATGCCCTCCTGGACATTGCAAGGATAACATCTCTTCAGGCCTTAGATATTGGATTTGGTGGATTAAGTGCTTCAATGTTAATGGAAGGTACTCCTATGAAAATGCATTCATTTTTCACTATTGGTAACTAATGCCACAGTTTACAAGTAAATGAATATAATAAAAAAAAAAACTGAAAATCAACTATTACCATATTAATAGAGAACATTATCTATTATTATAAAAAGTCTAGGGATAAGTGCACTACAAGTTTTAAAATTTGTCGTGAAAATATTATTGAGTTTTAAAACTTTCAAAAAGTGGAATTAACTCTTAAAACTTATCACAAAAGTACAATAGACTCCTAGAACTTTTAGAAAAATTCACTAATTATGAAAAAACAATCAAATCATAAAACTTTCAAATAGTACAATAAATTTAAGGTTTTGATTTGACCAATTTGATAAGTTTGAAGATTTAATTATACATTTTGAAAGTTTTAAGACTTGATGCACTTTTGTAACAAGATTTAAGATTTAATTGCACTTTTTAAAAGTTTTATGACTTAATTGCATATTCATAACAAATTTTAAGACTTCCAATGCACTTATTTCAAAAGTCTATAGAACAAAAAAAAATCTCTAAAATATACCATAAATTAGTAATGATAAGTGCATAATTATGATGAGTCTTATAGTTAGAACATTCATCATTACATTTGAAAAAAAAGGAACTCTTATATTTGATATCATTCCTATCACTTCAAGTGGATAAGAACAAACTAAGTTGAATTAAGTATGGATAACAATTTGATAAAGCATTTTAGCTCTCGTTGAGAAATAAATGGCATTAATAGATGGGATAGCCCGCATATAAAAAACAAGTTATGTAAAAATGGTCTAAACAAGATGATAACACATATTTTACATACAAATGAAATTAGCAAAGTAATAATAAACTATATATCAATACAAACGGTGTATTGAAGAAGAAAAAATGATTTAAAATCGCTCTATTTAGCATGATAGTGCATGCAAATTTCATAAATGTGTATAATAGAGGATAATTAAAGAATTTATATAACATGATACTAGTGTCCATTTCAATAGGCTTGTGCGAATTAAGGAACCTTGAGGAGTTGCACATTATTGGTAATGGGGTTCGGGGTCCTCTTCCTTCGTGCTCATGCAATATGACCTCACTCCGTGCACTTGATGTTCAATATAACAATTTTAGCGGGGCCATTCCTTCATGTCTCCTCAATAATCTCAAGTCACTTGAATATATTGTCTTATCTGGAAATGCTTTTGAAGGCTCACTTTCACTTGCTTCCCTGGCTAATAATTCTAACCTTGAGGTATTCCACCTCGTCGACAACAGTTATCGTCTGGAAGTAAATACAGAAGACCCCACTTGGTTTCCTTCATTTCAACTGAAGGTATTTGGTTTATCGAACTGTGTGCTCAACAAAGATGCAAATGGCGTAATTCCTAGCTTTCTGAAGGGACAGTATGACTTGAGAGGTGTTCAACTCAGCCATAATGGAATGATAGGAAATTTCCCGAACTGGCTACTAGACAACAATGTAAATCTGGAATGGTTGGAACTCACGGGTAATGAATTGTCGGGTGCTTTTCATTTGCCTTCTAATTTGAGTCTTGCCAACATGTGGTTGTTTGATGTGTCTGCTAATACTTTTGAAGGAGAGCTTCCATCTTCAATTGGTTTTATCCTCCCGAATTTGCAATATTTGAAATTTTCAAACAACTTATTAAGAGGTGGAATCCCTCCCTCAATGGGCAATATGCAATTTCTAGAATCATTGGACTTGTCGAATAATGGCTTCACTAGAGAGATACCAGAGACATTGGCTACAAATTGTACGTCACTTATTACTTTGAAATTGTCACACAACAATTTGCAAGGTCAAATGCTACCAAGGTATTCTAACTTAAGAAGCTTGAGATCTTTGTATCTGGATAACAATTGTTTTAAAGGGGACATATCGCCGGGTATCTTAAATAGCTCCAATTTGAGGGTTTTGGATGTAAGACATAATTTCCTATCTGGAACACTTCCTAATTGGGTTGGAGATATTCATAACTTGCATGGGCTTATGTTGGCGAGTAACTTATTGGGAGGTCCTTTACCGTATAGCTTCTGCAACTTGAAATTACTCAGTCTTCTAGACCTTTCAAGTAACAACCTTGGGTCGAATATGCCTTCTTGCGCCAACTTTAGATTTATGAAGTTCTTGCTTTTATCAAATGACACTCTTGTTGGGCATTTTCCTGAGTTTCTTTCTGAAGCTTCATCAATGGTCACGTTGGACCTTAGACAAAACTCATTGTCAGGTGAGATCCCGAGGTGGATTGGTTCACTTCGGAACTTGAGGATTCTTCTACTACAAGGAAATAATTTTGAAGGTTCAATTCCTCCAGATCTGTGCCTATTGAAAGATATGAGTATATTGGATCTCTCCAATAATAATCTTTATGGGAAAATTCCTTCCTGTTTGAAAGTTTTGCCATTTAGATACTTTAATCCATTCTCAGTTGAGAGAGTTTTAATAGAGTATTGGGAACCATGCAACAATAGGGTCAGATTCAAATTGGCGTATCATTATCAGTATCTAGAAATGGTACCGGGTATAATTATATTAGAAGAAGTAAACCTCATGTCAGCAATAGATCTCTCACAGAACAATTTGACAGGCTTTATTCCTCCAGAGTTGGGCTACTTGGGGGAACTTCGAACATTGAACCTATCATACAATCATTTGATAGGATCGATCCCGGGAACATTTTCCAAGTTACAGAATGTAGAAAGTTTGGATCTATCTTATAACAACTTAACTGGTCCCATCCCTCCACAACTAACAAATCTCTATGCCATATCGAGCTTTAGTGTGGCTCACAACAACTTGTCAGGCAAGACACCAGATCAAAAAAATCAATTTGGAACTTTTGACAATGCAAGTTATATAGGTAACCCTCTTCTTTGTGGACCGCCATTAACAAGCTGTGATGGCTCAAATCAGGGGCCAAGGACGCCACCATCTTTTAATCATACCGAGGAGGATGACTCTTGGTGTGAAGCCTTTTTGTGGAGTTTTGCGGGATCATACGTGGTGGCATTCCTTGGTGTGGTTCTGTTTCTCTACCTAAACTTGTACTATCGGTACATGTTGTTCAACCTTGTTCGTAAGTTTATCCCATCATTTCCCTAGTAGAGATTGTCCTTTTGAGCATTTTGTGATGGAAAAATACGATAAAATAGTGGAGAACCTTGGTTTAATAGGATTGTAAGCACTTGAATCTTGATTATGCATTATGAATGCTCGATTCCTAGAGTGTTAGTATTGTATCTATTGTTTTGCTAATTTGAATATCGGGAGATTTGATTTGGCTGAGAATTGAGAGAAAATAGTTTATTCACGACCAAAAAAGAATCCAACATTTACAACATTTTGTAATTGTTGTCGCAACCTACCCTCGAGGGAGGGAATAGGTTTAGGATTATTGCCTAAAGGACGGACCTAAGGCCTATGATTAGGCGTGGTGTTGGGGTATTTTTTAAGAATTTTGCAAAAAGAGTTGCCACTAACCTATTGAGATCGGCTAGAAACCAAGTGAGGTATGAGAGTGTATCTCACTTCTTATGCAACCAGAGAATCTAGGGATGGGGACTTGATTATACTAATAGACCAATTAATGTCTTTTCGATACCTAATCTTGTTCATTTTAGAAAAAAAAAAATATTTTTGTCAGGCAGTTTGGATTGATTTTACACCTATCCACTAACATGCGAGGTGATCATGCGGGTGTGCAATCAATAAAGTAACAATCATAGTTACCAAGATCTTAATTACAATAAATATGAGCACGTGCAATTAAACATAATTAAATATGTAAATTAAACATGTGATATAATCAATATACGAGAAAATACATGTCTAATTACACTAAAAAGGCAATATAAAGCAATTCCTAACTAAACCCTATATATTTTTTTTTTAAATTTTTGAAATTTTTTATTTTTTAATAATTTTTTAATAAAAAATATATTTTTTTGGGCGAACTGGGTCGGGTTTAATGTGAACCAACCTAGGTCTGAACTGGTAGGACGAGTGATTGACCCACCCGGGTCCGGCCCGGTTGGGGCTGGGCTGGTTGGCTTGCCCGAAAAAGGGAAGGCCCAATTAAATGGTCGAGCCTACAATTAATTACCGGTTGGGTCGTTCGACGGGCCTAACCCCTTTGCAAAAAGGGCTCCCTGCAATAGGCCTAACCCCAGCAAGAGGGGTTAAGTGAGCTGAATTCATAATCTGGCC
This sequence comes from Eucalyptus sideroxylon x Eucalyptus melliodora, assembly GCA_016097485.1. Taxonomy (NCBI): domain Eukaryota; kingdom Viridiplantae; phylum Streptophyta; class Magnoliopsida; order Myrtales; family Myrtaceae; genus Eucalyptus; species Eucalyptus sideroxylon x Eucalyptus melliodora. The sequence continues at coordinate 7,969,151 of CM027825.1, forward strand.
TAGCTTAGCCTGCGTCCCTTGGTCTGCAACCACTCGATTGCGACTGGGGAAAACATAGTGGCGAGCCTAGGGGCTTTCCGGTCAAGGTGCTGCCGCTCCACTTCGAGTAGGCGGGGAAGGGTGGCTCGACACTGAGGTCGAGGGTCTCGGCGGTGGCGACGGGGCGTCAGTTGAGGACGGTGCTCCATTGACCCACGGCTCCTACTCCACGATCCACCTAGTCGCGATAGGGTAGACGACGATAGCAAACGACATGGGCGGCCTTTGGCTAGATGGCAGTGCTCCGGTCGAAGATTAGGTTGCTGTTTGGGACGACGACTGGTTTTCACTTGGACATTTTTTCAAATAGGTGGGGCGTGCTAACGAGATCTAAGGATTTTTGACTCGGTCGAGACCCGAGTATGGTCCTGAGAACTAACAGAGCTCACCAAGACGTCAAGGAGACAACGGGGACAGGTAAGGGGGGTCGGAGCTTGCCCGAACTAGTTGGGATGAGCTCCAGCTGGCGCGGTTTCGAGGGCGCACATGAGGTACTAGACGAAATGCCTACTTGCGTTTCGGGAGAAGTGGCGGCGGTTGGCGGCTCACCGGCGGTGGCTAGGCGTTACAGGGGGCTCTTCAAGTCCTTGGCTTCCTTCTCTGACCTGTTCTCCTTCTTTTCCTCTCTCGTTTCCCTCTCCCTCCTTCTCAGTTTCTCCTCGATTCCTCACCCATCTCTATTTCTCTTATGTTCCCCCCTTTCTTCACTCCCCCTCTTGTTCCCTTTTCTTCTATAGGTTGTCGCGTGAAGACCACTACCGTTCCAGCTGCCGGCCGAGTTGCTCCTGACCCGCGCATCACGCCGCTCACCTGCCACACCGATCCCCCTGCTCCTCTGTCATCGCTCCCTTTGTTCAATTTTCTGCAGGTCTTCGGGCATAAGACAGCAGAAGGGAGGAAGGTTGGGTGTAGGCTGGGCCGAAGGAGAAAGGAGCTAAGCTGGGCCGAGGGGGAAAGAAAGTTGGGCCAGGCCTAGCATGAGGGAAAAAGAAAAGGAAGGGGGCGAGCCGAGCCAAGGCTGAATCTGGCTTGACCCGACAATTTTTTTTTTTAATTTTAATTTTAACTTTAATTTTTAATTAATTTTTTTTGGTGACTAATTCCTAACTTTTAATGCTATTAAGTCTGAAGTAAAATGACAAAATTTAGGTGTCAACAGCTGCTCCTCTTTGAATGGGAGCTCAAAGAGGTTCCATTCAAAGACAAGAAACGCCTAAAGTTTGCCCCTAGACAATGACAATCGAGGCTGCGAACGGGAAAAGGATATGAAGGGATGACCTTACCTTGTAAAAGATGTCCTTCAACCGAAATGGGACAATCTTATTGTATGATAACTAGTTCCGATTGGCAAGGAGGTCTCATCGTGTAAGAACGAGTTTCGCCTAGAAAAAATGTCTCGCCGTGTAAAAATGGGTTTCGATTGGATATGATAGTCTCACCGTATAAAAATGGGTTTTGACTGGAAGAAATGTCTCATTGTGTTAAAAAAAGGTTTCAACCAAATGTGATAGTCTCACCGTGTAAAAATGGGTTTCGACTAGATGGTAGTCTCACCGTGTACAAACGGGTTTCGACTGTAAGAAATGTCTCACCGTGTAAAAACAGGTTTCGACCAAATGCGGACAAGTGTGGTTTAAGGATGAACCCACCAGCCATGTGGTTTAGGAAAAGCCACCAACCCCGTGGTTTTAAGGATAGATCTACCAACCTTGTGGTTTAATGATGACCCACAAATCGTGTGATTTAGGAAAAGCCACAAATCCCATGGTTTTAAGGATAGACCCACCAACCTTGTGGTTTAAGGATGATCCATGAACCATGTGGTTTAGGAAAAGCCACCAACCCCGTGGTTTAAGGATAGACCCACTAACCTCGTGATTTAAGGATAGACCCATGAACCCCGTGGTTTAAGGATAGACCCACCTACCTCGTGGTTTAAGGATGACTCACAAACCTTGTGGTTTAAGGATGACCCACAAATTGTATGGTTTAGGTAAAGCCACTAACCCCATGGTTTTAAAGAGAAACCCACCTACCTTGTAGTTTAAAGATAATCCACAAACTGTGCGGTTTAGGAAAAGCTACCAAACCCGTGGTTTAAGGATAGACACACCAACCTTATGATTTAAGGATGACCCACGAACCGTGTGGTTTAGGAAAAGCCACCAACCCCATGGTTTTAAGGATAGACCCACCAATATTATAGTTTAAGGATGACCCACAAATAGTGTGGTTTAAAAATCACAAATCCCATGGTTTAAGGATAAACCCGCCAACCTTGGAAATGGCATGGTTTAATGCTAACCATGAACCTTGTAGATGACATGGTTTGAGACTGACCATGAACCTTTGGAGATGACTTGGTTTGAGATTGACCATAAACCCTTGGAGATGGCATGGTTTAAAGCTAACCATGAACCTTTGGTTTTTAGAGAAGCACCTGTTAACCCCTTGAAAACTGCATGGCTTCACTGAGGAATCTTGTCAAACTCAACTTGAGCATATGTCATTACAGACATCATCAAGAGACATATTGGCAATATTGTAGCATTAATTGAACAAGCTAATCGAGCTAAGTCCAACTACTTTAGAAGAACATTCGATGTCAATCAGCATCATGGGGCGCAAAACTATCATCTTGCTTTGGGATATATCATTAATCATCAAATTCTCTATAAGTCAAGTTCTCATTAGAACGGCTACGACTCATGAAAAGGCTCATTAAGCATGCCAAACTAAAGCTTCTTAGTTAGAAAGGGTTTCTCACACACTCTTAATAAAATGGATGTTTGATCCTATCTATTCGCATGGGAAGTAACTGATTGTTAAGGGTATTTCACATAACACATGTCAAAGGTCTTTAGAAACATCCGCGATGAGCACAGTCTAATCGATCAAAAGAGTCTTTTGAAAGGACCGCAATATAGGCTTAGTTAGGGCTTACACAAAGGAGTTATTGCTTTGAGGCCAATAAAGGAACATTTGTCGCTATCTACATTGGGTTTACAAGTCAAGAACTTGGAAGATAAGACAAGATAGAATTACATCCACTCCTTCAAGCAGTAGCTTCCTTGTGGCATTCTCATTTTCACTCAAACCATCTTAATCGAAGAGACTTTGGAAGAGGGTTGTAATGTTGGCTTGGGAGAAGCTCGAAAGGCTTAAAATTATCTAAAGGGTTTTTAAGAGTCGATGATCATCATGACATCGTGATCAGGTCACTCGATCTTTTGAAATCATTTGGCTTTTGAAACACGGCACATCTCGAAAGTCCCCTAACTAATCATTTATGCATGGGAGTTTTGCTCATTTTTCTAATTTCCTTTGCACTTGCGATTTTTTTATGCAAGCACTTGGACTTTGATAATTTTCTTTTACATAAGATGCAGCATTTTGGTTCTTTTTCTTGACAAGCATTGGCCTTACTTTTACCAGGCACACTACTTTTTCATGCCCCATAGCTTGTCAAACTTTTTGCTCTTTGAATGTTTGTAACTCTTATGATTTTCGAGATGCTTTTCACATTTTCTCGTAATTGTCAATTGTATTTGGTCAATTCTTATGCCTTGTCCCAGTGAAGGAAGATGATCACCCCTTGGGGTTCAGAAATGAATAATCAAGCCCAAATTGGTTAAAGCAATAGGTATCAATGTTTAAGTAGAGAAGGAAATGCTCTTCTTCACCTTGGGATGAGTCAAGCTCTAATGAGAATTCCTCTGAAGCTATCACTAGAAGATTGATGCAAGTGAAAGTAATAGAATCTTTCTCAATCTTTCGTTCTACAACACAACTATAACCTCCTATGTTGTCCCAAAGTAGGGTCATTCTTGACAGACTTTGAAGGATCATCTTTATTCAGCCCAAAAGGGTAGCAAGATGTCAGCTCGGTGTGTGGGATTGATGAAAAAAACGCCTTTATCATTTCGATCTTTGTGCTCAATGCGAATGAATCATTCATCCTAAGAAAATGTCGCTTTTCACTCAACTCTAAAAAGTGTTTGAAGGATGTGTTTAGAAATGGCTTGCATTTCCTCATCCTAAGTATCCTCTGCTTGGCATGATTAACATCTCCATTTCACTTTGCTGAGATCATCTGAATAGATTAATCTCCATAGGGAATTTTGATTCAAAACGAATAATCCCTAAAACAAGAAAACAATTTTAAGATAAAAATGATGTTCAAAACGCTTGTAGAAAGTTTTTTTTTTCTCAATTATTCATTTTTGTGCCTGTCTCTAGGAAAGCGCAAAAGGTTCTTTTTTCATAATGAAAATTCTCCATTTTTCTTTAAAAAAAAAATTAAATGAGGGTACTTACCTATGGCATGGTGACCCGATAACCCTATAAAGAATGTGAAAAAATATGTTAATGCAAAAATCTTTAGGGATTGAAATGTTGGAAATGATACATTATTACCATTCACTCGCTTTTATTCTTTGGGTGCTAACATTTCTTGGATTCACCCTCGTGGATAAATTGACATTACCTTTCACTTGCATTTGCCTTTAAGTGTCTGATGTCTTCCTATCAAAGGAAAAAAGTATCATGTCAGAGACGCTATAAAAAATAAGCAATTGGAATTGACACAAATTACCCTTCATGTGTTTTCTTTCTTCAGGTATGAGCTTTCCTTGAAGTGGCTAGGATTGATTGAAAAATGGCTATGGGGCCCTAATTTTATCCATGAAAAGCACTTCTTTATTGTATACAACAATTTACAAAGTTCAATTCCTTTTTTTTTTCAAATGCTCTTTTTGAGGAGACGTTTAACTGACAAGGAGCATGAAATTTTCTTTTAGGTCATGAGATGTGTTTTTCAAGATCTTGCTTTGAAAGGAGAGTGGGTGCTCCCTGTTTCCACACTTGGGGACATTGTTCCTTAGATGCTTTGCCCCATTTATTGCTTGTAAAGAAAAGATTGGACATGTTATTTCCACATTCAATTGGAAATCATTTAGGAACTATATACATCCTTTTACGCCAGATGGATGGTCAAGTCTTAGCATGCTTTCTTGTTAGAAAGTGATACTTCTACAGTCAAGGTGCATCTTTTCCCCCATTCATCATCTGCAAGGAAGAAGAAATGTGATATGTTATTTCCGTACTCGACACAATTCATTTAGGAAAGAAATACTCCCTTTTGTGCTAAATTGGATGTCTTGTCATGTCTTATTGGAGAGAGATATTGCCTTTATAAGAATACTCCTTTGCTTTTGTTGGAATGGTGTATAACTTGGCACCCACGATGTATCATTGACAATGGAAAAGAAAATAATGTCAGAAATGATATTAGAAATTGATAATTGGAATCGATGCAATTTACTCTTCCTTCAAATTCGCCATGTTGGAGGCCCGACAACTCCCTTCATTTGTCTCATCATTCAAAGTGAATGAGATCGATGGGCTATTTTGGCACCTAAGGTATTTACGAATAATGAAACTTCCCAGAATGGAATTCAACTTCGTTCTGCCTCTATGGAAAATTGGTGCTAACGAAGCCTCGACACATGCTTGCTCCTCAACTTCCATGAGCCTACACTTTTATCTTTTAGAAGGGTCAATGCCGATCTCAAATAAACTTCTCATTCTACCCGAGAAAGTGACCACATGAAAAGAGGGCCTTAAAGCAAAGCTTTCTCGAAATTCATTTTCAAAACATTTTGAAGGTAGACGTAAATGTTCGTTTGAATCACTTCTGATTTTTTTTTCTTTTTTTTTAAATGATGATTTTCACAAAATTGAATTTCCATCATTTAAAAACGTGAGTCGCATGATTTATAAAAGCATCAATTGGATTCGCAATCAAAACCTAAAATGGAAAACATGATTCTGAACAAGAATAAAAACAATGATAAAATACAAGAGATTCTTGTATAGATAAGAGTAAACATCAACTCTAGAATTCACTTCTCTATGTGGTCAAGCACGAGAATGTCAAGGAGCATCACACATAACTTGCAAAAAGACGACAATGTCATATGCGAATGAGAAAATGATCTCTCGATGAGGTCGTTTCTTACAACAAAATCAAGGTGACGATACGTGCCCCATGGTCCCTATTACGAGGTTTTAGTATTTCGCCAAGATTTTATCATAAGAGAAGACATCATTGGAAATTGATCAGCAGTTATCAGTCATCAATCAAATGTCCACACTTATTCTAAAAGTTTTATAGGCAAAAGTGGCATTGATTTTTGAAGGAAGTGATTTATGATTTTACTTCTAGAAAAAATGAAATGACTTTTGTTTTGAGAAGTCAATACACAAAATGGAGAGAATTTGATTAAAAATGCAATTTCAATTTTTGTGCCCCAATGTATAATTGCAACTCAAAAGCCTTTTCTTTTTTTTCTTTTTTTTTTCAAAATACGATTTTGAGCCCATAATTAGAAATTTAAACAAAATCATATGTTCAACAGGGCCAAATCAAAGTGTTTACAAAAAAATTGCATTCAATGTTCACTTCAAGAGTGATTGCCAATTTTTTAATCATAAGCCTACAACACCGAGGGCATTCAATTAATTTCCGCGAATTTCAAGATTAAAATTAAATTAAAAAAAGCAAATAAAAAAGAAGAATGATACTTACAGTGGGGGACGACTTTTCTCTTTGTTTTTTTTTTTTAATTACATAGACATACACATGGGATGTGGTTCGATTTCTACTTTATACGGCTCAAAATGGAGCCATAGGATCACCAGACCGAACCAACAATATCGTGGCTAGGTCGTGTTACCCATGACTCCAGCTTCGTCAAAAAATGTGGTTACAGACTAGGGTGGGGACCTTTGACATCAAGAAAGAAATTTCAGGGTTGAGATGGGCGACTTGTACTACATGATTGTAGTCAGAGTGGTATCCACCTCAACACCATCCTAGGTAATCCTATGCGGTCTAGGTCTGACGGTAGGTAGTGTGTGCCATGCAGGAAACGCATGCATGACAATTTATAGGCAAAAACACTTCATAAATTCAAAACATGAACATTCATTCACAACTCCACACCTACAAAACAATGGGTTAACAATCACCCCTCCCCTTATAACTCCCAATTGCAAAAACATTTAACACCCATGTTAGGGACGTACCTGATATCCTCGCTGCCAAACAAAACTTATTTTTGAACAAGATAAATTTAGGCCTAAGTCCTCTAAGGTTTAAAACCAAGTCCCCAGCGGAGTCGCCAAGCTGTCATGATCTACCCCTCGGGGGAGGAAATAAGTTTAGGAGTATTGCCTAAAGGACGGACCTAAGGCCCATGATTAGGCACGAGCTCTCCCAAACCCATACTCCACGTGATGTTGGGTATTTTTTTAAGAATTCTGCAAAAGGAGTCACCACTAGCCTATTGGAGTTGGCTAGAAATCAAGTAAGGTATGGAAGTGTACCTCATTTCTTACGCAACCAGAGAATCTAGGGTCGAGGACTTGATTACACTAATTGACCAAGTAGTGCCCTTTTAGTACCTAATATTTGTTCATTTTAGAAGAAAAGATTTTTGTCAAGTAATTTGAATTAATTTTACACCTATCCACTAACATGCGAGGTGATCATGCCGGTGCGCAATCATTAAAGTAATAATCATAGCTACAAAGATCCTAATTGCAGTAAAATTCAGCACATGCAATTAAACATAATAAAATATACAAATTAAACATGCGATATAGTTAATATACGAGCAAATAAATGCCTAATTACACTAAAAAGACAATACAAAGCAATTCCTAACCAAATCCTATATATGTTTAATTTTTAATTTTTAATTTTTAATTTTATTTTAAATATATATATTTTTGTTGTTTTTTTGGCCAACCGAGTCGGGTCCGGTGTGACTCAACCCAAGTCTGAACTAGCCGGATGGGCGATTGACCCACTCCGGTCTGGCCCGGTTGGGGGCGGGCTGGTTTGCCTGCCCAAAAAGGGGAAGGCCCCACCAAATGGTCGGGCTTGCAATTAATTGTAGGTTGGGTCCATTCAACGGGCCTAAACCCTTTGCAAAAAGGGCTCCCTGCAACAGGCCCAACCCCAGCAAGAGGGGCTAAGCGGGTTGGATTCGTAATCCGGCCTAGCTTAGCCCGCTTCCCCTGGTCCACGACCACTCGATCGCGACCAAGGAAAACACGGTAGCAGGTGGCCCCGGGGGCTTTCCAATCAAGGCACGGCTGCTCCGCTTCGGCTAGGCGGGGAAGGGCGGCTCGATCCTAAGGTCAAGGGTCTTGGCGGCGGTAATGGGGCGTTGGTCAAGGACGGTGCTCCATCGGCCTGCAACTCCTGCTCCACGATCTGCCTGGTCGCGATAGGGTAGACGACAATGGCAAAAGATGCAAGCGGACTCCAGCTAGACGGCAGTGCTCCGGTCGAAAGATTGCATTGTGGTTTGGGACGACGACTAGTTTTCACTTGGACATTTTGTGAAATAGGTGGGGCATGCTAACAAGATCTGAGAATTTCTAGCTCGATCGAGACCCGAGTGTAATCATGAGAACTAACAGAGCTCACCAGGACGTCAATGAGACAACAGGGACAAGTAAGGGGGGCTGGAGCTCACCTAAACTGGTCGAGATGAGCTCCGACTAGCTTGGTTTCGAGGGCGCATGCGAGGTACTCGACGAAATGCCTACCTGTGTTTTGGGAGAAGTGGCGAAATTGTCAAGCAACAACTTGCGTGGTCAAATGCTACCAAGAACTACTAACTTGACAATGTTGAAATATTTGTATTTGGACGACATCAATTTAGTGGGGGATATATCAACTGGCATATTAGATAGCTTATAAACGATGATTTCTTGTCCAGACCAAGGTTCATCTCAACTTATCATCTCTCCATGATGATATATATGGGATCTCTCGCACTTTACAAGTGCTTTTTTGGATGAACTATAAGAAGTGACCTTCGTGTCATTGAGTAGATTAGAATCTTTTAAGGGAAACTTTCTGGAATATGTCTAGAAAGGATCTCTCACACTATAATTTGATGGGCTCTACCCTCGGTTATTTGAACGATATATATGTTTTAAATCTATCGCATAACCATGTGACGAGACCGATTCCAGAAATACTTTATTTAAGGAATATAAAGGTTGGACCTTTCTTACAACGAGTTAACCGATCCGATTCCTTTGCAACCAACAGAGCCATACACTTCCACTTCCGATGAAGCAATTTACAAAGGTAAACTGCAAACAAAGGTAGAGATGATGAGTCCTGGAAAGATGCCTTCCTGTGGAGTTTCGCAGGATCGTATGTGGTGGCATTTGTTGGGGTTGTCGTTTTTCTCTACTTAATCTCCTACTATCTCAACTTAGCGTTTGTTTTTCTTTGCAAAAATATCCCATTGTTTCCATAGTAGACGGTACTTGTAAGCATTCGAACATCTCGAGTCGCTGCTATGCATGTTGATCTGTTGATCGTGATATTTTCTGTATTTTCCTATAAATTTGGATAGATCCCAGTGGTCACAGATACAACAACCAAGTCAGTGACTTGTTATCACAGATTGGCAAGTGCTTCTCTGATTTTCCTTGAATTTTTCTAAGGACTCTTTACACTCGGTTACAACTGATCGCCGTAAAATAATTTTACATGTTATGACATTTTTGCTCTCAACTTCGATGATACATCACAAAGTGACACCCGGGTACCATTGAAGTAGCTGATTTTCTGAAGCAGAACAGCCCGTCGACTGACTTTGGCCAATACGAATCTGATTCTTCTTTGAGAGTGAGCAACATACCCGCCAGGATGAAGCGACCTTATTTCTTCTTCTGTCATCTAATTCAAGTTCACAAAAGAATTTGTACCCTGAAGACTACATTGCACTAGATGCGTCTTTAAGCTTCAAAAGAGAGTGTCTTATTTTCGCAAGTTCGATGAAACATCGTCGCCATGGGACTCGATCAAGTTCCTACACTAGTAGTCAGAATTTATCTTCAGATCATAATTCATGAAAATTGGTTTAATCCTGTCTGCTGAGGGGAGAGAGTAGACCAAAAATGGTATTAATGAATGGGGAGAGCACTGACTCATGGCTGTGTAGCTTGCTTGAGCTGATACATGCATATTCGATTTTGACAACCAGTGAGCTACTCTTCACTACAAAAGCCATTTACACACTGGAATTTCATTCGGAAAGTCTTAGCAACAAATAACTTTCCGAGCATTGTGCAATAGTTTATTATAAGGTCCCACCATTTGCGAACTTTTTTCTTAACATTGACAGTGCTGCTCGTGTGGAGAAACGATTATCCATCGATGGAGGACTGAACTTGTGATCTATTATTACCAGGAATACACAGAGAGAGAGAGAGAGAGAGAGAGAGAGAGAGAGAGAGAGGTTATCTTAATCACACAGATGTCCCTGGCTATCCGTCTTAGTTTTGTCCTTGCTGTTCGAGCAAGACTGTTTACCAGCAATGCAGATGACGAACACAACCCTCGTATATTTCTAAGAAAGCAATCTTCTGAATTTAATTTGATATGCCTGCACTTAGTGTTACAAACTCGAGTTATTCATCTGCTGCACCCGCTGCTCTGATGCGGCACCAGAAGAAGATGAAGGTTTTAAATGGCAGTTTCGATTGCCGTTGCAAGAAAGGTCAACTAACGAAAATAGCCCGCAGCTCGACATGGTAACCAGCCATAAACATCACGATACTACATTGACTTGTTCGTACTAAAAGCGCCATTCGGCAGTCCCAGACACACCAGGAACGCAATCAAATGCCTGCTTGTGATTGCACACAGAACTGAAAAATAATAAAAATAAAACAACGCACGAATCATGAAAAAAGATATTATGCTGAATGTTTAAATGCCCTGCTTCATCACGGAAGGGTTCATGTAGAATTTGAGCTAGTTGTTTCAGTCACTCGTGATAAAAGCTGGGAAAGACTTGTTTTTAGTCAGTGTGATGCTGCTGAGATCGAGCCCTTGTTCAATCCTGGAACCTTTGTAGATGCTTTGCTTCTCTTTGGATCCCTAAGGACTATCGACGCAGTGCTGGCATCCGGTTAGTGGCAAAGTAAGTTGTTCGTTTATTCGAACAAAATTATTCTGATGGACAAATGCTTTAACTTATGAGCAGGGGCATGCCTGCTTCCCAGATTGTACAGATCAGTCAGACTAATTCTACCTTCTGTCGTCAGACCAATCCTCTGTTGAATGTCAAGATGGTAGGATGATGTCGAAATACCTTAAGGAATTCGAATGAAAAGTTTGCATAGTTCTTTAACTGAGACATTAGAGACATCATCCCTTAAGATCACACTGGTTTTCCAGATTCTGTCTAAAGGGTACAGACAGATGCGAGAGTGCACGCATGATCTCAACTTGGCTTCTCGACTTATTTCGAACTTCATCGATCTAAGCCCCGACGCAACCCACTTCCTTCCATGTTCCATCGCAAGTTACTGTGTAATTTTCGAAACCCGCTCTTTCCCATGGTCAGTGCTCTCTCTCTCTCTCTCTCTCACTCTCTCCCTCTCTCTCTGAAGTCGCTCCAAACGATCATCAGCTCGATCAGGTTCAGTTTGGTACCACGCAGAGAACGAACGGTCGATACCTGCCGAACTCCGCACTTCTCAAACCCGGGTTTTCGCATCTTTCGAAAGATCATTTTCCCAGAGGACGATGATGCACCAGATCACATGATCTCTCGTGCAAGCAGATGCACGTAAGCGCCATCTGATTTCGGGCCCAAGCGTCGCAATTCCGATGCAACGACAACGGCGCATGCCTGATCCACAATTTCACCACACGCAGCTGTCTTTGCTACTTGCATGTTATCGAAGAGGAGAGAGGAGAGTGGCATGCCTAATTCCCCAGGAGGCACCACGTGGTATCACGCGATTCGTCTCCTCCCGTACTTTCCAGGTTCCGACAGCGACTCCTCGTTCGCTTTCTCTATTTATATTTATATATATATATATATCTCCAATTGGCCCATTTTCCGACGTCGTGTGGCTATTTCTTTCTTTTCTTCTTTCTTTAATTTATATTGACAAGGACCCAAACCAATAACGATAATGACACGGTTTTTGAATTTTGCCTTAATATGCGGTTTGTAATTTTTTTTTATTCTTTATGATCCCTGAATTTTTAATTTCTTTAACGTGGTCCTTGGATTTTTATTATGTATTCAGTTTAGTCATTAAACTATATGAAAGTAATATTTTCATTCAATTAATTCAAGTTTGGACAATATCGAATGCTCACATATAATATATTGATTAAATTAAACATGTACTAAAAGTCTAGCTATCATATTAAACAATTTAAAAGTTTATGTATCATATCAAATAAAAAAAATGAGGTATCATATTATATATTGGGCCGAAGTTCATGAACAATTTGTATCAATTTCTTCACCAATAAATATCTTCTCTCGAACTTTCCATATTCGACAACGACTCATTATTCGCTTTCCCCATTTTCATGTCTATCTCCAATTGGCCCATTTTTGAGCTATTTTTTTCTTTTTTAAATTCATATTGACAAAGACCCAAATCCAAAAGAGATGATGATTTAATAGTTCTTGAATTTCGAGTTAACATGTAACATTATTTCTAAATTTTTAATTTGTTCAATGTGATCCCTAAAATTTTTAATTTAACTCCTAAATTATATGAAGATATTTAATGTCGTCTTTTCATTAATTTAAACTTACATACAATATCTAACATTCTCATATAGTTCAGGAACTAAATGAAAAATGTATCAAAATTCTAAAAATTATATTAAGCAATCTAAAAGTTCAGCGACGACATTACATATTGGATGTACTATATTGAGCAAATTAAAAGTTCAAAAATACATTGCATATCAAGTATAGGGCAGAAATCCCCCATGTCATGTTCCAATCTAATCATATCTCTCCTCTTGGACCTAAGTAGATCCTTAAAAGGCTCAAGAGAAAAAAATAGATAGAAGATTCATCCTGGGGTGAAAGACCCACAATATCACTTTTGTATTTCCTTTCTATCGAGAAGACAAAAATAGATAGATAATTTGGGGATCTCACAATAGTAAAGATAGACATCACGTCAGAGCTTACTCTAGTTACTGTTGGGTACGTAAGCATAATAACCTCTCGCATTTAGGGTGAGTGAGGATAGGTGAAAGGCCTATTATATAATTGGCACATCTTATGGTACTACTCACAACCGCAAGCTAACACTATGCCTGGAGATATCGTTTGTGCCATGTTCCGATCTAATAATATCTCCCTTCTCTCTCTATCTCTCTTCACTTTTTAAATTTAATTATTTTTTAATTTAAAAGTGGGAAAAATGGGGAAGGTGGCAATTGGCTTCCTCAATCAATGAGAGATCTCAACAACGGGTGACGTGGCTGCTTCCTCATCGCTACCGAACTATCCAACCCTCCCTTTTGCTGGCCTCGCTTTTTCCTCCCTTTCCAGTCCCCCCTCGCCCACCCTCCATGTCACCCGCCCTCCTATCCTGCTCCCCCGTGCGCACTGCGCACCCCCCAAAGCTCGATCCCTGCCCATCTCCGCGATCCGACGGCCCTCATCGCCTCTCGACGTTAGCGCACGTTAGCCTCTGCCACTAGCCTTTTTTTTTTTTTGGGTTAATTCAAGAAATGCACGCTTTTTCAGAGAGAGAGAGAGAGAGAGAGAGATATCATATCAGGGCAAATAGTTTGGGCCTGTTTGACAACATGCCAAACAGTGCCTGATTCTAATTTTTTATTCTCAAAATCAGTTTGGGACGAGAATCGTGTTTGGTAAAATTTTTATTCCTGGGAACAAATTTGTTCCGAGAATCAAAAAAAGAATTAAAACAGTGAAACTCTCATTCTTCCCTTTCGTCATCCTGTGATTGCCGTCCGCCACCACCCGCCCCAACCGCCGCCGGTTGCCAGTCCGGCGAGCTCGCCGGAGGCTCGCCAGGCCAAGGCGAGGTCCAGCGAGCTCGCCGGAGGCTAGCTTGGCCAGGGCGAGGTCCGACGAGCTCGCTGGAGGCAAGCCCAGCCACTGGCGAGGCTTGCCCAGCCTCACCGGTGGCCAAGTCGGCCTCATCGGGGTTGGGCGAGGCTCGGCTGACGAAGGCCGACCTCGCCGAGGGCCGAGGATGCTCCGGTGAGCGTCGTCGGCCCTCGTCTGGCTGGTCGCCGGTCTGACCACCGGCCACCGGCCACATGAAGAAGAAGAAGATTAGGAAAAAAGGAAAAAAAAGAAAAAAAAAGTAAAAAAGTAAAGGAAAAAAAGTAAAAAGTAAAAAAATTATTTAAAAATAATAATTTGGAACATAATCAATTAAAACGGTATCAAACGCAATTCTATTCCAGAATTAAAAATTTTGGACAGTTACTAAACGCGTTTTTTTACTTAGAATCAGTTCTCGAAAACAGAATAAAAAATAATCATTTCTAGTCAGAATCGGCTCGTTATCAAACGCACCATTTCTCTCTCTCTCTCTCTCTCTCTTTCTCTCTCTCCTGTCTGTTGACCGCCTGCCTCCTCTGTGAAAAAACCCAAAACTCTCTCTCTCTCCGGCGCGCTAACTTGCGCCGCGGCACCTCCGGCGATCGTCGATCCGCCTCCGATCTCCGATCTCCAGGCAGCTTCGGGATTGAGCCGCAGCCGCCGTCGGAGTTCCGCTTCGGAGTTTTTCTCTCTCTGTAGATTCGAGCTCGTTTCCAGCGAGGCCGCGCTCGCGAACCGCTGTCGAGCTGGTCGGAGCTTAGCTGCTTGTCGGCGTTGCTATGGATTTTGCTTTTTGTCGCTACTTTTGGTTGCTGATGTGTATGGATTGACAGTAGGTGTTGGATGAGGGACTTTCTGTGAGTAGATTCGGGGGAGATGTGCGAACGAGAGTGTCGAGGACTGTAACCCTAAGTTTAGTTTCGGTCGGGGCTATGCGGAGGAGAGTTTCCATGAAAATCCTTTAGCATCGCCCGAGGTTTTTTCGGCCTTGTCCTTTGTTGTCCCCCCTGAGTGAAACGAGGAAGCGTTTTTCGGGTTAGCGAGCGAGAGAGCCTCTTAGCTGGAGCTATGGATTGTTTGGAACTGAATTTGAACAAAGAGATTGGCGATGGCGCCTGCGGCGGTGTTGGGGGAAGTGTTGGGAAGAATGCTAATAAGAGTGGTGGTGGGGAAGGATTCATTGATAGGAGCAAAGTGAGGATCTTGTTGTGTGATAACGACAC
Source organism: Eucalyptus sideroxylon x Eucalyptus melliodora (assembly GCA_016097485.1). Lineage (NCBI taxonomy): Eukaryota > Viridiplantae > Streptophyta > Magnoliopsida > Myrtales > Myrtaceae > Eucalyptus > Eucalyptus sideroxylon x Eucalyptus melliodora. The sequence goes on from CM027825.1 coordinate 7,984,359, forward strand.
GGAGAGCTCGGAAGAGGTCCTTACGCTTCTTTTGGAATGCTCTTACCAGGGTATAACTGTTATTTTGTTATTTGTCATTTTTAACAGCACTTTTTCTTCTTTTTTTTCGCATTAGCTTTGATGCTCTTTTTAGGGCCGTAATTGTCGGTCACTTGGTTGATTTGAAATGCTTAACATTTGCGATTGCTTGCTTTATTTGAGGAGAATATTTGTCAAATATGAGGTGGTTTGAGAGGCTGTGGTAACAAAGTATGTTGGAAATTCAGAGCTTGTTCATCCTCCATATTATGTACTGCTCAGGTGTCAGCTAATTTGAGGAGAATATTTGTCAAATATGAGGTGGAAATATGTCTAAATTGTGCTAGGAAGCGTAGAGTAAAGCATCAAGTGTACCAAATTTGCCAAGTCTGGATGAACAAAGATAGAGTCCACTCAGAAAGCTTAAATTTGGGGTGTGCTGCTTACGGAGAATGAAATGTTAGCGACGTCCATTCTTGTTGTCAGGGGATATGAGAGGAACTTCCAACTTGAGAATCTACAAGTGCAATGTCGTAAAATTGATTTGTGAGAGAATGAAAAGCAATAACATATGGTCTTTTAATTGGCAAGAGTATTTTTCTCCACTATTCGAGGGACAAATGCTTGGTAACTGTTTAATTAGCTTGACTGTTGTCCATCTGATAAAGCTAGAGAACATTAATAGGAAGTGATCTTCTGTTTAATATTGTATTGCTTAACTTCAACTGATATCTTCTTTGATTAAACTCCATCTCATTTCCACTCCGTTAGACTTGGGATGGGGTGCCGATTGTACTTTTGAAGGGGAAGAGATAATTGTCCGTCCCTCCCTCCCTCCCTCCCTCTGTCTTTTAGTAGCATGCTAATATTTTATTTTTTTGGTTAATTCAACAAACGTACCCTTTTTCAAAGAGAGAGATATATCAGCGGAGATAGTTTCTCTCTCTCGTCTGTTCGTCCCCTACCTCCTTCTCTGCGAAAAACCCAAAACTCTCTCTCTCTCCGCTGCGCTAACTTGCGCCGTGGCCCCTCCGATGATCATCAATCCGCCTCTCATACCCGAACTCCGGGCTGCTCCGGGATTGAGTAGCCGCCGCAGTTCCGCCTTGGAGTTTTTCCTCTCTGGAGATTCGAGCTCGTTTCCGCTTCCTCGTCTCTACCGAGCCATCCAATCCCACCTTCACTGGGCCCCCCCTTTTCCCTCTCTCCCTGTCCAAACCCGGCCTCCACGTCACCCCCTCCTTCTATCTTGCTCCATCGGGCGCACTGCGCACCCCCAAAGTTTCCCCCTCCCCTCGATGTAATCACCGCCCCACTCCGCTTGCCCGTTCTATCTCGTTAGATTTGGTTGAGAAAGATAATTAAAATTATAGGACTATCTTTTGGCGATAATTTTAAATAAGTACAGTGATGGCATCGACAGATGATGAATTATACTATAATAACATGATATGTGTAATGTTGATGAATTCTCGAAAGTACTATACAAAATTGTGATCATTAGAAATGTTGATGAAAAGTGAGGGAAATCCCTGAAAAGAATATAATTGTGTTTTATCTCCCTGAGGCAAAGATGCGATATTAGTTGAGTCCCAATTTAAATATCCAGAAAAAATATACAAAATACTCATATCTTTAGATAGAGAGTCATTATATAGAGCAGCTCAATGTAACGGATTACATCCATGAAGTCGCAAGTGATTCCATGACCACACAATTTTTATTCATAACTTGGGTGAAACTACTATAACTTATTTTCTTGCTGATTTGCTAGTAATCATTCTTTTATCATTGTATAATACTCATTTTATAATCTTCATATTTTTCTTCTCGAGAAGTTTTGAGTCAAATCAACGGCGAATTCCTAGTGTTGATGGGGAGCGAAAGCACGGGGTGCTTGGAAGAAGAGAGGAGTGTGCTACTCAACGTTAAGGCCGTGGTCAACTATGTGAGCAGGTCTTCTCTTCCATCGCGGCGCCGCGGTGGCAGCGGCAGCGGCAATCACTATAGTGGTCTTTTTTTGATGAATTAGAACAAAAATATAATTAGCTCAGTAAGCAATGAGGTATGAAAGCGTCGGCACGTTTGCAATTTGTAGCCTAGCAAAGTTGACTTGAGGGGTGCCCGTTTGAAAGTGGACCGAAATGTCTTTATCTCTTTTATTTTTTGTGCTATATCCCAAAATTAGAAAATAAGAAAAAGAACTGCATAATTTTAGTGTAGCAAATTGAATTATCCAACTCAACAATGCGAGTAATAATTATGTATTAAATAGGCCTCTTATAGGTTTGGTTTGCTTCTTTTATTGTTAGAGGATTAAATTGCACCATGTTTTTTTTTTTTTTGGTCAAAAATTGCACCACGTTTTATTATGAGGGTAACGATATAATTTTCGGATTCTGCCCATATATCTATTAAGAGAGAGAGAGAGAGAGAGAGAGAGAGAGGAACATGATGTTTCATCAAAGGATTATATATAATTTTCCATATCAATTCTCTCATTATCATCATTTTCTTTGTTTTCTTTTTTCTTCTCCTTCTATAATTATTTGAATTTCTTACGTTGGTTTTCAATTTACCTCTACCAAACATCTTTATTTATTTAGACACATGGACTCATGTTCAATAGGAGAAAACAAATGAATCCAAAATGCCAGTCCACCCATTATGCATCCGGGCATGCAAGAAAACCAAAATGCCCCTTACTGATTGCATGGTCAACATAGCACACTAGACAGGGAAATTCACATTTAGTGTTGTGCAAAAAAGGTGATCGAAGACAAAGAAACAGTTATAGAAGAAGAAAATATATGCAAATGGATGCGATTCAGTTCAAATAACCTATTTATCCATGAGATGAGCAACGGTAGATTCTGTTATGGATCAAGCGATACATTAGAGATTATAAATTCATACTCAAGTACAACTCGACATTAGGTGCCAAAAAAAAAAAAAAATACAGCTCAACATTTTTTAACAGATTAAGATCCTCCATATGTAGTGGGTATTGTAAAGTCATCTCTTAAAAGTTTAATATCTCAGCACATGGACTAGTGCACGGTCTAGATTGATTACTCATTTTCTTTTCTTTTTGCTTTTCTTTATTTCCTTTTTTCTCTCTTTCCATTTCCCCCCTTCTCTTTTAGTCTCTTTATATATATATATATATGAGAAAATTCAAATGAGAGTCTAAAGTACCATTATTTTCTCAAAGGACCTAAAATGGACATTGTTTCAAAGAAGGGTTTGACCATAGTCTCAAAGAAGGGCTTGAGTAGTTATAGCTATTTCAAACAAAGGCTTAACCTTGTCGGCTTGCCGGCCAACAAAAAATTCTATCGATTAGGGATATTTTTGCTCAAATACAGTTTAAATTTAGATTAAATCAGTTTTTAAATTTTAAAATATTTTAAAAAAAGAAGAAGCAAAAACAGAGGCTAGTGGATGCCACCTCATCGCCAGTGAGCGGCAGTGATGGCTGACGAGATTGCCAACGTCTAGGTGAGCGCCGACAACCCTTACCAACCAGAGGTGAGGGCCAGCATGATGCTAAGATCGAGCCATTGCTCAGTATTGGAACCTTCGTGGATGCTTGCTTCTCTTTAGATCAGTCTGACTATCAACAAAATGCTAGCATTCGGCTAGGGGCAAAGAAGTTGTTCATTTACTTGAACTAATCTACTCTAATAGATGAATGTTTTATTGATAAGGAGGGGTTTGTCTGTTTCACATATTGTACAGACCAGACTAACCACTTAATCTATTTCTGTCATTTGACTAATTCTTTTAAGATTGCCAGATTTTAGGATAATCTTGCAACATCCGATTGAATTCAAATGAAATGTTTGTATAGTTCTTGGACCGGACATTAGGGACATTTTCCCCTCAGATCACTGGATTGACATTAGAGACAGCATCTTGGTGTAGAATGTAGAGGTGCTTAACATCTTTCTATTTCCTTTCTTTAAGCTCTCCGACATGGTCCAGCTTCACGCAAAAGCGGTTAAAAGTTCGAAACGATCATCCACTTAGTCGGGTTGATTAATTTGGTACTGCGCAAAGATCGAAGGGGGATCAAAGTGCAATATGCCTCCAAATTTTTCGCCGGTCATGTGCATATATGAATATGATACACTTGGAACTCGCACTTTTCAATCCGGTTTGCATTTTCAAGAGCATTTTCCAGGTTGTACCAGCAGCTCACTTGATTCTAGACACATTAGAGTACATCCAATTTTGAGCCAAAGTGTTGTACTTCTAATGAATTAATAGGAGGGGTTGAGCACCGAGCATGGTTGAAGTCCGGTTTTGGAGAGAAACGGTTCACTTCCTGGTACTGTGAACTCTAATTAGCTTTGTAGTAGTTCAGTTCCTAATTCTAAGAGAAGAATTCCTTGATTGAATCAGTTTTGAAGTTTGTTTTAGATTTAAAACAAAACAAAACAATAATATAATCACTTGATCAATATATGCTTTTGTGGAGCTTTTTTTTTTTTTGCTTTTTAATATTAGATTTTGATTTTTTACTGAACAAAAATAGATTGGTTCCCAAATTCAAATTTTTAAAACCATCCAAACTGATGCATTGGTAAACCAATGATTCTTGATTAATAAAACGTGCAATCACTAGTTTAGTGAATACTTCTATCTTGGTGCTTGACTAGGTATGTTGAGCTAGTAGTGCTCCATAGATACATCTATATCTATCTATATCTATCATGTCGTAATATCTATACGTAATGATAGAATTCTCAAACTTCTAATTTTCTAACGTGGATTCATTTGTTCAACTTCTCATTATATCGTTTCCCATTTGCCCATTCACCACGCTATGTTGCTAATTTCTTTATGATTGACAATGATCCAAACCAATAACGTTTCCCTTTTTAATATAATGAGTTCATTTAATAATAAAAGAAAAGGGGAAAAAAGAGAAAGAGAAGGGGTGGTGGTAATTGGTCCCCTCAACGAGCGATCTCAGCAGCGGGTGACGTGGCCGTTTGACAATTATTTTAAAATAAATTTTAAGTGAAAATCAATATTGAAAAGATTGAAAGCCTAATGTTAGTTGAGCTTTTAGTATTTGACCAACTACTGAAACTCAATTTTTTTTTCTGAAAACTACTCTCACCCATTTTTCAAATGCTAAAAAAAGGCTAAAAAAGTAAATATATATATAAATGCCAAATAATCAAATATATGTAATTTTTTTTTTTAAAAAAAAAAGACCAACGTTTCACCAGTTCAACGAAGGGCTACGGTTGCCAATAAGCCAAATTTGGCACCAGCGGCTGTTAGTTGAGTCGCCCGAGATCATGCCACCTTCGGCGGCCCTCACTTGTCGAACCCAAGTAGTGTGTGACCCAAGCGACTGTCGCCTAGTCTCATAGCCTCAAGCGGCCCTCACTTGGTTCCTGCGAGGGTTGTGCGATGGCAGCCATTGGTCACCGTCACTTGCTTAATAAACTTGGACATTATAAGGACACAAATATTGTTAAAACTTTTAAAGCAAACATTTAAATATCATTTTTTTTAAAAAAAATTTAAATCACTTAAATTACATAATTTTTTTTTTCTGAGAATTCCTATGTGACATTGATTCCTAGAAAATCACATTGGTGATTTAATAGTAAATTAATGCCACAATGGATTTTTGAGTAAGGAATATCATCGATGTAATTTTAAGAATTTGTTTTTTAGAAGTTATGCCACCAATTTTGGAGCAAACATGCTAATCTCTAAATTTCGCAATTTTATTAGAATTTAAACAAGTACGCCGGCCAAAAGAAAAGGATTTAAACCATGTAAGGATGGATCTTGCACACATCCATCAAGAGGTCAAGATTGTTTGGGGTTTCATGTGTGTTGTCTTTTGGATCAGTAGATGATCAATGGTTCATTGGAAGTCATGGTCTTTATGACACTTTTACTTGGTGATGTTTGGCTCTAAAAATTTCTAACTCATTTTAAGGGAAAGGTCATGGACCAATTTTTCAGTCTTTTCTTCTTTTGACTAACAAGCCTTCAACTTTTTTCCTTGCAAATGACAAGCCATCAACTTATAAAGAGAAAGATTCTTACAATTCCAATCAGACGACGTGTAAAGCGGGCCACATCCCAAATGATAGTGACCCTAGTGGCATCAACTCTCAAAACACAAATTGCACTCCCCCTTCCATCATGTACTCATAAGCCAAGAGCACCCGACGCTTCTGTAAGCAAAAATCATGGAGCTTAATTATTTTTTTCATATTGAACACCCGCCGCCTTGGTCTTTTTAAAATAAAAAATTTGTTATGAAATACATGAATGGATAGAATACATGAATGAATATTCATTATATTCATCTTATCCAATGTATTTATTATGGTACATTTGTATCAAATGTTCTAAGTACATCTCCCTATACAATGAACGTTCGTCTCCCTTATCCTGTACATGTATCATTCGATACATTGATATTAATGATAAGTACATTCTTGTTCTCCTATAAATAGGAGTTTAGTTTTGATGTACAATACACAATCACACAGAAACACGACAGTGAGATACTAGAAATAAAGCTCTCTCATCTTGCTACTATCTCTAGTGTTCACTTGCTTTCTCTTCTCAAATCTCTTCTCTATTATATATTCGCAACGCGATATTTTACAACACGTTATCAGCACGAGGATCTACCGATTGAGTAAGTAACTTTTGCAAGCACGAAGATCTATCGACTGAGTAAGTAATTTTTGCAAGGTGGGTATTGTTATTATTGATCAACTTATACTTCATCTTCTTCTATCAATTCTTCATTTTTATTTTTCTTGGCCCGAAGCCAAACTTTTAAATCTAAAAGTATCCTTCTCGCTCCCGAAGTAGCGGTGGATATTTGGAAATCCTTTTAATTAATTTAAGGATTTATTTTTGCAAGGATTATGGCTAATATTGAAAAGCCCAAATTCCACATCCTGGAAGTGAGTGGAAAGAATTATCTATCTTGGCGCCTTGACATGGAAATGCACCTCCAAGGGCAAGGTCTCGCTAATACAATTACAGAGGATGGAACCTCAAATGAAAAGGATAAAGCAAATGCGCTGATTTTTATTCGTCGTCATTTGCATGAGAGCCTGCAGACTCAATATTTATCCGTTCGAGACCCGCATATCTTGTGGACGAGGTTGAAGGATAGGTATGATCATACAAAAACCGTTATCCTCCCTCAAGCACAATATGATTGGCAAAATCTCAGACTGCGAGATTTTAAATCGTGTCTCGACAAATATAATTCTGCTTTATTTGATATCGTTTCTCGACTTGAGTTATGCGGTATCAAACTCATTGATGCAGAATTGCTTGAGAAAACTTTCTCCACCTTTCATGCTTCGAATATTGTATTGCAACAGCAATACCGGCAACGTCAGTTTGCCACATATTCTGAATTAATTTCTGTGCTTCTTACTACCGAGCAAACTAATGAATTGCTGCTCAAAAATCATGATCTTAGACCTGCTGGCTCAAAAGCATTGCCTGAAGCACATGCTAATTTTGAGAAAAATACTGGCCATTTTAAGGGCTATAAGCGCAAGCAAGAATATAATCCTAGAAGGGATGGCAAGAAATTTAGCCCCCCTAGGAAATCAAACTTTGGCCTGAATCATGGCAAAGAAAAGAAGCGAAAGAAGGTGATTAATGAAAGTATTTGTCATCGTTGTGGCATGACTGGGCACTGGTCACGCACCTGTCGTACGCCAAAACTTTTTGTTGACATATACCAGGCATCTTTAAAGCATACGGGCAAGCGTGGTGAATCTCATGCCATTGAAATCAATCCTACTGCCATAACCACTGTTGAGGCCAACAATATCTCCATTGGTGGGACTCCTCTTGCTCCTGAAGTAGCAAATGCATCATTGGATGTCTCTGATTTCTTTGAGGACCTCTGATTACTTTGATGAATCAGATTAGTGGATGATAATTTGAACTTTGAATTTTATGTTATTTCGCTTTAAATGTATTACTTTTTTTATTGTTCTTTATGAAATAATTATGAACTTTATATAATATTTATCTTTGAAATTTTATTCGACTATATAACTAATATGCAACTTTTATGATACTTGACACCTGAAGTTGTCAATATAAATGCAAATGGAAAATACCGAGAAAAATGAAGATGTTTGTTTGCTTGATAGTGCAACAACACATACTATATTTTGTAGTAGACACTTTTTCTCGAGTATGACATTGCGTAAGGCACAAATCCATACAATATCAGGTCTGTTTTCGATTATTGATGGTTTTGGGAATGCTACAATTATTTTGCCAAATGGTACAATCCTGCATATTGAGAATGCGTTTCTAAGCATTCGATCAAAAAGGAATCTGCTCAGTTTCAAAGATGTACGCCGTAATGGGTACCATATTGAGACTATTTATGAGCAAGATAAGGAATACATTGGCATTTCCTCTTATAAGATGGGCCTGAAGACCATCCATGAGAAGCTAGAAGCTTCTTCTATGGGTTTGTATTGTGTCATGATTAAAGCTGTTGAAACCTACGCTACCACATCCTGGAGATTGGTAAGCCCTGATCAGTTTGGACCGTGGCATGATCGCCTTGGTCATCCTGGCGCTTCAATGATGCGTAGGATAATTCAAAATACAAAAGGGCACCCTTTAAAGGATATAAAGGTATTGTTGTCCAAAGATTATAATTGTGAGGCTTGCTCACAAGGAAAGCTCATTATTAAACCTTTTATAACAAATGTTAATTTTGAATCTCCTTTATTCTTGCAAAGAATTCAGGGTGATATTTGTGGACCAATACAACCACCAAGTGGACTATTTAGATATTTTATGGTATTAGTGGACGCATCCTGTAGATGGTCCCATGTTTGCCTATTATCTACGCGCAATGTCGCATTTGCACGTTTACTTGCTCAGATTATAAAGCTCCGGGCACAATTCCCTTATTATCCAATTAAGAGCATAAGGATGGATAATGCTGGTAAATTTACATCAAAGAGTTTTGATACATATTGTGCTTCACTCGGACTCGAGATTGAGCACCCGGTTGCATATGTTCATACTCAAAATGGATTGGCAGAATCCTTGATTAAACGTATCCAAATCATTGCCCGCACTCTATTATTGAGAACGAATCTCAACGATACAGCATGGGGTCATGCAGTTTTACATGCGGCAGCTCTAATAAGATTACGCCCCATTGCTAGTATTTTACAATCTCCCCTTCAAATGGTTCTTGGTTATGAACCAGATATTTCACATCTACGCACCTTTGGTTGTGCAGTACAGGTGCCTGTAGCACCGCCAAAAAGGACGAAAATGGGTCCCCAACGCCATTTGGGCATTTATGTTGGGTTTAATTCACCATCTATCATTAGGTTTTTGGAACCAACTACTGGTGATCTTTTTACTGCCAGGTTTGCAGATTGTCATTTCGATGAGACTAGGTTTCAATCAATTGGAATACCTACAACTTCCATGACTGCAAAACAAAAACCAGTTAAGGTTTTCTCCTGGAATGAGAAAAATTTATCTCAATTAAACCCAAGGACTCTTGAATGTGAAAACGAGGTGCATCGCATAATCCATTTACAAGCTATGGCCAATAGACTTCCTGACGCATTTAATGATGCTACTAAGGTAACGAAGTCTCATATTCCAGCTGCAAATGCTCCAGCTAGGATAGCTGTTCCCGAAGAACAGGCTAAAATGGATCAAAATCCCCCGCACTTGAAGCGTGGTAGACCGATAGGATCAAAAGATACTGCTCCTCGAAAACGAAGGGGAAAGAATCAAGAATCTGCTCCAGAAGAGCCTGGCGTTGTGCTTACTCCCAAAGAGCTTATTGCCCCTAAAGAGGCGCAAACCCATGAAAGGAGCACTAGCTCCGGGAATACTGAGAATTCCATTACATATTGTAATGAAATTTGGGATCGAAATGAAATCATCATTGATGATGCTTTTGCATTCTCAGTTGCCCATCAAATTATGGATGATGATTGTGAACCACAATCTATTATTGAATGTCGTCAAAGGCAAGATTGGCATAAGTGGGAGGAAGCAATTAAAGCTGAATTAGCTTCCTTAACTAAACGAGAGGTTTTTGGACCTGTAACTCGTATCCCCGATAATGTAAAGCCCGTTGGATATAAATGGGTATTTATCCGAAAACGAAATGAGAAAAACGAGGTTGTTAGGTATAAAGCCCGACTCGTTGCCCAAGGATTCTCCCAGAGACCTGGGATTGATTATAATGAGACATATTCACCTGTGATGGATATGATTACATTTCGTTTTCTCATTAGCCTAGCAATCTTTGAAAGATTGGAAATGCGTCTTATGGACGTTGTGACGGCATATCTATATGGCTCATTAGACTCTGATATTTATATGAAAATTCCTGAGGGATTCAAAATGCCTAAAGCATGCACTCCCCGCAATTTATTCTCAATAAAATTGCAAAGATCCTTGTACGGGTTAAAGCAATCCGGTCGCATGTGGTATCAACGCCTAAGTGAGTACCTAATTAAGGAAATGTACAAAAATGATCCTATCTGCCCATACGTGTTTATTAAGAAATCAGAAACTGGATTTGCTATTATAGCAGTTTATGTCGACGATATAAATTTAATTGGAACTCCAGAAGAGTTAGCTGAAACTGCTGAATATTTGAAAAGGGAGTTTGAAGTTAAAGATTTGGGTAAAACCAAACTTTGTCTTGGTCTAGAGCTTGAGCATAAAGCAAATGGAATAATCGTCCATCAATCAGCATATGTTGAAAGATTGCTTAAACGTTTCAACATGGACAAAGCTCACCCATTGAGCACCCCTATGGTTGTAAGGTCTCTGGATCCCCAAAAGGACCCATTTCATTCTAAAGAATCTGATGAAGAGATATTTGGTCCTGAAGTACCATATCTCAATGCAATTGGGGCTTTGATGTACTTGGCACAATGTACGAGACCAGATATCGCTTTTGCGGTAAATTTATTGGCACGTTTTAGTTCTGAGCCAACTCGGAGACATTGGAATGGAGTTAAACATATTTTCCGTTATCTCCGAGGAACCATAGATTTGGGATTATATTATTCCAAGGATTCCACTAACTCTGATTTAATTGGATATGCTGATGCTGGATATAGATCCGATCCACATAAGGCTCGCTCTCAAACCGAGTATTTATTTTGTTATAACGGCACCGCTATTTCTTGGCGTTCTACGAAGCAATCGCTAGTAGCTACATCTTCTAACCACTCTGAGATTATTGCTTTATATGAAGCTGGAAGGGAGTGTGTTTGGTTAAGATCCGTTATAACACATATTCATAATTCTTGTTGCTTAATACCGGTTACCAATTCTCCCACTATAATTTATGAAGATAATGCTGCTTGTGTTGCACAAGTCAAGGGGAGGATATATCAAAGGTGATAGGACCAAGCATATCTCGCCGAAATTTTTCTATACTCATGAACTCCAAGAAAGTCGACAAATTGATGTTAAACAGATTCGATCCATAAATAATCTTGCAGATCTTTTTACCAAATCATTGCCAACATCAAGTTTTGAGAAATTAGTATATGGCATTGGTATGAGGCGAGTTCATAAGATGTAAGATTAATTAGCCCCATAAGTGGCTATATGGCTCTATTGAGGGGGAGATATTATGAACTATGCATTACAGCATTGATATGTGGCTAGTTCACAAGATGCAATAATGATTAGTCCCAGGAGTAGCTATATATACATTGCACTCTTTTTTTCTTTATGTCCGGTTTTTTCCCATAGGGTTTTTCCGGCTTAAAGTTTTTAACGAGGCAATTAATGCATCCATAAAAGGGAGATATCATAACATTTGTGCTCTGCACTCTTTTTCCCTTTTGTTCGATTTTTATTCCACTGGGTTTTTCCGGCTTAAGGTTTTTAATGAGGCAGTATCATTCGATGCACATTTGTAATGAATATGATGAATATTCAAGGGGGAGTGTTATGAAATACATGAATGGATAGAATACATGAATGAATATTCATTATATTCATCTTATCCAATGTATTTATTATGGTACATTTGTATCAAATGTTCTAAGTACATCTCCCTATACAATGAACGTTCATCTCCCTTATCCTGTACATGTATCATTTGATACATTGATATTAATGATAAGTACATTCTTGTTCTCCTATAAATATGAGTTTAGTTTTGATGTACAATACACAATCACACAGAAACACGACAGTGAGATACTAGAAATAAAGCTCTCTCATCTTGCTACTATCTCTAGTGTTCACTTGCTTTCTCTTCTCAAATCTCTTCTCTATTATATATTCGCAACGCGATATTTTACAACAAAATTATATATATTTGACTTTTTAGCATATATATATTTGATTTTTTATAGCATTTTTGTCAAAATTTATATTTAAAAAGTTGCATATATATTTTTTTCAATTCTAAAAAGACAAAAATTAAAAAACTAATATTACTCACCTAAAAGGCTTTTCAAATGTATTTTCTATCAACTAGCATTTCTCTCAAGGTTATTTCTTAGAACATAATTTACCAAATGGCCTTTGCATTTATCCAAAAAATTTTAGACTAAACTGTTTTGCATTTTTCCAATGTGCTTTTAAAATGCCGAACCAAATATACCCTATACATCACGAGGTTGTATGAAGCGAGAAAATTTTGGGTAGGCTTAGCGCTCCAAGCCAGCAAACTCACCAGCCACTTGCTGATCGCTGCATGTTTTGCGCAACCCACTTGTCAAGAGAGGCAAAGTCCTCTTGCCTCTCTTCTCTCCTCAGCGTCTCTCTCTCTCTCTCTCTCTCTCTAAACATCACAAGGCTGTATGAAGCGAGAAATTATTGGGTAGGCCCAGCGCTCCAAGTTAACAAATGCCCCAGCCACTCACTGATCGCCACATATTTTGCGCGGGCCCAATTGTCAAGAGAGGCAAATTCCTCTTGCCTCTCCTCTCTCCTCTGTGTCTTTGTTACTCTCTCTAAACATCATGAGGTTGTATGAAGCGAGAAAATATTAGGTAGGCCTAGGGTCTGTTTGGTAACTAGCCAAATCGTGCTAATTTCTATTATTTTGTTTCTGAGAGTAGATTTGGAACATAAATGCGTTTGGTAAAATTTTTGATCCCGGGAACAAATTTCTATTTTTTTTTAATTCCCAGAATTAGATTTGGAACAAAATCAAGAACAAAAAGAAAGTCGATTCTTGTTCCCGGGAACAATTCTAGAATCAAGCCCACATTTTCTCTTTTTAGTTTTTATTTTCTTGTTCTTCTTCCCTTTTTCTTTTTCATCTACTGCCACCGCCATAGTTGCCATCCGCCGCCATCCACCCTTCACTGCCCACTGCCCTTGGTCGCCGAAAATCGGTCCGGCAAGCTCGCTAGAGGCAACCCCAGCCATCGGCGAGGCTCGATCAAGCCATGGCTGGGCGAGCAGCCTCGCCTAGATCTGGCGAGGCTGAGCTTGCCTAGCCGCCAGTAGGGCTTGGCCTCGCCGAGCCACCGCAAGGTCGGCCTCGCCGAGCCTTGCCCAACTATCGGTAAGGCTCGGTCGATGAGAGCCAGCCTTGCTAAGGGCTAACGATACTCCAGTGAGATCGCCGGCCCTCGTTGGGCCGATCGTCGGTCATCCCAAAGCCGACGACCGGCAACTTGAAGAAGAAGAATAGGAGAAAGAAAGGAAAAAAGAAGAAGAAAAAAGTAATAAAATTATTTAAAAATTAAAAGAAAATAATTTGGAGTAGAAATTTTGAACACGGTACCAAATGCAATTCTATTCCAGGAATTAAAATTTTGGACAATTAGGGCGCGTTTGGTAACGATTCTGTTCTCGGGAGTGGATTTTGATTATAAATAATTATTTTTAATTCTGTTCCCAAGAACAAATTTTAAGCATTTTAAGCCGTTGGGTAATTGTCCAAAATATCTGATTCTGGAATAAAATTGTGTTTGATACCGTGCTCATTGATTATGTTACAAATCAATTTCTTTTAATTTTTAAATAATTTTTATACTTTATTCCTCTTTTTTTTCCCATATTCTTCTTCTTTAGGTCGGTCGCCAGACTAGCGACTGGCCAGACGAGGGCCAGCGACCTCACTAGAGCGTCGCTGGCCTTCGTCGGCTGAGCCTCACCGGTAGCTGGTCGAGGCTTGCCCAGCCCTTGCCTAGACCCGCCGAGGCTCGACCTTACCGGTGGCCAAGTCGGCCTCGCCGATGGCTAGGCCGGCCTCACTGGGGCTGGGCAAGGCTTGCCTGGCCACTGGCGGGGCTAAGTGAGGCCCACCTAGCCATCGGTGAGGCTCACCCAACCCCACCAAGGCTCAGCCTCGACAGTGGCTCGGCTTGCTTCCGGCGAGCTCGCCGGACCTCGCCCTGGCCTGGCGAACCTCTGGCGAGCTCGCCAGACTGGTTGTCGGTGACAAGCAAATGGCGGCGGCAAACAGTGGTGGATGGCGGTGGACGGTGGCAATTGGCAGTGGCGGATGGTGGCGAACGACAATAGAGGAAGGGAGAGAAGGGTTCCACTTTTTTTATTCTTTTTTTCGTTCCCGGAACAAAAATCAATTTTTTTTTTATTTTTGATTTTACTCCAAATTTCTCGGGAACAAAAATTTTACCAAACGCGATTCTATTCCCAAACTGATCTCGGGAACAAAAAATCAGAATCAGACACTGTTTGGATGGTTACCAAATAATGCCTTACCCAACAATTTAAAATGCTTAGAAATTGTTCCCAGGAGCAAAATAAAAAAGAATAAATCCTGATCAGAAATTGTTCTCAAGAACAAAAGTATTACCAAACGCGCCCTAAAGACTTAAGAGTTCCCGTTTAAATTCGTCGCCGAAATTTCAGAGTGGGGTCGTGCAACTGGTTGGTTCACGAGAATTCGCAGGGTCCACAATTTTAAATGTGAGAGAATGAGGTCAAATTATCAGTGAATTTGATAGCTGAATTTCATTAAAATGCTAATACAACTTTGGACGAAAATTTAGGTGTTAATGGTAGTTTTCCTTAAAAGTTGATAAGTTTCTTTTTTTCTTTAAATCATCCCTTGGTTGAAATTTTTTTCTTTTTGGTCTAATGATGCATGCTACATATGAAATTGGTCTCATGAACTAATTAGTGTAGGTAAAATTCTAAATTTGAGTCACAATTTATGCAAAGTAAATAAGCGGCAGTACTTGGAGAGGATTTCCTAATTAATACAATGCAACTCATTTCTAGAAGCAAAAAAAGAGCAATACTATATATAAGAAAACTGGACATTTTTATATATTAAGATGATGGAGTAATTTAGGTGTAAACAGTAATTTTTCTGAATTTCATTTTTTTTTCTTTGGGCTGCTTTGGATTCTCTCTTCATTTACGTTTCCTTTTGGTTTTTTCTCCTCATTTTTCCAACCACATCCTTACCATAATGCACCTTTTCTCCTTTGTCCCCGAGCTGTCCCCTTTTCTTTCGCACAACTCTCTTCTTTTCTTGCCTTTTTTTTTTTCCTCTGCCCAAACCCTTGATGAGGACTACTAATTGGTGTTTAGTTTCCCAAAGTGTAGCATTATTGAGCACCATCATCGACCTAGCAAGTTCACTAAACTCAGTCATCAATAGACTGATCGTTCTCGTTTGAACAGGGTCTGCACCAACGTGGCAGGAAAATGAAAAAGAAAAACTCATGTAAGAACTCATTGATTTTCTAGGACTTGGTGATAAGTAAACGTTGCTAAAATAAAAAACTTCAATACCGCTGCTCTAAGAACGGAAGCACTCTCAACAAGGAAACCCGAGTGATCGAATTTAGTAACACGATGGAATCATCTTAATTATGTTAATTTAATAATTATCCTCTAAGGCAATCACGATAGCAACGCAACAACTTTGAACGCCATAATGAGATGTCTCAATGTAGTATAGGAATTTGATTTAGATGTGTTCACTACAAATGGGCAGCAGTGCGACCATAATACCGGGGATGACTTCAGTAGTAACAATGCATGTACGAGGCCTATCCCTTATTCGATTTTTGTTTTCTATTGGTTTCTGTTCATGTTTTCTTTTTCGCACTGCTCTGATATGAATTTACATTAGATAATAGATATCTTAATATAAATTCAACAATACAATTCTCCATTTTGTTTTTGAATTCATCAAATAAGACTTTTTCTCCCATTTCTTTTACTAATTCATTTAGATTACTTTTTCTATCATCACTAAAATTTAATTACATATTTAACTTATTGTTATATCATCCATATAAAAATCAAAATATAATCTAACTAAATAGAATAAATAAAATCAAACTAAATTGAAATGTTCATTAGAATATAGAATAATCATATTAGAGTCTTACTCCACATTGCAGAAAACAGAAATTTTAATAATTTTAAACAGCTAACTAAAATATGTAATGTGTTTCTGGCTAGTATCTCGTTCGATTTTCTTTTCTCATCCACTAGCTCTATACATAATGATCGAGCCGTGACTTTGTGAATGCTTGACTAAAGCTTCCCTTCAGCCGGGTCCTTTCCTGCTCCTCACTTTTTACACTAAGGGTACGAATGGTAACGTTTATGTTCTTTTTTTGTTCCAGGGAACAGAAACAAAAAAAAGTGTTTCTGTTCCGGGGAACAATTTTTGAACAAAAGAACGCGTTTGGTAACGTTTGTTCCGGGAATAAAATATGAATAGAAACACGTTTGATAAATTTTATTCTTTTTTGTTTCTTTTAATTTTTTAAACATTTTTATTTTATTTTTCATTTTTTCCTTTCTTTTTTCTTTTTTCTTTTTTTCTTTTCGGCCGATCACCGGCCTCCGGTGACCGGCCGACGGGGCCGGCAGCCTCGCCCAGCCACGGCGAGGCTCGGTGTCGCCGGCGCGGGCAAGGCTCGGCCTCGCCAAGGGCCGGTGAGGTCGCCGACCCTCGACGGCGTCGCCGGCCCTCGACAGCCGGTCGCCGGCCATGGCCGAGGCCGGCGACCGGCGAAAGAAAAAAGAAGAAAAAAAAGAAGAAGAAAAGAAGAAGAGAAGAAGAAGAGAGAGAAGAAACATTTCTTCGTTTTTGTTTCTGGAACAAGAAACAACAATTTGTTGTTTCTTTTTTTTGTTATCATTTTGTTCTGAAAAAAAAAAAAAAAAGAAACGCAACCAAACACCTTTCTGTTCTTTTTTTGTTCCTGAGAACAAAATCCGTACAGAAGTGTCACAGAAACATTTCTAAGAAACGTTTCCATGCGCGCCCTAAATCTTCGCTGAAGATACGGTGCATTATGAGTGGGTGCTGATTTTTCTCTGCCGTGTCCACTTCTGAACCACTTTTTTGACCCAGAATTCCACGATTTTCCGCCGCCCCCCACCCAAATCCCTGTTTTTGTTCCTTCGTGTGTTTTCACGCTGCTGATTTCCTTCATTCACACACGCAGGAATGCCGTGTGGAAAGTGGCCTCAGGTCGACCATTTCGGTCAGCCAGAAGGTGGAGCGAAAAGGACCTTCATAAGAATTCCCATTTAAATTCACCGTAAAAAATTTAGGATCGAGTCGTGTAATGAGTGGTTCACAAAAATTCCCAATCAGGTCCACAATTTTGGATGTGAAAGAATGCAATACATATAGAGAATGCGGAATTATGAATGTATTTTTATTAGTGATCAAATATCGGTGAATCTAATTGTTAAATTTCATGAAAATGCGAATGAGATCTTTGGATGAAAATTTATGTGTCAACAGTAATTAATCTTACTGATTATTAAGCAATTGTTTTG
Source organism: Eucalyptus sideroxylon x Eucalyptus melliodora (assembly GCA_016097485.1). Lineage (NCBI taxonomy): Eukaryota > Viridiplantae > Streptophyta > Magnoliopsida > Myrtales > Myrtaceae > Eucalyptus > Eucalyptus sideroxylon x Eucalyptus melliodora. The sequence continues at coordinate 8,002,170 of CM027825.1, forward strand.
CTTTAAATCATTGCTTGGTTGAATTTCTTTTTCTTTTTGGTCTAAAGATCCAAATTGCATACAAAACTGGTCTCGTGAATTAATTAGTATAGGTGACATTCTAAATCTAAGTCAAGATTTATGCAGATTAAATAAGCTGCAGTATTCACCAAGATTTTCCTAATTAACACAATGCAACTCATTTCTAGAGGCAAAAAAGAGCAATGCTATATATAAGAGAATTGGACATTTATGTATATTAAGATGGATGGAGTGTGACAAGGAAAATAGCGTGGTAGCCTTCTTAGATAATTTTTTTTTTTTTTAATTTTTCATCTTCCTTGGAAGTCTAGAGAATTTGGTAATTAAATGAACATAGTTTAAGGTTCCATAATAAATTTTCACCGCATTTGGTGCACTGATTTTTAAAAGATTTATGTACTTACTACTATTTTAGGTAGGAGAAAGAAAGATAAGTGGGCTCAAAAGTTTGTTGGGTGCACATTCGTATAAGTTTCCTTGATGTTGAAGCCGAAATTCTCTCAAAGGTGAACGCGTTTTCTTGAGTAACACCGTCCACTCCTTTTGAGGACGACTTTGGAGACAATTACCTGAAAAAACAATAAAGAGAGAGGAAAGGGGTCTAATCGTGGCTTCCAAAACAGGCCCCTTGAAATCTTCAAAAAAAATTCTGACCAAAAAAAAATCTAAAAAAAAAAGAAGAAGTGAAAGTTATGCGAGGTGGTGGGACATCCATATAGATAGACAAATTGTTCTTTATTTTGGTAATAGATTATTGTTTATAAATGAAAAAGAAAACAAAAAGATATAAATAATGAAAGCACGAGGCAGCAATATATAGGCCACCTGTCAACTCCCCATCATTTAAAAAAAAAAAAACTTGTCATCATTATATTAAATTAAAATTTTGTTAGATCTATTATCAAAATAGAAAATAGTAGTTTGCACATTCATGATTAAGAGTTAACAAATGGAAGAATTCACTTACAAAAAATCACTCTAAATATATACGCCACTCATTATGTGTATTAAGGTTTTAACATCGACTATATATCTAATAATAATCCATAAAATTACTAGGTTTTTTGGCTAACGAATTTTCTATATTTAGTTTAATACGTTGAAATAGTAAGACCAAGTAGATAATATATTCGGATGTTCCTAATTTTCACCCATGGGGGTTAATTAGGATTGCCAACTATTTAATAAAATATTGAAAATATATTATTTCATAGTATCTAGGAAAAATAGATAGAAAAGTCAAAGTCATGCAAGGGTGGAGTAAAAGCAATTTAATCATTAAAGAGAGAAAAAATCATTTTTATCTATTCTAGTAATGGGCTATAGTGTGGAATGAAAACGAAACTTTATAAATAACTAAAAAAGAGAGTAAAAGCATGTGACGATACCTATCTAATATGTCGTTGCTCCAGGATTGGGCCTCATCACTATCACCAACTTCCTGTGAATCAAGAAAAATAACGGCACTGTTCTCAACCGAGAGTACAGACCTAGCCTATGGTTGAGAACAATGTCATAAGGCATGCTAGTTTTGCAGTGGGTCTTTCACTCACCTTCACTTATGCCAAGCGTGGGTGGCTACTATACTAGCCTACCCGACAATAGATAGTGCAAACAAACTTGCTTTGACGTGGAGTCTACTTTCCGCATTGTGAAGCCTCCTAATTCCTTATCTATCTTTGTCTTTTCAACAGAAAAGGAATACAGAATATGAAAGACGGCGCGGGATCTCCCACCCCTTGATGGATCTCCCAGTTGTTTCCTCCTTGAGCCTTTTAAGGACCTACTCAGGTCCATATCACCAACTTCTTGTGAATCAAGAGAAATAATCGTGGTCTGCGAATGTAAATGATGATAATCCAAGAGTTGTGACTTTCGAGAGAAGAATCGACATTGATTGTTGTGATTATGCTCATCAGGGTAGGAGGAACAATCTTTCCCTTGATGGTTTTGTCTTTGCCTGAAATAATTTGCATCTTGTGTCTATGAAATGCAAATAGTTGATGAATCCTCTAGAAAATATCTCATCATTCAAACAAAAGGAATAAAATAAAATAAAATCTCATGTTGTTCATTTTACAATATTTCAACGGGACTTATATTTATATAATTTCCCTTCCCTTATTTGTTTGATTAGGTCGGAGTCCTTCATGTGTGTGAGGTTATTGCATGGATATATAGATATATTAAATGATGCAAGGGACTCTAATCGACTTTAATAAGTTAACCGGATTTGACATTTCCACGTTATCTGGCACACAAAATGTCGATATAATTAGTATCATCTCAAGGGCAGAAATTGTAATTGGCTCAAAGGTGAATGCCTCTTCCTGAGTAACAATTAACGTATACTCTTGATGCACTTTTGAATCTATGCTTAACGTGTGAGGGCTGCTTGAAATTCCGCTTCCAAGGCTTGTTCTCCTACTTAGATAACAGATCATTTATTTTTCTTTTTTTCGATAGTATAATTTAATTTCCCTTTGTTAATTTCCTCTATCTAGATCTAGTGTATCTCTCTACTTGTGCTTTTGTTCCAAGTGGAATAATGGGATTAAATCTATCTGGTTAACTATTAACATAAATTAAGCTTTGTTTTCCTTTCTCTTTTCATAAATATTTATAGATAGGGTTCTTATTGTTTATTTTTATCAATAATTTATTTTCATAATTAATAACTCAAATATTTTGTAACAAAATGATTTAAATTATTTTTTTAAATCCCATTTGTTCATGCATACATTACGCATACTTAGGTGATAAATAAAAAGGAAAAGATCCTCCTCGGAGAAAAGAAGCCCTTGTATAGCATGGTATCATTCTCTAGAATTAATTATTTTCTCGAGAAAGTACTTCACAATTTCCAAGCCATCTTTGAGTTAGATTGGATTTCTCTTGTCTCCAAAAACATCAAACTCTCCATATCATTTCACTAACTTCTTGGGTTCTTGAATATCAATCTTTAGGTTGACTTTCTCATCGCTGAACTAGTTTAATAGATGTGGATGTTATTATTTGCTTGGAAGTAATGGTTTGCTGCCCTAAGAACACATATACTATATAATTGCGTGCCCTCTCATTGCCTTAAGAACATGTGTTAGACTGTCATACTATCTAATAGTCTAGAATGCAAAAGTCACAATGTACTATGGTCATTAGCAATTTTTACATGAAATGTAGAATAAACATGCTTTCTTTTTATTATTATTTTTTATGAATAAAGTGATTCCTTTTGTCTTATGCATACTGAAAAATTAAGATATGAATGAAACTCCATGAAATTTTGCAAAGTCGGAGAAATCGCTTAGACCGAGCACTAGCTCTATACAGACATAACGCTAAATCTTTGCTTAAAAGTTACATAATTTGTTTTCTTTTCTGACCCAATAGGCCACTAGCTCTATACGTGACGACCGGGGTGTGACCGTGTGAATGCTTGACTAAAGCCTCCTCCCTTCGGCCCGGATTTTCCTGCTTCTTATGTTCTTATTACTTTTTACTCTAAATCTTTGCTCAAAATATGGTCTTTATGAGCGGGTGCTGGATTTTCTCCGCCGTGTCCACTTTTGACCTCCTTTTTTGACCCAGAATTCCCCGATTTCCGGCCTTTCCCTTCGGTTCCTCCGTGCGTTTTCACACTACTAATTTCCTTCATTCACGCCTAGGAATGCCGTGTGGAAAGTGGCCTCAAGTCGACCATTGCAATCTCCCAGAGGGAGCGGTAACTCGTAAGGACTTAGAATTCCCGTTTAAATTCACCGCGGAAAATTCAGAGTCGGGTTGGGTTGTGTAATTGGGCGATTCACAAGAATTCGCAGGGTCTGCAATTTTAAATGTGAAAGAGTGCCATAGAGATCGAAAATGGAGGATTACAACTGTACTTTTATTAGGGGTCAAACTATCTCCGAATATGATAGCTGAATTTCATGAAAACGTAGATACAATTTTTGGGTAAAGATTTAGGTGTCAACAGTAATTTTCCTTAAAAGTTGGTAAGTTACTATTTCTCTTTAAATCTTCTCTTTGTTGAATTTCTTTCTTTTCAGTCTAATGATGCAGACTGCATATGAAATTGGTCTCATGAATTAATTAGTGTAGGTAAAATTCTAAAATTGAGTCAAGGCTTATGCAAAGAAAATAACGAGCATTACTTCCGAGAGGTTTTCCTTGCAATTCATTTCTAGAAGCAAAAAAGAGAATTACTATATATAAGAAAACTGAACATTTATATATATATATATATTAAGATGGTGGAGTAATTTAGGTGTTCACAGTAACTTTTCTTAATTTTTTTTTTTTTTTTTTGATTCTCAACTACTTTGGATTCTCTCTTCGTTTTCGTTTCCTTTAGTTTTTTCTCTTCATTTTTCAACCGCATCCTCACCATAATGCGTCTTTTCTCTTGTATCCCGTGGCTTTCCCCTTTTCTTTCGCACAACTCTCTCTTTTTTTTTAATCTCTGCCCCAAACCCTTAAAGGAGACCACTAATTGGTGTTTAGTTTTCGAAAGTGTAGCATTATTGAGCACCATCATCGACCTATCAAGTTCGCTAAACTCAGTCACGTCGACAGACTCCCAAAACTACTATGTAAAGCAGTAATCATTGGGAAGGTTGGTTTTTGCCGATGAATCACTGTGAAAGGGAGGTAAAAAAATAAGGAGAGAATGCAATAGTGTTTTGCGGGCTTTGCCATTTGTCTATCTCCTTAAGCCAAAGAGATAACACTAGTTGAATCCAGAGAAATACCCATACCAAATGTTCAAATCTTTTCTAGCCAAAAAACCATATAAACCATAGGCCATGAGCAAATATTTCATTAACTTAATATATATACTAAATCGAGTCTCCTTCAAATCCATGGTGTCCCTTATCTTTAATGATCCAGATTCAATTTACTGTGTGGGTGTGTGTATATGCTCACATCATAATTTCTCATGACCCACGTAAGACCGTAAGTTTATTTAATAGTCGCCATGAGCAAATATTTCATGAACTTAAATCGAATTTGAACCTTCAGATCCATGGGGTCCATTATCTTTAATGGTCCAGATTCAATTTAGCGTGTATATATCTTATGACCCTCAGGAGACTGTAAGTTCATTTAATAGCCGATAAGGTTGTTAGAAGGATAGACTAGAGAAGAATGCCCTGTTCAATATCAAGTCCGCCTTAAACAACCCGAATAAGTTTGCTTAAAAAGATTTTAACACTAGTACGACATCTGCTTTGCACAAGCTTAAAATTATATCTTTTACATTATTTTAAATACCGATAGTTAATTGATTTTGCATTCATTGATACTTCAAATTAATTATAATATTGATATTGTCTCAATTGCTCCATCAAATCGATTGAAATGGTCCTATTCGTCCTTCAACGAACCCAAACAATTACTCATTTATTTGACATTTCTTGATAGAATGACCTATGTCCTAAAAATTAGTAGCATCAAATCTTGGTAATTTATCTCATCTATTTTTTTTTTTTTTTTTGGTGAAGGGAGATTTTTCTTTCATAACTTGGGGTGAAATCATGTAACTTATTTTCTGCTGAATTGCTCAAAATCGTTCTTTTATCATTTTATGCAACTCATTATATAGTCTTCATCTTTCTCTTCTCTAGAAGTTCTGGGTCAAGTCAATGGCCGTCATCCGCAAATTAGGTGGGATTGGCCCCAGCAGACTTGACTTGCCAAGAGTCCGGCCGTGTTAATTGCTCAAAATGGGAAGACTTTTATTAGGGGTCAAACTATCTCCGAATATGATAGCTGAATTTCATGAAAACGTAGATACAATTTTTGGGTAAAGATTTAGGTGTCAACAGTAATTTTCCTTAAAAGTTGGTAAGTTACTATTTCTCTTTAAATCTTCTCTTTGTTGAATTTCTTTCTTTTCAGTCTAATGATGCAGACTGCATATGAAATTGGTCTCATGAATTAATTAGTGTAGGTAAAATTCTAAAATTGAGTCAAGGCTTATGCAAAGAAAATAACGAGCATTACTTCCGAGAGGTTTTCCTTGCAATTCATTTCTAGAAGCAAAAAAGAGAATTACTATATATAAGAAAACTGAACATTTATATATATATATATATTAAGATGGTGGAGTAATTTAGGTGTTCACAGTAACTTTTCTTAATTTTTTTTTTTTTTGATTCTCAACTACTTTGGATTCTCTCTTCGTTTTCGTTTCCTTTAGTTTTTTCTCTTCATTTTTCAACCGCATCCTCACCATAATGCGTCTTTTCTCTTGTATCCCGTGGCTTTCCCCTTTTCTTTCGCACAACTCTCTCTTTTTTTTTTAATCTCTGCCCCAAACCCTTAAAGGAGACCACTAATTGGTGTTTAGTTTTCGAAAGTGTAGCATTATTGAGCACCATCATCGACCTATCAAGTTCGCTAAACTCAGTCACGTCGACAGACTCCCAAAACTACTATGTAAAGCAGTAATCATTGGGAAGGTTGGTTTTTGCCGATGAATCACTGTGAAAGGGAGGTAAAAAAATAAGGAGAGAATGCAATAGTGTTTTGCGGGCTTTGCCATTTGTCTATCTCCTTAAGCCAAAGAGATAACACTAGTTGAATCCAGAGAAATACCCATACCAAATGTTCAAATCTTTTCTAGCCAAAAAACCATATAAACCATAGGCCATGAGCAAATATTTCATTAACTTAATATATATACTAAATCGAGTCTCCTTCAAATCCATGGTGTCCCTTATCTTTAATGATCCAGATTCAATTTATTGTGTGGGTGTGTGTATATGCTCACATCATAATTTCTCATGACCCACGTAAGACCGTAAGTTTATTTAATAGTCGCCATGAGCAAATATTTCATGAACTTAAATCGAATTTGAACCTTCAGATCCATGGGGTCCATTATCTTTAGTGGTCCAGATTCAATTTAGCGTGTATATATCTTATGACCCTCAGGAGACTGTAAGTTCATTTAATAGCCGATAAGGTTGTTAGAAGGATAGACTAGAGAAGAATGCCCTGTTCAATATCAAGTCCGCCTTAAACAACCCGAATAAGTTTGCTTAAAAAGATTTTAACACTAGTACGACATCTGCTTTGCACAAGCTTAAAATTATATCTTTTACATTATTTTAAATACCGATAGTTAATTGATTTTGCATTCATTGATACTTCAAATTAATTATAATATTGATATTGTCTCAATTGCTCCATCAAATCGATTGAAATGGTCCTATTCGTCCTTCAACGAACCCAAACAATTACTCATTTATTTGACATTTCTTGATAGAATGACCTATGTCCTAAAAATTAGTAGCATCAAATCTTGGTAATTTATCTCATCTATTTTTTTTTTTTTTTTTTTTTTTTTTTGGTGAAGGGAGATTTTTCTTTCATAACTTGGGGTGAAATCATGTAACTTATTTTCTGCTGAATTTTTCAAAATCGTTCTTTTATCATTTTATGCAACTCATTATATAGTCTTCATCTTTCTCTTCTCTAGAAGTTCTGGGTCAAGTCAATGGCCGTCATCCGCAAATTAGGTGGGATTGGCCCCAGCAGACTTGACTTGCCAAGAGTCCGGCCGTGTTAATTGCTCAAAATGGAAGAAGACTTTAAATCAAGTACATGGTGAAGCAGAATAAGCAGATGGCACAAAACACACCATAGGATATACAAACATGAAGTGTCTTATATGGTGTATGTGGTGGACTTGGGCGTTGTTGGTGTTGATGGGGAGTGGAGGCATGGGGTGCCTGGAAGAAGAGAGGAATGCACTGCTCGGCATCAAGGCCGCCTTCAACAGCCCGAGCGGGTCTTCCCTTTCATCATGGCATGATGGCAACGACAGCGACTGTTGTAGCTGGGAAGAAGTGGTGTGTGACAACACCACTTTGCAAGTGGTTTGGCTACATCTAAATACTGCACGGGATCCAAAACTAGGAGCCTGGGTTGTTAATGCCTCTTTATTCCTTCCTCTAGAGGAACTTCAAGTGTTGGATTTAAGTGAAAATTATCTCTTAGGTGAATCTCTCTCTCTCTCTCTCTCTCTCTCTCTCTCTCTCTCTCTCTCTGTTTTTTTCAAATATATTTCTAAGTAATAGTTTAGTTACCGTTTTTGAATAATAGGAGATGTCGTGCTAGAATGTTATAGACTATAAAGTGGGTCAAGTGAATTAATGACATAATATGATTGCACAAATAAATTAATGAATGAGCTAAATACCATAACTCATTATCAATTATTTAAAATTTTACTTGAATTGAGAGAAAAAATGAGAAAATAGAAAAGAAACGAAGATGCGGCCCAACAACTAATGCTCATGATCTTTGTCTTTAAGTTTTGAACTTTAGTACATATTATCATAAATATATATAGACACACACACACTACAACTATTAATTGTCTTGTAACTTTGAAGTGATAGGATTACTATATTTCGTTTAATGTCCTCACAGTCAACAGAAAACGCTATATTTAGAATAATTTATAATTTACTAGAATTTTGTTTGCTTTTTTGATTCATTAAACTAAACTACTTGAATAGAATAATTCGCGCTAGTTTATTTAGTAAAGAAACGTGCAAAAGTATGTTCCATTTTGTTTATGTAGAAATTAAGTCAAATCACAGTATTCTCTCTTCATCACTCAATTATTTGAAATCTACTTGAATTGTGAAATTGGAGGAAAAAGCTGCGGCAGAACAAATTAGAATTTATGAACTTTATTCTAATTAATGTCTTTGCAAAAATTTTGGAGTCAAGCTAAGTAAATTTATAGATTAAATCGTTCAAACTATCATTACAAATTCTAAATAAAATGTAAGTATGTTATGTTCTAAATGAAGTCGCGATTTTTAACTATTTACAATTTTAACAACATAATGCAAGTTCAGAAGTTTTATTGTAATATTGAAGTAAAAGGATTTTATATTCTACTTAATTTCCTTATGATTGAAAATAAAAAAAATTATTAACTAAATTGCAATACTTATATAAAATGGGGTTAATATCTTGAAAAATCCCAAATTGGTACGCATATAACAAATTTACCCTAGACTTTCTTTTAATCACAAAAAGCTTTAAATTGGTACACCTATAATAAATTTTGCCCCAAACTAATTTTTTTACCATTAAAAATCTCAAACTAGTACGCATGTGATAAATTTATCCAAAATTAATTTTTTGACTGTCAAAAACTCCAAATTGGTATATTTATAACAAATATACTAGCCGTTAATTAAATTAATACCACGAAAAATCACAAAATTGATATACCTGTGACACGGGATAAGGTAATACACTCGTTAACTGTTACGTGTCATCAAATTTAATAATTTGACGATAAAATTTAACGGAAACCAACAGAGGGTAAATTTATCACATATGTATAAGTTTGGGATTTTTAGTGGTAAAAAAATTAGTCTAAAGTAAATTTATCACAAATGTACCAATTTTAGGATTTTTTATGATAAAAAAATTAGTTTGGGATAAATTCATTATAAGTATACTGGAGTTTTTCGTGGTATTAATCCTTCAAATTAACAATAATCATTATGTATGAAACATATCACTAGTTTGTTGCTTTTTTTTGAGTTCTAAATGTAGACAATTTCTTTGTTGGAAGAATATTCCCATATTTGAGGAACATGATAGTTCCTCTTTGTGCATTGTTTAAAACTAAAATTTATAAGATTTTGAAGTTTGGGATTGGCAAACTTAACTATATCTTCAAGAATACAGGTGAAAACTTTTCTCTTTATTTATCTTTTAAAATTTAAACTCAAAAAGATAAAAATTTGGTGACGATAAATCATTAAACTAATGCTTATTGGTTGAATGCGGGTGAAGTCAAAAGTCACATGGCAAGCACGTAATGGAACATTCTTTAGGCAAAATAAACTATATCTTCAAGAATATATGAAGATTCTTTTCTCCTTATTCATGTTTTGAAATTTAAGCTCAATAGAAGATAGAAGTTTAGAAATGGAAAATTAATAAACAAATGCTTGTTGGTGGAACGTGGGTCACATGAAAAAATTATGTCATGTATCATGTCACGTGATAATTATAGAGGTAAAGTCAACTCTTACGTGGGAGCACATGGGAGAATATTCTCTCACCTTTGCTAGATAATGTCTAATAGATATTGTTAGAGGTATAAGTTACTTGTTTATGAAATTGGTTTACAAAGTCATGTAACACAAGACTTTTTATTTTTATTTTTTATGCTTGGATATGTTGGACCAACTGGTTTCTCCTTATAAAACAATTCTCCTCATAACAAGCATATGGTTATTCTCAATACTGGTTAGACATATGAATATTTGTAGATAATTAGTTAACTGAAATGCATTTATGGATCTTTCCATAATCAGATTTAAGTGGAACGTTGCACATGAAGAAATTGAAGAGGCTATATCTATTTAACAATTATCTACAACAAATCCCCGTGCTGTACAAGCAAACTTCAATGGAGGCCCAAAATTTATCTTCCAATCAGCTTGAAGGTAACCTTCAATTTTGATATGCCTTGTTGATATGTAAAATAGAAGACTATGCCTTGTTGATATGTAACCTTCAATTTTGAGAGCCTTTTATTTGTCAATCATAGGTCCAAATCTGGAGGTGTTGGATCTTTTGGGTAACAATTTGGCTAATGAAGCCCTCTGGGACATTGTGAGGTTAACATCTCTTGAGGCCTTAGATATCGGATTTAGTGGATTGAGTGCTTCGATGTTATTGGAAGGTACTCCTATGAAAAATGCATTCATTTTTCACTATTGGTAACTAATGCAACGGTTTACAAGTAAATGAATATATATATATATAAACAGAAAATCAACTATTACCATATTAAGAGAAAACATTATCTATTATTATAAAAAGTCCAGGGATAGGTGCACTACAAGTTTTAAAATTTGTCATGAAAATATTATTGAGTTTTAAAACTTTCAAAAAGTGGAATTAACTCTTAAAACTTATCACAAAAGTACAATCGACTCTTAAAACTTTTAGAAAATTCACTAATTACGAAAATACAATCAAATCATAAAAATTTCAAATAGTATAATCAATGGAAGGTTTTGATTGGACCAATTTGATAAGTTTGAAGATTTAATTATATTTTTTGACAGTTTTAAAACTTGATTGCACTTTCGTAATAAGATTTAAGATTTAATTGCACTTTTTAAAATTTTTATGACTCAATTGCATATTCATAACAAATTTAAGACTTCCAATGCACTTATTTCAAAAGTCTATGGAACAAAAAAAAAACTTTAAAATATATCATAAATTAGTAATGAAAAATGCATAATTATGATGAGTCTTATAGTTAGAACATTCATCATTACATTTGAAAAAAAAAAAAAAAAAAAACTCTTATATTTGATATCATTCCTATCACTTCAAGTGGATAAGAACAAACTAAGTTGAATTAAGTATGGATAACAATTTGATAAAGCATTTTAGCTCTTGTTGAGAAATAAATGGCATTAAAAGATGGGATAGCCCGCATATAAAAAACAAGTTATGTAAAAATGGTCTAAACAAGATGATAACACATATTTTACATACAAATGAAATTAGCAAAGTAATAATAAACTTTATATCAATACAAATAGTGTATTGAAGAAGAAAAAAATGATTTAAAATCGCTCTATTTAGCATGATAGTGCATGCAGATTTCATAAATGTGTATAATAGAGGATAATTAAAGAATTTATATAACATGATACTAGTGTCCACTTCAACAGGCTTGTGCGAATTAAGGAACCTTGAGGAGTTGCACATTATTGGTAATGGGGTTCAGGGTCCTCTTCCTTCGTGCTCATGCAATATGACCTCACTTCGTGCACTTGATGTTCAAAATAACAATTTTAGCGGGGCCATTCCTTCGTGTCTCCTCAATAATCTCAAGTCACTTGAATATATTGTCTTATCTGGAAATGCTTTTGAAGGCTCACTTTCGCTTGCTTCCCTGGCTAATAATTCTAACCTTGAGGTATTCCACCTCGTCAACAATAGTTCTCGTCTGGAAGTAAATACAGAAGACCCCACTTGGTTTCCTTCATTTCAACTAAAGGTATTTAGTTTATCGAACTGTGTGCTCAACAAAGACGCAAATGGCGTAATTCCTAGCTTTTTGAAGGGACAGTATGGCTTGAGAGGTGTTCAACTCAACCACAATGGAATGACAGGAAATTTCCCAAACTGGCTACTAGACAACAATGTAAATCTAGAACGGTTGGAACTCACAGGCAATGAATTGTCGGGTGCCTTTCATTTGCCTTCTAATTTGAGTCTTGCCAACATGTGGTTGTTTGATGTGTCTGCTAATATTTTTGAAGGAGAGCTTCCATCTTCAATTGGTTTTATCCTCCCGAATTTGCAATATTTGAATTTTTCAAAAAACTTACTAAGAGGTGGAATCCCTCCCTCAATGGGCAATATGCAATTTCTAGAATCATTGGACTTGTCGAATAATGACTTCACTGGAGAGATACCAGAGACATTGGCTAAAGATTGTACATCACTTATTACTTTGAAATTGTCACACAACAATTTGCAAGGCCAAATGCTACCGAGGTATTCTAACTTAAGAAACTTGAGATCTTTGTATCTGGATAACAATAGTTTTAGAGGGGACATATCGCCGGGTATCTTAAATAGCTCCGATTTGAGGGTTTTGGATGCAAGACATAATTTCCTATCTGGAACACTTCCTAATTGGATTGGAGATATTCATAACTTGCGTGGGCTTATGTTGGCGAGTAACTTATTGGGAGGTCCTTTACCGTATAGCTTCTGTAACTTGAAATTACTCAGTCTTCTCGACCTTTCAAGTAACAACCTTGGGCCGAATATACCTTCTTGCGCCAACTTTAGATTTATGAGCTTCTTGCATTTATCAAATGACACTCTTGTTGGGCATTTTCCTGAGTTTCTTTCGGAAGCTTCATCAATGGTCACATTGGACCTTAGACAAAACTCATTGTCAGGTGAGATCCCGAGGTGGATTGGTTCACTTCGGAACTTGAGGATTCTTCTACTACAAGGAAATAATTTTGAAGGTTCAATTCCTCCAGATCTGTGCCTATTGAAAGATATGAGCATATTGGATCTCTCCAATAATAATCTTTATGGGAAAATTCCTTCTTGTTTGAATGGTTTGCCATTTGGATACTTTAATCCATTCTCAGTTGGGATAGTTTTAACAGAGTATTGGGAACCACGTGACAATAGGGTCAGATTCAAATTGGCATATCAATATCTGTATCTAGAAATGGTACCGAATATAATTAGATTAGAAGAAGTAAACTTCATCACAAAGAGTAGGTTGGAATCTTATAAGGGCAACATCCTAAACCTCATGTCAGGAATGGATCTCTCGCAGAACAATTTGACAGGCTTTGTTCCTCTAGAGTTGGGCTACTTGGGGGAACTTCGAGCATTGAACCTATCACACAATCATTTGAAAGGATCGATCCCGGGAACATTTTCCAATTTACAGAATGTAGAGAGTTTGGATCTATCTTATAACAACTTAACTGGTCCCATCCCTCCACAACTAACAAATCTCTGTGGCTTGTCGATTTTTATTGTGGCTCACAACAACTTGTCAGGCAGGACACCGGATTTTAAAAATCAATTTGGAACTTTTGATGAAGCAAGTTATAGAGGTAACCCTCTTCTTTGTGGACCACCCTTAACAAGCTGTGATGGCTCAAATCAGGGACAGGGGACACCACCATCTTTTAATCATACTGGAATTCGAACAACTACTTCAAATACAGTATCGGGAAGTACCGCTTGCGAAACCTCAATATCCACGGGCTTATTAGGGGAGGATGACTCCTGGAGTAAAGCCTTTTTGTGGAGTTTTGCGGGATCATACGTGGCGGCATTCCTTGGTGTGGTTCTATTTCTCTACCTAAACTTGTACTATCGGTACATGTTGTTCAACCTTGTTCGTAAGTTTATCCCATCATTTCCCCAGTAGAGATTGTCCTTTTGAGCATTTTGTGACAGAAAAATACGATGAAATAGTGGAGAACCTTGGTTTAATAGGATTGTAAGCATTTGAATCTTGATTATGCATTTTGAACGCTCGATTCCTAGAGTGTTAGTATCGTATCCATTGTTTTGCTAATTTGAATATCGGGAGATTTGATTTGGTTGAGAATTGAGAGAAAATAGTTTATTCACGACCAAAAAGGAATCCAACATTTACAACATTTTGTAAATGTTACACAAGACAGTGAATTATCTGATGGTTGCGACTAGCAACATCAAACCAATCGGGTTATAGCGTCTCAAAAATCCCAATAACATAAAGCATTGGATGTTGGGAATTGCTACAATTTAATGAAAAAGGCATGGATCGCAGGACCACTGTTCTGCTATTTGAGGCTTGAGCTCCACTTTTGTGCTCACTGCTTAATGAAGAATCAACTCAGTCAGGATAATTATCAAATCATTTTAAAACTTATTGTACATATGATAATCAAATCATAAATTTTTCAATTTTGCCAATATAATGCTAAATCTTCACACGAAATTTCAAAGTAATCATTCTGCTCAATTGCCGTCAAAATTGCTTGCGTGGCGTCTAGTCATTACTGGCCATCTTACGTACTATACTAATATAGACAACTTTGCTTGAAATGACGTCTTATGTGGATCGCCGTGTCAGTAATTTCCGGTGATAACCAACCAAAAGGAGTACATTGAAATTTCAACCTATCTAATAAATATGTTACTCCTGTGTCATGTTTAATGAGGATATGTAAGACATGGTATACCAATACGATATCATGCAAAATCAAATTCCTCGATTCATACAGAGGCATATGAATATCTTTTATTGATGGAACTCCATAGAACAAAATTTATTTGACATTGATTGAGAGATGCTAGATGGTGGAACTCCAAAAAAAAAAAAAAAAAAAAAAAAAAAAAAAATCGATAGTATGACACGAGAAACAACTTCTTTTGTTTGCCAAGAGCCATTGCCTCAGAGGTTCAATGTTAATCACATAAAAGATATTCAACATATACTTATTCTATAAAAATAATAATTAGGAATGATACCACCAAAAACTCTAAATTTGTATACTCTTGCCACATGTACCCAAAACTTATTGTTGTTTCATGAAAAATACCAAACTAGTACTCCAATATGATATTTACATTTGTCAAGGTAAACCAAGCCATTTAGAAGAAACATATACATGTCACGGGTACTGAAGCGGGCAATGGCGCAATGCAAGAGCTCAACATGAAAACAATAAGTTTCTTTGCCGGTGTTGTGCATGTGGAGTTCAACGATGCTGATATTGGCGATTGCAAAATGATGTGATTCTCATCGAGTTAAAACTCCTTGGCAACAACTTGTCGGATGCTTTTGATTTGCCCTCCCAGTCGAATCTTGTCCATATGTTATGGTTTGATGCGTCTGCTGACATGATCCAAGGACCGCCTCCATCTCATATCGGTTCCATACTTCCAAATGTGCAGTACTTGAAGCTGTCAAAGAACTAGATAGAGGTAAGATCCCTCTGTCAATAGGTGATATGAAATTGTTGGCAACCTTGGACTCGTTGAATAGCAGATTCACGGGGAGATGCCAGAGTCACTGGCCATAGGTTGTGTCTCACAATTTGTATCGAAATTGTCAGGCAACAACTTGCTAGTCAAATGCTACCAAGAACTACTAACTTGACAAGGTTGAAATATTTGTATCTGGACGACATCAATTTAGTGGGGGATATATCAACTGACATATTAGATAGCTTATAAATGATTTCTTGTCCAAACCAAGGCTTAGCTCGGCTAATCATCTCTCCATGATGATATATAAGGGATCTCTTGCACTTTACAAGTGCTTTTTTTGGATGAACTAGAAGAAGTGACCTTCATGTCATTGAGTAGATTAGAATCTTTTAAGGGAAACTTTCTGGAAAGGATCTCTCGCACTATAATTTGATGGGCTCTACCCTCGGTTATTTGAACGATATATATGTTTTAAATCTATCGCATAACCATCTAAAGAGACCGATTCCAGAAATACTTTTACAATTTATGGAATATAGAGGTTGGACCTTTCTTACGATGAGTTAACCGGTCCAATTCCTTTGCAACCAACAGAGTCATACATTTCCACTCTTTAGCTTTGCTCACAACAACTTGTCAGGCAAGACATCTGACACAAAGAACCAATTCGACTTTCGATGAAGCAATTTACAAAGGTAAACTGCAAACAAAGGCAAAGATGATGAGTCCTAGAAAGATGCCTTCCTATGAGGTTTCGCAGGCTTGTATGTGGCGGCATTTGTTGAGGTCGTCGTTTTTCTCTACTTAAACTCCTACTATCTCAACTTAGCGTTTGCTTTTCTTTGCAAAAATATCCCATTGTTTCCATAGCAGACGGTACTTGTAAGCATTCGAACATCTCGAGTCTCTGCTACGCATGTTGAACTGTTAGATCGTGATATTTTCTGTATTTTCCTATAAATTTGGATAGATCCCAGTGGTCACAGATACAACAACCATGGCTGTGACTTGTTATCACAGATTGGCAAGTGCTTCTCTGATTTTCCTTGAATATTTCTAAGGACTCTTTACACTTGGTTACAACTGATCGCCATAAAACAATTTTGCGACGTGTTACGACATTTTTGCTCTCAACTTCAATGACACATCGCAAAGTGACACCCGGGTACCATTGAAGTAGCTGATTTTCTGAAGCCAGATCGGCCCGTCGACTGACTTTGGCCAATACAAATCTGATTCTTCTTTGAGAGTGAGCAGCATACCTGCCAGGATGAAGTGACCTTATTTGTTCTTCTGTCATTTGATTCAAGTTCACAAAAGAATTTGTACCCTGAAGACTACATTGCACTAGATGCGTCTTTAAGCTTCAAAAGAGAGCGTCTTATTTTCGCAAGTCCAATGAAACATCGTCACCACGGGACTCGATCAAGTTCCTGCACTAGTAGTCAGAATTTATCTTCAGATCATAATTCATAGAAATTGGTTTAATCCTGTCTGCTGAGGGGAGAGAATAGGCCAAAAATGGTATTAATGAATGGGGAGAGCACTGACTCATGGCTATGTAGCTTGCTTGAGCTGATACATGCAAATTCAATTTTGACAACCAGTGAGCTACTCTTCACTACAAAAGCCATCTACACACTGGAATTTCATTTGGAAAGTCTTAGCAACAAACAACTTTCAGAGCATTGTGCAATAGTTTATTATAAGGTCCACCATTTGCGAACTTTTTTCTTAACATTGACAGTGCTGCTCGTGTAAAGAAACGATTATCCATCGATGGTGGACTGAACTTGTGATGTATTATTACCAAGAATACACAGAGAGAGAGAGAGAGAGAGAGAGAGAGAGAGAGAGAGAGGTTATCTTAATCACACAGATGTCCCTGGCTATCCGTCTTAGTTTTGTCCTTGCTGTTTTAGCAAGGCTGTCTACCAGCAATGAAAATGGCGAACACAACCTCATATATTTCTAAGAAACCAATCTTCTGAATTTAATTCGATATGCCTGCACTTAGTGTTACGAACTCAAGTTATTCATCTGCTGCACCTGCTGCTCTGATACGGCACCAGAGGAAGATGAAGGTTTTAGATGGCAGTTTTGATTGCCGGTTGCAAGAAAGGTCAACTAATGAAAATGGCCCGTAGCTCGGCAGGGTAACCAGCCATAAACATCACGATACTACATTGACTTGTTCGTACTAAAAGCGCCATTCGGCAATCCCAGACACACTAGGAGCGCAATCAAATGCCTGCTCGTGATCACACACAGAATTGAAAAAAAAAAAAAAAAACAACCCACAAATCATGAAAAAAGATATTATGCTGAATGTTTAAATGCCCTGCTTCATCATGGGAGGGTTCATGTAGAATTTGAGCTAGTTGTTTCAGTCACTCGCGATAAAAGCTGGGAAAGACTTGTTTTTAGTCAGTGTGATGCTGCTGAGATCGAGCCCTTGTTCAATCCTGAAACCTTTGTAGATGCTTTGCTTTCTTCGGATCCCTAAGGACTATCGACAGAGTGCTGGCATCCAGCTAGTGAAGTAGTATGTTGTTCGTTTATTCAAACTAAATTATTCTGATGGACAAATGCTTGAACTTATGAGCAGGGGCGTGCCTGCTTCCCAAATTGTACAGATTAGTCAGACTAATTCTTCCTTCTGTCGTCAGAGCAATCCTCTGCCGAATGTCAAGATGGTAGGATGATATCAAAATACCCTAACGAATTCGAATGAAAAGTTTGCGCTGTTCTTTAACTGAGACATTAGAGACATCATCCCTCAAGATCACGCTGGTTTTCCAGATTCTGTCTAATGGGTACAGACAGATGCGAGAGTGCACGCATGATCTTGACTCGGCTTCTCGACTTACTTTGAACTTTATCGATCTAAGCCCTGACGCAACCCGGTTCCTTCCATGTTCCATCGCAAGTTACCGTGTAATTTTCGAAACCCGCTCTTTCCCATGGTCAGTGCTCTCTCTCTCTCTCTCTCTAAAGTCGCTCCAAACGATCATCAGCTCGATCAGGTTCAGTCTGGTACCACGCAGAGAACGAACAGTCGATACCTGCCGAACTCCGCACTTCTCAAACCCGGGTTTTCGCATCTTTGGAAAGATCATTTTCCCAGAGGACGACGATGCACCCGATCACACGATCTCTCGTGCAAGCAGATGCACGTAAGCGCCATCTGATTTCGGGCCCAAGCGTCGCGATTCCGATGCAACGACAACGGCGCATGCCTAATCCACCATTTCACCACGCGCAGCTGTCTTTGCTACTTGCATGTTATCGAAGAGGAGAGAGGAGAGTGGCATGCCTAATTCCCCAGGAGGCTCCACGTGGGATCACGCGATTCGTCGCCTCCCGAACTTTCCAGGTTCCGACAGCGACTCCTCGTAAGCTCTCCCCCATTTTTTTTTTTTTTTTTTTTTTAGGGATAAATGCATTAGAAGGCCTAAAACTTATCATGAAAGTGTAATTGAGTCCTAAAACTTTCAAAAAGTGCGATTAAGTCATAAAACTTATCACGATAGTTCAATCAAATCTTAAAACTTTCAAAAGGTTCAATAAAATCCTAAAACTTGTCTCAAAAGTGCAATCGAATCCTAAAATTTTCAAAAAGCGCAATTAATGGAAGGATTTAGATTGAACAACTTTGATTAGTTTTACGACTTGATTGCACTTTTAAAAAAAAAAATTGTATGAGTTAATTACACTTTGTGACAAGTTTTAGGATTTAATTGTATTTTTTGAAAGTTTTAGGACTAAATTGTATTTTTATGATAAATTTTAGGATTTCCAATACACTTATCCCTTTTTTTTATATCTATCTCCAATTGGCCCTTTTCCCACGTCGTGTGGCCATTTCTTTCCTTTCTTCTTTCTTTAATTTATATTGACAACGACCCAAACCAATAATGATAATGACATGGTTATGTAACGCGGTTTGTAATTTTTTTTATTGTCTCTAAATTTTTTAATTTATTTAACGTGATCCCTAAATTTTTATTATGTGTTCAGTTTAGTCATTAAACTATATGAAAGTATGTAATATTGCCATTCAATTAATTCAAATTTGGGAACAATGTCGAATGTTCGCATATAATATATGGATTAAATTAGATATGTATTAAAAGTATAGCTATCATATTAAATAATTTAAAATTTCAAATATCGTATCAAATAAAAAAAACTTGAGATATCACATTATATATTGTACCAAAGTTCATAAACAATTTGTATTAGTTTCTCCATCAATAAATATCTTCTCTCAAACTTTCCATATTTCGATAGTGACACATTATTCGCTTTCCCCATTTCGATGTCTATCTCCAATTGGCCCATTTTTGAGCTATTTAAAAAAAAAAAAATCATATTGACAAAGACCCAAACCCAATAGAGATAATGATATAATAGTCCTTGAAGTTCGAGTTAACGTATAACACGTTTTCTAAATTTTTAATTTATTTAATATGATCCATAAACTAATTAATTTAACCCCTAAATTATATGAAGATATTTAATATCGTCTTTTCATTAATTTAAGCTTACGTACAACATCTAACATTCTCATGTAGTTCAATAACTAAATGAAAAATGTATCAAAATTCTAAAAATCATATTGAACAATCTAAAAGTTCAGCGACGATATTACATATTGGATGGACTATATTTAGCAAATTAAAAGTTCAAAAATACATTGCCCATCGAGTCTAGGGTAGAAATCATCCATGTCATGTTCCAACCTAATAGTATCTCCTCTTTTGGACCTGAATATATCCTTAAAAGACTCAAGAGGAACAAACAGACGGAACATCCATCCTGGGGTAGAAGACCACGCAATATTACTCTTGTATTGAAGATGGACAAAAATAGATGGAGAGTTTAGAAATCTCACGGTGTTGAAGATAGACATCACGTTAGAACATGCTCTAGCTACCATCGATTATGCGAGTATAGTAACCTTTTTCGCTTGGGTAAGTGAAGGTGAATGAAATGTCTATTATAAAATTAGCACATTTTACGGCACTGCTCAAAGCCGCATGTTAACACTATATCTCTGGAGAAACCGTCTTTGTCATGTTCCAATCTAATAATATCTCCCCTCTTTCTATCTGCACTTTTTTTTAATTTAAAAGTGGGAAAAAAGGGGAGGTGGCAATTGGCTTCCTCAATCAATGAAAGATCTCAGCAGTGGGTGACGTGGCGGCTTCCTCATCGCTACCGAACTATCCAACCCTCGCTTTTGCTGGCCTCGCTTTTTCCTCCCTTTTCCCCGTACACCCCCTTCGCCCTCCTATCCTGCTCCCCCATGCGCACCCCCAGCTCGATCCCCGCTCGTCTCCGCGATCCGACGGCCCTCGTCGCCTCCCGATGTCGGCGCACGTTAGCCTCCGCCACCAGCCTGCTTTTTTTTTTTTGGTTAATTCAAGAAATGCACGCTTTTTCAGAGAGAGAGAAAAAGATATCAGCGCAGATAGTTTCTCTCTCTCTCTCTCTCTCTTGTCTGTTCGTCGCCTGCCTCCTCTGCGAAAAGACCCAAAAGTCTCTCTCCCGGCTGCGCTAACTTGCGCCGCGGCCCCTCCGGCGATCGTCGATCCGCCTCCGATCTCCAATCTCCGGGCGGCTCCGGGACTGAGCCGCCGCCGCCGTCGGAGTTCGGCTTGGGAGTTTTTTCTCCCTCTGTAGATTCGAGCTCGTTTCCGGCGACGCCGCGCTCCCGAACCGCCGTCGAGCTGGTCGGAGCTTAGCTGCTTTTCGGCGTTGCTACGGATTTTGTTTTTTGTCGCTACTTTTGGTTACTGATGTGTATGAACTGACAGTAGGTGTTGGATTTCGGCATGTTCGATGAGGGATTTTCCGTGAGTAGATTCGCCGATGATGTTGTGCGAACGAGAGTGTCGAGGACTGTAGTAACCCTAAGTTAAGTTTCGGTCGGGGCTGTGCGGAGGAGAGTTTCCATGGAAGTCCTTTAGCATCGCCTGAGGTTTTTTCGCCTTGTCCTCTGTTGTCCCCCTGAGTGAAACGAGGAAGCGTTTTTCGGGTGAGCGAGCAAGAGAGCCTCTTAGCTGGAGCTATGGATTGTTTGGAACTGAATCTGAACAAAGAGATTGGCGATGGCGCCTCCGCCGGCGGCGGCGGCGTTGGGGGAAGTGTTGGGAAGAATGCTAATAAGAGTGGTGGTGGGGAAGGATTCATTGATAGGAGCAAAGTGAGGATCTTGTTGTGCAATAACGACACGAAGAGCTCGGAAGAGGTCCTTACGCTTCTTTTGAAATGCTCTTATCAGGGTATAACTGTTATTTTGTCATTTGTCATTTTTAACAGCACTTTTTCTTTTTCTTTTCGCATTAGCTTTGGTGCTCTTTTTAGGGCCGTAATTGTCGGTCACTTGGTTGATTTGAAATGCTTGACATTTGCGATTGCTTGCTGTATGTTAAAGTTTTCCACTTCTTCACGGAGAAATGGTTTGAGAGGCTGTGGTAACAAAGAATGTTGGAAATTCAGAGATTGTTCATCCTCCATAGTATGTACTGCTCAGGTGCGAGCTAATTTGAAGAGAATATTCGTCAAATATGAGGTAAAAATATGTGTAAATTGTGCTAGGAAGCGTACAGTAAAGCATCAAGTGTACCAAATTTGCCAACTCTAAATGAACAAAGATAGAGACCACTCAGAAAGCTTAAATTTGGAGTGTGCTGCTTACGGAGAATGGAATGTTAGCGATGTCCATTCTTGTTGTCAGGGGATATGAGAGGAACTTCCAACTTGAGAATCTACAAGTGCAATGTCATAAAATTGATTTGCGAGACAATGAAAAGCAATAGCATATGGTCTTTTAAATGGAAAGATTATATTTCTCCACTATTCGATGGACAAATGCTTGGTAACTGTTTAATTAGCTTGACTGTTGTTCAACCGATAAAGCTAGAGAACATTAATAGGAAGTGATCCTTCTGTTTGATACTGTATTGCTTAACTTCAATTGATATCTTCTTTGATTAAACTCCGTCTCATTTCCACTCCGTTGGACTTGGGATGGGGTGCCGATTGTAGTTTTGAAGGGGAAGAGATAATTGTCCCTCCTTCCCTCTCTCTCTTTGTGTCTTTTAGTAATTTTTTTTTTTTTTTGGGGTTAATTCGACAAACGCATGCTTTTTCAGAGAGAGAAAAAGATATCAGCGGAGATAGTTTCTCTCTCTCGTCTGTTCGTCGCTTGCCTCTTCCTCTACGAAAAACCCAAAACTCTCTCTCTCTCCCCGCCGACTTGCGCCGTGGCCCCTCCGGCAATCCGCCTCCGATCTCCGAACTCCGGGCGGCTCTAGGATTGAGCCGCTGACGCAATTCCGCCTTGGAGTTTTTCCACTCTCTGTAGATTCGAGCTTGTTTCCACTTCCTTGTCTCTACCGAGCCATCCAATCCCACCTACGCCGGGCCTCTCCATTTCCCTCCCCACTGTCCAACTCCCGGCCTCCACGTCACCCCCTCCCTTCTATCTTGCCCCACCGGGCGCCTTGCGCACCCCCAAAATTTCCCCCTCCCCTCAATGTAATCACCACCCCACTCTGCTTGCCTGTCCTATCTCGTTAGATTTGGTTGAGAAAGATAATTAAAATTATAGGACGATCTTTTGGCGATAATTTTAAATAAATACAATAATCACATCGACGGATGACGAGTTATACTATAATAACATGATTCGTGTAATGTTGATAAATTCTCGAAAGTACTATACAAGATTGTGATAATTTGAAATGTTGATTTTTTTTAATAAAATCACTTATGAAAAGGGAGGGAAATCCCCGAAAAGAATATAATTGTGTTTTCTCTCCTTGAGACAAAGATGTGATATTAGTTGAGTCCCAATTTAAACATCTAGAAAAAAATGCCTATACAAAATATTCATATCTTTAGATAGAATGTGTGCATCTCAATGTAACGAATCACATCCATTAAGTCGTAGGTGATTCCACGACCACACAATAAGCTAAATGAATTTCCAATTAAGTTCAGGCCCTCACAGTCATTGTCGAATATTTAATTTCCATGAAGGACTTGATTAGTTTTATTTCATAGTGACTGAATTGGCATATATTTTTATTCATAACTTGGGTGAAACTACCGTAACTTATTTTATTGCTGATTTGCTAGTAATCGTTCTTTTATCATTTTATAATACTCATTTTATAATCTTCATATTTTTCTTCTCAAGAAGTGAATTACTGGTGTTGATGGGGAGCGAAAGCATGGGGTGCCGGAAGAAGAAAAAAGTGCATCGCTCGATGTTAAGGTCTGCGATCAACCGCCGGAGTGTGTCTTCTCTTCCATTGTGGCGCGGCGGCGGCGGCGGCGGGCGACCACTATCGTGGTCCTTTTTCGATTAATTAGAAAAAAAAATGGAATTAGCTCAGTAAGCAATGACGTATGATAGCATCGACACGTTCGCAATTTGCAGCTCGACAAAGTGGACTTGAGGGGCACCTGTTTGAAAGTGGACCGAAATGTCTTTATTTCTTTTATGTTTTGTACCCTATCCCAAAATTAGAAAATAAGAAAAAGAACTGCATAATTTTAGGCTAGCAAATTGAATTATCCAACTCAACAATGCGAACCATCGGGATTCGCCCGGTGGCCGGAAGGGGAGGTGAGGGGTTCAAATCCTCACATTTTCAGGGGGATGGGGTGGGGACGCGTAAGTTTTAGGAGTGGGTTTCGACTCCCACGCCCTGTAAGAGGCAGGGCAAAAATCTGAGAGTGAGTGTAGAGTAGGAATAGAGTAGGACCGACCAAAAAAAGAAAAACTCAACAATGCAAGTGATAATTATGTATTAAATAGGCCACCGATAGGTTTGCTTCTTTTATTGTTAGAGGATTAAATTGCACCATGTTTTATTAGGAGGGTAACAATATAATTTTCAGATTCAGCCCATACATCTACCCAAAAAAAAAAAAAAAAAAAGGAGAGAGAAAAAAAAACATCACGTTTCAAAAAAAGATCATATTTAATTTTCCATATCGATTCTCTCATTATCATCATTTTCTCTGTTTTCTTTTTTCTTCTTCTCCTATAATTATTTGAATTTCTTACGTTGGTTTTCAATTTACCTCTACCAAACATCTTTATTTATTTAGACACATAGACTCATGGCCAATAGGAGAAAACAAATGAATCCAAAATGCCAGTCCACCCATTATGCATCCAGGCATGCAAGAAAACCAAAATGCCCCTTACGGATTGCAAGGTCAACATAGCACACTAGACAGGGAAATTCACACTTAGTGCTGTGCAAAAAAGGTGATCGAATACAAAGAAACAATTATAGAAGAAGAAAATATATGCAAATGGATCAAATTTATGTGATTCGGTTCAAATAACCTATATATCCATGAGATGAGGAACGGTAGATTC
The DNA here is from genome assembly GCA_016097485.1 of Eucalyptus sideroxylon x Eucalyptus melliodora. Classification (NCBI taxonomy): domain Eukaryota; kingdom Viridiplantae; phylum Streptophyta; class Magnoliopsida; order Myrtales; family Myrtaceae; genus Eucalyptus; species Eucalyptus sideroxylon x Eucalyptus melliodora. Next base: position 8,027,137 of record CM027825.1, read on the forward strand.
CGTTATGGATCAAGCGATACGTTAGAGATTACAAATTCATACTCAAGTACAACTCGACATTTTTTAACAGATTACAATCCTCTATATGTAGTGGGTATTGTAAAGTCATCTCTTAAAAGTTTAACATCTTGGCACATGGACTAGTGCACGGTCTTGATTGATTACCCATTTTCTTTATTTCCTTTTTTCTCTCTTTCCATTTCCCCCCTTCTCTCTCTCTCTCTCTCTCTCTCTCTCTCTCTCTCTCTCTCTCTATATATATATATATATATATATATATATATGAGAAAATTTGAAAATGAGAGTCTAAAGTGCCATTATTTTCTCAAAGGACCTAAAATGAACATTATTTTAAAGAAGGGTTTGAAGTGACCATAGTTTCAAAGAATGGCCTGAGTAGTTATAGCTATTTCAAACAAAGGCTTGACCTTGTTGGCTCGTCGGTTAGCAAAAAATTCCATCGATTAGGGAAATTTTTGCCCAAATACAGTTTAAATTTAGATTAAATTAGTTTTCAAATTTAATTTTAAAAAAAAAGAGCAAAAACAGAGGCTAGTGGACGCCGGCCCATTGCCAGCAAGTGGCAATGATGGCCGACGAGATCACCAATGTCTAGGTGAGCGCTGGCAACCCTCACCAACCAGAGGTGAGGGACAGCATGATGCTGAGATCGAGTCATTGCTCAGTATTGGAACCTTTGTGGATGCTTGCTTCTCTTTAGATTAGTCTGACTATCAACAGAATGCTAGCATTTGGCTAGTGACAAAGAAGTTGTTCATTTACTCGAACTGGTCTACACCGGTAGATGAATGTTTAATTGATAAGGAGGGGTTTGTCTGCTTCACATATTGTACATATCAGACTAACCACTGAATCTATTTCTGTCGTTTGACTAATTCTTTTAAGAATGTCAGATTTTAGGACAATGTTGCAACATCCGATTGAATTCAAATGAATTGTTTGTATAGTTTTTTGACTGGACATTAGGGACATTTTCCCCTAAGATCACTGGATTGACATTAGAGACAGCATCTTGGTGTAGAATGTAGAGGTGCTTAACATCTTTTTATTTCCTTTCTTTAAGCTCTCCAACATGGTCCAGCTTCACGCAAGAGCAGTTAAAAGTTCGAAACGATCATCCACTTAGTCGGGTTGATTAATTTGGTATTGCGCAAAGATCGAAGGGGGATCAAAGTGCAATATGCCTCCGAATTTGTCGCCGGTCATGTGCATATATGAATATGATAAACTTGGAACTCGCACTTTTCAATCTGGTTTGCATTTTCAAGAGCATTTTCAGGTTGTACCAGCAGCTCACTTGATTCTAGACACATTAGAGTACATCCAATTTTGAGCGAAAGTGTTGTACTTCTAATGAATTAATAGGAGGGGTTGAGCACCGAGCATGGTTGAAGTCCAGTTTTGGAGAGAAACGGTTCACTTCCTGTTACTACGAACTCTAATTAGCTTTGTAGTAGTTCAGTTCCCAATTCTAAGAGAAGAATCCTTAATTGAATAAGTTTTAAAGCTTGTTTTAGATTTTAAAAAACAAAACAAAACAATAATATAATCACTTGACCAGTATATGCTTTTGTGGAGCTTTTTTTTTTTTGCTTTTTAATGTTAGATTTTGATTTTTTACTCAACAAAAATAGATCGGTTCCCAAATTCAAATTTTTAAAATCATCCAAACTGATGCATCGATAAATTGATATTTTTTATTAATAAAACGTGCAATCACTAGTTTAGTGAATACTTCTATCTTGGCGCTTGACTAGGTACGTTGAGTTAGTAGTGCTCCATAGATACATCTATATCCATCTATATCTATCCTATCGTAATATCCATATGTAATGATAGAATTCTCAAACTTCCTATTTTCCAACGCCAACTCATTTGTTCAACTCCTCATTATATCATTTCCCATTTGCCCACTCGCCACGTTATGTTGCTAATTTCTTTATGATTGACAATGACCCAAACCAATAACGTTTCCCTTTTTAATATAATTAGTTCATTTAATAATAAAAGAAAAGGGGAAAAAAGAGAAAGAGAATCAGAAGGGGTGGTGGTAAATGGTAATTGGACCCCTCAACGAGAGATCTCAGCAGCAGGTGACGTGGCCGCTTCCTCATCTCTACTCGCTTTTTCCCTCTCTCGCTGTCCATCCCCGTCCTCCACGTCACCTCCTCCTTCTATCTTGCTCCACCTCCAAATCACAATAGCAACTCAACAACCTCGAACGCCATAATGAGATGTCTTGATGTAGTATAGGAATTTGATTTAGATATGCTCACTACAAATCGGCAGCATTGCGACCACAATACCGGCGATGACTTCAGTAGCAACAACGCATGCACGAGGCCTATCCCTTATTCGATTTTTTCTTTCTATTGGTTTTTGTTCATGTTTTCTTTCTTGCACCGCTCTTATATGAATTTATATTAGATAATAGATATCTTAATATAAATTCAACAATACAATTCTCCATTTCATTTTTAAATTCATCAAATAAGACTTTTTCTCTCATTTCTTTTACTAATTCATTTAGATTACTTTTTGTATCATCACTAAAATTTGATTTTACATAATTTAACTTATTGTTATATCATCCGTATTAAAATCAAAATATAATCTAATTAAATAGAATAAATAAAATCAAACTAAATTGAAATGCTCATTAGAATATAGAATAATCATATTAGAGTCTCACTCGACATTGTAGAAAACAGAAATTATAATAATTTTTAACTGCTAACTAAAATATGTAATGTGTTTCTAGCTAGTATCTCGTTCTGTTTTCTTTTCTCATCCACTAGCTCTCTACGTAATGATCGAGCCGTGACTTTGTGAATGCTTGACTAAAGCTTCCCTTCAGCCGGGTTCTTTCCTGCTTTTTACTTTTTACACGAAGAGTCCATTCGTTTCGCGAAAAATATTATGTTTCCGGAAAACAATTTCGAAAGTCATTTTCCAGGAAAATGACTCTATTTTTCGGTGTTCGGCCAAAACCTAAAATTTGAGTGGAAAATATTTTTTACCGTTCGTTAACTGATTTAATTGTTTGGGAAAAATTATCAAATTTTGAATTTTAATATTTTTAATTGACCAAAAAATTAATTTTATTAATTTTATATTTTTTAAAATGAATTTTTAATTATTTATATTTTTTAAAAATCGAAATTTTTATTCTTTTATTCTTTTATTCTTTTTCTTTTTTTCCTTTTCTTTTCCTTCCTCCTACTTCGCCGCCACCGCCTCCTTCTTGCTTGACGATGGCCGACTGCCCGGCGGTCGACCAAGACCTAGTGGCGAGATCCGACGAGCTCAAGGCTCAGCTGATCTCGCCCGAGCTTGCCGGATCTTGCAATGAGCTTGGGCTCCTGATCCAGACAAGCTCGAGCTCGGCCGCCAAATCCGGCAAGCTCACGGCTTGCTAGAGCTCGATGAAGCTCGTGGCGAGCTCGGGCGAGGCCGGAGCCCCACCTAGCTCGCCGGATTTGGCGAGCCGCGAGCTCCGCCTAGGCTAGCGAGAGCTCCGCGTCGCTAGCTTGGGGCGAGGCCGGCAAGGTCGCCGGCCGTAGCCGGTCACCGGACACTGCCGTGGCTGGTCGCCAGCCACCACCAAAGAAGAAGATGAAAAGGAAAGAAAGAAAAAAAAAGAAACTAAAAACTCGATTTAAAAAAAAAAGAAAAAAAAGAAAGCATAAAAATAAAACGAAAATGTATTAATAAAAAGAAGTAAGAGAGAAGAAGTCATGGAAAACGTTTTCCACTTTTCAAAAGTGGAAAATGTTTTCCTTACTTTAAAGGTTATTTTTTTCAATGATGGAAAATATTTTCCTTGACTAGTTTATTTTTCGTGAAATAAATACCGAAAAATCCAGAAAATATTTTTTCGGAAGTCATTTTTCACGGAACAAACGGACCCTAAATCTTCGTTGAAGATACCGTTCATTATGAGTGGGTGCTGGTTTTTCTCTGCTGTGTCCACTTCTGAACCACTTTTTTGACCCAGGATTCCACGATTTTCCGCCGCCCCCCGCTCCCCCCAAATCCCTGCTTTTGTTCCTTTGTGTGTTTTCACGCTGCTGATTTCCTTCATTCACACACGCAGGAATGCCGCGTGGAAAGTGGCCTCAGGTAGACCATTTCGGTCAGCCAGAAGGAGGAGCGAAAAGGACCTTCATAAGAATTCCCATTTAAATTCACCGCAAAAAATTTAGGATCAAGTCGCGTAACAAGTGGTTCACAAAAATTCCCAATCAGGTCCGCAATTTTAGATGTGAAAGAATGCAATACAGATAGAGAATGTGGGATTATGAATGTATTTTATTAGTGATCAAATTATCGGTGAATCTAATTGTTAAATTTCATGAAAATGCGAATGAGATCTTGGATGAAAATTTATGTGTCGACAATAATTAATCTTACAGATTATTAAGTAATTGTTTTGCTTTAAATCATCCCTTGGTTGAATTTCTTTTTCTTTTTAGTCTAAAGATCCAAACTACATACGAAATTGGTCTCGTGAATTAATTAGTATTGGTGAAATTCTAAATCTGAGTCAAGATTTATGCAAAGTAAATAAGCTGCAGTACTCACCAAGATTTTCCTAATTAACACGATGCAACTCATTTCTAGAGGCAAAAAAGAGCAATGCTATACATAAGAGAACTAGACATTTATGTATATTAAGACGGATGGAGTGTGACAAGGAAAATAGTGTGGTACCTTCTTAGATAAATTTTGTTTTTAATTTTTCATCTTCCTTGGAAGTCTAGAGAATTCGGTAATTAAATGAACATAGTTTAAGGTTCCATAATAAATTTTCACCTTATTTGATGCACTGATTTTTAAAAGATTTATATACTTAGTACTATTTTAGGTAGGACAGAGAAATATAAGCAGGCTTAAAAGTTTTTTTTTTTTTGTCATTCCTACTCTATTCCTACTCTAACACTCACTCTCAGACTTTTGTCCTGCCTCTTGCAGGGCGTGGGAGTCGAAACCCATTTATGAAACTTACTTGTCCTCACCCCATCCCCTCCTAAGAAGGTGGGGATTTGAACCCCTCACCTCTCCCTTCTATGTTGGAAAGGTGGTCACTGGGGCGAATCCCAGTGGTTGGCTCAAAAGTTTATTGGGTGCACATTCGCGTAAGTTTCCTCGATGTTGAAGCCGAAATTCGCTCAAAGGTGAACGCATTTTCTTGAGTAACACCGTCCGCTCCTTTTGATGACAACGACTTTGGAGACAATTACCTGAAAAAACAATAAAGAGAGGAAAGGGGTCTAATCGTGGCTTCAAAAACAGGCTACTTGAAATCTCAAAATAAAAAATAAAAAATAAAAAAATCTACCAAAAAAATATCTATAAAAAAAAAGTGAAAGTTATGCGAGGTGGAGGGACATCCATATAAATAGACAAATTGTTCTTTATTTTGGTAATATTATTTTTTTTATAAACGAACAAGAAAAAAGATATAAATAGTGAAAGCATGAGGCAGCAATATATAGGCCACCTGTCAACTCCCCATCATTTAAAAAAAAAAAAAAAAAACTCCTCTTCATTATATCAAATTAAAATTTTATTGGATCTATTATCAAAATAGAAAATAGTTTGCACATTCATGATTAAGAGTTAACAAATTGAAGAATTCACTTACAAAAAATCACTCTAAATATATACGCCACTCATTCACGGTAAATGTGTATTGAGGTTTTAACATCGACTATATATCTAATAATAATCCATAAAATTACTAGGTTATTTGGCTAACCATTTTTCTATATTTAGTTTAATATGTTGAAATAGTAAGACCAAGTAGATAGTATATTCGGATGTTCCTAATTTTCACCCATGGGGGTTAATTAGGATAGCAATCACTATTTAATAAAATATCAAAAATATATTATTTCGTAGTATCTAGGGAAGAAAAATAGATAGAAAAGTCAAAGTCATGCAAGGGTGGAGTAAAAGCAATTAAATCATTAAAGAGAGAAAAAATCATTTTTATCTATTCTAGTAATAGGCTATAGTGTGGAATGAAAACGAAAAAAATATATAAATAACTAAGAAAAAAGAGTAAAAGCATGCGACCATACCTATCTAATATGCCGTTGCTCCAGGATTGGGCCTCATCACTATCACCAACTTCCAGTGAATCAAGAAAAATAATGGCATTGTTCTCAATCGAGAGTACAGACCTAGCCTATGGGTGAGAACAGTGCCATAAGGCATGCTAGTAGTAGTTTTGCAGTGGCTCTTTCACTCACTTTCATTTATCCCAGGCGTGGGTGGCTACTATACCAGCCTATCCAGCGGTAACTAGTGCAGACAAACTTGCTTTGACGTGGAGTTTACCTTCTCCACTGTGAAGCTCCCTAATTCCCTATCTATCTTTGTCTTTCTAACATAAATGAAATATGAAAGACAGCGTGAGATCTCTCACCCCTAGACGAATCTCCAACCTGTTTCCTCCTTGAGCCTCTTAAGGACCTGCTCAGGTCCATATCACCAACTTCCTGTGAATCAAGAAAAATCGTGGTCTACAAATGTAAATGATGATGATCCAAGAGTTGTGACTTTCGAGAGAAGAATCAATATTGATTGTTGCGATTATGCTCATTAGGGTAGGAGGAACAGTCTTTCCCTTGATAGTTCTGTCTTTGCCTAAAATAATTTTGCATCTATGTCAATGAAATGCAAATAGTTGATGAATCCTCTAGAAAATATCTCATCGTTCAAACTAAAGGAATAAAATAAAATAAATCTCATGTTGTTCATTTTACAATATCTCAACTGGACTTATATTTATATAATTTCCCTTCCCTTATTTGTTTGATTAGGTCGGAGTCTTTCATGTGTGCAAGGTTATCGCATGGGTATATTGATATATTAAATGATGCAAAGGACTCGGATCGACTTTAATAAGTGAACCAGATTTGACATTTCCACATTATTTGGCACACAAAATGTCGATATAATTAGTATCATCTCGAGGGCAGAAATTGTAATTGGCTCAAAGGCGTATGCCTCTTCGTGAGTAACAATTAACATGTACTCTTGATGCAACTCTGAATCTACGCTTAACGTGTGAGGGCTGCTTGAAATTCCGCTTCCAAGGCTTGTTCTCCTACTTAGATAACAGATCATTTATTTTTCCTTTTTTTTCGATGGTATAATTTAATTTCCCTTTATTAATTTCCTCTATCTAGATCTAGTGTATCTCTCTACTTTTGCTTTTGTTCCAAGTGAAATAATGGGATTAAATCTATCTGGTTAACTATTAACATAAATTAAGCTTTGTTTTCCTTTCTCTTTTTCATAAATATTTATAAATAGATTTCTTATTGTTTATTTTTATCAATAATTTATTTTCATAATTAATAATTCAAATATTTTGTAACAAAATGATTTAAATTATTTTTTTAAATACCACTTGTTCATGCATACATTACGCATACTCGGGTGATAAATAAAAAGGAATAGATCCTCCTCAGAGAAAAGAAGGCCTTGTATAGCATGGTATCATTCTCTAGAATTAATTATTTTCTCGAGAAAGTACTTCGCAATTTCCAAGCCATATTTGAGTTAGATTGGATTTCTCTCGTCTCCGAAAACATCAAACTCTCCTAATCATTTCACTAACTTCGTGGGTTCTTAATATCAATCTTTAGGTTGACTTTCTCATTGTTGAACTAGCTTAATGGGTTATTATTTGCTTGGAAGTAATGCTCTGCTGCCCTAAGAACACATACTATATGATGGCGTGCGCTCTCATTGCCTTAAGAACATGTGTTAGACGGTCATACTATCTAATAGTCTAGAATGCAAAAGTCACAATGTAGCCATATGTAGTATGGTCATTAGCAATTTCTACATGAAATGTAGAATAAACATGCTTTCTTTTATTATTATTTCTACATAAAGTGCAACTGAGAAAGAAACTCCATGAAATTTTGCAAAGTCAGAGAAACCGCTTAGACCGAGCACTAGCTCTATATAGACATAACGCTAAATCTTTACTTAAAAGTTACCTAATTTGTTTTCTTTTCTGACCCAATAGGGCACTAGCTCTATACGTGACGACTGGGATGTGACCGTGTGAATGCTTGAGTAAAGCCTCCTTCCTTCGGCCTGGATTTTCCTGCTTTTTATGTTCTTCTTACTTTTTACTCTAAATCTTTGCTAATGATATGGTCATTATGAGCGGGTGCTGGATTTTCTCCGCTGTGTCCACTTTTGACCTCCTTTTTTTACCCAGAATTCCCCGATTTCCGGCTTTTCCCTTCGGTTCCTCTGTGCGTTTTCACTCCGCTGTGTCCACTTTTGACCTCCTTTTTTTACCCAGAATTCCCCGATTTCCGGCTTTTCCCTTCGGTTCCTCTGTGCGTTTTCATACTGCTAATTTCCTTCATTCACGCGTCGGAATGGCGTGTGGAAAGTGGCCTCAAGTCGACCATTACAATCCCCCGGAGGGAGCGGTAACTCGTAAGGACTTAGAATTCCCATTTAAATTTACCACGGAAAATTTAGAGTCGGGTCAAGTCCTGTAACTGGGCGGTTCACAAGAATTCGCAGGGTCTGCAATTTTAAATGCAAAAGAGTGCCATAGAGATCGAAAATGGAGGATTACAAATGTACTTTTATTAGGGGTCAAATTATCTCTGAATATGATAGCTGAATTTCATGAAAATGCAGATACGACTTTTGGGTAAAGATATAGGTGTCAATGGTAATTTTCCTTAAAAGTTGGTAAGTTACTATTTCTCTTTAAATCGTCTCTTTGTTGAATTTCTTTCTTTTCATTCTAATGATGTAGACTGCATATGAAGTTGGTCACATGAATTAATTGGTGTAGGTAAAATTCTAGAATTGAGTCAAGACTTATGCAATATATATTAAGATGATGGAGTAATTTAGGCGTCCACAGTAATTTTTCTTAATTTTTTTTTTTGGCTCTCAACTACTTTGGATTCTCTCTTCGTTTTCGTTTCCTTTAGTTCTTTTCTCTTCATTTTTCAACCGCATCCTCACCATAATGCGTCTTTTCTCTTTTGTCCCCTGGCTCTCCCCTTTTCTGTCGCAGAACTCTCTCTTCTTTTCTTGCTTTTTTTTGTTTCGATCTCTGCCCCAGACCCTTAAAGGAGACCACTAATTGGTGTTTAGTTTTCCAAAGTGTAGGATTATTGAGCACCATCATCGACCTATCAAGTTCGCTAAACTCAGTCACGTCGACAGACTCCCAAAACAACTATGTAAAGCAGTAATCATTGGGAAGGTTGGTTTTTGCCGATGAATCACTGTGAAAGGGAGGTAAAAAATAAGGAGAGAATGCAATGTGTTTTGCGGGCTTTGCCATTTGTCTATCTCCTTAAGCCAAAGAGATAACACTAGTTGAATCCAGAGAAATGCCCATACAAAGTGTTCAAATCTTTTCTAGCCAAAAAACCATATAAACCACAGGCCATGAGCAAATATTTCATGAACTTAATATATATACTAAATCGAGTCTCCTTCAAATCCATGGTGTCCCTTATCTTTAATGATCCAGATTCAATTTATCGTGTGGGTGTGTGTATATGCTCACATCATAATTTCTCATGACCCACGTAAGACTGTAAGTTTATTTAATGGTGGCCATGAGCAAATATTTCATGAACTTAATATATATACTAAATCAAATTTGAACCTTCAGATCTGTGGGGTCCATTATCTTTAATGGTCCAGATTCAATTTAGCGTGTATATATCTATGACCCACGGAAGACTACAAGTTCATTTAATAGCTGATAAGGTTGTTAGAAGGATAGACTAGAGAAGAATGCCCTGTTCAATATCAAGTCCACCTTAAATAACCCGAATAAGTTTGCTTTAAAAGATTTTAACACTAGTAAGACATCTGCTTTGCATGAGCTTAAAATTATATTTTTTACATTATTTTAAATATCGAGAGTTAATTGATTTTGCATTCATTGATACTTCAAATTAATTATAATATTGATATTGTCTCAATTGCTCCATCAAATCGATTGAAAAAGTCATATCCGTCCTTCAACGGACCCAAACAATTACTCATTTATTCGACATTTCTTGATAGAACAACCCATGTCCTAAAAATTAGTAGCATCAAATCTTGGTAATTTATCTCATCTATTATTATTATTTTTTTTTTTTTGTGAAGGAGATTTTTCTTTCATAACTTGGGGTGAAATTATGAAACTTATTTTCTGCTGAATTGCTCGAAATCATTCTTTTATCATTTTATGCAACTCATTTTATAGTCTTCATCTTTCTCTTCTCTAGAAGTTATGGGTCAAGTCAACAATGTTCATCGTAGGTTAGGGGGATTGGCCCCAGTAGACTTCACTTTGCCGATAGTCCTGCCGTGTTAATCGCTCAAAAATGGGAAGACCGTGCGTATATAAATCAAGTATATGGTGAAGCAGAAGAAGCAGATTGCACAAAAGACACCATAGGATATACAAACATGAAGTGTCTCATATGGTGTATGTGGTGGACTTGGGGGTTGCTTGTGTTAATGGGGAGTGGAGGCATGGGGTGCCTGGAAGAAGAGAGGAATGCGCTGCTCAGTATCAAGGCCGCCTTCAACAGCCCGAGCGGGTCTTCTCTTTCATCATGGCATGACGACAACGGCAGCAACTGTTGTGGCTGGGAAGGCGTGGTGTGTGACAACACCACTTCGCGAGTGGCTTGGCTATATTTGAATTCCACACAGTTTTCGGAAACTCGGGTTATTAACGCCTCTTTATTCCTTCCTTTGGAGGAACTTCAAGTGTTGGATTTAAGTTTTAGTTCTCTCTCAGGTGAATCTCTCTCTCTCTCTCTCTCTCTCTCTCTCTCTCTGTTTTTTTTTTTCAAATATATTTCTAAGTAATAGTTTATTACCGTTTTTGAATAATAGGAGATGTCGTGCTAGAATGTTATAGACTATAAAGTGGGTCAAGTGAATTAATGACATAATATGATTGCACAAATGACACAATTCTTAGGTTCCATTTGTCTTGCATAAAATGAATGATGTAGAAAAGATTTTTACTAAAAATGATCACGTATATCCTCTAAAATAATTAACCTATGAATAATGTTTTCATTATCAATGGTGATTTGTGTCTTTGTTTATTCATTTCTAATATACAAACGATTATTTTTCGAAAAATATTTTCCAAATTAATCATTATTCATGCAAATGTGGATGAGGGCTTCGTAGCCACGGGTGAGGCGAGGGCTTTGCGGCCCTCGCCTAGTGATTGGCGAGCTTCGACGACCCTCACTGGCCACTGCTCGCCAGCCAAAATGGGTAAGGGAAAGAAAAGCCAAAAGAAAAAAAAAGGAAAAGAAAAAGAAAAAATTAACAAAAAATATTAAAAAATTATAAATTTTTGTCCATGTTAGCGTCAACTACACCACATAGGGCCATGCTAGTGATTTTCAGCCAAAATAGGTACAAAAAAAAAATTAAGACTAAATATGCATAATTGTAATAGATTTGGGACTCTTTTTTTTTTTTTTTTTTTGTAATTTACCCGAAAATCGTATCAAAGTAATGGGGCTCAAAGCTTGTAATGAAGCTCCCATCTGTGGCCTTTATGTTTGTTAGTTAAATTACTGTATGAGCTAACTAACCATAACTCATTATCAAATATTTTAAAATTTTACTTGAATTGAGAGATAAAATGAGAAAAAAGAAAAGAAACGAAGATGTAGCACAACAACTAATGCTCATGATCTTTGTCTTTAAGTTTTAAACTTTAGTACATATTATTTTAAATATATATGTATATATATATGGACACACACACTACAACTATTAATTGTCTTGTAACTTTGAAGTGACAGGATTACTATATTTTGTTTAATATCCTCATAGTCAACAGAAAACACTGTATTTAGAATAATTTATAATTTACTAGAATTTTGTTTGCTTTTTTGATTCAATAAACTGAACTACTTGAATAAAATAATTCGCGCTGGTTTATTTAGTAAACAAATGTGCAAAAGTATGTTCCATTTTGTTTATTTAGAAATTAAGTCAAATCACAGTATTCTCTCTTCATCACTCAACTATTCAAAATGTAAGTATGTTATGTTTTAAATGAAGTTGCGATTTTTAACCATTTACAATTTTAACAACAAAATGCAAGTTCAGAGGTTTTATTGTAATACTGAAGTAAAAGGATTTTATATTCTGCTTAATTTCCTTATGATTGAAAATAAGAAATTGATTAACTAAATTGCAATACTTATATAAAATGGGGTTAATATCTTGAAAAATCCCAAATTGGTACACATATAACAAATTTACCCTGGACTTTTTTTTAATCACAAAAAGCTTTAAATTGGTATACCTATAATAAATTTTGCCCCAAAATAATTTTTTTATCATTAAAAATCTCAAACTAGTACGCATGTGATAAATTTATTCAAAATTAATTTTTTGATCGTCAAAAACTCCAAACTGATATATTTATGACAAATATACTAGCCGTTAAAGTAAATTAACACCACAAAAAACCACAAAATTGATATACCCGTGACATGGGATAAAGTAATACACTCGTTAACTGTAACGTGTTATCAAATTTAATAATTTGACAATAAAATTTAATGGAAACTAACAGAGGGTAAATTTATCACATATGTATAAGTTTGAGATTTTTAGTGGTAAAAAAATTAGTTTTGGATAAATTTATTATAAGTGTACTGGAGTTTTTTGTGGTATTAATCCTTCAAATTAACAATAATTGTTACGTATGAAACATATCACTAGTTTGTTGCATTTTGCTGAGTTCTAAATGTAGACAATTTCTTTGTTGGAAGAATATTCCCATATTTGAGGAACATGATAATTCCTCTTTGTGCATTGTTTAAAACTAAATGTAATAAGATTTTGAAGTGTGGGATTGGCAAACTTAACCATATCTTCAAGAATACAGGTGAAAACTTTTCTCTTTATTTATCTTTTAAAATTTAAACTCAAAAAAGATAAAAGTTTGGAGATGATAAATCATTAAACTAATGCTTATTGGTCGAATGTGGGTGAAGTCAAAAGTCACATGGCAAGCACGTAACGGAACATTCTCCAGGCAAAATAAACTATATCTTCAAGAATATATGAAGATTCTTTTCTCCTTATTCATGTTTTGAAATTTAAGCTCAATAGAAGATAGAAGTTTAGAAATGGAAAATTAATAAACAAATGCTTGTTGGTGGAACATGGGTCGCATGACAAAATTATGTCATGTATCGTGTCACGTGGTAATTATAGAGGTAAAGTCAACTCTTACGTGGGAGCACATGGGAGAATATTATCTCGCATTTGCTAGATAATGTCTAATAGATATTGTTAGAGGTATAAGTTACTTGTTTATGAAATTGGTTTACGAAGTCATGTAACACAAGACTTTTTATTTTTATTTTTTATGCTTGGATATGTTGAACCAACCGGTTTCTCCTTATAAAACAATTCTCCTCACAAGCATATGGTTATTCTCAATACCGGTTAGACATATGAATATTTGTAGATAATTAGTTAACTGAAATGCCTTTATGGATCTTTCCATAATCAGATATAAACGGAATGCTGCACCTGAAGAAATTGAAGAGGCTATATCTATCTTACAATTATCTACAACGAATCCCCACGCTGTACAAGAAAACTTCAATGGAGGCCCAAAATTTATCTTCTAATCAGCTTGAAGGTACATGTAAAATAGAAGACTATGCCTTGTTGATATGTAACCTTCAATTTTGAGAGCCTTTTATTTGTCAATCACAGGTCCAAATCTGGAGGTGTTGGATCTTTTGGGTAATGATTTGCGTAATGATGCCCTCTTGGACATTGTGAGGATAACATCTCTTAAGGCCTTAGATATCGAATTTGGTGGATTGAGTGCTTCGACGTTATTGGAAGGTACTCCTACGAAAATGCATTCATTTTTCACTATTGGTAACTAATGCCACGGTTTACAAGTAAATGAATATATTAAAAAAAAAACAGAAATCAACTATTACCATATTAATAGAAAACATTATCTATTATTATAAAAAGTCTAGGGATAGGTGCACTACAAGTTTTAAAATCTACCATGAAAATATTATTGAGTTTTAAAATTTTCAAAAAGTGGAATTAACTCTTAAAACTTATCACAAAAGTATAATCGACTCCTAGAACTTTTAGAAAATTCACTAATTATGAAAATACAATCAAATCATAAAACTTTCAAATAGTACAATCAATGGAAGGTTTTGATTGGACAAATTTGATAAGTTTGAAGACTTAATTATACTTTTTGAAATTTTTAAGACTTGATTGTACTTTCGTGACAAGATTTAAGATTTAATTGCACTTTTTAAAAGTTTTATGACTCAATTGTATATTCGTAACAATTTTTAAGACTTCCAATGCACTTATTGTAAAAGTCTATAGAACAAAAAAAAAAAATCTTTAAATTATATCATAAATTAGTAATGATAAGTGCATAATTATGATGAGTCTTGTAGTTAGAACATTCATCATTACATTTGAAAAAAAGAAACTTTTATATTTGATATCATTCCTATAACTTCAAGTGGATAAGAACAAACTAAGATGAATTATGGATAACAATTTGATAAAGCATTTTAGCTCTCATTAAGAAATAAATGGTATTAAAAGATGGGATAGCCCACATATAAGAAACAAGTTATGTAAAAATGGTATAAACAAGATGATAACACATTTCACTTACAAATGAAATTAGAAAAAGTAATAATAAACTATATACCAATACAAAAAGTGTATTGAAGAGGAAAAAAAATGATTTAAAATCGCTCTTTTTGGCATGATAGTGCATGCAAATTTCATAAATGTGTATAATAGAGGATAATTAAAGAATTTATATAACATGATACTAGTGTTCACTTCAACAGGCTTGTGCGAATTAAGGAACCTTGAGGAGTTGCACATTATTAGTAATGGGGTTTTGGGTCCTCTTCCTCCGTGCTCATGCAATATGACCTCACTTCGTGCACTTGATGTTCAATATAACAATTTTAGCGGGGCCATTCCTTCGTGTCTCCTCAATAATCTCAAGTCACTTGAATATATTGTCTTATCTGGAAATGCTTTTGAAGGCTCACTTTCGCTTGCTTCCCTGGCTAATAATTCTAACCTTGAGGTATTCCACCTCGTCGACAACCTTTATCGTCTGGAAGTAAATACAGAAGACCCCACTTGGTTTCCTTCATTTCAACTAAAGGTATTTAGTTTATCAAACTGTGTGCTCAACAAAGACGCAAATGGCGTAATTCCTAGCTTTCTAAAGGGACAGTATGACTTGAGAGGTGTTCAACTCAACCACAATGGAATGACAGGAAATTTCCCAAACTGGCTACTAGACAACAATGTAAATCTGGAACGGTTGGAACTCAAAGGCAATAAATTGTCGGGTGCTTTTCATTTGCCTTCTAATTTGAGTCTTGCAAACATGTGGTTGTTTGATGTGTCTTTTAATATTATTGAAGGAGAGCTTCCATCTTCAATTGGTTCCATCCTCCCGAATTTGCAATATTTGAATTTTTCAAAGAACTTACTAAGAGGTGGAATCCCTCCCTCAATGGGCAATATGCAACTTCTACTATCATTGGACCTGTCGAATAACAGCTTCACAGGAGAGATACCAGAGACACTGGCTAAAGATTGTACGTCACTTATTACTTTGAAATTGTCACGTAACAATTTGCAAGGCCAAATACTACCAAGGTATTCCAACTTGAGAAACTTGAAATATTTGTATCTGGATAACAATTGTTTTAGAGGGGACATATCTCCTAGTATCTTAAATAGCTCATTCTTGAAGGTTTTGGATGTAAGTCATAATTTCTTATCTGGAACACTTCCTAATTGGATTGGAGATATTGAATACTTGCTAGGGCTTATGTTGGCGAGTAACTTACTGGGAGGTCCTTTACCGTATAGCTTCTGCAACTTGAAATATCTCAAATGTCTAGACCTTTCAAGTAACAACCTTGGGCCGAATATACCTCCTTGTGCCAACTTTACATCTATGAGGTTCTTGCATTTATCAAATGACACACTTGTTGGGCATTTTCCTAAGTTTCTTTCTGAAGCTTCATCAATTGTCACATTGGATCTTCGACAAAACGCACTGTCAGGTGAGATCCCCAGGTGGATTGGTTCACTTCGGAACTTGAGGGTTCTTCTCTTGCAAGGAAATAATTTTGAAGGTTTAATTCCTCCAGATCTATGCCTATTGAAAAATATGAGCATATTGGATCTCTCCAATAATAATCTTTATGGGAAAGTTCCTTCTTGTTTGAACAATTTGCCATTTGGATACTTAAAGTTATCTCCATTCTTAAGTGCTATGGTTTGGATGGAGTATTGGGAACCACGTGACAATATGATCAGATTCCAGTTGATTTATCGATATCTGTATGAAGAAAGGGTAGCGAGTCCTTATATACATATAGTAGATGAAGTAAACTTCATCACAAAGAATAGGTTGGAATCTTATAAGGGCAACATCCTAAGCCTCATGTCAGGAATGGATCTCTCGCAGAACAATTTTACAGGCTTTATTCCACCAGAGTTGGGCTACTTGAGGAAACTTCGAGCATTGAACCTATCACACAATAATTTGATAGGATCGATCCCGAGAACGTTTTCCAATTACAGAATGTAGAGAGTTTAGACCTGTCTTATAATAGCTTAACTGGTCCCATCCCTCCACAACTAACAAATCTCTATGCCTTGTCGATTTTTAGTGTGGCTCACAACAACTTGTCAGGCAAGACACCAGATCGAAAAAATCAATTTGGAACTTTTGAGGAAGCAAGTTATAGAGGTAACCCTCTTCTTTGTGGACCACCATTAACAAGCTGTGATGGCCCAAATCAAGGACCGGGGACACCACCATCTTTTAATCATACCAGGGAGGATGACTCCTGGAGGGAAGTCTTTTTTTGGAGTTTTGCGGGATCATACGTGGTGGCATTCCTTGGTGTGGTTCTGTTTCTCTACCTAAACTT
Source organism: Eucalyptus sideroxylon x Eucalyptus melliodora (assembly GCA_016097485.1). Lineage (NCBI taxonomy): Eukaryota > Viridiplantae > Streptophyta > Magnoliopsida > Myrtales > Myrtaceae > Eucalyptus > Eucalyptus sideroxylon x Eucalyptus melliodora. Next base: position 8,044,194 of record CM027825.1, read on the forward strand.
ATACTATCAGTACATGTTGTTGAACCTTGTTCGTAAGTTTATCCCATCATTTCCCCAGTAGAGATTGTCCTTTTATCATTTTGTGATGGAAAGATATGATGAAATAGTGGAGAACCTTGGTTTAATAGGATTGTAAGCATTTGAATCTTGATTATGCATTTTGAACACTCGATTCCTAGCATGTTAGAATTGTATCCATTGTTTTGCTAATTTGAATATCAGGAGATTTGATTTGGTTGAGAATTGAGAGAAAATAGTTTATTAATGACCAAAAATGTTACACAAGACAGTGAATTACCTGATGGTTGCGACTAGCAACATCAAACCAATAGGGTTATAGCGTCTCAAAAAATCTCAATAACATAAAGCATTGGATGCTAGGAATTGCTACAATTTAACGAAAAAGGCATGGATCGCAGGACCACTATTTTTCGGTTTGAGGCTTGAGCTTTACTTTTGTGCTCACTGCTTAATGAAGAATTAACTCAATCGGGATAATTATCAAATCATTTTTAAACCCATTGTACATATGATAATCAAATCATAAATTTTTCGATTTTGCCAATATAATGTTAAATCTTTACACAAAATTTCAAAGTAATCATTCCACTCAATTGCCGTCAAAATTGCTTGCGTGGTGTCTAGTCATTACTGACCATCTTACGTAATATACCGATATAGACAAATTTACTTGAAATGATGTCTTATGTGGATCGCCGCGTTAGTAATTTTCCGGTGATAACAACCAAAAGGAGTACCTTGAAATTTCAACCTATCTAATAAATATGTTACTCCTATGTCATGTTTAATGAGGATATGTAAGATATGGTATACGACCACAAAATTGATGGCACTCCATAGAACAAAATTTATTCCACATTGATCAAGAGATGATAGATGGTGGAACTCCAAAAAAAATTGATAGTATGACATGAGAGACAACTTCTTTTGTTTGCCAATAGCCGTTGCCTTGGAGGTACAGTGTTAATCACATAAAAGATATTCAATATATACTTATTCTAGAAAAATAATAATTAGGAATGATATCGCCAAAAACTTCAAATTGGTATACTCGTGCCACATGTAGCCAAAACTAATTTTTGTTTCATAAAAAAATACCAAACTAGTACTCCTATACCATATTTACATTTGTCAAGGTAGACCAAGCCATTTAGAAGAAACAGAGCACATAATGTTGAGCTATACATAAACAGGTATTGAAGCAGGCAATGGCGCAATGCAAGAGTTCAACATGAAAACATGAAGTTTCTTTGCCAGTGTTGTGCATGTGGAGTTCAGCGGTGCTAATATTGGCGATTGCATAACAATGTGAGTCTTATCAAGTTAAAACTCCTTGGCAACAACTTGTCGGATGCTTTTGATTTGCCCTTCCAGTCGAATCTTGTCCATATGTTCTGGTTTGATGTGTCTACTGACATGATCCAAGGACCACCTCCATCTCATATAGGTTCCATACTTCCAAATGTGCAGTACTTGAACCTGACAAAGAGCTAGATAAGAGGTAAGATCCCTATGTCAATAGGTGATATGAAATTGTTCGCTACTTTGGACTCGTTGAATAGCATATTCACGGGGGAGATGCCAAAGTCACTGGCCACAAATCATGTTTCACAATATGTATTGAAACTGTCAGGCAACAACTTGCATGGTCGAATGCTACCAAGAACTACTAACTTGACAATGTTGAAATATTTGTATCTAGACGACATCGATTTAGTGGGGGATATATCAACTGGCATATTAGATAGCTTATAAACGATAATTTCTTGTCTAGACCAAGGCTCAACTCGGCTTATCATCTCCCCATGATGATAGTCTTACAAGTGCTTTTTTGGATGAGCTAGAAGAAGTGACCTTCATGTCATTGAGTAGATTGGAATCTTATAAGGGAAACTTTCTGGAATATCTATCTGGAAAGGATCTCTCGCACTATAATTTGATGGGCTCTATCCTCGGTTATTTGAACGGTCTGTATGTTTTAAATCTATTGCATAACCATATGACGAGACCAATTCCTTAAATTGTTTCCAAAAATGCTTTACAATTTAAGGACTATAGAGGTTGGACCTTTCTTACAACGAGTTGACCGGTCCGATTCCTTTGCAACCAACAGAGCTATACACTTCCACTCTTTAGCTTTGCTCACAACAACTTGTCAGGCAAGACATCTGACACAAAGAACCAATTCGACTTTCGATGAAGCAATTTACAAAGGTAAACTGCAAACAAAGGCGGAGATGATGAGTCCTGGAAAGATGCCTTCTTGTGGAGTTTCGCAGGATCGTACATGGCGGCATTTGTTGGGGTCATCGTTTTTCTCTACTTAAACTCCTACTATCTCAACTTAGCGTTTGGTTTTCTTTGCAAGGATATCCCATTGTTTCCATAGCAGACGGTGCTTGTAAGCATTCAAACATCTCGAGTCTCTATCGTGAAATTTTTTGTATTTTCCTATAAATTTGGATAGATCCCAGTGGTCACAGATACAACAACCATGGCTGTGACTTGTTATCATAGGTTGGCAAGTGGTTCTCTAATTTTCCTTAAATATTTCCAAGGACTCTTTACACTCGGTTACAATTGATCGCTGTTAAACAATTTTACCACGTGTTTCGAAATTTTTGCTCTCAACTTCAATGACACATCGCAAACTGACACCCGGGTACCATTGAAGTAGCTGATTTGCTGAAGCCAAATGGGCCTGGCGACTGACTTTGGCCAATATGAATCTGATTCTTCTATGAGAGTGAGCAGCATAACTGCAAGGATGAAGCGACCTTATTTCTTCTTCTGTCTTCTGATTCAAGTTCCCAAAAGAATTTGCACCCTGAAGACTATATTGCGCTAGATGCGTCTGTAGGCTTCAAAAGAGAGCGTCTTATTTTCATAAGTCCGATGAAACATCGTTGCTGTGGGACTCGATCAAGTTCCTGCACTAGTAGTCAGAATTTATCTTCAGATCATAATTCATAGAAATTGGTTTAATCCTGTCTGCTGAGGGGAGAGAGTAGACCAAAAATGGTATTAATGAATGGGGAGAACACTGACTCATGGCTATATAGCTTGCTTGAGCTGATACATGCAGATTCAATTTTGACAACCAGTGAGCTACTCTTCACTACAAAAGCCATTTCCACACTGGAATTTCATTTGGAAAATCTTAGCAACAAACAACTTTCAGAGCATTATGCAATAGTTTATTATAAGGTCCACCATTTGCGAACTTTTTTCATAACATTAACAGTGCTGCTCGTGTGGAGAAAGGATTATCCATCGATCGTAGACTGAACTTGTGATGTATTATTACCAGGAACATAGAGAGAGAGACAGAGAGACAGAGAGAGAGAGAGGTTATCCTAATCACACAGATGTCCCTGGCTATCCGTCTTAGTTTTGTCCTTGCTGTTTTAGCAAGGCTGTCTACCAGCAATGAAAATGGCGAACACAACCTCATATATTTCTAAGAAACCAATCTTCTGAATTTAATTCAATATGCCTGCACTTAGTGTTACGAACTCGAGTTATTCATCTGCTGCACCTGCTGCTCTGATACGGCACCAGAAGAAGGTAAAGGTTTTAAATGGCAGTTTTGATTGCCGGTTGCAAGAAAGGTCAACCGACGAAAATGGCCCGTAGCTCGGCATGGTAACCAGCTATAAACATCACAATACTACATTGACTTGTTCGTACTAAAAGCGCCATTCGGCAGTCCCAGACACACCAGGAACGCAATCAAACGCCTGCTCGTGATCACACACAGAACTGAAAAAAATAAAAATAAAACCCACAAATCATGAAAAAAGATATTATGCTGAATGTTTAAATGCCCTGCTTCATCATGGAAGGGTTCATGTAGAATTTGAGCTAGTCATTTCGGTCACTCGCGATAAAAGCTGGGAAAAACTTGTTTTTACTCAGTGTGATGCTGCTGAGATCGAGCCCTTGTTCAATCCTGGAACCTGTGTGGATGCTTTGCTTCTCTATGGATCCCTAACGACTATTAACGGAGTGCTGGCATCCGGCTAGTGGCAAAGTAAGTTGTTCGTTTATTCGAACTAATCTATTCTGATGGACAAATGCTTTAACTTATGAGCAGGGGCGTGCCTGCTTCCCAAATTGTACAGATCAGTCAGACTAATTCTACCTTCTGTCGTCAGACCAATCCTCTGCTGAATGTCAAGATGGGAGGATGATGTTGAAATACCCTAACGAATTCGAATGAAAAGTTTGCATTGTTCTTTAACTGAGACATTAGAGACATCATCCCTTAAAATCACACTGGTTTTCCAGATTCTGTCTAAAGGGTACAGACGGATGCGAGAGTGCACGCATGATCTCGACTCGGCTTCTCGACTCATTTCGAACTTTATCGACCTAAGCCCTGCCGCAACCCACTTCCTTCCATGTTCCATCGCAAGTTACTGTGTAATTTTTGAAACCCCGCTCTTTCCCATGGTCAGTGCTCTCTCTCTCTCTCTCTCTCTCTCTCGCTCTCTCTGTGAAGTCGCTCCAAATGATCATTAGCTCGATCAGGTTCAGTCTGGTACCACGCAGAGAACGAACAGTCGATACCTGCCGGACTCCGCACTTCTCAAACCCGGGTTTTCGCATCTTTCGAAAGATCATTTTCCCAGAGGACGACGATGCACCAGATCACACGATCTCTCGTGCAAGCAGATGCACGTAAGCGCCATCAGATTTCGGGCCGAAGCGTCGCGATTCCGATGCAACGACAACGGCGCATGCCTAATCCACCACCCCTTTCACCACACGCAGCTGTCTTTGCTATTTGCATGTCATCGAAGAGGAGAGAGGAGACCGGCATGCCTAATTCCCCCAGGATGCGCCACGTGGGATCACGCGATTCGTCCCCTCCCGAACTTTCCAGGTTCCGACAGCGACTCCTCGTTCGCTCTCCCCATTTTATTTATATCTATCTCCAATTGGCCCTTTTTCCGAGAAATCGTGTGGCCATTTCTTTCCTTTCTTCTTTCTTTAATTTATATTGACAAGGACCCAAACCAATAACGATAATGACATGGTTATCTAACGCGATTTGTACGTTTTTATTTTATTCATTATGGTCTCTAAACTTTTAATTTATTTAACATGATCCCTGAATTTTTATTATGTGTTCAGTTTAGTTCTTGAACTATTAAAAGTATGTAATATTGCCATTCAATTAATTCAAATTTGGGAACAATATCGAATGTTCACATATAATATATGGATTAAATTAGATATGTACCAAAAGTCTAGCTATCATATTAAATAATTTAAAATTTCAGATATCGTATCAAATAAAAAAAAACTTGAGGTATTGCACTATATATTGTGCCAAAGTTCATAAACAATTTGTATTAGTTTCTCCATCAATAACTATCTTCCCTCGAACTTTCCATATTTCGACAGCAACTCATTATTCGCTTTCCCCATTTCGATGTCTATCTCCAATTGGCTCATTTTTGAGCTATTTAAAAAAAAAATCATATTGACAAAGACCCAAACCCAATAGAGATAATGATATAATAGTCCTTGAAGCTCAAGTTAACATATAACATGTTTTCTCAATTTTTAATTTATTTAATATGATCCATAAACTAATTAATTTAACCCCTAAATTATATGAAGATATTTAATATCGTCTTTTCATTAATTAAGCTTACGTACAACATCTAACATTCTCATGTAGTTCAATAACTAAATGAAAAATGTATCAAAATTCTAAAAATCATATTGAACAATCTAAAAGTTCAGCGGTGACATTACATATTAAATGGACTATATTTAGCAAATTAAAAGTTCAAAAATACATTGCCTATCAAGTCTAGGGTAGAAATCGTCCATGTCATGTTCCAATCTAATAATATCTCCTCTCTTGGACCTGAGCATATTCTTAAAAGACTCGAGAGGAAGAAACAAACGGAAGATTCATCTTAGGGTAGAAGACCCCGTAATATTACTCTTATATTGAAGATGGACAAAAATAGATAAGGAATTTAGGGGTCTCACAAGTATTGAAGATAGACACCACACGCGTTAAGCGTCTAGCCTACCATCGATTATGCGAGTATAATAACCTTCTTCGCTTGGGTGAGTGAAGGTGAATGAAAGGTCTATTATAGAATTAGCATATTTTACGGCACTGCTCAAAGCCGCAGGTTAACACTATACCCCCGGAGAAACCATCTTTGTCATGTTCCAATCTAATAATATCTCCCCTCTTTCTCTCTGCACTTTTTAAATTTAATTATTTTTTAATTCAAAAGTGGGAAAAAAAGGGAAGGTGGCAATTGGCTTCCCCAATCAATGAAAGATCTCAGCAGTGGGTGACGTGGCGGCTTCCTCATCGCTACCGAACTATCCAACCCTCTCTTTTGCTGGCCTCGCTTTTTCCTCCCTTTCCCCTCGCCCACCCTCCACGTCACCCGCCCTCCTATCCTGCTCCCCCGTGCGCATTGCGCACCCCCCAAAGCTCGATCCCCGCCCGTCTCCGCGATCCGACGGCCCTCGTCGCCTCCCGATGTCGGCGCACGTTAGCCTCCGCCACCAGCCTGTTTTTTTTTTTTTTTGGTTAATTCAAGAAATGCACGCTTTTTCAGAGAGAGAGAAAAAGATATCAGCGCAGATAGTTTTCTCTCCCTCACTCTCGTCTGTTCGTCGCCTGCCTCCTCCTGTGCGAAAAGACCCAAAAGTCTCTCTCTACCGGCTGCGCTAAGTTGCGCCGCGGCCCCTCCGGCGATCGTCGATCCGCCTCCGATCTCCGATCTCCGGGCGGCTCCGAGATTGAGCCGCCGCCGGAGTTTTTTTTCTCTCTCTCTGTAGATTCGAGCTCGTTTCCCGCGACGCCGCGCTCCCGAACAGCTGTCGAGCTGGTCGGAGCTTAGCTGCTCGTCGGCGTTGCTATGGATTTTGCTTTTTGTCGCTACTTTTGGTTGCTGATGTGTGTATGAACTGACAGTAGGTGTTGGATTTCGGCATGTTCGATGAGGGATTTTCCGTTAGTAGATTCGGGGGAGATGTTGTGCGAACGAGACTGTCGAGGACCGTAACCCTAAGTTTAGTTTCGGTCGGGGCTGCGCGGAGGAGAGTTTCCATGGAAGTCCTTTAGCATCGCCTGACGTTTTTTCGGCCTTGTCCTTTGTTGTACCCCCTGAGTGAAACGAGGAAGCGTTTTTCGGGTGAGCGCGCGAGAGAGCCTCTTAGCTGGAGCTATGGATTGTTTGGAACTGAATTTGAACAAAGAGATTGGCGATGGCGCCTCCGGCGGCGGCGGCGGCGGCGGTGGCGTTGGGGGAAGTGTTGGGAAGAATGCTAATAAGAGTGGTGGTGGGGAAGGATTCATTGATAGGAGCGAAGTGAGGATATTGTTGTGCGATAACGACACGAAGAGTTCGGAAGAGGTCCTTACGCTTCTTTTGAAATGCTCTTATCAGGGTATAACTGTTATTTTGTTATTTGTCATTTTTAACAGCACTTTTTCTTTTTCCTTTCGCATTAGCTTTGGCCCTCTCTTTAGGGCCGTAATTGTCGGTCACTTTGAAATGCTTGACATTTGCGATTGCTTGCTTTATGTTGAAGTTTTCTATTTCTTCACGGAGAAGTGATTTGAGAGGCTGTGGTAACAAAGTACGTTGGAAATTCAGAGCTTGTTCATCCTGCATATTGTGTACTGCTCAGGTGTGAGCTAGTTTGAGGAGAATATTTGTCAAATATGAGGTGGAAATATGTCTAAATTGTGCTAGGAAGCATAGAATAAATCATCAAGTGTACCAAATTTGCCAAGTCTGGATGAACAAAGATAGAGACCACTCAGAAAGTTTAAATTTGGAGTGCGCTGCTTACGGAGAATGGAATGTTAGCGATGTCCATTCTTGTTGTCAGGGGATGTGAGAGGAACTTCCAACTTGAGAATCTACAAGCGCGATGTCATAAAATTGATTTGTGAGAGAATGAAAAGCAATAGCGTATGGTCTTTTAGGCTGCGTATGATAACGCTTCTGTTCCCGGGAAGAGTTTTTTTTTCAGAAATAGTTCTTTTCTATTTCTGCTATAAGGAACAATTTCTGAATAAAAGAACCCGTTTGGTAATGACACAAAATTTCTACTCCTGAAATAGAAAAAGAATAGAAATGCGTTTGGTAACGCAATAATTTCTTTTTTGTATTTATTTATTTTTTATTTTTGCCAACGGATCGCTGCCGCCGCCACCGCCACCGCCGCCGCCAACCCGTCAGTTGCCGCCACTGCACGATCGGCCGCGAGGCAAATCCGCCGAGCCACATCGGAAGCCCATCGACCGCCCCCTCATGGCCGCCTAGCCCATAAACAACGAGCGGCGACGACCGATGGCGGCGGCGCGGCCAAGAACTGGCGGCGGCGGCGACCACATGGGTGGCAACCGGCAGCGATGAGCGATCGGCGTGGTGACCGGCATCTGGCGGCGACGATGGGCAACGGCGGCGGTGACCGGCGGTGGCGGCGACCGGTGGCGGCGGCCGACGGCGGTGGCCGTGGGCGGTGGCTCCGGGCGATTGACGGTGGTCGCGGCAAGAAAATAAAATTAAAAAAGAAAATCAGCTTACTTCTAGAAATTGTTTGTGGGAACAAGAAGCAACTTTTTTTTGCTTCTCAAAACTGCTTCGAGAACAAAACGGGAACAAAAAATTGAGAAATTGTTCCCGAGAACAAATGTTTTACCAAACAAGTTTCGTTTTTTTTTGTTTCGCGAAAAAAAAAAAATCGAAAGTGGGAGAAACAGGAGCGTTACCATGCGCTACCTTAAATGGCAAGAGTATTTTTCTCCCCTATTCGATGGACAAATGCTTGGTAACTGTTTAATTAGCTTGACCGTTGTCCAACCGATAAAGCTAGAGAACATTAATAGGAAGTGATCTTCCGTTTAATACCGTTGTCCACTCCGTTGGACTTGGGATGGGGTGCCGATTGTACTTTTGAAGGGGAAGAGATAATTGTCACCCCTCCCTCCCTCTCTGTGTCTTTTAGTAGCATACTAAAATATATATATATATATATTGGTTAATTCACAAACACACGCTTTTTCAGAGAGAGAGATATCAACGGAGATAGTTTCTCTCTCTCGTCTGTTCGTCTCCTGCCTCCTCCTCTGCGAAAAACTAAAAACTCTCTCTCTCCGCCGCGCTAACTTGCGCCATGGCCCCTCCGGCGATCGTCGATCCGCCTACGATCTTCGAACTCCAGTGGCTCCGGGATTGAGCCGCCGCCGCCGCAGCCGCAGTTCCGCCTTGGAGTTTTTCCTCTCTCTGTCGATTCGAGCTCGTTTACGCTTCCACGTCTCTACCGAACCTTCCAATCCCACCTTCGCTGGGCCTCTCCTTTTCCCTCTCTCCCTGTCCAACCCCCGCCCTCCACGTCACCCCCTCCTTCTATCTTGCTCCACCGGGCGCACTGCGCACCCCCAAAATTTCCCCCTCCTCTCGATGTGATCGCCACCCCACTCCGCTTCGTCTCCCCTCTCTATCATATATTATTTGGATATTTTTGCAGTTATCAATTTGTCCGTTCTATCTCGTTAGATTTGGTTAAGAAAGATAATTAAAATTATAGGATTATCTTTTGGCGATAATTTTAAATAAATACAATAATCGCATCGATGGATGACAAATTATATTATAATAATATGATATGTGTAATGTTGATAAATTCTCAAAAGTACTATACAAGATTGTGATCATTTGAAATATTGATTTTTGTTAATAAAATCACTTGTGAAAAGGGAGGGAAATCCCGAAAGGAATATAAGTGTGTTTTCTCTCCTTAGACAAAGATGCAATATTAGTTGAGTCCCAATTTAAACATCAAAAAAAATGCCTGTACAAAATATTCATATCTTTAGATAGAAAGTCATTATATAGAGCAGCTCAATGTAACGGATCACATCCATTAAGTCGCAAGTGATTCCACGACCACACAATTAACTAAATAGATTTCCAAGTAAGTTCAGGCCCTCATGTCCATTGTCAAATATTGAATTTCCACAAAGGACTTGAGTAGTTTTATTTCATAATGACTGAATCGACATATATTTTTATTCATAACTTGGGTGAAACTACCGTAACTTATTTTCTTGCTAATTTGCTAGTAATCATTATTTTATCATTTTATAATACTCATTTTATAATCTTCATATTTTTCTTCTCGAGAAATTTTGAGTCAAATCAACGGTGAATTGTTGGTGTTGATGGGGAGCGAAAGCATGAGGTGCTTGGAAGAAGAGAGGAGTGCGCTGCTCAACGTTAAGGCCGTGGTCAACTGTGCGAGCAGGTCTTCTCTTCCATCACTGCCGCGGCGGCAATTACTATCGTGGTCTTTTTGATGAATTAGAACAAAAATATAATTAGCTCAGTAAGCAATAAGGTATGAAAGCTTCGGCATGTTTGCAATTTGTAGCCCAGCAAAGTCGACTTGAGGGGTGCCCGTTTGAAAGTGGACTGAAATGTCTTTTATCTCTTTTATTTTTACTGCTATATCCCAAAATTAGAAAATAAAAAAAAGAACTGCATAATTTTAGGCTAGCAAATTGAATTATCCAACTCAACAATGCGAGTGATAATTATGTATTAAATAGGCCACTGATAGGTTTGCTTCTTTTATTGTTAGAGGATTAAATTGCACCATGTTTTATTAGGAGGGTAACGATATAATTTTCGGATTCTGCCCATATATCTATTGAGAGAGAGAGAGAGAGAGAGAGAGAGAGAGAGAGAGAGAGAGAGATGTTTTATTAGGAGGGTAACGATATAATTTTCGGATTCTGCCCATATATCTATTGAGAGAGAGAGAGAGAGAGGCACATCATGTTTCATAAAAGGATTATATATAATTTTCCATATCAATTCTCTCATTATCATCATTTTCTCTTTTTTCTTTTTTCTTCTCCTCCTATAATTATTTGAATTTCTTACGTTGGTTTTGAATTTACCTCTACCAAACATCTGTATTTATTTAGATACATGGACTCATGGTCAATAGGAGAAAACAAATGAATCCAAAATGCCAGTCCACCCATTATGCATCCAGGCATGCAAGAAAACCAAAATGCCCCTTACTGATTGCAAGGTCAACATAGCACACTAGACAGGGAAATTCATATTTAGTGTTGTGCAAAAAAGGTGATCCAATACAAAGAAATAGTTATAGAAGAAGAAAATATATGCAAATAGATCAAATTTATGTGATTCGGTTCAAATAACCTATATATCCATGAGATGAGCAACGGTAGATTCTGTTATGGATCAAGCGATACATTAGAGATTACAAATTCATACTCAAGTACAACTCGACATTTTTTAACAGATTAAGATCCTCCATATGTAGTGGGTATTGTAAAGTCATCTCTTAAAAGTTTAATATCTTGGCACATGGACGGTCTAGATTGATTACCCATTTTCTTTTCTTTTTGCTTTTCTTTATTTCCTTTTTTCTCTCTTTCCATTTCCCCCCTTCTCTTTTAGTCTCTCTCTATATATATATGAGAAAATTTCAAATGAGAGTCTAAAGTGCCATTATTTTCTCAAATGACCTAAAATGGACATTGTTTCAAAGAAGGGTTTGAAGTGACCATAGTCTCAAAGAAGGGCCTGAGTAGTTATAGCTATTTCAAACAAAGGCTTAACCTTGTTGCTCGTCGGCCAGCAAAAAATTCCATCGATTAGGGATATTTTTGCCCAAATACAGTTTAAATTTAGATTAAATTAGTTTGCAAATTTAAATATATATATATATTTAAAAAAAAGCAAAAATAGAGGCTAGTGGATGCCGCCTCATCACCAGCAAGTGGCAGCGATGGCCGACGAGATCACCAACGTCTAGTTGAGCGCTGACAACCCTCACCAACCAGAGGTGAGGGCCAGCATGATGCTAAGATCAAGCCATTGCCCAGTATTGGAACCTTTGTGGATGCTTGCTTCTCTTTAGATCAGTCTGACTATGAACAAAATGCTAGCATTCGGCTAGTGGCAAAGAAGTTGTTCATTTACTTGAACTGATCTACAACGATAGATGAATGTTTTATTGATAAGGAGGGGTTTGTCTGCTTCACAAATTGTACAGATCAGACTAACCACTAAATCTATTTCTGTCGTTTGACTAATTCTTTTAAGATTGTCAGATTTTAGGACAATGTTGCAACATCCAATTGAATTCAAATGAAATGTTTGTATAGTTCTTTGACTGGACATTAGGGACATTTTCCCCTAAGATCACTGCATTGACATTAGAGACAGCATCTTGGTGTAGAATGTAGAGGTGCTTAACATCTTTCTATTTCCTTTCTTTAAGCTCTCCAACATGGTCCGGCTTCACGCAAGAGCGGTTAAAAGTTCGAAACAATCATCCACTTAGTCGGGTTGATTAATTTGGTACTGTGCAAAGATCGAAGGGGCGTCAAAGTGCAATATGCCTCCGAATTTGTCGCCAGTCATGTGCATATATGAATACGATACACTTGGAACTCGCACTTTTCAATCCGGTTTGCATTTTCAAGAGCATTTTCCAGGTTGTACCAGCAGCTCACTTGATTCTAGACACATTAGAGTACATCCAATTTTGAGCCAAAGTGTTGTACTTCTAATGAATTAATAGGAGGGGTTGAGCACCGAGCATGGTTGAAGTCCGGTTTTGGAGAGAAACGGTTCACTTCCCGGTACTGTGGACTCTAATTAGCTTTGTAGTAGTTCAGTTCCCAATTCTAAGAGAAGAATTTCTTAATTGAATAAGTTTTGAAGCTTGTTTTAGATTTTAAAAACAAAACAAAACAATAATATAATCACTTGACCAGTATATGCTTTTGAGGAGCTTCTTTTTTTTTTTTTTTTTGCTTTTTAATATTAGATTTTGATTTTTTACCCAAGAAAAATAGATCGATTCCTAAATTCAAATTTTTAAAATCATCCAAATTGATGCATCGGTAAACCGATGATTTTTTATTAATAAAATGCGCAATCACTAGTTTAGTGAATACTTCTATCTCGGTGCTTGACTAGGTACGTTGAGCTAGTAGTGCTCCATAGATACATCTACATCTATCTATATTTATCCTGTTGTAATATCCATATGTAATGATAGAATTCTCAAACTTCCTATTTTCCAACGCCAACTCATTTGTTCAACTCCTCGTTATATCATTTCCCATTTGCCCACTCGCCACGTTATGTTGCTAATTTCTTTATGATTGACAATGATCCAAACCGATAAGGTTTCCCTTTTTAATATAATTAGTTCATTTAATAATAAAAGAAAAGGGGGAAAAAAGAGAAAGAGAATCAGAAGGGGTGGTGGTAATTGGTCTCCTCAACGAGAGATCTCAGCAGCGGGTGACGTGGCCGCTTCCTCATCTCTACTCGCTTTTTCCCTCTCTCGCTGTCCATCCCCGTCCTCCACGTCACCCCCTCCTTCTATCTTGCTCCACCTCCAAATCACAATAGAAACTCAACAACCTCGTACGCCATAATGAGATGTCTTGATGTAGTATAGGAATTTGATTTAGATGTGCTCACTACAAATCGGCAGCAGTGCGACCACAATACCGGCGATGACTTCGGTAGTAACAACGCATGCACGAAGCCTATCCCTTATTCGATTTTTTTTCTACTGGTTTTTGTTCATGTTTTCTTTCTCGCACCGCTCTTATATGAATTTATATTAGATAATAGATATCTTAATATAAATTCAACAATGCAATTCTCCATTTCGTTTTTAAATTCATCAAATAAGACTTTTTCTCTCATTTCTTTTACTAATTCATTTAGATTACTTTTTATATCATCACTAAAATTTAATTACATAATTTAACTTATTGTTATATCATCCATATAAAAATCAAAATATAATCTAACTAAATAGAATAAATAAAATCAAACTAAATTGAAATGCTCATTAGAATATAGAATAATCATATTAGAGTCTTACTTGACATTGCAGAAAACAGAAATTTTAATAATTTTTAATTGCTAACTAAAATATGTAATGTGTTTCTGGCTAGTTTCTCGTTCGGTTTTCTTTTCTCATCCACTAGCTCTATACGTAATCATCGTGCCGTGACTTTGTGAATGCTAGGGGTGTGCAACCGGACCGGATTTACCCAGTTCCCGGTCCGGCCCACCCGGAAAACAGGGTCGGGAACCGGTTCCGGTTAAAACCGGGCCGGGAACCGGTTCCCAAAACGCAGACCCTGTTTAAACCGGTCCGGGAACCGGTTCCGATGGATTACCCACCCGGGAACCGGTTCGACCGGACCGGTTTGGGAACCGGTTGGAGAACCGGTTTGGGAACCGGTTGGCGAAACCCTAATTTTGTTTCTTTCTTTACCTTGCAAACGCGCAGACGCAGAGAACCAGTGCTCGACCCCTTCCTCTCGCGCTCCTCTCTCGGTTCCCTCGCGCTCGCACCACCGCTGCCAAGCTCCTCCTCCTCCCCTGCCTCGCCGCCTCGGCCATCACCGTCATTGTCGTCGTCACCCCCGACAACCTTCACCTGCTCGACCCCTTCCTCGCCTCCTCCTCCTCGCTCCAGCCTCTCGTCTTGCCGCGCCACACCCACCGCGGGTGCGCTTCGTCGCCAAAGTCCGCGCCCTCCGCGACCTCCACCTCCCGCTCCTCTCCCGGTGGTTCGAGTCCCACCCCTCCCCGCCCTGCGCGGTCGTCTCCGACTTCTTCCTCAGGTGAACCCACCACTTCGCCCGCGACTGCGGCGTCCCGCGAGTCGTCTTCTCGCCGTCCGGCGCGTTCGAGAAGCCGCGCGCCGCTCCTCGTTGCTCCGCCCGAGCCCCGTTGCCGACGTCTACATCCCGGTGAGCTCCTCGACCACCCCCCTTCTTTCTTTCTTTCTTTTCTCTTTCTTTTTTTTTTTTTTTTTTTTTTGGTTTAGCAGAATGTCTTTGTTACTCCTTCTTCTGCAATTTGATTGTCTTTATCTAGTTAATCAGTTGAGGAGGAATGTCGATTCAGTTACTAGCGCTAGGATGAGAGCAGATGCGTTTAAATTGCTAGGAGCCATGGAAATCCCCTGCTCTTATGCATTTGTGGTGGCGGGACTGGATTTTAGAAAGTGGAGTGAAGTGCACTTCTCTCGCTTGTCCAAGTGTTTTACGAGAGGCGTAAAGTTCGAGAAAGAGCTACGAGGCCTTTCCACCGTGACCACCGAGGCAGTGCTTGTACCCGAAGTGTATGGTCGAGTGGTTTTGATTCTTGACCATAAAAGTCGGGTTCCCTTTTGAGCATGAACTGGGTCAAGGCAGTGCTAGCATCTTTGCCACTTTCAGCAGTTGGTGATTCACCGGGCATGGTTGCCTGCATCAGAGCTTCTCTATTACTTGTTGAGGTTCAGTTTGTTGCTGTGAAGTCTTGGTAAATTTTCATCCCTCGAATTTGTGAGCTCATTTGATGTTGGTTCAAGGGATACAAGAACGTGTAAGCCTGGACTGGTGTTCAACCAGCCAAGAGCACAACAGAGGACTTGCTTGCCTTCTTATGGAAAGCCCTGAGCAGAGAACAAATGCTCGAAGCATACCTGGGTTCTTTCGAAGCAAATGAGTTTAACCGACGGCACTTTGAGTTTATACAGGAACTGTGAATCGGCTGTGCATGTAGAAGGATCTGTAAATGTGTACACTACACGGAGAAAAGGAAAAGCTTAGGCGTTTTGCTGTTATAAATTTGTAATCATGACAGTGTTATCAGCTAATGTTATAATAAAAGCAGAGTTGAATTGAACTGTGCAGTCTTATGCATTTGTCCGTTTTAACATTGTGCCGTTGCTTCTAGTTTTTCTTTTTCCATAGAACATCCTGCTCCGGGAAGTTTTTATGCAAAACAGGTTCCAATATAAACAGGGTCAACCCTGTTCCCGGACCGGAAAAACAGGGTGGGCCGGGAACAGGGTCCAATGAAAACAGGGTAGGGAACAGGGTCCAGAAAAGGAGAACCGGTTATAACAGGGTAGGGAATAGGGTCCAGGTCTAGACCCTACCCACCCTGGACCCGCTCACCCCTAGTGAATGCTTGACTAAAGCTTCCCTTCAGCTAGGTTCTTTCCTGCTCCTTACTTTTTACACTCAGAGTTCATTTCGCAAAAAATATTATGTTTCCGGAAAATATTTTCCTGGAAGTCATTTTCCAGGAAAATGACTCTATTTTCCGGTGTTCGGCTAAAACCTAAAATTTGAGTGGAAAATATTTTTCACCATTCGTTAACTCATTTAATTGTTTGGGAAAAATTATCAAAATTTGAATTTTAATATTTTTAATTGACCAAAAAATTAATTTTATTTTTTATATTTTTTTTAAATCGAATTTTTTATTCTTTATTCTTTCTTTTTCTTTTTCTTTTTTTCTTTTTCTTTTCCTTCCTCCTTCCTCCTTCCTCCTTCCTCCGCCACTGCCTCCTTCCTCCTCCTTCCGCCGCCACCGCCTCCTTCTTGCCCGATGATGGCCGACTCCCCGGCGGTCGACCAAGACCTCGTGGCCGGATCCGGCGAGCTCAAGGCTTAGCCGATCTAGCCCGAGCTCGCTGGATCTGGCGACAGAGCTCGAGCTCCTGGTCCAGACGAGCCTGAGCTCCACCGCCAAATCTGGCAAGGTCGCGGCTCGCTAGAGCTCAGCGAAGCTCACGGCGAGCTCGGGCGAGGCCCGAGCCCCACCCAACTCGCCGGATTTAGTGAGCCGCAAGCTCCCCCCAGGCTGGCGAGAGCTTCACCTTGCCTGATCTAGCGAGGCCCCATCTCGGCTTTGCCAGATCGGGTTAGGCGGAGCCTTGTCGGCCGCAGCCGATCGCCGGACACCGCCGTGGCTAGTCGCCGGCCACCACTAAAGAAGAAGATGAAAAGGAATGAAAGAAAAGAAAAAAAGAAAAGAAAAGAAATTAAAAACTCGATTTAAAAAAATAAAAAAAAGAAAGCATAAAAATAAAACGAAAATGTATTAATAAAAAGAAGTAAGAGAGAAGAAGTCATGGAAAACGTTTTTCACTTTTCAAAAGTAGAAAATGTTTTCTTCACTTTAAAGGTTGTTTTTTCCAATGATTAAAAACATTTTCCTTGACTAGTTCATTTTTCGTAAAACGAATACCGAAAAATCCGGAAAATATTTTTTCGGAAGTTATTTTTCACAAAACGAACGGGACTCTAAATCTTCGCCGAAGATATACCGTTCATTATGAGTGGGTGCTGGTTTTTCTCTGCTGTGTCCACTTCTGAACCACTTTTTTGACCCAGAATTCCACGATTTTCCGCCGCTCCCCGCCTCCCCAAATCCCTGCTTTTGTTCCTTTGTGTGTTTTCACGCTGCTGATTTCCTTCATTCACACACGCAGGAATGCCGTGTGGAAAGTGGCCTCAGGTCGACCATTTCGGGCAGCCAGAAGGAGGAGCGAAAAGGACCTTCATAAGAATTCCCATTTAAATTCACCGCAAAAAATTTAGGATCGAGTCGTGTAACGAGTGGTTCACAAAAATTCTAAATCAGGTCCGCAATTTTAGATGTGAAAGAATGCGATACAGATAGAGAATGTGGGATTATGAATGTATTTTTATTAGTGATCAAATTATCAGTGAATCTAATTGTTAAATTTCATGAAAATGCGAATGAGATATTTGGATGAAAATTTATGTGTCGACAGTAATTAATCTTACAGATTATTAAGTAATTATTTTGCTTTAAATCATCCCTTGGTCGAATTTCTTTTTCTTTTTGGTCTGAAGATCCAAATTACATACGAAATTGGTCTCGTGAATTCATTAGTATATGTGAAATTCTAAATCTAAGTCAAGATTTATGCAAAGTAATTAAGCTGCAGTACTCACCAAGATTTTCCTACTTAACACAATGCAACTCATTTCTAGAGGCAAAAGATAGCAATGCTATATATAAGAGAACTAGACATTTATGTATATTAAGACGGATGGACTGCGACAAGGAAAATAGTGTGGTAGCCTTCTTAGATAAATTTTGTTTTTAATTTTTCATCTTCCTTGGAAGTCTAGAGAATTTGGTAATTAAATGAACATAGTTTAAGGTTCCATAATAAATTTTCACCTCATTTGGTGCACTGATTTTTAAAAGATTTATATACTTAGTACTATTTTAGCTAGGACAGAGAAAGATAAGTGGCCTCAAAAGTTTGTTGGGTGCACATTCGTATAAGTTTCCTCGATGTTGAAGCTGAAATTGCCTCAAAGTTGAACGCGTTTGCTTGAGTATCACCGTGCACTCCTTTTGATGACAACGACTCTGGAGACAATTACCCGACACCGTTGAAAAAACAAAAAAGAGAGAGGAAAGGGGTCTAATCGTGGCTTCCAAAAGAGGCCACTTGAAATCTCAAAATAAAAATATGACCAAAAAAATATCTAAAAAAAAAAGGTGAAAGTTATGCGAGGTGGAGGGACATCCATATAAATAGACAAATTGCTCTTTATTTTGGTAATAGATTATTGTTTATAAATGACAAAGAAAAAATATATAAATAGTGAAAGCATGAGGCAGCAATATATAGGCCACTTGTCAACTCCCCATCATTTAAAAAAAAAAAAGAACTCCTCATCATTATATTAAATTAAAATTTTATTAGATCTATTATCAAAATAGAAAATAGTTTGCACATTCATGATTAAGAGTTAACAAATGGAAGAATTCACTTACAAAAAATCACTCTAAACATATACGCCACTCATTGACGGTAAATGTGCATTGAGGTTTTAGCATCGACTATATATCTAATAATAATCCATAAAATTACTAGGTTATTTGGCTAATGATTTTTCTATATTTAGTTTAATATGTTGAAATAGTAAGACCAAGTAGATAATATATTCGGATGTTCCTAATTTTCACCTATGGGGGTTAATTAGGATTGCCAACTATTTAATAAAACATTGAAAAAATATTATTTCATAGTATCTAGGGAGGAAAAATAGATAGAAAAGTCAAAGTCATGCGAGGGTGGAGTAAAAGCAATTAAATCATTAAAGAGAGAAAAAAAATCATTTTTATATATTCTAGTAATAGCCTAAAGTGTGGAATGAAAACGAAAAAAATATAAATAACTAAAAAAAAGAGTAAAAGCATGCGACGATACCTATCTAATATGCCGTTGCTCCAGGATTGGGCCTCATCACTATCACCAACTTCTTGTGAATCAAGAAAAATAATGGCATTGTACAAACCAAGCCTATGGTTGAGAACAGTGCCACAAGGCATGCTAGTTTTGCAGTGGGTCTTTCACTCACCTTCATTTATCTTAGGCGTGGGTGGCTACTATACCAGCCTATCCGGCGGTAGCCAGTGCAAACAAACTTTCTTTGACGTGGAGTCTACCTTCCCTATTGTGAAGCCCCATAATTCCCTATCTATCTTTGTCTTTCCAACAGGAAGGACATATGGAAGACAGCGCGGGATCTCTCACCCCTAGATGAATCTCCCACCCGTTTCCTCCTTAAGCCTCTTAAGGACCTGCTCGGGTCCATATCACCAACTTCCTGTAAATCAAGAAAAATAATTGTGATCTGCGAATGTAAATTATGATTATCCAAGAGTTGTGACTTTCGAGAGAAGAATTGATGTTGATTGTTGCGATTATGCTCATTGGGGTAGGAGGAACAATCTTTCCCTTGATGGTTCTGTCTATGCTCATTGGGGTAGGAGGAACAATCTTTCCCTTGATGGTTCTGCCTTTGCCTGAAATAATTTTGCATTTTGTGTCTATGAAATGCAAATAGTTGATGAATCCTCTAGAAAATATCTCATCGTTCAAACAAAAGGAATAAAATAAAATAAAATAAAATCTCATGTTGTTCATTTTACAATATTTCAACGGGACTTATATTTATATAATTTCCCTTCTCTTATTTGTTTGATTAAGTCGGAGTCTTTCATGTGTGCGAGGTTATTGCATGGATATATTGATATATTAAATGATGCAAGAGACTCCGATCGACTTTAATAAGTGAACCGGATTTGACATTTTCACGTTATCCGGCACACAAAATGTCGATATAATTAGTATCATCTCGAGGGCAGAAATTGTAATTGGCTCAAAGGTGAATGCCTCTTCGTGAGTAACAATTAACGTATACTCTTGATGCAACTCTGAATCTACGCTTAACGTGTGAGGACTACTTGAAATTCTGCTTCCAAGGCTTGTTCTCCTACTTAGATAACATATCATTTCTTTTTTTTTTTTTTTTTTTCGATAGTATAATTTAATTTCCTCTATCTAGATCTAGTGTATCTCTCTACTTGTGCTTTTGTTCCAAGTGGAATAATGGGATTAAATCTATCTGGTTAACTATTAACATTAATTAAGCTTTTTTTCCCTTTCTCTTTTCATAAATATTTATAGATAGAGTTCTTATTGTTTATTTTTATCAATAATTTATTTTCATAATTAATAATTCAAATATTTTGTAACAAAATGATTTAAATTATTTTTTTAGATACCATTTGTTCATGCATATATTACACATACTCGGGTGATAAATAAAAAGGAATAGATCCTCCTAGGAGAAAAGAAGCCCTTATAGAGCAAGGTGTCATTCTCTAGAATTAATTATTTTCTCACTAAAGTACTTTGCAATTTCCAAGCCATCTTTGAGTTAGATTGGATTTCTCTTGTCTCCAAAAACATCAAACTCTTCATATCATTTCACTAACTTCGTGGGTTCTTGAATATCAATCTTTAGGTTGACTTTCTCATTGCTGAACTGATTTAATAGGTGTGGATGTTATTATTTGCTTGGAAGTAACACTCTGCTGCCCTAAGAACACATATACTATATGATGGCATGCGCTTTCATTGCCCTAAGAACATGTGTTAGACTGTCATACTATCTAATAGTCTAGAATGCAACACAATGTAGCCATATGTAGTATGGTCATTAGCAATTTCTACATGAAATGCAGAATAAACATGCTTTCTTTTTTTATTATTTTGTTAATGAATAAAGTGATTCCTTTTTGTCTTATGCATACTGAAAATTTAAGATATGAATGATATAAAGTGCAACTGAGAAAGAAACTCCATGAAATTTTGCAAAGTCGGAGAAACTTCTTAGACCGAGCACTAGCTCTATACAGACATAACGCTAAATCTTTGCTTAAAAGTTACCTAATTTGTTTTCTTTTCTGACCCAAAGCCTCCTCCCTTCGGCCCGGATTTTCCTGCTTTTTATGTTCTTACTTTTTACCCTAAATGTTTGCTCATGATATGGTCATTATGAGCGGGTGCTGGATTTTCTCCGCCGTGTCCACTTTTGACCTCCTTTTTTTACCCAGAATTCCCCGATTTCCGGCTTTTCCCTTCGGTTCCTCTGCGTTTTCGCACTGCTAATTTCCTTCATTCACGCGTAGGAATGCTGTGTGGAAAGTGGCCTTAAGTCGACCATTGCGATCCCCCGGAGGGAGCGGTAACTCGTAAGGACTTAGAATTCCCGTTTAAATTCACCGCGGAAAATTCAGAGTCGGGTCCGGTCATGTAACTGGACGGTTCACAAGAATTCGCAGGGTCTGCAATTTTAAATGCGAAAGAGTACCATAGAGATTGAAAATGGAGGATTACAAATGTACTTTTATTAGGGGTCAAATTATCTCTGAATATGATAGCTGAATTTCATGAAAATGCAGATACGATTTTTGGGTAAAGATTTAGGTTAAAAGTTGGTAAGTTATTATTTCTCTTTAAATCGTCTCTTTGTTGAATTTCTTTCTTTTCAGTCTAATGATGCAGACTGCATATGAAATTGGTCTCATGAATTAATTAGTGTAGGTAAAATTCTAAAATTGAGTCATAGATTTATGCAAAGAAAATAAGGAGCATTACTTCGGAGAGGTTTTCCTTACAATTCATTTCTAGAAGTAAAAAAGAGAATAACTATACATAAGAAAACTTAACATTTATATATTTATATATATTAAGATGATGGAGCAATTTAGGTGTCCACAGTAATTTTTCTTAATTTTTTTTTTTGACTCTCAACTACTTTGGATTCTCTCTTCGTTTCCGTTTCCTTTAGTTTTTTTCTCTTCATTTTTCAACCGCATCCTCCTTTTCTTTTTTGTCCCCTCGCTCTCCCCTTTTCTTTCGCACAACTCTCTCTTCTTTTCTTGCTTTTCTTTTTTTTTTTGATCTCTGCCCCCAAACCCTTAAAGGAGACCACTAATTGGTGTTTATTTTTCCAAAGTGTAGCATTATTAAGCACCATCATCCACCTATCAAGTTCGCTAAACTCAGTCACGTCGACAGACTCCCAAAACAACTATGTAAAGCAGTAATCATTGGGAAGGTTGGTTTTTGCCGATTAATCACTGTGAAAGGGAGGTAAAAAATAAGGAGATGCAATTGTGTTTTGCGGGCTTTGCCATTTGTCTATCTCCTTAAGCCAAAGAGATAACACTAGTTGAATCCACAGAAAAGCCCATAAGAAATGTTCAAATCTTTTCTAGCCAAAAAACCATATAAACCACAGGCCATGAGCAAATATTTCATGAACTTAATATATATACTAAATCGAGTCTCCTTCAAATCCATGGTGTCCCTTATCTTTAATGATCCAGATTCAATTTATTGTGTGGGTGTGTGTATATGCTCACATCATAATTTCTCATGACCCACGTAAGACCGTAAGTTTATTTAATAGTGGCCATGAGCAAATATTTCATGAACTTAATATATATACTAAATCGAATTTGAACCTTCAGATCCATGGGGTCCATTATCTTTAATGGTCCAGATTCAATTTAGCGTGTATATATCTTATGACCCACGGAAGACTATAAGTTCATTTATTAGCCGATAAGGTTGTTAGAAGGATAGACTAGAGAAGAATGCCCTGTTCAATATCAAGTCCACCTTAAACAACCCGAATAAGTTTGCTTAAAAAGATTTTAACACTAGTAAGACATCTGCTTTGCACGAGCTTAAAATTATATTTTTTACATCATTTTAAATAACGAGAGTTAATTGATTTTTCATTCATTGATACTTCAAATTAATTATAATATTGATATTGTCTCAATTGCTCCATCAACTCGATTGAAATGGTCATATTCGTCCTTCAACAAACCCAAACAATTACTCATTTATTCGACATTTCTTGATAGAACAACCCATGTCCTAAAAATTAGTTGCATCAAATCTTGGTAATTTATCTCATCTATTAATATTAATATTAATATTATTTTTTTTGTGAAGGGAGATTTTTCTTTCATAACTTGGGGTGAAATCATGTAACTTATTTTCTGCTGAATTGCTCAAAATCGTTCTTTTATCATTTTATGCAACTCATTTTATAGTCTTCATCTTTCTCTTCTCTAGAAGTTCTGGGTCAAGTCAACAACGTTCATCCCAGGTTAGGGGGATTGGCCCCAGCAGACTTCACTTTGCCGATAGTCCGGCCGTGTTAATCGCTCAAAATGGGAAGACTCTGCGTATATAAATCAAGTATATGGTGAAGCAGAAGAAGCAGATGGCACAAAACACACCATAGGATATACAAAAATGAAGTGTCTCATATGGTGTACGTGGTGGACTTGGGCGTTGCTGGTGTTGATGGGGAGTGGAGGCATGGGGTGTCTGGAAGAAGAGAGGAATGCGCTGCTCGGCATCAAGGCCGCCTTCAACAGCCCGAGCGGGTATTCTCTTTCATCATGGCGTGATGACAACGGCAGCAACTGTTGTGGCTGGGAAGGCGTGGTGTGCGACAACACCACTTCGCGAGTGGCTTGCCTATATCTGAATAATACATGGGATCCAAACCTGGGAGCTTGGGTTATTAACGCCTCTTTATTCCTTCCTCTGGAGGAACTTCAAGTGTTGGATTTAAGTGAAAATTCTCTCTCAGGTGAATATCTCTCTCTGTTTTTTTTTTTTTTTCAAATATATTTCTAAGTAATAGTGTATTTACCGTTTTCGAATAATAGGAGATGTCGTGCTAGAATGTTATAGACTATAAAGTGGGTCAAGTGAATTAATGACATAATATGATTGCACAAATGACGCAATTCTTAGGTTCCATTTGTCTCGCATAAAATGAATGATGTAGAAAATATTTTTACTAAAAATGATCGCTTATATTCTCTAAAATAATTATCCTATGAATAATGTTTTCATTATTGGTGACAATTTATGTCTTTGTTTATTCATTTCTTAATATACAAACAATTATTTTTCGAAAAATATTTTCCAAATTATTCATTATTCGTGCAAATGTGGATGAGGGCTTTGCAGCCATCGATGAGGCGAGGGCTTTGCGGCCCTCGCCTAGTGATTGGAGAGCTTCGACGACCCTCACTAGCCACTGCTCGCCAGCCACAATGGGTAAAGGAAGGAAAAGCCCACAAAAAAAAAAAGGAAAAGGAAAAAGAAAAGAAAAAGAAAAAATTTTAAAAAAAATTAAAAAATTATAAATTTTGGTCCATGTTAGTGGCAACTATGCCACATAAGGCAGTCGATGTCCATGATAGTGATTTTCAGCCAAAATTGATACAAATACAAAATGTTTATGACTCAATTAATAAAAAAAAAGGTTTAAGACTAAATATGCATAATTGTAATAGATTTAGAACTTTTTTTTTTTGTAATTTTCGTGAAAATTGTATCAAAGTAATGGGGCCCAAAGCTTGTAATAAAAGTTCCCATTTGTGGCCTTTATGTTTGTTAGTTAAATTAATGTATGAGCTAAATACCATAACTCATTATCAATTATTTAAAATTTTACTTGAATTGAGAGATAAAATGAGAAAAAAGAAAAGAAACGAAGATGTAGCACAACAACTAATGCTCATGATCTTTGTCTTTAAGTTTTAAACTTTAGTACATATTATTTTAAGTATATATATAGACACACACTACAACTATTAATTGTCTTATAACTTTGAAGTGACAGGATTACTGTATTTTGTTTGATGTCCTCACAGTCAACAGAGAAAACACTATATTTAGAATAGTTTATAATTTACTAGAATTTTGTTTGCTTTTTTGATTCAATAAACTGAACTACTTGAATAAAATAATTCGTGTTGATTTATTTAGTAAACAAATGTGCAAAAGTATCTTCCATTTTGTTTATTTAGAAATTAAGTCAAATCACAATATTCTCTCTTCATCACTCAACTATTTGAAATCTACCTGAATTGTGAAATTGGAGGAAAAAGCTACGGCAGAACAAATTAGAATTTATGAACTTTATTCTAATTAATGTCTTTGCAAAAATTTTGGAGTCAAGCTAAGTAAATTTATAGATTAAATTGTTCAAACTATCATTACAAATCTTAAATAAAATGTAAGTATGCTATGTTCTAAATGAAGTCACGATTTTTAACTATTTACAATTTTAACAACATAATGCAAGTTCAGAAGTTTTATTGTAATATTGAAGTGAAAGGATTTTATATTCTGCTTAATTTCCTTATGATTGAAAATAAGAAATTGATTAACTAAATTGCAATACTTATATAAAATGGGGTTGATATCTTGAAAAATCCAAAATTGGTACATATATAACAAATTTATCCTGGACTTTTTTTTTTAATCACAAAAAGTTTTAAATTGGTACACCTATAATAAATTTTGCCCCAAACTAAAACTAGTATGCATGTGATAAATTTATCCAAAATTAATTTTTTTTTTCCATCAAAAACTCCAAACTAGTATATTTATGACAATTACACTACCCGTTAAATTAAATTAATACCATGAAAAACCACAAAATTGATATACCTGTGACATGGGATAAAGTAATACACTTATTAACTGTTACATGTCATGAAATTTAATAATTTGAGGGTAAAATTTAATGGAAACTAACATGGGGTAAATTTATCACATATGTACAAGTTTGGGATTTTTAGTGGTAAAAAAATTAGTCTTGAGTAAATTTATCACAAGTGTACCAATTTTGGGATTTTTTATGATCAAAAAATTAGTTTGGGTTTATTATAAGTGCATTGGAGTCTTTCGTGGTATTAAACCTTCAAATCAACAATAATCGTTATGTATGAAACATATCACTAGTTTGTTGCATTTTGCTGAGTTCTAAATATAGACAATTCTTTGTTGGAAGAATATTCCCATATTTGAGGAAAATGATAATTCCTCTTCATTCATTGTTAGAAATTAAAAGTAATAAGATTTTGGAGTTTGGGATTGGCAAACTTAACTATATCTTCAAGAATATAGGTGAAAACTTTTCTCTTTATTTATCTTTAAAATTTAAACTCATAAAGATAGAAGTTTGGAGATGATAAATCATTAAACTAATGCTTATTGGTCGAATGTGGGTGAAGTCAAAAGTCACATGGCAAGCACGTAACGGAACATTCTCCAGGCAAAATAAACTATATCTTCAAGAATATATGAAGATTCTTTTCTCCTTATTCATTTTTTGATAAGCTCACCAAAAGATAGAAGTTTAGAAATGGAAAATTAATAAACAAATGATTGTTGGTGGAACGTGGGTCACATGACAAAATGTCATGTATCGTGTCACGTGGTAATTATAGAGGTAAAGTCAACTCTTACGTGGGAGCACATGGGAGAATATTCTCTCACCTTTGCTAGATAATGTCTAATAGATATTGTTAGTAGTACAAGTTGTTTATGAAATTGGTTTACAAAGTCATATAACACAAGACTTTTTATTTTTATTTTTTGTGCTTGGATATGTTGGACCAACTGGTTTATGCTTATAAAACAATTCTCCTCATAACAAGCATATGGTTATTCTCAATACTAGTTTTTTTTTTTTTTGAGCAAAATTCTCAATACTAGTTAGACATATGAATATTTGTAGATAATTAGTTAACTGAAATGCATCTATGGATCTTTCCATAATTAGATTTAAACGGAACGCTGCACTTGAAGAAATTGAAGAAGCTATATCTATCTAGCAATTATCTATGAAAAATCCCCGCGTTGTACAAGCAAACTTCAATGAAGGCCCATAATTTATCTTCCAATCAGCTTGAAGGTATATGCAAAATAGAAGACTATGCCTTGTTGATATGTAACCTTCAATTTTGAGAACATTTTATTTGTTAATCATAGGTCCAAATCTGGAGGTATTGGATCTTTTGGGTAATTATTTGGCCAATGATGCCCTCCTGGACATTGCAAGGATGGCATCTCTTATGGCCTTGGACATCAGTTTTCGTGGATTGAGTGCTTCGAAGTTATTGGAAGGTACTCCTATGAAAATGCATTCATTTCTCACTATTGGTAACTAATGCCACGGTTTACCAGTAAATGAATATCAGAAAAATAGAAAATCAATTATTACCATATTAATAGAAAACATTATCTATTATTATAAAAAGTCTAGGGATAGATGCACTACAAGTTTTAAAATTTATCATGAAAGTACTATTGAGTTCTAAAACTTTCAAAAAGTGAAATTAACTCTTAAAACTTATCACAAAAGTACAATTGATTCTTAGAACTTTTAAAAAATTAACTCATTATGAAAATGCAATCAAATCATAAAACTTTCAAATGGTACAATCAATGGAAGAATTTGATTGGACCAATTTGATAAGTTTCAAGACTTAATTATACTTTTTGAAAGTTTTAAGACTCGATTGCACTTTCGTAACAAGATTTAAGATTTAATTGCACTTTTTAAAAGTTTTATGACTCAATTGCATATTCATAACAAATTTTAAGACTTCCAATGCACTTATTTCAAAAGTCTATAGAACAAAAAAAAATCTCTAAAATATATCATAAATTAGTAATGATAAGTGCATAATTATGATGAGTCTTATAGTTAGAACATTCATCATTACATTTGAAAAAAAGAAACTCTTATATTTGATATCATTCCTATCACTTCAAGTGGATAAGAACAAACTAAGTTGAATTAAGTATGGATAACAATTTGATAAAGCATTTTAGCTCTCATTGAGAAATAAATGGCATTAATAGATGGGATAGCCTGCATATAAAAAACAAGTTATGTAAAAATGGCCTAAACAAGATGATAGCACATATTTTACATACAAATGAAATTAGCAAAGTAATAATAAACTATATATCAATACAAACAATGTATTGAAGAAGAAAAAATGATTTAAAATCGCTCTATTTAGCATGATAGTGCATGCAAATTTCATAAATGTGTATAATAGAGGATAATTAAAGAATTTATATAACATGATACTAGTGTCCATTTCAACAGGCTTGTGCGAATTAAGGAACCTTGAGGAGTTGCACATTATTGGTAATAGGGTTCGGGGTCCTCTTCCTTTGTGCTCATGCAATATGACCTCACTCCGTGCACTTGATGTTCAATATAACAATTTTAGCGGGGCCATTCCTTCGTGTCTCCTCAATAATCTCAAGTCACTTGAATATATCGTCTTATCTGGAAATGCTTTTGAAGGCTCACTTTCGCTTGCTTCCCTAGCTGATAATTCTAACCTTGAGGTATTCCATCTCGTCCACAACCGTTATTGTCTAGAAGTAAATACAGAAGACCCCACTTGGTTTCCTTCATTTCAACTGAAGGTAATTAGTTTATCGAACTGTGTGCTCAACAAAGACGCAAATGGCGTAATTCCTAGCTTTCTGAAGGGACAATATGACTTGAGAGGTGTTCAACTCAACCACAATGGAATGACAGGAAATTTCCCAAACTGGCTACTAGACAACAATGTAAATCTGGAATGGTTGGAACTCACAGGCAATAAATTTTCAGGTGCTTTTCATTTGCCTTCTAATTTGAGTCTTGCCAACATGTTCTTGTTCGATGTGTCTGCTAATATTATTGAAGGAGAGGTTCCATCTTCGATTGGTTTTATCCTCCCGAATTTGAGATATTTGAATTTTTCAAACAACTTACTAAGAGGTGGAATCCCTCCCTCAATGGGCAATATGCAACTTCTAGGATCATTGGACTTGTCGAATAATGGCTTTATTGGAGAGATACCAGAGACATTGGCTAAAGATTGTATGTCACTTACTATTTTGAAATTGTCGCACAACAATTTGCAAGGCCAAATGCTACCGAGGTATTCTAATATAAGAAAGTTGAGATCTTTGTATTTGGATAACAATTGTTTTAGAGGGGACATATCGCCCGATATCTTAAATAGCTCCGATTTGAGGGTTTTGGATGTAAGTCATAATTTCCTATCTGGAACACTTCCTAATTGGATTGGAGATTTTCAATACTTGGAAGGGCTTATGTTGGCGAGTAACTTACTGGGAGGTCCTTTACCGTATAGCTTTTGCAACTTGAAATATCTTGTTCTTCTAGACCTTTCAAGTAACAACCTTGGGCCGAATATACCTCCTTGTGCCAGCTTTAAATCTATGAGTTTCTTGCATTTATCAAATGACACTATTGTTGGGCAATTTCCTGAGTTTCTTTCTGAAGCTTCAATTATTGTCACATTGGATCTTCGACAAAACGCATTGTCAGGTGAGATCCCCAGGTGGATTGGTTCACTTCGAAACTTGAGGGTTCTTCTACTGCAAGGCAATAATTTTGAAGGTTCAATTCCTCCAGATCTATGCCAATTGAAAACTATGAGCATATTGGATCTCTCCAATAATAATTTTTATGGGAAAATTCCTTCTTGTTTGAACAGTTTGCCATTTGGATACTTTGACTTATCTTCTTCACGTTTCGGTTATGCGTCTTGGACGGAGAATTGGGAATCGCGCGACAAAAGGATCCTATTCGAATTGCTGTATTGGCATGATAATATAGAAATGGAATTCACTACTTATTTAAATAGATTAGAAGAAGTAAACTTCATCACAAAGAATAGGTTGGAATCTTATATGGGCAACATCCTAAGCCTCATGTCAGGAATGGATCTCTCGCAGAACAATTTGATAGGCTTTATTCCTCCAGAGTTGGGCTACTTGAGGGAAGTTCAAGCATTGAACCTGTCACACAACCATTTGATAGGATCGATCCCGGGAACGTTGTCCAATTTACAGAATGTAGAGAGTTTGGATCTATCTTATAACAGCTTAACTGGTTCCATCCCTCCACAACTAACAAATCTCTATGCCTTGTCGATTTTTAGTGTGGCTCACAACAACTTGTCAGGCAGGTTACCAGATCGAAAAAATCAATTTGGAACTTTTGAGGAAGCAAGTTATAGAGGTAACCCTCTTCTTTGTGGACCACCATTAACAAGTTGTGATGGCTCAAATCAGGGACCGGGGACACCACCATCTTTTAATCATACTGAGGAGGATGTTTCTTGGAGTGAAGAGTTTTTGTGGAGTTTTGCGGGATCATACGTGGTGGCATTCCTTGGCGTGGTTCTAGTTCTCTATCTAAACTTGTACTATCGGTACATGTTGTTCAACCTTGTTCGTAAGTTTATCCCGTCATTTCCCAAGTAGAGATTGTCCTTTTGAGCATTTTGTGATGGAAACATACAATGAAATAGTGGAGAACCTTGGTTTAATAGGATTGTAAGCATTTGAATCTTGATTATGCATTTTGAACGCTCGATTCCTAGAGTGTTAGTATTGTATCCATTGTTTTGCTAATTTGTATATCAGGAGATTTGATTTGGTTGAAAATTGAGAGAAAATAGTTTATTCATGACCAAAAAGGAATCCAACATTTACAATAGTTTGTAAATGTTACACAAGACAGTGAATTATCTGATGGCAGCGACTAGCAATATCAAACCAATCGGGTTATAGCGTCTCAAAAATCCCAATAACATAAAGCATCGGATGCTGGGAATTGCTACAATTTAACGAAAAAGGCATGGACCGCAAGACCATTGTTCAGCCGTTTGAGGCTTGAGCTCCACTTATGTGCTCACTGCTTGATGAAGAATTAACTCAGTCGGGATAATTATCAAATCATTTTTAAACCTATTGTACATATGATAATCAAATCATAAATTTTTCAATTTTGCCAATATAATGCAAAATCTTCACACGAAATTTCAAAGTAATCATTCCGCTTAATTGCCGTCAAAATTGCTTGCGTGGCGTCTAGTCATTATTAGCCATCTTACGTAATATACCAATATAGACAACTTTGCTTGAAATAACATCTTATGTGGATAGTGTGTCAGTAATTTCCGATGATAACCAACCAAAGGAAGTACATTGAAATTTCAACCTATCTAATAAATATGTTACTCTTGTGTCATGTTTAATGAGGGTATGTAAGACATGGTATACCAATACAATATCATGCAAAATCAAATTCCTCGATATATATAGAGGCATATGAATATCTTATATTGATGGAACTCCGTAGAACAAAATTTATTCGACATTAACTTAGAGATGCTAGATGGTGGAACTCCAAAAGAAAAAAAAAATCGATAATATGACACGAGAAACAACTTCTTTTGTTTGCCAAGAGCCGTTGCCTCAGAGGTTCAATGTTAATCACATAAAAGATATTCAACATATACTTATTCTATAAAATTAATAATTAGGAATGATACCACCAAAAACTCTAAATTTGTATACTCGTGCCACATGTACCCAAAACTTATTTTTGTTTCATGAAAAACACCAAACTAGTACTCCCATACGATATTTACATTTGTCAAGGTAGACCAAGCCATTTAGAAGAAACATATACATATCACGGGTACTGAAGCGAGCAATGGCCCAATGCAAGAGTTCAACATGAAAACAATAAGTTTCTTTGTCGGTGTTGTGCATGTGGAGTTCAGCGATGCTGATATTGGCGATTGCAAAATGATGTGATTCTCGTCGAGTTAAAACTCCTTGGCAACAACTTGTCGGATGCTTTTGATTTGCCCTCCCAGTCGAATCTTGTCCATATGTTATGGTTTGGTGCGTCTGCTAACATGATCCAAGTGAGATAGCTAGTATAAGCACCTAGAGAGGGGTGAATAGGTGCACAAACAATTTATCGAGATACGGAAGCGATTCTAGGCAGCCGATAGAGAGGAGTTCACAAAATGATTTACGATCAAAGTAAAGAGAGTAAGGGAGAAAAGATTGAACACATGGTTTATAGTGGTTCGGCTTATTCCAAGCCTACGTCCACTCTTCCACGCTGACAGCCCACCGGCTGAATTTCACTATGAACAAAAGAGAAGTTACAGCTCAGTTTTTCCTTGATTCCACAGTATAGATATTCTATCACACCTCCTCAAGGTTTCTCACAAATATAGACTCTCTTTTGTATACAAGTATTCGCTCAAAGGAATTGTCTAAATAACAGGGAGCTTCAGATTTTGGAATTCTTCTATCGCACACACCTCAACAACTTAGAGCGTCTTTCTTATATACTCATTTATGCCATCATACCCGTTGGCACTTACCAAAGGAATTCTTCCAATCTACCCGTTGGATGGAATCAATTAGGAAGATCATTTGGCTATTAAAGGAACGTGTCCATAGCCCATCAATCATGTTCGCCCATACAATCAGGATCTCGGTTTCCATAAGGAGAACCTTCCAAGAATATTTAGGCAATCATCGATTCCTTAATCTTCGAGTAAATCTCGATCAATCAAAGAATTTCGTTGTGTCTATTCCAGCCACGAGATCTTCTCCAATTGATAAGGTCAAGCCCTTAACAAAACATCCAGTTCTGGGTAACCTTTCTTCAACGGATTAGAGACTGTCAATGAGGATAGACTTTGAGTCTTGAGTCTGGCTGTCCGGAGGTCTTCAAACTTTAAATAGCAGAGTCTGGAAACCTTCAGACTAGACTGATGGAAACGTTTTGTCAGCTTCAAAATACTTCAAGAGGATTTCTCCAACAATCTCCCCATTTTTTATGGTGACAAAACTTTCCTGCAGATTTAGACAACTTTGACCTGCAAAACATTTATCAAACACATATGCATATCTTATGGCTAAATGAATAACACTAGAATCTGCAACCACAGAAAATAGGTTGGTCTAATAAGTGATAAAGCCATCCATAAGATACCAATGATAGTTAATAAAAGCAGTCAAGTCCAAGTCTAGTTCAGTTCTCATCCAAACACAAAAACAAAGTCAAACAGATCAAAACAATCCACAAAATCCAACAACCAGTCCAACACACCAACCACACGATTAAAAGTTAAATTGTTCAAATCTTGCATCTCTCCCCCTTTTTGTCAACATTAAAAAGGTTGAGATGAAAATGGAATAAAGTCAAGATTGCTTGGGAACGCGGACAAGCTGGAAATCTCCCATAGACCGAACGATGCCTTCCGGCTTTTTCAAGTCTTCCTTCACTGTGCGATCTCCTCACCCTTGGCATTGGCCTGATTTCGAAGTGAGGGCTTGGATTTTATCATTCAATGAACATGAAGAAACTTGACCCGCGGTTGCAAGTTTTGAACCTCGCATCCCAAGGCATAAATTTGACCTCGCATCTCCAAGAGAATATCCATGATTTACGCAAAAATCTGATGTATTATCAATCTGAGTACTTGCTTCGGCTCGATCTGATGGAGTAAATGCAGACGATGGTAGATCATCATAATCTCGCAGGTTTGGCGATGAAATTTCATGACCTTCTTCTAGAAATTGAGAGGCATAAACGTCTTCGGGTCTCGCGGGTGAGCGACCGACTCCTTCACTTGCGTCGGGATATGAGGACTTCCCTCTTTTCTCTTGATCTCCCCCTGTTTCCATGCCTACGGTGTGGAGAAGAGTATTCGTCAGGTTCTCCTTCTTCTCATCTGTCTTCTTCTTCTGTCTCAACTCTTTCCTTCTCAGCTTCTCTTTCTTCTTCTTCCTTCTCCTCTGCTTCCTTCATCTCTGTTTTTTTCGCCATTTGTTCCAATTCTTTCCCTGGAACAGGACGACTTAAGTTCTTCAAAGCCATTGCAGAGATGGTGAGATTTTCATCATCATCTTCATCTTCAATAATAAGAGCTCTTCTTTTCGGTTTTGAAGCAACCAAGGGCTCCTTTCCTTTCCGCTTTAATGAAGAAGAGGGTTGATGAGCTTTGAGTGGAGTCTTCTCCTTGAATTTCTCCAACGCCTTGTTCAATTCCTTCAGACGCATCTTGGTCACCATTTTCAATCCTACCACCATATGATCGCACGATCGAACACAAAAGATTTGCGGAGGCTGAATATTCAGATGTCTGAATAACTTCATCACAAGACTTAGGTAAGGAAGTTGGCCTCTGTCCTTCATAATGGCTCTATACATGTGGAACATAACAGTGTGAGGAAGAGAAAACCTTTTCCCAGTGAGAATGGCATACATCAGCTTTGCCTCTGAACTTGAAACATCAGTCTTGGAAGTTGATTTTGGTCGAAGGCAATTGATCACAATCTTGTGAAGCAAGATGTTGAATGCACTCATCCTTAAGTAGGAAATCTTTTCCTCTGTTCTCCTGTCCTTGACAAGTTCCAATGTAGCACCAGCAATAGAAACTTTGATCGGTTGATATCTTCCCCTCTCGACTCCCAACACATTTGCCAGCATATCCATATCCACAACATAATCTTGATCTTTGACATTGAAGGAAAATCTATTCGTATCTAAAAAGCTAAGATTTGAATAGAAATATACGGTTAGTTCAGCATAGGCCTCTATAGTGTCGGAGCAGAACTTTTCAAGTTGAAGATAACCGAACTTTTCCCTCAAGTTCACATTTACAGCATCCAGAAAATCAAAATCCACACTCCTAGGGTTTATTACCCCACGCTTCAGCAATTTCAAGTACAAATCATTTTGTTCCTTCGATCTGAACAAGTCTCCTCTTTTTCCTCGACTTTCAACCGCAATACCCATTCTCGGTTGAAATTAACTGTACAATTTGTCATCATCATTCCCATCTACAGGATTCGGTCCCTAATCACAAGGATCACTCGGGACATTCGCAAGAGTTTCCTCAGCCAACCCTTTACGAGCAATTCCCAAACTTTCCATTCTTTGCAGAAAGATATATTCATTTTCATACCATTTCTCTTTAATAAAATCATCAACATATTTCAAGGGAGTACGCGTTGCTTTTAAGGCACGATACAGCTTATAAATAGAAGCGAGCTTTTGAACTTTTACAGGGTCTGCATCCTCGATGATTTCTTCTTCTTGTTGATGATCAACGTCTTGAGGGCTAGATGGAGGAGAGTGACGCGCGAGAATGTTGTGGGCTCGATTGCTGTTACGGAGCCACATCTTCTTCGGTGAGATCGAAGTGCGTAGGCCATTCACTTATTCGCCATGGTCCCCTGCTTGCGATTCTCGAAGACTTTCTTGAAGACGACATCTTTCTTAGTTTTTGGAAGATTCCTTGCTTGACTTTCCCAAGAAACATGACAATTTTTTCGAAGATTAAACAAGGGAAGAAAACGGGAATGGAGGATCGATGCTTTCTAGGGTTTTTTAGAGTAAAGTGAAGAGCAATCAATAGTACACGATCGGTAAAAATGAGAGATAAACGAACCGTCACAAAGGAAAATAAAAAGATGCATTTTCAAAATAACTGTCTTTTTCCGCAAAAATAGTCATTTAAAAAATAACTTCCTTTTTGAAAATGAAACGATGCAGTAATTTCGTCGATTAAATATAGCAACAATTTAAACACAGTCTGACAATCGTACCTCTTCAAGATAAGATTCAAGAGAGAGAAAGAGAGACTGACTTACAGTCTGACGGTCGTACCAAGACTAATTTAAAGTCATGTATGTCTGAGTCTGAAAGTCTTTAGACTTTCATTTCCTCATACCTCAAAATGTTGAGTCTTGAACGGATAGACTCAAATTGATTTTTCTCCAAAGGCTTTGTGAATATATTTGCCAGTTGATTCTTTGAGTCAACAAATTGAATTGAAACATCTCCATTTTGAACATTGTCTCTAATAAAGTGATGTCGAATCTCTATGTGCTTTACTCTTAAGTGGAGAATCGAATTTTTGGTGAGATTTATAACGCTGGTGTTGTCGCAATTAATCTTCGTGCATGAGTCTTCAATTTCAAAGTCTCTTAGCTGTTGTTTTATCCATAGGATTTGTGAACAACTTCCGAGAGCTATATACTCTGCTTCTGCTGTAGAGAGAGCTAATGTACTTTGCTTTCTTGAAAACCAAGACACTGTCTTGCCTCCAAGTAGTTGACAAGTACCCGATGTGCTCTTTCTATCGACTCTGCATCCAGCAAGATCGAGTCTGAATATCCAAGAAGAGTAAAGTCTCCCCTTTTTGGATACCAGAGACCAAAGCTGAAGTTGATGAAATATACTTGATAATACGCTTCGCAACATTCAAATGAGATTCTTTTGGGTCTGATTGAAATCTGGCACAAATGCAAACATTAAACAGAATGTCAGGTCTAGAGGCAGTAAGATAAAGAAGTGATCCGATAATACTCCTAAATAACTTTTGGTCGACTTTCTTTCCTCCTTCATCTTTGTCTTTCTTCAAGGAACTTGAAATTGGTATGTCAGCCTTTTTTGCAATTATCCAGTTCAAACTTTTTGACAAGATCATTTGCATACTTTTCTTGATGAATGAAAGTTCCTTCTCCAGTTGTTTCACTTGGAGCCCGAGAAAGAAGGTTAACTCACCCATCATGCTCATTTCAAATTCATCCTGCATAGTCTTAGAGAATTTCTTGCATAAACTTTCATTAGAAGATCCAAAAATAATATCATCCACATATATTTGAACAAGTAAAAAGCTTTTGCTTTCTCTTTTAATAAAAATGGTAGTGTCTACTTTACCTTTAACAAATCCATTTCGAATTAAAAACTTACTTAATCTGTCGTACCAAGCTCGAGGTGCTTGCTTTAAGCCATACAAGGCTTTTTTGAGTCTGAATACTGAGTCTGGTTTCTTTGGGTCTTCAAACCCTGGTGGTTGTTCCACATAGACTTCCTCACGGATGAAACCGTTTAGGAAAGCACTTTTGACGTCCATTTGAAATAACCTGAAATTTTTATGACAAGCAAATGTAAGTAATAAACGAATTGCTTCTAACCTTGCTACCGGTGCATAAGTCTCGTCATAGTCGATCCCTTCTTCTTGTGTGTATCCTTGGCCACGAGTCTAGCCTTGTTTCTTATGACTTTTCCTTTCTCATCCGTCTTGTTCCTGAAAACCTATTTAGCTCCAACAATTGATTTACATTTTGGTTTAGGAGTCAACTCCCAGACATCATTAACTCTGAATTGTATGAGTTCTTCTTGCATAGCTTCAATCCAGCTTTCATCGGATAAAGCTTCTTCTATGCTCCTTGGTTTTATTTCATAAATAAGAGCCATAGCACTAGACTCTTCTCGCCTTTTGGATCTTGTGCGGATTCCTTCATTGATGTCGCCAATAATAAGATCTTTGGGATGATTTGGACTTATGTTTCCGATTCTTTGGTTAATTTATCAAATTGATGGTCACTTCCTTCACTAGAATCTTCATGAGTCACTTGTTCTTTGGTCCTTCAAAGTCGAGCTACTTCTTGAGAGTTAGACTTTGTAGAGTCTGGAGTGATTCAGTTTCTTCAAAATGAGTATGAATAGATTCATTTTGTATAGAATCTTGGAATTTTACATTCATTGATTCTTCCACAGTTTGAGTCTTCTTGTTGTAAACTCTGTACGCTTTGCTTGTGGTTGAATATCTAAGGAAGATGCCTTCATCTGACTTTTCTTCAAACTTGCCAACTCGATCATTTGTATTTTTCAATATGAAACATTTGCATCCAAATACATGAAAATATGAAACAATTGTCTTCTTTTCTTTGAATAATTCATAGGGGGTTTTTTCTATAATATGCCTCAGAAAAACTCTATTGATAATATAACATGATGTTGAGACTGCTTCAGCCCAAAACCGTAAAGAAATATTGCTTTCAATCAAGAGAGTTCTGGCCATTTCTTGAAGAGATCTATTCTTCCTTTCCATAACTCCATTTTGCTCTGGAGTATATGGAGAAGAGAACAAATGCTGTTAACCAGATTCGTCACAAAATTTAGCAAAATCTTGAATTTCAAATTCACCTCCATGGTTTGTTTTTATACTTGAAATAACATACCCCTTTTCATTTTGAACCTTCTTAGCAAATTTTTTAAAGTAAGAAAAAGTTTCAGACTTACTTGTTAAGAAATATACCCAAGTAAATCGTGAGTAGTCATCCACAATTACTAGACAATATTTATTACCTCCAATGCTCTGCGTTCTTGTTGGTCCGAAGAGATCCATATGCAAGAGTTACAGTACACGGTTAGTGGAAACTTGATTTATTGGCTTAAAGGAATTTCTTACATGTTTTCCCAATATACATGGTGTACATAGATCAGACTTTTGGTATGATAAATTAGGTAGACCACGAACAAGCTTTTTCTTTGAGATTTTGGCTATCTCGCTTCATGTTGATATGCCCAAGCTTTTTGTGCCATAAGTTCGCTTCGTCTTGGATTGAGATTAGACATTACGATTCATCTAGTTTCATGTCTAAGAGATAGATATTTCCATGTCTTTGACCCATGAAAAACTGAGTAGAGTCTTTACTGGTTCCTGAACAAATACCCTCTTAAAAGTTGATTTTGAAACTGGCATCACAAAGCGATCGACACCGAGCGATTGTAATTGAGCCCTTCAACTAAAGAAACATTACTTATTGTGAGGTTCCCAATCATTACAGTTCCAAATCCCACTATTTTTCATTTCTTTGTTTCCTCCAAATGAGACTTTTCCACCATTCACTTGAACAAGCTTTATGAAACAATTTGAATCTCCTGTCATGTGTCTCGAGCATCCACTATCCATGTACCATTTCACATTTTTCTTGATAGTGACCTGCATTTAAAAAGAAACTCAAGCTTTCTTTGGTACCCATATTTTCTTGGGTCCTTTTGAGTTAGTCTGATATACGATTTTTGCCCAGACTTTATTGACAGGTCTCCAAGCCATAGGACATTATTTCTCAAAATGATCTGCACTATTGCATTTTGAACATCTAAGAGCATTGTGACTTACTGGTTTTACAAAGGTCCTTTTCAAAATGATTTTTGTAAGAATTTATTGTTGGTCTTTATTTAACTCTTTCTTTTACTTTAGGAAAATCGATTAAATGAATGGTTTTTGATCATTCCTAAACCAGATTTATTGAAATTAGGTCTTTGAATAGAAAGTATTTTCTCCAGTTTTTCAGATCCTAGAGAAAATCTTTTGAAAATATTTGAAATATCATTTTTCAAAAATGCATTTTCTTTCAAAAGATTATCTTTACTTTCTTTGAGAGAAGAAACATCCCAGTCTAAGCATTTCACTTTTTCTTTCAAAATATTCTCTTGTTGTTTTAAAGCAGAATTTTCCTTTTTGAGTTCAGAAATTCTTTTAAGAGAAATCTTAAGACTAAAACATAATTTATCAATGTATTTTGAAACTTTAAAAGGAATTTTGAAGTTACTTACCTCGAATTCACTTTCGAATCGAATCGGTCTCGGAGTTTGATTCGAGTCGATTGTGCCATTAGACATATGTTTGCATAATCATCTTCACTATCTTCGCACTCTATATCACTCCAGGTTTCAGCTTTGAGAGCTTTTCGATATCTTTCAGCTTTTCCTTTCTTCTTCCTTAGAAGAGGACAGTTGGGTCTGATGTGTCCATTTTTCTTGCATTCAAAGCAGACTACATCTTTGTTTGATTCATCATTTTCAGCCGACTTGGTCTGTTGCTTTTGAAAACTTTGTTTCTTTAAATTGAATCTTCTTCCTTTTCTATTCAACTTTTTGAATCTTCTTATCATGAGAGCAAGTTCTTCATCATCCATGTCGTCTTTAGAATCTGTTACATCAGAATCATCATTAGATTTTAATGCAATTGATTTCTTACCTTTAGGATCTTCGTCTTCATTGATTCGTTCCACTTCATAAGACTGAAGTATCACAACTAGCTCATCGATAGACAGTGGCATGATTCTTTGAGTCTCTTTGATTGAGGTCTTAATGTGATTCCAATCCTTGGAGAGTCCACGTAGTAGCTTGTTTACTTTCATGGGATCAGAAATTAGTTGACCTTGATTTTCAAGACCATTCACGATTTCTATAAAACGACTAAACATGTCAGTTATAGATTCTCCTGATTTCATTATGAAGGCTTCGTATTGACCGAGAAGAATGTTGATTCTTGTCTCTTTCACTCGATCGGTTCCTTCATAGGTAATGTGTAATCTATCCCAGACTTCTTTGGCTGTATCACAAGAAGATATTCTGTTATATTCAGTAAGTGATAGAGCACAATATAAAGAGTAAATTACTTTTGCATCAAGAGATTGTCTCTTGATTATCTCTTCCTGACTCATTTCCCTGGACTCAACGGTGTCCTTTCCTCTTTCTAAGACAGATGCAGCTTTAGGAATGATTCATTTTTCTGCAACGTTCCATTCCAGAGGATCCTTTGATCTGAAGAACGCCTTCATTTTATTTTTCCATATGTTGTAATTCTTTCCATCAAAGTAAGGTGGTCTGGTATTGCTTTGCCCTTCTACCAATCCTGGAGCCAACATACTAGCCATGGATCTTTAACTCTGAAGTAAAACACTTCAAACAAAGTGAGTACACGAGCTCTGATACCAATTGAGATAGCTAGTATAAGCACCTAGAGGGGGGTGAATAGGTACACAAACAATTTATCGAGATACGGAAGCGATTCTAGGCAGCCGATAGAAAGGAGTTCACAAAATGATTTACGATCAAAGTAAAGAGAGTAGGGGAGAGAAGATTGAACACAGGGTTTATAGTGGTTCGTCTTATTCTAAGCCTACGTCCACTCTTCCGCACTGACAGCTTACCGGCTGGATTTCACTATGAACAAAAGAGAAGTTACAGCTCAGCTTTTCCTTGATTCCATAGTGTAGATGTTCTATCACACCTCATCAAGGTTTCTCACAAATATATACTCTCTTTTGTATACAAATATTCGCTTAAAGGAATTGTCTAAACAACAGAGAGCTTCAGACTTTGGAATTCTTCTATCGCGCACACCTCAACAACTTAGAGCGTCTTCCTTATATACTCCTTTATGCCATCATACCCGTTGGCACTTACCAAAGGAATTCCTCCAATCTACCCGTTGGATGGAATCAATTAGGAAAATCATTCGGTTATTAAAGGAACGTGTCGATAGCCCATCAATCATGTTCGCACATACAATCAAGATCTCGGTTTCCATAAGTAGAACCTTCCAAGAATATTTAGGCAATCGTCGATTCTTTAATCTTCGAGTAAATCTCGATCAATCAAAGAA
Organism: Eucalyptus sideroxylon x Eucalyptus melliodora; assembly: GCA_016097485.1. NCBI lineage: Eukaryota > Viridiplantae > Streptophyta > Magnoliopsida > Myrtales > Myrtaceae > Eucalyptus > Eucalyptus sideroxylon x Eucalyptus melliodora. The sequence continues at coordinate 8,085,410 of CM027825.1, forward strand.
TTTCGTTGTGTCTATTCCAGCCACGAGATCTTCTCCGTTGATAAGGTCAAGCCCTTAACAAAACATCCAGTTCTGGGTAACCTTTTTTCAACGGATTACAGACTGTCAATGAGGATAGACTTTGAGTCTTGAGTCTGGCTGTCCGGAGGTCTTCAGACTTTAAATAGCAGAGTCTGCAAACCTTCAGACTAGACTGATAGAAACGTTTTATCAGCTTCAAAATACTTCAAGAGGATTTCTCCAACACCAAGGACCACCTCCATCTCATATCGGTTCCATACTTCCAAATGTGCAGTACTTGAAGCTGTCAAAGAACTAGATAGGAGGTAAGATCCCTTTGTCAATAGGTGATATGAAATTGTTGGTGACCTTAGATTCGTTGAATAGCAGATTCACGGGGGAGATGCCAGAGTCACTAGCCATAGGTTGTGTCTCACAATTTGTATCGAAATTGTCAGGCAACAACTTGCATGGTCAAATGCTACCAAGAACTACTAACTTGACAAGGTTGAAATATTTGTATTTGGACGACATCAATTTAGTGGGGGATATATCAACTAACATATTAGATAGCTTATAAATGATTTCTTGTCCAGACCAAGGCTTAGCTCGGCTTATCATCTCTCCATGATGATATATAAGGGATCTCTCGCACTTTACAAGTGCTTTTTTGGATGAACTAGAAGAAGTGACCTTCATGTCATTGAGTAGATTAGAATCTTTTAAGGGAAACTTTCTGGAAAGGATCTCTCGCACTATAATTTGATGGGCTCTACCCTCGGTTATTTGAACGATATATATGTTTTAAATCTATCGCATAACCATCTGAAGAGACCGATTCCAGAAATACTTTTACAATTTAAGGAATATAGAGGTTGGACCTTTCTTACGATGAGTTAACCGGTCCAATTCCTTTGCAATCAACAGAGTCATACATTTCCACTCTTTAGCTTTGCTCACAACAACTTGTCAGGCAAGACATTTGACACAAAGAACCAATTTGACTTTCGATGAAGCAATTTACAAAGGTAAACTGCAAACAAAGGCAGAGATGATGAGTCCTAGAAAGATGCCTTCCTATGGAGTTTCGCAGGCTTGTATGTGGCGGCATTTGTTGAGGTCGTCGTTTTTCTCTTACTTAAACTCCTACTATCTCAACTTAGCGTTTGCTTTTCTTTGCAAAAATATCCCATTGTTTCCATAACAGACGGTACTTGTAAGCATTCGAACATCTCGAGTCTCTGCTACGCATGTTGAACTGTTAGATCGTGATATTTTTTGTATTTTCCTATAAATTTGGATAGATCCCAGTGGTCACAGATACAACAACCAAGTCTGTGACTTGTTATCACAGATTGGCAAGTGCTTCTCTGATTTTCCTTGAATTTTTCTAAGGACTCTTTACACTCAGTTACAACTGATCACCGTAAAACAATTTTACGTGTTACGGCATTTTTGCTCTCAACTTCAGCGACACATCACAAAGTGACACCCGAGTACCATTGAAGTAGCTGATTTTCTGAAGCAGAACAGCCCGTCTACTGACTTTAGCCAATACGAATCCGATTCTTCTTTGAGAGTGCGCTTCTTCTGTCATTTGATTCAAGTTCACAAAAGAATTTGTACCCTGAAGACTACATTGCACTAGATGCGTCTTTAAGCTTCAAAAGAGAGCGTCTTATTTTCGCAAGTCCAATGAAACATCGTCGCCACGGGACTCGATCAAGTTCCTGCACTAGTAGTCAGAATTTATCTTCAGATCATAATTCATAGAAATTGGTTTAATCCTGTCTGCAGAGGGGAGAGAGTAGGCCAAAAATGGTATTAATGAATGGGGAGAGCACTGACTCATGGCTATGTAGCTTGCTTGAGCTGATACATGCAGATTCAATTTTGACAACCAGTGAGCTACTCTTTACTACAAAAGCCATCTACACACTGGAATTTCATTTGGAAAGTCTTAGCAACAAACGACTTTCAGAGCATTGTGCAATAGTTTATTATAAGGTCCACCATTTGCGAACTTTTTTCTTAACATTGACAGTGCTGCTCGTGTGGAGAAACGATTATCCATCGATGGTGGACTGAACTTGTGATGTATTATTACCAAGAATACAGAGAGAGAGAGAGAGAGAGAGGTTATCTTAATCACACAGATGTCCCTGGCTATCCGTCTTAGTTTTGTCCTTGCTGTTTTTAGCAAGGCTGTCTACCAGCAATGAAAATGGCAAACACAACCTCATATATTTCTAAGAAACCAATCTTCTGAATTTAATTCGATATGCCTGCACTTAGTGTTACGAACTCGAGTTATTCATCTGCTGCACCTGTTGCTCTGATACGGCACCAGAAGAAGATGAAGGTTTGAAATGGCAGTTTTGATTGCCGGTTGCAAGAAAGGTCAACTAATGAAAATGGCGCGTAGCTCGGCACAGTAACCAGCCATAAACATCACGATACTACATTGACTTGTTCGTACTAAAAGCGCCATTCCGCAGTCCCAGACACACCAGGAACGCAATCAAATGCCTGCTCGTGATCACACACAGAATTGAAAAAAAAAAAAAAACAACCCACAAATCATGAAAAAAGATATTATGCTGAATGTTTAAATGCCCTGCTTCATCATGGAAGGGTTCATGTAGAATTTGAGCTAGTTGTTTCAGTCACTCGTGATAAAAGCTGGGAAAGACTTGTTTTTAGTCAGTGTGATGCTGCTGAGATCGAGCCCTTGTTCAATGCTGGAACCTTTGTAGATGCTTTGCTTCTCTTCGGATCCCTAAGGACTATCGACGGAGTGCTGGCATCTGGCTAGTGGCGAAGTAAGTTGTTCGTTTATTCGAACTAAATTATTCTGATGGACAAGTGCTTTAACTTATGAGCAGGGGCGTGCCTGCTTCCCAAATTGTACAGATCAGTCAGACTAATTCTACCTTCTGTCGTCAGACCAATCCTCTGCTGAATGTCAAGATGGTAGGATGATGTCGAAATACCCTAACGAATTGAATGAAAAATTTGCATTGTTCTTTAACTGAGACATTAGAGACATCATCCCTTAAGATCACACTGGTTTTCCAGATTCTGTCTAATGGGCACAGACAGATGCGAGAGTGCACGCGTGATCTCAACTCGGCTTCTTGACTTATTTCGAGCTTTATCGATCTAAGCCCTGACGCAACCCACTTCCTTCCATGTTCCATCGCAAGTTACTGTGTAATTTTCGGAACCCGCTCTTTCCCATGGTCAGTGCTCTCTCTCTCTCTCTCTCTCTCTCTCTCTCTCTCTCTCTCTCTCTGAAGTCGCTCCAAACGATCATCAGCTCGATCAGGTTCAGTCTGGTACCATGCAGAGAACGAACAGTCGATACCTGCCGAACTCCGCACTTCTCAAACCCGGGTTTTCGCATCTGTCAAAAGATCATTTTCCCAGAGGACCGTGATGCACCCGATCACACGATCTCTCGTGCAAGCAGATGCACGTAAGCGCCATCAGATTTCGGGCCGAAGCGTCGCGATTCCGATGCAACGACAACGGCGCATGCCTAATCCACCATTTCACCACACGCAGCTGTCTTTGCTACTTGCATGTTATCGAAGAGGAGAGAGGAGAGTGGCATGCCTAATTCCCCAGGAGGCTCCACGTGGGATCACGCGATTCGTCGCCTCCCGAACTTTCCAGGTTCCGACAGCGACTCCTCGTAAGCTCTCCCCCATTTTTTTTTTATATCTATCTCCAATTGGCCCTTTTTCCCACGTCGTGTGGCCATTTCTTTCCTTTCTTCTTTCTTTAATTTATATTGACAAGGACCCAAACCAATAACGATAATGACACGGTTATCTAACGCGGTTTGTAAGTTTTTATTTTATTCATTATGGTCTCTAAATTTTTAATTTATTTAACATGATCCCTGAATTTTTATTATGTGTTCAGTTTAGTCCTTAAACTATATGAAAGTATGTAATATTGCCTTTCAATTAATTCAAATTTGGGAACAATATCGAATGTTCACATATAATATATGGATTAAATTAGATATGTATTAAAAGTCTAGCTACCATATTAAATAATTTAAAAGTTCAGATATCGTATCAAATAAATAAAAAAACTTGAGATATCGCATTATATATTGTACCAAAGTTCATAAACAATTTGTATTAGTTTCTCCACCAATAAATATCTTCTCTCGAACTTTCCATATTTCGATAGTGACTCATTATTTGCTTTCCCCATTTCGATGTCTATCTCCAATTGGCCCATTTTTTAGCTATTTAAAAAAAAAAATCATATTGACAAAGACCCAAACCCAATAGAGATAATGATATAATAGTCCTTGAAGTTCGAGTTAACGTATAACACGTTTTCCAAATTTTTAATTTATTTAATATGATCCCTAAACTAATTAATTTAACCCCTAAATTATATGAAAATATTTAATATCGTCTTTTCACTAATTTAAGCTTACGTACAACATCTAACATTCTCATGTAGTTCAATGACTAAATGAAAAATGTATCAAAATTCTAAAAATCATATTGAACAATCTAAAAGTTCAGCAATCTAAAAGTTCAGCAACGACATTACATATTGGATGAACTCTATTTAGCAAATTAAAAGTTCAAAAATACACTGCCTATCAAGTCTAGGGTAGAGAATCGTCCATGTCATGTTCCAATCTAATAATATCTCATCTCTTAGACTTGAGCATATCCTTAAAAGACTCAAGAGGAACAAATAGACAGAAGATCCATCCTGGGGTAGAAGACCCCATAGTATTACTCTCATATTGAAGATGGACAAAAATAGATAGGAAATTTAGGAGTCTCACGGTGTTGAAGATAAACACCACGTTAGAGCATGCTCTAGCTACCATCGATTATGCGAATATAGTAACCTTTTTCACTTGGGTAAGTGAAGGTGAATGAAATGTCTATTATAAAATTAGCATATTTTACGGCACTGCTCAAAGCCGCAGGTTAACACTACATCTCTGGAGAAACCATCTTTGTCATGTTCCAATCTAATAATATCTCCCCTCTTTCTCTCTGCACTTTTTTAATTTAATTATTTTTTAATTTAAAAGTGGGAAAAAAAGGGAAGGTGGCAATTGGCTTCCTCAATCAATGAAAGATCTCAGCAGTGGGTGACGTGGCGGCTTCCTCATCGCTACCGAACTATCCAACCTTCGCTTTTGCTGGCCTCGCTTTTTCCTCCCTTTCCCCTCCCCACCCTCCACGTCACCCGCCCTCCTATCCTACTCCCCCGTGCGCACTGCGCACCCCCAGCTCGATCCCCGCCCATCTCCGCGATCCGACGGCCCACGTCGCCTCCTGATGTCGGCGCACGTTAGCCTCCGCCACCAGCCTCTTTTTTTTTTTTTTTGGTTAATTCAAGAAATGCACGCTTTTTCAGAGAGAGAGAAAAAGATATCAGCGCAGATAGTTTTTTCTCTCTCTCTCTCTCTCTCTCGTCTGTTCGTCGCCTGCCTCCTCCTCTGCGAAAAGACCCAAAACTCTCTCTCTCCCGGCTGCGCTAACTTGCGCCGCGGCCCCTCCGGCGATCGTCGATCCGCCTCCGATCTCCGATCTCCGGGCGGCTCCGGGATTGAGCCGCAGCCGCTGTCAGAGTTCCGCTTCGGAGTTTTTCCTCTCTCTGTAGATTCGAGCTCGTTTCCGGCGACGCCGCGCTCCCGAACCGCCGTCGAGCTGGTCGGAGCTTAGCTGCTTTTCGGCGTTGCTATGGATTTTGCTTTTTGTCGCTACTTTTGGTTACTGATGTGTGTATGAACTGACAGTAGGTGTTGGATTTCGGCATGTTCGATGAGGGATTTTCCATGAGTAGATTCGTCGATGATGTTGTGCGAACGAGAGTGTCGAGGACTGTAACCCTAAGTTTAGTTTCGGTCGGGGCTGTGCGGAGGAGAGTTTCCATGGAAGTCCTTTAGCATCGCCCGAGGTTTTTTCGGCCTTGTCCTCTGTTGTCCCCCCTGAGTGAAACGAGGAAGCGTTTTTCGGGTTAGCGAGCAAGAGAGCCTCTTAGCTGGAGCTATGGATTGTTTGGAACTGAATCTGAACAAAGAGATTGGCGATGGCACCTCCGGCAGCGGCAGCGGTGGCGGCAGTGGCGTTGGGGGAAGTGTTGGGAAGAATGCTAATAAGAGTGGTGGTGGGGAAGGATTCATTGATAGGAGCAAAGTGAGGATCTTGTTGTGTGATAACGACACGAAGAGCTCGGAAGAGGTCCTTACGCTTCTTTTGAAATGCTCTTACCAGGGTATAACTGTTATTTTGTTATTTATCATTTTTAACAGCACTTTTTCTTTTTCTTTTCGCATTAGCTTTGGTGCTCTTTTTAGGGCCAGAATTGTCGGTCACTTGGTTGATTTGAAATGCTTGACATTTGCAATTGCTTGCTGTATGTTGACGTTTTCTATTTCTTCATGGAGAAGTGGTTTGAGAGGCTGTGGTAACAAAGTATGTTGGAAATTCAGAGCTTGTTCATCCTCCATATTATGTACTGCTCAGGTGTGAGCTAATTTGAGGAGAATAGTTGTCAGATATGTCTAAATTGTGCTGGGAAGCATAGAGTAAAGCATTAAGTGTACCAAATTTGCCAAGTCTGGATGAACAAAGATAGAGACCTCTCAGAAAGCTTAAATTTGGAGTGTGCTGCTTATGGAGAATGAAATGTTAGCGATGTCCATTCTTGTTGTCAGGGGATATGAGAGGATCTTCCAACTTGAGAATCTACAAGTGCCATGTCATAAAATTGATTTGTGAGAGAATGAAAAGCAATAGCATATGGTCTTTAAAATAACAAGAGTATTTTTCTCCACTATTCGATGGACAAATGCTTGGTAACTGTTTAATTAGCTTGACTGTTGTCCAACTGATAAAGCTAGAGAACATTAATAGGAATTGATCTTCTGTTTAATACTGTATTGCTTAACTTCGACTGATTTCTTCTTTGATTAAACTCCTTCTCATTTCCACTCCGTTGGACTTGGGATGGGGTGCTGATTTTACTTTTGAAGGGGAAGAGATAATTGTCACCTCTCCTTCCCTCCCTCCCTCCCTCCCTCCCTCCCTCCTTCTCTCTCTCTCTCTCTCTCTCTGTGTTTTAGTAGCATACTAGTATTTCCATTGTTAAAGTAAGTGAGTCTCTAAATATGTGCCATACTAGGCTTTTGGCAGATCCTTTATTTCAAATTGAGGCCCATTTTTGTTCGCATTTGTTTTGCAGTGACTGCTGTAAGATCCGCTAGACAGGTCATTGATGCTTTAAATGCTGAAGGGCCTGATATAGACATTATTCTAGCTGAAGTTGACATGCCCATGAACAAAGGCATGAAGATGTTAAAATATATTACAAGAGATAAAGAATTGAGGCGGATTCCCATCATCAGTAAGTTCATCATCGCCCGTTAGCTGCCAACGTTACCTGGTTGCAACACTTCCCTCCTCATCTTTCTAAGTTTAAGCAAATAGAGACATCTAGTTTTAGTTAACCTTCATTAAATGCATTTTAATATCGGAATCATTTGGAAACTTGTTGCCTCCACCAGCACTGGTGGATGGTTTTTCATTCATTCAATGCTATCAATATGTAGTTTCTTTCTGAATAAACAGACATGGCTAATACTCTTGACTGTCAGTCCTGGATGATGTTATGAGTTTTCTTTAGAGGGGATTAGGGTTTTTTGAGGAAGAGTCCTGGACAAAATATATGCGTTAGTTGCTTCCAAACTTATTATAGATGTAGATCCAATACTATCAATACTAATTATTCTATTCTTTCTTTTTGGCTTTAATAAGTGATGTCAGCACAGGATGAGGTCTCAATTGTTGTCAAATGCTTGAGATTGGGAGCAGCGGACTATCTTGTGAAGCCATTGCGCACCAATGAGTTGTTGAACTTGTGGACTCACATGTGGAGAAGGCGACGCATGGTCAGTTTTGTGTGAGCATGCTATTTTCCTTTCCATACTTACGACGAAGAATTATTTGATATTTGTTGAGTGGAAGTGCCATAGTGAATTAATCAAACCAACTACAGTGTTCAGATATGAGTTTGAAGTTTGTATGAGCTAGTTTAGACCATGATCTAAGCTGCTGGAGACTGCTTTTTGAATGAAGTTTTCTTGCTTCAGGACCTGATAATTTGAGTGACATATTACACTTTACATGGTCTTTACATATTTAAATGGTAGTGTGCCCCTGATCCTTCAGGACACTTTTTCATGTCTATCCAACGACCTAGTCTTTTGCTAATTTAATGAGTGCATTTGTATTGGAATGTTCCAATTACAATAGTCTTGAGCTTGGGAATCTGCAAAGCAGCAGTTTTTAATGTTTTACTTCACTCTCTGTTTTTTTTTTTTTGGCAGCTTGGACTGGTGGAGAAGAACATTTTGAGCTATGACTTTGATCTGATTGGTTCCGACCCTAGTGATAATAATACGAATAGTACTACTCTGCTTTCTGATGATACTGATGATAAGTCCCGGAAGAATGCCAATCCTGAGATTGGGCTGTCTGCAACTCATGAAGACGAGGTGAGTATTACATAGAGTGTTGAGGTTCTTTGTTCCACTTACTGGAATAGATCATAATTGTGGTGAAATTTTCTGCTACTCTTTTCTGTGGAGCTGTGGGCATTCTGTGTTCCTGATAATATCAGGTCGTGAGAAATTTGAAATAAGATTGTTTCATCTAATTAATTCATAGAGGCAGCTAGCTAAGTGGTATGACAGCTAGCTGAAATGAAGAAACTGTTAGTACATACATGGACTGGAATAAGGTTGCTCCCAGGGAAAAACTAATGAAGAAGTGGGATCTATGAAGGATCTATTCTATCCTCTAAAATTTGGTTAATCTTGATGAGATTGTTGGGATGGCAAAATCTATGAAGAAATTGATTTCTCTTTTCATTCTGCCAAATTATGGTAAACTCATAAATTCACTACTCATATCCCAAAACTTGTGATGTACTAGTTCAGAATTATGATACTTCTGATTTCATCTTGTCAGTCTGCTGCTGTTGCTGAGCCCCCACTTAAAGGTGCAGTAAATTGTCGCCCTGATGTGCCAGGAATCAGTGATCGTCGAACTGGTGAGCATGCTTTAATTTGTATTATATTGTCTCTTGTAGCATACATAGAGTCAGCCTGAGTGCTGTCATGTGCATCACATCTTTTGCAGCATTTTTTATGCTTTCCTGATGATATATCCTCATCAGTAGAATGAAGAATCAATTCTCTCTTTGTTCATTACTATTTCTATCACTATTACTATGTCCGTAATCCTGAAATTTGTTGTGCAGGACCATGTTCCTCTGGTCCTAAGAAGAGTGAACTAAAAGTTGGAGAGTCGTCAGCCTTCTTTACATACGTCAAATCGACAATTGTCAAGAATACTCCTTCAACAGCTGGACAAGTTGATGGTTGTGCTTCTGTAAATTATCGGATGGAAGAGAAGAATCAGGCAGAGGATGAGCAGGCAGTTTATGATCAAGCACATGAAAATGGAGAGGCCTGGGAGAAATCTTCCCTAGGAGATGAATTTCCAAGTGGGAGTAGTGTTCCAGATTCTCTGTCTTTGGAACGGTCCTGTACGCCGCCAGGGTCAGCTGACTTTCCTCAACAAAGGAACTTCATGGAAGAACAGGCACCTCAGATTATACATGTGACAAATGAGCCTCGCGTTGACCTCCCTGGATTGCCTGCACAAAGCACATATCCATACTATGTGCCCGGAGTTGTTAATCCAGTTATGGTGCATTCATCAGCACAAGTGTACCAGAATAATCTGCATGACTTGCAAAACCATCCTACTTCAGCCATGTTACCCCAGTACAGTCATCTTCCTCACTTTCCCACCCATGTAAATGGGATGGCGTCATTTCCTTATTACCCAGTTGGCTTATGCTTACAACAAGGTCGCATGTCTTCACCTCATTCATGGCCATCCTTTGGAGGTTCATCTATATCTGAAGCAAAAACGAATAAAGTAGACAGGCGAGAGGCAGCCCTACTCAAGTTTAGGCAGAAAAGGAAAGAGCGGTGCTTTGACAAGAAGATTAGGTATGTTAACAGGAAACGACTTGCCGAAAGGAGGCCCCGAGTGCGCGGCCAATTTGTGAGGAAAGTAAATGGTGTAAATGTGGATTTAAATGGCCAACCTGAGTCTGCTGATTATGACGAGGATGAAGCAGAGGATGAGGATGAGGATCTGGCTTCGAGGGGTTCCACTCCCGATGCTGAAATTTCTGGAACATGAAGGTCATTTTTATCTGCTGAACCCATGAGGATACGAAAGCTGAGTTGCTTGCATCTCAATTTGGCAAAGATCATATGCAGCATCAGCTCTGATTTTGGATGCCAATATCAGATTTTGGCACGGGAAAGGTGATGCAGATTGCACGAAAGCAGCTCACCGCTGTGTTCCTCTTCCAATCCAGGCCTGAACTGTGCACCGTGGGAGCTTCGTCCTTGGCCTAATTATTCATCAAACAAAATGATGCCACGTGATACCGGTTCCCCATTTGATCTTTTCGTAGTTTGTTGGAACAGATGCGTTAAAGTTTGGTTTCCTGCTTGCACAATTCGGAAGCTGGAAGCAAATATTTTTCAGATGAAAAGAAACTCCTATCAGTTGTGCCGATTTGGGAACAAAGTCCAGCCGGTTGTTTCCTGTGGGATTTGTAATTTGCTGCAAATTGACATGATTTCGATGGTGTTTTTAAATTGATCTATCAAATTGAATTAACATTGGATTTTCCGTGTTATCAGGGGAGTGAATTTTCCTTGTTCGACACCACTAAACATCATGAACTCGAGCTGCAATTCTTATGCTATACAGTGTGGATCAACAGATTCAAAAGTAGGGTACGGCACAAAAGACATGCTAAAGTAGAGTGCGATAGATAAATGAGAAAAGACCTTAGGCCAGGATAAGTGGAGTCTGCAGTGTGCATAAACTGACAAGCTTGTGACTATTTGCACTTTTAAGTAAGGAAAAGGTCGGCAAAATGGTGATGATTACACAAATAAAGACTCAGCTCAGCAAAAACACACACCATCATGCTCTAAGAAGACAAAAAATTTGCAAGAAGCATTGCAACATTCACACCATGGAAAAGCCATCAACAATTGAGCAGATATGGACGTGCCTCCACCACGCGATGACATCAGCGCAGCTTAAAATAAAGGATCAGAATAATGGCAGCGACGAGGGCCGCAATGATGGAGCCAATGATCCACTTGTTCCTGCTCATCCTTCTTGACATGGCAGTCAAAATCTTTTTACTCTTGCCGATATTTTCATCCACCCCATGAAGCTGTAAACCAAAGAACTAACATCAATAAATGTCCTCCTACAACGAATTTTAACAAACTGACACGCCCTGAACAGAAACCTATTGGTCCGGACAAAGTACACAAAGGGTTCACATGCAGCAACAATCCCAAAGTCCACATCAATATTACTTGGGATAAAAAAGGATGATAAATGAACTAAGCAAATTGGGACAGACAATATGGAGAGAGGGTCTGATCAGACCATGCTAGGATACTACCAGTAGGGGAGAACCAAACTTTCACAAGTAATACTGGAATTTACGTGGGAAAAGAGAGTAATTACTTTCTATCTCAGAAATCCTTAGATCGAGACAAAGCTGGAAAACTGGATTGAACCAAATAAGGAATGCGATCATGGAGATCGACGTACATTGTTATGAGCATGCAGAAGGGATTGGCGTTGTTGATGTAGATCTTGAAGAATTGAGACGCCAAGTTCCTCTGTTTCAAGCATTGTCCTTCTACTTTCTTTAATTCTGTCAGTTGAATGATTTAATCTTTCTGTTGACATCAACAGTCTCCCCCTTTGATCAGCAGAAACCTAGCAATATCAATAAATCATCCCAGCAAACCAAACAAGGTAAGCAGTGAACACAAAGAAATATGTCACAGAGAGAGAGAGAGAGAGAGAGAGAGAGAGAGACCATCATTGCATCTGCCATGCCCGACTCCAGCAAATCGTCTCTGGCAGCCAGATTAGCATTTGGAGATGTAAGTCGTTTTACTTCGGTCTTCAAATTGTTCAGATCAGTTTTATATTCCCTTAACTTGGCAAGAAGCGTTGCTTTGACACTTGGCTGCAGACTGCGTGCCTCAAGGTCCATTTTCCGAATCTACAAGAATCATAAAAGCTCAACATAGGTAACAAATCATGGGAAAAAGAAAGGAATATACTAATTGATAGTGTTATCCTCGTGTACCAGGGCTTCGGCATCATCCAAGCCAGCTTTAATTTCAGAAAGCTTCTGCTTCTTCTGCTCTGCATATTTATGAGGAACGAACAGCTCACCACAATCAGGTAACAAACAAAAAGAAGTTAATTTCATAGTATATCACCCAGTTCCTAGTTACATCTCCAGACGCCTCTACATAATCAACTTCCTATCAAAGAAATTCTTTAATCTTGTCAAGCTTTTAAATGCCGATCGCCGAGCATAAATCAACAGATAACATGAGGAATAACCATGATCTGGAGTTTGGCATAAACCATAACGAAATGGTAAAAAGACAATCTTCCTCCCAATGTTTTTACACTTGCATTTCCATCTGCCCAACCCACGAACCAAAACCAAGACTTTCTTACAATGCATTCCTCGGAATCATTAGACACCCATAAAGGGCTCCAGAGATTCTAAACATTCCATCAAATACATTCACCAATCTATCGAATCAAGAAAACCTTCCCCAATGCATTTCCATAGGCCCAACCTACGAACTATAACCAAGACTTTCTTACAATGCATTCCTCAGAATCATTAGAAACCCATAAAGGGCACCCGAGATTCTAAACATCCCATCAAATACAATCACCAATCTATCGAATCAAGAACACCCCTCCCCCCCCCCCCCAACAGCATTGGCAACAACAAAAAAGAACAAAAGAAAAAAGAAATATAAAAGACATTTCGAACGTCAAATCACACATTACCTCCGTTGAGGGCGGCGGCCGCCGTGCATTTCCGCGACAGATTCGCGGACACCTCGCAGTACTGGCGCTCGTAACCCTCGAACACCTGGCTCATCGCGCCCTAAAAATCCGACCTTCACCACAACAGACGAAACCAAACCCACCCCAATAATCAGCGCAACGACGACCAAATGCTCAACTCTCTCAGAAATCTCCGATCAAACACGGCCTCGATGCGGACTCCCCGACTGGTTAGATCACCCACCCCGATCCGCAAGAATCGAAATTAGAAAAAAAAAAAAAGACAGAATTCGAGCACGGGATATCCCGACCAGATGATCGAATTCAAAAGTCGGGAGAGGAGATCGAAGCGCACCGTCGGGTGAATCGGAGGGTCGCCGGAAGTTCGCCGGAGAATTTCGACGGGAGAGCCGATCGGAGAGGGAGGAGGAGGAGGGGAAGTTTTTCAGGGAGCATAAATTGGAATATGGCTTTTTTCCTCGTTATTTACGGTTGGTGCCACCGCGATTGGGAAAGTCCGGAACCGTCCTTAGCTGGGCCCCGGAGTGTCGTTGTCCATAAATAAATGGTTTCGGTTTTTCTTTTTCTTCTTTATCTAGAAATATTGGTAAAAATAATGTAGGGAGGCTTCAAAAAAATGGCGTGAAATGTCCTAATTTTCTCAAATAATGGCTCAATATGTATATTATTTTAAAAAAGAGTATGAAGTGACCAAATTATTTTAAATAAGGATTTAAAGTAGTTAAATCGCCTCAAATAAGGGCCTTCAACTAACGGTGACTTTTCCGACAATCGGAAAATGGATATTTTGGTAGAAAAATTATAACCATATTTTTAAAATTTTTGGATTTTTTTTTCTTTTCTTTTTTTCCTCTTCTCTTCCTTAAACATGGCTGTCGACGCCCGACAGAGGTTGCCCTCGTTGGCATCGAGCAAGGGTCACTGCCCTCTCTGAACTTTAGTGAGGGTCGATTGGCCGAGTCGCCAGCCCTCCCCTAGGCCTCAATGATCTTGCCGACCCTCACCATCACCCCACTCGCAATGAGACAGTGGCCACACTCTCCTCCTATATATATATATATATATTAGTTTTTTTAAACAATATCCATTACATGCACTTATTTGGAAAAAAAAAATAATAATAATGACACTTCGTACTCTTATTTGAAATTCTTCTAATAATGTATCATCTGTCGATAGATATAGAAGAGGTCATCAGTTTTGAAGTGAAAGAGCATCAAATTATAAATTTGGAAAAGTTAGATTCCTAATTTTTGGAACCGATCAACTTTCAAATGGGCCAGCAACCGAGGGTCAACTCCAGAAATGACCTACTTATGTTGTTTCAATTTTTTTCAGCTTAATTGCTCTCTCATAATCCGTTATTTTTGCAAAAAGTTCTCGAATACCATAATTGGCATGTGTTTTGTTGGAATACTCGATCTCATTATTTTCCATAGAAGTATGAGGATTTAATTATGAACCCATTCAAAATCGGTTCTACCTAAAAATCGATTTCAAAATTTGTACAAAACCATTTTTACTCGGAAACCAAATCGGTCAAAGTCGGTTCTTAAAGTTTTGAGCCTTAATTACACAAAAAAGTTTCAAATTTTAAGTTTAGTCTCGATTTTATTATAAATTATATTTTTCAACTCTAATTCCAAATCTACCCACCCACAATTAAAAGAAATGGCAATTAGGTCTTTCAGCAAAACAACAATGTGGAGGGAGCCCAAGAACATCCCTACTCTACAATCTCTCTCTCTACCTTTTTCAGCATCTAGCTCTTTTAATCCACATCGCTCGCGTCTGTTCGAGGAAAAGGTGTTCAGATTGTGTTGTCAGTAGGAGGGAGGCTCTGTCCGTGTACGTTTGAACTCGCAATGGAGATAATTATTGAAGATTGGACCGTTCGTGGGTGAAATTTTAGCACCTGCTGAACGCACACCACCTGTTCGATGATATTCTCCAGAGGAACCGCGTCGAGATGGAAAGGCTTTCTCGGCCAATGCCGCGCTGCCCGACATTGCGAACCGCGCCACGGACGCTTATGCTCCACGCCGTCGGCCCCGCGGGCGCTGCCCGAGCTGCAGGATCTCTGCGACGCAGTTTCGACCCCGGTCGGTAGCTTGGATGACCTGGAATCGAGTCTTGATCGGTTCGGAGGCCGTTTGACGTCGTCCCTCGTTGCCCAAGTGATCGATCGGTGCAAGGATGGAGCACCCACCAGGAGGTTGCTGAGATTCTTCTCTTGGGCTAGGAAGAATTTGGGCTCCGGTATTGAGGATAAGGATTTTAACTATGCAATTGAGGTGTTTGCGGAGAAGAAGGATCACGCGGCAATGGAGATACTGATCTCGGATCTTGGGAAAGAAGGCCGGGTGATGGATAAACAGACTTATAGTGTAGTAGCGGAGAAATTGGTCAGCTTGGGGAGAGAAGGTGAGGCATTGGGTCTCTTCAAGAACTTGGAGAAATTCAAATGTCCCCAGGACGGTGCAACAGTGATGGCTGTTGTCAATGCACTCTGTTCCAAAGGACATGCCAAGATGGCCGAGGGGGTAGTTCAGCATCACAAGAGTAATTTAGAAGGCATCGAGCCGTGTATCTACAGGTGTCTTCTATACGGGTGGTCTGAGAAGGAGGATGTGAAGCAAGCGAGGAGAATTATCAAGGAGATGAAATCTGCTGGGTTTATGCCAGATTTGTTTTGCTTTAACACCTTTCTCAGATGCTTGTGTGAGCGAAACCTTAAGCGTAATCCTTCAGGTCTCGTTCCAGAATCTTTGAATGTGATGATGGAAATGAGAACCTTTATGATCGCTCCTAATTCAATTAGTTACAATATTGTGCTTTCATGTTTGGGTAGGGCTAGGAGAGTCAAGGAATCATGCCAAATTCTTGACCAAATGAAGAAGTCAGGGTGTTCTCCAGATTGGGTGAGTTATTATCTAGTTACAAGAGTACTATATCTGAGCGGAAGATTCGGCAAGGGCAACAAGATAGTTGATGAAATGATTGAGCAGGGGTTGGTGCCAGAGCATAAGTTTTATTATGATCTCATTGGCATTCTTTGCGGAGTCGAGAGAGTGAATCATGCTCTCGAATTGTTTGAGCGAATGAAAAGCGGTTCGTTGGGCGGATATGGGCCGGTATATGATGTTCTCATACCAAAGCTTTGTCGAGGAGGCGATTTTTGTAAGGCCAGAGAGCTTTGGGATGAAGCAGCAAGTAAGGGCGTCAATTTAAGATGCTCTGAGGACATGTTGAACCCTCAGATCACTGAAGTTTTTAAACCAGTGAGGAAGTTGGAGGATGTTGAGCCTTTGGTATGCATGATTGAAGAGCCCCCATTGCAAAATAGTAGGGTCAGAGGAAAGAAAAGGAAGAAGAAGCAGAAGAAGAAAGGCTACAAGAAAGGCATGAAATAGAGCTAGTTCAGCACAGTGTCAGTTCATCGTCTCTCAGTAATGTAGCTTGCATAGACCGATGGAAAAATGTTCACTTTAGTCCTACAGAGTATTGAGGTGCGATTCCAGTTTATGAATGTTGATTTTGTGCTTGAATTCCATAGCCAGACTTTCACTTCATTGTATGGCTGACTTTTTCATTTTTTTTTCTCACATGAGTTCATCTGATGTTTGAACATCCATTTGCAGGTCTCTGGGCCTTGCTGAATTGATTTGCAAAGCACTTGTGGGAACAACAAATATTCCTTATCCTCATGAATGACAATCGAGCGAGACTCGATTTTCGGGTTTCCCCTGGAAACCCTGAATAAACACTCGACTCAAGTCAGATTCACCTGATGATCTCATCAAGAAAGAGTTGAGTTTTAGGAGTAGGAGTACATGCTAATGTGCCTAATTGATCATGTCCCGCCTGAACTGTAGGATCACCCTTGCATGTGCTGCCCCTTTTGGACGAAGCAAGCAAACATACAGCTGGGGCCTTTCATTGCTCGGTTCAGCCCTTGATTGCAGATGCTATGACTATTCTCTACTTCAGGCCCGCAAAACACCGTTGTCCAAGGACAAAAAAATGGTGGCTCAGCTCAGATAAGATCTGAAGGGCCGGAAGGGCCCATGAAATGAGGCAAGTGCACCAGCAGTGCACATGTCAACAAGTCCCACTTGCCATTTATCTATCATTT
Organism: Eucalyptus sideroxylon x Eucalyptus melliodora; assembly: GCA_016097485.1. Taxonomy (NCBI): domain Eukaryota; kingdom Viridiplantae; phylum Streptophyta; class Magnoliopsida; order Myrtales; family Myrtaceae; genus Eucalyptus; species Eucalyptus sideroxylon x Eucalyptus melliodora. The sequence goes on from CM027825.1 coordinate 8,102,567, forward strand.
TCTGTCCCATGAACAGTGTTTTGGAGCGGCACCTGGCATTTTCCCCTCATGTAGCGGCGAATTGAGGATGGAAAAATGAGAACTTTCAAAGAAATTCAAGAACGAGATGCGTTTCCATTTGACCGTGGATGAATTGTGTTTTCTTCCACCGGCAGGGAAAACGAGTAGGAGGGTCAAATCAGCCTTTTTATTCATTTGATTATTCGGTTTGATTAAGGTTTAAAAATACTACACAAGACAGCCTTGCGCTCACTGTCAAGAGACTCAAGGGGCCCCATTCAGAGTTGGCAATACCCGCCATTCCATGGATTTCCCCGATCAGTTTGTTTCTTGAATGATGTGAGATTCTTGAAAACGACCGACTCTTTCCATATTTTGCAGATCACTCTAAAACCCAAAATCCTAAATCGATGGATCACACATTTCGCCGGGGAAAGTCCGTTCACGAATCTCATAAATTTGACAATTTGTTAACATGGTTCTCCGTGGAATCGAAGCTTACGCATCAGATCATTTTCTTGATACATACATCCAAGATTATTTGAAAAATCAAATAATATCAAGGGGGAGATCCGAGACGGGACAAAGAGAATCGTGCTTTGTATTAAAAAATTGCAATGTCAAGAAAATGAAAAGAAAATTTAAGACGGTCGGTGTCGGACCCATGTTGCTGTCCAGCTTCCACTCACCTGCCTCTCTCTCTCTTCCTCTCTCTCTCTCACATGGTGCTTCTTCTTCTTCTTCTTCTTCCTTCGGTCTACATGAGCTCCACTACTCCTCCCCACGTCTAGGGTTTATACACCCACCTTCCCTCCCAAAACGTCAACTTTCGAGCAGGGCAGGTCGAGATCTCCCCGGAATCCTCCAAATGCCCGGCCGGCGAGCGCTTCCATGACCTTGCCCCGCCGGATTCTTTGAAATTCTTGCCAAATCAAGAAATGGGTCAGGACGGGTTCACCCCCAGAAGCGGACCTCCTCCTCCCTGCCGACCACCGCCGCCAACGGCCGGCACGCGTCCCGCATCATCCCCCGGGGGCGGCAGATCCAGAAGACGTTCAACAACATCAAGATCACGCTCCTCTGCGGCTTCGTCACGATCCTCGTCCTCCGCGGCACGATCGGCGTGGGCAACCTCGGGAGCTCCGACGCCGACGCCGTCAACCAGAACCTGATCGAGGAGACCAACCGGATCCTCGCCGAGATCCGGTCCGACTCCGACCCCATCGACCCGGACGACCCGCCCGAGGCCGAGACCAATCCCAACGTCACCTACGCGCTGGGCCCCAAGATCTCGACTTGGGACAGCGACCGCAAGAATTGGCTCGAGAGCAATCCCGAGTTCCCCAGCCATGTCAATGGTAAGCCTAGGATCTTGCTCCTAACTGGGTCGCAGCCGAACCCTTGCGATAACGCGATTGGGGACCACTATTTGTTGAAGGCTGTTAAGAACAAGATTGACTATTGTAGGATTCATGGGATTGAGATTGTGTATAATATGGCTCATTTGGATAAGGAGCTTGCTGGGTATTGGGCCAAATTGCCCATGATTAGGAGGTTGATGCTGTCACACCCTGAGGTGGAGTGGATTTGGTGGATGGATAGTGATGCTTTGTTCACTGATATGGTGTTTGAGATCCCGCTTTCGAAGTATGATAAGCATAATTTGGTTATTCACGGGTACCCTGATCTGTTGTTCAATCAGAAGTCGTGGATTGCTTTGAACACCGGAAGCTTTCTGTTCAGGAATTGTCAGTGGTCATTGGATTTGCTTGATGCTTGGGCACCGATGGGCCCGAAGGGGCCAATCCGTGACGAGGCTGGGAAGATTTTGACTGCTAATCTGAAAGGAAGGCCAGCTTTCGAGGCGGATGATCAGTCTGCTTTGATATACTTGCTGATTTCTCAGAAGGATAAGTGGATGGATAAGGTGTTTGTTGAGAATTCTTATTATTTGCACGGTTATTGGTTGGGATTGGTGGAACGGTATGAAGAGATGATTGAAAAGTATCATCCTGGTTTGGGAGACGAGAGGTGGCCATTTGTGACTCATTTCGTGGGCTGTAAGCCTTGTGGGAGTTATGGGGATTACCCAGTTGAGAAGTGCCTAGGAAGCATGGAGAGGGCATTCAATTTTGCAGACAATCAAGTTCTCAAACTGTATGGGTTCAGACATCGGGGCCTGTTGAGTCCCAAGATCAGGAGAATACGAAATGAAACTGTCACTCCTTTGGAGTTTGTAGACCAGTTTGATATTCGCCGACCGGTACATGGAAATAGCAGATCATAGAAGCCAGTGAGAAAAGGTTTGAATGTGTTTAGTTATGCAGAGTAATGCAAATCATCTGTGAAGTTCACTTGATTTGTTCTGTTGTTTCAGTAATATTACCGACATTGCAAGGGTAGACATTTTTTCATTAAAAGAGTAACTCTTCTGTTGAACTTGTTTGGGCATCTCTGAAGAATAGTGATTATACCATATAATTTTCTGTTAATTTTATATGTTCTTTCAAAGACATCAAATTTGTCCATTTCTCCAGTCCAGGTGATTAAGGATCCATTACTAATTACAGTCATATGGTTCTAGCGTTCCTTTTTTTTTTTTTTTTAACTCGAACCTCCTGACTTTGCCTTCGATCCACGAAGTAGATTGTTGATTAAGCCTCCATGCACTGAAATGTGAGCTGTGGTCATTGTTGGTATCAATGTTACTGGCTATTTTGTTCCTTGAGGTTTTATATCAGATTTTAGATGTAGATATCTTGTAACCGTTGGTTTGCTTTGTAGTTGTCATCCCATGAGAGTCGTGATTTTTATTTTTATTTTTGTTTTCCCATGTGCTTTATTCAAACGAAGTTGACAACATAATGTCTTTGTGCATTTGGCTCTCTATATGCAGCCAGATGATGATGATGCAAAAATCAATTTCTTCTCTTGGTATTCTGCTCGACATTTTTCTTTGTAAAATGAGCCATGTGTCATTAAAAAATGCTTAATGGGTATTGACAATTTATCTCAATCGGTTCTTGTAAGCATACTGTCAATTGAGTGATTTGATTGTAGTTATCTGGTCATGCCCTTATCTGATCAATGAACTTGTCCATGTCAACCACCACCATATGCAATCTGCCATGATACGCAGTAAATGACTTTAGACTCACAGGGAACCCTCTATCTTAACGTGAATTAGTTTAGAAGTGTGCATCTTTGAGCAACTTCTCCGCACCTTTTTTATGTTACTCTTTGTGAAAATCGTTAGTGGGGTTGGGGTATTAGTCTGGACCGTAGCATGTGAGAATCCTGTGATCTGGTTTTAGATGTGGCTCCACATGATATTACGGCAGTAATAAACTGCCAAAATGGGGAACTGGAAAATTGGAGTCTCGAGTTCAAGAGTTGTTCCTGCCCAACTTACAAGCATGCTCCTAAATGCTGACCTTTGGCTTGTGTAGCAGTGGCCCTTGTTATTGAGAGAATGGTAGAAACTCCACTCTGGCAGGAGATATATCCTTAGTGAAAGACATAATGTGATAGTAACGAGAAACCGCACATGAGGGCTAGAGATGTCCTGTCTTTGCAATGCAAACGGTGTTTGGGAGAATACCCTTGGAGCTCTATTTATTGATTTCTTCCCTGGGTATATATGGATGTCTACAAGATTGGAAAATGGCAGGTATATATTGCTTGAGTGGTGCTAGGTACAGTGAGACTGATGGGCATGGGATGTGCGAATTGTGTACCCCGCAGGACGCCTCCCCGGATTGGGTAAATTTTTCCTGCAAAAATGCCTAGCCACCCCGCCCTGCCCTGTGAATCCGCCCATTTGCACCTTTAAGAAAAAGATATATATTATTGATTTATGTATTTGTTAGGAAAATATGTTATAATATTAATCCTAAGAACAATCTCTTCACTGAAAATGCGTTGCTTTTATAGAATCTGCTAGGTTGGAAAGTCCTTTAGGTAATCAACGAGGAATGATTGTTTTCCATGCATTTCATCTTCACATTGTCCTACATTGGTCGGAGCTGGTTTGGTTTTCATAAAAATCAACTTACGAGGTCATTCATATAAAATCTAACCCAGGAGTCCATTCTTTCTTATGGCTGTGCCCCGCTGGCCCCTGTTGCCCCTCGAAGGCAAAATTGCTGTAGGGGCGAAAGGTTCAATCTCCTTGGGGGTGGGACAAGAACGTGATCCCTACACACCTGTGTTGTCCCGTCCTGTGCCAATTGAGAGCAGTATGTAAGCTTGCTAATTAGGCGAGCGGGCTGTGTTCACTACTTGATAAGAATCCGTCAGCGTGATGGGTTCACCACGGTATGCCGATCATGGTATTGGTAGATTTTGGATCGATCTAGCTTTGTGGTTTGTGACTGGAAGACTATATGATCAGTTGAATTGTGCATCTTTGCCTGGTTAATACAGCTTCTTTGGGTGGTGGTAGTTTAGGAATATGATCTTGATTGGTGGACTGGAGGAGGGTCTATCCGAACGCTGAAAGGAATCTCGTTGCATCCGGCAAGCTCGTCAAATAAGTTTGAAAAGGCTAAGCATGGCCCCCCATTACATCTTTTAGTATAATCTCCGGTCTCTGTCATTTTCCTTCTCCCTTACAAAATTAACGAAAAGCTTCTTGTTCATGAGACGAATTAGCACCAATGAACAAGAAAAGATGGCGTGCTTGGAGGATTTTATGAGCTATGTTCCAAATGAACATGCACTTTAATGACGGCAGCGTGAAATTCTCCGCACTAAAATGGGGTATGGAAATATCACGAGAATTTCACAAATTCTACAAGAAAAGCAGCGTCTCGGGCGATATTTACCGTCTCGAGGAGTGCGGCTTTGGATGGCCAGCTCGTCGACTGGAGTGCTGCCAAGATGCCATTTGAATAAGACCTCCGGGCTTCGTGGAGGTCTCGACATTCATATTCGAGCTCGATCTAGGCTTCGATTTCATAACTTGATGTCAAACATCCGAACATTCTATCATCATTGTCGTGGTTGTCATTGTTATAAGAAATGCGTGAGATGGGTCTGTGTTTGCACGGATCCGTCTCGCCTTAAGGAGTTTATTACAAGAGTTTTGCTGTGTTTTTTACCCTTAATTGCATGGAGGTCCTGTTGTTTCATGGGCTGCAAATGCTGAACAGGACTAGATTCTAACTAATGGTTCTTAATTAGTAGAGTATAGTTAAAAATTGAAACCGAGTCGACCCCTCTCCATATTATAGTTAACAATTTATTATTAGTTAGAAAAATTAATTTTATCTATGAGGAATTAGCCGTATTCAGCAGGGTATTACGACAAAGCTCCATTTGCATGCATCTGAACCCTAGGACAAAGGGACAGTACAATCGACCGGAGTCTTGGGTTGCAGAGGATTCGAAAAGGCCAACACGAAATTGGTCAAAACCCAAATGGTGCGGCGGCTTTTTTTTCTTCTTATCAAGTTTGAGTAGATTCTCTTTTCGGCAATTGTTCTAGGAAAGAAAAAAAGAATCTTGTCGTAGTCGGCGCAAGTGGGATTAACTTAGTTATGTCCATTTACGGGTCGGACTGCATTTGTATCGTATTGACTTGGCCAGAAGTTTCGGGCCTTTTGTAAAATTATGGTCAGTGGTTGAACTACTTGGCCTAAATTAGCAGCATTATGAAATTGAGCGGAAGTTGAAGGAATATACTCCAGACCCGCCATATTTGCTTGCATTGAAAATGGTCGGTTGGACGATACCGACCTAGTAATGTCTCATAAATGGCATTGACAACCACAGGCCTAATCACATCAGAAACGTGCATATCGTTGGCCATGTCATTTTGTTGTTAGTCCAACAATCTCTTCATCGTGGTTACCATAACTGCATTGGGCTCCATTTCTCTTCTCTGCTGGTCGGTGAGTTGCTGTTGAATAGTGACATTCCTCTACTTGTTTTTGCTTTGCCACTGCCTGAGTAGCTTCGGAAGGCAGGCACCTATCGTTGTCATGTTACTGCAGCTGATTGTTGCCAGCGGCATTGTCAAGCACCGGTTGATTCCTAGTCCTCACCATTGTATTTCCTCAAAACAAATTATAATGATCCTATTAGGCGCACCAAAAAGATATTTCCTAGAAATCGGGATTTGTCCTAATTAGTAAAATTCCTTTCATCAAAGGTTGATAGTTGGCTTTTTGTTAAATTTGGTGGCAATTAGATAGGAATGAAATTTGTATAAGGATGAAGAAGGATAAATCTAAAGAAAAGATGTGTGGAATCTATTGATAAATTGCAAATAAATAAGGATTTTGTGTTGATGATTAGGGATCCTTTTACAACAGTAACACATCACCTTTTATAAATTACAAAACATAATGGCTCATAAGTAGTTAATTTTCTAATGACAGTTACAACCTCATGCCCATAACTTTAGACCCTTGGTCACACATCAACCTTATCTGCATGCAGTTACAACCCCATAAGTGCCATTAAGATCAATTGTCAATCAATATCACTGTCTTTAACGAGCATTCTCACTTCATCTCCTATCTTCATTTCCCTGCATCCAATACTTGGCCAAATTCATTTTAACATCGACCATATATTGGTTTCACCATCCCGTCGATATGGCTGTCGACCATTCACCAACACGTGTCAATAAATGTAGTTTGCAATCATCGATATCTTTGCTCATAGCTATCCATGAATTCTACCATTGTCAATAACTGCATTACATAACTATTGGCACTTGTCAAATCACTTGTCAATAATCATGTCAATCACCCACCTCATAGCTGTCGATGAATTCTACCATTGTCAATAATTGTATTACATAACCATTGGCAGTTGTCAAATCACTTGTCAATAATCATGTCAATCACCCACCTCTAAATTCAACCAAAATGATAAAGAGTTGTTTGTTCAAAAAAAAATTATAAAGAGTTGGGTTTGTTGAAATTAATTGTATTTATAGCTCAACATAAGTTCACACATTTCTTCTTCAACCTTCAGCGTTAATGGATGATTTAATGGATGCATTCTTTCAGCCCTAGTGCATTAGTCTTGGAATAGTTTTATGGATGAATCAATTGATGCATTAATTCAGCCCTGATCCAGGAGTTTTGCAGCAATTATGTGACACATTTATGGATGAATTAGTGGATGGACGTGTTAAGGAAAGAATTCCTTCATCTTACTCGCATTAAAGGACGTGTTAATGAGGATCTTCCAAAGTCTCTATGCAGCAATTCTTAGATAATCTTTAACTTACAAAAATGATTATCTTCTAAGTCTTCTTTAATTCATGGTAGATAAAGTCATTTAGAAATCAAAATTCCTCTTTAGAAAAACACTCCTCCTAGTATGTCGATTTCTATAAGTGTTCAACAAATTGGTCCAGGGTGTTGTATCTTGAGAGGCATAGTTCGTAAAACTACTTAACACCGTTGGCAGAAACTAATCACCTTAAGGAGATTCAGTTAGTCATATCTCACCTCCTGTTTAATTTCCTATAAATTTTATTACAATCAAATAGTTTTGTGTTTAGGTTGTGGTTCAACATCTTTATATGTAAAGATTATACAAACATTGGCTTGATCATCATTATATTATTGTTATCATTTTCTCAAATTTATTTTTCTGGTTTCAACAAATAGAGCTACATATTTTATTTTATTTTTCAATACGTGAATATTATTTTTTATTCCAATATGTGAAAATTATTTTCCAAGAATCTTAAGGCAATTAGTCACATATTTTTCTTACTATTTGTTATATTTTTAGAAAATTGAGATGATTAATAACAATCAAGTACCACATGATGTCTAGAACACCTCCGGGCCTAGTGTTGTGGCATCATGCTATAGGCCTTCGGCTTGAGATCATCTATGGTGGTGCGGATACAAGTCGCTTGACTGACATTCCAGGGACTATTTTTCAAAATAGTATAGACCAACTGGCTTATGGTCCAATTTCTAGAGAGACGGTTCAATGAGCTTTGCCTAGTTTGATGTTACCACATCCAATAATATTGAATGAGAAACTGGAAAAATTCACCAATGTGGGCTTTAAGCAGTGTTAACAAAAGATGTTCTTCCATTTGACCATGCTAAATCTAGTCAATTACTTATTAGAGGTATGCCCGGTAATTAGTCCAAATGAGCAAGAGGTCATTATCCTTGGGGCATTGGAGGCTTGGAAGCATGGGGATTTTTTTATGCCGAAATTATATCCTTAATTGTTTGGTAAATTTCATTTATAATGTTTATTGTAACATTGGAACTACTAAACAATTATGGGAGTCCTTAGAAAAGAAATATAAAAATGAGGACGCAGGCACCGAGAAATTCGTGGTTGCCAAATTCCTGGATTTCAAAATGGTGGATTCTAAACCTGTTATGAATTAGATTCAAGAATTCCAAATAATTTTATATGACATCTTTGCTAAGGGAAGGTTACTTAGTGAGTCATTTCAACTGGCAACTATTATTGAGAAGTTGCCTCCAGGCTGGTCAAATTTCCAAAACTATTTGAAGCACAAACAGAAATAGAAGAGCCTTGAAAATCTCATTTTGCATCTCAAAATTGAAGAAGACAATAGAAGGAATGTAAACCATTCTATTGAACCAAAGGCCAACATTGTGGAGTCCTCAAATTCTAAGAAAAATATGAAGAGGAAGAAATCATTTCAAGGAAAAGACAAGCAGAAGGAACAATCCACAAAATTCCAAATGATGTGTTTTATTTGCAATAAATTTAGCCATTAGCAAGAAGTGCCCAAGCAAAGGCAAGGGTTATGATGCAACCAAGCAATTGAATCTAACAAAGCATGAAGGTAATGAGAAATTAACTAATGTGGTGGTGTTTGAGGTATTATTAGTGTTGAACAATACCGATTGGTGGTTGAACACAGGTGCCATAAATCACATTTGTGTGAATAAACACATGTTCTCTTTTTACGAAAAAGGTTGAAGAAGAAAAAAAGCTTTAAATGGTTAACTCTACCTCAGCAAAGATTACTGGGAAAGGAAAAGTGATTTTGAAGTTCACCTCTAGCAAATAAATTACTATGCTAAATGTGTTGCATGTACTAAAAATCCGGAAGAATCTCATTTCTAACCCAATCCTTGTCAAGAAGGATGTCAAAATTATTTTTGAACTTGACAAGTTTCCATTTTCTAAATGGGAATGTATGTGGGGAAATTGTGCTTGTATAACGATCTATTCAAAACCAATATGGCTAAACTCAAAATTCTTGTACTTGAAGACTATTAATAAAAAGAAGTGTTTAGTTTATACCATTGTGTCTCCTTTTCTATGGTATGATAGATTAGGACACATAAATTATGGTACAATGAAAATGATAGCAAACTTAGGGCTAATTCCACGGTTTGACTTGGAATCCATTACAAGTGTGAGACTTGTGCTAAGGCTAAGTTTGTAAAGCTTTCAAATTAATGAACCTCTACAACTAATTCATAGTTACTTATGGGAAGAAGTACAGCTCAAGTGCCAAAACTTGGCACGAATGGACACTTAGGGGATGCATGACAACCTCTTATTTCTGTTCCAGAAATAATTTTTTTATTCCAGACTTGTTTAAGGAATATAAATCTGTTTGGTAAAATTATTTCATTTTTCTATTTCTAAAATAAATTCTTGTTCTAGAAATAGGTTTTGAATAGAAATCAGAAACAAAAACTTTCTACTTTTCTATTTCTAGAACAGAAATGAGAAATAAAAATTCTTCTCATTGTGTCCTCCATCCGTCGTTGCCGACCACCGTTTGTTGGTCGCTGGCCGCTGTGCCGCCGATCGCCGATCATGCGGTCGCCGGCCGTTGGTCGTCGATCCATCGCCGTCGGCCGATCGCCACTGTCCGAAAGGAAGAATTTTTGTATTGTTATCAAATGGTTATTTTTGTTTAGAAACTCATCTAGAAATAAAAATAGAAAAATCTATTTCTCTTTTAAAAATCAATTTCTGACCAGAATGGTTATCATTCGCGCCCTTAGGTGCCAAAAGTTAGAAAAATGCCATTTTTTTTAAAGTGGGATACTTAAGTATCACCTTCGACAAATTCCGTTGGAAATCCTACGTGGCAATTTTTTTTATTATTTTTGTTCGTCTATGTGACTCGTCGGAGAGCTGACTCAACAAAGAAATGCAAAAACAATGTCATTTTGACGCGAATTTGAATTTTAATATAAAATTAAATTAAATTATTAAAAAATTGATTTACTTTATTTTTTAAAAGGGGGGGAGGGAGGAAGCACATAGTTGAGGGTTGAGCCCTCACCACCGCCGCCTCCCCATCGTTGCTGGGAAGGGCCAACAATGCTTGAGGGAGGGTCAGCCTTGGTCGCTAAGCCCTAGCCAGAGGCTAGCGACCTCGACTGACCGACGACAAGGGCCCGCAAGCCCTCACCCAAATTTGGGGCGAGGGTTACAGCCCTCCCCCAAATCTAATGAGGGTCAACAGCCCTCACCCGACCAAGGGCTATCGCTTGTTGGGGCGACACTATAGTGGGTAGTGGCCCTTGTCCTGACCAAGCGAGGACTGCCAACCCTCGCCGAATCTAAGGGAGGGTTGACCCCCCACTGGGTGGCAACCCTTGTCTCGGCTGGGCAAGGGCCCTCAACCCTTGTTGGATTTGGGGGAAGGCCGTGACCTAGGTTGCATTGACATGTTCTAGAAGTTTCTGTATTGTGTCAGACACCTCGACATGTGTTCGACATGCTTCAACACACAGTCAATACGTGTCGGATTTTCCAACACATGGTCAACTCTTTTAAATACGTTCGGACACGCATGTCCGGAATTGCGAGAGGTGTTGGTTTCCAAGGCAAGTCTGCAAGTGCGAAGGTCGTTGAAGAAGGTGATGGAGTGGAGGCAAGGGCCACAAGCAACGGCAAGGCTGCGACTAGAAGGGAGGGTCAGAGGAAGAAAGACCCAAAGAGCTACGACTGTGATGCCGCCATGGAGGGCTGGAGGTTGCGGCTACGGCTGTAGTTGCGAAGGAGGGAGGGCCAACAGCGAGTGATTCCAAGAGAGAGCAAAGATCACGAAGAAGAGGTTGTGGGAGGAGGAGGAGGAGGCGTCAGCTGCTTAGGTTTTCAAGTTTGCTTCTATTTTAGTTTTAGTCTTTTAACAAGAAAAGCAGAAAAAAGAAATTAAAAGTAGGGGTTTTGATGGGACTTGGCGTGAAGGGGGTGGGTGGAGGAGTGTGATTTCAATTTTCAAAGAAGGAGCTGACAAATCATGGGGGGAAAGGAACGCGGGACGGAGAGGGTGAAATAAATGCGTGAGGGGACTTTTTTGGGTCAAAAAATAAAAGCATTGAAATAATTTTTTTTTTTTTTTTTGGAGAATAGGGGGTTGGTCAAAAAAATAAAATAAATGAGATTAAAAAGTGATTTCGAAAAATAAAAATATTGAATGTTAAATAATAATAATAAATTTTAATTATTATAGAATATCATAAATTTATTTAAATAAGTTCATTCTAATCTCTTGTTAATTATTAGTTTCATCAATAATTTTTGTTAAAGTTAGCTTTTTATTTATTTATTTATAAATTTGAATCAAACTAATTAAAAATAAAAATATTTATTTAATATACAACGTGTCCCGACGTGTTGGAATTTTCTATTTTTGAGAAATGATGTGTCGTGTAGTGTTGCGTCGCGTGTCGCGTGTCGATGCAACCTAGGCTGTGACCCTCACCCTAGATCTAAGCAAGGGCTCATGGGCCCTCACTGTCGGTCAGCCAAGGTCGCCAACCCCTTAGCCAGGGGCCAGCGACCCCAATTGACCCTCCCCCATCATCGTCAACCCTTCCTGGCGATAGCAAAGAGGTGATGGTGGCAAGGGCTCAACTCTTAGCCACGTGCTTTCTCATTCTTCTTTTAAAAAAAAAATAAAAAATAAAAAAATGTTTTTAAAAATTTTAATTTTAAATTTAATTTGATTAATTTTTATATTAATTATTTACCATGTCAACAACAAAACGACGTCCTTTTGCACTTATCTTGTCGAAAAATCGCCACGTCAGTATTTTGATCGGATTTTCTCACCGTTAGCACTTAAGTGATCCACTTTGCTCTGATTTTAGCACTTAAGTATCACTTCCCTAACTTTTGGCACTTAAGTGTCCCTCCGTGCCAAGTTTTGACACTCTAGGTGTCCGATACTCATTATTTATGTGATTTAAAGTTTATAGAAAGTAGATGATGCAAGAAATACTTCATTACCTTTATAGATGATTGTACTCGATTTTGCTATGTTTATCTATTAAAATAGTAAAGATAAAGCTATGAGCATGTTTATCAAATATAAAAATGAGGTCGAGAATCAACTTGATAAATGAATTAAAGTGTTTAGATTTGACAGAGGAGAGAAATACAATTTTACTAATTTAAAGGAGTTATATGCTAGTTTGGGGATAATTATTCAAACAACTGCACTTTATACTCTACAGCAAAATGGAATTACTAAACATAAAAATAGAACTTTAAAGGAAATGGCTAATGCCATGTTCTCAAGTTCGAGTTTATTTCAAAACTTGCGGGGGAGGCAATTCTAATTACAAAATATATTCTTAATTAAATACCCCATTAAAGAACGGGTAAAACTCATATAATTTATGGAATCGAAGGTTGTAATCCTACATTTTTTTGAAAATGTGAGGATGCCTAGCCAAAGTAGCAATTCCTCCTCTTAAACAAACTTGGTTAGGATTTAAAACGGTGGATTGCATATTTATCAGTTATGCTCAAAATGATAGCGCATACATATTTTGGGTTCACAAATTTGATAATGCAAAAATCTGGTCAATACTATCCTAGAATCAATGGATGCTGAATTCTTTGAGGATATATATCATGTGTCAATAAATTATGGCGAACCATCTTAGAAGAGATTTAGAAAATCAGAATTTGAAAAATGATGAAATTGAGGCCAAAGAAGCCGAACTTCGTAAGAGGAAGAGGTCTCCGATTGAAAAATCTTTTGAACATGACTTTCTAACATGCATGTTAAAACGTAAATCTCAAACTTTTCGAGAGGTAATGTCAACTCCAAATGCTCCTTATTGGAAAGAAGTTGTTGACAATGAAATTCATTCTATCCTATATAACCGGTTTTGTGAATTGGTTGATCTTCTATCAGGAAACAAACCAATCGGATGTAAATAGATATTCAAAAAGAAGTGTGAAGCTGATTGTTTCATAAATAAGTATAAAACACGACTGCTGTTGCCAAAAGATTTATACAAAGAGAGGTTTTAGACTTCTTTGATACTTATTCACTAGTAACAAGCATAACATTAGTTAGGATGTTGATTGTTATAACTTCGCTATACAATTTGCAAATACATCATATTGGATGTGAAAACTGCATTCTTGAATGGTGATATCAACAATGAGATTTATATGGAACAACTTGAAGGATTCAAAGTCAAAGGATAAGAACACAAAGTGTGCAGACTTGTTAAATCATTATATAGAATTAAACAAGCTCTCAAACAATGGCATGAGAAGTTTGACCATACGATGATTCAACATGGTTATAAAATCAATGAGTGTGACAAATGTGTGTACACTAAATCCATGTCAATTGGTTGTGCACTCATTTGTCTATATGTTGGTAATTTGCTAATTCTTTGAAATAACATTGAGGTTATCAAAAACAGCAAAAATGTTCTTGAGATGAAAGACTTAGGTATTGTGGATGTTATACTCGACATCACAATTATATGAAATCCTGATGGTCTAGATTTAACACAATCTAATTATATTGAAAAGGTAATTGAGAGGTTTAAAAGATTTAGCATTAAAGATGCAAATAATCCCTATCTTCCACACCTAACTTTATGAAAGAATGCTAGAGATAATATTAGACAACCGGAGTGCTCTCAAGTAATTGGTAGTATCATGTACATCATGAATTGCATTAAACAAGATATTGCATACTCAATAGGAAAACTAAATAGATATACCGGTAATCTTGGTCATGAGCATTGGAATGTTCTATTGAAAATGTTAGGTTATCTGAAAAGAACCAAAGACCATGTGCTGCAATATGGCAAATATCATGCTGTTTTGGAAGGTTATTATGATGCTAACTGGATTTCGAATTCTTATGAATCGAAATCGGCTAGCGGTTATGTGTTCAAGCTAGGAGGTGCCATGATATCTTGGAAATTTTCAAAGCAAACTCTAATTGCACGCTTCATGATGAAATCGAAGTTTGTTGCTTTGGATAAAGCTATTGAAGAAGTAGAGTGGATTTAACAGTTTTTTGAGGATGTTCCATCGTGGCCAAAACTTATGCTTGTGGTATGCATTTACTATGACAATCAAGCAGCGATTGCAATGACACATAATGTAATATATAATGATAAGTCTAGACATATTTGTCGTTGACATAATATCGTAAGACAGTTGCTCTCAAATGAAATAAATTATCTAGATTTTGTAAAGTCAAAAGAAAATATTGCAGATCTGCTAACAAAATATTTATCAAGAGAGCAAGTAAATTGCGTATCGAGGGGAATGGGGTCAAAAGCCTTAATTAAATAAAGAGATTCCAAGGCGGAAACCTAGCCTAGCGATTGGAGATCCCATGGATTAGGTTCAATAGGACAACGCAAATTTTGGATACTCTAGTGTGAACACTATCCCCCACTCCTATGATGCAACTATGATTCCTATAGTGTTTTAAGGGCTATGCGTTTAATGATTCTTATAACTTGGATTTCAAAATCCCAGTAAGATAAGGTATGATACTTTTGATAGAAATGTACCTATATGTGTGGAGCTAGCCAACTCTATAAAAATCTTTACAAGCTAGATTTTCTAAAGCATACATGAATCCCAAGAGGTTCAAGGCTAAAAGAATGAACACAAACAAGAATCAATTTTGATTCGGCAATATAATGTGTGAAGTCTTGTTTGAGCTTATATCAAACTGGTGATTCGAGGCTTAGTCCATCTACTAGTTAAGTAAGTCCGATAGGCTTTCACTAAGGAAGGTTCACAGTGAAAGCTACCTATCTTGATGCAATTTATCTCCACGGGCACACTTGGAATTCTTCAAGTAAAAAAAAAAAAAAAATTGTTGAGCCATTAATGCGGAGGATTGTTGAAATTAATGATATTAATGGCTCAATATAAGTTCACGCATTTCTTCTTCAACCTTTAGTGTTAATGGACAATTTAGGATGCATTTGGTTCAGTTTTACAAATGGGCTTTGAGTGTAAAGCAAATGCTCAAAGTAAAAGCTATTTGGGGAAATGTAAATTGTGTTTTGTTAAAACCTCTTTGCAAATGGGCTTTAAGCTAAATGTGTGTTTGGCAAAAAAAACTTTTGTGATGGGTTTTGGATATATATAATTTTTTTTTTTTTGAAAAATGACCAAACCCTTCGCCGGACCGAGGAAGGGTTACAGCCGTTGGCAAGCCAAATCTGGCGTTGGTGGCCGTTGGTCGAGATTGCTCGATGTTGGGCAACCTTCGATGAGGGTTGCGGCCAAAGGTTGCTCAACCGACGATAGCCGTCGCGCAACTCTTGCGACACCCAGGTGAGGGCCACCTAAGGCCGCGAGACCCAGGCGGCGGTCGCCTAGGGCGCATGCCACCTGGGTTGTGTGACCCTCCCTGAGGTCGTGCAACCTTCGTTGGCCCTCAGCTAGGTT
This sequence comes from Eucalyptus sideroxylon x Eucalyptus melliodora, assembly GCA_016097485.1. Taxonomy (NCBI): domain Eukaryota; kingdom Viridiplantae; phylum Streptophyta; class Magnoliopsida; order Myrtales; family Myrtaceae; genus Eucalyptus; species Eucalyptus sideroxylon x Eucalyptus melliodora. The sequence goes on from CM027825.1 coordinate 8,118,239, forward strand.
GCATGACCCTCGACAAAAGTCGCCCAACAATTGTCAGGGCCAGATCTGGCTTGCCGGCGGCCGTTGCCCTTCGCCGATCCAGTGAAGGGTTTGGTTCTTTTTTAATTAAAAAAAAAACTAATGATTGACAAAATTGGAATTTAAAAAATTGATGAGGGTAGTTTTGGAAGAAAAAAAATGAGTTTCAACATTTAACTAAATTCTGAAAGCCCAAAGCTAGTCTCTACTAGCATTGAGTTTCCGGCCTTTCCAATGCTCACTTTGAAGTGAAAGCTCCTTCAAAATATGTGCCAAACGGTCTAGCATTTCCCAAAGGGGCTTTGGAGGCTGAAAGCTAATGCTGAACCAAACGCACCCTTAATAAATGCATTCTTTCTGCCCTCGTGCATCAGTCTTAGAATAGTTTTATGGACGAATTAATTGATGCGTTAATGGATGCATTTCATTGGCCCCCATTTTTGCAGTAGTTTTATGACGCATTTATGGATGAATTAACGGATGGACACTTTAAGGGACGAATTCTAATCTTTGTGCAGTAGATTTTACTCGCATTAAGGTACGTGTTAATGACGAATCTTTCAGAGTCTCTCCGCAACAATTCTCAGATAATCTTCAGTTTACAAAAATAATTATCTTCTGAGTCTTTTTCAATTTGTAGCAGATAGAGTCATTCAAAAATCAGAATTCCTCTTTAGAAAAACACTCTTCCAAGTGTGTTAGTTTCTAGAAGTGTTCGACAAAGTCCTGTTTGTATAGTGTTAATACAAACGATTTCGAGATGTTGTATCTTGGGAGATATGGTTCGTGAAGCTACTTAATAACATTGGAGGAACTAATTGCCTATAGAAAATTCGGTTAGGCATACCTCATCTCCTATTTAATTTCCTATAAATTTTATTACAATCAAAGAGTTTTATATTTAGGTTGTGATTCAGTATCTTTATTTATAAATATTATACAAATATTGGCTTGATCATTAATGTATTATTGTTATCATTTTCTCATTTTTTTTTGTTCCAACAAACAGAGTTACGTATTTTTTTACTTTCAATATGTGAATATTATTTTTTTCTTCCAGTACGTGAAAATTATTTTTCAACAGGGTAATATTTTGGGGTAAACACATCCAATCCCAATCTAATCCACATCATCAAATAAGTCAAAGAAAAGCCTAGAATGGCCCTAGTATAATAACTTGAATCTATCATTTTCTTATCACTATATAAATTCATTAAAACTTTTATGACTTGGACAAATTATAATTATTAATTTGTTCTTAAATTATAAGAGGGGTATAGGATACCACTTGTACGAAAAGCTAAAAAAAATGAACTATGAAGTATGGATACTTTGCCGGAGCTTTCATGTCGTGTCCAACACGCTTGGACATGCTCGGACACTCTCGGACAGGGGGTCAACATGTGTTGGATTTTCTGAAACGTGATCAACTTTTCTTGACACGTTCCGACATGTGTGTTCGTGAAAGAGAATTGTTGAAGAAGACAATAGAGGGTGGAGGTAAGGGCGAGGGAGCATAGTGAGGCCGCAAGTGATGGCAAGGTTGCGATGGTAAGGGAGGGTCAAAGGAAGAGTAGAGACCGAGGCGATCCGGAGGGTTGTGACTACGATGCTGTGATGGAGGGCCAACAACGAGGTTGTGGCTGCAAAGGAGGAAGGGTCATAGGTGAGGCAGCAAGTGATTGCAATGAGGCGATTGAGAGAGAGTAGAGAGGATCGTGTGAAGAGGAGGAGGCTGTGGTTAGGGTTTTAGCAACAAGAGAGGGAGGGGGTGGGGGATGACTTTAATTTTTGAGTAAGGAAATGACAGCTAATGGGGGAAAAGAAATGAGGGAAAAAATCGGGGGCATAGAAGCGGGGGCCTTGGGGGGTAAAGGTGGCGTGGGGTGGGGCCAGAGAGAAACGAGGGAAATGATAGGTGATGAGGGGGAGAAACAAGGAAAAGAAAATGAAGGGAGGTCGGGGTGGGGTAGGGGGAGAGAGAAACCGGGGGGGGGGGGGGGGGGAATAATTTTTTAGGGATGAGGGTTTAGGGGGAAAAACGAGGGGGGGGGGGAATAATTTTTGGGCGACAAGGCTATTTTTGTCAGAAAAATAAATAAATTGGCTAAAAAGTGGTTTCGAAAAATAAAAATTGAATGTTAAATAATGATAAATTTTGATCATTATAGAATATCATAGATTTATATAAATAAGTTGATTCTAATCTTTTGTTAATCATTAGTCTCATCGATAATTTTTGTTAATGTTAGAAACATGTTCCCAAATATGGGTAAACATGAAATTTGAATATGTCTTTCAAATTTCTATAAATAGATTTATTAATATTATTAGTGTAAATTCATTGTAAGTTATTTTTTTATTTGCGAATCTAAATCAAATTAATTAAAAATAAAAATATTCATTTAATATATAACGCATCTCAACGTGTCGGAATTCTCTAATTTTGAGAAATGATGTGTCGTGTCGCATGTCGATACTACTTAGGTTATGACTATAATCCAAACCAATTTACTTTTAAATCTTTTGACAATTTGCCAATATATTCCTTCTAGTTGGAAATCGCTAACGTGGATGTCAGTTGTTATGGTCCTGTCTGGTAAAAGTTGCTTTTGTTCTCCAGAATAATTACTATGTTCTTTTGTTCCGAGGAACAAAAAAAGAATAGAAACTTGTTTGGTAAAATTTTTGTTCCTAGGAACAATTTTCAGAATCTATTCTTTTCTCTCATCTCTTCTTCTCTTTTCTTCTTCTTCTTCCTTTTGGCTGTTCGCCGGCCTTGGCCATGGCCAACGCCAACGACTGGCCAAATGAGGGCCGGCAATCTCGCTGGAGCGTCGCCAACCCCCAGAGATGCCGAGCCACGGCAAGCCTCAGCCTTGCCCAGGCAGCGCGAGGCCGAGGCTCGCCATGGCAAGGCTGGCCTCCAGCGAGCTTGCTAGACCTCGCCTGCAAATCGCTAGCCACGACAGTGGCTAGCAACCAGCCAAAGAGAAAAAGATATAGGAAATAGAAAAAATAAGAAAAAATAAAAAAAGAATAAAAAAAGAATAAAAAAATTACAAGAAATTTAAAAAAAAAATTGAAGAATCCTATCAAACATATTTCTGTCTCAGGAATAGAAATTTTGGGAAGTTATCAAATGCGTTCTTTTACTCAAAAATTATTCCCAAAAATAGAATTAGAAAAAACAATTTCTAATAAAAAATTGTTTCCCAAAGCAGAATCATTATCAAACGTGCCATATATATGACATGGATGGAGTTAGTATGGACAATTTTTTCAACTTTTTAAAAAATTTTGGATTATTTTATATTATTTTATTTTATTCATTGTCGCTAGCGAGAGTTGCGACATCCATGTGGCCTGGCAAGGGCTCGCTTGTCTCACCTAGGCCCTCACCGACCACAATGAAAAAAATAAAGTAAAATAATATAAATAAAGAATTATAATTAAGAAAAACTACAATAATTATCATCATTAATACTAGCCGTGTCATGTAAGATGACTAGCGTCCATATTAGTGATTTTCAGCCAAGAACTAACTTGGAAAATTATCTACTAAATTGACTAAATTGAAAGGTGTAAAACTGAACTAGCATCTATACAATATGTTTAAGATATTTTTAGAAACTTTCTTGGATGAAAAGGGGGTGCTTAGCTTTTGCAGTCCTTCAAGCATCATCACTAAATTCCATGAGTTTATGAGGATTTTTGTCTTAGTAACAGCTTCCATCTTGATGAGATGACCGCTATTTGAATAAGACCTTCGGGCTTCATGGAGGTCTCGACATCACGAGCTCAGTTTAGGCTTTAAACTTATAACCTCTTGTCAAAACATCATGGTGATGGTAATCCATTCATCATTATCATGCTTGTTATTGTTATAACAAACGCAAGAGATGGGATTGTGTTTGGCACAGATTCTTTTAGGCCTCATTGAAGTTATTACTTAAGAAGTACCAACACTCTCTTAAGAGTTTTTGTGTCGTGTCCGACACGCTCCAACACACGTCAACAAATGTTGAAAAATTCAACACATGATCAACTCTCTTAACAAGCTCTAGCACACTATTCCAGGATTCTAATATGTGATTCCGACACGCACAAAATCAATTTTAAAATTTTTTCAATAAATAATGAGTCAAAATGTAAATAAGTATAAAAAATAAAAATAATAAAAATAATAAAGGTTTCTCCCAGTCTTTTCTTCTCTTTTGATTTTCACCTTCCGTGACTCACAATTTTTAGTATAAATTCATTCTAAGTTATTATTTTATTATTCATTTATTTGTGAAATTCAATCAAGCTAATTTAATTGAAATAGTGTATGTATAAAACTACACATTCAATATACATGTCTTAATGTATCGGAATTTTGTACTTTTTGTGAAATGACATGTCGGTGTGTCATGTTGTGTCGCATGTCAGTGTCGGTTCTACTTAGGTTATTACAAGAGTCTGTTATCTCCCCTTTTCTAACCTACATAGAGATTCCATCGTTTCACGAACTGTGGACACCAAACGAGACAGAGCGCAAACGGCCACTTCCGACATCGAAACAACAATGTGTATTTTCCATCCTATGCCGTCTCTTCCGCTTCAAGTCCATGGAGATAAACCTCCACGACCGGACTCCAATCCCCCCATGAAATTCCCATTTGGCCAGTGTCTCCTCATTCTAACGTGGAGCCAAGTCAACCCTTTTCCGTTGACTTTCCATCGACATCGTGAAACCCCCAAAGAAAAACGTTAGCATAAATTCCTTCATGTGTGGATGAAAGAGTAATGACACGCATGAGACGGTCTCGCAATCTCTTTCGAGATTCCTTTTGCGACTGTCTTAGTGCATGCTTGGCTCGAGCGTTCGGCACACAAAGGACAGATTCTATTCAAGGGTTTCTAATCTTATGGCCGATGATGGAGATCAGTAGATTATAGTTCCGATAATTAAGTAAACGAATTACTTATGATTCTTTTTGGGAAAATGATATAAATGCCTTCCCCGAACTTTCTAATATTTTCATATAATTTAGAGATTACATTTAATATTTACCAATAGTTCATGGATCATATTGATTAAATTAAAGATTTAAGGATCATATTATACATTTGACTAAAGTTCATAGATCATTTATACTATTGTCTCATTCTTTTTCAAGTGAAAGAATGGCTCATGGTTAATGTGTTTCATATGGCAAGGCAAGACGTGACGTCAATTTTTTTTGCTCCTATTCCATCCTATCATTTCTCAAAATAACCAAGATGTTCGAGACATTTTTGAGTTTCGACTATATAAACCTTCCTCGGAGTGAAATATAGTAATTTACCCATTGAAATGAAATCTTAGAAAAAAAAAAAAAAAAAAAGCTCAGTTTCAAATATTAAAACAGGCAAACTCCCGAGCAAAGCCGAACATTATTGACATTTTCGTTGACAAGTGTTTTTGAGCATTTTTCGAACATAATGAAAGGGTAAATCCTATTAAGAGAAAATTAGTGCATCGAAAATTGGAAATCCTTTGTAAATAAATTTAGTCAACAAAGTTTTTTTTTTTTAAATTCCGTATACGAGGAATTAATTAGCCGTATTCAAAAGTGTACTTCCAACAAGCTCCATTTGGTTCTGAACTCTAGGACAAAGGGACAGACAAAAACCAAATGAAGTTTTGTGTCGCAGAGGATTCGAAAAGGCCACACGATGTGGGTTAAAACCCAAATTATGCGGTGGCTATATCTCTTCTAATTTATTTATTTATTTATTTATTTATTTCCTGAGCAAATTTACTTGAATTTTATTTTTGTGTTGAATTTTTTTACTTGAATTGAGGAGATTCTCTTTTCGGCAATTTTGACCTTACATTGTTATATGCTTGTGGCCAATGCCGTTAGCAATGGAAATAGGAGGACCATTAGCAAAAGGCCATTAATTAAGGTCAATCCAAAAGTTTAGCTGTTTCAACGTCCTCAATCGTGATTTAAGATATGAAAAATGATATAAATGGTTTTTCACCTTCGATCCAATGTGCAATATTGTTTCCAAATTTTTAATTTGTTCAATGTAATCCTTAAACTTTTGGTACATGTTCAAATTAGTCTTTGAATTATATAAAAATATTTAATATTGTCCTTTAACTTAAATTAAATAAAAGAGAACATACGATATTTTTATATAATTCGGGGATAGTTTGAACAGTTACCAAAGTTTAATGATCATATTGAACAATTAAAAGTTTAAGGACAATATTGCATATCAGACTAAAGTTTATGGATCACATCGAACAAATTAAAAGTTCAGAGATCATGTTGCACATTAGGTCAAAGTTCAAAGATCATTTGTATCATTTATCCTTTTAAGTAAAGATTTAGCTATGGATGACATCCAAAAATCAAACTTACTAAATTTCCCATATGTCCCTAGTTAACACAGGAATTTACTCTTAGAAAGGCCAGAGTCGTCTTCTAATTACCAACAACATGATTGGGCAAATAAAGCTCGTGCCGATCCTGATTCCATCAAGATGGGTGGTTTTTGGATATAATTTGATTAATCGCTCACTTTAGTTTGGCAAAGAATAATCTTCAGGTTGTCCATTTTCTTTTGTCATATAGCTACTGGGGCATCAATCAATGGAATAGTCTCCACCACTTCTCCCAAAGCCAGATACACCTCCCGGTCAAATAAATTTCTATTGACTTAATAAAAGTCAACGCAACAAGGTAAACCCCTCAAAACACCAATCTCTTCGCCCCAACCCATATACCCTTTTTTTTTTTTTTTGTAAAAAATTATTTACTAACTCCCTCTTTTTTTCCTAGTGAAGTCCAGTCAATTTAGCTCATTCCCCTTGTCATCGTGCATATAAACCGACAAGAGAAGGGCACGAGAGCTGCGTGGTTCTCTCGGATTGGGCGAGAACCTGATGAGATTATGCCATTTAGGTTGTCCAAATGGCAGATGACGACATCATAGAAAATTACAATGGAATACTCCCTTATTTTTATTTTTAAGAAAAAAAATTATGATGGTTGACTTTTCCAGCTGTGGTCAAACTTTTGATGATGGAAACAGATTAGTGTCAGGCAGTGGATGCCACCCAATGAACGTGTACCTCTTGCTGGACACACACTGCTTCTTCCTACAATTGACACCCTAGATGCCTTCTATCGCGGGGCCCACAAGCGTCGCTGTGGTGAGTATCGATCCGCCTCACCGCTAAGCTCGACTTTAGGACCGGTGGTGGGCTTTGGGGAAAAATTGGGGTTGATGGTTGATTTTGCATTCTCTCTTTCTTTGTAACTCTATTGGTTTGAAAGATAGTTGAAAGCTCACATCATATGAAATGCTCTATTCTGGATTGTACCATCGAGAAATCCAACGGAACGTCCATTTTGACACACTCTTATCATGTGTCGGGATCTTTTATGTGAGTTCTCGCCAACTCCGATTCGTGCCTAAAAAGTATGCTTTTGACTTTTTAGAGCCTGTTTGTTTGTGTTCTTTTTTTGTTCCTCGGAACACAATTTCTATTCTTTTGTTCCGAGAAACAAAAAAAGAACATAAACGCATTTGTTTACACTTTTGGCCTCGGAGAACAAATTTTTTTTTTTTTTTTTGGGAACGATTTGGAACAAAACAAAAGTAGAAAAAAATTGTTTTTGTTTTCTAAACACTTCCGAGAAGCAATTTTTCTCTCTTCTATTTTTTTCTTCTTCTTCTTCTTTTCTTCTTCTTTTTTCTTTGGCCAATCGCCGGCCTTGGCCATGGCCGGTGACCGGCCATTGAGGACCGGCAACCTTGCCGAAGCGTCGCCGGCCCCCAAAGTGGCTCAACCTCGCCTTAGTTGGGCGAGCTCAACCTCACGCCGCCGGCGAGCCTCGCCGTGGCCGGGTGGGCAAGGCTGTCGACCCTCGTTGGCCAATTGTCGCCATGGCGAGGCCGCGCAACCGGCCAAAAGGAAGAAAAAAGAAAAAAATGAAAAATAAAATAAAAATATTAAGAAATTAAAAGAAACAAAAAAATTATACAAGTTTACAAAACATGTTTATTTTCTTATTCTATTTCAGGAACAGAAATTTTGTGCAATTACCAAACGCGTTCTTCTATTAAAAAATTGTTCCCTCGGAACATAAATAATTTTTTCTATTTCTGTTCCTTGTAACAATTTTTGAATAGAAACGTTACCAAACGCACCATTATTGACCGAATTTGGATATATACATGAGATCTCGATGAAAAACATTCCATGGATTGGCACATTTGATCATTGTGAACTCGGAATTGCCCAATGGTTGACTTTTTCTCTCTTTTTGCGCCCTTCTTCACTTGGCGGGCTTGAAAGGTTGACTTGGTTTTGGTCACATTGTTCTCATTCTTCATTTTAAGGTCATCGTAATAATAATAATAATGGCGAAAGCATAGGAAATAGGGCAATTGACAGGGGCAGTTTTTGTCCCTTGGTGTTTGTAGGGAGGTGATTGGCTACTCTCGGCCTCAACGGCTTGCCGTTCTTTGACCATACAAACTTCCGGGGACGGCCAAATGTTGTTTCGCTTCCCACACTCCATCTCATACTCCCCCCCAAAGCTACTGCCTCATCTTTTTATTTAACGGCTGAACAAATGTAATTGGATTTGCATGTCCAAATTTAGCATCACATTGCCCCCCAAAAATTAGGGGTAGAGTTATTGTATTTCTCGGCTTTTTCAAAAAAAAAAAATGTGTTGGCGAGAAAAAAGGTTTGATTGACGCATCCAGAAGATAGGTTGTCTTCGTGATATCTCTCTTTTATGGAAGTGGTGGTTGAGATGGAGAAAAAAAATCATCACGATAGCCGTAGAATCTTTAACTTACCCATTAAAATACAAAGACATTAAAGTGAGGAGGATTACTCAACGGTGAATATGCGATGATCTTATTCATTTAAAATTCGTTTTGGTAATGAGGAAATCAATGTGTCGGGGGAATATTGACTACTATGATCTCAATTTGCTTTCCCTAATTATTCGAGAAATTCATAAGTGCTTGAGTCGTTTAATCATGGGTTCTTTTATACAGTGCTTGATAGGTAGTTTTCTAGAAGGGTTTAACAAATACAGATTATCTATATTTTGGGAGCAATTTTATTTAACTTGCCATGCTAATTCTGTTTGCATCAAATAAATCAACGCATTGAGTGAAATTCAAATAGGATCCTACAGCGATACTCAAATTGATGAGTGACATTATCTATTTACCCGGACAACTGTAAAGAAAAAAAAAGATCATCAACTAGATCAAATCAAAACATACCATAGATAAAAAAAAAAACATTTGAATCAAATCAATGTTAGCGTTTGAGTTTGACCAAAAACCCAAGACAAGCCTGCACGTGCGGCATAGTCACATCCCAAAATCACACCAAAACAACCAATTGAAGGGAAAAACAGAGAAAGAAAAAGGTGGGCCCCAAATCAACTTTTCACATTAGAGATGCCATAATGACATGTCCGTATACATTTCACCCACCCCCACCAGAGAAAATCCACTGCAAAGCAGGGGGAGAAAGCACAGCAAAATCTCTGCGCAAACGGCCAAAAAAGGCTCTTCAAGATTTCCTTCCCCATCCGCCATCCGAAGCGAAGAGGCCACGCAGCCTCTCTCCTCTCTTCCCTTGTCAGAGTCCCCACGAAACCCCACCCCCTCCTGCTTTTACATGGATTAAAATGAAAAGTTAGAGAGAGAGAGAGAGAGGGGGTAGAGGGGATGGTGATGGAATATTAACGAGCGGAAGCGCGTGCATATTGGGTATTGAGTTTTGAGCGACGTCCAGCGAAACACGTATCCGATACTGGTCCGCGAACGCATGAAGGACCCGCGAGCGAACACGACGATGCGCCAGTGACGCCGCTGTTGCCCGCATTTATTTTCCTCCCGCTTCAAGATAAGGCGCTCGCCCTCCCTCTCGCTTCGGCGTGTTATCGAGCCCCGGGGGGAGCCGACGATTCTTGGGTCCGAGCGAATTTTCTCTCCTTTTGCGGTTGGTGTTGGGAAGGAAGAGGAGGAAGCGGGTCGTTTCGAATGTCGGGCGAGGAATCGTCTTCTGGGTTCTCGGGTCTCGAAGGGGTCGAAGACGTCGAAGACTACATCTGGGTTAGTTCGTGTCGCTTGCTTTCTTTCGTCCCTCCCTTTTCTTGAAAGCTGGTTTGGTTTGCGGGGGAGAATGTGGGCTTTGGGCGACGAGGAATTTGATGTTCGTTTTCGGTCGAGTCAGAATTGATCTGTTCTTCTTGGTATTTTTTTTTTTTTTTTTTTTTTTTTTTTTTTTTTTTTTTTCAAGAAGTGATCGAACGCTATTCCTAGTCTGTTTTGCGAATCCCTTTGGAGCGAAAGATGGTGCGTAGGTGTGATGTGACTCGGAGTTCGGTCGCGAGTTTTCCTTGTTTTTTTTCTCTCTGGAGATGTAAAGGGCTGGTGCCCATTCCGTTCCTTTTTTGTTAGATTGCCGTGGAAATGCAGGAAGAGGAGAGACAATTTGGTGTTGTTGCATGTCTAGAATGCTCCATTTTTTAAGACTTCCTGCATTTTGTTTGCTTTAAAGATTCGATGGAGAAACAGCTACAGAGAATTTGAAAATTGGGAATTCCTCTACTTTTGAACTCTCGTTGATCTGAGAAAACAAGAAGTCTCTCTCTGAGACCCTCGTGCACTTGACAAAGAACAAGCTGATCTTTCTTCCACTTTTTTTTTTTTTTTGGATAGAAAATAAAAGGTTTTTTCTCTTCATCATTTCCAAACTTGGCTCTTTTTTTTTGTATTCAGTTATGTGTTTGGTGTCGGACAATATTGCAGTCAAAAGACAAGAGCATCGGTTGGTTTTTCTTGCTTTGTTCTTCTGTTTTTGTTATGTCTCTTTATCATTTCCTGGGTGTTGAGGATTTCAAGGAAGCACGACGAGATGAAACTGAGACTAAGGTGTTCTTTTTCCTTCATTTGCTACACGTCAACTTGAGTTGTTGGTACTCCATTTGAAGAGGAACACTAAGCTGACCGATTTATTCTAATGACAAATGTCTATCAATATTGCACTGGCTTTCAGGACTATAGCTGGCTTAGTTGGTGTGTAAAATAGTGGGAAAGAAGGACTTGATAAAATATATGGCAATTGTCTCTTCTTTAGTTCTTCGGTGAAACCTGCATAGCAAAATATCATTTTGGTTGCTGAAGCAGTCCTCATTTCCTCGGGTCTTATCAACCATCACAGAAAGATAATTTACCTTTCATTTGTTGGCATTCCTAAGTATATGGCACTGAGCATTTGAAATTTTGTTTCAATCTACGAAGAAGTTTATTTTAATTAGATTTGCAGGCGAATGAGGGTGAAGGGTCGCTGCCCTTGGACAGTTTTAGTCATGTCTTTGATCTTGTGCAAAATGGAAACCAAGCATTTCAACAGAATCGTCTTGAATCATTTGAAAAGGTGCGATAGTTGCTTGCCTGCTTATTTTTTTCTGTCTTTGTTTTGCATATTCCCTCCTGGTAACAGCAGTGCTCGGGTTTGATAGGTATCTGTTTTAGAGTCTTATATTTTCATGTGAAACTCAAGTTATTATTAGATTGTGCAGACTATATGGTGTATAAAATTATCCCAATAATTGCTAACTGATCTTAGCAATTCATATCCAAATAGGTTGTCTTAGTTATCTAGGATAACCTCATTATTGCTAGTTTCTTCCAAGGACAAATACATCCCTCGTTGCACGTCAATCATAACCTTTTCTCGGCTTGGATTGTAATGCACTTTTTGACGTGAGGTTTGCATTGCTCTGTACAATATTTCTTGTTTGTTTCAGTTGGAGTGCATGATGTTAAAGGCTTTTTTGACATTGTTTGCATCCAAAAAAAAAAAAAAAACTGTCTTCACCTGAGCCTTGACTATAATACACTGCTTCGCTATATGCTTTCTGCACTATATTGGTTGGTAATGATATTAAATATCATGTTCCTGCTTCTTTCTCATAACTCAAATTGAGAATATAAGCTGGATCTTTATCGGACTAGTTTTGGGAGGTAGCAGCTGAAATGATGTTTCCGATGGTACCTAATCTAATTATATTTTCAGCCAGAGTACCTGAATCTAATTGGCTATACCCCTTAAAACATTGATTTGATCCTGTATTCAGATTGCACTGAAAAATTAGGCTGCTTGATGCCACCGATCGTTATGGTGTGCAGTTTCTGTCCTTTTCTTTATTTTCACCAACTAATTTTTTCAATCTCTTCGGCAGTCGATCAATTACTACTCAAGGGCAAACAATATCAAGCCCAATGATCCTGTCATTCTTGGGAACCGATGTGCTGCTTATATAAGGTTATTTATCCTACCTTTTTCTGTAGTTTCTATTTGTTTTGGTATGTTACTTCTCGAACATGGTTGCTCAATGTCTTATATTTATTCTCATGGCTTTTTTTAATCTAATTTATTGATGACTTTTGACAACTTTTCAAATTTGTGAATCTAAGAAGGGTTTCTTTCTACTCAGGATAAGCCAATTCTTAAAACTCAGAAATCCGTCAGACTCTGAACATAGTGCATTGAATGGCCTGGATCCTACAATACATGCAGAAGTATATCCTGCCCTCTTGTTTCTTTCTTAACAATAGGATTGTTGTAGAGTTCTAAGCCAGTACTCTCTGTTATTGGTTCAGCTTGCTTTAAAGGATGCTGAGAAGCTACTGAGTCTTCAAAGTACTTCAGTCAGACCATATACTTTGAAGGCCAAAACTCTTTTACTGGTAACACTGTCCCTTTCCCTCAGTTTTAAAGCAGCCGAGGGATGGATTTATCCCCTATTTTCATTATCTTTGGGATGACGCATAGATTTTATGTTGCTTATGCACATGCGTTATTTATTTTGAGATGCATTTTGGAGGCATTCTTTATTCTTGTTATGATTTTGTGTATTATTTGGTTAGAATATGCTCTGACAAGAACTTGCACGAGACATGTTCATCCTTCCTTCTTGATTTAGCTTATGAATTCATATCTATATTTATGAATGTATGTACATCTGTGACAAACGTAAGATATTTTGGATAATTTTATCATTAAACCCTGCCTTTCTTTAATACTCTAAACCTTTAGTTAGTCGGTAGTGGTGTCAACTTCTATGTGGAGTACACAGGGTTCTGTAGTACAACTGCATGGTCTCAACACTGAAAAACCTTTTAAAATTGATCAGTTGTTTCTTTTGTAAAAGAAAGTGAGATGGAGAAAGAAAGGAGAAATATGGGGCTTGCTGGAAGAGTAAGACTAACTAAAGAACGATCATAAAGCTTAGACTAGTCTGCAACTGAGACTCAAATTTTTTTTGTTTTGTCAGCCCTAGATGGAAGTTCTTTTATCTGTGGCTCTCATTTTCTCGGTTGAGATCTCACAAAATGGGGAATAGACAATTGATATATGTAGGGTTGGAATAAAACAAAAGGATGAGTTTATGCTTTCTTGTGGTGATTGAAAAGGTCAAGTATGAGCTACTGTATGACTCACTTTTGCTTAACTCAGGAATTTTTGGTTGGTACCCCTTATGTGTGGGTAAAACTCTTCCAGTAAGCACATAAGTGCATGTTTACCTGCATGTAGGAATTCAACTAAAATCCCTTGCTTCTTGAGGCTTGGTCTAATTGTGTCCTTAATTTTGGTAATCCATTAAAAAAAAAAAATAGTGACAAGAATGGCCATTTGGACAACAGTTAACTGTCATCTGCTTTCCATTATTAGTTAGGTGTGCTTTCTGGTATATCCACTTGATAGACCAATTGTTTGGAGGGGTAGTCCATGTGCTGTACATGTAAGTGGAGTTGACTGACCTGACTAAGTTGTGAAATTACGTAGTGCTGACAAGATGCTGGCCCTTGGCTTGTCTTTGGTAAATTTACATGAGGACTCTGAAGTCTGATTTTCGTGGTGCTGACACTAAATGTTTCATTTGTTGGCAGTTGGAGAAGTATGAAATGGCTAGGGACATAGTAATATCTGGTCTTCAGGTGGATCCTTTTAGGTAACATGATAATTTGCTACTCACCCACATTGGTTCTTGGAAGCACATGATTGTTACTATCGAGTTCTGTTTATTTTGCAGCAATCCTCTTCGAGCTATTCTCCAATATTTGGAGAGAAATTTGACTGGACTAGTGGAGAGGCGAGGCCATGGAAGACCTGAGCGTACGGATGACTTTGACTGCACACTATGCTTGAAACTACTATATGAGCCAATCACAACACCATGTGGTCATTCTTTTTGTCGTTCATGCTTGTTTCAATCTATGGATCGTGGTGCGTGATACATCATTTTTCCTGTACTCTCACTGATGGTTTATACTACATATCTTTCATGTGTAAATTTTTAGCCTTTTTAAGTCTTACTTTTCAATGGCTAGGTAACAAATGTCCATTGTGCCGGACAGTTTTATTTATGAGTCCTAGAACATCTGCTGTCAGGTGAGCTACCTTGCCAATTTTTTCTTTTGGCACATGAAATACCATAGGAGCTGTCTTTCATAGTTTCTACTTCCCTTGGTTTCATGTTTATGAGGAAAAGTGTTCGTGAATTAATTTATAATTTGACTCTAAATGTGCATTTTCTTTTTATCAGTGTGACACTTAACAACATTATTCAAAAGAACTTTCCAGAGGAATATGCCGAAAGGAAGGCAGAGCGTGAAAGTCTTACGTATTTAGGAGTTGATTTGGTGCCCCTTTTTGTGATGGATGTGGTTATCCCTTGCCAGAAGTATCATCTTCACATTTTTGAGCCCCGATACAGGCTCATGGTAAGTTAGTTATAGTGAACAGTGCTTAGCCAATCAAATGGATGTTTTATTTCTGGCCCATTCAATGTAATGTACAAAATGAAGCTTTAGTATAAGTAGGATGATTCTACGAGAACAATGGTAGCATGTGTCATTATAAAGTGGTGAAGGGATGTCAAAATTCACATTGAAAAGAACGATATGATTTTTTGCGTCAAATAGCTTGAGCTTGTGGTGCATGAGATTGGCAAGGACTGACCTAAGTTAGTAGTAAGAGAGAACCCCTTTGGAACTTAGACTGCCTAACATTAATGAGGACAAGCATCACATTATTGTTAAGTGAGCTCATCCGACCTAGTTTTATATGTCATACTGTTGTTGCTATAATGGAGAAGCTCCGGCAAGCAGTTGCCTCTGCTCATCTTAACTTGACTTTTAATCATCTGCCTTGCAAAGGCCCATGTTATATCGTTGACCAGTTGAGTTGAGATGTCTGGTGGGCATTGCCAGTAATTTGTGACTTACCTCTCTACAGTCTGGGAGCTTCTTTGCACGGTTCAAAATCCTACCTACAGGTTGGAGAGAGAATCCACAGCACAAAAACCAGCGTCTGGGAGGATTGCTTTCTGTCTTAAGAGTTTTTGCATTTTTGTAAAGCATGATGAAAACGCAGCAATAAATTCGCATGCAATTAAAGCAGAATAAAACTCAAGTCATAGATTTCTAATCTGGACATGACTTTGGTGCTGTCTAGTATTTCTCTAGCCTATGTGGTGACCTGACCTGTTACTTTCTATACAACTTATTCTTGGAGATATTAGCTTTATAATATCTGCAAATTTAAGTAGACAATGTTTTTCTCTACTGTTTTTTAATAGGTGAGGAGGATAATGGAAGGGAACCATCGGATGGGAATGGTATTTTCCATAACTTATGTTGGTTGTATCTGACTAGTCCATCTGATTAATTGGGAAATTAATTATTGTTCCATAATGTAGGTTGCAATTGATTCCAGTACCGGATCTATTGCTGATCTTGCTTGTGAAGTGGAAATTACTGAGTTAGTTTTTTAACATATTTATCATTTTAAATTGTTCCTCTCAATTTCTGAAGTTTTTTTAGTTTGTTTTAACGAAATACTTCACTGGCTACATCTCGTCTTCAAGATTGAAGCTTCACTTCAGGTTGTCATCTCTTGTTGCAGTCTTTATATTTCTATTCTTCATTCTATGTAGGTGTGAACCACTTCCAGATGGGCGTTTCTTTATAGAGGTGAAAAATTGTGCATTACTTCAGTGACCTACTTTATTGGATCCATGCTGAGTTTTAATGATGAAACTGAGTGAAATGCTCAAAAGGTTGATGGTTGATGTAGGTCATTGGAGTATTTTTTTATGTCACCTTTCTGTGCTACAAATTTTAAAGATGAGACTGACGGTTAATTTGAGACAATTACTTCAGAAAGTCTTTTTTTGAGAAGTCTGTGTTGATATACATGTCTATTGCATGGTTCCATCACCGAACTTTTTTTAAACACCTTTGCAAATTGATCCTTTGTTTCTTTTGTAAACTCAAAATGTGAGATGGAGAAAGAGAAATATGGGGCTTGCTGGCAGAGCAAGTTAATACTGTGAAGATGTTAACCGATTTCTATACAAAATGAGAAGGTGTGAAAAATAAGTATCATCTCTGAGCTGTCTTGGCTCCATTAGACCAACGGCTCAGCATAACTCATCATGGGTCGGTGCCCATTTGATGAAAAATACTATGATAACTTTTATTGCTATCTGATTTGATCTTAAGTGTTAAGAAAATTGTGCAGGTAGAGGGCAGGCGCAGATTTCGTATAATACGATCCTGGGATCAGGATGGGTGAGTTTTCTGGAAATGTGGTCTTGTGAATAAATTTTAATCTGGTGAATGATCCCTTAAGATACTTTCCTCTTTGATAATAAATGTAGATATCGTGTTGCGGAAGTTGAATGGGTACAAGATGTGCATCCTCCACAAGGGAGCAGAGAAGGAGTCGATGTAAGTTTATCTTTACAATAAGTATCCAGTCTAGATTCCTGCAGTTCTCCTTGCTCATTTGCCGATCCTATAGGAGTTATGTGAAATTCTAATAGATGATGCCTCTTTGGTGGCATCAATTGTTGAACATCTTACATCTAACTCTTTAGGAAGTTCCTGAAGTTATAACTGGTGATAATTTGGACAAGGTGCTTCAGATTGGCAAGACCTTAAAAATTCTTTGGTTTTAGTAGCAAAATGAAATTTTTGGATTGGGAAAATTCATCAATTTGGAATGTAATATGTAATATCATTGGACAACCACTAATATAGTTTGCCAGTCATTTTCTTCATAGAAAGGTGTTAGAACTATTGTTGTACTTTCAGTTGCATGAAACCTGTATTGTTTAAAAGCCACTTCATACTTTTGTTTATAGATTTCCTAAAGCTAAGTCCTTTTCTGGATGAGTTCTGGTATTAGCCGGGGCAGTGAATTCTGTCTAGTATAATAAATTTTAGCAATAGATGCACCTAAAGTTCTAAAACTTGTCATGATGGTCCAATTAAGTTATAAAATTCTTAGATAGTGGAATCAAGTTTTAATTGGTAAAATTGGTGCAATGAAGTTCATCTCTTAACTCCGTCTGATCTGTCTAATGAAAAAACTGATGTGGCCTCTTCTATCATTCACTCCCCTACATGTTTGTTGACGTTAATTTGAGTGTGAATCAATACCCAAAATGACATCGTTTTCTGCCAAATCTTAATTTTTTCCCTACATCAATTAAGTGTGAGTTCTGACCAAAAAAAAAAAATTAAGTGTGATTGAAAGTAGAAAATTCTGAAATGTAAAATAATATGAAAGAGACAGAACCAGTGACGGCCGGCAACTGGCAAGGGCTTGCTGGCCCTCCCCATGTCGTGTGGTTGTGACAATGGTGGCGCCACCACCATGTGATGCAACTAATTCTTCTTGATTTTCTTTTTGAACGATGAAATGAGGTTGCAGCCATACATGCAGCATCAGATGTTCAAGAAAATTTTGTGGGCTGTAATTGACTTAACATAGAGGCTCCTCTTTTTTCTTCTATTTATTTCCTTGAGACTGCTCCATGTCAAGCATCCTGATTTGCTTCTTCTGTTTTGGCATGATGCTGAAAATAAACCTACACTATTCATTCAGTTTGCTGCAAAAGGCTGTTCGCATCATGATTTTAACAAGTTTAGAGTGGAAATGCAAATAGTTTTCATGAGGAATCATTGCACCACAAGAATACGATTTAAAAAATGCCCACATTCAAGGCCTACCAAGTTCTATGTTTCAGATGAATGAATTAATTGGCATCCTTCACTGGGTTCGCTTGGGAGAAAAGGAGGATTAATCTGAAAGAAAAAATTAACTTGGATTGTTACTGCTACCTTTGGGGGAATTGTTTCTGCTTGTAGCCATTGAACTGACATGTCGTCCTCCAAGGGGAAAGAAGGAAAAAAAAAGCGCCTTTCTGTGCTAGAGTTCACTGTTGAACGATGACATGGGGGGTTTCGTGCATTGCTTCACAAATGGTCAACAATGGTTCCTTTTTTGACTTTTATCCTTTTTTAGTTATTTTTATCCTTCTTTTCCTTTTTCATTGCAAGTTTTCTAGATTTTATGATGGTAGGCTCTCTGTGAGTGTCACATTGCACCACGTGTCTTGAGCAAGTAATAAAGAAAGTCATGTCAACATTTTTTGCTAGCTATAATAGACGAAGTTAATAGATAGATTACTTATTCCTACCAAAAAACAAAAAAGTAAATAGATAGATTTGATTTTATCAATTTAATAAGTTTTAGGACTTGATTGCACTTCCTCTACAAGTTTTAGGACTTTCAATGCACTTATCCCCAAATGTTATGGAAATAATAATTTCCCTTTTGCGGGGGTTCTTTATGGCTGAAAGATTCTTTGTTGGACTCATCTCTAGAGTGATGAATTTCAGACATAGAATGCATATTTTGCAGAAATGGCAACAATAAGAACAACGCTTTTAGTTTATTTGCTGCAATCTTTGGCTCTGCTACAGTGCTAACAAGATAACCTTTGTGGCTTTGCAGTTACTAGAATTGACCACTAATGTAGCTGAAGATGCTTTGTCCTGGTTGACCAGAGCCAAACAAGCAGCACGACAAGGTGATATGTCATGAGAATGGCCTTTGCAGCTCCACTTATTGTTGCTTCTGTGACGTTGCTAATTGCAAATGCTGCTATTACATCTGAGTGTTGGATTGAAAAATCTCAGGACTACTTTTAGCTTTCTCTGTCTCATATCATTTTGTGATCTTTTACTTCGTCTCCTTACATAGTTTCATATTGAGTGAAGCAGCTTGGAGAAGCACTATTATTTAAATCCCTCGGGCAGTGTTTGTAGCTAAGAAAGTTAAACCAACTCCTTTGCCACATAAATATTTTAGAGATGATATCTGAACCCGTGAAGTCAAGGTAATGAGCCTTGCAAGAGACCTAGCCTCTCTACCTTATGATGAAGATTGGGAGCAGGGTTTACCAAACCAACCAGAACAAGCATGAGTGCATGCACCCCCTCCATGTTTATAAATAGCTTACGCATAGTGATGAAAAGTTGCCACTGATTGTACAAATGCCTTACTGTCCCCATTGACAAACATGCATGCATTATTTCATGAAGTATTTGTGGAAAGTAGGGGATTTCTTGGTTCACTTTGGACTATATTTTAACCCAAACTAAAGTTGTAAGTGAAGAACCTCGATCCTTACCCTAACCAATTGTTATCTTTTTGGTTCGGTTTCGGAACATATTAATTCATAACATAAGGTCAAGCATTTATACTGAAGCATAAAAGACAATATCCATAATTTGGATATCATCACATCAAACTTATCATACAAAATACAATACAACATAGGAATATATGATCTCTTAAGCAAAAACATCGAAACCTCAGTCCTTGAGTTCTTGTCACATGTGGTTCAGTTTGCCTATATGAGCCACGATAATTGTGACTACAGTTGTTTTCTCATCCTCTAACATGTAGCAAATGCACAGACATGGCAAGGTGGTTAAAATTGTGGGGCTCTTACAATTATTCCGCAGTTGTGATTTTCCATTGAGTGAAATTAAAGATGCTTTTATCCATCAGGGATTGTTCATGTTGCTGATACTTGATTTTATTTGCAGATAGATCCAAGTATGAAAAACTACTAAGCCTGGAGCGCATGATGCCCTCACCCCAAGATCCTGAGCGCTTTAGTTTCTGGGTACCTTTGTTTATCAGATTAATGAGAAGTACAACAAATCCCCTGCGTTATATATAGCTAATCTAGCTTTTTTGTTCAGCTTGCTACTCTAACAAATCGGAGGCCCCAGGAAAAGTTGGATCTCTTGCGAATAAAAGATACTAGAGAGGTATTTAATCTATCATTGGTATTTAGTGATACATCTGCCTAGTATTTATTATCTGGTGCAATGTTTTGCTTGTACAGTGAATGAATCATATTGTTAAATCCAATTGAAATGTCTGCATTTGCACTTTTGCTAGTGTAGTAAATTAATCATATCGTTAAGTGGAACCTCCCCCTTTGAAGTGTAATATATCACCAGTTCATTTGTATTTTTCTTAGTTTAAACCAGCTCTGTAATCTTCTGTGCCAGAGAGTGGGTGCCATTGGCATTTGGCAGTAATATAAGACCATCTGAGGCAGTATTCAGCTTGGAGAAATAGGATTAAAGATCATGTTTGTTTGTCCTAGAATAAGTTACCACCATCATGTCTGTGTTGATATTTTTTATTGCATGTGGCTTTTTGTGTTCTTTATGTTATCAAGCCTATCCAGATGCTAAATTGCTGAAAACTTGATGACATTGAATGTGCATAGGCATACCACTCCCCGGGGAGAAGGAATCTTTACTTTTATCTGTCGACCTATTGTGAATGTCACCCTCTCGTGGTCGATCTATAATCGAAGAGCATAGTTTTTTTTCCTTAGGATTTTGAACATTTGTGGTGTTTGATGTGGATGGCCTCTGCCGCCACTGTATTAAACCTGCTGGACAGTGATAGTGTTCTTGGAATTGCTTGAACGCCAGCCTCATGTGATGATTTTGTTGTGCTGTTTCTCTGGCCTGCCATGTGATTTCGTCGTGTTATTTTGCTTAGGCAATCACGTAATTGCCATGAACAGTGCTATGAGATGGTCGGTGATTCAATTTGGTCGTGTTGGATGTGTAGCTAGCATGATTTTGGGAACTCTCGTTTCTCTTGGTCGTGTCATTATAAACTTTTGCCCTCGAAATTGTTTTGCAGAGAATCAGCCGAGGGTTGATCTATCTCAGAACCGAAGAACAGGGCTGCCGGATGCAGTAATACCAATAGTAATCAGGGGTTTGTGCCCCCACAAGGTTTCCGCAAATAGATTTTTTTTTTTCTTTTTCAAAGAGTATATTTATTTTTTGATCCGCAAATCGAAATATGTGGATCCCTATTGATTTCTTGTAAAATGAATGCTGTAACGGCTATATGTGAAAGTACAATTTTGGTCCGACATAGCTGATAGAGCAAGAACGTGAATCTTGTCGATACATAGGCAATACAGTCAGCGGCCTGCAGGTCCTCTGACCTTCAAAATCTGATCTTGAAATCGATTTTCTGGAGCTGGCAGTTCATCATACGTTGTATTTATTGCTGCTATGTTCCCTGCCAAAATGATGAAAAAAGATTGAAGCATGTTACCTGATTTTGATGTTGGACAGTCGTTATTGCAATCTGTCAATGTGTTGGTTCTCACTGTTTAGATCATAGAGCTCAAATGGACATTAACTTTCTTAAAGATATTAGAAGAAGGCTATGTTCTCATTTTATTTTTATTCTTTTAGGTAGTCTCACTTTGAATGTAAAGTGCGACATAACTTTTGGAAAAAAAATTGCTCCACTGATTGGCTTGCTAATATTAGGATTGATAAGCACCGGGATACTAAATTCTTTTCTTGACTTATTAGTCACTTTTTATTTTATTAGGTGATAAAATAAGAAATGTAGGTTTACGTCATTAAATTTTTGTATTCTGTTTTAGCTTATTTCATACCTAAACAAAAAAGTGGACATAGTTGGGCTTTAATTAGAGTAATGATCATTTAAGATAAGCCTACATTTTGGGCCTCTCCGAGGGCCTGGCCCGTTTGTAACAGTGCTTTCTTTTAGGCCCCACGACTTTTCGGCTAAGATAAATAAGAAGCCCATTGGACTTGACAAAGCATTCGGTCCCTCTATCTGGAAAGCTGGCCTAGTTCGAACAAAATTTTAAGCACATTAAGCCTTAAAGCTGGGCCTAGAATTGGCCCATGGGCCCGAAAATGGACTTCCTTCTACCGTTGGCCCTTGAAATCGACCTGGTCTGCCTAATTTCGGCCCAATCCTAAGAGGGGTCTCGACTATGGCCCATTAGGCCCGAAAGGGGGCCTTTGTTAGGCCTAACGTCATTGCATTAGGCCCCACAATGACCGACTGGACCCTAAAATGGGTCTCATCGGCCCTACAATGTGGCACAACCCCATTGGGCCCCAAACGGACTCATATCCGCCCTATGGAATGGGCTCGAGTTTGGCCCGTCAGGGCATAAAATGCACCCAAAACGTCAGCCTCTCTTCGGCCATGTGTACTAAAGTGGGTGTAGTCTAGGAAACAGAGCTTTTGTAGCCTGAAATTGGGCCTGGTTGACCGTCGGTCTACATAATTTCCAGCCCATTGGGCTGCCGGATATTTTATAAAAGACTAGCCGCTTGTCTTTCTTATTTAAAGGATATGTTTACTAGAAGTCTTAAAATTTGTCATGAAAGTACAATTGAGTTCTAAAATTTACAAAAAGTGTAATGAAGTCTTAAAACTTATCAAATTGGCTTAAACGAGCCTTTCTATTAACTCCGTCTAATTTAGTTTACGAAAAATACTAATGTGGCTTTTTTTAATATAATCTCATTCATACATGGCAATAAGGTGGCTAAGTCATGAATTATAAAACTAAAACAACGTCGTTTTAGTTTAAATCTGATTTTTTAATGATAATTTATTTAAATTATTTTTTTTAAAAAGCTTAATTGGAAAAAAAGAAAAAAAGATGATATGTTCACTCGAAGTCCTAAAATTTGTCACGAAAGTGTAATTAAGTCAAAGAACTTGCAAAAAATACAATGAAGTCCTAAAAATTGTCTAATTTGTTAAATCAAGTCATTCCATTTACTTCGTCTAATTTGGCTAATAGAAAATACTGATATGATTTTATTATTATTATTATCTTACTCCTACATGGTGATGAGGTGGCTAAATCATAAAATATAAGACTAAAACAACATTGTTTTGATTTAAATCCGATTTTTAATAATAATTTAAATTAAATTAATTTTTTTTAAAAGAAAAACAAAGAGGTTAGGTAGGTAGGGTTGCAAAGCCCTACTACTGCAAACGTGCCATTACCGAGAGGGGCTAGTGAGTGTGGGGGTGAGCAAAGGGTCATCGACCCTAGCTGATGGCAAGCGAGGGCCAAAAAGACCCTCGCCTAGCTCCCTTGTCCAAATTGAGTGAGGACCAATAAGCCTACTGTTGGCGAGGGTCACTGGTTCATCCCTAACCCCCTCCCAGTGATCGTGGCATGGTAGCGACGATGAGGGCTTGCAACTCTACTCGCCTAACTTCTCCCCCATTTTTTTTAAAAAATAATAATTTAGCTTTTAAAAAAAATTAATTTAAATAAATTAGTATTAAAAATTGTTTTAAACCAAAACAACATCATTTTAGCCTTATATTTTATGATTTTGCCATCTTATCACCATCTAGACCATGTTAGCATTTTCCATTAGTCAAATTAAATGAAGTTAACGGAATGATTTGATTGAACCAATTTGACAATTAGGACTTAATTGCACTTTTTGTAAATTTTAGGATTTAATTACACTTTCGTGATAAATTTTAAGACTTCTAATGAACATATTCATAGAAAATGGGGAAAAGACAGGCAGGTAGGGCAGCAAGCCCTCCTTGCTGCCATGTCACCATCACCGGGAGAGGGTGGAGGTGAGCTAGCGGGGGTCGCCAAGGCTTGACTAGAGGCCAGCAACCTTCACCAACATCGGGCAAGGGTCGAGGGAGGGCCGCGACCCTCGCCCGATCTAGATAAGGGTCGAGGGAGGAGTGCCACCCTCCTTCAACTCTAGGTGAGGAACAGGCCCTCACCTATTATTGGCGGGGTTACTGACCCTTAGCGACCCCCACCGCCAACTCATCATCGCATTCATTGGCCCCCTAGCAATGATAGGGTTGCAACAGGAAGGGTTTGCAGTCATACATGACTAACTTTTTTTTTCTCTCTCTCTCTCTCTCTCTCTCTCTCTCTCTCTCTCTCTCAATTTAATTTAAATAATTATTAAAAATTGGATTTAAACCTAAACAACGTCATTTTAGTCTTAAATTTTATGATTTAGCTACCTCATTGCCACATAAGGGTGAGGTAATATTAAAAAAAGCCACGCAGCATTTTTCATTCGTCAAATTGGACGGAGTTAACAGAAGGACTCGATTAAATCAATTTGACAAGTTTTAAAACTTTATTGTACTTTTTATAGGTTTTAGGACTTAGTTATACTTTTGCGATAAATTTTAAGATTTTTAATGAAAATATCCCAAAAAAAGAAAATGGAAAAAAGTTACGCAGATAGGGTTGCAAGCCCTTGCTACCGTCACCCCACTCATCAAGAGGGAGGTGGGGGGGTGAGCTGACGAGGGTCGCCGAGGCCCAACCAAGGACCGACGACCTTTGTCGAAGGTAGGTGAGGGTGGTAGCACTCCCCCGACCCTTGCTTACATCAAGCAAGGGTCACTGGCCCTAGCACAAACCTAGGCAAGGTCAACGGAGGCCCAACCCTCACCTAATCTAGACAAGGTTCGGGGAGGGTCGCCACCCTCATCCATTGTTGACGAGGGTTGTTGGCTCCCAGCAGCCCCTCCCCCCAACTCACCCCCATACTCAGCGATGCCTCCCAATGATGGTGGGGTTGCGGTGGCAAGGGTTTGCAACCCTTCCCAATGACTTCTTTGTTTTTTTTTTTTAATTAATCTAATTTACATTATTATTAAAAATTGGAGTCAAACCAAAATGACATCATTTTAATCTTATATCTTATGATTTAGGACGTGTTTGATAACGATTCTGTTCCCGAGAACAATTTCTAAGCATTTTAAGCTGTTTAATAACTGTCCAAAATTTCTGATTCTAGAATAGAATTGTGTTTGATACCATGCTTATTGATTCTGTTCCAAATCAATT
The DNA here is from genome assembly GCA_016097485.1 of Eucalyptus sideroxylon x Eucalyptus melliodora. Lineage (NCBI taxonomy): Eukaryota > Viridiplantae > Streptophyta > Magnoliopsida > Myrtales > Myrtaceae > Eucalyptus > Eucalyptus sideroxylon x Eucalyptus melliodora. The sequence goes on from CM027825.1 coordinate 8,143,387, forward strand.
TCTTTTAATTTTTAAATAATTTTTTACTTTTTTTCCTTTTTTCCTTTTTTTTTTTCTTTTCTTCTTCTCCTATTCTTCTTCTTCTTCTTCTTCTTCTTCTTCTTCTTCTTCTTCTTCTACCCGGTCGTCGAACCAGCGACCGGCCACCAACTAGACGAGGGCCGGCCCTCGTCGGCCAAGCCTCACTGACAGCTAGGCGAGGCTCACCCAACCTCACCGGTGGCCAAGCCGACCTTGGCGAGGCTGGGTGAGGCCTCGCCTGGCCACCGACGAGGCTGGGCGTCGCGAGGCAAGCCCAACCCCAGCGAGGCTGAGCCTGGCCGGTGGCCAAGTGGGGCTGGGCAAGCCTTGTTGGGGCTAGCTAGGCTTGCCTTCAACGACCGGCAACGGTGGTAGACGACAGCGTACGGTGGCGTATGGCAGCAAACAATGGCAGCGGGATGAAGAAGAAGAAAAGAGAAGAAGAGAAAATAGAAGAATAAAAATAGTTGGTTTTGATTCTTAGATTTGGTCCCGAAATAAGAATCAACTTTTTTTTTGTTCTTGATTCTGTTCCAAATCTAATTCCAAGAACAAAAAAAATAGAAATTTGTTCTTGAAAACAAAAATTTTACCAAACGAGATTTTGTTCCCAAACTACTCCCAAAAACAAAAAATCAGAATCAGGCACTGTTTGAATGATTACCAAACAGGCACTTAGTCATCTTGTCACTAAGTAGGACTAAGATAATATTTAAAAAAAAAAAAAAAACCACGTTAGCATTTTTCATTAGCCAAATTGAACGAAGTTAACAAAAGTACTCGATTGAACCAATTTAACAAGTTTTAGCACTTGATGGCACTTTTTGCAAGTTTTAGGACTCAATTGCACTTTTGTGACAAGTTTTAGGATTTTTAATGAATATATCCCTTTTTTAATACTTGCCTTCAGGTCCAGAAATTCCTTTCTTTCTCCCACGCCTGTTTTGTTCAATAATTATATCCGTAGAAACGCGTAATCTAAAGATCAAAGAACTATTATTCGAATCTTATCATCAACCACGCCAATATTTTTGTAAGAGCTTGACCGAAAGAGAAACTTTCCTAATGCCAATTCTCTCTCTCTCTCTCTCTCTCTCTCTCTCTCTCTCTATAATGGCAGTGGGTAGTTTAAGACTGACCAGAAAAAGCCAGCCGTCCCTAAAAGTTCTTTTGACACTTCATGCACAACTTCTTGTCTCCATAAAGAAACGTCACCCACATTACTTCTCTGCACGTCCTTACATGCCCTCAACCATCCTAGCCCGAAAACAGAACAAACTCTCTGTCCTCACAAAGTCAATCCTATGACCAGGATCCAGTCAGCAGCCCCCCTACAAAGAATGAATTCTGTCCTCCTCAATCCTCATGTCTGGAAGAAACAGTCAAAACCACCTTCTTTCAGGTTTCTTTCAGCTGTATTCTGTGAGCATCAACCAGTGTTGCACCAAATGAGCAGAAAGCATCGATGAAGGCTCCGCATTTCCTTCCCCTTTCCATGTCTACCCTTTTATTCCTCTGCCTGCTCCGGTTCATGTATCTTGTTTCCGCCCAAGGCAGCGACTTTCCGTCGTCTGCTTCTCCAATTGGGCCTTACGTACCTCCCGACATCTATCTCATAGATTGCGGTTCTCCTCAACAGACCAAGCTCGATGATGGGAGAATCTTCCTATCTGAACGCGATGCATCTCCTCTCTTGAGAACCAAGCAAGATGTACTAGCTCAGGTCGATTCCCTATCCAGCGGTGTCTCTTCTTCCAGCCATCCTGCTTCTTCGCTTCCATTGTACCGCACAGCGAGGGTATTTCCCGATGAAGCCATTTACACGTTCAAGGTTTCTCATGCGGGCCTCCATTGGGTCCGTCTCTATTTCCATCCGATTCCTTGTCCAACTTATAACCTTGCAAACGCTGTTTTCACGGTCACAGCCAATGAACTAGTTCTGTTGCATGACTTCAGTGTGACGGATATTTCTAAATTGGTGTTCAAAGAGTACCTCATCAGTGTTAATTCATCAGATACAGTGCTCCTCAAATTCTCATCTGAAAAGTCATTTTCCTTCGTCAATGCTATTGAGTTTGTGTCGGCACCAGACTCGCTCATTTCTGATACTGCGACTGCAGTTCTTCCGCTTGGTGAGTTCACCGGTTTAACTACCTACGATTATGAAGTAACATACCGGCTGAACGTTGGAGGGCCCACTGTAAGTCCTTCTAACGACACACTATTTAGGACATGGCAGCCAGACAATGCATATATGACTTTCGCAGAAGGAGCTCAAAATGTCTCTGTACCTTTTGACGTAATCAAGTATCCAAACCCAGGAGCCACAGCATATATTGCTCCATACTATGTCTACGCTACAGCAGACCAAATGGCAGATTCCGGGGTAAATCAGCAGAACTTCAACCTAACATGGAAGATGAGTGTTGATCCGAGTTTCTCATACATGATAAGGATGCATTTCTGTGATATTGTGAGCAAAAGCCTCAATCAACTGTACTTTGACGTGTACATCAATGGTTTGATGGGTGTCTCCGGTCTTGACCTGTCATCCCTCACGGGAGGCCTAGCAATACCTTACTATAAAGACTTCGTGCTTGATGCCTCAGCAATAAGAAATGGCTCCATCATGATTCAACTCGGTCCAGCAGCAACAGTCGATCCAAGCTTGCCAAATGCGATCCTTAATGGGATTGAAATCTTTAAGATAAGCAACCATGCCAAAAGCCTGGACAGTGATCTGGCAGCTGATTCCTCCTGGGGACCAGGACCTCGAACAAACAAGATGAAGATTTTCGCGGCCATTGCTCTTGCAACTGGAATAACAGCCATATTCTTGTTTGCCAAGAGTTTTCTTTGGAAGAAGAAGAAGAAGCCTCAAACTTGGAAACATGGGAAGAGCTTCTCATCATGGTTCTCCCCTCTCAATAATAGCAAGGCTCATCTCTTGTCCAGTAGAACCAGCTACAGATCAAGCTTCCTCAGCTCCAGCAAGAGCAAGAGCGGTTTCTCGAGCTTTTTTGCAAGTGCCGGTTTTGGCCGAACATTCACCTTCAAAGAATTACAGGAAGCAACGCAAAATTTTGATGAGAAGGCAGCCATTGGAGTTGGCGGGTTTGGCAAAGTCTACCTTGGAGCTTTAGAAGATGGAAAAAAAGTTGCAATCAAGCGTGGAAACCCTTCATCACAGCAAGGCATCAACGAGTTCCAAACCGAGATACAGATGCTCTCCAGGGTCCGGCACCGTCACCTCGTTTCACTCATTGGATATTGTGATGAGAACTCGGAAATGATTCTTGTGTATGAATACATGGCAAACGGACCCCTCCGGGACCACCTTTATGGTTCGAGCCTTCCCCCACTTTCATGGAAACAGAGGCTCGAGATCTGCATTGGTGCAGCCCGGGGCTTGCACTATCTCCACACTGGTGCAGCCCAAGGCATCATACACCGTGATGTGAAGACAACAAATATTCTCCTGGACGAGAATTTTGTATCCAAAGTTTCAGATTTCGGGTTGTCTAAAGCAGCACCTAATTTGGATCAAACCCATGTGAGCACGGCTGTGAAGGGTAGTTTTGGTTACCTTGATCCCGAGTACTTTAGGCGACAGCAACTCTCTGACAAATCTGATGTCTACTCTTTTGGAGTAGTGCTTTTCGAGGTGCTATGTGCAAGACCAGCCATAAATCCTGCATTACCAAGAGAGCAGGTCAGCTTGGCTGAGTGGGCAATGCAGTGGCACAGAAAGGGGATGCTTGAGAAAATAATCGATCCTCACATTGCAGGAAAAATATGCCCCCAAGCACTTAAGAAGTATGCAGAAGCTGCAGAGAAATGTCTCGCAGAATATGGTGTTGATAGGCCTGCAATGAGTGATGTTTTGTGGAACCTCGAGTCAGCATTGCAGCTTGAAGAGGCCTCCGCCTCCTCTGGTCGTGATCCCCCAGGGGGAGGATTGCAAGTCTGAGAAGCCCAGAATACGAGAGATGCAGCTTCTATTCATCAGCTTTCAATTGTTTTAAGGTTCATTCTATCTTGTATGTTTTGCCATGGAGAACTCGATCCACTCAGAAAATTTCTATTGGTAATCTGATTCTCGCTCCTCACTTTCCATGGTTCTAAAATTCATAGATGCTATAGTACTTCATTCTCCCCGTATTCCTTCGAGTAAATAGCCAGAAACTTGAGATAATGTTCCCTATGATCATTGCCTCAATGTCTTTTTACCACTGATTCAATGATTACTGATCAAGCCATGGCACCTGTTATGTATCCTTCATTCTTAAGTAAGGGCTAAAGATTCCGTGACCATGTCCTCACCGGATTTGTTTTTCAGAGATCGTTTGAGCAAGCTTGACCTGTTTCTGTTTGTCGGAATTTTTGGATAGTTCTAAAGCAATTATTTTATGTCAATGTTCTCCCTTTCATCAGCAATAAGTTCATCTTACGACAGACATAGTAGCAGAATATTTTACACGGTACACAAAAGCCGGAAAAAGCAGAATTGTAAAGTTTGGCGTGGTCCGTCTCCCGCTTGGTACTCTCCAATTGTCAGCACATCTCTAGATTTCTGGCGCAACTCTGTTATTATGAGTAGACAAGATTCTGTTGCAAAAGAAATGATCAACGGAAGAAACAGTTTTAGGTTATTAACAGCAATTGTGATAAAGCAGAAAATGTAAAATCAAAGTGATAATTCCTCATAACTCCTTTCTCTGTCAATCAATTAAATTATCAATGTGAATTTCCTCCCCAACAAGCTGATCAATCTTTCACAAAAGGGAAAAAAAAAGAACAGAAACGAGCAGATCAATTAATTAGGAAGGAAAGCCACAATGGGGTCCCCAATTATCAGAAGGAGAATGATGTATTGCCGCTAGCAAGAGTACTGTTTGTTCAGATTACCTCTCTTCTAGTAATTATTGCCACTCTAGAATAACGGCAGTTGGGCAAGGAAACTGGCACAAAGATCAAAAAAGAGTATTTGGGGACCTGTGAGTCTCAGGAGGTCCAGCAGATAATTCTCTTCACAAGTTTTATACAGCTGCGTGATAACAAGCAAGGAAATATTAATGTCAACCAGATAACAGAGTCAACACAGATAGCCAATTCATTGTCAAAAGATGGAAGTACGTTCATGGATAAAGAACAACATACGTAATTCTCTTCAATCCTGTTTGATTTATACCCCTAAACAAAATTATCTGTAGTTAAGATAAGCTATGACTGCATTATGCTCAACACCACATCCAGCCCACTGCAGCTGAAAATCATATTTGCTATCCACAGACGTTTAGATGAGAAGGTGGCACGCTTACAGAATTTAATGAGCTATGGGAGCAGAGATCCTATATTTGAATTCTATAGACCCTAATTCTCCTTCCTACTTAAGAACTATATTCACATTTTGAACTTAGAGAAAGCTACCCATCCAAAAACGCAAGAGGAAGAGTTAAGTGTGCCTAGATATGACGCCATGTTATTATCCCCTATCTTAAACTTTAGAAATATAACTGCAATTTAAAAGTCTACTTAATAAACTTTGGAAAATACCATGATGGCTTTAGAATGGCGATCCATGTGCAAAGTTGGGAAGGGAAAGGAGAAGATATAGAGAAACCATTGGGAGGGCTGAAGTACCTGCAGTTCAAACTTGACAGTGTTCTGAGACACTTGATTTGTCTGGATTGTTGCAGGTTCATTTCCTAAATGGAGGCCATTATGCTGACAATTTTTAGTAAGGTCTTGAACTTGACCTCCTCGAGACCACATGCACTTGATGTTGTAGTGTCCGATCTTTTTCCAGCAGACATTTAGCTGACATAGTGCATTCAGAACTTCTACCATAATATGATGAGGCTGCAGTCCAAACTGAAAAATCAGACCAATAACCATGGTTAAGACTGAGAAATAATTGCATAAATATAATGACCACAAAAATTGAAAAGACTGCTGTCGATGTCATAGGATCTATTCCGTGAGTATAAAGCCTGTAACTTAATTGCATATGAGTTCTCCTGTTGATATCACACCTTGCTCATTGCATTGTACAAATTTCAAACCGATAACTCTAGTTAGCTAGTTTAATATATTTCCGTAAAACAAAAAATTAAACGGAAGCCTGGGGTTATCTGGGTTCAACTATGGGGCTCTGTATGCAACTGTATTATTGCTTGTGACCGGTAACCCCTACTTCTCATCAGATAAAACTTAATGTTGCAATTCAAAGGGTTAGGCTCAGTAAAAAGAATGAGCCTGTTGCCACTCATTCACGGAATATCTTGCATATATCGCAAACATTGCAAAATAATCAAGCGACATTCCAAGAAACAGCATGCTGAGGCTTAAACATCCAAAAGATTTCATGATTTAGCAGCTCGATTTATGCTATGAGGGTCTCAAACTATTTTCACATTAGTGAATAATCAGATTTCTTATCAAATATGTATCCATTAGATAATTGGAAATTTTGTCGCTGCTTCCGTTAGCTTTTGCATTACATGTGGAGGAACCAAGAAAGTACACATACAAGTCAGACATCACAACAAGTTCACTACATTGTTTTACTTGCAGAATAAATATACAGTTCAACAATTCACACAAGGCAATCATATAAACCTGAAATCCAAGACCCCATCTTCCCACACTCCGTGACTGAGTAGTCTGATGTTCTATAAGCTGCTTGGCAACAGATACTGAAAACCCACCACTGGGAACAGCAGATGAACTAGGTCCCTGGAAAATAGCAGAAAAAATTCAAGGTGAAAACCCACCCCACATCGTTGGGATAATTATAAATTATTTCAAGACTTGATAAACTGAAACGCATACTCATTTTTAGAACTTATAATCCTTGAACAAACTGAAATGTTTTCAAGACTCGATATATCCCTGATCCTAATGCCTAAACAATTTACCTAACTAAAAAAGATTTTGTTGGCGAGCTCCCTTAGATACTTGTGTAGCCAAATGAGAAAAATCTTGCAGTTTTTAAGATATTCAATTCTCTAGCGATGCATGTGATCAGTGCTTTGAAACTTAGGATTTCCTCATTAAGTATGCTTAAAGCACTTGTAACACAAGCTATATGTGTATCATCTGCTAAGTTCCGCTATCAACCAATGAAGTGTGGTCAAGAATTTGGTTTACATGGAAATGGTGATCTAATTCTTTAAACAGAATCGAAGAGTTGCAAGCTCTGTGCTCAACCAGATGCTTATTAAATAATCTGTTAGGGTTCAACCCATGTTTTTCCCTAGACAGAAATAATGCACCAATCTATTTGTAATTTAACCATGTTCCCGCCCATAAGGATTATTGCCTTACAAATTAAGAGGCTTTAGGAACTTCTGCTACCATTGATCTAAAATTATGAGAGATACACCAGATACCTCTTGTGAAGCAAAAACATATCAAGAAACAGGAGAACAAAGCTGAAGAGCTTCAGAGCTGTGAAAGCCATTGCTCTCCGAATGGACATATGACGTGTGAAGTACAACTAAACTAATAAAATGCACGAAGTTGGGGGGAAAATGCCATACTAACCGCACTATTATTCAGCTCTGCCCTGTAAATGCTAGTACCAGATACATTGTTGTCTAACAGCAAGTAATACGACACTGTAGCCTGAAATAATTCAAAGAAGAAAGTTATTATGGGAATCTGATGAACAGAGACCAAAATTTGATCAGATGGGAGAGCACATCATCATGTATCCTTTTTTGAAGAGACTGAACCAAATGTTCCCTGTTAAATCCCAATGCAACCATATGCTCAAGTATTTCTTCATCAACCTGCATTATTATGGAAGAAATAATCAGCAGTACCAACCACGAACTGGATCAGGAACATCCATACATTCGAATGCAATTAACTCTGAATTTTTTCGTATTTATAAGCCTCTCTGGAGACAATGATTGAGACTATCACTATTGAGATTTGCAATTACACTACAACTGGAAGATCAATTGAAATTGATGATCTGTCAATAAGATTTACTAGCATTTGGCAATAACCAGAAAACTAAGTACCTTTTTCCTCAACGACCAACCTCTGCTCCCCGCCCTCTGCCCACCCCACCCCACCCCACCCCACCCCTTTCCTCTTACTAAGTTATGTAGAAGTCCAGATCCTTTAGGCTTTAGCCACATACTTCAAAAGTTTTCGTAAAAGAATTACAAAGTCCTATCGAAAAGCTTAAGCTATTAGATGAAGAGAGATGTTAGAAAAGTCCAATCAAAAGTTTAAGCTATTAGGCGGGAAAATATACTTGTCTTTAAGGGCTATTGAAATCCCTTATATGAGCAAAATATGTGATAACTTTAACATAGATCATATACAGTATAGGGATATCTAACTATTTTGAAGGGCCATTACCCCAAAAGTACATACAGGAGTCCAAGACACCAAGCATGACAGCTCCTCTCTAGTCATCTCCAAGGAACTCATTTTTCTTATCTGGCTATCTTTTGACTACAGGCTGGTGCCTCATCCCCTACTAGAAGCAGATTGAAAAGGAGCATGCTTCTTCTGTTGTCAGTAGGATACAAAAACTATATACGATCCAATTATTCTTTTTCTACTACTCATCACTACCTTACCCCCATAATATCTTTCATCTAAGTTTCCTAAAGGGGATTTTTTAGGGCATCATCTATCAGACCCGCTGATGTCTGTTGTTTATTCATCTGCATATCTCAGCTTCGAAAAAACATAAAGCTTGCTGAAGTTTCAGATTATATTTGAAAACACCCTCTGGGGAAATGACCCAAAAGGCGCAACCAGAGTATACAGATGAAAGTGGTATAAATATTAATTTTCAGGAGGCTAATTACTGCCAAACAACCTTGCCATGAGTGGGCTTACAAGGTATAAACTATTTGGATCTGATAAATGACATGACAAGAAAAACAAAAATTAAAAATTTACCGATTGGACACTTCTTATAATACTCAAGGATTTAACATTTCAATAAATTTCAAGCACAAAAACAAGGTACAACTGTTTCATCCCAATATTTTGCACCGAAATATAGGATGTGAGCCCAGTTAAAGATTCAAAATGGAGGAAAGACCACTTCGGAATGCCACCATTCAACTGAGACATACCTTCTCCGTTTGATGTTTAATATTTGGCAAAGCAGCAGCCAGATAATTAGGAAGATTTTCCAAGAACCAAGGATGTTGACGAATTTCAGGAATGGTTATCCGCTTTAAAGGGTCAACAACAATCATCCTTGCAATCAAATCCCTTGCTTCAGTTGTTAAATGACTTGGAAGAGTATAAACTCCACTCTGAAAGAATCGCCATCAGCTAAATTATCATGAGTGTGATAACTTCAGTAAAAGATCGTGTCAACTTATTGAACTAAGGCACTACGTAACCTGCTGAACATGAATCCACACGAAGCCCCTCTAAGTGGAATCGAATTAAAATACATGAAGTCCGAGTGTATGAGCGGATTAAAATATAATCACTGATACCTTTATTTTATCATGGAGGTTAGGTATGCTTTCATCATCAAAAGGCAGAGCGCCACAAAGAACTACATATAAGACGACACCGCAACTCCAGATGTCAACCTCCGGCCCTGCATAAAGTTTACCAGAAATAACCTGCACATGAGAATCCGTTCAGCTGAAATGTGGCCCTTTTAGCATGCTAAAACCCTTGGATGATAACAGAATCCACTCAGAATGGTTAGAACGCACCTCTGGGGCAGCATAATTTGTACTTCCACAACTTGTTTTTAGAAAATAGCCATCGTGCATAATATTACTCAAGCCAAAATCAATAATTTTCACATTGCCATTAGAATCCAACAACAGATTCTCAGGCTTAAGGTCTCGATGAACCACCCTATATTTGTGGCAGTGCTCTAAACCTGAAATGATCTGTTTCCAGAAAGATCCCAACAGATATATTAACGACTTATTGAGAGGCAAAAGCACATTCCTATATAAAAGATAGAAAGGCTGATGCATGCATAGATAGATGCAACTGACTGGTATTGCTACCTGCTGAAAAAATTTCCGTGCTTCATCCTCTCTGATCCTTCTATTCTGGACAATATAATCAAACAAGTCCCCATGTTCTGCGTACTCCATGACAACATACACATTAGTCATGCTCTCTATGGTCTCATATATCCTGATAATATGAGGATGCTTCAGTAGTTTGCCAATCTTAATCTCCCGACTCACTGTAATAAATCCCTTTACATTAGTATCACTTCAACCCTCGAAAACAATTAAGCGTCTCCACAAGTGAAGAAGAGAGCATGGCTGCCATTAAAAACATACCTTTCTCCTCCATGCACTTTTCCCTCATTTTTTTACGGTTAAGAATCTTAATGGCCACTTTGATACCAGTTAGTCTATGCTTTGCAACTTTCACTTTGCCAAATGCACCGTGGCCAATATTTCTTATTAGCCTATAATTCTTCAGGTATGGGTCCTCACTAGACCTTGTTCGCCGAGAGGGTTCTTCCATTGTCTTGTCCTGAGAAGTGGGGAAAGAAAGAGATAATTCTTTATAGAAAATATTGGTAAAACTATAATTTAGTTAATAATATTTCTTAAACCAAAAGACAAGATACTCAACACAAAATTGCATCATTCAGCTGTAACTAAGCAGTTGCTAGATCATCTTCTTCCGCTTCATTTATTTGGCTAAGAGAAAAATAAAATAAAGAATTAGACAATCAAAAGTACAACAGGAATAAATACCTACATGTAATTCAGACATATTTGACGATCAATCAACAAATCTTCAACCAAAGGGAGTTTGGATGCAGAAACTTTTCCTGTTTAATAAAGTGGAAAGGAGATGTGTCAGAGTAAAAATTCCATATACGTGTACAAAGAGAGCAACGGTATTCAAAAGGCATGCCAACTATGCGTGCTACCTAAGAAATAGGACATGCATACACAAAAACAAGGGAGTTGGTATTTCAAAAATGAAAGCTGATGTGAAACTGAGACTCTTCCAAGCACAGTTGGAATAATCACCTTATAATGATACAGAAAGACTTCATTACTTTAGATTACCCTTCTAGTTCATTATTCATCAGTGAATCAAACTATAATTGAAGATCTGCCCTGAAATACTCAAAGGAAAGCCTTTGACCATCATTTGAATTTGTGACCATATCCAAGAACATCTTAGCCTAAAGATCATGACCAAACGGAAGATATACTGAGCACAAGATATCATTGAGCCAATAACTCGACATAAATCAAGTAGAACTACATGGAACAAAGGCAATAAAAAGAACAGCATACTTTATTTCAATATATGAATTCACCAGTCACCACCAATAAAGAAGTATGGAACCGTTGCTCTCTAAGAGTAAAGATTTCATGTCTTTATGGAAAATATGATTTGACCAAACAACAGAGCCTGCCTGGCTCACTGTTGGAAGAAGCCACAAGGAAGCTAACAGTATGACAATTAAAATAGCACAGTACATTTCACTTATATCTTCAACTCTTCAATTAGTACACACCAAATAAATCTCTACATGTCTTAACACATAAACCGCTGCTTCTTCCACCTACTTCTCAAGCCATTTTGAATAGATTGTGCCCGTGCAAGCAGCAGCAAATTCTCGATTTTGCAAGGTACATCACTTTCAAAATCTGGGCATCATCTGTTTCTGAAGCAGACAAGCGATTACGTATCACTAACTAAGCAGGATTCCAACTTCTTCCTTCGAAAGACAATAAGCAATAAACCCTCCATTTCTCAAGTTTATTGGTCTCCATAAAAGAATTCAGAGACGCCCATCAACCACCTACCCAAGCCACACGGGAATTAAAAGAAATGGCAATCTAGGGAGAAAAATCATTACCCTACAACCTGAACAAACAAACAAACCGCAAACCCCAAACCCCAAACCCTTAAGCAAGAAAGACATATTAAGACCACATCATGAACCGCGACCGCATGCCGACGTGCAAAAATGAGATTTTGACGTATCATGCACACGTATATATGCAAGGCCGCATGCAAGAAGACAACTTTGCATACTCATGTCAACAGTATCCGATATTTCTCACTTCCCACACTAACCCCTTCTCTTTCTAGTAGAACTCCGAAAGGACAAAATAGAAAAGAAGAAGAAGACTGGTCATACAACGATACCGAAGATTCCAGCAAGTCCGCAGACGCGGTAGGAAAAGAGAATCGCCAACCCGCAGAGCCAGTAAGCGCAGCAAACCAGGCAGAACTAGACACGACGACGATGAACCTTCGAAAAGAGAGGAGGAAAAGGAAAGCACGGACTCATGCATCGGCGACGGTTCCGGACACGCAAGGAACACTGACACGGGGGGCGGGGGAGCGAAGAGAAGCACGCACCGGAACGGAGACGCGGACCCGCCGCGACACGGAGGGCCTCCGCCGCGGACGGTGGAGCGGGCGGCCGTCGCCGGCGGCTCGGGGCGGCGGTCGAGGATCCCGATGATGGAAGGCGGCGTCGATTGACTTCGACACGCGTGACGAACAAGGACGAGGGAGTCGGCCATTGGAGGAATTTAAAAGAAGGTTTTTTTTTTTCCGGGCGGACATAATGAATGGTTTTATGTCAACATCGTATTGATGTGGCCATGGACAAAAAAGAAAAATTGACATAAATAACCTTCGAAGTTTAGTTTATTGCACAATTTGGCCCCTAAATTTTTTTATTTATTCAATGTGGTCCTTAAATTTTAACCCAATGCGTAATGTGATACATAAATTTTTAATTTATTCAATGTTGTCCCTAAAATTTTTATACATATTCAATACAGCCTCTGAATATTATGTCAACATTGGACAAAAAAAAGGAAAATTGACACAAATAATCTTTGAAGTTTAGTTCATTGTGCAATTTGGTCTATAAATTTTTTATTTGTTCAATGTGGTCTTTAAACTTTAACCCAATATACAGTATAGTCCTTAAATTTTTAATTTATTTAGTGTAATCCCTGAACTTTTTACATATGTTTAATACAGTCCTTGAACTATATGAAAATGTCCAATATAGTACCATCCGCAGGGGAAAATAATTATCAATCAAATGACAAGAAAGAAAAGCAAGAAATGGAACACAAATACACAATAGAGAGAGACGCGTGACCTAAAAACAAGAGGCATCCACAAGGGTGACAAGAGACATGGAGAGCCAAGCATTGAGGCTGGAAGGTGGCTTGCAGCCGTAGGAGGCTGCAAAGGAAACAAGGAGCCCTACAGGGATGAGGTGGAAAGGACCAGCCTCGGGAAGGGTTGCATAGGACGTCAAAAGGTCTCAGAAGTGTATGGACAAAGAAAAGGTGAAGATCGATCAATTCAATGGCAAGGACTTTGGTTTTTGAAAGATGCAGATCAAGGATATGTTGTATCAAAAGAACTTGCATCAACCTCTGTTTAGAGAGAAACTAGATTCTATGAAACGAGAAGAGTGAGAATTGTTAGATCAGCAAGCACTGGGTTTGATTTGTCTCACATTTGTACGGAATGTTGCTTTCAACATTGCCAATGAGGCGCAACGATGGTTTGATGGTAGCGTTGTCCAACATGTACGAGAAGCCTTCTGTGTCAAACAAGTTATATTTGATGGATCATCTTTTCAATCTAAAGATGGACAAGGGTGCTTCTGCGACAAATCACATCAACAAATTCAACGTGATCACGACTCAATTGAGTTTAGTGGATATTAAATTCAATCATGCGGTAAAGGTTTTGATTTGATTATCTTCACTACCTAAAAGTTAGAGTGCAATTGTGACTGCAATGAGCAGTTTGTCTAGGGAAAAAAAAGTTGAAGCTCCAAGCAATGCAAGATTTAACTCTTAGCGAGGATATTCGTAGAAGAGAATGGGGTGAATTTTCGGGTGCTACCTTAAATATTGAAGGCAAAGGGAAGCAATCAACAAAGGCGGAACCAATACTACGGTAGATCAAAATTCAGATGGAGAAGCAAATTAAGACCTCGTGGAGAAATAATTTGTTGGAATTGCGAAAAGAAAGGTCATCTACAGAGCCTCAAAGGATAAATTTCAATATCGAGACTAAAATCAAGAGGAAGAAAAATCTGTGAATGCAACTCTTGAAGAGACAAATGATAGTGATGCTTTAATTTTGGGCATTGATGGTTCAATTAAGTATTAGATTCTTGATTTAGATGTGTCGTTTCGCTCTACTTCATGCAAAGAATTAATGCACAATTTTACTGCTGAAAAATTTAGAAAGGTTTGTCTTGTCGATAATGGACCTTTGGATATTATAGGAAAGGGTAATGTTTACATAAAATCTACTAACGGATATCAATGGAAGTTGCATCCAGAACTTAAGAGAAATCTAATCTATAAGTCAATTAGACAGCACAGGATACAAAACTATTTTTTATGATGGCTTTTGGAAAATAGTTAAAAGGTTTTTAGTTGTAACACAAAGAACATAGTCAGGAACACTCTACACAACTGAAAGCTATAGAGAAATCACAATAGCTACGGAGTTTGAAGCTAATTGCAAATTATGGCACCACAAGCTTAGGCAAATGAGCAAAAAGTGGATGAAGTTATTAGCGTCTAAGGGAAAATTACCTAATTTGAAGTCAATAGATATTGGTCTATGTGAATATTAGTTCTGGGCAAGCAGAAACGTGTCAATTTTTCGAAGATTGGGAAAGAACCAAAGAAAGGAAAATTAGAGTTGATGCATACAAATGTGTAGGGATCAACTCTTGTGAATTCCCTTGGAGGCTCAAGCTATTATGTCACATTTATTGACGACTCCACCAGAAAGATATGGGTTTATTTTTTGAAAAATAAACATGACATGTTTGTTGCTTTTAAGAGATGGAAAGCTGAAGTGGAGAATGAAACTAATCTGAAGATTAAATGTTTAAGGTCCAATAATGGTAGGGAGTGATAGCAAGGAGTTCAAGCAATTTTGTGTAGACAACGGATTAGAATGACAATAACTATTCTCAACGGATCACAGCAAAATGGAGTTTCTAAAAGGATGAATAGAAGTTTGAATGAGCATGCAAGAGGTATGAGGTTCTATACAGGATTACCCAAGACATTTAGGGCGGATGCAATTAACACTGCAACATATCTGATTAATAGAGAACCTTCAATTTCACTTAATTTTAAGCTACCAGAAGAATAATAGAGTTGAAAGAAGGTAAATCTCTCGCATTTGAAAGTTTTTTTTATTGTGTTTCATATGTCCACATAGATTCTGAAAAATAAAGACAAGCTTGATGCAAAAGCTAAAAAATGTATTTTCATTGGATATGGTTTTGATTATTTTGGTTATTGATTTTGAGATGAACAAAATAGGAAATAATAAGAGCTGTTGATATTACATTTAATGAAAACATATTGTATACGGACAAATTTGCAAGAGAATCTAGTGCAAAGAAGCAAACGGTGGAGAATAGATAGATTGAATTAGAGGAACTTTCTAAAAGTGTTCTGGTTGGAATTCCTTAAACTATTGCTTTCGACTCTGATCGAAAATTAGAACAAGAATTATGTACCCCCAAACCCACTTTAAGAAGATTTAATAGAACACATATACTTATACAAAGCGTCATGGCATTATTTATTTTTGATTGAGGCTGGCGAACCAGAAATTTTTTTAAAGCAATGCAGGTTGAAAATTTTGTTAAGTGGGAGCTAGCAATGCAGGACGAGTTGGATTCACTCGAGAAAAATAGAACTTGGGTGTTAACTCAATTATCAAACGGGAAGAAAGCATTGCAAAACAAGTGGGTGTATCGAGTCAAAGAAGAACTTAGTGGCGGCAAAACGTACAAAGCAAGATTAATAGTAAAAGTGTTTTGGCAAAAGAAATGAATTGATTATACAAAGATTTTCTCTCCAATTGTGAAATCGACTATTATCACATTAGTATTAAGTATTGTTGCCGCTAAAAATTTACATATGGAGCAATTAGATGTTAAGACTGCATTCCTCCATGGTAATTTAGAGGAAGATATTTATATGATACAACCAAAAAAAATTTGCAAATTGAAGAAAAATCCGTTTGGCTTGAAACAGGCTCCTAAATAGTAATATAATAAATTTGACACCTTTGTGTGTGGTAACACGCTCACTAGAAGTGAAATTGGTCACTATTGTTACTTCAAGAAATTTGATGATTGATGTATTATTTTGTTGTTGTATGTGGATGATATGCTCATTGTAGGATCTAGCATGAGGAAGATTAATGCACTAAAGCAGCAATTGCTAAAAGAGTTTGAGATGAATGACTTAGGTGCAACAAATCAGATTCTTGAGATGATCACACGGGATGGATCGAGATGAACTCTAAAATTATCTCAAGAAAAGTACATTGAAAATGTGCTAAACAGATTCGAAGTTCAAAATGCAAAGCCTAGAAGTGCTCCTTTAGGAATACACTTCAAGCTTTTAAAGAAACAATCACCAAAGACAGATAAAGAGCAAATATAGTTCATGTCTTATGCATCAGTTGTTGGTCATTTAATGTACACTGTGGTATGTACTTGACCAAATATAGTTCATGTAGTGGGAGTTGTAAGCAAATATATGGCAAATCTAGGAATAAAGTTTTGGAAAACTGTAAAGTGGTTATTAAGATACCTAGGCATTTTAATATGTCATTATGTTTTATGAAAAATAGTGTAACTTTACAAGGCTTATTGATGCAGATCTCGATGGTGACTTGGATAATAGGAAAAGCACCTCGAGTTATGCTTTTACCTTAGGTGACACTACAATCAGTTGGATACTTAGACTTCAAACATGTCTCGCTCATCCATTAATACAGAGTATGTTGTTATATCTGAAGCTGGTAAGGAGATGATTTGATTGAAAATTTTTATGAAGAAGATAAACAAGGAGTAAGATAATAGTGTTATTTTCAAGGACATCCAAAGTGCTATTTATCTTGCAAAAAATCTAATATTTCATTCAAGGACAAAACACGTTGAGTTAAAATATCATCAAATTCGTCAGTTGATAGATGATAGTTTGTCATTAAAGAAGATTCTTGGTGCAGAAAAATCCAACAGATATGTTAATAAAATTTGTCACCCCTAAGAAACTGAGGCTATGCATTGGCTCAATTGGCCTCCATGGTAAGTGATGAAGGAGGCCACCGCACTAGGATAATTTGGGCTACAAAGATAAAGACTATTAAAGATTATTACTTCTTTTTCTTCTTTTTTTTTTGTAAGATCAGCCTCCAAAAAGGAGATTGATGGAGTTGTGGAGTCAGTTTGAGGAAAATAATGTTCAAGCGCAGAAACAATTTATTTTAAGTAATCACATATCCTATAATGTTAAAGCAAACAATAAGGCTTTTATTGCTGCTAACATACATGTAATTTTCATATTAATTTTTTCTACTCTAAGCTCCTATTATATATAAGGCAATACCTTTTATAGTTGTAGTACTAAAACTTGTAACCCTAGAGCTTATAACATTGATATTGATAGTGGAAGAATTGTCTAGTGCGGCACCATGATTTTTCACTTTTCCTGATTTTGGGAAGGATTTTCCGCGTAAAAAATTCTCGCTTGTTTTCTTCTCTTTTTTTCCATCTCTTCATATATTTGTGTTCCTAACATGTTGAACTCACTGTATTCTCTATCTCAATTTAAATGCCTCCATGAGAAGAAAAGGGCAAGAAAGTTTCAACTTTATAGGTGAATTATAAAGTTGTTCGATGTTAATTGTGGCTATTGAGTGACGGAAATTTTCGCATATTGCTTTGGAAATGTGCTCTTAAGGAAACGGTTCGCGTCAGAAGACTTCAGCACGACGGATATTTCTAAATTGGTGTTCAAAGAGTGCCTCATCAGTGTTAATTCATCAGATACAGTGCTCCTCAAATTTACATCTGAAAAGTCATTTTCCTTCGTCAATGCCATTGAGTTTGTGTCGGGACCAGACTCGCTTATTTCTGATACTGCGGCTGCAGTTCTTCCACTCGATGAGTTCACCGGTTTTACTACCTACGATGACGAAGTAATATACCGACTGAACGTTGGAGGGCCTACTGTAAGTCCTTCTAACGACACACTATTCAGGACATAGCAGCCAGACAATGCATATATGACTTTCACAGAAGGAGCTCAAAATGTCTCTGTACCTTTTGGCGTAATCAAGTATCCAAACCAAGGAGCCACAGCACATGTTGCTCCATACTATGTCTATGCCACAGCAGACCAAATGGCAGATTCCAGGGTAAATCAGCAGAACTTCAATCCAACATGGAAAATGAGCATTGATCCGAGTTTCTCGTACATGATAAGGATGCAATTCTGAGACATTGTGAGCAAAAGCCTCAATCAACTGTACTTTGACGAGTACATCAATGGGTTGATGGGGCATCCAGTCTTGACCTGTCATCCCTCACGGGGGGCCTAGCGATACCTTACTACAGAGACTTTGTGCTTGATGCCTCGGCAATAAGAAATGGCTCCATCATGATTCAACTCGGTCCAGCAGCAGCGGTTGACCCAAGCTCACCAAATGCGATCCTCAATGGGATTGAAATTCTTAAGATAAGCGACTCTGCCAGAAGCCTGGGCAGTGATCTAGCATCTGGTTCCTCCAAGGGACCAGGACCTCAAACAAACAAGATGAAGATTTTCGTAGCCACTGCCCTTGCAACTGGAATAACAGCCATGTTCTTGCTTGCCAAGAGTTTTCTTCTTCTGAAGAAGAAGCATCAAACTTGGAATCATGGGAAGAGCTTCTCATCATGGTTCTCCCCTCTCAATAATAGCAAGGCTCATCTCTTGTCCAGTAGAACCAGCTACAGATCAAGCTTCCTCAGCTCCAGCAAGAGCAAGAGCAGTTTCCCAAGCTTTTTACCAAGTGCCGGTTTTGGCCAGTCATTCACCTTCAAAGAATTACAGGAAGCAATGCAAAATTTTGATGAGAAGGCAGTCATTGAAGCCGGCGGGTTTGGCAAAGTCTACCTTGGAGCTTTGGAAGATGGAAAAAAAAAAAGTTGCAATCAAGCGTGGAAACACTTCATCACAGCAAGGCATCAACGAGTTCCAAACCGAGATACAGAAGCCCCCCAGGGTCTGGCACCGTCACCTCATTTGACTCCTTGGATATTGTGACGAGAACTCGGAAATGATTCTTGTGTATGAATACATGGCAAACGGACCCCTCCGGAACCACCTTTATGGTTTGAGCCTTCCCCCACTTTCATGGAAACAGAGGCTCGAGATCTGAATTGGGGCAGGCCAGGGCATCATACAACGTGTTGTGAAGACAACAAATATTCTTCTGGACGAGAATTTTGTAGCCAAAGTTTCAGATTTCGGGTTGCCTAAAGCAGCACCTAATTTGAATCAAACCCATGTGAGCACAGCAGTGAAGGGTTGTTTTGGTTACCTTGATCCCAAGTACTTTAGGCGACAGCAACTCTCTGACAATATGATGTCTGCTCTTTTGGAGTAGTGCTTTGCTATGTGCAAGACCAGCCATAAATCCTGCATTAACAAGAGAGCAGGTCAGCTTGGCTGCATGGGCAATGCAGTGGCACAGAAAGGGGATGCTTGAGAAAATAATCGATCCTCACATCACGGGAAAAATTTTCCCTCAAGCACTTAAGAAGTACACAGAAGTTGCAGAGAAAATTCTCACAGAATATGGTGTTGATAGGCCTGCAATGAGTGATGTTCTGTGGAACCTCGAGTCAGCATTGCAGCTTGAAGAGGCCTCCGCCTCCTCTGGTTGTGATCCCCCAGAAGGACTGCAAGTCTGAGAAGCCCAGAATACAAGAGATGCTGCTTCTTCTACTAATCAGCTTTGAATAGTTTTAAGGTTCATTCTAAGTGTACGTTTTGCCATGGAGAACTTGATCCGCTCAGAAACTTTCTATTGGTAATCTGATTCTCGCTCCTCCCTTTCCATGATTCTAGAATTCGTAGATGCTATAGTGCTTCATTTTCCCTGTATTCCTTCGAGTAAATAGCCAGAAACTTGGAGATAATGTTCTCTATGATCATTGCTTCAACGTCTTTTTACCACTGATTCAACGATTAATGATCAAGCCATGGCCCCTGTTGTGTATCCTTCATTCTTAAGTAAGGGCTAAAGATTCCGTGACCTTGTCCTGACTGAATTTGTTTTTCAAAGATCGTTTGAGCAAGCTCAACCTCTTTCTGTTTGTCGGAATTTTTGGATAGTTCTAGGGCAATTATTTTATGTCTAATGTTCTCCCTTTCATCAGCAATAAGTTCATCTTACAGTAGACATAGTATCGGAATATTTTATATGGTAAACTAGCAGAAAAGGAAGAATCATAAAATTTGGCATGGTCCATCTCCCTTTCGGTACTCACCAATTGCCAGCACATCTCTAGATTTCTGGCACAACTCTCTTACCATAAGTAGACAAGATTCTGTTGCAAAAGAAATCATCAATGAAAGAAACAGTTTTGGGCTATTAACAGAAATTGGGATAAAGCAGAAAATGTAAAATGAAGGTGATAATTCCTCAAAATTCCTTTCTCTGTCAATCAATTAAATTATCAATAAGAATTTCCTCCCCAACAAGCTGATCAATCTTTCGCAATAGGGAAAAAAAAAAGAGAACAGAAACAAGCAGATCAATTAATTAGAAAGGAAAGTCACAATGGAATCCTCGATCATCAGAAGGAGAATATGTATTGCTGATAGCAAGAGTTCTGGTTGATAGTTTTACAGTGTTCAGATTACCTCTCTTCTAGTAATTATTGCCACTCTAGAATAACTGCAGCCGAGCAAGAAACTGGCACAAAGATCAATAATAAGTATTTGGAGACCTGTAAGTCTCAGGAGGTCCAGCAGGTAATTCTCTTCACAAGTTTTATACAGCTGCATGATACCAAGCAAGTAAATATTAATGTCAACCAGATAACAGAGTCAACAGAGATAGCCAATTCATCGTCCAAAGATAGAAGCATGATAGCACATAAAGAACGACATACGTAATTCTCTTCAATCCCGTTTGATTTATACCCCTAAACAAAATTATCTGTAGTTAAGATAAGCTATGACTGCATATGCTCAACACCAACATCCAGCCCACTGCAACTGAAAATCATATTTGCTAACCGCAGATGTTTAGATGAGAAGGTGGCACGCTCACAGAATTTAATGAGCCATGGGAGCAGAGATCCTATATTTGAATTCTATAGATCCTGATTTTCCTTCCTACTTAAGACCTAGATTCACATTTTGAGCTTAGAGAAAACTGCCCATCCAAATGCTAGAGGAAGAGTTAAGTGCGCCTAGAAATGATGCCACATTATTATCCCCTATCTTGAACTTTTAGAAACATAACTGCAATTCAAAAGTCTACTTAATAAACTTTGGACAATACCAGGATGGCTTTAGAACGGCAATCCATGTGCAAAGTTGGGAAGGAAAAGGAGAAGATATAAAGAAACCATTGAGAGGGCTGAAGTACCTCCAATTCAAACTTGACAGTGTTCTGAGACACTTGATTGGTCTGGATTGTTGCAGGTTCATTGCCTAAACGGAGGCCATCATGCTGACAACTTTTAGTAAGGTCTTGAACTTGACCACCGCGAGACCACATGGACTTGATGTTGTAATGTCTGATCTTTTTCCAGCAGGCATTTAGCTGACGTAGTGCATTCAGAACTCCTACCATAATATGATGAGGCTGCAGTCCAAACTGAAAATCAGACCAGTAACCATGGTTAGACTGAGGAATAATTGCATAAATAAAATGACCACAAGGTTGAAAAGACTCCTGTCGATATCATGGGATCTATTTTATGAGTATAAAGCCTGTAACTTAATTGCATATGAGCTCCCCTGTTGATATCACACCTTGCTCATTGCATTGCACAAATTTCAACCTGATAACTCTAGTTAGCTAGTTTAATATATATCCGTAAAACACAAAACTAAATGCAGGCCTGGGGTTATCTGGGTTCAACTATGGGGTTCTGTATGCAACTGAATTATCAAGATGGTCTACAACTTCTAACCAGTAATTGCTTCTACTTCTCATCAGATAAAACTTAATGTTGCAATTCAAAGAGTTAGGCTCAGTAAAAAGAATGAGCTTGTTGCCACTCGTTCACGGCATATCTTGCATATATTGCAAACACTGCAAAATAATCAATCAAAATTCCAGGCAAACAGCATGCTGAGGCTCAGACATCCAAAAGGTTTCTTGATTTAGCAGCTTGATTTATGCTATGAAGGTCTCAAACTATTTTCACATTAGCAAATAATCAGATTTCTCATTGAATATTAATCCATTAGATAATTGGAAATTTTGTTGCTGCTTGCGTTAGCTTTTGCATTACATGTGGAGGAACCAAGAATGTACACATACAAGTCAGACATCACAACAAATTCACTACATTGTTTTACTTGCAGAATAAAGATACTGTTCAACAATTCACAAAAGGCAATCATATAAACCTAAAATCCGAGACCCTATCTTCCCACACTTGGTGACTGAGTAGTCTGATGTTCTATAAGCTGCTTGTCAACAGATACTGAAAACCCACCACTGGGAACAGCAGATGAACTAGGTCCCTGGAAAATAGCAGACAAAATTCCAGATGAAAACCCAACCCGCATCGTTGGGATAATTATAAATTATTTCAAGAATTGATAGACTGGAACGTATACTCATTTTTAGAACTTATAATCCTTGAACAAACTGAAACATTTTCAAGACTTGATGTATCCATGATCCCAATGCCTATACAATTTACCTATTTAAAAAAGATTTTGTTGGTGAGCTCCCTTAGGTACTTGTTGTGTAGCCAAATGAGAAAAATGTTGCAGTTTTCAAGATATTTAATTCTCTAGCAATGCACGTAATCAGTGCTTTGAAACTTAAAATTTCCTCATTAAGTATGCTTAAAGCACTTGGAACACAAGCTATATGCGTATCATCAGCTAAGTTCCTGCTATCACCCGATAAATTGTGGTCAAGAATTTGGTTTACATAGAAATGGTGATCTAATTCTTTAAACAGAATGGAAGAGTTGCAAGCTCTGTGCTCAACAAGATGCTTATCAAATCATCTGTTAGGGTTCAACCCATGTTTTCCCCTCGACAGAAATAATGCGCCAATCTATTAGTATCTTAACCATGTTCCCACCCGTCAGGATTATTACCTTACAAATTAAGAGGCTTTAGAAACTTTCGCAACCATTAATCTAAAATTATGAGGGATATACCAGATACCTCTTTTAAAGCAAAAACATATCAAGAAACAGGAGAACAATGCTGAAGGGCTTCAGAGCTGTGAAAGCCATTGCTCTTCAGATGCATGTATGACATGTGACTTACAACAAAACTAATAAAATGCACATAGTTTGGGGGGAAAAATGCTATACAAACCGCATTATTATCAAGCTCTGCACCGTAAACGCTAGTACCGGATACATTGTTGTCCAGCAGCAAGTAATATGACACTGTAGCCTGAAATAATTCAAAGAAGAAAATTATTATGGGAATCTGATGAACAGAGACCAAAATTCAATCAGATGGGAGAGCACATCATCTTGTATCCCGTTTTGAAGAGACTGAACCAAGTGGTCCCTGTTAAATCCCAATGTAACCGTACGCTCAAGTATTTCTTCATCAACCTGCATTAGTATGGAAGAAGGGATCAGGAATACCAAACCACGAACTGGATCAGGAACATCCATCCATTCTGAATGCAATTTTTTATACTTGAGTCTGAAACTGTCATATTTATAAGCCTATCTGGAGACAGTGATTGAGGCTATTACTATTGAGATTTGCAATTACACTACAACTGGAAGATCAATTGAAACTGATGATCTGTCAATGAGATTTACTAGCATTTGGTGATAACCAGAAAACTGAGTACTTTTCTCCCTCAACACCCAATCTCTGCTCCCTGCCCTCTGCCCATCCCATTCCTTTCCTCTTACTAAGTTATGTAGAAGTCCAGATCCTCTAGGCTTTGGCCACATAATTCAAAAGTCTTTGTAAAAGAATTATTAGAAAGTCCAATCCAAAAGCTTAGGCTATTAGATGGAGAGAGATGTTAGAAAAGTCCAATCAAAAGTTTAAGCTATTAGGCAGGAAAATTTGCTTGTAATTAAAGGCTATTGAAATCCCATAGATGAGCAATATGTGATAACTTTAACATAGATCATATACGGTAAAGGGATATCTAACTATTTTGAAGGGCCATAACCCCAAAGGTACAAACAGGAGTCCAAGACGCCAAGCATGACAGCTCCTCTCTAGTCATCTCTAATTAACTCATTTTTCTTATCTGGCTATCTTTTGACAACAGGCCGGTGCCTCATCTCCTACTGGAAGCAGATTGAAAAGTAGCATGCTTCTTCTGTTGTCAGTAGGAGATGAAAACTATATACAATCCAATTATTCTTTTTCTACTACTCGTCATTACCTTACATCCATATTATCAATCATCTAAGTTTCCTACAGCCTACTCGCATTACCTTACACCCATTATCATTCATCTAAGTTTCCTAAAGGGGATATTTTTAGGGCATCATCTATCAGACCCGCTGATCTCTTTTCGTTTTTCATCTGCATATCTCAGCTTCGAAAAAACATAAAGCTTGCTGAAGTTTCAGATTATATTTGAAAACACCCTCTGGGGAAATGACCCAAAGGGCACGACTAGAGTATACAGATGAAAATGATATAAATATTAATTTTCGGGAGGCTAATTACCACCAAACAACCTTGCCATGAGTGGGACTTGCAAGGCATATACTATTTGGATCTGATAAATGACATGACAAGAAAAAATTTATTACCAGTTGGACACTTCTTATAAAACTCAGGGATTTAACATTTCAATAATTTTCAAGCACAAAAACAAGGTACAACTGTTTCATTCCAATATTTTGCACCGAAATATAGGAAGTGAACCAAGTTAAAGATTCAAAATGGAGGAAAGACCACTTTGGAATGCCACTATTCAACTGAGACATACCTTCTCCGTTTGATGTTCAATAATTGGCAAAGCAGCAGCCAGATAATTAGGAAGATTTTCCAAGAACCAAGGATGTTGACGAATTTCAGGAATGGTCAGCCGCCTTAAAGGGTCAACAACAATCATCCTCGCAATCAAATCCCTTGATCCAGTTGTTAAATGACTTGGAAGAGTATAAACTCCAGTCTGAAAGAATCGCTGTCAGCTAAAATATCATGAGTGTGAAAACTTCAGTAAAAGATCATGTCAACTTATTGAACTAAAGCACTACGTAACCTGCTGAACATGAGTCCACAACAATCCCCTTTATGTGGAATCGAATTAAAATACGTAAAGTCCCAGTGTACGAGCGGATTAAAATATAATCACCGATACCTTTATTTTATTATAGAGGTTAGGTATGCTTTCATCATCAAAAGGCAGAGTGCCACAAAGAACTACATATAAGACGACCCCGCAACTCCAGATGTCAACCTCTGGCCCTGCATAAAGTTTACCAGAAAGAACCTGCACATGAGAATCTGTTCAGCTGAAACGTGGCCCTTTTGGCATGCTAAAACCCTTGGAATGATAACAGAATCCACTCAGAAGGGTTAGAACGCACCTCTGGAGCAGCATAATTTGTACTACCACAACTTGTTTTTAGAAGACAGCCATCGCGCATAATATTACTCAAGCCAAAATCAGCAATTTTCACATTGCCATTAGAATCCAACAACAGATTCTCAGGCTTAAGGTCTCGATGAACCACCCTACATTCGTGACAGTACTCTAAACCTGCAATGATCTGTTTCCAGAAAGATCCCAACAGATATATTAACGACTTATTGGGAGGCAAAAGCACATTCCTATATGAAAAGATTGAAAGGCTGATGGATGCATAGATAGCTGCAACTGACTGGTATTGCTACCTGCTGAAAAAATTTCCGTGCTTCATCCTCTCCGATCCTTCTATTCTCGACAATATAATCAAACAACTCCCCACGTTCTGCGTACTCTATGACAACATACACTTTAGTCATGCTCTCTATGGTCTCATATAGCCTGATAATATGAGGATGCTTCAGTAGTTTGCCAATCTTAATCTCCCGACTCACTGTAATAAATCCCTTTACATTAGTATCACTTCAACCCTCAAAAACAATTAAGCGTCTCCACAAGTGAAGAAGAGAGCATGGCTGCCGATAGAAACATACCTTTCTCCTCCATGCACTTTTCCCTCATTTTTTTACGGTTAAGAATCTTAATAGCCACTTTGATACCAGTTAGTCTATGCGTTGCAACTTTCACTTTGCCAAATGCACCGTGGCCAATATTTCTTATTAGCCTATAATTCTTCAGAGATGGGTCCTCACTAGACCTTGTTCGCCGAGAGGTTTCTTCCATTGTCTTGTCCTGAGAAGTGGGGAAAGAAAGAGATAATTCTTCATAGAAAATATTGGTAAAACCATAATTTAGTTGATAATAT
Organism: Eucalyptus sideroxylon x Eucalyptus melliodora; assembly: GCA_016097485.1. Lineage (NCBI taxonomy): Eukaryota > Viridiplantae > Streptophyta > Magnoliopsida > Myrtales > Myrtaceae > Eucalyptus > Eucalyptus sideroxylon x Eucalyptus melliodora. The sequence continues at coordinate 8,169,860 of CM027825.1, forward strand.
TTCTTAAACCAAAAGACAAGATACTCAACATAAAATTGCATCATTCAGCTTTAACTAAGCAGTTGCTAGATCATCTTCTTCCGCTTCATTTGTGTGGCTAAAAGAACAATAAACTAAAGAATTAGACAATCAAAAGTACAGCAGGACTGGACACCTACATGTAATTCAGACATTTGATGATCAATCAACAAATCTTCAACCAAAGGGAGTTTGGACACAGAAACTTTTCCTGTTTAATAAAGTGGAAAGGAGATGTATCAGAGTAAAAATTCCATATACATGTACAAAGAGAGCAACGATATTCAAAAGGCATGCCAACTATGCGTGCTAACTAAGAAATAGGACATGCATACACGAAAACAAGGGAGTTGGTATTTCAAAAATGAAAGCTGATGTGAAACTGAAACTCTTCCAAGCACAGTTGGAATAATCACCTTATAATGATACAGAAAGACTTCATTACTTTAGATTACCCTTCTAGTTCATTATTCATCAGTGAATCAAACTATAATTGAAGATCTGCCCTGAAATACTCAAAGGAAAGCCTTTGACCATCATTTGAATTTGTGACCATATCCAAGAACATCTTAGCCTAAAGATCATGACCAAACAGAAGATATACTGAGCACAAGATATCATTGAGCCAATAACTCGACATAAATCAAGTAGAACTACATGGAACAAAGGCAATAAAAAGAACAGCATACTTTATTTCAATATATGAATTCACCAGTCACCACCAATAAAGAAGTACGGAATTCTGTTGCTCTCTAAGAGTAAAGATTTCATGTCTTTATGGAAAATATGACGCAAGCGATTCGACCAAACAACAGAGCCTGCCTGGCTCACTGTTGGAAGAAGCCACAAGAAAGCTAACAGTATGACAACTAAAATAGCACGGTACGTTTCATTTATATCTTCAACTCTTCAATTAGTATACACCAAATAAATCTGTACATGTCTTAACACATAAACCGCTGCTTCTTCCACCTACTTCTCGAGCCATTTTGAATAGACTGTGCTCGTCCAAGCAGCGGCAGATTCTCAACTTTGCAAGGTATTTATTACGCTCCCTCATTTTCAACATCTGGGCATCATCTGTTTCTAAAGCTGACGAGCGATTATGTATCACTAACTAAGCAAAATTCCAACTTCTTTCTTCGAAAGACAATAAGCAAAAAACCCTCCATTTCTCAAGCTCATTGGTCTCCATAAAAGAACTCAGAGACGCCCATCAACCACTTACCCAAGCGACACGAAAAAAAAACGGTAATCTTGGGGGGGAAAAGAATCATCACCCTACAACCTGAACAAACAAACAAACTGCAAACCCCAAACCCCAAACCATTAAGCAAGAAAGACATATCAATACCACATCATGAACCGCGACCGCATGCCGACGTGCAAAAATGAAATTTTGACGTATCATGCACATGTATATGCGCAAGGCCGCATGCAAGAAGGCAACTTTGCACTCTCACGTCAACAGTATCCGATATTTCTCACTTCCCACGCCAACCCCTTCTCTTTCTAGTAGAATTCCGAAAGCCAAAAAAGAAATGAAGAAGAAGAAGAAGAAGAAGAAGACTGGTCATACAACGATACCGAAGCTTTCAGCAAGTCCGGAGACGCGGTAGGAAAAGAGAATCGCGAACCCGCAGAGCCAGTAAGCGCAGCAAACCGGAGAGAACTAGACGCGACGATGAACCTTTATAGAGAGGAGGAGAAGGAAAACACGGAACCATGCATCGACGACGGCTCCGGACACGCTCGGACCACTGACACGGGGGGCCGGGGGGGCGACGAGAAGCATGCAACGTAACGGAGACGCGGACCCGCCGCGGACGGTGGAGCGGGCGGCGGTGGCCGGCGGTCGTGAATCACGATGGGAGGCGGCGTCGATTGACTTCGACGTCGCGTGGCGAACAAGGAGGAAGGAATCCGGCATCGAAGGTATTTAAAAGAAAGGTTTTTTTCCGGGCGGATACAATTAATGGTTTTATGTCAACATCGTATCGATGTGGCCCGGGATCCCAAAAAAAAAAAAAGAGGTTGACATTAATAATGTCGAAATTTTGCCATAATTTGATCTATAAATTTTTAATTAATTTTTTACCTAACGTGCAATGTTGTATCTAAATTTTGAATTTGCATAATGTAATCCGTAAAATTTTAGTACATATTCTCAATCCATGAATTATATGAAATTATTTAACGTAATCCTTCTATAATTATTTAAGATCACAAATCACATTGAACATTTTTATATAACTTATAAGCTGTATTGAACATTTACAAAAAGTTTATTGATTATATTAAACAAATTAAAAGTTGATGAACCACATAATTTAGAGATTATATTGAATAAATTAAAATATTTAACGATCAAATTGTAAATCGGGATTTCACTTTTTTTAGGGTGCAATGATGGATCCTTATTATTGGTAACACGACATGGAAAAGTTCGCCGGCTTCGTTCATTTTCGTTGGGACAATTTAGAAAAGGTTTTCCGGGCGGAGATAATGAATGGTTTTATGTCGACATCGTATCGATGTGGCCCTGACCAGAAAAAATTAAAATAAAAATAAATAAAAAAATGGAAGCGGCCGGCTTGTGTGTGACGCACTGGTGGGGCCCGTAATCTCGTCGTCCGCTTCGAATTGCTTCAGCTGTCGGCACGACAGGTCGTCTTTCCGGGCCCCCTGAAAATCGGGTCGGGCTGTCCGAACGTGTTTTGGGGCGATGGTTTTGGGCTCGGGCAATTAGGCCCATTTACGGTTTTGTGAAATCTGATGATGATGGTAATTGTGGCCCGATCGCAGATGGGTTGGTTCGCTCTTTGAGTCCAGGCCCAACCAAGGCCCAATGCATTGCGGCTAGTGACAACCCTAAGAGATAATTTTCTATCTTTCTTCCTCTCCTCACCAGAAATAGTCTCTGAATTTTGATCCAGTAAGCAACATGTCTCTGAACTTTAAATTTGTTCAATATGCTCCTTGAACTATAAGCTCAATGTGCAATATTGTTCCTAAACTTTTGATCTATTTAATATGGTCCTTGAACTTTGATAGACGTTTAGTCCCTAAATTGTATAAAAATGTTCAATATTACTCCTAAAATTAAATTTATGGAATTAATATATCGAACACTTACATACAATTCAAGAACTAAATTGAACATGTACCGAAAGTCTATGACAACAATGAGCAAATTAAAAATTTAGTGCCGATATTGTACATTATGCTAAAGTTCAAGAACCAAATTGTACATTAAACCAAATTTTAGGGACCATTCATATCATTATCTCTAAAGGTTTATACCAATAAGAATCTCGAACTGATATGTCATGACATATTTATCTCAAATTAATTTTTGTCATGTGACAAATTTCAAATCGGTATCCCATGATACATAACTTAAAACTAATTTTCATCTCATGAAAAATCTCTAACCAGTATGCCTGACCCAAATTTACCCTCGGTCAACATCCATCCAATAGCCCATTAAAGTGCATCGGCAATAATTTCCAGAGAAATCTAGCCAAAGGAAGGCTGAGCAAACATATACCGCGAGCACAAAATTATGCTATTTAGGCATGACTTAGTTTTGGCTATCTAATTATCATTTCTCCCTCGAGTAATTTCTTGGTTCTATACGGATACCCAACAAATCCCCCTGTTGACCCGTTACCTAAGCAAATAAAATACATTTCCCCATACGTTCCTTATATAATAAACCACCATATAATAAGAGGAATAAATCTCAAATGAGAGTTCTCATCCTCCTACCAAATCCTACTAGGTCAAAGGGGCATTTCATCATCTCTGAAAGCTTCCAATTAGTTAGCTGATAGTCCACTCAAACGACCCGAGTGATTAAGGCTTTTCTCTTATCATACGATACTTTATTTTATATAACGTCGGTTGGGTAGATTCCTGATGTATGTAATCGACGTACCTTGTCCTCTAATATGTCCCTCTTTATTTAGTTTTCTTTTTCACTTCATCTGAACTCAATCAATACCGGGCTTTCAGATTAGTTGACGTGCTCTATTAGGGTCATCATTTATGGACATCACTTTATCAACACCCATCCAAAATGGAAAAAAAATGCTGGGAATTTGACCAAGTTTGATTACAAACAGATTTCAGGATCAATCACTTCGGTTCCCCATTTGAAGAATCGGGAACTCACTATGATGATCTCTTATAATTATCGATCTCTTCGAAAGTGTTTGATTCTTATGAACCAAATAGGGAACATACCTGACCAAGGGTTACAGCTCTTTTTGCTGCAATTTATTTGATCCCCACGTGCTTTCTTGGCTCCTCGATCGATTAACTCTCTCTAAGTCCTCCTAATTTCAGATGGTCAAAATGTGTTGACTGGGTTCCTGAGAAACTTGCGTGAGTTTCCCGCTTTACTCATAGCCCCACCCCAGAACTAAAGAGAAGGTCCAATCTTTATATTCCTTCTAATATAATCTATTCTTTGGGTGAAATTGAAGTTGCTCAAGAAAGCAGGTAGTGAAAATCACACTTCATCAACTTCAGCAATCTTCCATCCATGCCCAATGCTTGGTCAACCCCACCAATGATTTTCTTTTGTGGGTGATATTCATTTCTTTTCTATATAAAGCCCAAATTTAGGAGAAAGGATAAAGTTCAAGCCAATCAGTGCAGTCATCAAAAGAAGGCTAGCCAGTCACAGATGCTTTGCATAGATACTATTTAATCTCATGCAAGCACTGTAGGACCGACGGTTGGGGAACCCCACATGTTGCAATTATTTCATCTTCTCTCTTTTCTTTGTTCTTGAAAGCTAAGATTCAATGATATGCTCATTGCTTGCAAGTCATACCCCATCAGTAATTACTCATCAGTTGCACCATAAATGTAGCCTCCTGCACTGATCATCACCACCACCACTCGATTCAGTTTTGTCCTCTTTTTGGGGATGAAACGATCGAGTAGTTTTATGTTCTTTTTATCACGCTACAATATGCTGAACTTTCACACTGTGGATTTGATCTATTTCCCATTCTATCCGTGACTAATATAAAATAGCTCCATGCTAATTGCACTCGTCTTCTACCAGGTTGCAATGATCATATACATTTCACAAGCTATCTTTTCCTTTTTCTTTTCTTTACCCTGACTCTACTAATAATGGCCCAGCTCTGATGACCTATTTAATTACAGTTTGAAGTTTTGAGGACCTGAGGTGGACAAGAAAAGGTGCTTTCCTTCTCCTTAAAAATTGTCTATGGATTGTGCTCAACCTGTCTGGGGCTTTGAGACAGTTAGTTAGAAGTGTGTCTGAAGCAAAAATCAACGCTGAGCACTCTTATCTGCAAGTAATTAAAGTCAAGCCCCTTAAAAGAGGGGCTTAGTTTTTCTTCTAACTTTCCATCAACCCCATGAAAAAGCTGCTCATTTCATGCCTTTTTGTTTAATATTTTCAGACAGCTAAGACAAATTGCTCAGACCCCACGAGGAACGAACCTTAAAGACTCCAAGAATACAATACACACAAAAACTGCTCTCAAAAACATTGCTCAAACAACTCCAATTCCATCAGTGGTTGTTAGTTAGGATTACTCAGTCCTTTGCCCGTATAATTAACCTAAGACCACCAACTCTCCTACCCTCCCTCTTTATCAACCCCCACAGAGAGAGAGAGAGAGATTCAAAAGAAACACCACCCATTCCATGCCCATCTCCCTTGATCTTCACTGATGCTCTTTTGAATTTCAGTGATCAGATCATGGAGGGAACAGGCAAGATTCTGAGAAGATCAGTCCACACATTCCTCCAAAACTACCAATACTTCACCACAATTTCTGCATCTCTTGCATTGCCATTCTCAGCCTTATTCCTCATCTCACAAGCCTTCTTCCTTCCTTCATCTTCCTCATCAAGTCCTCTTCTTCCGCAACTCATCCATAATCACTTCCAAGCTCTCTTCAGAGCTGCTGGGTTCCCAACATCATCAGGATTCTTCACCATTCTCAGCCTGAAGCTCTCAGAGACAGTCACGTCGTTCATCTTCACGCTCCCTCTCACCACCACCTTACTCCTCATCGCCAAATCATCCGTGATTCGGCACCTCGCCCAAGTCAAAGCCGACCTGTCTCTTCCTTATTCACTCCCTCCTGATATTTTGTCAGCATACACGCCCCTCCTACGTACCTATGTCTGCGGGTTCTTGGTCATTCTCTCCGCCAACGCAACCGCATTCTTCCTCCTGTTCTTCGGTTTCAGCTGTCTGGAAGGATTTCAACTGTCTGCTATGGAGCATTCTCTTTCGTCATCGGTGGTAGCAGCCGTCGTTTACTCCATGATCATCGCAAACACTTTCATAATCTGCAACTTGGCACTGGTGTTATCCGGGACTGAGAAGCACGGAGGGAGTCTCGCCATCATAAAGGCCTATTTGATGATGAGGGGAAGAAGAGCGACTGTATTATCATTTGCAGTGATCGGAAACTTCACCCTGGCTGCAACGGAAGCATTGTTTCGTTACTGGGTCGTAGCGCCGTATCATGCATCGGGAAGCTTCAGCCTAGGAATTTTGCTGGAGGGATGCTACATTGCTTATCTGTATTCGGTCCTCATTGTTCTTGACACTGTTGTCACCTACACATTCTTAAGAAGCTGTCAGGTCGAGGACTTGATAAATTGCGAAGACAAATTCTATTGCCAGATCCAAATTTGGGATGCCACCGATGAACCATATGACAATTCCCTGAAGAGTTCAGACCCACTTCTGAATGCAGAGTCGTGACAAGATCGGAAGTACGTTGACTATTCTCTGTAAAGCTTTACCAAGAAATGCTGTACATGTTAATGGAATATAATCAGATCAGTTTGAGGATTTGTTGCTGTAGATTGTCTGTACGACGAAGCTACAGCAAAATCATTTTGTTCCACTTTCTTCTTTGGTTGTTGAAATGATACAATTTGGTTCAGTCTGCATATGCTGTTTTTTTTTTTTTTTTTGGCTGAAATGATACATTGTTTGACGAAAAGCAAGTAGGATGATGCTAGGTATATATATTAAAACTAGCTTATAAATGTTAAATGATGTGATAGATTTTTATATGGGTGTTGAATATAGCTCAATAGTTTAGATTCTCACTTGCAGATTTTATATGATACATTTTCTTTAATTGTTTTGTTTCTCTGTCTTCTTTTTCTTGCTTACCTCCGGTTTGGGGAACATTTCTCTCCCGATCTGTCTAGATCTGGAAGCCTCTCTCTCTCGTTTCAAGGAGGTTTCTATCACGATCTTGTCTAAATTTCAGGTTTTTTATGTGCATGATTTCGAAGCTTTGCTTTGGTTTCATTAGTGTAAAAGTCTTCAAATGAGATCAGAGTAGTTTCATGAAAGTTTTGCTCTCATAGACATTATATCTGTACTTGTTCAACTTTTCAACTCTGAACAACGATGGTGTCGGCGACACTGTACCTAAGCGTGGACTGCTGAAAAGCAAAGCCATTGTAACATATAGAAATCTCAACATGCGCTCATAGCTGAAGACAAATTCAGTTATTGACCACTGATTCTGATTTGAAGAAGTCACAAATTTGCTTTTTGAGTGCATAACCCTAACCTTGTTCTATGATTCATCTTGTTATTTGCAGCTTGTTTTGTTATGAACATATCTGAAATTTGTCTTGAATTGCAGTTTGATTGCATTGTCCCTCTAGTATTTTTATGGAAATTAATGAAATGTTTGTTTGACCATAATAAAAGAACAAAAAAACCATTCGGTATCCTGATTTTGTTACACCACTGGCAGTAAACGTAGCATGACTTGTTATATTATATCATGCCACGACAGCCAGAACCATGGACAGGCCAAAGGAGCAATCGAAAGACCAATACTTCATCTTACAGCCGTACAAAAAGAAGCATTCACTTTCAATTCCTAAAGCATATTGGGAAACGGAAAGGACTCTCTTCACGTGCTTTCCTTCAAAAATCCGACAAGTTGAAAAGCAAACCCAGTTTGACATTCTTACCCAAAACCTACTGGGGTATGCTATCATCCGGTACATGCAGTTCGAAAAAAGAAGACAGACAAATTATGTCGAAATTCCGGGAACAAAGTTCAGCTCTTATCTTTCCCTCTTGCTGCATCAAAGACACTGGAATAACAAGATAATGCATGCGCGCGAGGGGAGGAAAGAGAGAGAGCTGCCAAGGCGATATGTCTTAAGGTATCCACGATACACCAACCATGAAAAAGAATGTAAGCCTTTCATTTTCATTAATGGCGATAGAATGAATTGAGTAACAGACAAAAGCAATTGCTAACCGATATAGCCTATCCTGTTATCTCACAATTACACAAGGAATCCCGCCTTCTACTTTCTCTAACTTAACCTGGCAAAGCTATACATCTAAAATCAACGGGATCCATCCTAACAAATCTGAAAGGGAAAAAAAGATACTGGACTAGCTATGTTACACGAGGAAAGAATCGTATCCTAATACAAGTAGGTCAGTAGCTTTGTACAGTGTCATGGTACAGACAGACTTCGCGCTCTACCATCCTGCCGGCATCCACCTTGGTGCCAAAAAAAACCAATGGCCCAGCCAATGTCGAAAGCAGAAGCCAAACTGGGCCTTTGCGACAGTGAACTGGCTCCAACTTATCCTTCCAGTGTTCGTTCCCAAGAAGACTGAACTTCCACCATCTAAGCCGCGAATTCACAGGAGGACGACTCTCCTGGCCAATCTGAAAATCTTCTGATGTTCATGTAAGCTTATTGCTGTTTATCAGATATCTAATTGCCAGTTCACACAGCAGCACTTGCTCGTCTGACTCAACAGCATCACGTCAGTCGTGTAAAAGCTAAGTCTTGATGTTCTTTGACCTGGCAAGTGTCAAGGGAACTCATCGCTTGATCTGACAGGAGATTGACCCTGTCGGGAACTCATCTTTGATGGCAAGGGTCAAATGAACTCATCATTCGCTCCAACACGAGACCAATCTGCTTCCAAATCAATTAGGAGCAGCATCAGTCATTGCAATTGAGTGCCAAACGGTCATCAGGGCCGCTGCATAGAGGGAACTCCATTTCCAGTATAGACATGGGAACAGTCACCAATCAGCTATTTACACCCTTCTTTGTAAGGCTAATTCCCTTTGCCTTTTCCATTTCGGCCTCCTTCTCAGCCTTTTTCTTCTCCAGTTCAGCCTGTTTACAATTTTCTTCATGTGCTCGCCGGAACATTTTCACAAAGTTAAGCAGAGTTGCTGTAACTGTTTGGTCAAGCAGCAATTTAACAGAGTTAATTGAACTACTACAGCAAATATCTCGAATTGGCAGAATTCAAAACAGCTCAATTAAACACCAACTATAGATCAACTTGCAACAAAAAATTATGCACTCCAATTGGTCATGTCTGACTAAAGACTAGTTAGACTTTCTTGTTTCTTGCCGAAAACACCAACACTAATGTCTGCAAAAGAGATCTTTTTCATTAAACAAAATTTTCCAATCTAGGGTCCGCTCTACAGTGAATACTGTTTATCTGGAAAAACAGAAAGCAGCATGTGCTGAAGTTTGGTTCTCGTTATTGTTATTTTTTCGAAGGACCGTTGGATATTGCAGATCCGTCAACTGACTCAACTACACCAACCAACGCCTAATGAAAGCAACAGCTGCCACTTAATAGCTCAGCAGTGGCCATCCAATTGACAATCATGGCTGTTGTGGTTGGATGATCAATAAAAGAGGTGATGCCCAATAGTCAGCTGTGAAATTGGTACTTATGCACCTTGGGCAAAGCTTGGATGTCAAAATGAACTGTTTTATAGGGGTATCTGGCCTATTTGTGTTGCTAACCATTTAGGATCAGTCCAAAGTCATGATTACTTGACAATCAATACGAATATAAATGAAGTGATACGCTTTAAAGATAACTTGGTTATTTTGCAGAAATGCATATTATTATCCAAGTGGCATTGTTCATTAGTCATTTTCCTTAGCCATAAGAACTATGCAGTATTTGGAAAAGAACAAAGTATAGGATTATATCTAGCTACATTGGATAAATATGGCCAAGAAATTCATTAGGTAAATCGAGTAGGCAAGCAGCATGTTTTCTTTTCAGACTTCTCTACACTACAACTAGATAAAGCAAGAAATTAATTACCCTTTCTACCAATAAAAAAAAACTAGATAAAGCAACAGATTTCACAAAATTTCAAGTAAGCCCAGATAATTCTTCATAGAGATCTTCTAAACTTAAATCTTTCTTACCTCCTGCAAATTTTCTAGCACTTGATGCAGACACCTAAAGAAAACCAGTCATTAATCTAGTAATCCTCAACCCTTCCACATAACCTACTCAACTCTTAACAAAGTTCCACTATATGATCTTACAGTGGAGTATCATCAAACGAATTTTCAACATTCTGTTTATTGACATAAACAAGGCCTTTGTCATTTTCAATCTTAACAATGACAGATCAGAATCAAATGCTGATTGCCTTTAACAACAAAAACTCCTCATGAACTTCCCCCACCAAAAAACTGCGTCGACAATATTCAGTCGACAGCCTGAACCATGACCTTCACAAAGGAACTAAAACAGTGGACACTAATGAGTCGAGCAGGGCTGTCAAACTGATGGATCGGGTCGAAAATGATTTAACCCAAATTGACCCATTTAAACCTTTCTGACCCATTACGTGCAATACAAATTTAGTAACCGATACCCAACCCGACCCACTTTACTAAAACATTGATATTTAAAAACAAGAACTTTTATGCTATGCATCTAGTGTGAAAGAAAAAAAATTTAGCAGTTTTCAAAAAGAAGAAGAAGAAAGAAGAAGAAGATAAAACTAGAAAATAAGTTGCCCTACCCAAAAACCCCCAACCTGAACTTAAAGACAAGTGAATGGGGACTGCAGGTGGGTTGGGCTTTAGACCCATTAAAAACCCCCATTTCATTAGACTTTATTACTCAAACCCATATCAACCCATTTAGCAAAATTTAGCTAACCCATATATGACCCAACTCATCTTATATGGGTTAACAAATAGGCTTTCAATCCATTTTGACACCTCTAGTTTCCACTAAATACTGACACTATGACCAACTGGCAACTTGTCAAGCACCAACCTGGGATGTAATTAGCTGTGATAACATATAATTTGCAGTAATAAATGCACAAGAAATTGCATAACTAGCTTACCTTGCTCAAACGGGCAACGAGCTGGATCTTCATTGAAGTACAATGCAAGTGCATCTGCATTTCTTCCCTGCCAATTAGTAAAGGATATCATGACCATGTATTATCAGAGCCATCATTTCATAAATCAATAAATTAAAATTAACCGGCACGTTACCACAACTGAGTATAAATTCGTCAATGATGTGACCTCTGCCTCAGCGACACCAATAAATTCTTTCAAGGTCTAGACAAAGCTTAAAAGAAGAAAAAGTTTAGAAGAATGTGGGCATTACAAGCTAAAAAAGTTAACCATTCCTAAGAAACTAACAAATCTAGAAGAAATATACAGACTAAAGCACAATAGATGAGCAAAAATGGAAATTAAACCAACAGCACGCTGGCATTGGTGTAAACTATGCAGCAAAAGTACATGGAAATAAAAAGGAATAAGTACTAACACAGGCTCCTGCTAACACAAAAATGTTAAGGATGAAGTAATTAATGCATACAGAAAGGAAAGGAAAAAGAAGTGCCCCTCTTTGCTAAGAAGGATGAAAGAAGTGCATCTTTACTAAAGATTGTAACTAGTAAATAAAGTGTGCTTGATCATAGTTTACATGAAAGGAGGATACCTTTCTAAAAATATCCGAGACAGGGCCATCATTTTCAGAAGCACCCAGTTCCTGCTTTACCTTCTCTAATCCTTTAATAATAGCTTGCATCTCTTCAGCTAAAGATTTCAGTTGTATCTGCAACAAATGAAGACCAAATTTGGCATGTGTCCGAACCAATACAACTCATAACAAAGGGAGACTAATACTACCTTTGATGCAATTTCCAAGCTAACAAGATCCTGATGAAAATCAAGAAGTTCTGGCGAGCGGTCAGCAAGTTTCTGAGGCACGTGAAAACCAATATCAAATTTTGGATACAAGCTTAAAGTTTTAATAACTATGCCAAGTTAACATGCATAACAGGAGAAACTAATAATTCATGAGGCAATGTTATGAAAAAATGATCTGGAGCAACTCCAGGGTACAATTTCTCACAACTTGCAGATAGCTGAATACCCGATGCATGCACTCCATACTTTCTACCTAAATTCGTTTTTCATTTTAACGTCTACTGCATTTATTGTGCAAGTGTGTGTATATATATATCTAGAATGTATGAACTAGCAAAGGGGCCCAAGATAATGAAAATAGCCAAAGGGACTCTACAAAGACCTGTAATAATGAGATCTAAAAAGAAGTACAGAATATTATCGAAGGAAAAGATATTTCATTTGGCTTAGTCTATGCTGAGTTCCCTGACAAATTGTACAGTTATGCTGAGCGAGTTGAGGCATTTTAATGTGGGCTGACAAATTGAGCACATCTGCGGAACCATATTTGACCAATGGCAAATCCCCATAATTCAATGCTGAACTGATCATGCATAACATGGAGCAATTTCATTTCAAAATATTTCACCTTAGTACTCAACAATTATGGCAATACTTAATTTAGTACATATTTCAAGTGTTTTCCATGTGTTTCCATGCAGGTGTGCACGTGTACTAGAGACTTGACAGATATTCTAAAAAGTAGTAAATCTTTAAAAGGGGAAGGATCAACTGCACAATTAGCCACTCCAGGGGTACCACCGCTCCTCCCCCTCCCCCGGCTAGAGCACATTGCATACTGGTTACATTTATGAAAGCAAGCAAGATCACGGAACATTGTCTTTCTACTAGACTATTAAAAGTGGAAGCTTCTGTTTTAATTTGTTAGATCATTAAATTTGTTAATCACATCTTTAACTAAGAGTTGAATTTTTTAGATTAATTTTTACAAACGTCAAAGCAAGAGAGTATGTGTTCGAATCTCTTCAACCACCTCATATATCTACCTAATAACAATCAGTTATCAGTGTTTCAAGTTTCAGACAAAAAAAGCTCGTGCATGAGGGGGAGCATTAGAGCTTTTAATTGATAGCCACAATTTCCACCTTCCTATTGAAGGGAGTACTAGACTTAAGATGAGAGCTTTTTTAAGATAATTTACTAAAGCTAAGCATATAAAATGCACATTATCATCCACTGTGGAGAGATGGCATAAAAGCTCAGTGAAAACTTAATGTTTCCAATCCAAACAATCAACCATAGATCTGTGTAAATGGTCATCAAAACTTTAACCTGGAATTTTTAGACTGAATAGCAACAGGTTAGAAGCCTTTGGTCCTAAAGATAACTACACGATAGAGGTTAGCACCATTTACCCCATGTTAACATTTACAAAGAACACCTGCAGATCATAGGATGATGACTATTCATAGGTTTGTGCATCATTTTCAAGGAGAGATTCAATCACCCAATAACCCTTAAAAAACCACCATGTTGAGTTTTTCCCTAGATCAGAGGAAACAAAAGCAAATAAACTATCAAAAAAGAAAAAGCTCGCAAAACACACCAGAATAACATACCTTACAGAGAAAATGCATGAGAGTCATCTTGTTATTAGTAGCACGTGTATCAGTAAGTTTTAACAAACTATCCAACTTAAATCCGATTGCAGATCCTGTGCATTTCAACAATTTATAGTTAGTATTGGTGGAGATGACGCCCATGCTTGGCATGAAAGCATAAAGCAGTAAGTTGCACAAATCCAAAGACACTGAAGATTATAAAGCACAGAACACAGACTAACATCATTATACTTCCACTTATATGACTATTGTCCAGCACTTGTGCAAGCTGTTTAAGTAGACACATGCATCAGTCAGATTGTAATCATCTTCTGTTATGCATCATGTTCGCCCATTAAAAAATGTGAATCAAACAGGCATTCACTCAGCATGGCAAATATATGACCTTCGATTATCATCCTTAAGTAAATTTTAAATTTGCATCATCCTTTTGCATCCAGCATCATCTTTCACAAGTCATGGACAGTTATGCTGAATGCCACTGAGGAGCTTTGGTCTGGGAGGCACTCAGCTTTAACTTTCGAGAATAACAGAAAGCTTTGGGAGGCTATCCCTGACAGAGTTATTTGGAAAACATAGCTAGAAAGAGATGGGAAAGGTTAGAGAGTGAGACCCAGTCTAATCAAAAGTGGAGGAATGATTAACGACAAGCTCTTTAACTGCTTTCCAGCTGTAGTCTATTCATTTTCCCTCTCAGACCTTGTGTTTGCTTGGCTCCACTTATCCTTGTATACTTCCTCTACAATGGATTTAACTAAAAATCTAAAAGTGCACTCTATTCCCAAAGAAAAGGGCTAAGTTTTGCCCAAATATGAATAGCTTTAATTAGAAAGGGAGACAACAAAAATAGACATGGATCCTTTTGGTGAGATGCCAATAAGAAAAGTAGATAGACAGAACCAGATGAAATTTATCACTGATTATGCATCTCTATCCTTCTGGAACAAATTGCATGATAAATAATAAAATCTCAATCTATTTGGGCTATCACATGTTATAGTGAATTTCCATTCTACAAGTACATGTTAAAACCTCTTACATTCTCCAAAAACTGTCTTAATTGAGCGCATACTGGTAGTGGTAACTAGAGGGCAAAAGGCCTCATGTCTCAACCAGTTAGACTAACTTTTGTATGTCACGAATGTCAGAAACTACGGAATTGCTTCAGATTTTTGTGAGTTTCGAAAAGAATTTAAATAGAACAAAGGTAGTACATAGTAAAACTCAACCAAATGAAGACCAATGAAGAGCTCGACTCAAATAAAGGGTTCTTACCTCTTGCAGTCCCTTGGTTCAGCATGTTCCCCAAGAAGAGAATTCTCTTCATAATCTCCTTCAGTTTGAAGGAACTACGGACCTGATGCGACAGAGAAAAAAACCCCAAGTCATGACCAAGAAAAAAATAAAACCTCCATTAATTTGTAGTAAGTTACGTACCTCGTCACATGCAGAGTTCACATTGTTTAGGTTCTTTCTAAATTCGGAAATCTGCAGAAGATGTCACTAATTAGAAGATAGGATTACATAGATTACATAAAAGCATTCTACTAAAATTAATAAATAAATCCCTAAAACTTGGCTACTAAATGCAGATACCACCAAACCTGAGAGCTGAACTGTATTTTGAAAGAAAATACTCGTAATTTTGACTCCACCCTTGGCACTTTCATTAGCTCCAAAAAATACTGCAAAGACAACCAGGCAAAAAGGACATTGAAACAAGATGAATGTGTAGATAAAGAGAAGCAGCTAAAACTCATGAAAAATTAGCATACACAAAATAGCTTGGTCAACCCAGCCAGATAATATTTCCTCACGACACTCCATTTCTTTTTTTTCCTGGGTGGGTTGGGGAGGAACAGATCTCATAAATGACAAGAAAACAATAAAATTGTAAAGAAAAAAAAGAAAGAGCTCATATTTGTCTACAAAGCAAAATAAAAAAAAAAAATGAAGTGATCAAGATAATTTCCAACCTGTTCACACTTTCCAAGGTTATCCTTATCACCGGTATAGCCCTGCGCAACATAAGGAGAAGAGTAATTAAAATTAGAGAAGCCAAAGGAAGAAAGGTTGATGGAAAAATTGCACCAATCTTCATATAGAACTCTCTCAGATGCCCCCATTTCAGTCCTGAAATTGAGGGAAAGGCTAAAAACTAACCTTCAGAAGTTCCATCTCCTCTTTTGTAGGGCAGAATTTTATGAGGTTTTCCACCTGATCAACATCTAATACTGACTCATCCATTGCCAGCACAGCAGCCTGAGGGAAAAAGAAATTATTCATACCGTTAGGCAATTTTAGTCTGGGACTCATCAAATTCACAGGATGCTTGACAACAGATAGGGGGAAAAGTCTTGAACAACCTCTAGACTCGCCTTAGAATGCATCATACAAACAAGAAGAGAAAATATGAAAAGCACATGTTCTCTGCCCTAATTAGCTTACCATCATGTCAGGAAGGGGCATCTTAACTTTTGTGAGCATAATCTCTGTATTATTTGCCCTTCTCAGGTCGATCTGCAAGTCAATCATAAGTGAAATTCTAGCATGATGAAAAAGAATCTCAGATAATAATTACAGAAAGCAGAAACATCAATCAAACACCCTATTATCACTATTGTCATGAGGCAAATGAAGAAAACAATCAAACATACACAAATGCAATTTCATTTGTTGTTAAATAATTCTCAAACAACATTTCTAGATTGCGTTATTACCGAAACATAGCCAAAGCGAAGCTAATTTTGCAAGACACATACATAGAGTATATTCACAGTAAATATTGCATATCCAACTAAAAGTTCCATTATACATCCTGCCATCCAAACTTTTGAGCATTTTCCCATCAGGAAAATAAAAAAGCATATGAGAATGTTCTACCAAGTCAAACATGAATATCATTATCATTGGTCATGTTACTAGATAACTGAAGTTGAAAGCCATAAGACCACCAGACAGGCCACCAGTTCAGACATCAAGTATTTATCATCATACAACATTGCATGCTAAATGATATAGAGAAGTTGTGACCACTGTGAAATTACATAATTTTAACAACCCCGGGGGTCATGTTTAACCTTTTCCAAGGAAATGTAACTCTTACTGACTGTAGTTCACTGCTGTAATAGTATCACTGTAGTGTCTTTTCTGAGCATCATTTGCAAGGAACTCGAGGAAATTAGAGAAAGAATGCTCCTTCTCTTGAATTCAGATAGATTTTGCAATACCAACGCGCTACAAAAATCTAAGCTAATTTCTTCCAGTCATGTCAAGAATAATATACAATTATACCGTACCTTGATAATTAAACTCTAGTGACAAATTATCAAAACAACAGCCTGAAATGATCAACTATATCAGTGGGGAATTGGTACCCCATGTTAATGTCAGAATACTGCAGCAAAATGACAAATCACCTCTCGCAACTAAGAAATATATCTCACACGACGTAGTTTAGCACAAACGTATCCAATTACCAGGTGGACTTTGTCAGTTTTAGATCCCGTCGATTTTCGCCGCCCTCCCGATTTACCTCCTGAGTCAGCTGGTTTCGGTACGGCTGTAGAAAAAAGGCTCTCCAGCTCTGAGACATCAAACTCGGACACCCTGTATTAAGCAAAAGCTATGGATTAAAGATGAACAAGTCATTATTAACAGCAGAGTCCCTGGTCCTTTGAAGGTAGAGAGCACAAATATTGCTCATGATAAATATAACACAAAAATATCATTGAAACAATGCATACATCTGAGATTCCCCGAATCTTTGCAGCTCATCCCATAAGCTTCCTTGGAGTGCCCGTGTCACTTTGCTCCAATGCAATGGCTTCAAAGAAGATCGGCGAGGTGCTGTGGCAGCTGTACCAGGAGGGCGTGGTAGGCCACGCCCTCTTCCAGCAGGCAAATTTCTTCCATCAGTTGCAGCATTTCTTGCCCCAAAAGGTGGAGGTGGAGGGGGTGCACCACCTGGAGGCCTTGGCGCAGCAGGAGGGCCTGGAGCACGAGCTCCTGGAACTGGTGGTGGTAGTGGGGCTCCACGCATTGGAGGAGGTGGAGGGACAGCTCCACCAGAAAGTGGTGGAGGTGGTGGTGGTGGTGCTCTGCCCAAAGGCGGTGGAGGTGGCGGTGGAGCTCCTCGCAGTGGTGGAGGAGGGGGCGGTGGAGCACCTCGAGAAGGTGGGGGAGGTGGAGGTGGGTTTCTAATTCCTGGAGGTGGTGGAGGAGGAGGTGGTGCTCCACGTGAAGGGGGAGGCGGTGGCGGAGGTGGGGCTCCATATGATGGCATAGGCGGAGCCGGAGGTGGGGCTCCACGTGATGGAGGAGGTGGAGGGGGAGGTGGGGCTCCACGTGATGGGGGAGGCGGAGGGGGTGGTGGAGCTCCACGTGATGGAAGAGGGGGCGGAGGGGTGGTGGAGCTCCACGTGATGGGGGAGGCGGAGGGGGTGGTGGAGCTCCACGTGATGGAAGAGGGGGCGGAGGGGGTGGGGCTCCACGTGCTGGAGGTGGCGGTGGAGGAGGTGGAGGTGGGGGCATATGTGTTGCAGGAGTAGAAAGTAAAGGAGCACCACGTGTGGAGGGTGGTGGTGGTGGAGGGGGAGGAGGAGAAGGAGGCGTAAGCATCGCCTGCATAGGACGCGGAGGTGGTGGTGGTGGTGGTGGCGGTGGTGGTGGAGACAAGGAAGTAACACCATAACTGGCAACTTCTTGTGTGGCTACCGTAGATTTTGCCGATGAAAAAGGTGGTGGAGGAGGTGGTGGAGGAGGTGAACTTGATGTTTTGGAGCTTATTAGAGAAGACCCAGATGTCCAGGGGAGTGGAGGGGGTAACAGCACTTCACTACTTTGCCTAGGTGAGAAAAAGGGAGGAGGTGGCGGTGGAGGTGGAGGTGGAGGATGCATAGACAGTGTAGTGCCAGATGGAAGAGATCCAGAAGGCTGAGAATGGTCACTGGCTTGAAAATCACGAGGAGGTGGTTGGGGGGGAGGAGGCGGGGGAGGTGGTGTAGGGGGAGGAGGAGGAGGTGGAGGCGGAGGTGGCGGAGGTGGAGAAGTCACCTTTTCCTGTGGGCTGGGCTGTGGAGTCGTATCTGGAGAATCCTCTTGCGTTGATTGTTCTGTACATGGAGGGGAAGATTTGTGAGTCTCTATCACAGGGACAGCTGGAGATAGATGGGACTTTTTGGCAACTGTACTAGACTCTTTTGAAGAAACTGCAAGAACAGGTGGTGCACTATTATATCTAGAAGGTGGATACGATACGTGCATTGAATTGGCATGAGAACCTTTATTGGGAGGGATCCACCTAGGTATTGTGTTGGGCTTTGCTTGTCTCCCATTAGTGCCCTGGGATTCTTGCTGTTTTATCTTCTGTTTTGAAGCAATTGAATCTGAAGATGTCTTAGCATGATTCGACGGCAGCTTCTTTGAAGTAGGTGGTATGGACTTCTCAGTCTTTTGTGTACCCACATCAGTCGACTTTTGCTGTAAGGATCTGGACTCTGCCTTCTTACGTGTAGGGGGGTCTTCTATCCCAAATCCATTTTCGAACTCTTCATTTTTGCCATGCAAACCACCTATATTTCTTGGTCCTTCATCTTCCAATGCCATGGAATCCAACTTAATATTCCCATTATCTATGCCTATGTCCTTCACCATGTGGAGACCAGGATCCATACCCTGATCATCCTTGTACTTCACATCATCTACGACTATGTCTTTTACAGCATCATATCCAGAATGAGCCTTCACATTATTTCTGACGTTTCCATCATCCGATGCACAATCTTGAAATGAATGAGCATCCACGTCCTCCTTCCCTACTTCTTTTACATCACCATCATCAGGTTTGCCTCGCAAAGTACTTACATTGCTCTCCCCCTTCCCTTCTTGTGCATCTACCGCATTACTGAATATCTCTTCGACCTCAAAGAACTCCTCAGGTGAAGCACTTTCAGCCTCATTTCCATCTTCTGAGGTGGGATTAGGGACATCCGCATCAGCATCCACAAAGAGTACCTGGTACAGAGATGAGTAAATGCACTCAACTCCCGCAACACCATGAGCCAAACATTCTTAGACAAAAAACAAGGAATTACCTCCGCCTTAAAGTCTTTCGGGAACTGATCCTTGGCATCCCACATAGCATCAACTTCATCGCGATTCAGCACCAATATATTTGACCGTACAAAGGCTGTGTGAAAGACAATTCTAAGCATCATCTCTTCTCGAACTAGATCCTCGTCCAGGTGGATACACTCAAGAACGACGTCACCTTGGACACGGCATTGAATATCAATTTTGACCAGCACACTTTCTGCCTGCAAGAACAAATATAAGCGCTTTGCATTTGCAATTTTACTTTTTTTTTTCATATGCTCTCCAATTTATTTCTATTACCTGTAAATAAAGTCGGGCATGCTTTTTCATATCAGAACTTGAAAAGAGAAGCTTAGAGCTTCTATTGGCTGGTGTTGAAGGGTCCTGACCATACAGACGAACAACTGGCCTACAACCTTTCCCTCCATCAAAAAGAGGAAGGTGTCTAAGAATTAGGCAATCCAAAAGTAAAGGCGTATCAGAAGGAGGCCAATCTGAACCCAAGTTTCTCCTGGAGATGTACTGCAGATATCTCAACTGCGAAGGCTGTGGATTTAAAGGACACAAAAGATGAAGAAGCTCCTTCGGAGCTTGCTTGTAGACCATTTCAAGAGTCTTCTGCTCCCCATTATACTGTTTACGGTATAAAAGGAGACCAGCAAGCATGAACGCGAGCACAGGCCAACCTCCCCTTTCACAGTGCATCAAAAGCACATTTTGTTGCCCTTCCAATGACAACCAGCTTTCACTCGATTTGAGGAAGTGGTGTATCATTTCAAGTGGCAGCAGGGGACAACCCTCGTACTGCCGAGGATAGTCCATCACTGTCATGTCATAATTAGACAAGAAATCTGAGATTTGACTCCGCTTCTCCCCTTCTCTAAAGTTGAAGACCATGAAAGAAGCATCAGGAAAGTAATCCTGAAGCTGTGCTACAATGCCACCCATGTAGACCTTGTACTCATCTTCTTCCAAGACATCCGTTGAGAAGCAACAATCAAAAACTGCAAAACAACAACATTAAAAAAAAAGGAAAAGGAAAAAGATTAACCCACATTTTTGTGTTCAGATACATCGAACAATAATAAAGCCAAGTAACAACAAGAAAGGGATAAATCAGCTCGACGCTGCCCATCTCAGAACACTGGATATAGCTTCTCCCATAAACAAAGAGTAGTGGCATTTTACATGCGAAACATCAAAATAAAATATAAAAAAAAGAGCTCTTCCTTGAAGAAGAACCGGTAGCAACGTTTGACTTGAGAAGTATTACACAAGATCAATCCAAACATTCGCAATAAAACTAAATGCCCTCACATACGTGGTTAGAGTTTTTAAAACGAACAATATAAACAACGGCAGAGGTATGACGAGCAAATTTAGCATACGACCTCGGAAATATCAAGAAAGGACTTCACCCTGCGAATTGCACCACCCCTCTTGTGATACCAACTACCAAGAGAAAAAAGAACAGTGCCAACTAGCTTGGGTAAGCAAAGGATGAATGGATAATCAAAAAAAGACAATACCCAATTAGCGGATAGGATATAACACGAAGCAGCATGCTGACAGTGGAAATGGCCACGCCATCGAAAAAAATCGTCAATTTCCCATGATCTTCAGAGCTATCTTTTGGCTGACCAGGTAGATTATCACTGTACTAAAACAAACCCAGCTCGAGAAACACCTCATGCTAAAAAATTTCGACGAAGCGGAACGAGCAAACGAAACCAGGATCACGTAAACCCCAATGCGACGAATTCTAGTTGCACCCCCCCCCCCCCCCTCAAAAGCACAATTTCTTAAAAATGCACATCCAAAAAGGACCCAAATTGAGCAAGAAGACGCGCCTAATCCGAGGAGGAAACGTCAATCATGCAGCTCCAAGAATCGAAAGAAACGGACGGATTGGGATTGGGCCGGGAAAAGGGTGTCTTCGAAAACGTACCGTAGACCCTCTCCGAGATCTCCAGAAGCCTATCCGGCGGCTTCCGGTAGAAGAACCGTCTGAACAGCGCCATCTACGTGGCGCTGTTTCCCCGCCGATCGGATCCAAAGCTCTCGATTCCGCCGGCCGCCCTTCTTCCCGACCCGGATCGACGTCACGGAAAGCCCACCACCATGACGGATCTCGGGCGGCGCCACCAATCTCGAAAACCCGCCTCCCTTCACGACCCACCAACCGCCATACAGATCTAACCCAAGAAAATCCCTCCGCGCGATCAATCGAAACCAACCCCGGACGCCGGGGACAGAAGGAACCCAGCTGGGCACGCGCAATGCCGATTGCAGAGGAGGGCGAAGCCGAGGGCCGATCGTCCGGAAAACTTCAAGAACGCGCGGAGGAATCGCGGGTTCTTGAGAAGAATTCCGAAGCGGGATGAAGTTAAGGAATTGGGGAAATGCGGGAGATGGGCAGGGGCGAATTAGGGTTCCGAGCAGGTGGTGGGGGTGGGGGAGGAGAGAGAAAGAAGAGAGAGAAGTGGACTGAGATGGAGAAGACGAAGAAGAGAGAGAAGAAGAGATAGAGAGAGAGAGAGAGAAAGAGAGAGGAAGAGGGAAAGAAGAAGAAGAAGAACACTAAGGTGAGACCAGGACCTGCCTCTGCAACACGAGAACCTGGAGGGAGATGGCCCCAAAGAAGCTGAGAAAGAAAAAATAATAATAATAATAATTGGGAAAAAAAATTAAAAATTTTGGAAGAAAATTGGGAAAAGGAATTGGAAATTATGGTTGGATCGAGTGGGATTAATTAATAAATGGATCTTGCAATTGGATCGGTGCGTGTGTCCACGTGGCAATTACGACCCTCCTCTTTCTCTCTCCTCGTTTTAGGACACGACATGATCCTAGAGAGAGAGAGAGGGAGGGAGGGAGGAGGAGTGAGTTGGGCGGAAGCTCGTTGCGTCATAAAGGCCTGCGGATCTTCGGTTCGGTCTATCCTTTTCATCATTGGTTCTCATGGAAGGGGAGGGCGGAGGGAGTGCCGTTGAGTAATTAAAGTTTGGAAAGTTTTTTATCTTTTCTTTTTGGGCTTAATATAATGACACATTTATCATAAATTTACTTCAAATTAATTTATAAATCATTAAAAGTCACAAACCGATGCTTCTATACGAATTTATTCCGAATTAATTTTTGGATCGTCCAAAACCCCAAACTTATGACTCTATGATAAATTTACTCGTTTTCTAGACTTGCCATATCAATTAAGTTATTACCATGTGTGCCATCTAGCTAAAGCAATTTCAAGACGAAATTTGATGAAAGCTGATGAATGGTAAATATGTCATGTAAATATATTGGTTTAAGGTTTTTGATGACCAAAAAAATTAGTTTACGGTAAATTTATCATAAAGTGTACAAATTTAGATTCTTTTGTGACCCAAAAATTAGTTTTTGGATAGATTTATCGTGAATGTATCGATTATGAATTTTTTTGTGATATTGACCCTTCTTTATATAATCCTATTCTCAGCAACTTTGAAAAATGAATAATTTTGAATGAATATTTCGTTTATTTCACTAGAAAATGAATGATTGCAAAAAATAAGATAAAAAAATAAAAAAAATCTCGTAAAAGTGATCTCTTGTATTACTTACGAATAGGACGTGTTTCTTTATAATCTAAGGGTATAGGCAAAAATTGGGACATTAGACCTATCTTTGTCATGAGTGGGAGACATTGAAGTGGACAGCTGAGAACGGTGAATTTCTGATTTTCCTTTTTTTGATGATATAGGGATATGAGCGCAAAGGCTAGGTTCTTCAAAAGCCTATAGAACATCGCAAAACATTTAATGTTTTACACACAATTGATGCAATTTGAAAAAGTGACCTTAGATTCTTGAACTACATATTCCCTAAAGCCTCAACCATTTGTACCGATTCATGTTAAATATTTCAATTTTATTGATAGTGAACATCTTTTCTCTTTTTCTTCTGAACAAGTTGAAAAAGTCGCAACAACTTGACATGATAAAATTATTTTCATTATTGATAAATTTCTAACTACAAACGAGGCTAATAAGTCAATAGCTGTGAAATATTATTAACAATATTCATAAATTGACAACAACTTCACCATATTACCATCTAAGAAAATCTATCAATTTTTCTAGGTAGATCGTCGTAATTTTCTCTCATAAAGATTCAACTTTGTTTCTTTAAAATGAGATGGATTGTTGTATTCACTCAATTTAATTGCCTCAAGGAAAACTTTTACGAAGTTCACTCAAATCGATAATACTTAGTAAGTTCTAGAACACTCAAATTAATCCATCATTAAAGTATATTATTTACTTATACAATTTATAGAGATTTCCTCTTAAATAAGTGCGACATTACAATCACAATTTTTTAAAATACAAGATAGAGAAATTCGATAACTCCATGAATCACAAAGTTCCATATATCACTCTATGAGGTAATTTTTAACTAAAAAAACTTGTTACTAAATATTAGATAAATTTTCTCCATCCGGGCCAAGAAATACAATTTAAGTAATATCTGAAAACAGAGGATACTTCAAGTAATTATGGAAAAATCTGAGGAAAGAAGTTAAATTTTGGTTTTGATGCTTTTTTGCAAATCCCCAAAATTCCAGGTCTTTTACAGCAAGATGGGAAGAATCATCGCGTCGCGTGCATTCACCTCCCCGCTTTTAGCGCGTCACGGATATCGAAAAGGCTCCTTTTTTCCGGGTAACTCGGAATTTCTTCAGGCAGCCCGCCACGTCATCATTGGGATTTGCTTGTTCTATTTTTTTTTTTTTTTTTTTTTTTTGTCGTGAGCAGCTTCTTCTTAGTTTTATATATTTTTTTCCTGGTGGCACACACCATCCCCAAATCATAAGTTTTTTTTTTTTTTTTTGCAGTAATTTAACTTTCTGAAAGGAAGCCTTTTTAAGGACCGACCAAAAAAAGAATTTTTTAGGACTTTTAGTTCGAGTGTTATCTCAATTTTCTAAGCAATCCAATTTATTTTAAGAATGTCGGAATTGACTTTTATTTATTGTTTAATCAGAATTTTGCATGTTAATTTTCATTTCAAATTCAAAACGCTTGAGAATTTCACGGAAAGCAAATTTTTGCACATGAACTTTCATAATTTTTGAAAAAATTCGAGTAACATATGACAAAAATGTATGTTTTTTTTTTCTTTCTTTTACTCCATCTAATAAAAGGGCCTTCTTCATCAACATTTAAAAAATTACAAGTACAAAAAAAAGTTATTGTAGATATTTTTTTATTTCTTACATATATTTTTAACAATGACACTTCTCGAGAATCATCACATGAATTTTCATTTAAAAGGAGGAAAGCCCATTTTCCACGAGTAAATCACAGGCTCGATAAAATTCCCCAAGCAAGACTCAGGCAATTCAAATTTTCCTAATTCATAATGGCCTAACATGACGTCACATGTGTTTCCCGATGCCGTGAACGAGCTCGTATCATGCGCCTAATCCATTCATACCGACCCGTAAATAGAAAAAAAAAAAAAAAAAAAAAAAAACTCGTCATCTGCCGGTGGCGGTCCGTTCGGGCCACCGGTACCGTATGTTTGCATCAAGCTGGCCACCCCCCACACGGGGGAAAAGCATCTTTTTGGTGATGAGGGGGGTGGGCCAGTTCTTGCTCTCTCCTTTTATGCACCAATCAATGCACGATCGCCTCATCCCCCTTTTTAAAGCCAAAACCTATCACCCCAATTCCATCTACACCTCCCAAAAAAAAAAAAAAAAATCCATCTCCATCTCTTGCATCTAAAAGCTCCACATATCAATGAGATCTTGCTCCCTCGAAATCACAGAAAAGAAGCAGTGGCGATAACTCATCAAACAGCTGTATTTTTTCTTTTTTTTCCCTTTTTTTTTGGGAGGAGGGAGGGGCGAAAGGGCAAGGTGTCGGGAAGAATGTCAACGATTCGGTTTAGTTCAGGTTTTCAGAATATGCAAACCACGCCAAATTGAACTGTTACAGCGGGCTTTATCTTTGAATGCAATTCGGTTTTTTAGTTTCCTTTCTTGAAATATTAAATAGAGGTTCAGTAGAAAAGAAATTAGATCATGTAAGATGGGTTATTTTCAATTCAATTCACTTAATATCTGAAACGAAATAAAAGGACGTTATTTTCGTTGTCCAAACCGAAACCCAAACTAAACTTAAATGCATGAAATTCAAATCGGACAGGATCGTTTTCCAATTCGGTTCGGTTCTGCCATCCCTAGTGACAACTGCAATGAACCTTTCAAAGAATTACTGTATAAGTTTCGTACCCGACATGATTTAAGCAAGCTACCGGTTCACAAAAGATCCAGTAAGTCAAAGATTGATGAGCTCGGAACCGTAGTCCCATCGAGTATGGCGGAAGTAATGAATGCCTTAGCTGTTTTCACACTTATCCTCGAAAATGGTACATTAATTTCACCACAGCGAATGAGGACAGTTACCGTTCCAAAAAAAAATTAAAAAAATGAGGACAGTTCGCTCCAATAAAGGAAGGATTTCCGAACTCGCTACCTATACACATGGATGATATGTGTAAATTTGAATTGAGTCATGTGGTAAATCGAGTTTAACTAAGGCTCGGTTTGTTTCGTGAGAAATGACTTATTTGTAAAATATTTTTAAAAAAATAATCGCTTAAATCGCTTATAAAAATGAATGGACAAACCACCGCCCGAGGTGGCCGCGATGGTTAAGGCTTGATACCCCATCCGTCAGGGGGAAGGGTTCGAGACTCCGCATCCACATTCGCGCGATTCACCTGTGGCTGGGTTAGTGGTGGGACCCAGTTCACCCAGGGGTTTCTTGCCCAAGAAATGGCAAGACGGAGATTCCTTGAGTCACCAAAAACAAATAAAAAATGAATGGACAAAAGTTTAGATTAAATTGTTATCGACAATGAAAATATCTTCCATTGACTTATATTAAACAATCACTTTTACGAACATATTTTCTAAATTATTCACTTCCCACAAAAAAGAATAATAAGAATAACGAAGCCTAACACCGCCTTTAGTACAATGACTTGGAATTTACATACCTCATATGGACTTCTTCATCACTACTTTTTTGTAATTCAATTTTGTATTTACACATTAAAACTATGTTTATTTTGTGAAAAGTGAATAATTCGAAAAATATTTTCCCAAAAATAATCACTTATATCTTTTTAAATAGTTTTGTCATTGAAAAAAAAAACATATTTATATCTAAACATTTTTTTGAGAGATAATAATATTTTTCGTTAATTAATTTTTGTAAGTGATATAACCATTCATATTTAAGAAAATAACTGTCAAATCATTCAATTTTCATAAAATAAACGAATAAAAAAATTTCACTTTTTTTTTTTTTTTTTTAAATCTTGAAGTACGAGTGTCGAAAGCTAGAAACGTTTCGTTTAGCTGAGCCTCATACGTCAAACAATGAAAGATGCCAACCTTTCGTAATCGTCAAGTTCTTACAGCTTCCTCCTTTGAGTAGAGTACAAAAGTGGTGTACGATATAGTATTGCTAGCTAAGCAACGTATCCAATTCTTGCACTTGTAATTTCTTTCTTTTTTACTTTCGTATTATTTACTTTAATCTTTTTCCTCCTTATCAAGACAGAATATCATAAACAAAATCCAAGTTACAGTAAACAGTAATATCCCTTTAATATATTATATTATATTATATTATATTTATTTGTTTGGTCGTCTCTATCATTGGATTATATAAGCATGGAGATCAAGAGATGGATATAATTAAGTTAGATGTGTTTTAATTATTGCAAGTGATCTTACTCGCATGTTCTCGATATCACTAGTATCTGAACCACGTGCATTGTTATACTACCCATTCGAGTGTGTGCATTTCGAAA
This sequence comes from Eucalyptus sideroxylon x Eucalyptus melliodora, assembly GCA_016097485.1. Classification (NCBI taxonomy): domain Eukaryota; kingdom Viridiplantae; phylum Streptophyta; class Magnoliopsida; order Myrtales; family Myrtaceae; genus Eucalyptus; species Eucalyptus sideroxylon x Eucalyptus melliodora. Next base: position 8,197,492 of record CM027825.1, read on the forward strand.
TCCTTCCATGCCCTAATCATTGACATCATTCCAATTCTTGAGTTGTGAGCGTGGCTGTATAGAAAAATAGTTAAGTATTAATATCATTAACAAAAAAGTCTTAAATCGGTATTCCTTGACAGAAGTTTAGAAACAAAAATTCCAAATTAGCACCCCACGGCACATTCAATTCAAATTAATTTTCATCTCATAAAAAATCTCAAATCGGCACCTCTCATGTAAATATACATTTCCTTAAAATGTGTACCTAGCGGCACGCATGAATTTTCCACCTTAGATGTTTCATTCTCCGCGTCGAATTTGTCCTATAGTCATTAAAAACGTGTGGGGTTTTCCCATAATGGATGTGTCATTCTCTATATCAAATCCATCGTACAACCGCCTGTTGCACATGTCGACACATGTACATTTTAACCGGATATCGAGCAGAGCACTAAGGAGAGTAGATTCGGTTCAAGGGTACTGGTTTGAGCTTTTTATGAGACAGAAACCAATTCGAGATAAAATGTGTCATTAGGTATTGATTTAGAACTTTTTACGAGACGAAAATTAATTTTTTCCATAAAGGATAAAAACATTTATTAGAGAACTCATAATAAGATTTCGAATAGAATTCTAACGACTTCTACATGATCGGATCTAATAAGTGTATTTGGATAGAGAAAAGCCTTTGAATATTGACACATTTAGAAAATTGGTCTCTATACTTAAAGCCTTATGAAGGCATCAATCTTGGAATTTTTAATGAGACGATAATTAATTTAAAATAAATATATTTCGAGATATCAATTTGAAATTTTTAAAGATATGAACCCAAATGCTAAGTATGAAGCAAAAGCTTTTTGACTTTTTATCATTAAAATAATTTATTCTCGTTATACATATATGTTGTGTGCATTTATAATGATGACATGTCATTTGCATCAAAGTTACTTTACGAAATGAAAAGGGACTCTCAAGACATAATTAATTAGCTGGCGGTGGGCGTGGAGATATTTACGGTCCAAGAAATCAGTACGCCACTCTAACAAGACATTTTTCTAAACCCTAATTCCACGTGGCAAGAAACATGCACGTGGTTTTTTTTTTCCTCAATACGATAATTTCTCGGTAGGCGCGGGGTCCGCCCCCCACGAGGTTAAAGGGCTACTGTAGCCTGCAGGCATGACAAGTGCGGCACCACTTTGGCCACCTTCCTCTCAGTCGGATTTACACGCTCATGTCGATGTCGGGTTTGAGCGATGCTGACCGGGCGATAGTGCCACAACTTATGTACTGCGCAGCCTCGAGAAACCGAGCTCAATAAGTGTGAGAAACGAAGCTTGATAAGGATGGGAAAGGTTGACGTGAGAAATTGTAGGGCTATCGTCGAAAGCTCGGTGTGAGGAATTATAGAGTAATTGTTAATTGTTCTAAAAGTTTAAACTGTTAGATGGATGCGTGATTTTATATTTAATTACTCTAACACTCATCTTCATGCTTAGTTCGGAAAAATGGGTCTAGAAAGATTCGAACTTCCAACCTCAAGCTTTGATGCCATGTGAGAAGTTATAAGATTACTGTCAATTGTTCTAAAAACTTAATTGTTAGATGAAGGTGTAGTTTTATATTTAATTACTTTACAATAGGCTCGACCATGACCACGACCACGACCACAACCACTCTCTCTCCGCCTCATCTAGACCTGGATTTGAGCTCGAGAACCATCACCAACCCAAGATTCCTTCTCACCCTAGTCTTCGAAGGGAAGAGATCTTGCTTTCGATGCCATATGACCGCATGTTAGGAAAATTTGATTGTGGATGAATATAGAGAAATAGTTTATAGTTATTTAATATTTTGATACATGATAATTGTTACTGTCTTTAACATATTATTTGCCCCCATAATTGTTGTCGTCAAGATTAAAACCAAAGACACAAAAGAAATGAATTCAATAATTACTCAATTTCCCTTTTGGATTATCATCTTGACTATGTTGTCAAACTTGGGTGGAAAAAGAATAGTCGAATGAATGTTGCAAAGAAGAGAAAATTTTGAAGAAAAAAGATTTGTTGTTTTGAATAATTGTGCTGAACAATGTATCATCCGGTTCTATTTATAGACAACCGATTAATACATTTCTTGAGAATAGGTACATTATCCCTCACCTTCACCTTTCTTCATGATCAACTATCAATTCTCTTCACATTTATAAAATTTTATGAGACCACCATCAACAATTCTAAGAACTTAGGCTCTTAGATGAAAGCATGATTAATTATTTAAATATGTCAACACTTCCTAGGATGAAGACTTAGTTAATTATTTAAATATTTTAATACTCTTTCTCATGCTTAATCTGATCTTTTTGCCTTATGCTAAGCGTTGAAATATTCAATTGGGAAGGCGGATGAAGTCTAAAAGGATTCAAATTCAAAATTTCCAACATCACGTGAGATTCACAGGCCAATTGCTAGCATGACGAGAAACCAATGGCTTCATCAACTACTTTAGTGTATTGGGTTCCTCGCCACCAACCGAACCATGAACTTGTCAAATGCCAACCCAACATCCTCAATTTGATTTCTTTTTTGGCCAGAACTATTATTTTGTTCATAACAACAGGTTTGGAACAAAAATCGTTTGATAGTGCAATTTTTTATTTATTTCTAAAATAAAATTTTAATCTAGAAATAGGTTTGGCACATTAAAGAGAAGTAAACTTCTCATAAATAAAAACTTTTCTCATTGCTTACTTTTACTATCAATCGGCCACCACCTGTTGCCACTCACTATCTTCACTATCGGTTGAAGGTTGCCGTTTGCCATCTGCTATCATAGATTGGGAGTGAAAAATTTTGTATTGTTATCAA